>FR990109.1:22745600-24048401 GCA_905404275.2 Hedya salicella | reverse complement strand
ACAAAATATGGTTCCGCGACTACGCAAACGCTTATGCCCCACTCCGCCACGTTTTGGAGCATCAGGTCCTGTGCTCTGGCGGAGTGGTTTGCGTTGCATTGCAGCACTTCCAAAGCTTGGGTTGGTTGTGCTGACATTTATGTTTCCATATTCTGACCCTCCCCAGCCTGTGACCTACTAATCTGACGGGCGTCCTGTGCTCTGGTGGGCGCCCGGGCTCCGGTGGGGGCCACTTTACCTCTCGTGTGTGGGGGGGTGCACGACTGTCCCCCCATCACGTGGTTGGCCGGCAGCTTGGCGTGGTGGCATACCGCACACCACGCCTTTTCGGCCAGGCAATCCACCATCATGTGGCCCTCTTTGCCACATCGGTGGCACAAATGGCTCCGGTCCACCTGAGATGAACAGAGGGCCCTGGTGTGCCCCGTTCCCATGCACCTATAACACCGCATGGGGAGCGGGTCCAGGGCCTCTACGCGGGCAGATGTCCAACCCACCATTATTCGGCCCGCTGTTATTATTATACGTGCCGCCGCTATTGGGCACTTAACAATCACGGCACCAGTGCCATTTTCCATCCACCTAATGGTCCCTATCTTAACCTGTTCCGGAGAACACTTTCCCTTTACTGCAATCTCCGTCTTGACGTCATCCTCGGACACCGACTCATCCAGGCCGGAGATTCTTAAATCCGCCGTCCTGAATGGTCGGCGAACATCCGCCACCTCCCCGACAAGCGTACGCAGCTTCTCCGCTAGGTTGTCGGCGGCTGTGCTGCTGTCCGCTCCAGGCACCTCTATTATTCGGGCCCCCGTGGCCGACTTCCTAACCTTGACATGATCAAGGCCAAACTCCGCCAACTTAAGGCTTGTAGCCTTTTTCATTACCGCGGCGTAATCCATTTCCACCTCAGGCTTCAATGTGATTACCACCGCGGTCGATTTCGGCACTGCCGGCAGCTTGGTCCTTGGTGCCGGCTTGGGAACTGCCCTGGTTTCGGTTGCTGCGGACTTGGTTGGGGAAGTTTTGGCCTTCCCCTTACGCCTCACAACTTCCGTCCAACTCTGCTCCCTTGCGGGTGGGGCCGTCTTTTCCACGCTATTACGTGGGGCCGGTACAGGTGCAGGGGTGCGGGAGGGGGCAGGACTGGCCACAGCAGACGTGGGCCTTGCAGCGGCTTGCGCTGTCGGCCTTTTCGTCGAAGAGCGCCCTTGAGGGGCTCCGATTGCCGACAGTATCGGCTCAATGGCAGCAGCAGCAGCAGGACGCGGCGCTTTTGCAGTCCTCAATGTGGACTGACTTGCTGCCTTTGGAGCTGTCACCTCCGCCTTCTTGTCCGCCGCCAGAGGGGGGCGGAGTCTGGGCTCTGGTGGGAGCCGTTCTTCCAAGTTCTCCAGGCGGGTGTTGACATAATTAGCCAACGCTCCCACCTGGAGATCAATCATTTCTCCCAGACCAGACAGGAGCTCTCTTTTAAGTTCTCCAATTGCCTCGGAAAACTCATTGGCAGACGAGGAGGCTGGCTCGGGAGTCGAATCATTGTTTTTCCTCTCGGAGAAGGCCGTCCTCAAGGCCTTTGTCTCGGTTTGGAGCGCCGCCAGTTGCTCCTGCATCCTCTTATTATCGGCCCTGAGGATCCGGACCTCCTCCGATTCACCGCGGGACTCCAAACGGCTTGCGGCCTCTAATATGTCCCTACAGGCCGTATTCATCCGGCTCCAGATTGTCCCCTTCAGATTTTTGCATTTCGCAGCCTCCTCCAATATTGTTTCTGCCCCTCGCCTCGCGCACTCAATTAGGTCGTGGCTGAGAGCAACTGCCGCTTCGTTAGGGCCACACTTAGTTGCTCTATTGAGCTCCCCCTTTTTTCCCCCCTTTTTGCCCACATTGCTGGGCTCAACGTCTCTAAAAACGAGGCGGTACCCCGAAGTTGCGTCAGCTTCTTCCTCATATTCCGACATACCGGAGTCCTTCAGCTGGGCTCTGGCCGCGCTGATGCCTACATAAGCTCCTTTGGAGCCACGTCCCCTACGCGCAGTATTTACTTTTGCCCCTGATCTGAGCGTTAAGCCGGAATCCTCTGCTTCGTCCACCTCATCATCACCCTCGGGGGTGGGTACCCTAGTCCTTTTAATTGTCCCTAGAGACCTCCTAGGATCCGTCTGGCTGTCCAAAGACATCTCAATGTCCTCAAAAATCTCCTCATCGGACGAATCCACCAATTGTAAGAGCGGACCTTCCGCTTGGGGGGGGGGTTCATCCCCCTCCTTCATTTCCCCTAGTTTTTACCGCACTTTTCCGGTCAAAAACACGAGAAAATAAACAAAAACCAAAAATATATACAAAAACGGTCAAGACCGAACCGTCAAAATATTTACAAACTTAAAAAATTAACAGCTGTTTTGAGATAACTCACGCTTAGTTTATCTTACAAACTAGTTTGAGGTGTCCCTAGACGCCGCTTCCTACCCCCTATTTAGCACAACAATCCGTTTATTGCTATCCTATCCCGAACCGACGCCACGAATTTTTAAACGTAAGTACAAACTTACGTTTGCGGTCCGAAGCGCCTGTTGAAATAAAATAGCAATAAAAATTCGCCCCGTAACTTTTGAACCGTAAGTCCGAAAATTACGGGGAAAACTAATATGGATAGAGCTCCCCGAATGCAACTAACCTACACAATAAAAATTTACAAAATACCTAACCAAAAATATTTACAAAGCTTTTAAAATATTTACACTAAAACACACAACTTTTTTGGGTTTTAACAAAAACCACGTTTTGTCTAATAACTTTTGAACGGAATGTCCAAAAGCTATGCAACAAACGGGAGCTTGTAGAACCCAACGAAGTCTAATTTTTAAAACAAAAAACGAATCAAAACTTCCCAAAACAAAAAAGATATTAATTATTTACAGCCGAAAAATTAACCAGTCAAAAAGCCAAAATCGAAATTTCCAAAAAAGAGTGCCAAGTCGTAAGAATAAGTGGATTCAGAGTCAGTTGTAAGATTGCCGGGGTCAAATTACGTCTAACTTCCAAAAATCACTCAAATCGCACAAAATTCACCCTTTCAAAAACCTCAACCTAACCTAACCTAACCTAACCTAACCTAACCTAACCTAACCTAACCTAACCTAACCTAACCTAACCTAACCTAACCTAACCTAACCTAACCTAACCTAACCTAACCTAACCTAACCTAACCTAACCTAACCTAACCTAACCTAACCTAACCTAACCTAACCTAACCTAACCTAACCTAACCTAACCTAACCTAACCTAACCTAACCTAACCTAACCTAACCTAACCTAACCTAACCTAACCTAACCTAACCTAACCTTTTTTTTTTTTTTTTTTTTTTTTTTTTTTACATGGAGAAATCCTCATAGGATCCCCTCTCCACGGGGAGGAGAATGGGTATGTCGGACTCCACTGAGAAGCAGTGACCTACCGACTAAAACTCCATGGTATGCCCACCGCAGCATTGGCAGGGGTGACACGGGAACCATAAGACGCCTCCGCGAACACCCCCTGCTGCCGACAGCCGAAGCCGTCCCAACTTTGGTGGATGGCCCGGAGGCCCCACCGCGTCAGATAAATGCGGGCGACACCTCACGCATCCAACGCACCCTCACCTGAGGACCTCCACTCCGGGAGAGCGGCGAACGACCCCGTGATCGCCCTCTCAGGTCCTCCGTGTTATGGGGCGATGCCGTCTGGGAAAACGTCCCTTCCAGCAAACCCCATTACACCACCGTCCCAAATCAGCAGTGAACTCTGCTGTTGCAGAGAAACACGCTGAGGGACCCTCCGGGTGGGCGGGAATAGCCTCCAGGAGCGGGTCACCGGCCCTCTGCCTATCCACATCCCTTCGACCAATCCCCACCCCTCCCGCACGTACCCCCCACTAATCTACTCTGTTGCCAGAGAGCTCGTGGAGGGATCCCTCAGGTGGAGGGTCAGCTTCCAGTAGCGGGTCACCGGCCCTCTGCCTATCCGCGTCCCTTCAGCCAACACCTCCTCCCGCCCGACATCCCCACTAATCTACTCTGTTTCCAGAGAGCTCGTGGAGGAACCCTCCCCTGTCAGGTTATTGGCCACCAGCAAGCAATGGCCATTGCTTGCTGTTGTTTCCAGGGTGCACCGGCCCAAGTCCTACCCTTTCACCCGGATCAACCGGATCAAGGTGAATTGGTAAAACTCGAGCACACGAGGAGGTTACCTGACTTCGCACCCCAACCTAACCTAACCTAACCTAACCTAACCTAACCTAACCTAACCTAACCTAACCTAACCTAACCTAACCTAACCTAACCTAACCTAACCTAACCTAACCTAACCTAACCTAACCTAACCTAACCTAACCTAACCTAACCTAACCTAACCTAACCTAACCTAACCTAACCTAACCTAACCTAACCTAACCTAACCTAACCTAACCTAACCTAACCTAACCTAACCTAACCTAACCTAACCTAACCTAACCTAACCTAACCTAACCTAACCTAACCTAACCTAACCTAACCTAACCTAACCTAACCTAACCTAACCTAACCTAACCTAACCTAACCTAACCTAACCTAACCTAACCTAACCTAACCTAACCTAACCTAACCTAACCTAACCTAACCTAACCTAACCTAACCTAACCTAACCTAACCTAACCTAACCTAACCTAACCTAACCTAACCTAACCTAACCTAACCTAACCTAACCTAACCTAACCTAACCTAACCTAACCTAACCTAACCTAACCTAACCTAACCTAACCTAACCTAACCTAACCTAACCTAACCTAACCTAACCTAACCTAACCTAACCTAACCTAACCTAACCTAACCTAACCTAACCTAACCTAACCTAACCTAACCTAACCTAACCTAACCTAACCTAACCTAACCTAACCTAACCTAACCTAACCTAACCTAACCTAACCTAACCTAACCTAACCTAACCTAACCTAACCTAACCTAACCTAACCTAACCTAACCTAACCTAACCTAACCTAACCTAACCTAACCTAACCTAACCTAACCTAACCTAACCTAACCTAACCTAACCTAACCTAACCTAACCTAACCTAACCTAACCTAACCTAACCTAACCTAACCTAACCTAACCTAACCTAACCTAACCTAACCTAACCTAACCTAACCTAACCTAACCTAACCTAACCTAACCTAACCTAACCTAACCTAACCTAACCTAACCTAACCTAACCTAACCTAACCTAACCTAACCTAACCTAACCTAACCTAACCTAACCTAACCTAACCTAACCTAACCTAACCTAACCTAACCTAACCTAACCTAACCTAACCTAACCTAACCTAACCTAACCTAACCTAACCTAACCTAACCTAACCTAACCTAACCTAACCTAACCTAACCTAACCTAACCTAACCTAACCTAACCTAACCTAACCTAACCTAACCTAACCTAACCTAACCTAACCTAACCTAACCTAACCTAACCTAACCTAACCTAACCTAACCTAACCTAACCTAACCTTTTTTTTTTTTTTTTTTTTTTTTTTTTTTTTTTTTTTTTTTTGTTGACGAAGTGGAAATGCATTTACGCATCCCCCCCAGGCCTGGGGCAGGCCAAACGGGGGGGTATGTGGGACTCACCCCTCAACGGGAGGGGAATACCCACTAAAACCACTCCGGCGTTACCGTCTCTGCCGTTATGGGGACGCCATGGGGTCGCGAGCATTCTACCACGACGTCCCCCGGCGGCCCCGGCTATACTATGCCGGGGCACCCGCGCCAAAGGAGGGGAGAGTCAGCAACGCTTGACCCTCCCCCCAGACGTGTAGGGCCGTGCCATGTGGGTCCCCAACCCACTGGCCCTACTGGGGGAGTGCTGCGGCGGCGTACCGCGCACGTGCTCTCCCCCTCCGTCTACGCCGGAGCGGGTGCGCATCCGCCCTGTCTTCGCGCTCCCGCTCCGCGGCCTCCTTCTGTGCGATGACCGACTCGCAGAAGGAGGCCACCGCATCCCATTCATGCTGCCCCCGCAGCATGCCCGCCACCACATGGTGCAACGCCAATCCCCCCCCGGCGTCCCACCCGATCGCGGCGACCACGGCCCCCCTCTCGAGGTCCCAACGGTTGCACACCTCGAGGGTGTGCTGGGCCGTGTCGTCTCGATCCCCACATTCTTGACATCGGGCGCTTGGCTCCCGTCCGATGTGGCACAGGTAATGACCGAAGCATCCGTGTCCGGTCATTACCTGTGCCATCCTAAAACTGACTTCCCCAAATTTGCGGTCGAGCCACCCGTCCAATGATGGGAGGAGTGCCCCTATGGTGCGGACTCCATAGGGGGACTCCTCCAACTCCACCCTCCACCTTTCGCGAGCGCGCGACTGGGCCTGTCGGCGCTCTTCCCTAAGTGTTTCGGGAGCGGGGAATTGATTAAGGGCCCTACGCCTCACCCGCTCCCTGTGGGCCTCGGCGAGCACCTGGGCGTCCAAGTCCCAGGGCAGGGTACCCGCCAAGGCACAAGCCGCCGCCCCCGCCACCGTGCAGTAGGCCCGTACTGCACGGATGGCCACCACTCTTTGCGGCCTCCTCAACTGGGCCCTGTTTAGTGCACCGAGCCGGTCCGCCCAGATCGGTGCGCCATACAGGGCCATACTCCGCGCAACTCCTGCGTAAAGGCGGCGGCACGCCATGCTAGGCCCCCCCCACGTTGGGCAACAATCTCCCTAGCGCCGACGCCGCCGCCACGACCCGGGGAGCGAGCTGCGCAAAATGTTCTTTAAACTCCCACTTGCGGTCCAGGTGAATGCCCAAGTATTTTAGGTGGGCCTTCACCTGGACCGCCTCTCCCGCCACTGGGATGACCGTTGCGGCAGGCGGCCGCCACCCCCTTCCCCCAAACACTATGGCCTCCGTCTTCTGGAGGGAGACCTTAAGCCCTAATAAGCCTATACGGCGGAACATCAGGTCCGCCGCAACCGCAGCCCTTCGCAGGGTCCCCTCAAGCTCTGCTCCCCGGACGGCCACCATCGTATCATCGGCGTAGCAGTACACCGCCATCCGGGGTAGCAGGGCCCCTCTTATCGCCCAGTCATAACCGACATTCCATAAGAGGGGCCCGAGCACAGACCCCTGTGGTACCCCGCACCCCATCGGTCGCGTCCGCCGCCTCCCGTTCTGGTCCTCGTAGAGCACTACCCGTTCGGTCAGGTAGTGCTCTACAATGCGCCGTAAGTATGGAGGCACTCCGTGGTACCGGAGTGCCTCCACGATCACCCCGTATGGGAGGGAGCCGAAAGCGTTGGCTATGTCCAAGGACACCGCCACGACCCCCTCCCCCCGCTCCGTTGCGCTCTCGCAGTATGCGCGGAGGGCCCCCAGCGCATCCATGGTGGACCGCCCAGTTCGGAATCCGAACTGGCGGTCCGAAATGTTGGGGCCCTCACCCTCCAAATGTTGGACGATCCGGGAAGCAATGATGCGTTCGAGCATCTTCCCGGATTCGTCCAACAACACAATCGGCCTCCATCCGGATGGAGAATCGGCGGGACGATTCTCCTTCCGGAGGAGGCAGAGTCTACCTTCCTTCCATATTCTTGGAAACCGCCCCACCCCCAGACAATCGTCGAATAATTCCCTGAGGCGGTTTCCAAGATGTTCTAGGGCCACCGGCATCAGGCGACCGGGCACTCCGTCAGGGCCAGGGGCCTTTTTATAGGCCCTGAGCCGGTGTATGGTTACACCAAACTCACCCTCTGTAACCGGCGGCACGGTTTCCGGCTCCTGTGGCTCTTCCCGTGGGACGACCATGCGCGGCGGGGCGAACACCGGCGCAGGTGGAAATAACCCCCCCACTACCCTGTCAAGGAGCTCCGGTTCTAGGGAGTCCATGCCGGGGGCGTGCCTCATCTTATTTCTTACTAATTTGTAAGGCCGCCCCCATGGGTCCCTGTCCAGGGTGGCCAAGAACTCCTCGTGAGCGGAGTCCTTGGCCTTGGCGATTGCCATGGACAGGGCTCCCTTGGCCTCCCTAAGTGCTTCGTGAAGGAGCTCCTCTTCGGCCGCGGTATGATTTCTCCTTCGCCTGCACCGGGTATATTCCCTGCGCGCCCTATTACTAATTAGACGGAGGGCCGCCACCTCCTCCGTCCACCAGTAGACCTGTTTCCTCCCCACAGGTCGCCCCACCCTACGCATCGCCGCGTCGCACACCGAGGTGAGCGACGCGCGAAATTCCGAAGCCCTAACCTCAACGTCCGCAGCCCTGTCTGGTGGAGGGGCCCGCCACACCTCCACCATTGCAGCCTCTTCGGCTCTGTCTCTGTCCAAGGTGGCCAGGCTCCACCTTGGGAATCTATCCCCCCTACCCCGGACCCCTGGCATGGTAGGCTGGGCCTGTGTCGCTTTGGAGACCCTCATCCGAATGTATAGATGGTCGGAGAGGGTCTCGACGTTTCCCATTACCCTCCACCCCGAGGTCCTCCTCACTACGGCAGGGGTAGCGAACGTTACGTCCACTATGGACCCCCCCTGCCGTCGCACACAAGTGTTGTCCGTGCCCCTATTGAGGACCCCAAGCCCAGCCGCCACTGCCCAATCCCTGAGGGCTGCACCTCTCGGGTCTGTCGTTTGAGACCCCCAAGCCGAGCACTTCGCGTTAAGGTCTCCCAGTAGCATTACGGGGGACGGCACAGCCCTCGCAACCACCCTCCCGAGCTCGACGAGGTATTGCTCGAAAGCGAACAGCGGCCGGTTTGGGGAGAAATACACGGCTATTAGCGTGATATCCCCCCATTTGGCCGCCACATACCCATGTCCGCTTCCGAGCTTTGTAAGGGGAGGGTGGTTCCCTATCGGTGGAGCCATCATGGCTACCAAACCGCCCGTATCCCCAACCCAATTAGGCTGGGGAGGCACAAAATATGGTTCCGCGACTACGCAAACGCTTATGCCCCACTCCGCCACGTTTTGGAGCATCAGGTCCTGTGCTCTGGCGGAGTGGTTTGCGTTGCATTGCAGCACTTCCAAAGCTTGGGTTGGTTGTGCTGACATTTATGTTTCCATATTCTGACCCTCCCCAGCCTGTGACCTACTAATCTGACGGGCGTCCTGTGCTCTGGTGGGCGCCCGGGCTCCGGTGGGGGCCACTTTACCTCTCGTGTGTGGGGGGGTGCACGACTGTCCCCCCATCACGTGGTTGGCCGGCAGCTTGGCGTGGTGGCATACCGCACACCACGCCTTTTCGGCCAGGCAATCCACCATCATGTGGCCCTCTTTGCCACATCGGTGGCACAAATGGCTCCGGTCCACCTGAGATGGACAGAGGGCCCTGGTGTGCCCCGTTCCCATGCACCTATAACACCGCATGGGGAGCGGGTCCAGGGCCTCTACGCGGGCAGATGTCCAACCCACCATTATTCGGCCCGCTGTTATTATTATACGTGCCGCCGCTATTGGGCACTTAACAATCACGGCACCAGTGCCATTTTCCATCCACCTAATGGTCCCTATCTTAACCTGTTCCGGAGAACACTTTCCCTTTACTGCAATCTCCGTCTTGACGTCATCCTCGGACACCGACTCATCCAGGCCGGAGATTCTTAAATCCGCCGTCCTGAATGGTCGGCGAACATCCGCCACCTCCCCGACAAGCGTACGCAGCTTCTCCGCTAGGTTGTCGGCGGCTGTGCTGCTGTCCGCTCCAGGCACCTCTATTATTCGGGCCCCCGTGGCCGACTTCCTAACCTTGACATGATCAAGGCCAAACTCCGCCAACTTAAGGCTTGTAGCCTTTTTCATTACCGCGGCGTAATCCATTTCCACCTCAGGCTTCAATGTGATTACCACCGCGGTCGATTTCGGCACTGCCGGCAGCTTGGTCCTTGGTGCCGGCTTGGGAACTGCCCTGGTTTCGGTTGCTGCGGACTTGGTTGGGGAAGTTTTGGCCTTCCCCTTACGCCTCACAACTTCCGTCCAACTCTGCTCCCTTGCGGGTGGGGCCGTCTTTTCCACGCTATTACGTGGGGCCGGTACAGGTGCAGGGGCGCGGGAGGGGGCAGGACTGGCCACAGCAGACGTGGGCCTTGCAGCGGCTTGCGCTGTCGGCCTTTTCGTCGAAGAGCGCCCTTGAGGGGCTCCGATTGCCGACAGTATCGGCTCAATGGCAGCAGCAGCAGCAGGACGCGGCGCTTTTGCAGTCCTCAATGTGGACTGACTTGCTGCCTTTGGAGCTGTCACCTCCGCCTTTTTGTCCGCCGCCAGAGGGGGGCGGAGTCTGGGCTCTGGTGGGAGCCGTTCTTCCAAGTTCTCCAGGCGGGTGTTGACATAATTAGCCAACGCTCCCACCTGGAGATCAATCATTTCTCCCAGACCAGACAGGAGCTCTCTTTTAAGTTCTCCAATTGCCTCGGAAAACTCATTGGCAGACGAGGAGGCTGGCTCGGGAGTCGAATCATTGTTTTTCCTCTCGGAGAAGGCCGTCCTCAAGGCCTTTGTCTCGGTTTGGAGCGCCGCCAGTTGCTCCTGCATCCTCTTATTATCGGCCCTGAGGATCCGGACCTCCTCCGATTCACCGCGGGACTCCAAACGGCTTGCGGCCTCTAATATGTCCCTACAGGCCGTATTCATCCGGCTCCAGATTGTCCCCTTCAGATTTTTGCATTTCGCAGCCTCCTCCAATATTGTTTCTGCCCCTCGCCTCGCGCACTCAATTAGGTCGTGGCTGAGAGCAACTGCCGCTTCGTTAGGGTCACACTTAGTTGCTCTATTGAGCTCCCCCTTTTTTCCCCCCTTTTTGCCCACATTGCTGGGCTCAACGTCTCTAAAAACGAGGCGGTACCCCGAAGTTGCGTCAGCTTCTTCCTCATATTCCGACATACCGGAGTCCTTCAGCTGGGCTCTGGCCGCGCTGATGCCTACGTAAGCTCCTTTGGAGCCACGTCCCCTACGCGCAGTATTTACTTTTGCCCCTGATCTGAGCGTTAAGCCGGAATCCTCTGCTTCGTCCACCTCATCATCACCCTCGGGGGTGGGTACCCTAGTCCTTTTAATTGTCCCTAGAGACCTCCTAGGATCCGTCTGGCTGTCCAAAGACATCTCAATGTCCTCAAAAATCTCCTCATCGGACGAATCCACCAATTGTAAGAGCGGACCTTCCGCTTGGGGGGGGGGTTCATCCCCCTCCTTCATTTCCCCTAGTTTTTACCGCACTTTTCCGGTCAAAAACACGAGAAAATAAACAAAAACCAAAAATATATACAAAAACGGTCAAGACCGAACCGTCAGAATATTTACAAACTTAAAAAATTAACAGCTGTTTTGAGATAACTCACGCTTAGTTTATCTTACAAACTAGTTTGAGGTGTCCCTAGACGCCGCTTCCTACCCCCTATTTAGCACAACAATCCGTTTATTGCTATCCTATCCCGAACCGACGCCACGAATTTTTAAACGTAAGTACAAACTTACGTTTGCGGTCCGAAGCGCCTGTTGAAATAAAATAGCAATAAAAATTCGCCCCGTAACTTTTGAACCGTAAGTCCGAAAATTACGGGGAAAACTAATATGGATAGAGCTCCCCGAATGCAACTAACCTACACAATAAAAATTTACAAAATACCTAACCAAAAATATTTACAAAGCTTTTAAAATATTTACACTAAAACACACAACTTTTTTGGGTTTTAACAAAAACCACGTTTTGTCTAATAACTTTTGCACGGAATGTCCAAAAGCTATGCAACAAACGGGAGCTTGTAGAACCCAACGAAGTCTAATTTTTAAAACAAAAAACGAATCAAAACTTCCCAAAACAAAAAAGATATTAATTATTTACAGCCGAAAAATTAACCAGTCAAAAAGCCAAAATCGAAATTTCCAAAAAAGAGTGCCAAGTCGTAAGAATAAGTGGATTCAGAGTCAGTTGTAAGATTGCCGGGGTCAAATTACGTCTAACTTCCAAAAATCACTCAAATCGCACAAAATTCACCCTTTCAAAAACCTCAACCTAACCTAACCTAACCTAACCTAACCTAACCTAACCTAACCTAACCTAACCTAACCTAACCTAACCTAACCTAACCTAACCTAACCTAACCTAACCTAACCTAACCTAACCTAACCTAACCTAACCTAACCTAACCTAACCTAACCTAACCTAACCTAACCTAACCTAACCTAACCTAACCTAACCTAACCTAACCTAACCTAACCTAACCTAACCTAACCTAACCTAACCTAACCTAACCTAACCTAACCTAACCTAACCTAACCTAACCTAACCTAACCTAACCTAACCTAACCTAACCTAACCTAACCTAACCTAACCTAACCTAACCTAACCTAACCTAACCTAACCTAACCTAACCTAACCTAACCTAACCTAACCTAACCTAACCTAACCTAACCTAACCTAACCTAACCTAACCTAACCTAACCTAACCTAACCTAACCTAACCTAACCTAACCTAACCTAACCTAACCTAACCTAACCTAACCTAACCTAACCTAACCTAACCTAACCTAACCTAACCTAACCTAACCTAACCTAACCTAACCTAACCTAACCTAACCTAACCTAACCTAACCTAACCTAACCTAACCTAACCTAACCTAACCTAACCTAACCTAACCTAACCTAACCTAACCTAACCTAACCTAACCTAACCTAACCTAACCTAACCTAACCTAACCTAACCTAACCTAACCTAACCTAACCTAACCTAACCTAACCTAACCTAACCTAACCTAACCTAACCTAACCTAACCTAACCTAACCTAACCTAACCTAACCTAACCTAACCTAACCTAACCTAACCTAACCTAACCTAACCTAACCTAACCTAACCTAACCTAACCTAACCTAACCTAACCTAACCTAACCTAACCTAACCTAACCTAACCTAACCTAACCTAACCTAACCTAACCTAACCTAACCTAACCTAACCTAACCTAACCTAACCTAACCTAACCTAACCTAACCTAACCTAACCTAACCTAACCTAACCTAACCTAACCTAACCTAACCTAACCTAACCTAACCTAACCTAACCTAACCTAACCTAACCTAACCTAACCTAACCTAACCTAACCTAACCTAACCTAACCTAACCTAACCTAACCTAACCTAACCTAACCTAACCTAACCTAACCTAACCTAACCTAACCTAACCTAACCTAACCTAACCTAACCTAACCTAACCTAACCTAACCTAACCTAACCTAACCTAACCTAACCTAACCTAACCTAACCTAACCTAACCTAACCTAACCTAACCTAACCTTTTTTTTTTTTTTTTTTTTTTTTTTTTTTTGACGAAGTGGAAATGCATTTACGCATCCCCCCCAGGCCCGGGGCAGGCCAAACGGGGGGGTATGTGGGACTCACCCCTCAACGGGAGGGGAATACCCACTAAAACCACTCCGGCGTTACCGTCTCTGCCGTTATGGGGACGCCATGGGGTCGCGAGCATTCTACCACGACGTCCCCCGGCGGCCCCGGCTATACTATGCCGGGGCACCCGCGCCAAAGGAGGGGAGAGTCAGCAACGCTTGACCCTCCCCCCAGACGTGTAGGGCCGTGCCATGTGGGTCCCCAACCCACTGGCCCTACTGGGGGAGTGCTGCGGCGGCGTACCGCGTACGTGCCCTCCCCCTCCGTCTACGCCGGAGCGGGTGCGCATCCGCCCTGTCTTCGCGCTCCCGCTCCGCGGCCTCCTTCTGTGCGATGACCGACTCGCAGAAGGAGGCCACCGCATCCCATTCATGCTGCCCCTGCAGCATGCCCGCCACCACATGGTGCAACGCCAATCCCCCCCCCGGCGTCCCACCCGATCGCGGCGACCACGGCCCCCCTCTCGAGGTCCCAACGGTTGCACACCTCGAGGGTGTGCTGGGCCGTGTCGTCTCGATCCCCACATTCTTGACATCGGGCGCTTGGCTCCCGTCCGATGTGGCACAGGTAATGACCGAAGCATCCGTGTCCGGTCATTACCTGTGCCATCCTAAAACTGACTTCCCCAAATTTGCGGTCGAGCCACCCGTCCAATGATGGGAGGAGTGCCCCTATGGTGCGGACTCCATAGGGGGACTCCTCCAACTCCACCCTCCACCTTTCGCGAGCGCGCGACTGGGCCTGTCGGCGCTCTTCCCTAAGTGTTTCGGGAGCGGGGAATTGATTAAGGGCCCTACGCCTCACCCGCTCCCTGTGGGCCTCGGCGAGCACCTGGGCGTCCAAGTCCCAGGGCAGGGTACCCGCCAAGGCACAAGCCGCCGCCCCCGCCACCGTGCAGTAGGCCCGTACTGCACGGATGGCCACCACTCTTTGCGGCCTCCTCAACCGGGCCCTGTTTAGCGCACCGAGTCGGTCCGCCCAGATCGGTGCGCCATACAGGGCCATACTCCGCGCAACTCCTGCGTAAAGGCGGCGGCACGCCATGCTGGGCCCCCCCACATTGGGCAACAATCGCCCTAGCGCCGACGCCGCCGCCACGACCCGGGGGGCGAGCTGCGCAAAATGTTCTTTAAACTCCCACTTGCGGTCCAGGTGAATGCCCAAATATTTTAAGTGGGCCTTCACCTGGACCGCCTCTCCCGCCACTGGGATGACCGTTGCGGCAGGCGGCCGCCACCCTCTTCCCCCAAACACTATGGCCTCGGTCTTCTGAAGGGAGACCTTAAGCCCTAACAAGCCTATACGGCGAACCATCAGGTCCGCCGCAACCGCAGCCCTTCGCAGGGTCCCCTCAAGCTCTGCTCCCCGGACGGCCACCATCGTATCATCGGCGTAGCAGTACACCGCCATCCGGGGTAGCAGGGCCCCTCTTATCGCCCAGTCATAACCGACATTCCATAAGAGGGGCCCGAGCACAGACCCCTGTGGCACCCCGCACCCCATAGGTCGTATCCGCCGCCTCCCCATCTGATCCTCGTAGAGCACTACCCGTTCGGTCAGGTAGTGCTCTACAATGCGCCGTAAGTATGGAGGCACTCCGTGGTACCGGAGTGCCTCCACGATCACCCCGTATGGGAGGGAGCCGAAAGCGTTGGCTATGTCCAAGGACACCGCCACGACCCCCTCCCCCCGCTCCGTTGCGCGTTCGCAATATGCGCGGAGGGCCCCCAGCGCATCCATGGTGGACCGCCCAGTTCGGAATCCGAACTGGCGGTCCGAAATGTTGGGGCCCTCACCCTCCAAATGTTGGACGATCCGGGAAGCAATGATGCGTTCGAGCATCTTCCCGGATTCGTCCAACAACACAATCGGCCTCCATCCGGATGGAGAATCGGCGGGACGATTCTCCTTCCGGAGGAGGCAGAGTCTACCTTCCTTCCATATTCTTGGAAACCGCCCCACCCCCAGACAATCATCGAATAATTCCCTGAGGCGGTTTCCAAGATGTTCTAGGGCCACCGGCATCAGGCGACCGGGCACTCCGTCAGGGCCAGGGGCCTTTTTATAGGCCCTGAGCCGGTGTATGGTTACACCAAACTCACCCTCTGTAACCGGCGGCACGGTTTCCGGCTCCTGTGGCTCCTCCCGTGGGACGACCATGCGCGGCGGGACGAACACCGGCGCAGGTGGAAATAACCCCCCCACTACCCTGTCAAGGAGCTCCGGCTCCAGGGAGTCCATGCCGGGGGCGTGCCTCATCTTATTTCTTACTAATTTGTAAGGCCGCCCCCATGGGTCCCTATCCAGGGTGGCCAAGAACTCCTCGTGGGCGGAGTCCTTGGCCTTGGCGATTGCCATGGACAGGGCTCCCTTGGCCTCCCTAAGTGCTTCGTGGAGGAGCTCCTCTTCGGCCGCGGTATGATTTCTCCTTCGCCTGCACCGGGTATATTCCCTACGCGCCCTATTACTAATTAGACGGAGGGCCGCCACCTCCTCCGTCCACCAGTAGACCTGTTTCCTCCCCACAGGTCGCCCCACCCTACGCATCGCCGCGTCGCACACCGAGGTGAGCGACGCGCGAAATTCCGAAGCCCTAACCTCAACGTCCGCAGCCCTGTCTGGTGGAGGGGCCCGCCACACCTCCACCATTGCAGCCTCTTCGGCTCTGTCTCTGTCCAAGGTGGCCAGGCTCCACCTTGGGAATCTATCCCCCCTACCCCGGACCCCTGGCGTGGTAGGCTGGGCCTGTGTCGCTTTGGAGACCCTCATCCGAATGTATAGATGGTCGGAGAGGGTCTCGACGTTTCCCATTACCCTCCACCCCGAGGTCCTCCTCACTACGGCAGGGGTAGCGAACGTTACATCCACTATGGACCCCCCCCTGCCGTCGCACACAAGTGTTGTCCGTGCCCCTATTGAGGACCCCAAGCCCAGCCGCCACTGCCCAATCCCTGAGGGCTGCACCTCTCGGGTCTGTGGTTTGAGACCCCCAAGCCGAGCACTTCGCGTTAAGGTCCCCCAGTAGCATTACGGGGGACGGCACAGCCCTCGCAACCACCCTCCCGAGCTCGACGAGGTATTGCTCGAAAGCGAACAGCGGCCGGTTTGGGGAGAAATACACGGCTATTAGCGTGATATCCCCCCATTTGGCCGCCACATACCCATGTCCGCTTCCGAGCTTTGTAAGGGGAGGGTGGTTCCCTATCGGTGGAGCCATCATGGCTACCAAACCGCCCGTATCCCCAACCCAATTAGGCTGGGGAGGCACAAAATATGGTTCCGCGACTACGCAAACGCTTATGCCCCACTCCGCCACGTTTTGGAGCATCAGGTCCTGTGCTCTGGCGGAGTGGTTTGCGTTGCATTGCAGCACTTCCAAAGCTTGGGTTGGTTGTGCTGACATTTATGTTTCCATATCCTGACCCTCCCCAGCCCGTGACCTACTAATCGGACGGGCGTCCTGTGCTCTGGTGGGCGCCCGGGCTCCGGTGGGGGCCACTTTACCTCTCGTGTGTGGGGGGGTGCACGACTGTCCCCCCATCACGTGGTTGGCCGGCAGCTTGGCGTGGTGGCATACCGCACACCACGCCTTTTCGGCCAGGCAATCCACCATCATGTGGCCCTCTTTGCCACATCGGTGGCACAAATGGCTCCGGTCCACCTGAGATGGACAGAGGGCCCTGGTGTGCCCCGTTCCCATGCACCTATAACACCGCATGGGGAGCGGGTCCAGGGCCTCTACTCGGGCAGACGTCCAACCCACCGTTATTCGGCCCGCTGTTATTATTATGCGTGCCGCCGCTATTGGGCACTTAACAATCACAGCACCAGTGCCATTTTCCATCCACCTAATGGTACCTATCTTTACCTGTTCCGGAGAACACTTTCCCTTTCCTGCAATCTCCGTCTTGACGTCATCCTCGGACACCGACTCATCCAGGCCGGAGATTCTTAAATCCGCCGTCCTGAATGGTCGGCGAACATCCGCCACCTCCCCAACAAGCGTACGCAGCTTCTCCGCTAAACCTAACCTAACCTAACCTAACCTAACCTAACCTAACCTAACCTAACCTAACCTAACCTAACCTAACCTAACCTAACCTAACCTAACCTAACCTAACCTAACCTAACCTAACCTAACCTAACCTAACCTAACCTAACCTAACCTAACCTAACCTAACCTAACCTAACCTAACCTAACCTAACCTAACCTAACCTAACCTAACCTAACCTAACCTAACCTAACCTAACCTAACCTAACCTAACCTAACCTAACCTAACCTAACCTAACCTAACCTAACCTAACCTAACCTAACCTAACCTAACCTAACCTAACCTAACCTAACCTAACCTAACCTAACCTAACCTAACCTAACCTAACCTAACCTAACCTAACCTAACCTAACCTAACCTAACCTAACCTAACCTAACCTAACCTAACCTAACCTAACCTAACCTAACCTAACCTAACCTAACCTAACCTAACCTTTTTTTTTTTTTTTTTTTTTTTTTTTTTTTTACATGGAGAAATCCTCATAGGATCCCCTCTCCACGGGGAGGAGAATGGGTATGTCGGACTCCACTGAGAAGCAGTGACCTACCGACTAAAACTCCATGGTATGCCCACTGCAGCATTGGCAGGGGTGACACGGGAACCATAAGACGCCTCCGCGAACACCCCCTGCTGCCGACAGCCGAAGCCGTCCCAACTTTGGTGGATGGCCCGGAGGCCCCACCGCGTCAGATACATGCGGGCGACACCTCACGCATCCGACGTACCCTCACCTGAGGACCTCCACTCCGGGAGAGCGGCGAACGACCCCGTGATCGCCCTCTCAGGTCCTCCGTGTTATGGGGAGATGCCGTCCGGGAAAACGTCCCTTCCAGCAAACCCCATTACACCACCGTCCCAAATCAGCAGTGAACTCTGCTGTTGCAGAGAAACACGCTGAGGGACCATCCGGGTGGGCGGAAATAGCCTCCAGGAGCGGGTCACCGGCCCTCTGCCTATCCACATCCCTTCGACCAATCCCCACCCCTCCCGCACGTACCCCCCACTAATCTACTCTGTTGCCAGAGAGCTCGTGGAGGGACCCCTCAGGTGGAGGGTCAGCTTCCAGTAACGGGTCACCGGCCCTCTGCCTATCCGCGTCCCTTCAGCCAACACCTCCTCCCGCCCGTCATCCCCACTAATCTACTCTGTTTCCAGAGAGCTCGTGGAGGAACCCTCCCCTGTCAGGTTATTGGCCACCAGCAAGCAATGGCCATTGCTTGCTGTTGTTACCAGGGTGCACCGGCCCAAGTCCTACCCTTTCACCCGGATCAACCGGATCAAGGTGAATTGGTAAAACTCGAGCACACGAGGAGGTTACCTGACTTCGCACCCCAACCTAACCTAACCTAACCTAACCTAACCTAACCTAACCTAACCTAACCTAACCTAACCTAACCTAACCTAACCTAACCTAACCTAACCTAACCTAACCTAACCTAACCTAACCTAACCTAACCTAACCTAACCTAACCTAACCTAACCTAACCTAACCTAACCTAACCTAACCTAACCTAACCTAACCTAACCTAACCTAACCTAACCTAACCTAACCTAACCTAACCTAACCTAACCTAACCTAACCTAACCTAACCTAACCTAACCTAACCTAACCTAACCTAACCTAACCTAACCTAACCTAACCTAACCTAACCTAACCTAACCTAACCTAACCTAACCTAACCTAACCTAACCTAACCTAACCTAACCTTTTTTTTTTTTTTTTTTTTTTTTTTTGTTGACGAAGTGGAAATGCATTTACGCATCCCCCCCAGGCCCGGGGCAGGCCAAACGGGGGGGTATGTGGGACTCACCCCTCAACGGGAGGGGAATACCCACTAAAACCACTCCGGCGTTACCGTCTCTGCCGTTATGGGGACGCCATGGGGTCGCGAGCATTCTACCACGACGTCCCCCGGCGGCCCCGGCTATACTATGCCGGGGCACCCGCGCCAAAGGAGGGGAGAGTCAGCAACGCTTGACCCTCCCCCCAGACGTGTAGGGCCGTGCCATGTGGGTCCCCAACCCACTGGCCCTACTGGGGGAGTGCTGCGGCGGCGTACCGCGCACGTGCCCTCCCCCTCCGTCTACGCCGGAGCGGGTGCGCATCCGCCCTGTCTTCGCGCTCCCGCTCCGCGGCCTCCTTCTGTGCGATGACCGACTCGCAGAAGGAGGCCACCGCATCCCATTCATGCTGCCCCCGCAGCATGCCCGCCACCACATGGTGCAACGCCAATCCCCCCCCGGCGTCCCACCCGATCGCGGCGACCACGGCCCCCCTCTCGAGGTCCCAAAGGTTGCACACCTCGAGGGTGTGCTGGGCCGTGTCGTCTCGATCCCCACATTCTTGACATCGGGCGCTTGGCTCCCGTCCGATGTGGCACAGGTAATGACCGAAGCATCCGTGTCCGGTCATCACCTGTGCCATCCTAAAACTGACCTCCCCAAATTTGCGGTCGAGCCACCCGTCCAATGATGGGAGGAGTGCCCCTATGGTGCGGACTCCATAGGGGGACTCCTCCAGCTCCGCCCTCCACCTTTCGCGAGCGCGCGACTGGGCCTGTCGGCGCTCTTCCCTTAGTGTTTCGGGAGCGGGGAATTGATTAAGGGCCCTACGCCTCACCCGCTCCCTGTGGGCCTCGGCGAGCACCTGGGCGTCCAAGTCCCAGGGCAGGGTACCCGCCAAGGCACATGCCGCCGCCCCCGCCACCGTGCAGTAGGCCCGTACTGCACGGATGGCCACCACTCTTTGCGGCCTCCTCAACAGGGCCCTGTTTAGCGCACCGAGCCGGTCCGCCCAGATCGGTGCGCCATACAGGGCCATGCTCCGCGCAACCCCTGCATAAAGGCGGCGGCACGCCGTGCTTGGCCCCCCCCACGTTGGGCAACAGTCTCCCTAGCGCCGACGCCGCCGCCACGACCCGGGGAGCGAGCTGCGCAAAATGCTCTTTAAACTCCCACTTGCGGTCCAGGTGAATGCCCAAGTATTTTAGGTGGGCCTTCACCTGGACTGCCACTCCCGCCACTCGGATGACTGTTGCGGCAGGCGGCCGCCACCCCCTTCCCCCAAACACCATGGCCTCCGTCTTCTGGAGGGAGACCTTTAGCCCTAACAGGCCTATGCGGCGGACCATGAGGTCCGCCGCAACTGCAGCCCTTCTCAGGGTCCCCTCAAGCTCTGCTCCCCGGACGGCCACCATCGTATCATCGGCGTAGCAGTACACCGCCATCCGGGGTAGCAGGGCCCCTCTTATCGCCCAGTCATAACCGACATTCCATAAGAGGGGCCCGAGCACAGACCCCTGTGGTACCCCGCACCCCATCGGTCGCGTCCGCCGCCTCCCGTTCTGGTCCTCGTAGAGCACTACCCGTTCGGTCAGGTAGTGCTCTACAATGCGCCGTAAGTATGGAGGCACTCCGTGGTACCGGAGTGCCTCCACGATCACCCCGTATGGGAGGGAGCCGAAAGCGTTGGCTATGTCCAAGGACACCGCCACGACCCCCTCCCCCCGCTCCGTTGCGCTCTCGCAGTATGCGCGGAGGGCCCCCAGCGCATCCATGGTGGACCGCCCAGTTCGGAATCCGAACTGGCGGTCCGAAATGTTGGGGCCCTCACCCTCCAAATGTTGGACGATCCGGGAAGCAATGATGCGTTCGAGCATCTTCCCGGATTCGTCCAACAACACAATCGGCCTCCATCCGGATGGAGAATCGGCGGGACGATTCTCCTTCCGGAGGAGGCAGAGTCTACCTTCCTTCCATATTCTTGGAAACCGCCCCACCCCCAGACAATCGTCGAATAATTCCCTGAGGCGGTTTCCAAGATGTTCTAGGGCCACCGGCATCAGGCGACCGGGCACTCCGTCAGGGCCAGGGGCCTTTTTATAGGCCCTGAGCCGGTGTATGGTTACA
The DNA here is from genome assembly GCA_905404275.2 of Hedya salicella. Lineage (NCBI taxonomy): Eukaryota > Metazoa > Arthropoda > Insecta > Lepidoptera > Tortricidae > Hedya > Hedya salicella. The sequence continues at coordinate 24,027,052 of FR990109.1, read as the reverse complement.
CCAAACTCACCCTCTGTAACCGGCGGCACGGTTTCCGGCTCCTGTGGCTCCTCCCGTGGGACGACCATGCGCGGCGGGACGAACACCGGCGCAGGTGGAAATAATCCCCCCACTACCCTGTCAAGGAGCTCCGGCTCCAGGGAGTCCATGCCGGGGGCGTGCCTCATCTTATTTCTTACTAATTTGTAAGGCCGCCCCCATGGGTCCCTGTCCAGGGTGGCCAAGAACTCCTCGTGGGCGGAGTCCTTGGCCTTGGCGATTGCCATGGACAGGGCTCCCTTGGCCTCCCTAAGTGCTTCGTGGAGGAGCTCCTCTTCGGCCGCGGTATGATTTCTCCTTCGCCTGCACCGGGTATATTCCCTACGCGCCCTATTACTAATTAGACGGAGGGCCGCCACCTCCTCCGTCCACCAGTAGACCTGTTTCCTCCCCACAGGTCGCCCCACCCTACGCATCGCCGCGTCGCACACCGAGGTGAGCGACGCGCGAAATTCCGAAGCCCTAACCTCAACGTCCGCAGCCCTGTCTGGTGGAGGGGCCCGCCACACCTCCACCATTGCAGCCTCTTCGGCTCTGTCTCTGTCCAAGGTGGCCAGGCTCCACCTTGGGAATCTATCCCCCCTACCCCGGACCCCTGGCGTGGTAGGCTGGGCCTGTGTCGCTTTGGAGACCCTCATCCGAATGTATAGATGGTCGGAGAGGGTCTCGACGTTTCCCATTACCCTCCACCCCGAGGTCCTCCTCACTACGGCAGGGGTAGCGAACGTTACATCCACTATGGACCCCCCCTGCCGTCGCACACAAGTGTTGTCCGTGCCCCTATTGAGGACCCCAAGCCCAGCCGCCACTGCCCAATCCCTGAGGGCTGCACCTCTCGGGTCTGTTGTTTGAGACCCCCAAGCCGAGCACTTCGCGTTAAGGTCCCCCAGTAGCATTACGGGGGACGGCACAGCCCTCGCAACCACCCTCCCGAGCTCGACGAGGTATTGCTCGAAAGCGAACAGCGGCCGGTTTGGGGAGAAATACACGGCTATTAGCGTGATATCCCCCCATTTGGCCGCCACATACCCATGTCCGCTTCCGAGCTTTGTAAGGGGAGGGTGGTTCCCTATCGGTGGAGCCATCATGGCTACCAAACCGCCCGTATCCCCAACCCAATTAGGCTGGGGAGGCACAAAATATGGTTCCGCGACTACGCAAACGCTTATGCCCCACTCCGCCACGTTTTGGAGCATCAGGTCCTGTGCTCTGGCGGAGTGGTTTGCGTTGCATTGCAGCACTTCCAAAGCTTGGGTTGGTTGTGCTGACATTTATGTTTCCATATCCTGACCCTCCCCAGCCCGTGACCTACTAATCGGACGGGCGTCCTGTGCTCTGGTGGGCGCCCGGGCTCCAGTGGGGGCCACTTTACCTCTCGTGTGTGGGGGGGTGCACGACTGTCCCCCCATCACGTGGTTGGCCGGCAGCTTGGCGTGGTGGCATACCGCACACCACGCCTTTTCGGCCAGGCAATCCACCATCATGTGGCCCTCTTTGCCACATCGGTGGCACAAATGGCTCCGGTCCACCTGAGATGGACAGAGGGCCCTGGTGTGCCCCGTTCCCATGCACCTATAACACCGCATGGGGAGCGGGTCCAGGGCCTCTACTCGGGCAGATGTCCAACCCACCGTTATTCGGCCCGCTGTTATTATTATGCGTGCCGCCGCTATTGGGCACTTAACAATCACAGCACCAGTGCCATTTTCCATCCACCTAATGGTACCTATCTTTACCTGTTCCGGAGAACACTTTCCCTTTCCTGCAATCTCCGTCTTGACGTCATCCTCGGACACCGACTCATCCAGGCCGGAGATTCTTAAATCCGCCGTCCTGAATGGTCGGCGAACATCCGCCACCTCCCCGACAAGCGTACGCAGCTTCTCCGCTAGGTTGTCGGCGGCTGTGCTGCTGTCCGCTCCAGGCACCTCTATTATTCGGGCCCCCGTGGCCGACTTCCTAACCTTGACATGATCAAGGCCAAACTCCGCCAACTTAAGGCTTGTAGCCTTCTTCATTACCGCGGCGTAATCCATTTCTACCTCAGGCTTCAATGTGATTACCACCGCGGTTGATTTCGGCACTGCCGGCAGCTTGGTCCTTGGTGCCGGCTTGGGAACTGCCCTAGTTTCGGTTGCTGCAGACTTGGTTGGGGAAGTTTTGGCCTTCCCCTTACGCCTCACAACTTCCGTCCAACTCTGCTCCCTTGCGGGTGGGGCCGTCTTTTCCACGCTATTACGTGGGGCCGGTACAGGTGCAGGGGCGCGGGAGGGTGCAGGACTGGCCACAGCAGACGTGGGCCTTGCAGCGGCTTGCGCTGTCGGCCTTTTCGTCGAAGAACGGATTGCCAACGGTATCGGCTCAATGGCAGCAGCAGCAGCAGGACGCGGCGCTTTTGCAGTCCTCAATGTGGGCTGACTTGCTGCCTTTGGAGCTGTCACCTCCGCCTTCTTGTCCGCCGCCAGAGGGGGGCGGAGTCTGGGCTCTGGTGGGAGCCGTCCTTCCAAGTTCTCCAGGCGGGTGTTGACATAATTAGCCAACGCTCCCACCCGGAGATCAATCATTTCTCCCAGGCCAGACAGGAGCTCTCTTTTAAGTTCTCCCATTGCCTCGGAAAACTCATTGGCAGACGAGGAGGCTGGCTCGGGAGTCGAATCATTGCTTTTCCTCTCGGAGAAGGCCGTCCTCAAGGCCTTTGTTTCAGTTTGGAGCGCCGCCAGTTGCTCCTGCATCCTCTTATTATCGGCCCTGAGGATCCGGACCTCCTCCGATTCACCGCGAGATTCCAAATGGCTTGCGGCCTCTAATATGTTCCTACAGGCCGTATTCATCCGGCTCCAGATTGTCCCCTTCAGATTTTTGCATTTCGCAGCCTCCTCCAATATTGTTTCTGCCCCTCGCCTCGCGCACTCAATTAGGTCGTGGCTAGGAGCAACTGCCGCTTCGTTAGGGCCACACTTAGTTGCTCTATTGAGCTCCCCCTTTTTTCCCCTCTTTTTGCCCACATTGCTGGGCTCAACGTCTCTAAAAACGAGGCGGTACCCCGAAGTTGCGTCAGCTTCTTCCTCATATTCCGACATACCGGAGTCCTTCAGCTGGGCTCTGGCCGCACTGATGCCTACGTAAGCTCCTTTGGAGCCACGTCCCCTACGCGCAGTATTTACTTTGGCCCCTGATCTAAGCGTTAAGCCGGAATCCTCTGCTTCGTCCACCTCATCATCACCCTCGGGGGTGGGTTCCCTAGTCCTTTTAATTGTCCCTAGAGACCTCCTAGGATCCGTCTGGCTGTCCAAAGACATCTCAATGTCCTCAAAAATCTCATCATCGGACGAATCCATCAATTGTAAGAGCGGACCTTCCGCTTGGGGGGGGGGTTCATCCCCCTCCTTCATTTCCCCTAGTTTTTACCGCACTTTTCCGGTCAAAAACACGAGAAAATAAACAAAAACCAAAAATATATACAAAAACGGTCAAGACCGAACCGTCAAAATATTTACAAACTTAAAAAATTAGCAGCTGTTTTGAGATAACTCACGCCAAGTTTATCTTACAAACTAGTTTGAGGTGTCCCTAGACGCCGCTTCCTACCCCCTATTTAGAACAACAATCCGTTTATTGCTATCCTATCCCGAACCGACGCCACGAATTTTTAAACGTAAGTACAAACTTACGTTTGCGGTCCGAAGCGCCTGTTGAAATAAAATAGCAATAAAAATTCGCCCCGTAACTTTTGAACCGTAAGTCCGAAAATTACGGGGAAAACTAATATGGATAGAGCTCCGCGAATGCAACTAACCTACACAATAAAAATTTACAAAATACCTAACCAAAAATATTTACAAAGCTTTTAAAATATTTACACTAAAACACACAACTTTTTTGGGTTTTAACAAAAACCACGTTTTGTCTAATAACTTTTGAACGGAATGTCCAAAAGCTATGCAACAAACAGGAGCTTGTAGAACCCAACGAAGTCTAATTTTTAAAACAAAAAACGAATCAAAACTTCCCAAAACAAAAAAGATATTAATTATTTACAGCCGAAAAATTAACCAGTCAAAAAGCCAAAATCGAAATTTCCAAAAAAGAGTGCCAAGTCGTAAGAATAAGTGGATTCAGAGTCAGTTGTAAGATTGCCGGGGTCAAATTACGTCTAACTTCCAAAAATCACTCAAATCGCACAAAATTCACCCTTTCAAAAACCTCAACCTAACCTAACCTAACCTAACCTAACCTAACCTAACCTAACCTAACCTAACCTAACCTAACCTAACCTAACCTAACCTAACCTAACCTAACCTAACCTAACCTAACCTAACCTAACCTAACCTAACCTAACCTAACCTAACCTAACCTAACCTAACCTAACCTAACCTAACCTAACCTAACCTAACCTAACCTAACCTAACCTAACCTAACCTAACCTAACCTAACCTAACCTAACCTAACCTAACCTAACCTAACCTAACCTAACCTAACCTAACCTAACCTAACCTAACCTAACCTAACCTAACCTAACCTAACCTAACCTAACCTAACCTAACCTAACCTAACCTAACCTAACCTAACCTAACCTAACCTAACCTAACCTAACCTAACCTAACCTAACCTAACCTAACCTAACCTAACCTAACCTAACCTAACCTAACCTAACCTAACCTAACCTAACCTAACCTAACCTAACCTAACCTAACCTAACCTAACCTAACCTAACCTAACCTAACCTAACCTAACCTAACCTAACCTAACCTAACCTAACCTAACCTAACCTAACCTAACCTAACCTAACCTAACCTAACCTAACCTAACCTAACCTAACCTAACCTAACCTAACCTAACCTAACCTAACCTAACCTAACCTAACCTAACCTAACCTAACCTAACCTAACCTAACCTAACCTAACCTAACCTAACCTAACCTAACCTAACCTAACCTAACCTAACCTAACCTAACCTAACCTAACCTAACCTAACCTAACCTAACCTAACCTAACCTAACCTAACCTAACCTAACCTAACCTAACCTAACCTAACCTAACCTAACCTAACCTAACCTAACCTAACCTAACCTAACCTAACCTAACCTAACCTAACCTAACCTAACCTAACCTAACCTAACCTAACCTAACCTAACCTAACCTAACCTAACCTAACCTAACCTAACCTAACCTAACCTAACCTAACCTAACCTAACCTAACCTAACCTAACCTAACCTAACCTAACCTAACCTAACCTAACCTAACCTAACCCAGTAGCGCCCCCGCCGTCACCACGAGCGCCACGAAATCTAGCCGCTCCGCGCTCAAAAAATCCGTAAAATAGGCAAACTTTGTCCGATCGGCCCGGAAGCTGTATCAAAAGACGCGGAAAATTGTCGCGCAGTTTTAGAAGTCGGTAGAAATAGCCGGACAGTGAAAGTGAGACGTGTAAGTGCCGAAAAGCTAAAGTTTTGAGGTTAAGTGACAAAAAGTGAAGCTTTAATGCTAAACGCTACTCGTTTAAGCTCTACGACCCCATAAGTGCGATACGTCGCTGGAAGCGCATCAAAAAGCTCCTTACAACGAGCCCACTACCAGAATTTTCTGGCTTTCGGCTGAGGCACAATCTTCAAAAAAACAAGTTTCCGGAAACCACGAGGTGCTGGATCCGAACTCGTGCGGCTGTTTTTGAGGACGGGGCTGGGAAGAAGGTAACAGCAGCAACTCAGCGCAACAAGCGGCGTCTCTTAAATGTGAGTGCTGTGCCTACAGTAAATTTTTAAACTTTTTATGGATTTTGAATCTACAATAGCAGAAAAATAAGATCGACGACCCTCCAGTTTTATTAAGGGAATCGACGTAAGACAAGGAGATCTACTAGATTACAAAAAAATCAGCTTCGCGCCACTGATAGTTTTAATATTATTAATTTTTTAAAATTTTTTGTTAACACGTGTTTTGCCACCTAGTGTATTTTGAAATAATAGTTATATACCATTGCATAGAACATATTTTCTTGAGTGTTTTGCCTTTTTTCTCCATTCTCTAGCGTAAAATTTGGCGAATCTGTACCCCTGGTTGTGTTTTTTGCTTTTTGAGCTTGGACCTGTGTTTTTTACGACCAACTGACACCGGCTATACCAGCGCCTTAGTCTCTTTAACATCTCAAAACTTTTTGCGAGCAAATCCGACTTGAGACAGCTGAGAACCGTCGATCCTGACCATCCCTCAGACCAGGAAAACTCCTGGGTACCAGTTCTAGCCGGCGGATCTCGACTTTGGGAGCTCGTAGAGACTTGCGGTTTTCTTCTGCAGGGTTGGCGGGTCGAGCCCTTGGTACCCCCGGTGCTTTCGGATACTAAAAAGTCGCGCGTCTGGTAGCCCTGAATTCGCATTCCTTGGGTCTGATTTTCGATCTAAGAACTTAGTCCGAGCCCGCTGGGACTTCTGGTTCGCTGGCAATCTGGGCTTGAAGTTTTGCGCGGACGCCATCTTGAATTTTTTAAATTGACGTATATCCCAGGCCCTTGGGCGTTTCGGTGTGGACTTTGGGCTCTTTCTTGGGAGGTTAGGGGTGCCCAGGAGGTACGTGGGGTCAAAAATCCAAATTTCTAAAAATTTTTTGGAAAAATATTCAAATTTTTTTCCTTTGATTGCTCTACATAAATTTCCTCCTGGGTTTGCCCTGACCGTCTGAGTGAAAGTCCTGACTCGCTGGGACCTGTGGATCGGGAGTTATCATCGTTCAAAGTCTGACTTTGACAGTTGCGAACTGTCAAAGTCAAACTTCGATTTGGCATAGCTCGGGTGTCGGGGGGGATAGGAGACTGTGCGACACGTCGTTGTGCTCGGCGGAGATACCTCTGTCGGTTCAGGTAGATCGACAACGAATCTGGCCACCCCCGATTTTAGCTCGGGCTGAGCCGCTTATGAGACGGACGGGACAAGCCCGAATTCGGCGAGCCTAATCTCGGGTCTCTACGACCACTGGAACCGGAGTTACGCGGGTTCAAAGTTCGAGGTCGGCCATTTTGTAAATTTTGACAGCTGTCAACTAGCTGATTCAAACCGTCGTAACTTCCGAAGGGAGTCACTTAGAGAGACGTGCGACGCGCCGTTAAGCTCGGCGTGACCAGCTCTGTCGACTGAAGGGGTTGTGTTACGAATCCGGTGACCTTGGGTTCAAGTCTAAGCTGAGCCTGAAGTGCAGTGGATGACCTTGGCCCGATCACAACGAGACTAGTCTCGGGTTCCTGCGACCATTGGGACCGAAGTTACGAGGGTCCAAAATTTTGGGTCAGCCATCTTGTAAACTTTGACAGCTGTCAATTGGCTGATTCAAACCGTCGTAACTTCCGAACGGAGCCACTTAGAGAGACCTGCGACACGCCGTTGAGTTCGGCGTGACCTGCCCAGTCAAAAGAAGTGCAAGCGAAGCGGATCCGATTATCTCGGATATACATCAGAGCTGAGCCCGGCCCGAACGACCTTGGACGGGAGAGTATGCCTCCTCCGCCCATACCATCTCAACAAAGAGGGAAGGAGATGGAAAAGAAGAGGCAGGCTCGGAAGCCTGCGACCCAGCCTCAGCCTGCACTGAAGGTTTCCAGGGGAGCTTTACCGAGGGCACAGTCTGCCGCGAGTGGCTCAGGGCCCACGGATGACAAAGGAAGGCTGGCAACGAGGCGAGGTCCGGAAAAGACGGAGGAACGAACGCCGGAGCGGGGGGAAGCTAGTGATCAAACTATAGTTGGGTCGGGGGTGGACTCTCCCCACCCTATGGAAGAGGTTACATGGATTGATCTTATTCCTTCCTCACAGGAGACCTCATCCTCACCCACGCCGGCAGGGGGAAATTCACAACCGGTCCGGTCCCCAAAGGCACTGCGGCAAGAATCAGCAACTGATCCACTCAGAGAGTCCGAGGCACCAACAACACCTGCGGCGGCCTCAACACCTGCCGGACCGGCGTTTCTTCGTCCCAGGGACCGGTCGGCCACAAGATCTGATACGGCCCTACTCCGGATAAAAACACAAATCCAGGAAGCGAGAGCGGCAGATCTGGCGGACCGATCCCGCCTGGCAAGCGAACCTGCCGACACGGGGGAGTTTGCTGACATGTGCTCGGGTTTCGAGGACAAATCGGTCTGCTCGATGGCAACAAACCTGGGTGGAGGAGGGCTAATTAGTGAATTCCCTCAAAGAGCAAACAACATTCTCCAAGTAGCTAAGGATGCCATGGAGTCATCCGGAAATCTCAAGAGAACAATCAGAGACCTGATTGTTGAATCCCTCCACGCTATGTATGAGATGGTGTTAAGGCTGGCTGACTCTAGGGCGCGCCACATGACGGAGCTCCAACGAGAGAAAATGGGCAATGAAAGAAGGCTGCTGGGGCTTGAGCGGTCACACACAAGAGCCCTTAGAGAGGCTATGGAGGCAGCCCAGGCAGAGAGTGCAGCGAACAGACAGGTCATGCAGGGCATTGCCAAAGACCTGGCCGCTCATAGGACTATCCTAGTCTCTGACATTTGTGATCCCCTTGAGCAACTAAAGGGAAACCTGTCCACTGGAATCGTGTCTCAAACGTCTAAGACGTCCAGGCCCGAGAGAGACGCCAACCAAGCAAACCTAAAGGAGATTAAAGACAGCCTGGAAAAACTCGGGGAGGCAACGAAACAAGTGTCAGGGGAAGAGGTGAGAGTAGCTAGAGCTGAGCTTTTAATTGAGATACGAAAACTCAGAGAGGAACTCAGGGTAGTGACTGGCTCTACAAGCTCCCTAAATAATAGGATCGACAGAGCGGTCGCGTCTAGCGATCTAGCAGCCAACTATGGGGAGAGAACAACAGATCGACTCACTGAACTGCAGGGAACTATCAGTGGTCTAGCAGAAGATGTGGGCCACATTGCAAACGATCATAAGGTCAACACAGTAGCCCAAAAAATGGATGGAATGATGGAATGTGTCAAAAACGAAAGTGCAATGCTTTACACAACCATTGCTAAGGGATTTGCGGAATTGGGAGAGGAAGTACAGGCAGCGGCCATCATGCGACCCACAGGAATGAACCTTCTTGACGAAATGAATGGAGTCGGTAAGCTACTGGAAAATGAAGAGGACACCATCGAGGCTGAAGGTGAACAGAGGTGGAATAAAGTCCATCCAAAAAACACAAAGCGTAGGAGGGAGGGGAAAGAAGTCGATCCTCCAAATCCGCGATACCCTTTGATAGTTGAGTCGGTCGATCCTAGGCATTCAAGTTCTGATGTTGCAAATCTTGTCAAAAAAGAAATAAACGTTATCCAACTGGGAATAGGAGTAGCCAGGGTTCGTTTGCTCCGAAATCAAAAGGTGGCATTTGAGTGTCCTTCGGATGCTGAGAGGAGTACTCTCCGGGAAGCTCTGAAAGACAAATGCCCAGGGCTCGCGACATTGGCTCAAAAGCACAAAAGGCCACTAATACGCCTCGTAGGAGTAGCCCGAGACCTCACAGACGCGCAGATCCCTGAAGCAGTCAAAAAACAGAATGGAACCATGTTCAATGGGCTTCAGAGCGCAGAAAAAGACTTCCGGGTTGTAAGGAGAACCAAGGGTCGTACTGCAGAAATGACCAACGTTATCTTGGAGGTGGACGCAGCTCTTTGGAATCGCATGAACGGGAATAAAATAAGGCTAGGCTATCAAGTGGTCCCTGCCTTGGATCAATCACCGATTACTCAATGTTACAAGTGCCTCGGATACGGACATTACGCTAGAGACTGCAAACAGGCACAAATGTGCGGCCGTTGCGCGGGAGAACACGATATGCGTGAATGCAAGTCTATGGAAGCGTTGCCAAAATGCGCGAACTGCATCAAAGCCAAGAAAGCGGAGACTGAATGCCAACACGTGGCTTTCAGCAGTGACTGCCCTGAATGGCAAAAATGGGACCGCATAGCCCGAGCGGGTACTTTGTATTGCTGAGGGCACCCAAGTACAGACACCAGTCACACACACCCTGACAATTATGCAGGTAAATCTTGGGCGAGGCTTCGCTGCCACTAAAGAGTGCCTGCAGGAGGCAGAGGCTACTGAGGTGAGCATTCTGCTCCTTCAGGAGCCGTATGTTGGGTCAAGCGGCTATCTTAGCTCATCACATAAAGTGATCCAGATGGTACAGGGTGACGGCCCAGTTAAGGCTGCCGTCGTCATCCTTGACCCACGTATAAGGGCCACAGTGAACGCCAACCACGTTACTAAAAACATAGCCGCAGTGGTGATAAATAACGGGACCACGGACGTTTGCGTCGCTAGTGTTTATTTCGAGGGCGACCGCCCTTTACAAGAATACCTGAGGAAGGTTAAGGACATAGCAATCAACGCGGCGACTAGGGATGTACTGATTGCAGGAGACGTAAATGCCTCTAGCCATTGGTGGGGATGTAAAGTGGAAGATAATCGAGGCAAAGAGGTAGTTGACCTTTGCTCGGAGTGTGGACTGCATTTCCTGAACAAGGGTGCTACTCCAACATACTACACGCACAGGGGCGGCAGACTTTACTCCAGCATTGTAGACATAACTACTTGCACCGACGGGCTGCTCCATAGGGTCCACGGCTGGAACGTGGCAAAAAAGGACACAGGTCTGACGGATCACAGGAGAATCCGCTTTCGCCTAGTGGATAATAACACCGCAGCACCACCACCACCTACAACCACAAGAGTATACGACACAAGCAAGGCGGATTGGGCTGCCTTCTCCAAATCCCTCAAGGAGCAATTGATCCACAATGGAGTTACAAAGGACCTAATTATGTCGACCAAAACACACGAGGAGCTTGAGGACAGAGTAGTGGGACTTACGGATGCGATACAGATGGCTTGCATTAACACAGTTCCAATCAAGCAAGCAAACACTCGAGCCAAGAAAACCCCATGGTGGACCAAAGAGCTTAGTGAAATGAAGCATAGGGTCAAGACACTAAGGAGACGCATATCATCAGCCGACCCCAGGAGGAAAAGTTATGTATATGCCGAATACACCGAAGCCAGGGAAGCTTACAGGCAGGAAATAGAGCGCACAATAACTGCAAGCTGGACATCTTTCTGTTCACAGCAAAAAAAGGAAGATATATGGAAGTCATCGTACCGGGTGGTCAAAAAATGCTTCATAAGATCCACCAACGAAGAATGCCTATTAAAATCACCGGACGATGGCTCTACACTCGACCCTACGCAATCAGCGCAGCTGCTATCGAAGGTATTCTTTCCCGAAGATGATCCTAGCATGGATGACGAATACCACACAAGCGTCCGAATGGAAACCACAAGGCTGCGTGCAGAAGCCAAACAGTACCGCGATAACACGACAGCCTTGGTCGAGTTCACCGAGGAAGAGGCTAGCTTAGTTTTTGCCAACATGGATCCAAACAAGGCACCGGGAGCAGACGGGATAACCTCTGATATTGCACACAGCGCCTTCAAGACGGACCCCGTCGTACTGGCAATATTTAACCAGTGCCTCAGATTGTCCTACTTCCCGCGTTGCTGGAAGGACGCATGGATCCGCATCATACCCAAGCCAGGAAAAGAAGACTACAGCGTCCCAAAGGCGTACCGGCCAATCGGACTACTCGCTGTGCTGGGTAAAGTCCTCGAAAAACTAATAGTGAACAGGTTGACATGGTGTTTACACAGGGGAAAGGGCCTAAACCAGCGCCAATATGGGTTCATGCCACAGAAGAGCACTGAAGACGCGCTGTATGACGCCATAACCTTCGTCAAAAAGGGCCTGGAGGAGAAGAAAATAACAGCCCTTGTCTCCCTGGATATTGAGGGGGCTTTTGATGGAGCATGGTGGCCGGCCATCATCAAGCAGCTCAAAGAGCATGGAACTGACGAGTGGCTATTCGCAATTTTATGTAATTATTTGTCCGACAGAAAAGTCACTCTCAACTACTTAGGTCAATCGATCAACAGGGAGACGGCAAGAGGATGCATCCAGGGCTCGATAGGTGGCCCACTCCTCTGGAATCTCCAACTTGATCCTCTGTTGAGACAAATGGAAGGTGAGAAAGCACAGATCCAAGCTTTTGCAGATGACATATTGGTAATGGCAAAGGCGAACTCTACGGAGGAACTGAACAGGTATATAAATAGTGCCCTAGATACCGTGGCAAGTTGGGGCAAAAACAACAAACTAAAATTTGCTCCACACAAGACCCAGGCAGTTGTCATCACAAAGCGCCTCAAATACGACATCCCATCTTTTGGCATCCAGTCGGTACCGATAGCTCTCACGGATGAAATAAAACTGTTAGGACTCACCATTGACAAAAACCTCGGCTTCGGCTCCCATCTGGACAATGTCATCGTGAAGGCTTTAAATCTTTATAAAGTGGTCTCAAGGATGGCTAGGGCCCAGTGGGGACTGAATGCCGACATATTAAGGACCATCTTCATCACAGTCGTGGAACCCACAATATTGTACGCGGCAGGGGCTTGGGGAAACGTTGCAGACAGGGTCCACGTAAAGAAACGACTCGACCGAGTGACAAGAGCCTTTGCTATCAGGATATCAAAAGCTCATCGGACAGTTTCACTGACTTCAGCCACCCTGTTGGCGCGAATTTTACCGCTGGACCTACGGCTAACAGAACAATTTGCACTGTATGAAGTGAAAAGGGGGAAACCACTTGCAGAGCTCCCTGGGAGGACATTGCAAATGCGGAAGCATCCAGCCCAGTTGCCTCACCCTGCGCTAAGGGAGCGCATCTGTTTCAGTCATATATTGACGGAAGCAGATGTTACCAATCTGCCGGAAGACGCCTCATGTTACTACACAGATGGCAGCAAGATTGAAGGTAAGGTTGGTGCTGCCGTAACAGCGTGGAAAGAGGGAAGGGAGATCCATGCCTCCAGTTTCAGGTTAGAGAGGTACTGCACAGTATTCCAGGCTGAAATGGTAGCAGTCCACAGAGCAGTGGAAATAGCTAGTGCCAAAAAACACGCGGCGAACATAATGTGCGACTCAAGATCAGCTATACAGTCAATCTGTGACCCGAACACCTTAAATCCCGTTGCAGTGGAGATTAGACTAAATATTAAGAAAGCTGTAGAAGAAGGGGTCCCAATTCGTCTCCACTGGATAAAAGCTCATACGGGAATTGCGGGCAATGAAAGAGCAGACGATCTCGCCAAAAATGCTGCATTAAAAAACAAAAGAGCACCGGTCTATGATAAATTCCCTTTGTCTTTCGCAAAGTGTGCAATAAGATCCAGGACTATCGAGGAGTGGCAGGAGCGCTATACCCAGTCAGAAACGGGATCGGGAACAAGATTGTTCTTCGAAGACGTAAGGAAAGCGAAGTCACTCCTGGCCAAGATTGAGGTAAATAATATAAACGCCCAATTATTTACTGGTCATGGTGGGCTTAGACAATACTTACATCGATTCAAGTTGGCAGATTCACCTTTCTGCTCTTGTGATGACCAGTCCGAAGAGACAATCTCGCATATAGTTGCAGATTGCCCAATATATGGGAGAGATAGATTGGACTGCGAGAGCAGGATGGGGATAGCCATAACACCAGGCAACTTCAAAGCCATGATACAGGATGACAGTACCCGGAGTATTTTTATAGACTTTGCAAGACGAACCCTTTGTAAGGCAGCAAAAGCAAATGGGTCAAAGATAGTTTAGTAGTGCCCTACCACTATTGAGTGAAAGGAAAAGGCGGGGTGGCAACGGATAAGTTGGCCTTAAAACAGCACAAAATACAAATCGAAATAATTACAAGAGAAAGGGAAATCGGCATGTAAAATGACATTAATGGTTCATGTAATGTTCAATATTACGTAAAATATGTATAACTTTTACTAGCAACCATATAAAAGTAATAATGAATAATGTATCAAATATAATTAATAATAATGAATGAATAATGTTATGCAATAATTAATTATACTTGTGAAAATTGTAAATTCTATTAGTATATTGTTTTCTGTAAATAATTCAAAATATTGCGCAAAATATTTACAAGTAACTTTAGCCACTGATATAGTAACGAATATTGTAGCTAATTTGATAAACAATAATGTATGATTAATGATGTAAAAGTGGTTAATTACATAACCTCCCAGCATCTCGAGAGAGATGGGTGTGAGACGGTTGAAATTGGACATGTTAGTGTAAGACCTTGTAGTAGAAATAAAATGAAAACCTTGTAGCAGAATCAAGAAGTTTGTAGCATGTGGAACTCTGCATGCAGTTAGTTTGTAAGGTTTGAATTTGTAAAGGGTGCATGTCTGGTTTTTAGCCGGTAAAAGTCCGGCACTGTCTGGGCCCTCCCTTCCCAGGCGTCCTATGAGGATTTTTTCCAGGCGTGCACCCTAATAAATTTGAAGAAAAGATAAAAAAACGAAAAGAATAAATACAAAAAGAAATAACCCCTGAAAAAAACATATCAGGGAGACGCAAATGCTTAATAAATAAAAAAAAAAAAAAAAAAAAAAAAAAAAAAAAAAAAAAAAACCTAACCTAACCTAACCTAACCTAACCTAACCTAACCTAACCTAACCTAACCTAACCTAACCTAACCTAACCTAACCTAACCTAACCTAACCTTTTTTTTTTTTTTTTTTTTTTGTTGACGAAGTGGAAATGCATTTACGCATCCCCCCCAGACCCGGGGCAGGCCAAACGGGGGGGTATGTGGGACTCACCCCTCAACGGGAGGGGAATACCCACTAAAACCACTCCGGCGTTACCGTCTCTGCCGTTATGGGGACGCCATGGGGTCGCGAGCATTCTACCACGACGTCCCCCGGCGGCCCCGGCTATACTATGCCGGGGCACCCGCGCCAAAGGAGGGGAGAGTCAGCAACGCTTGACCCTCCCCCCAGACGTGTAGGGCCGTGCCATGTGGGTCCCCAACCCACTGGACCTACTGGGGGAGTGCTGCGGCGGCGTACCGCGCACGTGCCCTCCCCCTCCGTCTACGCCGGAGCGGGTGCGCATCCGCCCTGTCTTCGCGCTCCCGCTCCGCAGCCTCCTTCTGTGCGATGACCGACTCGCAGAAGGAGGCCACCGCATCCCATTCATGCTGCCCCCGCAGCATGCCCGCCACCACATGGTGCAACGCCAATCCCCCCCCGGCGTCCCACCCGATCGCGGCGACCACGGCCCCCCCTCTCGAGGTCCCAACGGTTGCACACCTCGAGGGTGTGCTGGGCCGTGTCGTCTCGATCCCCACATTCTTGACATCGGGCGCTTGGCTCCCGTCCGATGTGGCACAGGTAATGACCGAAGCATCCGTGTCCGGTCATTACCTGTGCCATCCTAAAACTGACCTCCCCAAATTTGCGGTCGAGCCACCCGTCCAATGATGGGAGGAGTGCCCCTATGGTGCGGACTCCATAGGGGGACTCCTCCAACTCCACCCTCCACCTTTCGCGAGCGCGCGACTGGGCCTGTCGGCGCTCTTCCCTTATTGTTTCGGGAGCGGGGAATTGATTAAGGGCCCTACGCCTCACCCGCTCCCTGTGGGCCTCGGCGAGCACCTGGGCGTCCAAGTCCCAGGGCAGGGTACCCGCCAAGGCACAAGCCGCCGCCCCCGCCACCGTGCAGTAGGCCCGTACTGCACGGATGGCCACCACTCTTTGCGGCCTCCTCAACTGGGCCCTGTTTAGTGCACCGAGCCGGTCCGCCCAGATCGGTGCGCCATACAGGGCCATACTCCGCGCAACTCCTGCGTAAAGGCGGCGGCACGCCATGCTAGGCCCCCCCCACGTTGGGCAACAATCTCCCTAGCGCCGACGCCGCCGCCACGACCCGGGGAGCGAGCTGCGCAAAATGTTCTTTAAACTCCCACTTGCGGTCCAGGTGAATGCCCAAGTATTTTAGGTGGGCCTTCACCTGGACCGCCTCTCCCGCCACTGGGATGACCGTTGCGGCAGGCGGCCGCCACCCCCTTCCCCCAAACACTATGGCCTCCGTCTTCTGGAGGGAGACCTTAAGCCCTAATAAGCCTATACGGCGGACCATCAGGTCCGCCGCAACCGCAGCCCTTCGCAGGGTCCCCTCAAGCTCTGCTCCCCGGACGGCCACCATCGTATCATCGGCGTAGCAGTACACCGCCATCCGGGGTAGCAGGGCCCCTCTTATCGCCCAGTCATAACCGACATTCCATAAGAGGGGCCCGAGCACAGACCCCTGTGGTACCCCGCACCCCATCGGTCGCGTCCGCCGCCTCCCGTTCTGGTCCTCGTAGAGCACTACCCGTTCGGTCAGGTAGTGCTCTACAATGCGCCGTAAGTATGGAGGCACTCCGTGGTACCGGAGTGCCTCCACGATCACCCCGTATTGGGAGGGAGCCGAAAGCGTTGGCTATGTCCAAGGACACCGCCACGACCCCCTCCCCCCGCTCCGTTGCGCTCTCGCAGTATGCGCGGAGGGCCCCCAGCGCATCCATGGTGGACCGCCCAGTTCGGAATCCGAACTGGCGGTCCGAAATGTTGGGGCCCTCACCCTCCAAATGTTGGACGATCCGGGAAGCAATGATGCGTTCGAGCATCTTCCCGGATTCGTCCAACAAGACAATCGGCCTCCATCCGGATGGAGAATCGGCGGGACGATTCTCCTTCCGGAGGAGGCAGAGTCTACCTTCCTTCCATATTCTTGGAAACCGCCCCACCCCCAGACAATCGTCGAATAATTCCCTGAGGCGGTTTCCAAGATGTTCTAGGGCCACCGGCATCAGGCGACCGGGCACTCCGTCAGGGCCAGGGGCCTTTTTATAGGCCCTGAGCCGGTGTATGGTTACACCAAACTCACCCTCTGTAACCGGCGGCACGGTTTCCGGCTCCTGTGGCTCCTCCCGTGGGACGACCATGCGCGGCGGGGCGAACACCGGCGCAGGTGGAAATAACCCCCCCACTACCCTGTCAAGGAGCTCCGGTTCTAGGGAGTCCATGCCGGGGGCGTGCCTCATCTTATTTCTTACTAATTTGTAAGGCCGCCCCCATGGGTCCCTGTCCAGGGTGGCCAAGAACTCCTCGTGAGCGGAGTCCTTGGCCTTGGCGATTGCCATGGACAGGGCTCCCTTGGCCTCCCTAAGTGCTTCGTGAAGGAGCTCCTCTTCGGCCGCGGTATGATTTCTCCTTCGCCTGCACCGGGTATATTCCCTGCGCGCCCTATTACTAATTAGACGGAGGGCCGCCACCTCCTCCGTCCACCAGTAGACCTGTTTCCTCCCCACAGGTCGCCCCACCCTACGCATCGCCGCGTCGCACACCGAGGTGAGCGACGCGCGAAATTCCGAAGCCCTAACCTCAACGTCCGCAGCCCTGTCTGGTGGAGGGGCCCGCCACACCTCCACCATTGCAGCCTCTTCGGCTCTGTCTCTGTCCAAGGTGGCCAGGCTCCACCTTGGGAATCTATCCCCCCTACCCCGGACCCCTGGCATGGTAGGCTGGGCCTGTGTCGCTTTGGAGACCCTCATCCGAATGTATAGATGGTCGGAGAGGGTCTCGACGTTTCCCATTACCCTCCACCCCGAGGTCCTCCTCACTACGGCAGGGGTAGCGAACGTTACGTCCACTATGGACCCCCCCTGCCGTCGCACACAAGTGTTGTCCGTGCCCCTATTGAGGACCCCAAGCCCAGCCGCCACTGCCCAATCCCTGAGGGCTGCACCTCTCGGGTCTGTCGTTTGAGACCCCCAAGCCGAGCACTTCGCGTTAAGGTCTCCCAGTAGCATTACGGGGGACGGCACAGCCCTCGCAACCACCCTCCCGAGCTCGACGAGGTATTGCTCGAAAGCGAACAGCGGCCGGTTTGGGGAGAAATACACGGCTATTAGCGTGATATCCCCCCATTTGGCCGCCACATACCCATGTCCGCTTCCGAGCTTTGTAAGGGGAGGGTGGTTCCCTATCGGTGGAGCCATCATGGCTACCAAACCGCCCGTATCCCCAACCCAATTAGGCTGGGGAGGCACAAAATATGGTTCCGCGACTACGCAAACGCTTATGCCCCACTCCGCCACGTTTTGGAGCATCAGGTCCTGTGCTCTGGCGGAGTGGTTTGCGTTGCATTGCAGCACTTCCAAAGCTTGGGTTGGTTGTGCTGACATTTATGTTTCCATATTCTGACCCTCCCCAGCCTGTGACCTACTAATCTGACGGGCGTCCTGTGCTCTGGTGGGCGCCCGGGCTCCGGTGGGGGCCACTTTACCTCTCGTGTGTGGGGGGGTGCACGACTGTCCCCCCATCACGTGGTTGGCCGGCAGCTTGGCGTGGTGGCATACCGCACACCACGCCTTTTCGGCCAGGCAATCCACCATCATGTGGCCCTCTTTGCCACATCGGTGGCACAAATGGCTCCGGTCCACCTGAGATGGACAGAGGGCCCTGGTGTGCCCCGTTCCCATGCACCTATAACACCGCATGGGGAGCGGGTCCAGGGCCTCTACGCGGGCAGATGTCCAACCCACCATTATTCGGCCCGCTGTTATTATTATACGTGCCGCCGCTATTGGGCACTTAACAATCACGGCACCAGTGCCATTTTCCATCCACCTAATGGTCCCTATCTTAACCTGTTCCGGAGAACACTTTCCCTTTACTGCAATCTCCGTCTTGACGTCATCCTCGGACACCGACTCATCCAGGCCGGAGATTCTTAAATCCGCCGTCCTGAATGGTCGGCGAACATCCGCCACCTCCCCGACAAGCGTACGCAGCTTCTCCGCTAGGTTGTCGGCGGCTGTGCTGCTGTCCGCTCCAGGCACCTCTATTATTCGGGCCCCCGTGGCCGACTTCCTAACCTTGACATGATCAAGGCCAAACTCCGCCAACTTAAGGCTTGTAGCCTTTTTCATTACCGCGGCGTAATCCATTTCCACCTCAGGCTTCAATGTGATTACCACCGCGGTCGATTTCGGCACTGCCGGCAGCTTGGTCCTTGGTGCCGGCTTGGGAACTGCCCTGGTTTCGGTTGCTGCGGACTTGGTTGGGGAAGTTTTGGCCTTCCCCTTACGCCTCACAACTTCCGTCCAACTCTGCTCCCTTGCGGGTGGGGCCGTCTTTTCCACGCTATTACGTGGGGCCGGTACAGGTGCAGGGGCGCGGGAGGGGGCAGGACTGGCCACAGCAGACGTGGGCCTTGCAGCGGCTTGCGCTGTCGGCCTTTTCGTCGAAGAGCGCCCTTGAGGGGCTCCGATTGCCGACAGTATCGGCTCAATGGCAGCAGCAGCAGCAGGACGCGGCGCTTTTGCAGTCCTCAATGTGGACTGACTTGCTGCCTTTGGAGCTGTCACCTCCGCCTTTTTGTCCGCCGCCAGAGGGGGGCGGAGTCTGGGCTCTGGTGGGAGCCGTTCTTCCAAGTTCTCCAGGCGGGTGTTGACATAATTAGCCAACGCTCCCACCTGGAGATCAATCATTTCTCCCAGACCAGACAGGAGCTCTCTTTTAAGTTCTCCAATTGCCTCGGAAAACTCATTGGCAGACGAGGAGGCTGGCTCGGGAGTCGAATCATTGTTTTTCCTCTCGGAGAAGGCCGTCCTCAAGGCCTTTGTCTCGGTTTGGAGCGCCGCCAGTTGCTCCTGCATCCTCTTATTATCGGCCCTGAGGATCCGGACCTCCTCCGATTCACCGCGGGACTCCAAACGGCTTGCGGCCTCTAATATGTCCCTACAGGCCGTATTCATCCGGCTCCAGATTGTCCCCTTCAGATTTTTGCATTTCGCAGCCTCCTCCAATATTGTTTCTGCCCCTCGCCTCGCGCACTCAATTAGGTCGTGGCTGAGAGCAACTGCCGCTTCGTTAGGGTCACACTTAGTTGCTCTATTGAGCTCCCCCTTTTTTCCCCCCTTTTTGCCCACATTGCTGGGCTCAACGTCTCTAAAAACGAGGCGGTACCCCGAAGTTGCGTCAGCTTCTTCCTCATATTCCGACATACCGGAGTCCTTCAGCTGGGCTCTGGCCGCGCTGATGCCTACGTAAGCTCCTTTGGAGCCACGTCCCCTACGCGCAGTATTTACTTTTGCCCCTGATCTGAGCGTTAAGCCGGAATCCTCTGCTTCGTCCACCTCATCATCACCCTCGGGGGTGGGTACCCTAGTCCTTTTAATTGTCCCTAGAGACCTCCTAGGATCCGTCTGGCTGTCCAAAGACATCTCAATGTCCTCAAAAATCTCCTCATCGGACGAATCCACCAATTGTAAGAGCGGACCTTCCGCTTGGGGGGGGGGTTCATCCCCCTCCTTCATTTCCCCTAGTTTTTACCGCACTTTTCCGGTCAAAAACACGAGAAAATAAACAAAAACCAAAAATATATACAAAAACGGTCAAGACCGAACCGTCAGAATATTTACAAACTTAAAAAATTAACAGCTGTTTTGAGATAACTCACGCTTAGTTTATCTTACAAACTAGTTTGAGGTGTCCCTAGACGCCGCTTCCTACCCCCTATTTAGCACAACAATCCGTTTATTGCTATCCTATCCCGAACCGACGCCACGAATTTTTAAACGTAAGTACAAACTTACGTTTGCGGTCCGAAGCGCCTGTTGAAATAAAATAGCAATAAAAATTCGCCCCGTAACTTTTGAACCGTAAGTCCGAAAATTACGGGGAAAACTAATATGGATAGAGCTCCCCGAATGCAACTAACCTACACAATAAAAATTTACAAAATACCTAACCAAAAATATTTACAAAGCTTTTAAAATATTTACACTAAAACACACAACTTTTTTGGGTTTTAACAAAAACCACGTTTTGTCTAATAACTTTTGAACGGAATGTCCAAAAGCTATGCAACAAACGGGAGCTTGTAGAACCCAACGAAGTCTAATTTTTAAAACAAAAAACGAATCAAAACTTCCCAAAACAAAAAAGATATTAATTATTTACAGCCGAAAAATTAACCAGTCAAAAAGCCAAAATCGAAATTTCCAAAAAAGAGTGCCAAGTCGTAAGAATAAGTGGATTCAGAGTCAGTTGTAAGATTGCCGGGGTCAAATTACGTCTAACTTCCAAAAATCACTCAAATCGCACAAAATTCACCCTTTCAAAAACCTCAACCTAACCTAACCTAACCTAACCTAACCTAACCTAACCTAACCTAACCTAACCTAACCTAACCTAACCTAACCTAACCTAACCTAACCTAACCTAACCTAACCTAACCTAACCTAACCTAACCTAACCTAACCTAACCTAACCTAACCTAACCTAACCTAACCTAACCTAACCTAACCTAACCTAACCTAACCTAACCTAACCTAACCTAACCTAACCTAACCTAACCTAACCTAACCTAACCTAACCTAACCTTTTTTTTTTTTTTTTTTTTTTGTTGACGAAGTGGAAATGCATTTACGCATCCCCCCCAGGCCCGGGGCAGGCCAAACGGGGGGGTATGTGGGACTCACCCCTCAACTGGAGGGGAATACCCACTAAAACCACTCCGGCGTTACCGTCTCTGCCGTTATGGGGACGCCATGGGGTCGCGAGCATTCTACCACGACGTCCCCCGGCGGCCCCGGCTATACTATGCCGGGGCACCCGCGCCAAAGGAGGGGAGAGTCAGCAACGCTTGACCCTCCCCCCAGACGTGTAGGGCCGTGCCATGTGGGTCCCCAACCCACTGGCCCTACTGGGGGAGTGCTGCGGCGGCGTACCGCGCACGTGCCCTTCCCCTCCGTCTACGCCGGAGCGGGTGCGCATCCGCCCTGTCTTCGCGCTCCCGCTCCGCGGCCTCCTTCTGTGCGATGACCGACTCGCAGAAGGAGGCCACCGCATCCCATTCATGCTGCCCCTGCAGCATGCCCGCCACCACATGGTGCAACGCCAATCCCCCCCCGGCGTCCCACCCGATCGCGGCGACCACGGCCCCCCTCTCGAGGTCCCAACGGTTGCACACCTCGAGGGTGTGCTGGGCCGTGTCGTCTCGATTCCCGCATTCTTGACATCGGGCGCTTAGCTCCCGTCCGATGTGGCACAGGTAATGACCGAAGCATCCGTGTCCGGTCATTACCTGTGCCATCCTAAAACTGACTTCCCCAAATTTGCGGTCGAGCCACCCGTCCAATGATGGGAGGAGTGCCCCTATGGTGCGGACTCCATAGGGGGACTCCTCCAACTCCACCCTCCACCTTTCGCGAGCGCGCGACTGGGCCTGTCGGCGCTCTTCCCTAAGTGTTTCGGGAGCGGGGAATTGATTAAGGGCCCTACGCCTCACCCGCTCCCTGTGGGCCTCGGCGAGCACCTGGGCGTCCAAGTCCCAGGGCAGGGTACCCGCCAAGGCACAAGCCGCCGCCCCCGCCACCGTGCAGTAGGCCCGTACTGCACGGATGGCCACCACTCTTTGCGGCCTCCTCAACTGGGCCCTGTTTAGCGCACCGAGCCGGTCCGCCCAGATCGGTGCGCCATACAGGGCCATACTCCGCGCAACTCCTGCGTAAAGGCGGCGGCACGCCATGCTGGGCCCCCCCACGTTGGGCAACAATCGCCCTAGCGCCGACGCCGCCGCCACGACCCGGGGGGCGAGCTGCGCAAAATGTTCTTTAAACTCCCACTTGCGGTCCAGGTGAATGCCCAAATATTTTAAGTGGGCCTTCACCTGGACCGCCTCTCCTGCCACTGGGATGACCGTTGCGGCAGGCGGCCGCCACCCTCTTCCCCCAAACACTATGGCCTCCGTCTTCTGAAGGGAGACCTTAAGCCCTAACAAGCCTATACGGCGAACCATTAGGTCCGCCGCAACCGCAGCCCTTCGCAGGGTCCCCTCAAGCTCTGCTCCCCGGACGGCCACCATCGTATCATCGGCGTAGCAGTACACCGCCATCCGGGGTAGCAGGGCCCCTCTTATCGCCCAGTCATAACCGACATTCCATAAGAGGGGCCCGAGCACAGACCCCTGTGGTACCCCGCACCCCATCGGTCGCGTCCGCCGCCTCCCGTTCTGGTCCTCGTAGAGCACTACCCGTTCGGTCAGGTAGTGCTCTACAATGCGCCGTAAGTATGGAGGCACTCCGTGGTACCGGAGTGCCTCCACGATCACACCGTATGGGAGGGAGCCGAAAGCGTTGGCTATGTCCAAGGACACCGCCACGACCCCCTCCCCCCGCTCCGTTGCGCTCTCGCAGTATGCGCGGAGGGCCCCCAGCGCATCCATGGTGGACCGCCCAGTTCGGAATCCGAACTGGCGGTCCGAAATGTTGGGGCCCTCACCCTCCAAATGTTGGACGATCCGGGAAGCAATGATGCGTTCGAGCATCTTCCCGGATTCGTCCAACAACACAATCGGCCTCCATCCGGATGGAGAATCGGCGGGACGATTCTCCTTCCGGAGGAGGCAGAGTCTACCTTCCTTCCATATTCTTGGAAACCGCCCCACCCCCAGACAATCGTCGAATAATTCCCTGAGGCGGTTTCCAAGATGTTCTAGGGCCACCGGCATCAGGCGACCGGGCACTCCGTCAGGGCCAGGGGCCTTTTTATAGGCCCTGAGCCGGTGTATGGTTACACCAAACTCACCTTCTGTAACCGGCGGCACGGTTTCCGGCTCCTGTGGCTCCTCCCGTGGGACGACCATGCGCGGCGGGGCGAACACCGGCGCAGGTGGAAATAACCCCCCCACTACCCTGTCAAGGAGCTCCGGTTCTAGGGAGTCCATGCCGGGGGCGTGCCTCATCTTATTTCTTACTAATTTGTAAGGCCGCCCCCATGGGTCCCTGTCCAGGGTGGCCAAGAACTCCTCGTGAGCGGAGTCCTTGGCCTTGGCGATTGCCATGGACAGGGCTCCCTTGGCCTCCCTAAGTGCTTCGTGGAGGAGCTCCTCTTCGGCCGCGGTATGATTTCTCCTTCGCCTGCACCGGGTATATTCCCTGCGCGCCCTATTACTAATTAGACGGAGGGCCGCCACCTCCTCCGTCCACCAGTAGACCTGTTTCCTCCCCACAGGTCGCCCCACCCTACGCATCGCCGCGTCGCACACCGAGGTGAGCGACGCGCGAAATTCCGAAGCCCTAACCTCAACGTCCGCAGCCCTGTCTGGTGGAGGGGCCCGCCACACCTCCACCATTGCAGCCTCTTCGGCTCTGTCTCTGTCTAAGGTGGCCAGGCTCCACCTTAGGAATCTATCCCCCCTACCCCGGACCCCTGGCGTGGTAGGCTGGGCCTGTGTCGCTTTGGAGACCCTCATCCGAATGTATAGATGGTCGGAGAGGGTCTCGACGTTTCCCATTACCCTCCACCCCGAGGTCCTCCTCACTACGGCAGGGGTAGCGAACGTTACGTCCACTATGGACCCCCCCCTGCCGTCGCACACAAGTGTTGTCCGTGCCCCTATTGAGGACCCCAAGCCCAGCCGCCACTGCCCAATCCCTGAGGGCTGCACCTCTCGGGTCTGTCGTTTGAGACCCCCAAGCCGAGCACTTCGCGTTAAGGTCTCCCAGTAGCATTACGGGGGACGGCACAGCCCTCGCAACCACCCTCCCGAGCTCGACGAGGTATTGCTCGAAAGCGAACAGCGGCCGGTTTGGGGAGAAATACACGGCTATTAGCGTGATATCCCCCCATTTGGCCGCCACATACCCATGTCCGCTTCCGAGCTTTGTAAGGGGAGGGTGGTTCCCTATCGGTGGAGCCATCATGGCTACCAAACCGCCCGTATCCCCAACCCAATTAGGCTGGGGAGGCACAAAATATGGTTCCGCGACTACGCAAACGCTTATGCCCCACTCCGCCACGTTTTGGAGCATCAGGTCCTGTGCTCTGGCGGAGTGGTTTGCGTTGCATTGCAGCACTTCCAAAGCTTGGGTTGGTTGTGCTGACATTTATGTTTCCATATTCTGACCCTCCCCAGCCTGTGACCTACTAATCTGACGGGCGTCCTGTGCTCTGGTGGGCGCCCGGGCTCCGGTGGGGGCCACTTTACCTCTCGTGTGTGGGGGGGTGCACGACTGTCCCCCCATCACGTGGTTGGCCGGCAGCTTGGCGTGGTGGCATACCGCACACCACGCCTTTTCGGCCAGGCAATCCACCATCATGTGGCCCTCTTTGCCACATCGGTGGCACAAATGGCTCCGGTCCACCTGAGATGGACAGAGGGCCCTGGTGTGCCCCGTTCCCATGCACCTATAACACCGCATGGGGAGCGGGTCCAGGGCCTCTACGCGGGCAGATGTCCAACCCACCATTATTCGGCCCGCTGTTATTATTATACGTGCCGCCGCTATTGGGCACTTAACAATCACGGCACCAGTGCCATTTTCCATCCACCTAATGGTCCCTATCTTAACCTGTTCCGGAGAACACTTTCCCTTTGCTGCAATCTCCGTCTTGACGTCATCCTCGGACACCGACTCATCCAGGCCGGAGATTCTTAAATCCGCCGTCCTGAATGGTCGGCGAACATCCGCCACCTCCCCGACAAGCGTACGCAGCTTCTCCGCTAGGTTGTCGGCGGCTGTGCTGCTGTCCGCTCCAGGCACCTCTATTATTCGGGCCCCCGTGGCCGACTTCCTAACCTTGACATGATCAAGGCCAAACTCCGCCAACTTAAGGCTTGTAGCCTTTTTCATTACCGCGGCGTAATCCATTTCCACCTCAGGCTTCAATGTGATTACCACCGCGGTCGATTTCGGCACTGTCGGCAGCTTGGTCCTTGGTGCCGGCTTGGGAACTGCCCTGGTTTCGGTTGCTGCGGACTTGGTTGGGGAAGTTTTGGCCTTCCCCTTACGCCTCACAACTTCCGTCCAACTCTGCTCCCTTGCGGGTGGGGCCGTCTTTTCCACGCTATTACGTGGGGCCGGTACAGGTGCAGGGGCGCGGGAGGGTGCAGGACTGGCCACAGCAGACGTGGGCCTTGCAGCGGCTTGCGCTGTCGGCCTTTTCGTCGAAGAACGCCCTTGAGGGGCTCCGATTGCCAACGGTATCAGCTCAAAGGCAGCAGCAGCAGCAGGACGCGGCGCTTTTGCAGTCCTCAATGTGGGCTGACTTGCTGCCTTTGGAGCTGTCACCTCCGCCTTCTTGTCCGCCGCCAGAGGGGGGCGGAGTCTGGGCTCTGGTGGGAGCCGTCCTTCCAAGTTCTCCAGGCGGGTATTGACATAATTAGCCAACGCTCCCACCCGGAGATCAATCATTTCTCCCAGGCCAGACAGGAGCTCTCTTTTGAGTTCTCCCATTGCCTCGGAAAACTCATTGGCAGACGAGGAGGCTGGCTCGGGAGTCGAATCATTGTTTTTCCTCTCGGAGAAGGCCGTCCTCAAGGCCTTTGTTTCGGTTTGGAGCGCCGCCAGTTGCTCCTGCATCCTCTTATTATCGGCCCTGAGGATCCGGACCTCCTCCGATTCACCGCGGGATTCCAAACGGCTTGCGGCCTCTAATATGTCCCTACAGGCCGTATTCATCCGGCTCCAGATTGTCCCCTTCAGATTTTTGCATTTCGCAGCTTCCTCCAATATTGTTTCTGCCCCTCGCCTCGCGCACTCAATTAGGTCGTGGCTAGGAGCAACTGCCGCTTCGTTAGGGCCACACTTAGTTGCTCTATTGAGCTCCCCCTTTTTCCCCCCCTTTTTGCCCACATTGCTGGGCTCAACGTCTCTAAAAACGAGGCGGTACCCCGAAGTTGCGTCAGCTTCTTCCTCATATTCCGACATACCGGAGTCCTTCAGCTGGGCTCTGGCCGCGCTGATGCCTACGTAAGCTCCTTTGGAGCCACGTCCCCTACGCGCAGTATTTACTTTTGCCCCTGATCTGAGCGTTAAGCCGGAATCCTCTGCTTCGTCCACCTCATCATCACCCTCGGGGGTGGGTACCCTAGTCCTTTTAATTCTCCCTAGAGACCTCCTAGGATCCGTCTGGCTGTCCAAAGACATCTCAATGTCCTCAAAAATCTCCTCATCGGACGAATCCACCAATTGTAAGAGCGGACCTTCCGCTTGGGGGGGGGGTTCATCCCCCTCCTTCATTTTCCCTAGTTTTTACCGCACTTTTCCGGTCAAAAACACAAGAAAATAACCAAAAACCAAAAATATATACAAAAACGGTCAAGACCGAACCGTCAAAATATTTACAAACTTAAAAAATTTACAGCTGTTTTGAGATAGCTCACGCTAGGTTTATCCTACAAACTAGTTTGAGGTGTCCCTAGACGCCGCTTTCTGCCCCCTATTTAGCCCCGCAATCCGTTTATTGCTATCCTATCCCAAACCGACGCCACGAATTTTTAAACGCAAGTACAAACTTACGTTTGCGGTCCGAAGCGCCTGTTGAAATAAAATAGCAATAAAAATTTGCCCCGTAACTTTTGAACCGTAAGTCCGAAAATTACGGGGAAAACTGATATGGATAGAGCTCCCCGAATGCAACTAACCTACACAATAAAAATTTACAAAATACCTAACCAAAAATATTTACAAAGCTTTTAAAATATTTACACTAAATCACACAACTTTTTTGGGTTTTAACAAAAACCACGTTTTGTCTAATAACTTTTGAACGGAATGTCCAAAAGCTATGCAACAAACGGGAGCTTGTAGAACCCAACGAAGTCTAATTTTTAAAACAAAAAACGATTCAAAATTTCCCAAAACAAAAAAGATATTAATTATTTACAGCCGAAAAATTAACCAGTCAAAAAGCCAAAATCGAAATTTCCAAAAAAGAGTGCCAAGTCGTCAGAATAAGTGGATTCAGAGTCAGTTGTAAGATTGCCGGGGTCAAATTACGTCTAACTTCCAAAAATCACTCAAATCGCACAAAATTCACCCTTTCAAAAACCTCAACCTAACCTAACCTAACCTAACCTAACCTAACCTAACCTAACCTAACCTAACCTTTTTTTTTTTTTTTTTTTTTTTTTTTTACATGGAGAAATCCTCATAGGATCCCCTCTCCACGGGGAGGAGAATGGGTATGTCGGACTCCACTGAGAAGCAGTGACCTACCGACTAAAACTCCATGGTATGCCCACCGCAGCATTGGCAGGGGTGACACGGGAACCATAAGACGCCTCCGCGAACACCCCCTGCTGCCGACAGCCGAAGCCGCCCCAACTTTGGTGGATGGCCCGGAGGCCCCACCGCGTCAGATACATGCGGGCGACACCTCACGCATCCGACGTACCCTCACCTGAGGACCTCCACTCCGGGAGAGCGGCGAACGACCCCGTGATCGCCCTCTCAGGTCCTCCGTGTTATGGGGAGATGCCGTCCGGGAAAACGTCCCTTCCAGCAAACCCCATTACACCACCGTCCCAAATCAGCAGTGAACTCTGCTGTTGCAGAGAAACACGCTGAGGGACCCTCCGGGTGGGCGGGAATAGCCTCCAGGAGCGGGTCACCGGCCCTCTGCCTATCCACATCCCTTCGACCAATCCCCACCCCTCCCGCACGTACCCCCCACTAATCTACTCTGTTGCCAGAGAGCTCGTGGAGGGACCCCTCAGGTGGAGGGTCAGCTTCCAGTAGCGGGTCACCGGCCCTCTGCCTATCCGCGTCCCTTCAGCCAACACCTCCTCCCGCCCGTCATCCCCACTAATCTACTCTGTTTCCAGAGAGCTCGTGGAGGAACCCTCCCCTGTCAGGTTATTGGCCACCAGCAAGCAATGGCCATTGCTTGCTGTTGTTACCAGGGTGCACCGGCCCAAGTCCTACCCTTTCACCCGGATCAACCGGATCAAGGTGAATTGGTAAAACTCGAGCACACGAGGAGGTTACCTGACTTCGCACCCCAACCTAACCTAACCTAACCTAACCTAACCTAACCTAACCTAACCTAACCTAACCTAACCTAACCTAACCTAACCTAACCTAACCTAACCTAACCTAACCTAACCTAACCTAACCTAACCTAACCTAACCTTTTTTTTTTTTTTTTTTTACGAGGGGAAATGCGTTACGCATCCCGTTCTTAAGGTGGTAGGGACGGGTATGTGGGACTCCTGGTCTCCAGTCTACCCACTAAAACCCCTCGGTGCGACCTCGCTCCGCCTGGAGTGGGGCTAGGGGAACGCTTGGCGCTTACCCCGGCACCCACATGGCGTGCTGCCCGTTCGGGCCCAGCTCTGCAGGCTTTTAGCCTACCCCCTCACCATGAGGCGACGTCACCTAGAGCCGCCTTTCCACCTCGGGACGATGCTCGTCGGGCAGCCAATCTCCCAATCAGCTGCCCGAGATCCCGGTTAGGGCGGTATAAGGCGGTCGTAGGCGGCCCGCCTTCGCCCTGGTCTTCTTCGGCGGATAGGTGGCGCGAGGGGGTCGTCCTCTCGCTCTCTCTCCGCCGCCTCCTTCTGGGACATGACGGCGTTGGCAAATGCAACGACCGCCTCCCATGCGGCCCTGCTGCGTGCCATCGCGCCAGCTATGGCCGGCAGCGACAGATCCGCCCCGATGGCCGCGATAAGCTCGCGTCGCGGTGCTTCCCACGTGGGGCACACGGCGCGGGTGTGCTGCGCCGTGTCTTCGTCTCCACCCGTACAGTGTTTGCACACCGTGGTCTCCTCGCGGCGGGCCACCTGACACAGGTATCTGCCGAAGCATCCGTGCCCTGTCAGTACCTGTGTTAGGTGGAACGTCATTTCGCCATAGTCACGGCCTAGCCAGTCCCTGAGGACTGGCCGTACGGCGCCCACCACCTCCCGGCTTGCGCTTGGGGCCTGCAGTCGTTCGTCCCACTTCCGGAGGAGGTCCTCCCTGGCTTCGTCCCTCCAGAGCTTGATCTCCTCCGGATGTGGCCGATTGCCCTCCGCTCGCTCTGCTGCTACCCGCCAGTAGACCGCCGCAAGGACCCCGGCTTCGAGGTCCCACGGCGGGCTACCGGCCAGTAGGGTTGCCGCCTCAAAGGAGACCGTCCTGAACGCTCGTATCGCCCTAGTGGCTATGACCCGTTGGGGTCTGCGCAACAGGGCCACGTTGCGAGCGTTCAGGGCCTCTGCCCAGATGGGAGCCCCGTACATGGCCATAGAGCGCACAACCCCCTGGTACAGGCGGCGGCATGCACTACCCGGCCCCCCGATGTTCGGGAGCAGCCCCCCAAGTGCTCCGGCTGCAGCCACCAACTTTGGCGCCTTGCGGGCAAAGTGCTCCGTGAACCTCCATCGGCCATCAAGGACAATACCTAGGTATCGCAGCGTCGACTCAATGGCGATGGAGGTCCCACCCACAATGATGGCTAGACCAGGAGGCGGCGCGTTTCGAGGCCCATGGAAGAAGAGGGCCTCGGACTTGCTTAGGGCCACCTCGAGCCCCAGAGCCCTAATGCGGCTCACAACGTGAGCAACCCCCGCTGTGCCCAGAAGGATGGCTTGTCGATGGGTGCTCCCGCTCGCGGTGACGAGAGTGTCGTCGGCGTAACAAAGTACGTTGACGCCCCGCAGGTTGGTACCGCGGAGCACCCAGTCGTATCCGATGTTCCACAGGAGTGGTCCGAGGACAGACCCCTGTGGAACACCGCATGTGACCCTCCTGTTCGACCACCCATTGTGTGTCGGATACCCAATGGCCCGATCCCGGAAGTAATCCTCCACTAAGATTTGCAGGTACCGGGGCACACCGTGGTACTGCAGCGCTGCATTGACTGTCTCGAAGGGCAGGGTGTTAAAGGCATTCGCTATGTCTAGCGACACTGCCAACATCACTCCGCCCTGCGAGACAGCCTCCTCGGCGAGGACCCTCAACCGCGCAATAGCGTCTATAGTTGACCTATCCCGCCGGAAGCCGTACTGGCAGTCGTGCAGGTCGGGTCCTACCTCCTCGAGGTGCTTTACGAGCCGGGCAGCGATCACCCGCTCGAAGAGCTTGCCCATCTCGTCAAGCAAGACGATGGGTCGATAGGCCGACGGCGACTCCGCTGGACGCCCGTCCTTTTGAAGAAGGACGAGCTTACCCGTCTTCCAGCTTCGCGGGAACTGACCTCGGTCAAGGCATGCGCTGAAGAGGGTCCTCACCCTCTCCTCCAGCTCCTCCGCCGCAAGCGCGAGCACCAAGACACGTCCGGGCACACCGTCTGGTCCAGGGGCGCCGTTTTTCATCTTCATCCTTAAGATTGCGGCCCCGAGCTCCGCCTCCGTTACAGGCGGTGCGTCGCTCTCATATCCCGGTGAGTTCCCGCCCATCGCCGGTGGATGCCATGTTCCCCTTTCGGGGAACAGGACGGAGAGAATCCGCTCTAGGAGGAGGGGCTCGAGAGTACTGGTCAGCGGGGGGGCCCAAGGCCGGAGTTTTGCCCTTACAGTCTTGTAAGGGCGCCCCCATGGGTGAAGGTCCAGCATCTCCAGCCACTCCTTCCACGCTGCCTCCTTCGCCCGTGCTATTTCCGCCTGTAGCTGGTGGCATTTGGCGCGGTAGTCAGCGTATAGCGCCTCCTCCCTGGCTGGGTCTCGCACCCTTCTCCGCCTGCTCCTGGTGTACTGGCGGCGCGCCTTCGTGCACTCGTTCCGTGAGACGCGGATCTCCTCGCGCCACCAGTACACGCGACGACGAGGCGGGGTCGGCCTTGCTCGGGGCATTGCGGCATCGCAAATCCGGTGCAGGGCAGCCGTCTGATGGTCGGCCTCTGTGTCGACGTCGTCTATGGACCCAGCCCTGACCTGCCAGGTCTCGACAAGGGCTGCCTCTTGGGCCATCTCCCTGTCATATTGGGCCAGGCGCCAGCGCGGCCCTTCCCCTATGACTGGGGGTCGGCTCGTACTCCTCGGAGTGTGAGGGGGCGTGGAGACCTCGAATCGGATGTACCGATGGTCCGAGAGCGTCTCCACGTCCGTCCTCACCTTCCAGCCTGTAACACGTCGTGCGAGAGCGGGGCTGGCCATTGTTATATCGACAATTGACCCTCCCCGCTGTCGCACGCACGTGTCTGTTGATCCCCTGTTGAGGATCAGCAGCCCCACTTCCACCGCCCATTCCTCCAAAGCCTGCCCCCGCGCGTCTGTCGCTGGAGATCCCCACGCTATGGACTTAGCGTTGAAGTCTCCAGCGACGAGCAGCTGCCCAGGGCGATTTCCGCCGAACAGGGAACCCACCTCGTCAAGAAAGGACTCGAACTCGGCGAGGCTCCTGTTCGGCGAGAAATACGTCCCGACCACCATCGTGTCCCCCAGGTATGTCGACACAAAGCCGCGGCCTTTGGTGACATTAAGGTGCGGCGCGGATCCCGCTTGCGGCTGTGTGACCACTGCCACTAGCCCGTCCCTATCCCCAACCCAGTTATCCCTGGAGGGGACGGAGTACGGCTCGGCCACAACTGCGACCTGTATCAACCACTCCGCCATGCTCTGGAGCAAGAGGTCTTGCGCTCTGGTAGAGTGGTTGATATTCGCCTGTAAATATCGGGAGGTCATGTCTAATCAGTGGCCGTCTGATCCTGCTCAGCCCTGGGCTCGGGCCTTTGTGGCCCGCTAGACTCTGAAGGGGTTTTTGCTCGGTTGGCAGCAGTTTTCTTACGTTTGGGTGGGTTGCAAGAGATGCTTCCCACCCTGTGGCCCGCGGGGACGCCCGCCTCCGCGCACAGCACGCAGTGTACGGCGGCGTTACAGTCGCGGGCGGTGTGGCCCGACCCACTGCACCGGTAGCACATGAGGCTGCGGTCCACCTCGGACTTGCACGCAGCTCGTACATGCCCCGCTTCCATGCATCGGAAGCATCTCATGGGCCGGGAATCGAGCAGCTTGACCTGCGCCGACACCCATCCCACGCGGAGACGTCCGGCCTGAGTCACCTTTTTCGCTGCCGCGATAGGGCACCGCAGCCACACAGTGCCCAGTCCTGATGGGCCGATCGTGACTTCTCCGGCCTTGATGTCGTCTTCCGCGCAGCCGCCTTCTCTTGCAACCGCCGCGACCACCTCCGGAGATAGAACGGAATCGTCGAGGCCCGAGATGCGCATCTCCGCACATTTAGTGGGCCTCGAGATCCGGACTACGGCTGGGTCCATCACCTCCCTGAGTTTGGTAGCGAGGGCGTCGGCCTTTTCGCCACTTTCACCGCCGGGAATCTCGAATATGCGGGCATTCGTGGCAGTCCTTCGGATCCGAACGCCCGAGATCCCTAGCGAGTCGAGGTCCACCCGCTTTTTGGCCTCGCCGATGATGGCCGCGTACCTATCTCTATCGCTAGTAGTGTCCGTCATTGACTCCAGTAGCGTAAACACCACTGCTGATGACCGAGGTAGGCGCAGCCTCCGGGCCTTCTTTTTTGGGGCTGCCTGGTTTGTAGGGCCAGCCTCCTTCTTCTTCTTCTTGGATTTGCCCTTCACCACGGTCCAGGGCTCGCTTGGCGTAGCAGGCGCGGGAGCAGGCGCAGTTGTTGCGGGGCCTGATTCTCCTGGGGCAGGGATTTTCCTGGGGGAATCTCCTTTTCTGCCTTGCTTCTTCCCTCGCTTTACGGCACCCGAGTAGGACGCTCTTTGAGAAGCGATGGGAAGGGCGTGGTCTCTTGAAGGAGCGCTTGCGAGGGCAGGGCCAGATCCTAGCTCTGTCCCCCCACTTTCACTTCGGGTAGCCCGGGGAGGCCGCACCCTCTTCTCCGGGAGGAGTCTGTCGCTGATTTCAGCCATGCGGGCGTCCAAATACGTCCCGACCTGGGCCATGACTACACGACAGATCTCCTCGGTTATAGGGATAGAAGCGGTGCCTTTGGCGCGACCGTCTATACGTCCCCTGGGGGAGGGCAGCGCAGGGGGCTGCACCTCCTCGTTGCGTCCGGGTGGTGAGGATGCAGGTCTACCCTGCTTCCGCATCCCCTCCAGTTGATGCTTGATATCGGCCATCTCCTTGCGTAGGCTGGCCATTTCTTTTCTCAGCCGGTCATTGTCGGCTTGCAGCCGCGCCGTTTCCTCGGAAACGGTGCGTTTGCTGAGTACAGCAAACGCATCCGATATGGCGGACGCGGCGTCTTTTAGGCACCGGATGTACCCGCCCTTCAAGTTTTTTGAGGTGGCCGCCACTTTTTGAATGACAGCCACACTGTCTGCCACCTGCTCCCCAAGTTCTTTTGTGGCCTCGAGATGCGGCCCAGGCGGAGAGGGAGTGCGCTTAGAGAACCCTTGTCGGGTTCTGATGTGCATCTCCTCTAGCTCTCTCTCCGCCTCGAGGCGGATCTCCTCATGCAAGGCGCGATTGTACGCCTCCTTTGCCTTGGCCAGGCCCACATATTTCCCCGTGGTAGGGGGCCGGCCTCTTCCTCTTCCTTTTGAGGTCTGCGACGAGCCCTCACTTGCGGTGGACGGACAGGACTCGTTCCCGCTAGATCCCGACTGGGAGCTGGAGTGGCGCGGCCTCTTACGGCTGTTCCGCCACATCCGACCGCTCGTTGTTGGGCAATCCATATCAGGTGGACCCAGCTCCTTTTCTGTGTTGGTCGGGCAGGCCTCTACTCTTTCTGCCTCGTGCTCAACTGCCTCCTCCGCATCCGATTGAAGCCTTGGGGAGTTCGGTGATTTACACCCTCCCGCTGCGCCTACGGGCTTAAAAGGTGTCTGCGTCCTTGGGCGAGCCTTTCCTTTCCCTTTTTGTCCAAATTTTGGCGGCGGCAGGTCCGTACTCTGGCGACTTGGGGAGGTCGCTGGTGATGAGTAGGAGGACCGCACAGTATACATACTGTCGTCCGTATCCTGTGCGGAATCCCCACGTACTAGGATCCGCTCGTCCAGCCGGGTGAGGAGAACCTGCGCGACCCGCTCAAATTTGGCCTCGCGCCCGCCCTCTCGCACCACGATCGGTGCACGCAGCTCCTCTCTTTGGGCGGAGTCCTTAGAGGTGGTGCCCTCGTCTCTCACTCCTATCTCGCGGGCTTCTCCCCCCTCCTCCGTCGTCTTACGACGCGTGAAGCGGCCGTGGCGGTCGCGTGTAGGGACGCTGGCCGCTTCCTTAGCCGGGATTTGAATTGCGGCTGAGTTCAAGTCAATTCGTGGACTTGGGTAGTCGGCGTAGAAATTTTCGCCATCTCCTCGTACAGGTGACCGCGCCAACGATATGCGGGGCCGGAAGATTTCCTTCTCGGCCTCTGTGCCGTCGACGGTCGCCGCCTCACTTAAAGCTAAACTTATATCTAAGCCTATTCCTACTGTTTTTGGGTTTGACATATTGGTTTTGATTCCCACGAGTATGGGGGAAAAAACGGTCCATCCAGGCAGTGCCCCCTGTACCTGGGTAACCCTACATACACCGTGGGGGCGGGCGGTCCCGCGGGAAAAAACCTAAAACTAGTGCGGGCCGGCCAATTAAGGCAAGCCCTCCGGTCCGCTGTGCCACCCGTACCCCATTAACGCCTGTACTGGGGGTCGTTGGGACAACACAGCGGGTTCCGGGATTTGAGGAGAGCTGGCGTAGACTCCCCTATCGGTAGTTCCCAGTCTAGGAACTACCCTCGGTTACCCATTTACGGGTAAACCACTGCTCGGTTCCTCCTCTGCGCCATCTGCTCAGTCAGAGGGACGCGAGGAGAACCACCTCAGGCAGGCCTCTGCAGGCCCCGCCGGGGTGTGCCGCTCTTCGTCTGGTCCCTCCCCCCTCGCCTTTCCGGTATGGGTAGCCCTGTC
The DNA here is from genome assembly GCA_905404275.2 of Hedya salicella. NCBI lineage: Eukaryota > Metazoa > Arthropoda > Insecta > Lepidoptera > Tortricidae > Hedya > Hedya salicella. The sequence continues at coordinate 23,991,505 of FR990109.1, read as the reverse complement.
CGGTATAGCCTCGGGGATCACAGGAACACGCAAGCCCCCCCACCACGACAAGGTGGCAGCACGTCGGGGGGGAACCTAACCTAACCTAACCTAACCTAACCTAACCTAACCTAACCTAACCTAACCTAACCTAACCTAACCTAACCTAACCTAACCTAACCTAACCTAACCTAACCTTTTTTTTTTTTTTTTTGTTGACGAAGTGGAAATGCATTTACGCATCCCCCCCAGGCCCGGGGCAGGCCACACGGGGGGGTATGTGGGACTCACCCCTCAACGGGAGGGGAATACCCACTAAAACCACTCCGGCGTTACCGTCTCTGCCGTTATGGGGACGCCATGGGGTCGCGAGCATTCTACCACGACGTCCCCCGGCGGCCCCGGCTATACTATGCCGGGGCACCCGCGCCAAAGGAGGGGAGAGTCAGCAACGCTTGACCCTCCCCCCAGACGTGTAGGGCCGTGCCATGTGGGTCCCCAACCCACTGGCCCTACTGGGGGAGTGCTGCGGCGGCGTACCGCGCACGTGCCCTCCCCCTCCGTCTACGCCGGAGCGGGTGCGCATCCGCCCTGTCTTCGCGCTCCCGCTCCGCGGCCTCCTTCTGTGCGATGACCGACTCGCAGAAGGAGGCCACCGCATCCCATTCATGCTGCCCCCGCAGCATGCCCGCCACCACATGGTGCAACGCCAATCCCCCCCCGGCGTCCCACCCGATCGCGGCGACCACGGCCCCCCTCTCGAGGTCCCAACGGTTGCACACCTCGAGGGTGTGCTGGGCCGTGTCGTCTCGATCCCCACATTCTTGACATCGGGCGCTTGGCTCCCGTCCGATGTGGCACAGGTAATGACCGAAGCATCCGTGTCCGGTCATTACCTGTGCCATCCTAAAACTGACCTCCCCAAATTTGCGGTCGAGCCACCCGTCCAATGATGGGAGGAGTGCCCCTATGGTGCGGACTCCATAGGGGGACTCCTCCAGCTCCGCCCTCCACCTTTCGCGAGCGCGCGACTGGGCCTGTCGGCGCTCTTCCCTTAGTGTTTCGGGAGCGGGGAATTGATTAAGGGCCCTACACCTCACCCGCTCCCTGTGGGCCTCGGCGAGCACCTGGGCGTCCAAGTCCCAGGGCAGGGTACCCGCCAAGGCACAAGCCGCCGCCCCCGCCACCGTGCAGTAGGCCCGTACTGCACGGATGGCCACCACTCTTTGCGGCCTCCTCAACTGGGCCCTGTTTAGTGCACCGAGCCGGTCCGCCCAGATCGGTGCGCCATACAGGGCCATACTCCGCGCAACTCCTGCGTAAAGGCGGCGGCACGCCATGCTAGGCCCCCCCACGTTGGGCAACAATCTCCCTAGCGCCGACGCCGCCGCCACGACCCGGGGAGCGAGCTGCGCAAAATGTTCTTTAAACTCCCACTTGCGGTCCAGGTGAATGCCCAAGTATTTTAGGTGGGCCTTCACCTGGACCGCCTCTCCCGCCACTGGGATGACCATTGCGGCAGGCGGCCGCCACCCCCTTCCCCCAAACACTATGGCCTCCGTCTTCTGGAGGGAGACCTTAAGCCCTAATAAACCTATACGGCGGACCATCAGGTCCGCCGCAACCGCAGCCCTTCGCAGGGTCCCCTCAAGCTCTGCTCCCCGGACGGCCACCATCGTATCATCGGCGTAGCAGTACACCGCCATCCGGGGTAGCAGGGCCCCTCTTATCGCCCAGTCATAACCGACATTCCATAAGAGGGGCCCGAGCACAGACCCCTGTGGTACCCCGCACCCCATCGGTCGCGTCCGCCGCCTCCCGTTCTGGTCCTCGTAGAGCACTACCCGTTCGGTCAGGTAGTGCTCTACAATGCGCCGTAAGTATGGAGGCACTCCGTGGTACCGGAGTGCCTCCACGATCACCCCGTATGGGAGGGAGCCGAAAGCGTTGGCTATGTCCAAGGACACCGCCACGACCCCCTCCCCCCGCTCCGTTGCGCTCTCGCAGTATGCGCGGAGGGCCCCCAGCGCATCCATGGTGGACCGCCCAGTTCGGAATCCGAACTGGCGGTCCGAAATGTTGGGGCCCTCACCCTCCAAATGTTGGACGATCCGGGAAGCAATGATGCGTTCGAGCATCTTCCCGGATTCGTCCAACAACACAATCGGCCTCCATCCGGATGGAGAATCGGCGGGACGATTCTCCTTCCGGAGGAGGCAGAGTCTACCTTCCTTCCATATTCTTGGAAACCGCCCCACCCCCAGACAATCGTCAAATAATTCCCTGAGGCGGTTTCCAAGATGTTCTAGGGCCACCGGCATCAGGCGACCAGGCACTCCGTCAGGGCCAGGGGCCTTTTTATAGGCCCTGAGCCGGTGTATGGTTACACCAAACTCACCCTCTGTAACCGGCGGCACGGTTTCCGGCTCCTGTGGCTCCTCCCGTGGGACGACCATGCGCGGCGGGGCGAACACCGGCGCAGGTGGAAATAACCCCCCCACTACCCTGTCAAGGAGCTCCGGTTCTAGGGAGTCCATGCCGGGGGCGTGCCTCATCTTATTTCTTACTAATTTGTAAGGCCGCCCCCATGGGTCCCTGTCCAGGGTGGCCAAGAACTCCTCGTGAGCGGAGTCCTTGGCCTTGGCGATTGCCATGGACAGGGCTCCCTTGGCCTCCCTAAGTGCTTCGTGGAGGAGCTCCTCTTCGGCCGCGGTATGATTTCTCCTTCGCCTGCACCGGGTATATTCCCTGCGCGCCCTATTACTAATTAGACGGAGGGCCGCCACCTCCTCCGTCCACCAGTAGACCTGTTTCCTCCCCACAGGTCGCCCCACCCTACGCATCGCCGCGTCGCACACCGAGGTGAGCGACGCGCGAAATTCCGAAGCCCTAACCTCAACGTCCGCAGCCCTGTCTGGTGGAGGGGCCCGCCACACCTCCACCATTGCAGCCTCTTCGGCTCTGTCTCTGTCCAAGGTGGCCAGGCTCCACCTTGGGAATCTATCCCCCCTACCCCGGACCCCTGGCATGGTAGGCTGGGCCTGTGTCGCTTTGGAGACCCTCATCCGAATGTATAGATGGTCGGAGAGGGTCTCGACGTTTCCCATTACCCTCCACCCCGAGGTCCTCCTCACTACGGCAGGGGTAGCGAACGTTACGTCCACTATGGACCCCCCCTGCCGTCGCACACAAGTGTTGTCCGTGCCCCTATTGAGGACCCCAAGCCCAGCCGCCACTGCCCAATCCCTGAGGGCTGCACCTCTCGGGTCTGTCGTTTGAGACCCCCAAGCCGAGCACTTCGCGTTAAGGTCTCCCAGTAGCATTACGGGGGACGGCACAGCCCTCGCAACCACCCTCCCGAGCTCGACGAGGTATTGCTCGAAAGCGAACAGCGGCCGGTTTGGGGAGAAATACACGGCTATTAGCGTGATATCCCCCCATTTGGCCGCCACATACCCATGTCCGCTTCCGAGCTTTGTAAGGGGAGGGTGGTTCCCTATCGGTGGAGCCGTCATGGCTACCAAACCGCCCGTATCCCCAACCCAATTAGGCTGGGGAGGCACAAAATATGGTTCCGCGACTACGCAAACGCTTATGCCCCACTCCGCCACGTTTTGGAGCATCAGGTCCTGTGCTCTGGCGGAGTGGTTTGCGTTGCATTGCAGCACTTCCAAAGCTTGGGTTGGTTGTGCTGACATTTATGTTTCCATATTCTGACCCTCCCCAGCCTGTGACCTACTAATCTGACGGGCGTCCTGTGCTCTGGTGGGCGCCCGGGCTCCGGTGGGGGCCACTTTACCTCTCGTGTGTGGGGGGGTGCACGACTGTCCCCCCATCACGTGGTTGGCCGGCAGCTTGGCGTGGTGGCATACCGCACACCACGCCTTTTCCGGCCAGGCAATCCACCATCATGTGGCCCTCTTTGCCACATCGGTGGCACAAATGGCTCCGGTCCACCTGAGATGGACAGAGGGCCCTGGTGTGCCCCGTTCCCATGCACCTATAACACCGCATGGGGAGCGGGTCCAGGGCCTCTACGCGGGCAGATGTCCAACCCACCATTATTCGGCCCGCTGTTATTATTATACGTGCCGCCGCTATTGGGCACTTAACAATCACGGCACCAGTGCCATTTTCCATCCACCTAATGGTCCCTATCTTAACCTGTTCCGGAGAACACTTTCCCTTTACTGCAATCTCCGTCTTGACGTCATCCTCGGACACCGACTCATCCAGGCCGGAGATTCTTAAATCCGCCGTCCTGAATGGTCGGCGAACATCCGCCACCTCCCCGACAAGCGTACGCAGCTTCTCCGCTAGGTTGTCGGCGGCTGTGCTGCTGTCCGCTCCAGGCACCTCTATTATTCGGGCCCCCGTGGCCGACTTCCTAACCTTGACATGATCAAGGCCAAACTCCGCCAACTTAAGGCTTGTAGCCTTTTTCATTACCGCGGCGTAATCCATTTCCACCTCAGGCTTCAATGTGATTACCACCGCGGTCGATTTCGGCACTGCCGGCAGCTTGGTCCTTGGTGCCGGCTTGGGAACTGCCCTGGTTTCGGTTGCTGCGGACTTGGTTGGGGAAGTTTTGGCCTTCCCCTTACGCCTCACAACTTCCGTCCAACTCTGCTCCCTTGCGGGTGGGGCCGTCTTTTCCACGCTATTACGTGGGGCCGGTACAGGTGCAGGGGTGCGGGAGGGGGCAGGACTGGCCACAGCAGACGTGGGCCTTGCAGCGGCTTGCGCTGTCGGCCTTTTCGTCGAAGAGCGCCCTTGAGGGGCTCCGATTGCCGACAGTATCGGCTCAATGGCAGCAGCAGCAGCAGGACGCGGCGCTTTTGCAGTCCTCAATGTGGACTGACTTGCTGCCTTTGGAGCTGTCACCTCCGCCTTCTTGTCCGCCGCCAGAGGGGGGCGGAGTCTGGGCTCTGGTGGGAGCCGTTCTTCCAAGTTCTCCAGGCGGGTGTTGACATAATTAGCCAACGCTCCCACCTGGAGATCAATCATTTCTCCCAGACCAGACAGGAGCTCTCTTTTAAGTTCTCCAATTGCCTCGGAAAACTCATTGGCAGACGAGGAGGCTGGCTCGGGAGTCGAATCATTGTTTTTCCTCTCGGAGAAGGCCGTCCTCAAGGCCTTTGTCTCGGTTTGGAGCGCCGCCAGTTGCTCCTGCATCCTCTTATTATCGGCCCTGAGGATCCGGACCTCCTCCGATTCACCGCGGGACTCCAAACGGCTTGCGGCCTCTAATATGTCCCTACAGGCCGTATTCATCCGGCTCCAGATTGTTCCCTTCAGATTTTTGCATTTCGCAGCCTCCTCCAATATTGTTTCTGCCCCTCGCCTCGCGCACTCAATTAGGTCGTGGCTGAGAGCAACTGCCGCTTCGTTAGGGCCACACTTAGTTGCTCTATTGAGCTCCCCCTTTTTTCCCCCCTTTTTGCCCACATTGCTGGGCTCAACGTCTCTAAAAACGAGGCGGTACCCCGAAGTTGCGTCAGCTTCTTCCTCATATTCCGACATACCGGAGTCCTTCAGCTGGGCTCTGGCCGCGCTGATGCCTACGTAAGCTCCTTTGGAGCCACGTCCCCTACGCGCAGTATTTACTTTTGCCCCTGATCTGAGCGTTAAGCCGGAATCCTCTGCTTCGTCCACCTCATCATCACCCTCGGAGGTGGGTACCCTAGTCCTTTTAATTGTCCCTAGAGACCTCCTAGGATCCGTCTGGCTGTCCAAAGACATCTCAATGTCCTCAAAAATCTCCTCATCGGACGAATCCACCAATTGTAAGAGCGGACCTTCCGCTTGGGGGGGGGGTTCACCCCCCTCCTTCATTTTCCCTAGTTTTTACCGCACTTTTCCGGTCAAAAACACGAGAAAATAAACAAAAACCAAAAATATATACAAAAACGGTCAAGACCGAACCGTCAAACCTAACCTAACCTTTTTTTTTTTTTTTTTTTTTTTTTTTTTTTTTTTTTTTTCCCAGGAAAAATCTTCGAAAGATTCCACCGCGCCACGGGGGGACGCGGTGGATATGTCGGATTCATACCGACTAAAAAACCTGGGGTGTCCTTCACGCTGCCTACGGTGGAGCCACGGGAACGCTTTCGCATACTACCGTGACTCCGCCAGCAGCTGTCCATTATTGTGGACCCGTCTTCGGGGGGTTTGCATTTCCCCCTTGTGCCACTAAGGGGCGTGCCCGGACACCAGACACGCCTTCCATCCCGAGGACCTCCTCCAACGGGTGACAGACGTCCCCGTGGCTGTCACCCGGAGATCCTCTTTACGGGGGCAGGCGGCGATCATGCGCCAGCCGTCTGCGCCCAACACGCCTGCGGCGCCGTTGGTCGGCTGCTGCGTCGTCCTCCCTGGCCCGCTCCGCGGTCTCCTTCTGTCGCATCACCTCCTCACAGAAGGAGAGCACCGCCTGCCACGCCCTGTCGCTGTCAACCATGGATCTGACCACTGCTGGCAGCGACAGGTCGTTTCCCACGCACGCCGTCAGGCTGGCTCGCTGCTGCGCCCAGGCCGGACATGCCTCCAGGGAGTGCTGCGCTGTGTCTTGCGTGCACCCGCACTCATGGCACACTTCGGTTGTCTCTCTTCCGGCGATAATGTGCAGGTACCTCCCAAAGCAGCCGTGCCCGGAAAGCACTTGCACTAACCGGAAGGTGAGTGCGCCATGCTTCCGTTCCAGCCACTGCGGTAGAACTGGCCGAATCGCTTCCACCGTGCGGATGCCTGCGCTTGGATGCGCCAGCCTCATCCCCCACTCTACGATCGCCTCGCGACGGAACTCCTCCCGCTTGGCTGAGACCTCCTGTGGTGCTGGCCAGAAGTCACGGGCTCGCGCCTCCTCGCGCCAGAAAAAGGCTGACGCAAGGGCTCTCGCGTCCAGGTCCCACGGGAGCGACCCGGCCAGCAGGCATGCTGCCTCTGCGGAGATCGATCGATAGCCCCGTATCACCCTTGTCGCCATCACCCTCTGCGATTGCCGCAGTTGGGGGGTATTGTGACGGTCAAGGGCGTCGGCCCACACTGGGGCTCCGTACAGGGCCATCGATCGTACGACGCCCATGTATAAGTATCGGCAAGAGGCCCTAGGCCCGCCCAGGTTGGGGAGTATCCGCCCAAGAGCAGCCGCCGTGCCCACTAGTTTGGGTGCTAAGCGCTGAAAGTGCAACCGGAATGTCCACCGACTGTCGAGGACAATGCCAAGGTACCGCATCGTCGACTCGACAGCGATCCGGACACCTCCCACTACGATGTGCGCACCGGCTGGAGGTGCTTTCCGAGGGCCATGAAAACAGATGGCCTCGGATTTGTTTAGAGCGACCTCCAACCCAAGCCGTCTTATTCGGCCCACCACGTGGGCGACACCTGCTGTCGCTAGCACGCAGGCGTCCCTAAATGACCCTCCACGGGCTGTCACCAGCGTATCATCTGCGTAGCAGGTGACGTCCACTCCTCGCAGATTCGCTCCACGCAGCACCCAGTCATACCCGATGTTCCACAAGAGCGGTCCAAGGACTGACCCCTGTGGAACACCGCATACCATCTGCCGCTGGCCCCACTCCTCTTGCCCAGGAAAAGAAACGAACCTCTCAGAGAGATAGGCCTCTATAATTCTCTGGAGGTGTTTGGGCACTTGGTGGAATGAGAGCGCCTCGATTATGCAGGGCCAGGGGAGGGTATTGAAGGCGTTAGCGATGTCCAGGGACACCGCTAAGACTACCTCACCCCGCGCCACGGCCTCATTCGCCAGTTCCTTTACCCGAAGGATCGCGTGGACGGTGGAGCGGCCGCTGCGAAAGCCGTACTGGCTGTCAGCCAGGTCTGGGCCTTCCCTATCGAGGTGCTTGATGAGGCGGTTTGCGATAATTCGCTCAAAGAGCTTGCCCACCTCATCAAGCAACACAATCGGGCGGTAGGCCGACGGAGAACCCGTAGGACGCCCTTCCTTCTTAAGAAGGACCAGTCGGCCCACCTTCCAAGTGCTGGGGAAACGAGACTGCTCCAAACAGGCGCTGAAAAGTCGTCTCAACCTCAGCTCTAGGGCGTCCATGGCCAGAGCCCAAGCCCGTCCAGGGATGCCATCAGGTCCTGGTGCAGTATTTTTGTTCCGCAGTCGCAATACTGCAGCACCCATCTCGCCTACAGTGACGGGCGGCACATCGGCCTCCCCCTGTCTGTCTCCAGGTGGTGGTGCCATAGCCGGTGGTTCAGGGGCCACTCTGTGCGGAAACAGATCTGCAACCACTGTGTCCAGGAGTTGGGGCTGGAGACTCTGTGTTAGTGGGGGCGTCCAAGGCCGAAGCTTTTGCCTCACCAGCTTGTATGGCCTCCCCCACGGGTCTCTATTGAGGGTCTCCAGGAACTCCTCGCGGGACCGCTCGATGGCTCTACTGATGGCAGCTGTTAGTGCCTTTTTCGTGTCTTTGTACAGCGAGTACAGCTCTGTTTCCACTAATGGATCGCGGTGCGCGCGCCGTCTGTGCCGTGTATATTGGCGTCTTGCAGCCACGCACTCGTCGCGTAACTGTGTGAGCTGTGTGGACCACCAATACACACAGCGCTTGGGAGGTCTGGCCTTTACCCGCGGCATCGCGGCATCGCACACCTCAGTCATGCCCTCCTGGAACCATCGCGCTTCGTCCTCGATGCTTATGGGCGCCTCTGGTGTGGGTGCCCACGCCCGCACCATCGCCGCCAGCTCCAGCGCCTCCCGGTCGAGTTTTTTAATTGCCCACCGCGGGCCGGCCTCGGCTGGGCCACTCCGGCTTGAGTTGGGCGAAGATGACGGGGGACCGGACACTTCGAACCGGATATACCGGTGGTCCGACAGGGTCTCCACGCCCACCATCACCTCCCAACCCTGAACACGGCGCGCCAGTGCACATCCAGCAAACGTGACGTCCACTATAGAGCCACCCTGTTGGCGCACGCACGTGTTTGCCGTTCCTGTGTTCATAACCGACAGATTTGAGGCGACTGACCAGCGAAATAGAGCGTGGCCCTTGGCGTCTGTTGCCGGACTTCCCCACTCAACGGACTTCGAATTCCAGTCTCCTGCAACGATGACTGGGGCAGGGTGCAATCGACCGATCAGAGCCCCCACCTGCGCAAGGAACTGCTCGAAGTCCGCCAGGGTTTTATTCGGGGAGAAGTAAATGCCCACCACAGCCAGTTCCCCACAAGTCGCCGCGACAAAGCCGTGACCCCTGATGATGTTCTTGAACGGGCAAGAGCCGGCTGCGCGCCGCGTCACGAGGGCCACCGTGCCGTCCAGGTCCCCAACCCAATCGTCTTGGCGAGGAACCGAGTATGGCTCCGCCATCACCCCAATGTGAATTAACCACTGCGCCATGCTCTGAAACAGAAGGTCCTGAGCCCTAGCGCAGTGGTTGAGGTTCCCCTGGAGGAATTTGACGGCTGCCATCAGTTGATAACAATTGAGCCAGCCTCCTCGGTTTCAGCCTCCGTGTAAAGGGGTGACTGGACAGGCTGTGAGGGGGCCCGGAGGCCATCACCAGCTTTCGTCCTCTTCCCTTTTTTGGCAGCTTTGGGTGCGGAACACGCTTTGCTGCCCATCCTGTGGGCAGCGGATTTCCCTGCTGCCGCGCACCCTGTGCAGTGCGCCGCTGCTGAGCACTGAGCCGCCTTGTGACCAGATTTACCGCACTGGAAGCAGAGTTCGCTTCGGTCTACCTCCGACTGGCACTGAGCCCGGATGTGCCCACTTTCGAAGCAGCGAAAGCAGCGTAGGGGCCTCTGCTCCAGCAATTTAACTTGGGCAGAGACCCAGCCCACCAGTAAGCGACCGCCCTTCGCCACTTTCTTTGCTGCTGGGATCGGGCAGCGCACCCAAATAGTGCCAAGGTTGTCGAAGCCCCGGCGTACCTCGCCAGCCTTCACCGCGTCTTTGTGACATTCGCCAGCCTCAGCGATTGCAGTCACGACTTCTTCGGCAAACACTGACTCATCCAGGCCTGAGACGCGGATCTCTGCCGTCTTTGTGGGTCTAGCCACCCGCACGTCTTCTCCGCTGAGCTGCTCCCTGATAGCAGTGGCTAGCTTATCAGCTTTGTCACCGCTTGCCGCTCCGGGAACCTCGAGGATGCAGGCGCCAGTGGCTGCCTGCCTGAACCGCACTCCTCCTAAAATATCAAGGTCCTTGAGCTGGACCTTGGCTCTGGCCTCCGCCAGGACTTTTTTGTAGGTCACTCCGCGGTCTTCGGCGCCCGGCTGCAGAGTGATCACTACGGCCGCTGAGCGGGGGGTGCGAAGATTGCGAGCGTCTCCTTTCCGCTTCGGCTCTTTGGTCACCTTTGAAGACCCGACCAACTTTTTCTTTGCTTTCTGAGCTTGCTTACCTGCCACCTTGTTCCAGGGCTCACGCGGGGTATTTACCGCAGCCGGCGGAGTAGGTGTTTGTTTCGCGGCGGCGGTTTCTTGTGCAGCAAGGCTACCTCGTTTTACCCTTCTCCGCTTAGGGTTGGGCTCAATTGCAATGTCGTCGTTTGCAGTGAGAGTAGTAGCTACGTCGGCACTGGAGGACCCAGTAGCTGCCAATTCCGAGTTGGCAGCTGGAGAAACCTTGTCGTTCCGGGTGAGAGGCCCATTGGCTGCAGGTTGCGCTGTTCTCCGATCGGCAGCCAGCGGGGGCCGCAGTCGCGGCTCCGGCAAGAGACGGCTTTCAATGTCTTCCAACCGGGCGTTCAGCATAATGCTAAACTGCTCTCGGTTAGAGCGTGAAACTTCATCGATGAGTTTTCGGATGTCGGGCTCGGTCGTCTTAGGCTGGTTTCTCAGTTTGGAGACCTCTTGGCGCAGTTCCGCTAGTTGGCGTGAAAGTTGTATGTTGGCTGCTTCCAGCCGGGCCACTTCTTCGGTCACATTTAGGCTTCGCAACTCCGCAACAGCCGTTTTTATTGAGTCAGCAGCAACTTTAAGCGCCTTTACGAATGTGCCTTTCATATTACCGGACTTATCGGCAACTCGGACCACCACATTGAGCGCCTCCTGGATCGTAGCTCCCAGAGTAACAGAAGTTTGCACATTCTCTTCGTTATGGAGGAGTGGCTGGAGACTTCTAAGACGAGCGGCTCTCTCCTCGTTTTCAATTTGGGCTGAAAGATTGTATGCCTCCAGCTCCTCCTCCGCATGAAGGTGCTGCTCCTTCGCCTTCTCATCGCTTAGCTCCCTCTGGTATTTATGGAGGCCTACATATTGGCCCGTCTTGGGTGGCCGACCCCTGCCCCTCTTAGGCGTCAGTTTGAGCCACTTTCTTTGTGACACCTGGGTAGGGGAGCCATTCCCGCTCTCATCTGGTTGTGCACCAACATCGCTCTCTGACTCTGAGGAAAGCAATGAGGCGGGCCTCTTCTCACCCTTCTGCCAGAATTTATTTCGGTAAGACTCCTTCGAGGCTGCCGTCACCATACTGGTGACCGAGGAGTCTGATTCTGACAGCCGGGTGCGTGTATCAGGGGCATGCATACTCACAGCCCCCTCCGTATTGTTGGTTGAGTTGGTTTTGTCGTCTTTCCATGACGAACTTGCCATAGAAGCCCCTGAGCTTGTTCCAAGCGCCTTTGTGGCGACCGGTGTGCGCAGCTCGGCTTCTTGGGCGGGGTCCTTGGAGGTGCCCGCGCTATCCCCCAACTCGCGAACCTCTCCGCCTCCCGCTGCCGTTCCACGCCGCGCGAAGCGGCCGCAGCGGTCGCGTGTTAAAACGCTGACCGCTTCCCTCGTCGGAATCTGGATCACGGCGTGGCCTTCGCCATCCCCTGGCACAGGTGACCGCGCCAGGGACATGCGAGGACGGAAGACCTCCTTCTCGGTCTCTCCGCCGTCAACGGTCGCCACCTCCTTCGAGGCCACTGTCACCATGCTGGCGACCGAGGAGTCTGTATCTGATAGCCGGGTTTGTGTAGCAGGGCCACGTATACTCACAACACTCTCCATATCATTAATTGTCTCGGTTTCGTCATCTTTTCGTGACGAGCTCGCTTCGAGCACTTTGGTGTCTACATTTTCAAGGCGCGTCAGTCTAACACGCAGTTGGGGTAGCGTTGAATGCGCGCTCTCACCTTTATTAGATGGATTGGTGTGCGCCATCCGGGCGCCCGCCACCACCGCCATTTCGTTCTGCATCGGTGTCCTTGTCATTGCCAGGTCGTCGTTAGAAGAATTCAAAAATTGGTCTGATATTTTGATCCCACGAGTGAGGGGGATAGTGGTCCACCCAGGCGGTGCCCCCTGCACCTGGGTAACCCTATTACCACTGGGGGGTCGGGCGGTGCCCCAGGGTTGGCCACTAACGACTGGATACCCTCCAGCCACTCTCAGAAGGTGACAACAGGCACAGGCCCAAGCACGCGCAGTCCAGACAGGTCCTCCCACTCCGACACAAGCCTACCCAAGTAGAACCCCCCGCTGTGCTCAGGATCTGTGCAACCTCCAGGAAAACGATTCGCCCACTCCCCCGACATTAGCCACGACCAAGAAAGATTATAAGCGCTTTCCATTTGCTCAGCAAATGGAAGAACGCAATCTACCCTAGGTCAGTGAGTAATGCCTGGCGGGTGGGGGTTCGTCAGTCCAGAGGCTGCTCACATCCGCAGCACACGAGAGGCCACTCGAGCAGACTACGGTTGTCAGAGCGGATGAACCGGTCCAAGCTACGCGCGCAAGAACCTGTTCCTGTTGTCACCCTCCATCGAGTTCCCCGACGCCATGTACCGCAACGTCGGGAATTGGGGTTTTTTATAGAGGTTTTCTCCTCGCAGTCCGGCCAATGAAGGCAAGACCCTCGCTCCCGTCCAAGCCGCGAGACGTGTCCACGACACTCGGAACGGGGTTGCGAGTCCAGCGGTGGCACGGGCGGGGTAAGCCCCCCAGTGCCTGCCCGACGGCAGAGTTAGTGCGCGCCGGGCCCGCCCTCCCTCGGCTCATCCACTGCGCCCTCTGCTATTCAGAGGGACGCGCGGAGAGCCCCTCCCGGGCCGAAGCCCCCCATTTCCCCCCCGGTGTTTGGTTCGCGGGACTACCGTCCTACCCCGGCTCGACGACTGCAACGGCGAGTCGGAGCGTTCCCCTATCCACCACCTGGGGACGCGCCACGTCGGGGTTCACCTCCCCGCCCACTCGGACAACCGAGCAGGTCCGTGGAAACCTAACCTAACCTAACCTAACCTAACCTAACCTAACCTAACCTTTTTTTTTTTTTTTTTTTTTTTTTTTTTTTTTTTTTTTTTTTTTTTGACGGAGTGAAAACGCATTACGCGTCCCCCCCAGGGCCCGGGGAAGGCCATGGCGTGGGGGTATGTGGGACTCACCCCTCAACGGGAGGGGCATACCCACTAAAAACACTCCGGCGCTACCATCACTGCCGTTTTGGGGGTGCCATGGGGTCGCGACCATTCGACCACGACGCCCCCCGGCGGCTCCGACTCAGATGCCGAAGCACCCGCGCCACAGGAGGGGAGAGTCAGTAACGCTTGACCCTCCCCCCAGACGTGTAGGTCCGTGCACTGTGGGTCCCCAACCCACTGGCCCTACGGGGGGAGTGCACGGTTTACGGCAGCAAACCGCGCACGTGCCCTCCCCCTCCGTCTACGCCGGAGCGGGTGCGCATCTGCGCTATTTTCACGCTCCCGCTCCGCGGCCTCCTTCTGTGCGATGACTGTCTCGCAGAAGGAGGCCACCGCATCCCAGGCGTTTTCGCTCCCCAGCATCTGCGCCACCACGTGGTGCAGTGGGAGACCCCCTCCCGCAGCGGTCCCAATGACCGAGACTACGGCTCTCCTCTCGAGGTCCCATTGGTTGCACACCTCGAGGGTGTGCTGGGCCGTGTCGTCGGGATCCCCACAGTGCGCACATCTCGTGCTGGGCTCCCTCCCGATGTTGCACAGGTAATGACCGAAGCACCCATGTCCGGTCATTACCTGTGCAACCCTATAGCTGACAGCTCCGTGTCGTCTGTCAAGCCACTGGTCCAGCGACGGGAGGAGCGCCACTATGGTGCGGACTCCATAGGGGGACTCCTCCAGGTCCCCTTTCCAGCGGTCCCTCATGCGCATTTGCGCAGTTCGCCGGGCCCCCTCGACCTCCTCCGGAGCAAGGACAACTCCCCGTGCCCTGCTCTCCACCCTCATTTTGTGTGTCTCGGCTAGAACCTGGGCGTCTAGTTCCCAGGGGGGAGTGCCAGCCAAGGCACACGCCGCCGCCCATGCCACTGTTATGTAGGCCCTCACAATTCGGAGGGCCACTATCCGCTGCGGCCTCCGCAGTTGGGCTTTATTGGCAGCGCCCAATTTGTCCCCCCAGATTGGCGCCCCATATAACGCCATGCTGCGTGTGACTCCCGCATAGAGGCGACGACACGGGGCACTCGGGCCTCCCACATTGGGCAGTAGGCGGCTTAGAGCCGACGCTGTGCCCACGATTTTCGGAGCCAGTCTGCGGAAATGTTCCTTAAAATTCCACTGGCGGTCCAAGGTTAGGCCCAGATACTTAATATTGGCCTTAACCTGGACCGCCTCCCCGCTGACCCGCAGTACTGCCCCGGCTGGTGGCCTCCACCCCCTCCCCCCGAAGACAATTGCCTCCGTTTTGGTGAGGGCCACCTTTAATCCTAGAAGGCGGATGCGGGTGACCATAAGGTCGGCCGCAACCGCCGCCCTGCGTAGCGCCTCTTCCATTTGTCTTCCTCGCACGGCCACCATAGTGTCGTCCGCATAGCAGAAGATGGCCATGCGGGGAAGCAGTGCCACCCTTATCACCCAATCGTACCCAATATTCCATAACAGGGGTCCTAGGACGGACCCCTGGGGTACACCGCAGGCCATGATGCGCTGTCGTATACGGCCGCCCTCCTGCTGGTAGAGCACTACCCTGTCCGCCAAGTAGTGCCCCACCAGCCGCCGCAGATAGGATGGCACCCTGTGATACTTGAGGGCCTCCTCGATTACTGAGTACGGGAGGGACCCAAACGCGTTGGCGATATCTAAAGACACCGCCACTACTCCCTCACCCTGTCCCTCCGCGTATTCAACAAATGCCCTCAGGGCCCCGAGAGCGTCTATGGTCGATCGACCGGTGCGGAACCCATATTGGCATTCGGACAGATTGGGGCCCGCACCCTCAAGATGCCCGACGATCCGGGAAGATATTATGTGCTCGAATATCTTCCCGGTCTCGTCGAGCAGTACAATCGGCCGCCATCCATCCGGAGAATCTGCCGGTCGGTCTGCCTTCCTCAGTAGGCAAAGTCTTCCCTCTTTCCAGGCGCGAGGGAACCTCCCAACCTTCAGGCAATCGTCGAAGAGGTCCCTCAGTTGGCACCCCAGGTGCTTCAGTGCCAGCGGCAGCACCCTACCCGGGACCCCGTCTGGACCCGGGGCCTTCCGGCAGGAGCGAAGGCGCCGCACCGCTGGTACCAACTCCCCGTCCGTAATGGGTGGTCCCTCCAACGCCTCATCCTCTACATTATCCAAGGGGCCCGTCATCCTCGGGGGATCAATGTACGGCGCCTGCGGGAAGAGGCCCTCGACAACTCTTGTGAGGAGTTCTGGTTCCAGGGACTCAATGGTGGGGCCGTTCCGCATTTTATTCCGCACCATTTTGTACGGTCGCCCCCACGGGTCCCTGTTTAGTGCGGCCAGGAACTCCTCATGCGCCAAATCCTTTGCCCTCCCTATCGCCTTTTTGAGGGCCTCTTTGGCCTCTCTAAGAGCCTGGTGGAGGGCCTCCTCCTCCTCCCGAGTGCGTCTTGCCCGGCGGCGGCACCTGGTGTAGGCACGGCGGGCATTGTTACTGGCTGATCGGAGGGCCGCGACCTCCTCCGACCACCAGTAAACGTGCCGTTTCGCCGGTAACCTCCTCACCCTTGACATGGCTGCGTCGCATACGTCCGTTAGGGTGGCGCGGAAACGGACAGCCCTTACTTCCACGTCAATGGACCGGTCAGGTGGGGGGCTCCAAGCTGCCACCATGGCAGCTTCCTCCACCATATCCCGGTCCATGCTAGCCAGGCTCCACCTGGGGAAGGCGCTTACGGGTCTTTCAGGGAGAGGCGCCGGGGCCCTCGTTTCGGAGACCCTCATCCGGATGTACCTGTGATCGGAGAGGGTCTCTACCTCCTCCAGGACACGCCAGCCTGAGACGCGTGCGGCAATAGGGGGGGACGCAAATGATACGTCCACTACGGACTCCCCCTGTGGCCGCACGCAGGTGCTGACGTTGCCCTGGTTGAGGACCTGCAGCCCTGTGACCGCCGCCCAATCCCACAGGGCCTCCCCCTTTGGGTCCGTCTCCCGGGAACCCCAAGCCACGCATTTGGCATTGAGGTCCCCTAAGACCATTACTGGCGCCGGTGATGCCCTCGCGATTGCCCGCCCCAAATCCACAAGAAATTGCTCGAAGGCGAACAGAGGCCTGTTGGGGGAGAAGTACACTGCGAACAGTGCAATATCTCCCCATTTGGCCGCTACGAAGCCCGGTCCGCCTTCGATTTTGGTGATTGGGGGGCTGTTCCCCGCGGCAGGCGCCACCAGCGCCACGAGTCCGCTATTGTCGCCGACCCAGTTTGGCTGGGACGGGACAAAATATGGTTCGGCAACCGCCATCACCTCTATCCCCCACTCCGCCATGTGCTGCATCAGCAGATCCTGAGCACGGGCGGAGTGGTTGATGTTGCTCTGCAATAATTCTCGGTGATGGTGTACTGGCATTAGCACTCCATATTTTGTCCCGCACTATGTGTTCCCTCAGCAACAACGTCTGTGGGGGGGGGCCGACTGGGAGGTCGCCTGGTAAGCCGATCGGGCCCCTCTGGGCACCTGCATGCCTCTTGCCTGTGGAGGGTTACAGGCAGGCCCGCCCATAATGTGGCCCGTCGGTCGCCGAGCACTGTGGCAGACCGCACACCATGGCTCTGCACTGCACTCCCCCGATCGGTGCCCGGGCTTTCCGCACCTGAAGCATAGTTCGCTTCGGTCGACCGGGGATGGGCAGAGAGCCCTAGTGTGGCCCGTGCCCATGCATTTATAGCAGCGCATGGGCAGCGGGTCTAGTGCCACCACAAGTGCTGAGGTCCACCCCACCGTTAATCTGCCCGCAGTTATTAAGGTACGTGCCGCCGCTACTGGACACTTGGCGATCACCGCACCGGTCCCGTTCACCAACCACCTTATGGCCCCTATTTTTATTTGATCTGGAGAACACTTTCCTTTTCGTGCGATTTCCGTTTTTACTGCCTCTTCGGTCGCCGACTCATCAAGGCCGGAGATCCTTAGATTTGTCGTTCTAAATGGTCGGTGTACGTCTGCCACATCACCCACTAGGGTCCTCAGTTTATCCGCTAGATTATCAGCGGCTGTGCTGCTGCCCGCTCCAGGCACCTCTATTATGCGGGCCCCCGTGGCCGTTTTTCTGACCCGCACATGCTCGAGGCCCAGCTCCGCAAGCTTAAGGCTTGTCGCCTTTTTCATGACAGCGGCGTAGTCCATGTTGACCTCTGGTTTTAATGTGACCACCACCGCGGTTGATTTCGGCACCGCTGGAAGCTTTGTCCTCGGTGCTGGCCTAGGAGCGGCCCTGGCCTCAGTCAGTGCGGGCTTGGTTGGGGGAGTATTTTTCTTCCCCTTCCGCTTCACAACCTCGGTCCAAGTTTGTTCCCGAGCTGGCGGGGCCTTCTCTGTCGCATTACCGCGACGTGGGGCCGGAACGGGAGCGGGAGTGCGCGAGGGAGCAGGGGTGACTGCAGCAGAGGTTGGCCTTGCAGCAGCCTGCGCGGTCGGCTTTTCCGCCGAAGGACGCACCGGAAGCGCACGCGGCGACAGGGTGTCAGCTGGCATCGGTGTCAGTTGAGAGGTCACAGGGCGCGGTAACTTGGTGGCCTTTGGTGCGGGCCTACTGGCCGATCCGGAAGCAGCCTCTACGCTCCCGTCTGCGGCCAGCGGAGGACGGAGTCTGGGCTCGGCCGGGAGTCTTCCCTCCAGATGCTCAAGGCGGACATTAACGAAATTGGCTAGGGCCCCCACCCGAAGCTCGATCATGTCCCCAACGGTGACGAGCAAATCTCGTTTTAGCTCTCTGAACAATTCGGAGAACTCTGTCGCCTCCCGTGGAGCCGTCTTGGAGGTGATCGCAGGAGGATTCGTTCGCTCCGAGAAGGCGGTCTGTAGCGCCCTGGTCTCCGCCTGCAGGTGCGCTAGCTGTACCTGCATGCGCTTATTATCCGCCTTTAAAATGCGGACCTCCTCGGACTCCCTGCGGGACTGCAGGTGATCCGCGGCCTCCAAGATCTCTCTGCAGGCCGCGTTCATCCGTCCCCAGACCTCACCTTTTAGACGACCGCATTTGGCGGCCTCGTCCATAATTACTTGAGCACCGCGTCGAGCACTCTCAATAAGTACGTCGCTCGGTACCCCCGCCTCATACCGGGGGCGCTGCTCCTTCGCACCATTTCCTGTCCCCTTTTTTGTCCACTTCTTTTTTTTTGCCTTTTCTTGGGGCTGGACGTCTCGGTATATTAGGCGGTACTCCTCCTGCTCGGCAGCACTCAGAGACTCTTGGCCTTTAGCCGTCGGTGGGTGGTCTTTGCCGCGTTGCTCAGCTGCCGCTGCCACCAATTCCTCCTCCTTTTCCTCTCCGGATAGCGGAGATCCCTCTTCGTTTACTCTTTGCCTTTTCAGGGCGCGAGCTTTGGCAATCCGGCGTCTAGGTGCAAGGGCACTACGGCCAGCAACATTTATTCTTGGCTCCTTATTGAGCTCCTTTGAGGCCACCGTCACCATGCTGGCAACTGAGGAGTCTGACTCAGATAGCCGGGTATGGCGCAGACAATCGCTTTGCGGTGTCAAACCTATGACTGGCGCTTCGAAGTTGACTCCAAGCGCCGTCTGATCCATGTTTTCGAGCCGTGTCAGCTCAACTCGCAATTGCGGTTGCACCGACTGCTCGCTCTTGCCGCTGTCACAGGTATTGGCTTGCGCCATCGGGGCGCCCGCCGCTACCGCTATTTCGTCCTCGTCTTTATCGTCATGCATCAGTGTCCTTGTCATTGCCAGGTCGTCGGTGAGAGAATCCAAAAATTTAAGTGCCATTTTTATTCCCACGAGTATGGGGGATAGACGGTCCACCCAGGCGGTGCCCCCTGCACCTGGGTAACCCTATTACCACTGGGGGGTCGGGCAGTGCCCCAGGGTTGGCCACTAACGACTGGATACCCTCCAGCCACTCTCAGAAGGTGACAACAGGCACAGGCCCAAGCACACGCAGTCCAGACAGGTACTCCCACTCCGACACAAGCCTATCCAAGTAGAACCCCCCGCTGTGCCCCGGATCTGTGCAACCTCCAGGAAAACGATTCCCCCACTCCCCCGACACTAACCACGACCCAGAAAGATTATGAGCGCTTTCCATTTGCTCAGCAAATGGAAGAACGCAATCTACCCTAGGTCAGTGAATAATGCCTGGCGGGTGGGGGTTCGTCAGTCCAGAGGCTGCTCACATCCACAGCACACGGGAGGCCACTCGAGCAGACTACGGTTGTCAGAGCGGATGAACCGGTCCAAGCTACGCGCGCAAGAACCTGTTCCTGTTGACACCCTCCATCGAGTTCCCCGACGCCATGTACCGCAACGTCGGGAATTGGGGTTTTTTATAGAGGTTTTCTCCTCGCAGTCCAGCCAATGAAGGCAAGACCCTCGCTCCCGTCCAAGCCGCGAGACGTGTCCACGAAACCTAACCTAACCTAACCTAACCTAACCTAACCTAACCTAACCTAACCTAACCTAACCTAACCTAACCTAACCTAACCTAACCTTTTTTTTTTTTTTTTTTTTTTTTTTTTTTTTTTTTTTTTTTTTTTTTTTTTTTTTTTTTTTACGAGGGGAAATGCGTTACGCATCCCGTCCTTAAGGTGGTAGTAAAGGACGGGTATGTGGGACTCCTGGTCTCCAGTCTACCCACTAAAACCCCTCGGTGTGCCCTCGCTCCGCCTGGAGTGGGGCTAGGGGAACGCTTGGCGCCTACCCTGGCTCTCACATATGGCGTCGTGCCCTTTCGGGCCCGGCTCTGCGGGCTTCTGAGCCCACCCCCTCACCATGAGGCGACCTCACCTATGGCCGCCTTTCCACCTCGGGACATTTCTCGTCGGGCAGCCAATCTCCCAATCAGCTGCCCGAGGTCCCGGTTAGGGCGGTATAAGGCGGTCGTAGGCGGCCCGCCTTCGCCCTGGTCTTCTTCGGCGGATAGGTGGGGCGAGGGGGTCGTCCTCTCGCTCTCTCTCCGCCGCCTCCTTCTGGGACATGACGGCGTTGCAAAATGCAACGACCGCCTCCCATGCGGCCCTGCTGCGTGCCATCGCGCCAGCTATGGCCGGCAGCGACAGGTCCGCCCCGATGGCCGCGATAAGCTCGCGTCGCGGTGCTTCCCACGCGGGGCACACGGCGCGGGTGTGCTGCGCGGTGTCTTCCTCTGCGCCCGTGCAGTGTTTGCATATTGTGGACTCCTCCCGGCGGGCCACCCGGCACAGGTATCTGCTGAAACATCCGTGGCCGGTAAGTACCTGTGTCAGGTGGAACGTCATCTCGCCGAAGTCGCGGCCTAACCAGTCCCTAAGGACCGGCCGTACGGCGCCCACCACCTCCCTGCTTGCGCTTGGGGCCTGCAACCTTTCGTCCCACTTCCGGAGGAGGTCCTCCCTGGCTTCGTCCCTCCAGACCTTGATCTCCTCGGGATGTGGCCGATTGCCCTCCGCTCGCTCTGCTGCTACTCGCCAGTAGACCGCCGCAAGGACCCCGGCTTCGAGGTCCCACGGCGGGCTACCGGCCAGTAGGGTTGCCGCCTCAAAGGAGACCGTCCTGAACGCTCGTATCGCCCTAGTGGCTATGACCCGTTGGGGTCTGCGCAACAGGGCCACGTTGCGAGCGTTCAGGGCCTCTGCCCATATGGGAGCCCCGTACATGGCCATAGAGCGCACAACCCCCTGGTACAGGCGACGGCATGCGCTGCCCGGCCCCCCGATGTTCGGGAGCAGCCCCCCGAGTGCTCCGGCTGCAGCCACCAACTTTGGCGCCTTGCGGGCAAAGTGCTCCGTGAACCTCCATCGCCCATCGAGGACAATGCCTAGATAGCGAAGCGTCGGCTCGATGGCGATGGAGGTACCCCCCACAACGATCGCCAGGCCAGGAGGCGGCGCGTTTCGAGGCCCATGGAAGAAGAGGGCCTCGGACTTGCTCAGGGCCACCTCGAGCCCCAAGGCCCTAATGCGGCTCACCACGTGGGCAACCCCCGCTGTGCCTAGCAGGACGGCTTGTCTGTGGGTGCTCCCGCTCGCGGTGACGAGAGTGTCGTCGGCGTAACAGAGTACGCCGACGCCCCGCAGATTGGTACCGCGGAGCACCCAGTCGTATCCGATGTTCCACAAGAGTGGTCCAAGGACCGACCCCTGTGGAACACCGCATGTGACCCTCCTGTTCGACCACCCATTCTGTGTCGGGTAACCAATGGCCCGATCTCGGAAGTAATCCCCCACTAGGATTTGCAAGTACCGGGGCACACCGTGGTATTGTAGCGCTGCCCTGACTGTCTCGAAGGGCAGGGTGTTGAAGGCATTCGCTATGTCTAGCGACACTGCCAACATCACTCCGCCCTGCGAGACAGACTCCTCGGCGAGGACCCTCAACCGCGCAATGGCGTCTATCGTCGACCTTTCCCGCCGGAAGCCGTACTGGCAGTCATGCAGGTCGGGTCCTACCTCCTCGAGATGCTTGACGAGACGGGCAGCAATCACCCGCTCGAAAAGCTTGCCCATCTCGTCAAGCAAGACGATGGGGCGGTAGGCCGACGGCGACTCCGCTGGGCGCCCGTCCTTCTGAAGAAGGACGAGCTTGCCCGTCTTCCAGCTCCGCGGGAACTGACCTCGGTCGAGGCATGCGCTGAAGAGGGCCCTCACCCTCTCCTCCAGCTCCTCCGCCGCAAGCGCGAGCACCAAGACACGCCCGGGTACACCGTCTGGTCCGGGGGCGCCATTTTTCCTCTTCAGCCTTAGAATTGCGGCCCCGAGCTCCGCCTCCGTTACAGGCGGTGCGTCGTCCTCATTTCCCAGAGGGTTCCCCCCCATCGCCGGTGGATTCCATGTACCCCTTTCGGGGAACAGGACGGAGAGAATCCGCTCTAGGAGGAGGGGCTCGAGAGTACTGGTCAGCGGGGGGGCCCAAGGCCGGAGTTTTGCCCTTACAGTCTTGTAAGGGCGCCCCCATGGGTGTAGGTCCAGCATCTCCAGCCACTCCTTCCACGCTGCCTCCTTCGCCCGTGCTATTTCCGCCTGTAGCTGGTGGCATTTGGCGCGGTAGTTAGCGTATAGCGCCTCCTCCCTGGCTGGGTCTCGCACCCTTCTCCGCCTGCTCCTGGTGTACTGGCGGCGCGCCTTCGTGCACTCGTTCCGTGAGACGCGGATCTCCTCGCGCCACCAGTACACGCGACGACGAGGCGGGGTCGGCCTTGCTCGGGGCATTGCGGCATCGCAAATCCGGTGCAGGGCAGCTGTCTGATGGTCGGCCTCTGTGTCAACGTCGTCTATGGGCCCAGCCCTGACCTGCCAGGTCTCGACAAGGGCTGCCTCTTGGGCCATCTCCCTGTCATATTGGGCCAGGCGCCAGCGCGGCCCTTCCCCTGCTGGGGGTCGGCTCGTACTCCTCGGAGTGTGAGGGGGCGTGGAGACCTCGAATCGGATGTACCGATGGTCCGAGAGCGTCTCTACGTCCGTCCTCACCTTCCAGCCTGTAACACGTCGTGCGAGAGCGGGGCTGGCCATTGTTATATCGACAATTGACCCTCCCCGCTGTCGCACGCACGTGTCTGTTGATCCCCTATTGAGGATCAGCAGCCCCACTTCCACCGCCCATTCCTCCAAAGCCTGCCCCCGCGCGTCTGTCGCTGGAGATCCCCACGCTATGGACTTAGCGTTGAAGTCTCCAGCGACGAGCAGCTGCCCAGGGCGATTTCCGCCGAACAGGGAACCCACCTCGTCAAGAAAGGACTCGAACTCGGCGAGGCTCCTGTTCGGCGAGAAATACGTCCCGACCACCATCGTGTCCCCCAGGCATGTTGACACATAACCGCGGCCTTTGGTGACGTTAAGGTGCGGCGCGGATCCCGCTTGCGGCTGTGTGACCACTGCTACTAGCCCGTCCCTATCCCCAACCCAGTTGTCCCTGGAGGGGACGGAGTACGGCTCGGCCACAACTGCGACCTGTATCAACCACTCCGCCATGCTCTGGAGCAAGAGGTCTTGCGCTCTGGCAGAGTGGTTGATATTCGCCTGTAAATATCGGGAGGTCATGTCTAATCAGTGGCCATCTGATCCTGCTCAGCCCTGGGCTCGGGCCTTTGTGGCCCGCTAGACTCTGAAGGAGTTTTTGCTCTGTTGGCAGCAGTTTTCTTACGTTTGGGTGGGTTGCAAGAGATGCTTCCCACCCTGTGGCCCGCGGGGACGCCCGCCTCCGCGCACAGCACGCAGTGTACGGCGGCGTTACATTCGCGGGCGGTGTGGCCCGACCCACTGCACCGGTAGCACATGAGGCTGCGGTCCACCTCAGACTTGCACGCGGCTCGGACATGTCCCACTTCCATGCACCGGTAGCATCGCATGGGGCGGGTCTCGAGCAACTTGACCTGCGCCGACACCCACCCCACGCGAAGACGTCCGGCTTGAGCCACCTTTTTTGCTGCCGCGATAGGGCACCGCAGCCACACAGTGCCCAGTCCTGAGGGCCCGAGCGTCACTTCTCCGGCCTTGATATCTGCCTCCGCGCAGCCGCCCTCTCGTGCTACCGCCACGACCACCTCCGGAGATAGAACAGAGTCGTCCAGCCCCGAGATGCGCACCTCTGCACATTTGGTGGGCCTGGAGATCCGGACCAATGCCGGATCCATCACCTCTCTTAATTTGTTGGCGAGGGCGTCAGCCTTATCGCCGCTCTTACCACCGGGAATCTCGAAAATTCGGGCATTCGTTGCGGTCCTTCGAACCCGAACACCCGATATCCCGAACGCGTCGAGGTCTACCCGTTTTTTGGCTTCCCCGATGATGGCCGCGTAACTGTCTCTTTCGCTCGCGTCAGCTTTCGGATCCACCAAAGTAAACACTACGGCCGTTGATTGGGGGAGGCGCAGCTTCCGGGCCTTCTTTGATGGGGCTGCATGGCTGGTAGGGACGCTCTCCTTCTTTTTCCTCTTTGTTTTGCCCTTCACTAAGGTCCAGGCACTTGGCGTTTCAGGCGAAGGCGCTGTTCTTTCAGGGCCTGATTCTTCCGGGGCAGCGGTTTTCCCGGACGAACCTCCTTTCCTACTTTGCTTTTTAGGGCGCTTTACGGCACCTGAGTATGTCATTCCACTTCTTGATGCGGATGCGCTAAGCAGGGCCAGGTCTTTCATAGGAGCACCTGCGGGGGCCACACCAGACTCTGGCTCTGCTTCCCCCCTTTCGTTCCGGGTACCCAGCGGTAGCCGCATCCTCTTCTCCGGGAGGAGTCTGTCACTGATTGCGGCCATGCGGGCGTCCAAATACGTCCCGACCTGGGCCATGACCGCACGACAGATCTCCTCAGTTATGAGGGCAGAAGGAGTGCCGCGGCCGTCTCTCCGTCCCCTTGGGGAGGGCACCGCGGGGGGCTGCACCTCCTCGTTGCGTCTGGGTGGCGAGGATGTGTGACCATCCTGCTTCCGCATCCCCTCCAGTTGGGCCTTAATTTCGGCCATCTCCTTGCGCAAACTGGCCATTTCGCTCCTTAGCCGGTTGTTATCGGCTTGGAGCCGCGCTGTCTCTTCAGAAGTGGTGCGTTTGCTGAGTACAGCAAACGCATCCGATATAGCGGATGTGGCGTCCTTTAGGCTCCGAATGTACCCGCCCTTCAGGTTTTTTGAGGTGGCCGCCACTTTTTCGATGACTGCCAAGCTGTCTGCCACCTGCTGGCCAAGTTCCTTGGTGGCTGCGGCCTCTTCGAGATTCGGCCCTGGCGGAGAAGGAGTGCACTTATAGAACCCTTGACGGGTTCTGATGCGCATCTCCTGCACCTCTTTCTCCGCCTCGAGGCGGATCTCCTCACTCAGGGCGCGGTTATAGGCCTCCTTTGCCTTGGCCAGGCCCACATATTTCCCCGTGGTGGGGGGCCGGCCTCGTCCTTTCGAAGTTTGCGACGAGCCCTCGCTTGCGGCGGACGGAGAGGAGGCAGACTCGCTCTCGCTGGATCCCGACTGGGAGCTGGAGTGGCGCGGCCTTTTGCGACAGTTTTGCCACATCCGACCACTCGTCGTTTGGCTGTACTTTCCCTTTTCGGGAGGACCCAGCTTCTTTCCCGTGCTGGACGGGCCTGCCTTCAATCTGTTGCCGTCCTGCCCCAGTGCCTGCTCCAGATCTGACAGTAATGTTGGGGTGTTCGACGACTTTTGTCCCCCTTCCACATTTGTTGACTTGAACGGCGTTTGTGTGCGTAGACGCGTCTTTGCCTTACCCCTAGGTCCTGGTTTTTCCGGCGGCAGGTCTGTCTTCTCGCGACTTGGGGAAGTCGCTGGCGTCGAGAATCTGTCGGGGGCCTGTGCGGGATCCCCACGCGCTGGACTCACCTCCTCCAGCCGGGTGAGGACTACCTGAGCGCGCCTCTCGACCTTCGCGACCGGTGCGCGCAGCTCGGCGTTTTTGGAAGTGCCTGCGCTTTCCCCTATCGCGTAAGCCTCTCCGCCCTCTTCTGTCGTCGTACGCCGCACGAAGCGGCCGTGGCGGTCGCGCGTTGGGGCGCTGACTGCTTCCCTCACCGGGATCTGGATGGCGGCTGAGCTCAGATCGATCCGTGGGCTTGGGTAGCCCACTTGACAATCGTCATCCCCTCGCACAGGTGACCGCGCCAGGGACACTCGAGGACGGAAAATTTCCTCCTCGGCCTCACTTAATCCTAAACTTATGTCTAAGCCTAATCCTACGTTTTGGTTGGACATTTTGATTTTGTTCCCACGAGTGTGGGGGAAAAAACGGTCCACCCAGGCAGTGCCCCCTGTACCTGGGTAACCCTAAAAACACCGTGGGGGCGGGCGGTTCCACGGGATAAAACCTAAAACTAGTGCGGGCCGGCCAATTAAGGCAAGCCCTCCGGTCCGCAGTGCCTCCCGTACCCCATTGACGCCTGTACTGGGGGTCGTTGGGACGACACAGCGGGTTCCGGGATTCAAGGAGAGCTGGCGTGGACTCCCCTGTCGGTAGCTCCCAGTCCAGGAACTACCCTCAGTCACCCATTTACGGGAAAACCGCTACTCGGCTCCTCCTCTGCGCCCTCTGCTCAATCAGAGGGACGCGAGGAGAGCCACCTCAGGCAGGCCTCTGCAGGCCCCGCCGGGGTGTGCCGCTCTTCGTCTGGTCCCTCCCCCCTCGCCTTTCCGGTATGGGTAGCCCTGTCCGGTATAGCCTCGGGGATCACAGGGACACGCAAGCCCCCCCACCACGACAAGGTGGCAGCACGTCGGGAGGGAACCTAACCTTTTTTTTTTTTTTTTTTTTTTTACGAGGGGAAATGCGTTACGCATCCCGTCCTTAAGGTGGTAGTAAAGGACGGGTATGTGGGACTCCTGGTCTCCAGTCTACCCACTAAAACCCCTCGGTGCGACCTCGCTCCGCCTGGAGTGGGGCTAGGGGAACGCTTGGCGCCTACCCCGGCTCCCACGTATGGCGTTGTGCCCTTTCGGGCCCGGCTCTGCAGGCTTCTGAGCCCACCCCCTCACCATCATGAGGCGACCTCACCTACAGCCGCCTTTCCACCTCGGGACGTTACTCGGCGGGCAGCCAATTTCCCAGTCAGCTGCCCGAGGTCCCGGTTAGGGCGGTATTTGGCGGTCGTAGGCGGCCCGCCTTCGCCCTGGTCTTCGTCGGCGGGAAGGTGGTGCGAGGGAGTCGTCCTCTCGCTCTCTCTCCGCCGCCTCCTTCTGGGACATGACGGTGTTGCAGAATACAACGACCGCCTCCCATGCGGCCCTGCTGCGTGCCATCGCGCCAGCTATGGCCGGGAGCGACAAGTCCGCCCCGATGGCCGCGACAAGCTCGCGTCGCGGTGCTTCCCAAGTAGGGCACACGGTGCGGGTGTGCTGCGCCGTGTCCTCAACTCCACTTGTGCAGTGTTTGCACACTGTGCTGTCCTCGCGGCGGGCCACCTGACACAGGTATTTGCCAAAGCATCCGTGCCCGGTGAGTACCTGTGTCAGGTGGAACGTCATCTCTCCAAAGTAGCGGCCTAGCCAGTCCTTGAGGACCGGCCGTACGGCGCCCACCACCTCCCGGCTTGCG
Organism: Hedya salicella; assembly: GCA_905404275.2. Classification (NCBI taxonomy): domain Eukaryota; kingdom Metazoa; phylum Arthropoda; class Insecta; order Lepidoptera; family Tortricidae; genus Hedya; species Hedya salicella. Next base: position 23,964,177 of record FR990109.1, on the reverse strand, counting down.
CTTGGGGCCTGCAGTCGTTCGTCCCACTTCCGGAGGAGATCATCCTTGGCTTCGTCCCTCCAGAGCTTGATCTCCTCCGGATGTGGGCGAGTGCCCTCCGCTCGCACTGCTGCTACTCGCCAGTAGACCGCAGCAAGGACCCCGGCTTCGAGGTCCCACGGCGGGCTACCAGCCAGAATGGTTGCCGCTTCGAACGAGACTGTTCTGTACCCTCGGATCGCCCTAGTGGCTATAACCCGTTGGGGTCGGCGCAACAGGGCCACGTTGTGGGCGTTCAGGGCCTCTGCCCATATGGGAGCCCCGTACATCGCCATAGAGCGCACGACCCCCTGGTACAGGCGGCGGCATGCGCTGCCCGGCCCCCCGATGTTCGGGAGCAGCCCCCCGAGTGCTCCGGCTGCAGCCACCAACTTTGGCGCCTTGCGGGCAAAGTGCTCCGTGAACCTCCATCGCCCATCGAGGACAATGCCTAGATAGCGAAGCGTCGGCTCGATGGCGATGGAGGTGCCCCCCACAACGATCGCCAGGCCAGGAGGCGGCGCGTTTCGAGGCCCATGGAAGAAGAGGGCCTCGGACTTGCTCAGGGCCACCTCGAGCCCCAAGGCCCTAATGCGGCTCACCACGTGGGCAACCCCCGCTGTGCCTAGCAGGACGGCTTGTCTGTGGGTGCTCCCGCTCGCGGTGACGAGAGTGTCGTCGGCGTAACAGAGTACGCCGACGCCCCGCAGATTGGTACCGCGGAGCACCCAGTCGTATCCGATGTTCCACAAGAGTGGTCCAAGGACCGACCCCTGTGGAACACCGCATGTTACCCTCCTGTTCGACCACCCATTCTGTGTCGGGTAACCAATGGCCCGATCTCGGAAGTAATCCCCCACTAGGATTTGCAAGTACCGGGGCACACCGTGGTATTGTAGCGCTGCCCTGACTGTCTCGAAGGGCAGGGTGTTGAAGGCATTCGCTATGTCTAGCGACACTGCCAACATCACTCCGCCCTGCGAGACAGACTCCTCGGCGAGGACCCTCAACCGCGCAATGGCGTCTATCGTCGACCTTTCCCGCCGGAAGCCGTACTGGCAGTCATGCAGGTCGGGTCCTACCTCCTCGAGATGCTTGACGAGACGGGCAGCAATCACCCGCTCGAAAAGCTTGCCCATCTCGTCAAGCAAGACGATGGGGCGGTAGGCCGACGGCGACTCCGCTGGGCGCCCGTCCTTCTGAAGAAGGACGAGCTTGCCCGTCTTCCAGCTCCGCGGGAACTGACCTCGGTCGAGGCATGCGCTGAAGAGGGCCCTCACCCTCTCCTCCAGCTCCTCCGCCGCAAGCGCGAGCACCAAGACACGCCCGGGTACACCGTCTGGTCCGGGGGCGCCATTTTTCCTCTTCAGCCTTAGAATTGCGGCCCCGAGCTCCGCCTCCGTTACAGGCGGTGCGTCGTCCTCATTTCCCAGAGGGTTCCCCCCCATCGCCGGTGGATTCCATGTACCCCTTTCGGGGAATAGGACGGAGAGGATCCGCTCTAGAAGGAGGGGCTCGAGAGTACTGGTCAGCGGGGGGGCCCAAGGCCGGAGTTTTGCCCTTACAGTCTTGTAAGGGCGCCCCCATGGGTGTAAGTCCAGCATCTCCAGCCACTCCTTCCACGCTGCCTCCTTCGCCCGTGCTATTTCCGCCTGGAGCTGGTGGCATTTGGAGCGGTAGTCAGCGTATAGCGCCTCCTCCCTGGCTGGGTCTCGCACCCTTCTCCGCCTGCTCCGGGTGTACTGGCGGCGCGCCTTCGTGCACTCGTTCCGTGAGACTCGGATCTCCTCGCGCCACCAGTACACGCGACGACGAGGCGGGGTCGGCCTCGCTCGGGGCATTGCAGCATCGCAAATCCGGTGTAGGGCAGCCATCTGATGGTCGGTCTCTGCGTCAATGTCGTCTATGGGCCCAGCCCCGACCTGCCAGGTCTCGACAAGGGCTGCCTCTAGGGCCATCTCCCTGTCGTATTGAGCCAGCCGCCAGCGCGGCCCTTCCCCTGCTGGGGATCGACTCGTTCTCCTCGGGGTGTGAGGGGAAGTGGAGACCTCGAATCGGATGTAACGATGGTCCGAGAGCGTCTCCACGTCCGTCCTCACCTTCCAGCCCGTAACACGTCGTGCAAGAGCGGGGCTGGCCATTGTTATATCGACAATTGACCCTCCCCGCTGTCGCACGCACGTGTCTGTTGATCCCCTGTTGAGGATCAGCAGCCCCACTTCCACCGCCCATTCCTCCAGAGCCTGCCCCCGCGCGTCAGTCGCTGGAGATCCCCATGCCATAGACTTGGCGTTGAAGTCTCCAGCGACTAGCAGCTGCCCAGGGCGATTTCCGCCGAACAGGGAACCCACCTCGTCAAGAAAGGACTCGAACTCGGCGAGGCTCCTGTTCGGCGAGAAATATGCCCCAACCACCATCGTGTCCCCTAAATATGTTGACACAAAGCCGCGGCCTTTGGTGACGTTTTGGTGAGGCGCGGATCCCGCTTGCGGCTGGGTGACCACTGCCACCAGTCCCTCTCTATCTCCAACCCAGTTATCTCTGGAGGGGACCGAGTACGGCTCGGCTACTACTGCGACCTGTATCAGCCACTCCGCCATGCTCTGGAGCAGAAGATCTTGAGCTCTGGCGGAGTGGTTGATGTTCGCCTGTAGGTATCGCGTGTCCATTGCTATTCGGTGGCCATCCGATCCTCCTCAATCCTGGGCTCAGGCCTTGGTGGGCGACTAGGCTGCGAGGAGGCTTTGGCTCTGTCGGCAGCTGGTCTCTTTCGTTTGGGTGGGTTGCAAGAGATGCTTCCCACCCTGTGACCCGCGGGGACGCCCGCGTCCGCGCACAGCGCGCAGTGGGCGGCGGCGTTGCAGTCACGTGCGATATGGTCCGTCCCACTGCACCGGTAGCACATGAGGCTGCGGTCCACCTCGGACTTGCACGTGGCGCGCATATGCCCCACTTCCATACATCGGAAGCACCGCATGGGCCGGGTCTCGAGCAGCTTGACCTGCGCTGACACCCATCCTACGCGGAGTCGTCCGGCCTGAGCCACCTTTTTTGCTGCCGCGATAGGGCACCGCAGCCACACAGTGCCCAGTCCTGAAGGGCCGAGCGTGACTTCTCCGGCCTTGATGTCGTCCTCCGCGCAGCCGCCCTCTCTTGCCACCGCCGCGACCACCTCCGGGGATAGCACTGAATCGTCCAGGCCTGAGATGCGCATCTCCGCACATTTAGTTGGCCTGGAGATCCGAACTACGGTGGGATCCACCACCTCCCTTAATTTGCTTGCGAGAGCATCGGCCTTTTCGCCACTCTCACCGCCGGGAATCTCGAAAATGCGGGCATTCGTGGCGGTCCTTCGGACCCGAACACCCGAGATCCCCAGCGCGTTAAGGTCTACCCGTTTTTTGGCCTCCCCGATGATGGCCGCGTACCTCTCTCTTTCACTCGTGTCCGCCTTGGGCTCCACTAATGTAACGACTACCGCCGTAGACCGGGGGAGGCGCAGCTTACGGGCCTTCTTTTTTGGGGCTGCCTGGTTTGTAGGACCGGCCTCCTTCTTCTTCTTCTTGGTTTTGCCCTTTACCACGGTCCAGGGCTCGCTTGGCGTAGCAGGCGCAGGCGCAGGCGCAGTTGTTGCGGGGCCTGATTCTCCTGGGGCAGGGATTTTCCTGGAGGAATCTCCTTTTCTGCCTTGCTTCTTCCCGCGCTTTACGGCGCCCGAGTAGGACGCTCCACTTCCAGAAGCGATGGCAAGAGCGTGATCTCTCGAAGGAGCGCTTGCAAGGCCCGCTGCTTCTAGCTCTATCCCCCCACTTTCGCTTCGGGTAGCCCGCGGAGCCCGCACCCTCTTCTCTGGAAGAAGTCTGTCGCTGATTGCGGCCATGCGGGCGTCCAAATACGTCCCGACCTGGGCCATGACCGCACGACAGATCTCCTCAGTTATGAGGGCAGAAGGAGTGCCGCGGCCGTCTCTCCGTCCCCTTGGGGAGGGCAGCGCGGGGGGCTGCACCTCCTCGTTGCGTCTGGGTGGCGAGGATGTGTGACCATCCTGCTTCCGCATCCCCTCCAGTTGGGCCTTAATTTCGGCCATCTCCTTTCGCAAACTGGCCATTTCGCTCCTTAGCCGGTTGTTATCGGCTTGGAGCCGCGCTGTCTCTTCAGAAGTGGTGCGTTTGCTGAGTACAGCAAACGCATCCGATATAGCGGATGCGGCGTCCTTTAGGCTCCGAATGTACCCGCCCTTCAGGTTTTTTGAGGTGGCCGCCACTTTTTCGATGACTGCCAAGCTGTCTGCCACCTGCTGGCCAAGTTCCTTGGTGGCTGCGGCCTCTTCGAGATTCGGCCCTGGCGGAGAAGGAGTGCACTTATAGAACCCTTGACGGGTTCTGATGCGCATCTCCTGCACCTCTTTCTCCGCCTCGAGGCGGATCTCCTCACTCAGGGCGCGGTTATAGGCCTCCTTTGCCTTGGCCAGGCCCACATATTTCCCCGTGGTGGGGGGCCGGCCTCGTCCTTTCGAAGTTTGCGACGAGCCCTCGCTTGCGGCGGACGGAGAGGAGGCAGACTCGCTCTCGCTGGATCCCGACTGGGAGCTGGAGTGGCGCGGCCTTTTGCGACAGTTTTGCCACATCCGACCACTCGTCGTTAGGCTATACTTTCCCTTTTCGGGAGGACCCAGCTTCTTTCCCGTGCTGGACGGGCCTGCCTTCAATCTGTTGCCGTCCTGCCCCAGTGCCTGCTCCAGATCTGTCAGTAATGTTGGGGAGTTCGGCGACTTTTGCCCCCCTTCCACATTTGTTGACTTAAACGGCGTTTGTGTGCGTAGACGCGTCTTTGCCTTACCCCTAGGTCCTGGTTTTTCCGGCGGCAGGTCTGTCTTCTCGCGACTTGGGGAAGTCGCTGGCGTCGAGAATCTGTCGGGGGCCTGTGCGGGATCCCCACGCGCTGGACTCACCTCCTCCAGCCGGGTGAGGACTACCTGAGCGATCCTCTCGACCTTCGCGACCGGTGCGCGCAGCTCGGCAATTTTGGAAGTGCCTGCGCTTTCCCCTATGGCGTAAGCCTCTCCGCCCTCTTCTGTCGTCGTACGCCGCACGAAGCGGCCGTGGCGGTCGCGCGTTGGGGCGCTGACTGCTTCCCTCACCGGGATCTGGATGGCGGCTGAGCTCAAATCGATCCGTGGACTTGGGTAGCCCACTTGACCATCGTCATCGTCATCAGTCCGGTAGCGACCGCCCATTCCTCCAACTCCGTCCCGCGGGCGTCCGTCTCCGGGGATCCCCACGCCGTGCACTTGGCGTTGAAATCTCCGGCCACGAGCACCATGCCGGGACGACTCCTGCCGATCGAGGATCCGATCGCCACCAGAAACTGTTCAAATTCAGCCAGGGGTCGATTCGGCGAGAAATACGCTCCAACCACCATGATGTCACCGAACCACGCTGCGACGAATCCGTGGCCCCGTTCCACTCTTTGCGGCGGTGGGGAACCAGCAGCAGAACTGGTGACAATGGCCACTAGGCTGTCCAGGTCTCCGGCCCAATTGTCTCTGGGAGGGACGGAATAGGGCTCGGCGACAATAGCCACTCCTATCAGCCATTCCGCCAGGCTCTGAGTAAGCAGGTCCTGAGCCCTGGCGCAATGGTTGATATTCGCCTGGAGAAAACGAGTGTCCATTATCCTATGGCCATTTCTTCCGCCACCTCGCTGCGAACCTCGGCTGTTATTGAGGCAGGCTGGGAACGCTCCGAGGAGGCCCGGGGGCCATCGCCAGCGTTATTAGTTCTTCTTGATCGTGGGGCAGAGCACAACTTAGAGCCCAGCACATGATCTGCTGATTTGGCCGCAGTTTTGCACAGCACGCAGTGAGGCGCAGCCTTGCACTGTGCCGACTTATGTCCGGGCTGACTGCAGCGGTAGCACAGTTCACTGCGGTCTATCTGCGCCTGGCACTGCGCCCTGACATGTCCGCTCTCCAGACACCGGAAGCACCGCATTTTCCTCGACTCGAGTATTCTGACCTGAGCCGAGGACCACCCCACCAAGAAACGGCCACCTTCGGCCACCTTTTTCGCCGCCATAACTGGGCAGCGCACCCAAATCGTGCCGAGGCCGGTATGATCCGGACGAATATCACCGGTTTTTACCTGGTCTTCGGTGCAACCGCCAGCTCGTACGACGGCGGCAACCACCTCCACGGGAGTCACGGAGTCGTCCAGGTTTGAAAAGCGCAACTCTGCGCATTTCGTCGGCCTAGAGACCCGAACCCATTTCCCCACCTTATCGGCCAGTTCTTTTGCCAGCTTGTCAGCTTTTTCGCCACTGGTGGCTCCCGGTAACTCCAGGACCAGCGCACCAGTAACTGCACGTCGGAAATGCAGGCTCGCGATGCCAAGATCATCGAGATTCACCTTTTTCTTGGCCTCAGCGATCACTTTCGCAAAAGTCGCTCCATCGGCTTCCACCGCCGGCAGCAGCGTCAGCACCACTGCAGCAGATCGTGGGGGGCGGAGCTTACGACCGCTCGTTTTAGCGCGTGGCTTCGGTTGCGGCTTTGCCGCGAGTTTCGAGGCCTTCCCGCGCTTCGCCTCTGAGCCAGCAACTTTGTTCCACTGCCGGTCCATACTTGGAGGTGCTGGCGGCAGTGGTCTAGGCTCCTTGGTTGCTAAGCTTTCGCTATTAACGGCAGGCTGGGAGCTTGTTTTCTTTTTCCTTTCATTATTACCACGTCTCCTGTTTCCTGTCTGGGAGCCTGGGGACGCGAGAGTTGCCTTGTTGGCAACTGATGCTGCTACCGGTGACTTTGCTGGCAACGCTAATGGTCGCATCTCACCAGTTGTCCGACTTTTGCTGGCCGCTAGTTTGGGCCGCAGGTTCTTTGCGGGTAGTAACCGCCCTTCCACCTCCAACGCCTCGAACCGGGCATCAATCATGGCAACAATTGTTGCCCTGCCCGAAGGAGGCTCCGCATGTTCCACTCGAGGGAGCGGTCTTAGCTGAGCCTCGACCTGGGTGGGTGCCCTGGGTTCCGTTTTATTTATTTATTTATTTATTTCCACATAAACCGGAAGGTGAGTGCACCATGCTCCCGTTCCAGCCACTGCGGTAAAACTGGCCGTACCGCCTCCACCGTGCGGATGCCTGCGCTTGGATGCGCCAGCCTCATCCCCCACTCCATTATCGCTTCGCGGCGGAACTCCTCCTGCTTGGCTGAGACCTCTTGCGGTGCTGGCCAGAAGTCGCGGGCTCGCGCCTCCTCGCGCCAGAAAAAGGCTGACGCAAGGGCTCTCGCGTCCAGGTCCCACGGGAGCGACCCGGCCAGCAGGTATGCTGCCTCTGCGGAGATCGATCGATAGCCCCGTATCACCCTTGTCGCCATCACCCTCTGCGATTGCCGCAGTTGGGGGGTATTGTGACGGTCAAGGGCGTCAGCCCACACTGGGGCTCCGTACAGGGCCATCGATCGAACGACGCCCATGTATAGGCATCGGCAAGATGCCCTAGGCCCCCCCAGATTCGGGAGAATCCGCCCAAGGGCAGCGGCCGTGCCCACCAGTTTGGGTGCTAGGCGCTGAAAGTGCGCGCGGAATGTCCACCGACTGTCGAGGACAATGCCAAGGTACCGCATCGTCGACTCGACAGCGATCCGGACGCCTCCCACCACGATGTGCGCACCGGCTGGAGGTGCTTTCCGAGGGCCATGAAAACAGATGGCCTCGGATTTGCTCAGAGCGACCTCCAGCCCAAGCCGTCTTATTTTACCCACCACGTGGGCGACACCTGCTGTCGCTAGCACGCAGGCGTCCCTGAATGACCCTCCACGAGCTGTCACCAGCGTATCATCTGCGTAGCAGGTGACGTCCACTCCTCGTAGATTCGCTCCACGCAGCACCCAGTCATACCCGATGTTCCACAAGAGCGGTCCAAGGACTGACCCCTGTGGAACACCGCATACCATCTGCCGCTGGCCCCACTGCTCTTGCCCAGGAAACGAAACGAACCTCTCAGAGAGATAGGCCTCTATAATTCTCTGGAGGTGTTTGGGCACTTGGTGGAATGAGAGCGCCTCGATTATGCAGGGCCAGGGGAGGGTATTGAAGGCGTTAGCGATGTCCAGGGACACCGCCAAGACTACCTCGCCCCGCGCCACGGCCTCGCTTGCCAGTCCTTTTACACGCAGGATCGCATGGACGGTGGAGCGGCCGCTGCGAAAGCCGTACTGGCAGTCGGCCAGGTCTGGGCCCTCACTATTGAGGTGCTTGATAAGGCGGTTTGCGATAATTCGCTCAAAGAGCTTGCCCACCTCATCAAGCAGCACAATCGGGCGGTAGGCCGACGGGGAATCCGTAGGGCGTCCTTCCTTCTTAAGCAGGACCAGTCGACCCATCTTCCACGTGCTGGGGAAACGAGACTGTTCCAAACAGGCGCTGAACAGTCGTCTCAACCTCGGCTCTAGGGCGTCCATGGCCAGAGCCCACGCCCGTCCAGGGATGCCATCAGGTCCTGGGGCAGTGTTTTTGGCCCTAAGTCGCAAGACTGCAGCCCCCATCTCGGCCTCAGTCACGGGCGGCACCTCGACCTCCTCCTGCCTGTCTTCAGGTGGCGGTGCCATGGCCGGTGGTTCCGGAGCCACTCTGTGTGGAAACAGAGCCGCAACTACTGCGTCCAGGAGCTGAGGCTGGAGACTTTGTGTTAGTGGGGGCGTCCAAGGCCGAAGCTTCTGCCTCACCAGCTTGTACGGCCTCCCCCACGGATCTCTATTGAGGGTCTCCAGGAACTCCTCGCGAGACCGCTCGATGGCTCTACTGATGGCAGATGTTAGTGCCGTTTTCGCTTCTTTGTACAGCGAGTACAGCTCTGTTTCCGCTGATACATCGCGATGCGCGCGCCGTCTGTGCCGTGTATATTGGCGTCTCACAGCCACGCACCCGTCGCGTAACTGTGTGAGCTCTGCGGACCACCAATACACACAGCGCTTGGGAGTTCTGGCCTTGACCCGCGGCATTGCGGCATCGCACACCTCTGTCATGCCCTCCCGAAACCAATGAGCTTCGTCCTCGACGCTTATGGGCGCCTCCGGTATGGGTGCCCACGCCCGCACCATCGCCGCCAGCTCCAGCGCCTCCCGGTCGAGTTTTTTAACCGCCCAACGCGGGCCGCCCTCTGCTGGGCCACTTCGGCTTGAGTTGGGCGAAGATGACGGGGGACCGGACACTTCGAACCGGATATACCGGTGGTCCGACAGGGTCTCCACGCCCACCATCACCTCCCAACCCTGAACACGGCGCGCCAGGGCACATCCAGCAAACGTGACGTCCACTATAGAGCCACCCTGTTGGCGCACGCACGTGTTTGCCGTTCCTGTGTTCATAACCGACAGATTTGAGGCGACTGACCAGCGAAATAGAGCGTGGCCCTTGGCGTCTGTTGCCGGACTTCCCCACTCAACGGACTTCGCATTCAAGTCGCCTGCAACGATGACTGGGGTAGGGTGCAATCGACCGATCAGTGCACCCACGGCCCCTGATGGCGTTCGCGAACGGGCAAGAGCCGGCTGCGCTCCGCGTGACTAGGGCCACCGTGCCGTCCAGGTCCCCAACCCAGTCGTCCTGTGGAGGGACCGAGTATGGCTCCGCCATCACCGCGATGTGAATCAACCACTGCGCCATGCTCTGGAACAGGAGGTCCTGAGCCCTGGCGCAGTGGTTGAGGTTCCCCTGGAGGAATTTGACGGCTGCCATCAGTCGATGACCATCAAGCCAGCCTCCTCGGTTGCAGCCTCCATCTGGGGGGGCGACTGGACAGGCTGTGAGGGGGCCCGGGGGCCATCACCAGCTTTCGTCCTCTTTCCTTTTTTGGCAGCATTGGGTGCGGAACACGCTTTGCTGCCCATCCTGTGGGCAGCGGATTTCCCTGCTGCCGCACACCCTGCACAGTGCGCCGCTGCTGAGCACTGGGCCGCCTTGTGACCAGGTTTACCGCACTGGAAGCAGAGTTCGCTTCGGTCTACCTCCGACTGGCACTGAGCCCGGATGTGCCCACTTTCGAGGCAGCGAAAGCAGCGTAGGGGCCTCTGCTCCAGCAATTTAACTTGGGCAGAGACCCAGCCCACCAGTAAGCGACCGCCCTTCACCACTTTCTTTGCTGCTGGGATCGGGCAGCGCACCCAAATAGTGCCAAGGTTGTCGAAGCCCGGGCGTACTTCGCCAGCCTTCACCGCGTCTTTGTGACATTCGCCAGCCGTAGCGATCGCAGTCACCACTTCTTCGGCAGACACCGACTCATCCAGGCCTGAGACGCGGATTTCTGCTGTCTTTATTGGTCTCGCCACCCACACGTCCTCTCCGCTGAGCTGCTCCCTGATAGCAGTGGCTAGCTTGTCGGCTTTGTCACCGCTTGCTGCTCCGGGAACCTCGAGGATGCAGGCGCCAGTGGCTGCCTGCCTGAACCGCACTCCTCCTACAATATCAAGGTCCTTGAGCTGGACCTTGGCTCTGGCCTCCGCCAGGACTTTTTTATAAGTCACTCCGCGGTCTTCGGCGCCCGGCTGCAGAGTGATCACTACGGCCGCTGAGCGAGGGGTGCGAAGATTGCGAGCGTCTCCTTTCCGCTTCGGCTGCTGCGGATTTTTTTGCGCAGCGGCGGCGGCTTTGGCAGCTTTCCTCTTCTTTTTTCGACTGCCGGCTTTCTTCCACTCCCCGCTCAGCGGCTCGGGTGCGGGTGGTAGCGTGCAAGGCCCGTCTGAGTTTAAGGTTTTGGCGGGCTTCTGGGTGCCGCCTGGCTTCTTGCCAGCGCTTGGTCCTGGACCGGTCTGAGGTCGTTTCGGCTGGCTGGAGCTGGGACTGTCCTTTCCGAGGCCACCGTTGGTGGCAGCCGCTCCATTCGCCAACCGCTTTTTATCTCCAGCCAGTGGTGGCCTCTTTCTCTTGGCTGGGAGAAGCCGGCCGTCGGCCTCCAGACCCTCCAGTCGGGCATTTACAATGGCTCCCACTTGCATCGACACGGCGCGTATAAGCTCTTCGCTAACAATAGCAGGAGCCTTGTCGGCTGCAAGTGGGTCCCGGCCCGCTAGCTTCCGACTGATGGGAGGTCCGGTCTGGATCGCTTCTTCCCGCATCGGTACTGCAGCGAGTGGGTTGTCAGTAGGCCGAGACAGTAGGCTATTCGACCTCCTGTTTCTCTCGACCTCCGCTCGTAGTTGGGCGAGTTCTTCCCGGAGATCCGCCATTTCAGCTTGCAGGCGACGGTTTGCCACCTGCAGGTGACGGGTCTCGTCTGTTATAGTGCGCGCACTCAGATCCTCGACAGCTCCGGTTATAACCACTGCTGCCTCTTTGAGTGCACGCACGAAGGTGCCTTTTAGGCTGCCGGATTTTGCGGCAACTTTTTGTATTATGTCGACCTGGTCGACCACCTCTTTTCTCAGGTCCAGTGTCGTTTTGTCGCTAGTCACAGCCGACGTCGGCGACTCAGAGCGCCGCAGGGCCCTCTTCGCCCTCAGCTCAGCCGCTCTGTCGAAGACCTCTTTCTCCGCTTGGAGCTGGCGTTTTTGTCGCTGGGATGCCGCGTGGGCCTCTTTAGTCCTCACTAGGCCAGAGGTTTTATCGGCAGTCGGTGAATTTACAGCCTCACTTTGTTGGGACGACGATGGTTGGGGGCCCTCTGCCTCCTCTTCGCTCCCAGACAAACATATTCTTTTGGCCCCATCCTCCGCCCAAAAGCGGCGTTTTCTGGGACCTACAGATGACCCCGATCCTGACCTGGATCTCGCAGACCGTAGACTGGTGTCCGAATCCTCGCTGGAGACCTGGTATTGGACAAAGAGCTCCCTGTCATTATTTGAGTCACTGATTGTTTTGTCGGTTTTCGGTGTTAAACCCACGACAGGGTACTCAAACGTGACTCCAAGCGCTGCCTTATCCATATTTTCGAGCCGCGTCAGCTCGACTCGCAATTGCGGTTGCGCCGACTGCGCGCTCTTGCCACTGTCAAACGCATCGGCGTGCGCCATCAGGGCGCCCGCCGCTACCGCCTCGTCATTTTCCCTGCACATCGGTGTCCTCATTATTGCCGGGTCGTCGGTATCAGTATCCAAAAAATTGTTTGACATTTTTGTTCCCACGAGTGTGGGGGATAGTGGTCCACCCAGGCGGTGCCCCCTGCACCTGGGTAACCCTATTACCACTGGGGGGTCGGGCGGTGCCCCAGGGTTGGCCACTAACGACTGGATACCCTCCAGCCACTCTCAGCAGGTGACAACAGGCACAGGCCCAAGCACGCGCAGTCCAAACAGGTTTTCCCACTCCGACACAAGCCTACCCAAGTAGAACCCCCCGCTGTGCCCAGGATCTGTGCAACCTCCAGGAAAACGATTCGCCCACTCCCCCGACATTAGCCACGACCCAGAAAGATTATAAGCGCTTTCCATTTGCTCAGCAAATGGAAGAACGCAATCTACCCTAGGTCAGTGAGTAATGCCTGGCGGGTGGGGGTTCGTCAGTCCAGAGGCTGCTCACATCCGCAGCACACGAGAGGCCACTCGAGCAGACTACGGTTGTCAGAGCGGATGAACCGGTCCAAGCTACGCGCGCAAGAACCTGTTCCTGTTGTCACCCTCCATCGAGTCCTCCTCCTCGCAGTCCGGCCAATGAAGGCAAGACCCTCGCTCCCGTCCAAGCCGCGAGACGTGTCCACGACACTCGGAACGGGGTTGCGAGTCCAGCGGTGGCACGGGCGGGATAAGCCCCCCAGTGCCTGCCCGACGGCAGAGTTAGTGCGCGCCGGGCCCGCCCTCCCTCGGCTCATCCACTGCGCCCTCTGCTTTTCAGAGGGACGCGCGGAGAGCCCCTCCCGGGCCGAAGCCCCCCATTTCCCCCCCGGTGTTTGGTTCGCGGGACTACCGTCCTACCCCGGCTCGACGACTGCAACGGCGAGTCGGAGCGTTCCCCTATCCACCACCTGGGGACGCGCCACGTCGGGGTTCACCTCCCCGCCCACTCGGACAACCGAGCAGGTCCGTGGAACCTAACCTAACCTAACCTTTTTTTTTTTTTTTTTTACCCAGGAAAAATCTTCGAAAGATTCCACCACGCCACGGGGAGACGCGGTGGATATGTCGGATTCATACCGACTAAAAAACCTGGGGTGTCCTTCACGCTGCCTACGGTGGAGCCACGGGAACGCTTTCGCATGCTACCGTGACTCCGCCAGCAGCTGTCCATTTTGTGGACCCGTCTTCGGGGGGTTTGAGTTTCCCCCTTTTGCCACTAGGGGGCGTGCCCGGACACCCGACACGCCTTAACCTAACCTAACCTAACCTAACCTAACCTTTTTTTTTTTTTTTTTTTTTTTTGACGGAGTGAAAACGCATTACGCGTCCCCCCCAGGGTCCAGGGAAGGCCATGGCGGGGGGGTATGTGGGACTCACCCCTCAACGGGAGGGGCATACCCACTAAAAACACTCCGGCGCTACCTTCACTGCCGTTTTGGGGGTGCCATGGGGTCGCGACCATTCGACCACGACGCCCCCCGGCGGCTCCGACTCAGATGCCGAAGCACCCGCGCCACAGGAGGGAAGAGTCAGTAACGCTTGACCCTCCCCCCAGACGTGTAGGTCCGTGCACTGTGGGTCCCCAACCCACTGGCCCTACGGGGGGAGTGCACGGTTTACGGCAGCAAACCGCGCACGTGCCCTCCCCCTCCGTCTACGCCGGAGCGGGTGCGCATCTGCGCTATTTTCACGCTCCCGCTCCGCGGCCTCTTTCTGTGCGATGACTGTCTCGCAGAAGGAGGCCACCGCCTCCCAGGCGTTTTCACTTCCCAGCATCTGCGCCACCACGTGGTGCAGTGGGAGACCCCCTCCCGCAGCGGTCCCAATGACCGAGACTACGGCTCTCCTCTCGAGGTCCCATTGGTTGCACACCTCGAGGGTGTGCTGGGCCGTGTCGTCGGGATCCCCACAGTGCGCACATCTCGTGCTGGGCTCCCTCCCGATGTTGCACAGGTAATGACCGAAGCACCCATGTCCAGTCATTACCTGTGCAACCCTATAGCTGACAGCTCCGTGTCGTCTGTCAAGCCACTGGTCCAGCGACGGGAGGAGCGCCACTATGGTGCGGACTCCATAGGGGGACTCCTCCAGGTCCCCTTTCCAGCGGTCCCTCATGCGCATTTGCGCAGTTCGCCGGGCCCCCTCGACCTCCTCCGGAGCAAGGACAACTCCCCGTGCCCTGCTCTCCACCCTCACTTTGTGTGTCTCGGCTAGAACCTGGGCGTCTAGTTCCCAGGGGGGAGTGCCAGCCAAGGCACACGCCGCCGCCCATGCCACTGTTATGTAGGCCCTCACAATTCGGAGGGCCACTATCCGCTGCGGCCTCCGCAGTTGGGCTTTATTGGCAGCGCCCAGTTTGTCCCCCCAGATTGGCGCCCCATATAACGCCATGCTGCGTGTAACTCCCGCATAGAGGCGACGACACGGGGCACTCGGGCCTCCCACATTGGGCAGTAGGCGGCTTAGAGCCGACGCTGTGCCCACGATTTTCGGAGCCAGTCTGCGGAAATGTTCCTTAAAATTCCACTGGCGGTCCAAGGTTAGGCCCAGATACTTAATATTGGCCTTAACCTGGACCGCCTCCCCGCTGACCCGCAGTACTGCCCCGGCTGGTGGCCTCCACCCCCTCCCCCCGAAGACAATTGCCTCCGTTTTGGTGAGGGCCACCTTTAATCCTAGAAGGCGGATGCGGGTGACCATAAGGTCGGCCGCAACCGCCGCCCTGCGTAGCGCCTCTTCCATTTGTCTTCCTCGCACGGCCACCATAGTGTCGTCCGCATAGCAGAAGATGGCCATGCGGGGAAGCAGTGCCACCCTTATCACCCAATCGTACCCAATATTCCATAACAGGGGTCCTAGGACGGACCCCTGGGGTACACCGCAGGCCATGATGCGCTGTCGTATACGGCCGCCCTCCTGCTGGTAGAGCACTACCCTGTCCGCCAAGTAGTGCCCCACCAGCCGCCGCAGATAGGATGGCACCCTGTGATACTTGAGGGCCTCCTCAATTACTGAGTACGGGAGGGACCCAAACGCGTTGGCGATATCTAAAGACACCGCCACTACTCCCTCACCCTGTCCCTCCGCGTATTCAACAAATGCCCTCAGGGCCCCGAGAGCGTCTATGGTCGATCGACCGGTGCGGAACCCATATTGGCATTCGGACAGATTGGGGCCCGCACCCTCAAGATGCCCGACGATCCGGGAAGATATTATGTGCTCGAATATCTTCCCGGTCTCGTCGAGCAGTACAATCGGCCGCCATCCATCCGGAGAATCTGCCAGTCGGTCTGCCTTCCTCAGTAGGCAAAGTCTTCCCTCTTTCCAGGCGCGAGGGAACCTCCCAACCTTCAGGCAATCGTCGAAGAGGTCCCTCAGTTGACACCCCAGGTGCTTCAGTGCCAGCGGCAGCACCCTACCCGGGACCCCGTCTGGACCTGGGGCCTTCCGGCAGGAGCGAAGGCGCTGCACCGCTGGTACCAACTCCCCGTCCGTAACGGGTGGTCCCTCCAACGCCTCATCCTCTACATTATCCAAGGGGCTCGTCATCCTCGGGGGATCAATGTACGGCGCCTGCGGGAAGAGGCCCTCGACAACTCTTGTGAGGAGTTCTGGTTCCAGGGACTCAATGGTGGGGCCGTTCCGCATTTTATTCCGCACCATTTTGTACGGTCGCCCCCACGGGTCCCTGTTTAGTGCGGCCAGGAACTCCTCATGCGCCAAATCCTTTGCCCTCCCTATCGCCTTTTTGAGGGCCTCTTTGGCCTCTCTAAGAGCCTGGTGGAGGGCCTCCTCCTCCTCCCGAGTGCGTCTTGCCCGGCGGCGGCACCTGGTGTAGGCACGGCGGGCATTGTTACTGGCTGATCGGAGGGCCGCGACCTCCTCCGACCACCAGTAAACGTGCCGTTTCGCCGGTAACCTCCTCACCCTTGTCATGGCTGCGTCGCATACGTCCGTTAGGGTGGCGCGGAAACGGACAGCCCTTAATTCCACGTCAATGGACCGGTCAGGTGGGGGGCTCCAAGCTGCCACCATGGCAGCTTCCTCCACCATATCCCGGTCCATGCTAGCCAGGCTCCACCTGGGGAAGGCGCTTACGGGTCTTTCAGGGAGAGGCGCCGGGGCCCTCGTTTCGGAGACCCTCATCCGGATGTACCTGTGATCGGAGAGGGTCTCTACCTCCTCCAGGACACGCCAGCCTGAGACGCGTGCGGCAATAGGGGGGGACGCAAATGATACGTCCACTACGGACTCCCCCTGTAGCCGCACGCAGGTGCTGACGTTGCCCTGGTTGAGGACCTGCAGCCCTGTGACCGCCGCCCAATCCCACAGGGCCTCCCCCTTTGGGTCCGTCTCCCGGGAACCCCAAGCCACGCATTTGGCATTGAGGTCCCCTAAGACCATTACTGGCGCCGGTGATGCCCTCGCGATTGCCCGCCCAAAATCCACCAGAAATTGCTCGAAGGCGAACAGAGGCCTGTTGGGGGAGAAGTACACTGCGAACAGTGCAATATCTCCCCATTTGGCCGCTACGAAGCCCGGTCCGCCTTCGATTTTGGTGATTGGGGGGCTGTTCCCCGCGGCAGGCGCCACCAGCGCCACGAGTCCGCTATTGTCGCCGACCCAGTTTGGCTGGGACGGGACAAAATATGGTTCGGCGACCGCCATCACCTCTATCCCCCACTCCGCCATGTGCTGCATGAGCAGATCCTGAGCACGGGCGGAGTGGTTGATGTTGCTCTGCAATAATTCTCGGTGATGGTGTACTGGCATTAGCACTCCATATTTTGTCCCGCACTATGTGTTCCCTCAGCAACAACGCCTGTGGGGGGGGCCGACTGGGAGGTCGCCTGGTAAGCCGATCGGGCCCCTCTGGGCACCTGCATGCCTCTTGCCTGTGGAGGGTTACAGGCAGGCCCGCCCATAATGTGGCCCGTCGGTCGCCGAGCACTGTGACAGACCGCACACCATGGCTCTGCACTGCACTCCCCCGATCGGTGCCCGGGCTTTCCGCACCTGAAGCATAGTTCGCTTCGGTCGACCGGGGATGGGCAGAGAGCCCTAGTGTGGCCCGTGCCCATGCATTTATAGCAGCGCATGGGCAGCGGGTCTAGTGCCACCACAAGTGCTGAGGTCCACCCCACCGTTAATCTGCCCGCAGTTATTAAGGTACGTGCCGCCGCTACTGGACACTTGGCGATCACCGCACCGGTCCCGTTCACCAACCACCTTATGGCCCCTATTTTTATTTGATCTGGAGAACACTTTCCTTTTCGTGCGATTTCCGTTTTTACTGCCTCTTCGGTCGCCGACTCATCAAGGCCGGAGATCCTTAGATTTGTCGTTCTAAATGGTCGGTGTACGTCTGCCACATCACCCACTAGGGTCCTCAGTTTATCCGCTAGATTATCAGCGGCTGTGCTGCTGCCCGCTCCAGGCACCTCTATTATGCGGGCCCCCGTGGCCGTTTTTCTGACCCGCACATGCTCGAGGCCCAGCTCCGCAAGCTTAAGGCTTGTCGCCTTTTTCATGACAGCGGCGAAGTCCATGTTGACCTCTGGTTTTAATGTGACCACCACCGCGGTTGATTTCGGCACCGCTGGAAGCTTTGTCCTCGGTGCTGGCCTAGGAGCGGCCCTGGCCTCAGTCAGTGCGGGCTTGGTTGGGGGAGTATTTTTCTTCCCCTTCCGCTTCACAACCTCGGTCCAAGTTTGTTCCCGAGCTGGCGGGGCTTTCTCTGTCGCATTACCGCGACGTGGGGCCGGAACGGGAGCGGGAGTGCGCGAGGGAGCAGGGGTGACTGCAGCAGAGGTTGGCCTTGCAGCATCCTGCGCGGTCGGCTTTTCCGCCGAAGGACACACCGGAAGCGCACGCGGCGACAGGGTGTCAGCTGGCATCGGTGTCAGTTGAGAGGTCGCAGGGCGCGGTAACTTGGTGGCCTTTGGTGCGGGCCTACTGACCGATCCGGAAGCAGCCTCTACGCTCCCGTCTGCGGCCAGCGGAGGACGGAGTCTGGGCTCGGCCGGGAGTCTTCCCTCCAGATGCTCAAGGCGGACATTAACGAAATTGGCTAGGGCCCCCACCCGAAGCTCGATCATGTCCCCAACGGTGACGAGCAAATCTCGTTTTAGCTCTCTGAACAATTCGGAGAGCTCTGTCGCCTCCCGTGGAGCCGTCTTGGAGGTGATCGCAGGAGGATTCGTTCGCTCCGAGAAGGCGGTCTGTAGCGCCCTGGTCTCCGCCTGCAGGTGCGCTAGCTGTACCTGCATGCGCTTATTATCCGCCTTTAAAATGCGGACCTCCTCGGACTCCCTGCGGGACTGCAGGTGATCCGCGGCCTCCAAGATCTCTCTGCAGGCCGCGTTCATCCGTCCCCAGACCTCACCTTTTAGACGACCGCATTTGGCGGCCTCGTCCATAATTACTTGAGCGCCGCGTCGAGCACTCTCAATAAGTACGTCGCTCGGTACCCCCGCCTCATACCGGGGACGCTGCTCCTTCGCACCATTTCCTGTCCCCTTTTTTGTCCACTTCTTTTTTTTTGCCTTTTCTTGGGGCTGGACGTCTCGGTATATTAGGCGGTACTCCTCCTGCTCGGCAGCACTCAGAGACTCTTGGCCTTTAGCCGTCGGTGGGCGGTCTTTGCCGCGTTGCTCAGCTGCCGCTGCCACCAATTCCTCCTCCTTTTCCTCTCCGGATAGCGGAGATCCCTCTTCGTTGACTCTTTGCCTTTTCAGGGCGCGAGCTTTGGCAATCCGGCGTCTAGGTGCAAGGGCACTACGGCCAGCAACATTTATTCTTGGCTCCTTATTGAGCTCCTTTGAGGCCACCGTCACCATGCTGGCAACTGAGGAGTCTGACTCAGATAGCCGGGTATGGCGCATACAATCGCTTTGCGGTGTCAAACCTATGACTGGCGCTTCGAAGTTGACTCCAAGCGCCGTCTGATCCATGTTTTCGAGCCGTGTCAGCTCAACTCGCAATTGCGGTTGCACCGACTGCTCGCTCTTGCCGCTGTCACAGGTATTGGCTTGCGCCATCGGGGCGCCCGCCGCTACCGCTATTTCGTCCTCGTCTTTATCGTCATGCATCAGTGTCCTTGTCATTGCCAGGTCGTCGGTGAGAGAATCCAAAAATTTAAGTGCCATTTTTATTCCCACGAGTATGGGGGATAGACGGTCCACCCAGGCGGTGCCCCCTGCACCTGGGTAACCCTATTACCACTGGGGGGTCGGGCAGTGCCCCAGGGTTGGCCACTAACGACTGGATACCCTCCAGCCACTCTCAGAAGGTGACAACAGGCACAGGCCCAAGCACGCGCAGTCCAGACAGGCACTCCCACTCCGACACAAGCCTATCCAAGTAGAACCCCCCGCTGTGCCCCGGATCTGTGCAACCTCCAGGAAAACGATTCCCCCACTCCCCCGACACTAACCACGACCCAGAAAGATTATGAGCGCTTTCCATTTGCTCAGCAAATGGAAGAACGCAATCTACCCTAGGTCAGTGAATAATGCCTGGCGGGTGGGGGTTCGTCAGTCCAGAGGCTGCTCACATCCACAGCACACGGGAGGCCACTCGAGCAGACTACGGTTGTCAGAGCGGATGAACCGGTCCAAGCTACGCGCGCAAGAACCTGTTCCTGTTGACACCCTCCATCGAGTTCCCCGACGCCATGTACCGCAACGTCGGGAATTGGGGTTTTTTATAGAGGTTTTCTCCTCGCAGTCCAGCCAATGAAGGCAAGACCCTCGCTCCCGTCCAAGCCACGAGACGTGTCCACGACACTCGGAACGGGGTTGCTAGTCCAGCGGTGGCACGGGCGGGATAAGCCCCCCAGTGCCTGCCCGACGGCAGGGTTAGTGCACGCCGGGCCCGCCCTCCCTCGGCTCATCCACTGCGCCCTCTGCTCAGTCAGAGGGACGAGCGGAGAACCATCTCTGGCAGGCCTCTGCAGGCCCCGCCGGGTTGTGCCGCTCTTCGTCTGGTCCCTCCCCCCTCGCCTTTCCGGTATGGGTAGCCCTGTCCGGTATAGCCTTGGGGATCACAGGAACACGCAAGCCCCCCCACCACGACAAGGTGGCAGCACGTCGGGAGGGAACCTTTTTTTTTTTTTTTTTTTTTTTTTTTTTTTTTTTTTTTTTTTTTTTTTTTTTTTTTTTTTTTTTTTTTTTTTTTTTTTTTTTTTTTTTTTTACCCAGGAAAAATCTTCGAAAGATTCCACCACGCCACGGGGAGACGCGGTGGATATGTCGGATTCATACCGACTAAAAAACCTGGGGTGTCCTTCACGCTGCCTACGGTGGAGCCACGGGAACGCTTTCGCATGCTACCGTGACTCCGCCAGCAGCTGTCCATTTTGTGGACCCGTCTTCGGGGGGTTTGAGTTTCCCCCTTTTGCCACTAGGGGGCGTGCCCGGACACCCGACACGCCTTCCATCCCGAGGACCTCCTCCGATGGGTGACAGACGTCCCCGTGGCTGTCACCCGGAGATCCTCTTTACGGGGGCAGGCGGCGATCATGCGCCAGCCGTCTGCGCCCAACACGCCTGCGGCGCCGTTGGTCGGCTGCTGCGTCATCCTCCCTGGCCCGCTCCGCGGTCTCCTTCTGCCGCATCACCTCCTCACAGAAGGAGAGCATCGCCTGCCACGCCCTGTCACTGCCAACCATGGATCTGATCACTGCTGGCAGTGACAGGTCGTTTCCTACGGACGTCGTCAGGCGGGCACGCTGCTGCGCCCAAGCCGGACAGGCCTCCAGGGTGTGCTGCGCCGTGTCTTGCGCGCAACCGCACTCATGGCACTCTTCAGTTAGTTCCCTTCCGGCGATAATGTGCAGGTACCTCCCAAAGCAGCCGTGCCCCGAAAGCACCTGCACTAACCGGAAGGTGAGTGCACCATGCTCCCGTTCCAGCCACTGCGGTAAAACTGGCCGTACCGCCTCCACCGTGCGGATGCCTGCGCTTGGATGCGCCAGCCTCATCCCCCACTCCATTATCGCTTCGCGGCGGAACTCCTCCTGCTTGGCTGAGACCTCTTGCGGTGCTGGCCAGAAGTCGCGGGCTCGCGCCTCCTCGCGCCAGAAAAAGGCTGACGCAAGGGCTCTCGCGTCCAGGTCCCACGGGAGCGACCCGGCCAGCAGGTATGCTGCCTCTGCGGAGATCGATCGATAGCCCCGTATCACCCTTGTCGCCATCACCCTCTGCGATTGCCGCAGTTGGGGGGTATTGTGACGGTCAAGGGCGTCAGCCCACACTGGGGCTCCGTACAGGGCCATCGATCGAACGACGCCCATGTATAGGCATCGGCAAGATGCCCTAGGCCCCCCCAGATTCGGGAGAATCCGCCCAAGGGCAGCGGCCGTGCCCACCAGTTTGGGTGCTAGGCGCTGAAAGTGCGCGCGGAATGTCCACCGACTGTCGAGGACAATGCCAAGGTACCGCATCGTCGACTCGACAGCGATCCGGACGCCTCCCACCACGATGTGCGCACCGGCTGGAGGTGCTTTCCGAGGGCCATGAAAACAGATGGCCTCGGATTTGCTCAGAGCGACCTCCAGCCCAAGCCGTCTTATTTTACCCACCACGTGGGCGACACCTGCTGTCGCTAGCACGCAGGCGTCCCTGAATGACCCTCCACGAGCTGTCACCAGCGTATCA
The DNA here is from genome assembly GCA_905404275.2 of Hedya salicella. Taxonomy (NCBI): domain Eukaryota; kingdom Metazoa; phylum Arthropoda; class Insecta; order Lepidoptera; family Tortricidae; genus Hedya; species Hedya salicella. Next base: position 23,942,454 of record FR990109.1, on the reverse strand, counting down.
TCTGCGTAGCAGGTGACGTCCACTCCTCGTAGATTCGCTCCACGCAGCACCCAGTCATACCCGATGTTCCACAAGAGCGGTCCAAGGACTGACCCCTGTGGAACACCGCATACCATCTGCCGCTGGCCCCACTGCTCTTGCCCAGGAAACGAAACGAACCTCTCAGAGAGATAGGCCTCTATAATTCTCTGGAGGTGTTTGGGCACTTGGTGGAATGAGAGCGCCTCGATTATGCAGGGCCAGGGGAGGGTATTGAAGGCGTTAGCGATGTCCAGGGACACCGCCAAGACTACCTCGCCCCGCGCCACGGCCTCGCTTGCCAGTCCTTTTACACGCAGGATCGCATGGACGGTGGAGCGGCCGCTGCGAAAGCCGTACTGGCAGTCGGCCAGGTCTGGGCCCTCACTATTGAGGTGCTTGATAAGGCGGTTTGCGATAATTCGCTCAAAGAGCTTGCCCACCTCATCAAGCAGCACAATCGGGCGGTAGGCCGACGGGGAATCCGTAGGGCGTCCTTCCTTCTTAAGCAGGACCAGTCGACCCATCTTCCACGTGCTGGGGAAACGAGACTGTTCCAAACAGGCGCTGAACAGTCGTCTCAACCTCGGCTCTAGGGCGTCCATGGCCAGAGCCCACGCCCGTCCAGGGATGCCATCAGGTCCTGGGGCAGTGTTTTTGGCCCTAAGTCGCAAGACTGCAGCCCCCATCTCGCCCTCAGTCACGGGCGGCACCTCGACCTCCTCCTGCCTGTCTTCAGGTGGCGGTGCCATGGCCGGTGGTTCCGGAGCCACTCTGTGTGGAAACAGAGCCGCAACTACTGCGTCCAGGAGCTGAGGCTGGAGACTTTGTGTTAGTGGGGGCGTCCAAGGCCGAAGCTTCTGCCTCACCAGCTTGTACGGCCTCCCCCACGGATCTCTATTGAGGGTCTCCAGGAACTCCTCGCGAGACCGCTCGATGGCTCTACTGATGGCAGATGTTAGTGCCGTTTTCGCTTCTTTGTACAGCGAGTACAGCTCTGTTTCCGCTGATACATCGCGATGCGCGCGCCGTCTGTGCCGTGTATATTGGCGTCTCACAGCCACGCACCCGTCGCGTAACTGTGTGAGCTCTGCGGACCACCAATACACACAGCGCTTGGGAGTTCTGGCCTTGACCCGCGGCATTGCGGCATCGCACACCTCTGTCATGCCCTCCCGAAACCAATGAGCTTCGTCCTCGACGCTTATGGGCGCCTCCGGTATGGGTGCCCACGCCCGCACCATCGCCGCCAGCTCCAGCGCCTACGTCGGGAGGGAACCTAACCTAACCTAACCTAACCTAACCTAACCTTTTTTTTTTTTTTTAAGAGGGGAAAATGCGTTACGCATACCACCAGGGTGCAGGGACGGACCCAGGTGGTTATGTGGGACTCCCATGTCGGCTAATGAGGCCTATGGTGTACCCACTAAAAACCCCTCCATTTGCCGCCTTTGTGCTATAAGGCGAGGCTGCGGGAACGCCTGAGCACACTACCACAACCTCGCCAGCGGCCGTCCGTACTCCGGACCCGTCTCTGGGAAGACGTTTCTTCCCTTCCTCATCCATAGGGGCGTGCCGGGATGCAGCACACCTGCCTCTCAGGGACCTTCTTGCAGGCGGCAGACGTCCCCGTATCTACCGCTCGCAGGTGCCCTTAAGGGGGAAGTCGACGGTCGTAGGCCAGCCGCCGACGTCCCACTCGCTTACGGCGCATTGGCTGAGAGGCCGGATCGTCCTCCCTCCCACGCTCTGTCGCTTCCTTCTGCGCCATTACACCCTCGCAGAAGGAGGCAACCGCCTTCCAGGACCTGTCGCTACCGACCATGGCTTCCACGACGGAGGGCAGGGAGAGGTCGTGCCCTACTACGGCCACAAGCGCAGCCCGCTGCTCGGCCCAAACTGGGCACACCGCCAGCGTATGCTGTGCCGTATCTTCGGCGTCACCGCACGCATGGCATGCTTCTGTGGGTTCCCGTCCTGCCACCCTGCACAGGTATTTGCCGAAGCAACCATGCCCCGAGAGGACCTGTGTAAGGTGGAAGGAGAGAAACCCCTCTCTCCTTTCGACCCATCTTTCCAGGACGGGCCGGATCGCTCCGATGGTCCAGTGGCCTGCCGTTGGCACCTCCAGCCTTTCCTGCCACTTCTGGAGGAGGAAACGGCGAGAGTCGAGCCTCCACCGCCTGATCTCCTCTGGGAGTGGTTGAACCCCTCTGGCCCGCGCTTCAGTTACATACCAATATATATCGGCCAGAACTGAAGCGTCTAGGTCCCAGGGCGGAGTCCCTGCCAAGACGCAAGCCGCCTCGTACGAGACGGTCCGGTATGCCCGCGCCCTCCTGACCGCCATAACCCGCTGCGGCCTTCGCAATTGGGCTTGATTCTGGGCGGTCAGGGTTCCGGCCCAAATGGGCGCCCCGTACAGTGCCATCGATCGCACTACTCCCTCGTAAAGTTTGCGGCAGCTTGCGTTTGGCCCACCCACATTGGGTAGCAGCCGGCTAAGTGCCGACGCCGCCCCGACTAGTTTGGGAGCAAGGCACTTAAAGTGCTCCCGGAACGTCCAACGGCTATCGAGGACTATGCCCAGGTACCGTATAGTCGACTTCACCTCTATGGACGTTCCACCCACCACCAGGTTGGAACCCGCCGGAGGAGCCTTCCGGGGCCCATGAAAGCACAGGGCCTCCGATTTATTCAGGGCCACCTCTAGCCCCAGCCTTCTGATTCGGGCTACCACCGTTGCCACGCCTGCCGTGGCCCGAATCGCCGCCTCCCGAAACGTGCTTCCATGGGCTGTCACCAGGGTGTCGTCAGCGTAGCACGTCACCTTGACCCCCGGCGGATTTCTCCCCCTCAGCACCCAGTCGTACCCGATGTTCCACAGGAGCGGCCCAAGAACTGACCCCTGTGGAACACCGCACGACAGCCGCTTCTCCTGCCACTCCTCGCGCGAAGGGTACCTGACGGCTCTATCGGTGAGATAGTCCTCAACCGTCTTCCGCAGGTACTCAGGTACGGCATGGCGCCTCAGTGCCGCCGTGATGCAGGCCCAGGGTAGGGAGTTGAATGCGTTGGCGATGTCAAGGGACACCGCCAGTACCACCTCTCCCTGGGACACTGCTTCATCCGCCAGGGCCCTCACACGCGCGATGGCGTCAATGGTGGACCTGCCCCGGCGAAATCCAAATTGGTGGTCACTGAGGTCCGGACCCACTTCCTCCAGATGCCGGTTGAGACGAGCGGCCACCACTCGTTCCAACAATTTGCTGGCCTCGTCCAGCAGCACTATTGGCCTGTAGGCCGAAGGCGAGTCTGCCGGTCGCCCCTCTTTGCGTAGAAGGACCAGTTTACCCGATTTCCACGCACTCGGAAACTGTCCCTGCGCCAGGCATGCGCTAAATAGCGTCCTCAAGCGTGTCTCTAGTGGGCCCAGGGCCAGAACCCAGGCCCGTCCGGGAACTCCGTCGGGACCGGGAGCAGTATTTTTGGCTCGGAGCCGTAGCACCGCTGCCCCCAGTTCACCCTCCGTTACCTCCGGTGCATCGCTTGAGTCCATGTCCCTCCCCCTAGGGGGTGGCATGCGTGGAAGTGTGTGCTCCTCGCTCGTCGGGAACAGGCCGTCGACCACCTGTTCGAGGAGCTGTGGCTGGAGACTTTGCGTGAGTGGGGGTGTCCAGGGGCGAAGCTTGCGCCTCACCATCTTGTACGGCCTTCCCCATGGGTCGCTGTTAAGTGTCTCCAGCATCTCATGCTGGGCTAGGTCCTTCGCCTTGCCGATTGCCCCTTGCAGCAACTTGACGGCCTTCGAGTATGCGGCATATAGGCGCTCCTCCCCTGGCACGTCCCGTGTTCGCCGCCTCCGGCTGCGAGTGTACTCGCGTCTTGCAGCAACGCAGGACTTCCGTAGCTGCGTGAGTTCCTCAGACCACCAGTACACTCTGCGCCGAGGGGGAACCCGGCTGACACGTGGCATGCCTGCATCGCACACCTCCACCATGGCACTCCCTAACCACTCTGCCTCCGCGTTCACGTCCATCGGACCGTTTGACGCCGGCAGCCATGCCTGTACCAAGGCTGCCACCTCTAAATTTTCTCGGTCCAGGCGTTTGAGCGCCCAACACGGGCCATCCTCTTGCTGGGGCCGGCTCAGGCCACTCGGGTCAGCCGGTTGAGTGGAGACTTTGAACCGGATGTATCGGTGGTCCGATAATGTTTCCACTTCATCCAACACCTCCCAGCCTTGGACAAGGCGCGCCAGGGCGGCGTTGGCGAACGTGACATCCACAATGGAGCCGCCCTGTTGCCGCACGCATGTGTTGGTCGACCCCTGGTTGAGAACAACCAGTCCGGTAGCGACTGCCCATTCCTCCAACTCCGTCCCGCGGGCGTCCGTTTCCGGGGATCCCCATGCCGTGCACTTGGCGTTGAGATCCCCGGCCACCAGCACCATGCCAGGACGACTCCTGCCGATCGTTGATCCGATCGCCACCAGAAACTGCTCAAATTCAGCCAGAGGTCGATTTGGCGAGAAATACGCTCCCACCACCATGATATCACCAATCCACGCTGCAACAAATCCGTGGCCCCGTTCCACTCTTTGCGGCGGTGGGGAACCAGCAGCAGAACTGGTGACAATGACCACTAGGCTATCCAGGTCTCCGACCCAATTGTCTCCGGGAGGGACGGAATAGGGCTCGGCGACAATAGCCACTCCTATCAGCCATTCTGCCAGGCTCTGAGTAAGCAGGTCCTGAGCCCTGGCGCAATGGTTTATATTCGCCTGGAGAAAACGAGTGTCCATTATCCTATGGCCATTTCTTCCGCCACCTCGCTGCAAACCTCGGGTGTTGTTGAGGCCGGCTGGGAACGCTCCGAGGAGGCCCGGGGGCCATCACCAGCGTTATTTTTTCTTCTCGGTCGTGGGGCGGAGCACAGCTTAGAGCCCAGCACGTGCTCAGCTGATTTTCCCGCAGTTTTGCACAGGACGCAATGAGGCGCAGCCGTGCACTGCGCCGACTTATGACCGGGCTGACTGCAGCGGTAGCACAGTTCACTGCGGTCTATCTGCGCCTGGCACTGAGCCCTGACATGTCCGCTCTCCAGACACCGGAAGCACCGCATTGTCCTCGACTCGAGTATCCTGACCTGAGCCGAGGACCACCCCACCAAGAACCGGCCACCTTCGGCCACCTTTTTCGCCGCCGTAACTGGGCAGCGCACCCAAATCGTGCCGAGACCGGTATGGTCCGGACGAATATCTCCGGTTTTTACTTGGTCTTCGGTGCAGCCGCCAGCTCGTACTACGGCGGTAACCACCTCCGCGGGAGTCACGGAGTCGTCCAGGTTAGACAGACGCAACTCCGCGCATTTCGTTGGTCTGGAGATCCGAACCCCCTTCCCCACCTTTTCGGCCAGCTCTGTTGCCAGCTTGTCAGCCTTTTCGCCACTTGTGGCTCCCGGCAACTCCAGGACCAGCGCACCAGTGACTGCACGTCGGAAACGCAGGCTCGCGATGCCAAGATCATTGAGGTTGACCTTTCTCTTGGCCTCAGCGATCACTTTTGCGAAAGTCACGCCTTCGGCTTCCGCATCCGGCAGCAGCGTAAGCACCACTGCAGCAGATCGTGGGGGGCGGAGCTTGCGACCGCTCGTTTTAGCGCGTGGTTTCGGTTGCGACTTCGCCGTGGGTTTCGAGGACCCTGAGCCAGCCACTTTGTTCCACTGCCGGTTCATAGGTGCCGGCGGCAGTGGTCTCGGCTCCCTGGTTGCCGGGCCTTCGCTGTTGACAGTGGGCTGGGAGCTCTTTTCCTTATTCTTCCTGCGACTCCTGCCACTTGTCTGGGCGCCTGGGGCCATGAGAGGCGCTTTGTTGGCAGCTGGTACTGCTGCCGGTGGCTTTGCGGGTGGCGCAGCGGGTTGCTCCGCGCCATCTATTCGCTTTTTGCCGGCCGCTAATTTGGGCCGCAGGTTTTTAGCGGGCAGTAGTCGCCCTTCCACCTCCAACGCCTCGAACCGGGCATTTATCATGGCAACGATTGTTGCCCGGTCCGTAGGCGGCTCATCATGCTCCACGCGAGGGAGCTGAATCGGCGAGGCCTCGATCTGGGAGTATGCCCTGGGTTCCGTGCTTATTTCGGCTTCCAGGCGGGCAAGCCTCACTTTTACTTCGGCTAGCTCTGCTTGAAGTCGTGCGTTGCACGCTTCCAAGAGCTTGACCTCGTCCGAAGTCGTGCGCTTCTCTAAGACGCCGAAGGCATCCTTGATGGCATTGCAAGCATCCTTAAGTTTACGTTGGTGACCGCCTTTAAGGTTGCCAGACGTATTTTTAACCCTTTCGATGACGGCCACGCTGTCCATTGCTTGCTTACGTAATACTACAGCTGGTACCTCTACTTCGTCTCCTGATATGTCCGACAAGGAGTGGCGTGTTTGTATCGTCATTTTGCTGACCTCTTCCTCCGCCCTCAACTTCAGCGTCTCGCGCACCTCCGCATTGTATTGCACCTGAGCGGCTGCCCTGTTCATAAATTCCGTTTTGTTTCGCGGTTTTGCTCCAATAAATGGAGAAGGCGCCAGATTTGGCATCTCTGGTCTCTCTTCTTTACTACCGGATTCTGCCACCGCAAGCTTCAATCGCTTCGTATCGGAGCGCCAGAGGCGCCCCATCGGTGACGACGAACGCGACCGCACAGTGAGTAGGCTGTCGTTGTCTTGCGACTCTGACACCATCCTGCTACTCGTCGGTGTTGGCGCTTGGGAGCTTTTTGCCGTCCTTAGGCTCGTACAAGACGAGTCCGACTCCGAAAGTCGTTCCAACCTCACGCGAAGTTCCTTGAACATGCCAATGTCATAGGTTTCAGCGCGCGCCATCGGGGCGCCCGCTTCCGCCGCTATTTCGTCAGTTGCCACTTCGTTTGCCTTCTCGGTGTCCTTTGTCGATAGATTTTGAGACATAATATCTGGATCCCACGAGTGTGGGGGATAATGGTCCACCCAAGCGGTGCCCCCTGCACCTGGGTAACCCTATTACCACTGGGGGGTCGGGCGGTGCCCCAGGGTTGGCCACTAACGACTGGATACCCTCCAGCCACTCTCAGAAGGTGACAACAGGCACAGGCTCAAGCACGCCCAGCCCGGACAGGTCCTCCCACTCCAACACAAGCCTCCCCAAGTAGAACCCCTCGCTGTGCCCAGGATCTGCGCAACCTCCAGGAAAACGAATCCCCCACTCCCCCGACATTAACCATGACCCAGAAAGATTATAAGCGCTTTCCATTTGCTCAGCAAATGGAAGAACGCAATCTACCCTAGGTCAGTGAATAATGCCTGGCGGGTGGAGGTTCGTCAGTCCAGAGGCTGCTCACATCCGCAGCACACGAGAGGCCACTCGAGCAGACTACGGTTGTCAGAGCGGATGAACCGGTCCAAGCTACACGCGCAAGAACCTGTTCCTGTTGTCACCCTCCATCGAGTTCCCCGACGCCATGTACCGCAGCGTCGGGAATTGGGGTTTTTTATAGAGGTTTTCTCCTCGCAGTCCAGCCAATGAAGGCAAGACCCTCGCTCCCGTCCAAGCCGCGAGACGTGTCCACGACACTCGAAACGGGGTTGCGAGTCCAGCGGTGGCACGTACGGGATAAACCTCCCAGTGCCTGCCCGACGGCAGGGTTAGTGCACGCCGGGCCCGCCCTCCCTCGGTTCCTCCTCTGCGCCCTCTGCTCAGTCAGAGGGACGAGCGGAGAACCATCTCTGGCAGGCCTCTGCAGGCCCCGCCGGGTTGTGCCGCTCTTCGTCTGGTCCCTCCCCCCTCGCCTTTCCGGTATGGGTAGCCCTGTCCGGTATAGCCTTGGGGATCACAGGAACACGCAAGCCCCCCCACCACGACAATGTGGCAGCACGTCGGGAGGGAACCTAACCTAACCTAACCTTTTTTTTTTTTTTTTTTTTATACCGTCACTGCCGTTTTGGGGACGCCTTGGGATCGCGACCATGCCACCATGACGTCCCCCGGCGGCCCCGGCTACACCATACCGGGGCAACCGCGCCAAAGGAGGGGAGAGTCAGCAACGCTTTACCCTCCCCCCAGACGTGTAGGGCCGTGCAATGTGGGTCCCCAACCCACTGGCCCTACTGGGGGAGTGCTGCGGCGAACCGCGCCCGTGCTCTCCCCCTCCGTCTGCGCCGGAGCGGGTGCGCATCTGCCCTATCTTCGCGCTCCCGCTCCGCAGCCTCCTTCTGTGCAATGATGGTCTCGCAGAAGGAGGCCACCGCCTCCCAAGTTCTTTCGCTCCTCAGCATGGCTGCTACGACGCTGTGGAGCGAGAGATCGCCCACTCCGATGACCCCAGCCATGGCACGGCGCTCGGCGTCCCAGCGACTGCACACCTCTAGGGTGTGCTGGGCCGTGTCGTCCGGTTCGCCGCACTCGAGACAACGTGGGCTTGGCTCCCTCCCAATGTTGCACAGGTAATGGCCGAAGCATCCGTGTCCGGTCATTACCTGTGCCAACCTGAAGCTCATAGCTCCGAACCCTCTGTCGAGCCATCGGTCGAGCGACGGGAGGAGCGCCCCTATGGTGCGGACTCCATAGGGGGAGTCCTCCAAGTCACTCTTCCAACGGTCCCTCATCCGCCGCTGAGCAGACCGACGGGCCGCCTCCACCTCTTCTGGAATAGGGACTGCTCCTCGTGCCCTGCTCTCAGCCCTCATTTTGTGTGCCTCGGCCAGCATCTGGGCATCCAATTCCCAGGGAGGGGTGCCAGCCAAGGCACACGCTACCGCCCATGCCACCGTCGTGTAGGCCCTTATCATTCGGAGGGCCACAATCCGCTGCGGGCGCCGAAGCTGGGCCTTGTTCTTGTGGCCCAACTTATCAGCCCAGATGGGTGCCCCGTATAGCGCCATGCTTCGCGCAACTCCCGCATACAGGCGCCGGCATGGGATGCTCGGTCCTCCGATATTGGGCAGCAGGCGGCCCAGAGATGACGCCGCGCCCACGATTCGTGGAGCAAGTAGGCGGAAGTGCTCCACGAAATCCCACCTCCGGTCGAGGGTAAGACCTAGGTATTTAATATGGGCCTTTACCCGGACCTCCTCCCCGCTCACTCGTAGTGTGGCCCCAGCCGGTGGCCTCCATCCCCGGCCGCCAAAGACAATGGCCTCTGTCTTTGTGAGGGCCACTTTCAAACCTAGGAGGCGAATGCGGGTAACCATGAGGTCGGCCACAACCGCCGCCCTTCGCATCACCTCCTCCATTTCTCGTCCCCGCACAGCCACCATCGTGTCGTCCGCATAACAGATAACGGTCATGCGGGGAAGCAGCGTCACCCGTATGACCCAATCATAGCCGATGTTCCACAACAGGGGCCCTAGAACGGACCCCTGGGGAACACCGCAGGTCATATTTCTCTCCTGGATGCGGCCTGCCTTCTGTTGGTAGAGCACCACCCTGCCAGTCAGATAGTGCCCGACCAGCTGCCGCAGATAGGGTGGCACTGCATGATATTTGAGAGCCTCCTCGATCACTGAGTACGGGAGGGAGCCGAACGCATTGGCGATGTCCAGAGACACAGCCACGACTCCCTCACCAAGTCCCACTGCGTCCTCAGTGAAGGCTCTTAGAGCCCCGAGGGCGTCTATCGTCGACCGTCCGGTTCGGAACCCGTATTGGTGGTCTGACACGTTGGGGCCAATACCCTCTAGGTGCCCGACGATCCGGGAAGACACAATGCGCTCAAATATCTTCCCGGTCTCGTCGAGCAACACGATCGGCCTCCATCCGGACGGGGAGTCCGCCGGTCGACCGGCCTTTCTTAGGAGGCAGAGTCTGCCCTCTTTCCAGCAGCGAGGGAACCTTCCGACTTTCAGGCAGTCATCGAAAAGGTCTCTCAGCTGACACCCGAGATGTTTTAGTGCCAGCGACAGCACTTTCCCAGGGACCCCATCCGGCCCCGGGGCTTTCCGGCCTGATTGAAGGCGCATTACCCCTTTCATCATCTCCCCATCCGTGACAGGTGGTGCCACAAACACTTCCTCTGCCTGTTCCTGCAAGGGGCCTGTCATTCTCGGAGGATCGAGGTCTGGCGCCATTGGAAAGAGGCCCTCTACCAAACCTAACCTAACCTAACCTAACCTTTTTTTTTTTTTTTTTTTTTTTTTGTCCCAGGAAAAATCTTCGAAAGATTCCACCGCGCCATGGGGAGACGCGGTGGATATGTCGGATTCATACCGACTAAAAAACCTGGGGTGTCCTTCACGCTGCCTACGGTGGAGCCACGGGAACGCTTTCGCATACTACCGTGACTCCGCCAGCAGCTGTCCATTATTGTGGACCCGTCTTCGGGGGGTTTGCATTTCCCCCTTGTGCCACTAGGGGGCGTGCCCGGACACCAGACACGCCTTCCATCCCGAGGATCTCCTCCAGCGGGTGACAGACGTCCCCGTGACTGTCACCCGGAGATCCTCTTTACGGGGGCAGGCGGCGATCATGCGCCAGCCGTCTGCGCCCAACACGCCTGCGGCGCCGTTGGTCGGCTGCTGCGTCGTCCTCCCTGGCCCGCTCCGCGGTCTCCTTCTGTCGCATCACCTCCTCACAGAAGGAGAGCACCGCCTGCCACGCCCTGTCGCTGTCAACCATGGATCTGACCACTGCTGGCAGCGACAGGTCGTTTCCCACGCACGCCGTCAGGCTGGCTCGCTGCTGCGACCAGGCCGGACATGCCTCCAGGGTGTGCTGCGCTGTGTCTTGCGTGCACCCGCACTCATGGCACACTTCGGTTGTCTCTCTTCCGGCGATAATGTGCAGGTACCTCCCAAAGCAGCCGTGCCCGGAAAGCACTTGCACTAACCGGAAGGTGAGTGCGCCATGCTCCCGTTCCAGCCACTGCGGTAGAACTGGCCGAATCGCTTCCACCGTGCGGATGCCTGCGCTTGGATGCGCCAGCCTCATCCCCCACTCTACGATCGCCTCGCGACGGAACTCCTCCCGCTTGGCTGAGACCTCCTGTGGTGCTGGCCAGAAGTCACGGGCTCGCGCCTCCTCGCGCCAGAAAAAGGCTGACGCAAGGGCTCTCGCGTCCAGGTCCCACGGGAGCGACCCGGCCAGCAGGCATGCTGCCTCTGCGGAGATCGATCGATAGCCCCGTATCACCCTTGTCGCCATCACCCTCTGCGATTGCCGCAGTTGGGGGGTATTGTGACGGTCAAGGGCGTCGGCCCACACTGGGGCTCCGTACAGGGCCATCGATCGTACGACGCCCATGTATAAGTATCGGCAAGAGGCCCTAGGCCCGCCCAGGTTGGGGAGTATCCGCCCAAGAGCAGCCGCCGTGCCCACTAGTTTGGGTGCTAAGCGCTGAAAGTGCGCCCGGAATGTCCACCGACTGTCGAGGACAATGCCAAGGTACCGCATCGTCGACTCGACAGCGATCCGGACACCCCCCACTACGATGTGCGCACCGGCTGGAGGTGCTTTCCGACGGCCATGAAAACAGATGGCCTCGGATTTGTTTAGAGCGACCTCCAACCCAAGCCGTCTTATTCGGCCCACCACGTGGGCGACACCTGCTGTCGCTAGCACGCAGGCGTCCCTAAATGACCCGCCACGGGCTGTCACCAGCGTATCATCTGCGTAGCAGGTGACGTCCACTCCTCGCAGATTCGCTCCACGCAGCACCCAGTCATACCCGATGTTCCACAAGAGCGGTCCAAGGACTGACCCCTGTGGAACACCGCATACCATCTGCCGCTGGCCCCACTCCTCTTGCCCAGGAAAAGAAACGAACCTCTCAGAGAGATAGGCCTCTATAATTCTCTGGAGGTGTTTGGGCACTTGGTGGAATGAGAGCGCCTCGATTATGCAGGGCCAGGGGAGGGTATTGAAGGCGTTAGCGATGTCCAGGGACACCGCTAAGACTACCTCACCCCGCGCCACGGCCTCATTCGCCAGTTCCTTTACCCGAAGGATCGCGTGGACGGTGGAGCGGCCGCTGCGAAAGCCGTACTGGCTGTCAGCCAGGTCTGGGCCTTCCCTATCGAGGTGCTTGATGAGGCGGTTTGCGATAATTCGCTCAAAGAGCTTGCCCACCTCATCAAGCAACACAATCGGGCGGTAGGCCGACGGAGAATCCGTAGGACGCCCTTCCTTCTTAAGCAGGACCAGTCGGCCCACCTTCCACGTGCTGGGGAAACGAGACTGCTCCAAACAGGCGCTGAAAAGTCGTCTCAACCTCAGCTCTAGGGCGTCCATGGCCAGAGCCCAAGCCCGTCCAGGGATGCCATCAGGTCCTGGTGCCGTATTTTTGGTCCGCAGTCGCAATACTGCAGCACCCATCTCGCCTTCAGTGACGGGCGGCACATCGGCCTCCTCCTGCCTGTCTCCAGGTGGTGGTGCCATAGCCGGTGGTTCAGGGGCCACTCTGTGCGGAAACAGATCTGCAACCACTGTGTCCAGGAGTTGGGGCTGGAGACTCTGTGTTAGTGGGGGCGTCCAAGGCCGAAGCTTTTGCCTCACCAGCTTGTACGGCCTCCCCCACGGGTCTCTATTGAGGGTCTCCAGGAACTCCTCACGGGACCGCTCGATGGCTCTACTGATGGCAGCTGTTAGTGCCTTTTTCGTGTCTTTGTACAGCGAGTACAGCTCTGTTTCCACTAATGGATCGCGGTGCGCGCGCCGTCTGTGCCGTGTATATTGGCGTCTCGCAGCCACGCACTCGTCGCGTAACTGCGTGAGTTCTGTGGACCACCAATGCACACAGCGCTTGGGAGGTCTGGCCTTTACCCGCGGCATCGCGGCATCGCACACCTCTGTCATGGCCTCCTGGAACCATCGCGCTTCGTCCTCGATGCTTATGGGCGCCTCCGGTATGGGTGCCCACGCCCGCACCATCGCCGCCAGCTCCAGCGCCTCCCGGTCGAGATTTTTAATTGCCCACCGCGGGCCGGCCTCGGCTGGGCCACTCCGGCTTGAGTTGGGCGAAGATGACGGGGGACCGGACACTTCGAACCGGATATACCGGTGGTCCGACAGGGTCTCCACGCCCACCATCACCTCCCAACCCTGAACACGGCGCGCCAGGGCACATCCAGCAAACGTGACGTCCACTATAGAGCCACCCTGTTGGCGCACGCACGTGTTTGCCGTTCCTGAGTTCATAACCGACAGATTTGAGGCGACTGACCAGCGAAATAGAGCGTGGCCCTTGGCGTCTGTTGCCGGACTTCCCCACTCAACGGACTTCGCATTCCAGTCTCCTGCAACGATGACTGGGGCAGGGTGCAATCGACCGATCAGCGCCCCCACCTGCGCAAGGAACTGCTCGAAGTCCGCCAGGGTTTTGTTCGGGGAGAAGTAAATTCCCACCACAGCCAGTTCCCCACAAGTCGCCGCGACGAAGCCGTGACCCCTGATGATGTTCTCGAACGGGCAAGAGCCGGCTGCGCGCCGCGTCACGAGGGCCACCGTGCCGTCCAGGTCCCCAACCCAATCGTCTTGTGGAGGAACCGAGTATGGCTCCGCCATCACCCCAATGTGAATCAACCACTGCGCCATGCTCTGAAACAGAAGGTCCTGAGCCCTAGCGCAGTGGTTGAGGTTCCCCTGGAGGAATTTGACGGCTGCCATCAGTTGATAACAATTGAGCCAGCCTCCTCGGGTGCGACCTCCATGTGGAGGGGCGACTGGACAGGCTGTGAGGGGGCCCGGGGGCCATCACCAGCTTTCGTCCTCTTTCCTTTTTTGGCAGCTTTGGGTGCGGAACACGCTTTGCTGCCCATCCTGTGGGCAGCGGATTTCCCTGCTGCCGCACACCCTGCACAGTGCGCCGCTGCTGAGCACTGGGCCGCCTTGTGACCAGGTTTACCGCAATGGAAGCAGAGTTCGCTTCGGTCTACCTCCGACTGGCACTGAGCCCGGATGTGCCCACTTTCGAGACAGCGAAAGCAGCGTAGGGGCCTCTGCTCCAGCAATTTAACTTGGGCAGAGACCCAGCCTACCAGTAAGCGACCGCCCTTCACCACTTTCTTTGCTGCTAGGATCGGGCAGCGCACCCAGATAGTGCCAAGGTTGTCGAAGCCCCGGTGTACTTCGCCAGCCTTCACCGCGTCTTTATGACATTCGCCAGCCGTAGCGATTGCAGTCACCACTTCTGCGGCAGACACTGACTCATCCAGGCCTGAGACGCGGATCTCTGCCGTCTTTGTGGGTCTAGCCACCCGCACGTCCTCTCCGCTGAGCTGCTCCCTGATAGCAGTGGCTAGCTTATCGGCTTTGTCACCGCTTGCCGCTCCGGGGACCTCTAGGATGCAGGCGCCAGTGGCTGCCTGCCTGAATCGCACTCCTCCTAAAATATCAAGGTCCTTGAGCTGGACCTTGGCTCTGGCCTCCGCCAGGACTTTTTTGTAGGTCACTCCGCGGTCTTCGGCGCCCGGCTGCAGAGTGATCACTACGGCCGCTGAGCGGGGGGTGCGAAGATTGCGAGCGTCTCCTTTCAATTTGGGCTGCTGCTGTTTTTGTTTCGACGTTTTTCCAGCGCCTGCGGCTTTAACAGCTTTCCTTTTCTTTTTGCGACTTCCCGCTTTCTTCCACTCCGCGCTCAGCGGCTCGGATGCGGGTAATAGCGTACGAGGCCCGTCTGGTGGTACTGTTTCGGCAAGCTTCTGGGTGCCGTTTCTCTTTTTATCATTTTTTAGTCCTGGACCGGTCTGTGGTCCTTTCGGCTGGCTAGACCTGGAATCATCTTTTTCGAGGCCGCCGTAAGTGGCATCCGCTAAATTTGCCAGCCGCTTTTTATCTCCGGCCAGTGGAGGCCTCTGTGTTTTGGCTGGGAGAAGCCGGCCATCGGCCTCCAGACCCTCCAGTCGAGCATTAACAATAGCTCCCACTTGTATTGACACGGCGCGTATGAGTTCTTCGCTGACAATAGCAGGAGCCTTGTCGCCTGCAAGTGGGTCCCGGCGCCCTTTCTTCGAACCGATGGAAGATCCGGCCCGGATCGCTTCCTCCCGCATCGGTACTACAGTGAGTGGTACGTCAGTAGGCCGATACAGAAGGCTATTGGACCTCCTGTTTTCCTCGACCTCCGCTCGTAATTGGGCGAGTTCCTCTCGCAGGTCGGCCATTTCAGCTTTCAGACGACGGTTTGCCACCTGCAGCTGACGGGTCTCGTCCGTTATTGTGCGTGCACTTAGGTCTTCAACAGCCCCGGTTATGACCATTGCTGCCTCTTTTAGTGCACGCACGAAGGTGCCTTTTAGGCTGCCGGATTTTGCGGCTACTTTTTGTATTATGTCGACCTGGTCGACTACCTCCTTTCTCAGATCCAGTGTCGTCTTGTCGCTAGTCATAGCTGATGACGGTGACTCAGAGCGCCATAGGGCCCTCTCCGTCCTCAGCTCAGCCGCTTTGTCGGAGACCTCTTTCTCCGCTTGGAGCTGGCGTTCTTGTCGCTGGGAGGCCGCGAGGGCCTCTTTAGTTCTCAATAGGCCAACGTTTTTATCCACAGTCGGTGGTTTTACTGCCTCAATTTGTTGGGTCGGCGACGGTTGGGGGCCCTCTGCCTCTTCCTCGCTCCCAGACAAACATATTCTTTTTGCCCCATCCTCCGCCCAAAAGCGGCGTTTTCTGGGACCTGCGGATGACCCCGACTCACAAAGCCGCTCCAACCTCACGCGGAGTTCCTTGAACTTGCCAGTTTCGTAGGTTTCAGCGCGCGCCATCGGGGCGCCCGCTTCCACCGCTATTTCATTGTTTGCCAAATCACGTGCCTGCTCGGTATCCTTCGTCGATAGCGTTTCGGACATTTCTTATTGATGTTCCCACGAGTATGGGGGATAGACGGTCCACCCAGGCGGTGCCCCCTGCACCTGGGTAACCCTATTACCACTGGGGGTCGGGCGGTGCCCCAGGGTTGGCCACTAGCGGCTGGATACCCTCCAGCCACTCTCAGCAGGTGACAACAGGCACAGGCCCAAGCACGCGCAGTCCAGACAGGTCCTCCCACTCCGACACAAGCCTACCCAAGTAGCACCTCCCGCTGTGCCCAGGATCTGTGCAACCTCCAGGAAAACGATTCGCCCACTCCCCCGACATTAGCCACGACCCAGAAAGATTATAAGCGCTTTCCATTTGCTCAGCAAATGGAAGAGCGCAATCTACCCTAGGTCAGTGAGTAATGCCTGGCGGGTGAGGGTTCGCCAGTCCAGAGGCTGCTCACATCCACAGCACACGGGAGGCCACTCGAGCAGACTATGGTTGTCAGAACGGATGAACCGGTCCAAGCTACGTGCGCAAGAACCTGTTCCTGTTGTCACCCTCCATCGAGTTCCCCGACGCCATGTACCGCAACGTCGGGAATTGGGGTTTTTTATAGAGGTTTTCTCCTCGCAGTCCGGCCAATGAAGGCAAGACCCTCGCTCCCGTCCAAACCGCGAGACGTGTCCACGACACTCGGAACGGGGTTGCGAGTCCAGCGGTGGCACGGGCGGGATAAGCCCCCCAGTGCCTGCCCGACGGCCGAGTTAGTGCGCGCCGGGCCCGCCCTCCCTCGGCTCATCCACTGCGCCCTCTGCTATTCAGAGGGACGCGCGGAGAGCCCCTCCCGGGCCGAAGCCCCCCATTTCCCCCCCGGTGTTTGGTTCGCGGGACTACCGTCCTACCCCGGCTCGACGACTGCAACGGCGAGTCGGAGCGTTCCCCTATCCACCACCTGGGGACGCGCCACGTCGGGGTTCACCTCCCCGCCCACTCGGACAACCGAGCAGGTCCGTGGAACCTAACCTAACCTAACCTAACCTAACCTAACCACCTACCTACCCACCTACCTACCCACCTATCTACCCACCTACCTACCTACCCACCTACCTACCCACCCACCTACCTGCCCACCTACCTGCCCACCTACCTACCCACCTACCTACCTGCCCACCCATCTACCCACCTATCTGTGTACGCAGTCGCAGTCGCACAGTCGCAATCGCAATGTAACGAGCGGCTGGTGACACCTTTTCGTAGATGCAGCCGGTGTTCATTCATCGATTTACAAGATAAGATAAGGTAATCATTTATTTGCGATAAACATTACCATTATGTACATAGGTCTTATTCTATTATTGGTAGGATTACATGTTTAGCCATGGACGGTATGCAAATTAAATTAAAAAAAGAGGCTAAGAACTAGGAGGTGCGCCTACTTACATGCAGCACAATATTTCTTACAATAAATTTAAGAATACAAAAAATTAACATAATTAACGGTAATTAAATTAATTATTATAATTATATTACAATTTTAATCTACTTCATGTCAAAGAATTCGCTTATACTATAAATCATATTATTATTCAACCTTTGATGCAATTTATTTTTAAATGTATTGTTATTCATAGATTTAAATTCACCTGGACTTTTGTTATATACTTTTACACACATAGTAAAACAACTTTTCTTGTGCTTGTGCTCAAGACGTAATCACTTCAAAAATGTTTGTGTATGGGGACCTCCCTATTTTTTTTTTTACTTTTTTTTTTTTTTTAGATTTTCCTACGCTTACATACAACCACCGAGCTGGATACCAAATTTCATCCTTCTAGGTCATCTGGAAGTAGGTTAGGTTTAGGTACTATAAGTCAGTCAGTGCTAAAATTTACGACTTTTTCACCTTCATATTTTCATAACGATGTGAGCTAGCTTGATGAATTATTATTATTGTTTTTTTTTAATTATTATTATTATTTTTTCATGAAGCTAAACAAAGGCATGCCGTACCATCTTTTCTCGGAGCCATTCACGTAATTTTCGACCCCCTGTAATTTATTTGTGGATGAAGCTAGAAGCTTCAATTTTCAGTAACCGAGAGGGTATAATTCACCTTACCTATATTCCAAATTACAGTCAATTATAACTTACAGTTAAAGATTTATTGCAAGTCAAAGTTCCTTAATTTTGTCACTCACTCACTCACCGATCATAGAATTTCTAAGGTACTTCTAGCAGATTTGCAAGGTTTAAATTTTGAACCCTATTAGTGTTTAGTCTATAAAGCACCAGAAAACTTAATCATTTTGCAATTTCAGTCTAGTATTCCAGATATAACAGCCGTATAAATAACTTTGTAATTCAATAGAAATGTATGCGATTACAATGTTACATTTGCACCTCAAATAAACAATACAATTTTTCGTTACTTAAAAGCGAAATAAAGGAGGGGGCAGGAAAAGGGTAAAGAAGGGGAGAAAGAGGAGGGTAAGGAGGGGGAGAGCAAAAGGAGAGGATGGTGGACAGAAGGGGGAAATGGCAAGGTGGAAGAATAGGGGAGCGGAGGGGCGGGAGGAAAGGAGGGGGAACAAAGGGGGAAGAAAGAGGAAGGTGGAGAACGGAGAAAATTAAAGGATGGTAAGGAGTGAGTGGAAAGGGGGGAAAGAAGAGAGGGGAAGGGGGGTTGATAAAAGACAAGAAAGAAAAGACAAGATACCAAATACCAGTAATAAGATATCAGAAATAAGATATACCCGAAAAAAAAAAAAAAAAAAGAAAGACTGCCTACAAAAAGCGATGAGATTCCATCAAAAACATAACGTAAAAAAATTGCCAAGTCTCGCAATCTTTTCTTCCACAAAAAGTTGTGAGATATTATAACCAAGTCGGTTAATTTATTTAGTAGTACCTATCCACGGAAGGATCTATCCCACACCTTTGTCATTCATAAATGTTCACCGAACTAACAACATGTCATTTTGACGGTTAATTTATTCAGTAGTACCTATCTATGTGAGCATCTATCCAACACCTTTGTCATTCATAAATGTTTATCGAATTAGTTAACTAGCAAGATGTTATTCCGACCGTTATACCGTATCAATATTACACATCTTCTTTTTAATAAATAAACTGACTTGGCCATCGCACGGCAACATAATTAAATCTCCTTTCAGGCCAAATTTACGTTCAGAGAGCTAATAAAATTAGGTAAGGTTTGCTGCATGTAGTTTATTGGCGTGTACGATTGGCCAAGTCGTTATATTTATCAAAAATATGAAGATGTGTAATATTGATACGGGCACTATAACGGTCACAATAACATGTTGCTAGTTAACTAATTCGATGAACATTTATGAATGACAAAGGTGTTGGATAGATGTTCACATGGATTGTTAGGCTGCAAGTTTCTGCAGAAAGCAGTGTTTCCGCACGAGCCAGCTTGTCACTCCCTGGGTGTTTGTAGAATTGGTTAGCTCAACCAGGCTGTCTAATTTTACCTATACCTTGACCTCTTATTTACATATTTATATATTCACATTTATTTCGTTAACTTTCGGTTGTCCCAATCCCTATCGCTGAAAGTTGACACGCACACGAGTGATAGGTATTAGGTCGAAGGGTTTACTCATCCCGACGTATTTAGCTTTAGAATAGGAGTTTCCATTGCACATCGGAAACTGCGCGAGTAATTTAAATGGGAAACACGGGTTTCTAGCTTGCATTTTCGTACAGACTAGATGGATAGTTTAGCCAATAGGCTTTAGGTTTATAAGTTAGTTTTAGTAGGATAATAGTGTTATCTACTAGGGTAGTAATGTCCATTGGTGTTTCTTAACCTTCCTATACCCGAATCTATGCGTGATCAGGGCTACTCTCTGAGCGCATAGTCCTACCAAACTCTTAAACTAATTCCCTTTTACTGTGGCTAAGACACCTTCATGTCCTTTATAGATCATTTGAGCCTGGATGATCTGCAGTGAGAAAATCACCTTTCCTTACACCCTATTCCTTCCCGTAGGAATTCATCTGTTACCTTAGATCTCCTGGTAACACATGTCCTGATTAAAATAATAAGTTAAGGTAGTAATATATGTAGTTAAAACATCTTGTTTCAAGCTTTAATTTCAATTCATTTGTTTTTATTGTAGGTCTAATAATAAGTAGATATAGGGATAAATATAGATGTGTAAAGGTATTTTGATGTTGTACTAATACAATAATAGAATAGGTAGGGATGCGAACTGTAGGGGAGGCCTATGTTCGACGGTGGACGTCGGTGGCTGATTGATAGATAGGCACAGTAGGTTACTAGTTTCAAGTTAAGTTTTCGTTTATTGGAATTGTTTTATTATAGGTTTAATATACAGGGTGTTCCAAGAAGTAGCGAAATACTAAAGCTGGGACGTAGAGGACCTAGAGGGCTATCTAAATCATCCCCATGTATGTTCCGCGATTTTTCGTATTTTCGGAGTAATGACGTTTTTTAAAATTCTTCACTTATCGCCGAGTACGATGAGATTTTTATTTATGGTGACGTGAATTATTGCGGTAGATGCTTGATTTTTTTTGTGTGCTATGCTGATAGATAGACCAATTCAGTATGATAACATTTACTATCGTTAGATGTTTGAATGGAATAAAAAAAAAAATTAAATGCCAAGAATGATAAAATTACCCAATATGTTCACAACTTCAAGGGGCTTTAAAAACATAAAATCACATAAATAAAATACCGTTTGACTTTTCAAAACTTGCTCTATCTATCAGGTAGCTACCCTGAAAATTTTCATTTTATTATTCATAAGGCTTCAATCAAAAAATTGAAATCTAAATGTGGTAAGTGCAAAATTTTAATTTACATGATGATTAATACAAACAAAGTAAAACCAATTACAAGGTGTTTAATTACAAGAAATTTTCAAAATGGCTCCCCTGTTGCTCAATGCAAGTGCGACATCGCCGAAAAAAGTTGTCTTTTAAACGTCTGAATGCACTTCTATTATTTTTAATGGTTTCTTCTGCTACTCTCAATTTCCGGGTTAACTAGTCCAAATTGCGGCATTCTCTTGAGTAGACGAGGTCTTTGTAGTATCAATAATAAATCAATGGGGTTTAGGTCGAGGGACCGTGGAGGCCAGGCTATAAGGCAGGCGTCACCCCGGCCGCAACGACCAATCCATCTTTCAGGGTATCTTTGATTGAAATAGTTTCTTACGTCCAAGGCAAAATGGCATGGTGCACCATCACACTGCAGTACTATGCTTCTGCGTGTCTCCAAGTCCACATCTTCTAACGGCAAGGGCAGATCGACGCGTTGAAAATTTAAAAAGTGATTGCCGCCCAAGCGGTCTGGCAGCTGAAAGGGCCCGATTAGGTGACCGTTAAGTATGCCAGACCAAAGGTTTTATTTATTTTATTTATTTATTTAAAGTTTATTGCACAAAACAAAAGTAAGTACAAATGGCGAACTTAATGTCAAAAGGCATTCTCTACCAGTCAACCATTAGGGCCAATCAGAGAAGCATGAAAATGGTGCAGTGGGGAAAAAGATTCAGTACTGAGAGCGTTAGGACACACAAGCAAATAATGCATACATAATTGCTTATACCTATACTATATATGGTATACAATATATATATATATTACATATAAATAATAAATACAAAATATACCAGCTACTGCATGGAAGATGGACGCTACTTGAGTTGTTGTTCCAGCAGATGCCTACGTAGCATCCGCTTGAAAACTACCTTGCTTGGGGCTTGTCTGATAGAAAGAGGGAGCGAATACCAGAGACGGCTTGCCTGAACGGCGAAAGAATTTGACATGAAACCGGTGTGGTGTGAAGGAATTGAAAGTTTGAGAATTCGGGAGGAACGTAGTTCACAGCCTGGACGGGGAGTTTGAAAAGCGAATTTGCTTTTGAGGTATCCTGGAGCGGAAGGCTCGAACAGGATAGAAAATAGGAAACAAAGGATTCTAAGAGACCTGCGACCACGTATGGGAAGCCAATTGAGCTGACGGCGAAATAATGAAACGTGGTCATATTTACGAAGGCCGATGAAACGTATGCCATTGTTTAGGAGACGATCTAGCTTTTTGAGGGAGTCTTGGGTAATGTTGGTGAGGCACGCATCAGCATAATCTATGAGAGGTAACAGCAGAGTCTGTACAAGTATCTTTTTTGTGTTTACTGGGAGAATTTTTTTAAACTTATATAGACTACGCAACGAACCAGAAACCTTCCGACTTACCTCCGTAAGTTGACGATTCCATGTAAGGTTGGAGTCCAAAACTAAGCCTAGATCCTTGACCTGTTTGAAAACAGGAATGACATTACCGTCGAATAAGATCTGTGTGACGGAGCCAGCAGTGAATTTGGATAATTGCCGCTGGCTACCCAAAAATATAGCCTAGCATTTAGTAGGATTGACACAGATGCCAAAAGTACTACACCAGTCAGCAATGTGAAGTAGGTCATCATTAATCCGTGAGATAGCATAGTCTATTTCACTCGCATCAGCTCGAGCGTATAATTGCAAGTCGTCGGCATACGGATGGTAAGAACTGCGAGTGTTGATGGTAATGAGGTTGATAAAAACGGAAAACAGAAGCGGAGAGAGAATACCACCTTGAGGTACGCCAGAGTTCAGGTCACACCAATCGGACAAGGAATGACTGCCGCGGACAGCCCGAACACGATCCGAGAGATATGAAGAAAACCACTCAGTTGCACCAGAGGAGACTTGCAAATGTATGAGAATAGCACGAAGTAAGTCGTGGTCAACCGCATTGAAAGCATTTGAGAAATCAATGAGCACCAGCACTGTAACCTTAGATGATTCCATGCCTACCCTAACATCTTCAATGACGTTGAGCAGAGCGGTGGAGGTGCTGTGCTCGGAACGGAAGCCAGATTGAAATGGCGATAGAAGGGAGTTACGATTAATAAAGTTTGAAATTTGTTTGTGGGCTGCCGCCTCAAGAATTTTGGAGACAAATGGAAGAATAGAAATGGGTCTAAAATTATTGAGGGAACTGGGGTTTGGTACTTTGGGAAGTGGGATTACTAAGGCCTTACGCCAACAAGATGGAAATACCCCAGTGAGTAACAAGGTGTTGACGATATGAGATACAATGGGCAAAATGCACTCTAAAATGAGAGTGACCATGGCTCTACTCCCGTTATCATGACCAACAGCCTTTGACTTTATGGACATGACAATTTTACGAATTTCCTCTTCGTCAACAGGGATGAAACCAAAAGAGTCAATATCCGGAGAAGGAAGCGATGCAATAAAGGATAAAGTTTTGAATTTAATTAAGGGATTGAGAGCAGTAGTTTTGGAAAAGTGAATGTTAAGTTGATCAGGGGAGAAGGCAGAAGCATCGACTTCGGGTTTGGATTTACCGACACCAAGTGACCTGAGGAATTTCCACGTATCAGCTGAAGAGGAAGCCAGAATATTTTCATGGATGTAACGTCGCTTCGCTGCTCTTACCATTTGGTTGCAACGATTTCTGGCAGTTTTAAAAAGACGCCAGTTTTCGTCACACCGATCCCGCTTATACGTACGGAATACTTTGTCCCGCCTAGTCATTGCCATACGGACGCCTTCGGTAATCCACGGAGCAGGCGGCCGCTTCAGCCTTACTGCACGTACTGGCGCATGCTCATCGAACAGTTTGAAAATGACTTTGTTGAAGTGACAGACTTTATCGTCTACTGTCGATGCCTCAAGCGTAGGTAACCAGTCGCCCGAAACAGCATCCTATTTCAGTTTATGAATGTCTAACCGAGCAAAACTACTACACTACATGTATAACTACAGGCTTCAATTTTGGTGGTTTGATCTTATAGGCTAAAAAAATCAGGTCGTGATGAGAGAACCCTGGTGCTAATAATTGTCCAGATTTAATAACATCACCGGGAGATGAAGTAAGAATCAAATCCAACCATGTATCGGAGGAGACCTTATTATGGTGCGTTGCTTTCAGAGGCACCAACGAAAAGTCAGCGGCATCGACAATAGATCTAAGTTTGCGTGATCTGGAATCATCTCTCAGTAAGTCCGTGTTATAATTTCCCATAAATATGTGATGTGAGCACTCACAACTAACTGTTGAAAAAAGAGCCTCTAGAGCTGAAAAATAATCAACTGCAGGAGGACAGTAACATACTCCTAAAATAATAGACACCTCACTGAGCTTAACTTTAACAACCAGATATTCCATAGATCCGGTATATGGAGCGGATGAACATTCTACTACTTCGTAAGGAATATCAGAGCGTAGGTAGATAGCAACACCACCACCACCCTTACCTGTGCGGTCGTTACGCAGCAGGACGAATCCGGGGAGGCTGCAGGAGGTACAAGAGATTAACACTAAAGTGTTCTTGGAATGCCGATTCCCTTTTTAAATTTGGATTTTCAATTGCCCATGAGTGAGAATTGTGCATATTAAAAATCCTATTGCATCTAAAGTGGGATTCATCCGTCCACAAGATTTGGTTAAAAAAGTTTTCGTTTTCAGCTTGTCTCCTCAGCATTTCCTGACAGAATTCAATTCGCCGATTGTAATCTTCCGGTTTCAACTGTTGCACTTTTCTAATGTGAAACGGATGATATCCTACGCTCTGTAGTGTACGGTGTACCTGAGATTTAGAAAGTCCGGTATGACGTTCCATAACTCTCACACTGGTCGACGGGTCTCTTTCTACTTCTTCAACCACTGCATAGTGGCCATACGGCCTGATCTGGTACCCGGTATGTAACCTTCCGAATACGCATTATGTACTCTTAAGATCATGCGATAGTCAGGAAACGTTTCAAGTTGAGGCCCGCCTCTTCGTTCCACATGTTCCCGGTACAGCCTTGAAGCTTCCGCCGCATTCCCCCTAGCATAATCGTAATAGTAATGCATTTCTGCGTAGTCACGTGAAGTAAACATGATCACTTACACGCAAACTCAAGTCCAGTTAAATAATGCCAAGTCGTCGATTCCAGGTAATAACACTAATCCAAATCGTAATGCAAGTCAAAGTCCATATGAATAGCCAAAATGATTAGAGAAACGAACAATTAGCAGTATTAAAACACAATTTTTAAATTATTGAAAATTACCAACGATGACCAAACAACGTGAAAATTTTCTCATGCGTCAACCTTCTTTTGTTTTTTGTTCTTTTTCTATTGATGGCCAGTG
The DNA here is from genome assembly GCA_905404275.2 of Hedya salicella. Lineage (NCBI taxonomy): Eukaryota > Metazoa > Arthropoda > Insecta > Lepidoptera > Tortricidae > Hedya > Hedya salicella. The sequence continues at coordinate 23,917,472 of FR990109.1, read as the reverse complement.
CGTGATTTAGAACGAAATTTATTTAGAAAGTTAATTAATTTTGCACTTGCCACATTTCGATTTCAATTTTTTGATTGAAGTTTTATGAATAATAAAATGAAATTTTCAGGGTAGCTACCTGATAGATAGAGCAAGTTTTTAAAAGCCAAACGATAATTTTTTTTATGTGATTTTTATCTTTTTAAATCCCCTTGAAATTGTGAACATATTGGGTAATTTTATCATTCTTGGCATTTAATTTTTTTTTTATTCCATTCAAAGATCTAACGATAGTAAATGTTACCATACTGAATTGGCCTATTTATCAGCTTAGCACACAAAAAAAATAAAGCATCTACCGCAAAAATTCACGTCACCATAAATAAAAATCTCATCATACTCGGCGATAGGTGAAGAATTAAAAAAAAGTCATAACTCCGAAAATACGAAAAATCGCGGAACATAGATGGGGGTGATTTAGATAGCCCTCTAGGTTCTCTACGTCCCAGCTTCAGTATATCACTACTTCTTGGGACACGTAGGTATTTTTATATAGTACTAACAGAATAGTACTAGTAGTAGGATAGTAATAACATAATGACAGGGTTTAAAGTGGATTATTTTACTTGTGACTATGACATACTTACTAGACATTGACATCATGTTCATGTTGTAGGGACTTCCGACTGATGGATACTTAGTGTTTCTTTCCATCGATATAGTCCAAATTTGGGAAACACTGTTATTGTGAGATATGCTAAAATAGCTATTCACAATATTATACAAAATTATATTTGCATTAGCTTTATCTTTTGCGAGCTGTATTTGATTTCTTTCTAGTCTTCTTGGCTTTGTAGAGCGACACTATTTATCACAATTATAAGGTGGTACCTATATTGTGAATCTGAACTTATTTTGCAATGGATGATTTATTGAGACTTGATCGAGGCAAGGCAAGATCATGGTACTCTTGGTTGAGCTGGTGTGAATCCAAGGTCCATACTGAGTCAAGATAATATTATTACATTGTAATGCTGTATATTGACAGTTATGTCATACTAGTGATGTTTGAAGAAGTCTTGGAGTTGGAACGGATACTGTACAGCTATTAGACAAACTTCCCTTTGCCAAAAAATAATGTCCTCTCCTAAATACCAGCATAAGCTTTGGCAAGCTTCGAATAAGTCTGGAGTGCATTTTATATATGAAAAAGAAAGAAAAAGAAAAGAACAAAAAAGAAGAAGTAAAGTTCCTTCAGAACTAAGGGGTGGAGGGCTATCCAGTCAGGAAAGTCGAGGCTCACAGCGTCGGGCGGGGCGGTGCCTGCGCTTTAACCCCAAAAGAAAAAACTTAAGGATATAATTAATAATTTTTATTAATAATTGTTTAATCAGATTTTATATGAATTTTCCCTTTAGTCTACGTAACTTATAATTCCTCTATTATCTATGTTACGTATGTTATGAATAGGTTTTTTAGGCGTTAGGTAGCGCTAAATTTACAGATAGGTCAGTAGGTAAGACAAATAGCTTCATCCTATTGTGTGAAAAGTACTTAGGGTTACTTACGGCATGACACAGGTTCCTACGACATCACCAAACGATCACTTGGCCAAATCAACGATCTAAACAAAGGATATTATTGAAGGAATTTCTAAGTTAGGTATTTAGGTTCTCATTTAGGTTTTATTTAGGTCTTATTAGGGTTTGTTTAGGTCTTGTTAGGTGTCTTGTAATAATTAGGTCTGGACTAGTCATAGATCTAGGTACAGTTGAACATTATTATAATTTGAATATTTTAGGACATTTTGGTGGCTGTATAATAGTTAGGCTTCGATAGTTAGTTAGGTTAGGTTTAGGTTAAGGTAAGGTTAGGTTAGTTAAGTTAAGTTAGGGTGGAATGGTACAGTGGGTAGGTAGGTGGGTAGGTGGGTGGGTAGGTATGTAGCCATATCTATGACGCGCGGTCATCGTTTCGAGTGCAAGCGAGAGCGCGGAACAAGCGATAGAGAGGCATGATCGGCCTAAGCGTTCGGCTTCGCTTCCACGTTATCACGTCACATTATCGTCCGTAAACGGACCTTACAGACAGCCAATTTTTTTTATTGTGTCGTTAGAACCGTTACAAACAGATATTTGAAACTATTCCAATATATATATTATTATATTTGCTTAACAGAAATATAAATATAAAGTTAAGTCAAAAACTAAGTGGTGTCCCCATACAAAAACTTGTAATAGGCGCTAAACAACCGGCCAACGGTGTGTCGTCGGCGGCGAAGTAAATCTACATAAAAGCGCTCCCGAGCAACACATAAACATGGGCACTGAGTGTCATTCAATCTCAATACCTGCCTAGTTTTCTTTACTAAAAGTAATGATATCCCACCAAAAACATAAATGTAAAAAAGGAGAGCCAAGTTCAATACAAAAATTATGCTTGGCTGTGTGGGCTTCCCCGCAAAAAAAATGGAGATCTAAACGAGTGCCAAGTTCTATGCAAAATTCAAAAATGTATTTATAGGAACAAAATAACATTATGAACAAGTATTAAACTCTATTATAACAATTGCTGTTATTTAAAAATATGAGATCTTAAAGTAGGTTAGATTTGATTTGGCCGCAATTGTTATAAGTATCCAATAAAGCAAAGAAATAGAGTTTAATACTTGTTCGTAATGTTACTTTGTTCCTCTTCGTGCCATCATTTAGATTTCCATTTTTTTGCGGCGAAGCCCACACAGCCAAGCATAATTTTTGTATTGAACTTGGCTTTGATTATTGAACTTGGCTCTTTTTTTACATTTATGTTTTTGGTGGGATTTATATATACTGTATAGATTGAGTAGACAAACGGTCACATGGAAGTAAATTAAAGAAACTGAATTATGCAGTTAATTTTTTACTTTTTAGTTTTGTTTTTTGGTTGGTTTCATTTTTTGTTAAAAAAATATTTTCATTTAGGGGTAGAGGATACATAATACGAAATTACGTTTTAAATTTTGTTTAGATAAATACTACAAAAACGTGTTACTGAACGTCAAGAGAACTAATTGAAATAATTCCGAAATTCTACCTTCGCAAGATTGGGTTAGTGAAGTTTTTTAGTCCTGTGTTTTGTTGATTAAAGAGATTAAGTGCTTGAAAGCTCAAAGCATAAATAAACATAACGCATTAGGAATGGATATTCAAACAAGGGACGGAATAAAATATTAATACAGAATATACCATATAGAGAGATACGCGTCACACGCAATACTCGGATACCCATTCGAATTTAAATGGCTGCAGTTCCCCCTTAAGGTCTGTTTCGCGATGACAATCAATAAGTCTCAGGGTCAGTCAATCAAAACCGCAGGAATAGATCTTAGGGGGGACTGCTTCTCGCACAGCCAGTTTTACGAGGCTTGCTCGAGAGTAAGCTCTCGACGCAGCTTGGTCGTATTGGCACAAGGCGGTACTGTTAATTTGATATATAAAGAAGTACAGCTTTTTTTCCAGTTTTTATAAATACTACCTAATGCTCAGTATTATCCATAAATAAATCTCAATTGTTCAATTACATCTGTTTCTTTTTTTTCTCAAAATTTAAATGCAATGCATAGCCTAAACTTCTGAAAGTAGGAATACGAGAAATGAAACATATATTCTGTTAGAGATCCGTATGTAGAAGCGCACTAAAGAAGGTTTTATGAAATTCGAGATATACGTGGACAAAGTCGCGGGAAAAAGCTTGTATTAAAATATTTAATTATCTTCGAAACTAAAATCTATGATAATAAATTCTACCAAGTAAGTACTCTGCGAGTTGATTATTCTCTGAAATGATAAATTCTTCCAAACTGTGGTCTATGATTAAAACGTAAATATAGGATAAACATAAATATAGGATATATATAAAAACAAAATGTATACATATATGTATATAATATTTTTTATGATTTAAACACAAATGTATAGTTTCAGATTTTTATTATGTATTTGTAGCATGTCACGATATTACTTGCCAAATTTCATAGTTCTATGTACCCTATCATTTTGATTCCCTTGAGAGTGTCGAAATATACGTTTTTTGCGGCATAAATGGCCGTATCTTTTTTTTACGATATTGTAGAAGTTTGTTTTTTTACAGCTTCAAGGGACCGTAGACTTATATGGTGGTAATTTCAACTCGGTACCTCCACGCGTTCTCGAGATAAAATTTCTAGGGTACTGCACTTGTATTTTTCTTTTTAGTTTTTTTACGCAGTCGGGTTTTTTGTTTTTTTTTTTTTTTATTATTTATTTTATTTTATACTTTTTAGTTAAAATTATAATTCAGTAAATTTCGCAATCTTTATCGTGGAGGCTATTGCGAAGCTTGCACAAATTTATTACAATTAAATGAAAATTTAGTGAGAACGGCTTGCTAACCAACTTTAAATCGTTATAGTTCCTAACTGGTCATTCACAATAAAAAATGATAAAAGTAACCTTATTATGATTTTTAAATCCCTATTCAATGATATCCTACTCGACATAGTACTTCGATTTTCATTTTTTTCTTTTTCACTATATGGCGTCTCATTTTCATAATTTTCATGTCTTTAGTGACATTCGGAGAATTAAGACAAATCGATTGACGTAAGAATCATCAAAATCGGTCCACGCGTTTGTTTTCTTGAGTGCCAGATAGGAACAAACATACATACATACATACATATCGTCGGCTAGTACCCATAACACAAGCCTTATGGAGCTTACCGTGGGACTAGTTCGATTTGTGTAAAATTGTCCCGTAATATTTATTTATTTATTTATTTACATAGACTGATAAACACATTACCCTCCTTTGCGTTGCGCTGTCGGATAAAAATGAATGTTATTTGGGAGTCGGTGCTGTCGTGTCACAACGCGCTAACATCGTAAATTTTCAGTAATTTACACATTCTGTATATGGCACCGACGCCAAAATAACATTAATGGTATTTACTGTATGGATTGAGTAGACAAACGGTTACTTGTGAATAAATTGTAGAAACTGAATAATGCAGTTATTTTTTTACTTTTAAGTTTTTTTTGAGTCAGTTCTATTTTTTGTTAAAAAGTTATTTCGAAATTGTTCAGCATTTTCTGTGATTGCCAATTATGGTATAAATCTTTTCATCGTAACTAATGTGGTCGAAAGTTCATCGTAACTAATGTGGTCGACCATATTATAACGGACCAGATTGTACCAAATGATATATTGCTCAATAAACGCACGCGACTTATGTAACGCACTTATGTACAATAAACAATTCATCATTATACACTGAGCAAGCGCAAAGCGTCTCCATTTAACCTTGTGCAAAAGGGTGATTCTCCGAGACCCTAATTTTCGATGTCCGGGGGCTTATTTCACTGAAAACATTAGTTTAAAAGCCTGTTTTTTTTTCAGAGATACTTTATATCTGTTGTCGACTGGGACATCGATCGGTTTTAGTATAAGCTCATTCTATATTTTTATATAAAAAAAAAATATCCGTTATTCTTACTACTCTGTCGTGTCCGTTCTCCATCTTTCTCAAAACATGTGATGACAACTTCAATTCAGTCAACTTAACGAATATTTTGATTGACTAGATGTATACATTATTAGTTATTATATTACTAAAATTTAACAAGTATTTTTTATCTATAATATTGTATTTAAAATTTAGGAAATAAAATGTGTCCGCGACAAAATTCTTATTTCTCTGGCGCGGGTTTTATTCGCCTGTATCGTAAACGTATTGAAGATTGTAGACAAACTTGCCCCGCGGGCAGTAAATCAGTCGCGCTCGGAACGTGTACGAGGTGGACGTGTCGGCTGTTGCACGTGGCTCCGGAGTTACGAAGGTAAATATCTTATTACTCTGTCCGTGGTTCAGGTACCATTCTTATTACTCTGTTCGTTTTTTTTAGATTTGTATAACTGTTAAAAATTTACTATTTTGCTTAATTAACTGCTTTACGTACTATCTAATCATATTATTAACGACAGCTGCGTTGTACATACACCATAAGAATCATTGGCTTTTTTTCGATAATTTCTTATTCCTCTGTCCCTTATTCCTATGGATTTTTGGACAATGGAATAAGAATTTTCCAAGTTTTTCTTGTTTTTCTTAACTGAGTTTCAAAAAGAAGAGTAGTTTATCAAGTGATTTTCTATGTTTTAGAGTGTTCGTCTTTCTGTCACACAAATTTTTGACAAATCTGTAGTGTAAATTTATAAATGTAGCGTCTATCTTACATAGAAAATTAATAAAGGTTTTGCACACAATGTGTCAAAACGACAGAAAAGGTATTTAAAAATGTCTGACCTACTGAGCATAAAAATATTAATTTTTAAATTATGAATCAAACCATGTCAAAAACAGATTGCTTTGCTTTTTCTATGAAAAGTAAATATTTGACTGTTATTTAGTACTTACATTTTTATAATAGTGCCTAAGTACATACTAGTAAAAGTAAAGTAACAGTTTTCTAAGGTTTGACGCTGGCAAAATAAGAGCCCTATTCTTAGTTCATATAATCATTAAAATAAATAATTATAAATGCACAATATACAAAATATTATAAATTGAAAACAAAATGACATTAATATTTATCTGTCAAGTCAAACCTCGAATACTATTATATTAACCGCTATTCAGATCGCAATTTTCTATTGTAGGTTGCCAAAATGCCGCGAAAAAAACTAACAGAGGAAGAAAGAAAAGAGCAAAAAAGAGTGGCAGAGCGCGTTAGGCTGGAAAAGATAAAAAATAATCCAGAACTCTATGACTTGTGGAAAAAGAAACAAAAAGAACAGTACTTAAAGAAGAAACGTCAAGGAAAAATCGTACCCATTCGTGATATGCCATCAAAAAAACAAAAAATAGCCAGGGTTAAAACAAGAGAAAATTCAAAAAGATGCTACTATAAAAAGAAATTAGCTCTAAGTAAATCTGAAGCAGAAAGTAATTCAAATTTAGAACATAGTGATCCCTTTGATTTGCCATCCACAAGTTCAATTGGAACAAAACAAAATCCACCAAATCGGTTGCAAGAACATCAAACTTGTTGTGCCGCAACATCAAGTGCAAAATTACCTCAAAGCCCTGTGAGTGTAACGTCAAACTCAACCGCACGTATAACAAGATCTACGGCTAAGCTACAACAAAATTGTCGTCAAAATGAAATTGACTTGACAGAGCATGAGACCGAAGTAAATCCCGCAAGTGACGTTCCTTTAAGTAGATCACCTTCACCGATTATTTCGACAGCAGATTCGCCGAGGTCTTTTAGTCCGCATGAAAATATATTCAATAGTTCTCCACTCATGTCAACAGCAGAATTGGAAAGGTCAAGTCCAGCAAGTGTATTAAATAGTTTCCCAGACTTACACACTACAGAATCACCAAGATCGTTGAGTCCGCAAAGCAGTATAACACTGAATAATTCTCCAAAGTGTATTAAAAAACATGAGAGAGTAGCTAATACTGATAAATCGATTAAAAAGAAATCTCCGTGGAAACACCTAATACGAAGACTTAAATACAGATCCAATAAAGAATTACAATTAAAAGATAAAAAAATCCGACAGCTGAAACTAGTAAATGAAAGATATAGAAAACAAATAAAACGTTTACGGAAAGATAAGGTTGTAAAGGACAGCCTGAAGCAGATAGTTACAATCGATAGACAAGACAGCATTGAGACTCTAGAGGAAACGTTACAAAATGTGGCAGAAAGTGAAACAGAAAAGCTTAGAAATGATATTACACGTTTTTTCGAAGACGACGAAAATAGCAGAATATGTCCAGGGAAAAAAGAATTTATAACTCAAAAAAAAGAAAAAAAACAAAAACGTTACCTTACCGACAGTTTGCAAAATTTGCATATGAAATATGTTCAGTCATGCAGATCCGAATCTCGAATAAGCTACAGTTGTTTTTGCAGGCTGCGACCGTTTTGGACTATTATACCAAATGTCCAAATCCGGGAAACGTGCTTATGTAAAGATCACGAAAATATAGAACAGGCAGTTACAGCCCTTAGGAAAAATAATCTAATCTCTGAAAAAAATACAAGCCAAGTTTTGCAATCTTTATGTTGTGATCCTGGAAATGTCAGTTTTTTATCTAGAAAGTGCGACTCATGTAAAAACCGAGACTTACATTACGGAGAATTCGATAATTCCAAAGAGACACATTACTGGATTTGGAACAAAGTAAAAAAAACCTACATGAAAGATGGGATAGAGAAAAACACCATACAAACTATAAAACAAAAAGTAACAGCCTATCCTAAAGAAAAGATAGAACATTTCCAGAAGCTGTTGACGCCTTTTATGAAACACTGTGGGAATATTACAAATCAATATAGTTACATAAAGGCATTGAAAGCAAATTTAAAATCTGAAGAATGCATCATTCACTGCGATTTTAGTGAAAACTATAACACTAAATACGCGTCGGAAATTCAATCCTTCCATTTCGGTAGTTCAAGACAACAGATAACATTACACACCACACTCATTTATTATCTTAAATATGGTGAATTTGCTAAACAGTCATTTGCTACACTCAGTGAATGTTTACATGATGCTGTAGCAGTGTGGGAACACCTATTGCCACTACTGAAATTTTTGGAAAACGAAGTGCCAGAAATTACAACCATTCACTTCGTTTCAGATTCACCATCGGCCCAGTACAGAAATCGTAAAATGTTTTATATAATGGCAAAGCTGCACTGGTACTTTCCAAGTTTACGTTTAGTCGTATGGAATTATACTGAAAAAGGCCATGGTAAAGGAGCACCTGACGGTGTGGGAGGAACTCTTAAACGAACGGCTGATCAAATTGTCGCTAGAGGGAAAGATATAGCCAACATAGATGATCTACTTAAACACCTCAGAGACAATATTTCAGGTGTTAAACTGGAAGTAGTTGGAGAATCTGGCATGCTGGAAAAAGATTTATTAATTCCCACAAACTTAAAGGAATTTCGTGGGACTATGAATATTCACAAAGTGGTATGGAGTGCCAATAAATGTGACACACTGGCTATGCGACAACTTAGTTGCAACATCGATGACTGCTCCCAAGAAGCCATAGAATGCCAACATGGCCAGCACATCGGGTTTTATTGCATCGGAAACATTGTTTCTAAAAACAATTCCAAGGCAAATAAAAAGGCAAGTACTGCAAAGCGATCCCTGGTTATGAAAGCCCCTCCAACGAGTTCTTTGGTCAAACGTAGTAAAACAAAGCAACGTTTAGAGGCTGCCAAAGAATCAGGTACTGATACGGATAAAACTCATCAGAATCTAGATCTTCCAACAGATGACAGTTTTTGGATGGATGTTTCGTCAGTTGATGAGAAAATTGTTACCCCTAAATTTAACAAAGCAGTATTTTCTTCCTTACACCAGAAAGGCATTGAGGCACTGTCTGACTCTGAAGATGAAGATATATTTACACTAAGCTCTTATAAAAAGCCCTGCTCTTCAAGGCTGACAAAACCATTAGACACTGAGACTTTTGATTCGGTTTCCAGAAAACAACCTCTATCCTTTGAGCGTACAAACGTGTCTGAATCGAATAATAATAAAAAATCTTCCAAGCTGATCAACCTGTTTGACTCCGATGATGAGAATATAATTTAATTTAATACTTGTACTAAAATAGTTTTAAGTGATCTCAATAAAAGTCTGATTATAAGTGCCATTACAATGTAAAAATAATGCTGTGATTCAAAGTTTTAAAGTTTTATAGTTACTGAAACGAATATTTTGTTAAATTTTAAGTTACATGAGTACTGAAAATATATATTGCCCTAGTGTTGTGAAGCCGTATACGGTATTTGAGATTCTTACTAGGGTCGATTAATAGTTGTGATTAAAATATGTCATTTAAAATAAAAACAAATTATAAATTATAAGAATTTTTATATTTTGTTATTTTAGAATATTTTTGTTAAAACAGTTCGATTTGATCGTACTAGAAATAAATAGGTACTTTGTTTATTTTTAAGAGCCATAACTATGTAAGTTTAGTTAATTTTTAATAAGCGTCCGATTAATACGAACCGATGACGTTCCTATGTATCCTTATAATGACTAAAACTGATTATGATAACGTTATGATTAATATAATCTAATCACTAATTGTAAGTACAGTGAGTAAATTTAATAACAATAAGTTTTAAATTTAGACCTTCTTAGCACCTAGTGTTTTTACAGTCTGGATGTTATTAATAAGAACAAATATAAAAATGATTCTAGAATACTTTTTTAATTATTTTGTGAACAAAAGTATAATATATGTTTTATAGATATACGGTTTTTTAATATTTTTGTGAACCTATTCTGACATTTCTTATTCCTATGGACCTTAATTTCTTATTCCTCTGGATCCAAAAATTAAAATGAATTTATTTTATGAATGAGTTCACAAAAATGTGGGCCAAAACCATAATTATGTCTAAAAATAAATCTATTTTCACAAGAGTATGTCCTTATTGGTCAAAATTCAAAAATAAAAAAGGACAGAGGAATAAGGCAAAAATCGCTGTCTCGAAGAATGACCCAAAAATGGATTCGTAAGTCCGGCAAATGTCTGGCTTTTTTCCTCTGCAGGTCGCATTCCTCAACCGATGACAGTGAAATTTTGTGAGCAGGTGTGGATGTTTTTTGTTGAATTAGTTTCTGTTTTTTTTTTCAATATGGCGGAAATATGCGGGTTGAAACACTCGCGAGGTCTACAGTTCACAGAACCAGTAGTATATAACTATTATTATTGTAACTAAGGAGACAGTTGCCACCTGCAGAATGCTACAGTAAACAATTTGAAGTATTTTTTTGGTGTTTCTTGTTTGTTCTGACCATCAAACGTTAACCACTGGAAATGGCATGCGGATGTATGCCCTGAAAAAATATATGAACAAATGTTTTTTTTTTTTTTTATGAGAAAACATCATTACAATCTTTTTAAATTATTCATACAAAGATTTAAGTAGAAGGAAAAAATCACTGCGACCCACTGCAGTCTAAGCACGTGTCATTTAGTCGTTCTTAGAGTGGTGCTATAAGGTACTAACTAAGCCTTTCAATAATTAATGGTACATAAGTCGCGAGTAACGTACATTTTGCTTAGGTAGAGCTCTACTAACACTGGATTTTCATAGATACGGCCATTTGTAGCGTGTATTTTGTACGGAACCTTCGGTGCGCGAGTCCGACTCGCACTTGGACAGTTTTTCTATGAATCTGCGCATTAATGAATGTGACTCTTACATTTTACCCGAGGGGAGCTGGGATTTCGGCTAGTTTATAACATTGGTAGGCTCATTAAGGACATGGAATCACAGATCCTAAGTTGAGGTGGTGTGTTTCGGGCGCGAAGCATGTAGCACGTGGTGCGGTGTGGGCGCAGGCGCCCAGCGGCGCCGCGCGGCGTCCGGCGGCAGTCGCGCTCCGCTCCGCGCCGCGACTTGGCGACCGACCGCGACCCGCGCCGACCGCTCGCGACCGCGACTTCGCGACCACGTGTCCGCGAGTGCAGTGAGTGAGTGCATCGTTCCCGCGCCGGACACGACCCCGGTGAGTCCTCGCACTGCCGCCGCACGAGCTCAACGCTACACTTCTAAAGTTTTGAACTTTGTTTCGTTTGTACTTTACTTTAAAGTTATCAACAAGATTGATGCTCATGGTCATTTGCTGCTCTTTAGAGCATTATCATCTAATAGGGAAAACTGCCCGTCACAAATATTGTCTCTTCGTATTATGCCTCTACGGAGGGGCCATTTTTGGAAAAAACTATTATGAGAATACATGATAGTTAGATGCAATTGAGACAGACAAACGGACTTGTTCAGTGCTGGGTTCGAGCCGACCGGCGCCGCGACCACGCGCGGCCGCAGGTGGTCGGACGCCTGCACGAGACCTAACCGTTATACCACTTATAACGATAATATTTTCTTCTGTTTCCGCGATTATTACTCATTGAAATAAAAAGGTTGCATGAAAAAATCTGAAGATGTACGGGAAAGAAATGTATAATACTTACATAATCGTTGCGATGAATGGTGAGGCATATTTATGATCATAAATAAAAAAATGCAACTCAAAGAAAACCAAAACAATTTTCATACTAAAATTAATTGTATATACTTCTACGAGATTCAGTTGAAAAAACATTAGGCCGTTATTTTTTTTCTTTTTAGTGCATTATTCGGGCCGGTTTTACTTTTTGTTAAAAAAAAATGTATTCTTAGTTTTTTATTGTATCGTTTCGCAAAAGTATATCTCGTGACAATTTCAACAAGCCCAAACACAGCTGAGATACATCTATACTATATAATAATTATAAAGTTGTAAAAATGAAATGTCTGCACATGAGGATATTTAAAAAATATATATAGTACGGACTAGTTGGAGGTCACTGAGTCGAAATATATTTTTTTTTCGATTATTTGATGTCTGTATGTGGCTTCGTCACGCAAAATCGGCCACTTCACCGATTTACACTTTCTGAATGCAAATGGTTATTATGTTTCTTATAATACCAAAATCGCTATATATATGCCTACAAAATTTGAGGAGTTCCTTCAATTCCTCATGGATCCCATCATCAGATCTTCACCTAAGTTATATGGGAACATCTTGAAAGTCCATCTTGTAAACCGTAAGTCCAAAAAAATGTAAAAAAAATATATCATATTATGTAACGTTTTTGAGTTATTGACGAAAAACTGTGCTTGTTAGTAAAATGACGTAAGTGCCACGAAAATACGCTCTTTTGCTAGTGCACTTTTACACATCTTAATTTTTTCATCTGTAGTGCATTTATTTGTAGTAACGGCTACGGAATCCTACTCTGAGCATGGCCCAACATGCTCTTGGACGGTTTTTAATTAATGTATCTTTGGATTGCGTTGACCTAGAAGCTTGATTGTTTAAAGCTTTACCCGCAGACGAGACGTAAGTATTTGAGAATTCTGAGAAAACGGCGCCTGACAAATAGACAGACAGAAAAAAGTCAACAAAGTGATCATAAAAGGTTCCGTATTTTCCTTTCAAGGTACTAAACTCTTAAAAAACAACATAAAACGGTGCTAGCAGGTTAAAGGAAACTCAAACTCAATTTATATTGTTTTAGCTACTGTCTTACTTTTCGTACCAGTCGAAATGCGAGCAAAAGTTCATTTGTTTGAAGTGTCAGTTACACTTTATTTCAAACATACTTCACGTGTTATTTACGTAATCATAATCAAAAATAAATGACGGTTTCTAATTCATCCTTGTAATATGTAACATTGATATTAATTTTAATTTTATTTCATCGCATACGCATCGTGGTGTGTATGTGATTTTTTTTAAGTCTTGTTAGGTGTCCTACCAGTAGATTTTTTTTTTCTCCGACGAAATAAATAAATAGTCGGGTATGGATATCCCACACACTGACGTATGTATACTATACATGCCACCGTCAGGGCCCGCGACGACACGAGGGAGTCGCGGACAGCGTTCCACTAAAATAACATGCTTTATCGGACACGTGACGGCTGAGATACCTTAATTTTTTTAAACTCCTGTTAGTACTAATAAAAGACAAGTCATGACAAATTATACCAATAATTTACTTCTTTATATATACAGTTGTAAAACGTAAATGTCTGCAAGTGTCTGTACCTACATTATTAAAAAAAAGCGATACAGACTATTTGAAAATCACCAAACGAAAAATATGTTTTGCATGTTTTGTATGTGTCGTTGTGGCATGATCACACCAAAACGGCTCAACAGATTTCTACTATTTTTAACCAACTTCCAAAAAAGGAGGAGGTTCTATGTTCGACAGTTTGTATTATTATTTTTTATTTATGTTCACCGATTTCTCTGCCAATTATGGACCGATTTTAATAATTCTTTTTTTGTTTGAAAGGATATGCTTTTGAGATGGTCCCATTGCCACCAAGTTGGGATCTGAGGATGGGATCCCAGGGAAATCGAAGGCTATCCTTAAATTTTATAGGCACTTATAACATTTTTCATATATTTTCTTAAGCTATTTAGGTATTTTCATATGGTAGTCATCATCTCATCATGCTGAGCTGATGACGGAAGGTACAGCTCCTTAATGGTTAAGAGTTAGAGGTTAATTCTTAAAAATCCTCTATTATAGGTCGGTACGTTAAAACCCCTGTTAGTCATATTCTTTTAGTGTGTCCCTGAGGTATTCTCCTTAGCACCAAGTCAAGATCTGATGATGGAATATCAGGGAAATCGAGGGAAACCCTCAAATATTATAGGCACTAACAGTGTTTGGTATATATTTTTCTACAGTTATTCAGTTGTTTTCGTCTGGTTGTCATCATCAGACAAACAAACTGAGCTGATGATGGAAGGTACAAATGAATATGAACTAACCAACTTTTACAGTTCTCACTTCCAAAGACTCGAGATGCGTGCAAAGTGCCTCCTCTATCTTCTCATTCTGGGCTCTAAAAAATACTTTATATCACTACTAAAATCCATCACTAAAAAGCAAAATATAAAAAAAAACAATAAAAAAAGAACCGACTTCAAAATAAACTAAAAAGCCATAAATAATCTTTTATGTACGGTACGGATCACATTTGAATCACCTTTTGAAGTCGGTGCCAAGCCTGAAGTAAATAGTTCTTTATTCAACAAAAATACGAATTACTATGACTAAATATATATATGTAGGTAGATAATAACTAAAGGCCCGCCGCCGCGGTTCTTTATAGTAATAAATGAATGGTATGGCACCGACTTCAAAAGGTGATTCAAATGTGATCCGTACCGTACATAAAAGATTATTTATGGTTTTTAGTTTATTTTGAAGTCGGGCCTTTTTTATTTTTTGGTACACGGGTAGCTGGGTATTCACACAAATGGTTACACGGTACGCGGGTAGCTGGGTATTCACAAATGGTTACACGGTACACGGGTGGCTGGGTATTCACAAATGGTTACACGGTACACGGGTGGCTGGGTATTCACAATTGGTTACAAGGTACACGGGTGGCTGGGTATTCATAAATGGTTACACGGTACACGGGTGGCTGGGTATTCACAATTGGTTACACGGTACACGGGTGGCTGGGTATTCACAATTGGTTACACGGTACACGGGTGGCTGGGTATTCACAAACGGTTACACGGTACACGGGTGGCTGAGTATTCACAAATGGTTACACGGTACACGGGTGGCTGGGTATTCACAATTGGTTACACGGTACACGGGTGGCTGGGTATTCACAATTGGTTACACGGTACACGGGTGGCTGGGTATTCACAAATGGTTACACGGTACATGGGTGGCTGGGTATTCACAAATGGTTACACGGTACACGGGTGGCTGGGTATTCACAAATGGTTACACGGTACACGGGTGGCTGGGTATTCACAATTGGTTACACGGTACACGGGTGGCTGGGTATTCACAATTGGTTACACGATACTTTTAACCAGACTTCGCTGAAGTAAAAAAAAGGGTTCTGACTTTATTCTCTTCCGTACACGAAGGCATTAGAATCGGACAATATAAATGACTGTAGCTATTTTTACCCGACTGCGCGACGCAGAGGAGGGTAATGTTTTTATCAGTCTATGTATGTTTGTGAGTATGTATGTATGTATGTATGTTTGTTCCTATCTCGTACTCTAGGGACCAAACGCGTGGGCCGATTTTGATGATTCTTACGTCAATCGATTCGTCTTATTTGTCCGAATGTCACTAAAGACATGAACATGATGAAAACTGAAAATGGCGAAAATCAAACGCCATATTGAGAAAAAGAAAAAAAAGAAAATCAACGTACTATGTTTATAGTGGTGTACCATGCTATATCTTGCCATTTTTTTCCGAAAATATCAAATTGGTTAAAAAACAAAGTCGTGAAAAGGGAAAAAGGAATTTGGTACCGAACGATCCAACCCGAAATCTTGAGCACACCATGGATTGATCGGTCGCTGAATCGCCAAGACATTGTTATATCATTGAGACTTCGCTCCGGACACATTCCATTAAATAAGTTTGGTTTTATGATGCACTAAGTTCCCTCTCCACTCTGTGAAGAGTGTGATATAATAGAAGAAACGTACCACATCTTGATGGAGTGTGTGCGGAATGAGTCTTCAGAAACGATCTGCGGAATTGTAGTAGTATGTTCATAGAGGTAGGCGGTCGCAACAGCGCACTGGCATCTCCTTTGTCGGACAATGCCAGGGCGCTGTTTAAACTAGTGAGACTGGGTCTCGCTAATCGATGAGTAGTAGAATTGTTATTGATGGCTCAACGGAGCGACATAATCGCCATGCGATAAAGCTCCTTAATACAGAGAAAAAAAAAGTGCTATGTCGAGTGGGGTATCATTGAATAGTGATTTGAAAATCATTATTGAGTATTCTTTATCATTTTTAATTTTGAATGACTAATTAGGAACTATAATGATTTAAAGTTGGCTAGCAAGCCGTACGAATAAGAATAAGAATATATGTATTTGTCACCCGCCGTTGTCACTAAATTTTCATTTAATCGTAATAAATCTGTGCAAGCTTCTCAATAACCCCCACGATAAAGATTGCGTTTACTGACTTATAATTTTAACTAAAAAGTATATAATAAAAAAAATGCAAAAAAACAAAAACCCGACTGCGAAGAAAAACTAAAAAGAAAAAACCCCTACCTTCGAAATATAATTTATAATAGACATGTTTCATGATTCATGATCGATACTCACATAAAACAATTAATAAATTCTAATGTGGAACATAGCCATTAGTAGTCGGGACCCATTATTGAGAAGATTTGCGTCGATCTACATTTCTTATCCCGACTGTTTAAAATAGCTATGTTATATATAACTCGAAACTCAAAAACGGTATACATATCCGATCATGTTGAAAATAATTTTCGTTGAAAGTACTTATTAAGCGTTACCTTGTAATATTTGCCATATTTTTGGACTATACGGTTTAAAAAATAAAGGGACGAAATTTATGAAAACTAAGCAGCGATTATTTTTTGCATACTATATTGTACCCACAATGCATGCACATGCATGTAATTCTATTTCATAAAAACTCGTACCTAATTTATGTTCTAGCGAATAAACAAATTAGAAATATGTCACTTAATGCAGAACACAAATAATCAGGCCAAAAACAGGCTACTTATCATTGTAAGAAGGATCAAAAGAATGGTGTCACGTAACAACATTCTGATGAGATGGTCCACGTGTCCGCGTGGATTTGACACCTCATAGCGTAGCGGGAAAACGTTGCTACGGATGCCGGCTACGGCGTAGCACATGAACACGTAGCGTCGTTGAGCTTTGAATGCAAAGCTCAACGACGCTGCGTAGGACGAGAATGACCCATTGGTTATTCTCGTCCTACCAATGATACTAAATTTTTGTCGTCCTTCGGAAATCGGCCATATTTCGTTTCTTTTCCAGACCAAATCAAATCAAATCAAAATATTCTTTATTCAAGTAGGCCTAGTTACAAGCACTTTCGAAATGTCAGTTACATGAGAGTGAATGTTTGTCAAATATAACTTTTACGGAGAAAAATTATCTTTCATCCGACCCGTGAGCACGGTAGCTGTAAAGCGTCCAAAACGTCGGGAAACCAGAGATGAGATATACGCAATATAATAAATATGTTTACATTTTTTATTTAAATCTCTCATTTTAAATATTTTACAATATAACGTAAAGCACCCGAGCTACCGTCGAGAATTCAAATAAATCTACTTCAATTGCTTTATTGAAATAGGTAAGTGATAATCGCGGAAACCGAAGGTTCGAATTACGAGTGAATAATTAGATCATTGTCTAAATGGGTAACAGAATCATTGAACTGACCATTTGTTAACATTATTTACACAAAATTGCATTAAAATAACCTTTTCCAGATCTCCAAAAATACCCATAAAAGTCTCTAATGACAAAGTCATATTATATGTATAGGTTAGAGAACTATTTAAGAGACAAATTATATGGCCTGAGACAAAAACCAAATAATTTACTTTTACCGGGACACGGATCTTATAAAAAGGCATATCAAACATACGTAACTTGTTTTACAAAAGAATCATTTTTTTTCTCCTATTATATTTTTCTACTTTTATAAATTTTGATATGTTTTCTTGGAGACCTACGCATTGGAGTTTTACAATAAACAGAAAAACATCACAATCTAGATAATGACACTATAGTACATAGTAATATTAATGCAACAGACACATACCTGGGCACACTTTACAGGGAGATGTATATTGTCTCCGGGTCCATTAGATTATAACTTAACGTATAGTCCTACACATACTTACAGAGATATAAAGAGTCTTTAGGCGACAATATCGGTCTTATGATGATCTGTATAGACCAGACCCAAGAATTTGAGCGAGATTCTTTTGTCATACGTAACACCAGCTACTTTTTGCCATTTTACCCACGCGAGAGCTTTGAGGTGTTGAATGTAGCTAGAATTGCGCATCCTGTTTTTTTAACCTGAAAATGAACTGGAATGGTCTGGCTATATAGACCTCCTTACTAGTTATCGGGGAGCGCAAACCCACAAAGGGAATGCTTTTGCGGCCACTTAGAGTGGCGGTGGGACGCGAAGAACTGCCGAAGGACTGCATCATGGTACCCCAATATTTATATTGGTCGAAGCACACAACATTGCATAGCATTTGTAAAAACTCTTATTTATTCACGGTAACAGCTGTTACCTCTCTCGTCTCGTCTCGTCAACATAGAGTTTGCACATTTTGATGTCACTTATTTGTAATGTAAGTTACATGATTGATGTCGAGCATCGCGCCAACTTCCACGCCGATTTAAACGAACAGGAAATTAGAAAAAGTATAGACGTGATTTAACTTAATTCCGGGGCGTCAGATGACATTCAAGATTATAATCGGCGTGTCTTGATCGCAAGTATTGGAACATTAGTAGAATATTATATTTAGGGCGAGAACGAAGTGGCGGCGGGGCGAGCCGGCCCTTTGATGTCCAGGAATAGCGCAGACACACGCGCCGTGTCGCCGCGCGCCGCCGATTCCGCGCCACGCCACTCCAACGTGCCGGCCACACTGCGGCCGGACCCTTGCAAGTGCCCGCGGGCTCCGATCTTGACAATGTGTCCCATCGTGTCGTGGCGACTGTTGGAACTCAGTGGTTCCTATTCCTAAGAAATGTTGCTTTTATGCTGACTTAAACTGCCAAATATTTTTTATTGCCTTGTATTTTTGCCTTTTATTGTGGTACCAAATACGACACACCTGATAACGTCAGTAGGACATTAAGAGAGAAATATTCGATGTTTTTCAAGATTATGCAGCGAATGATGAACGAATAGTTAGCTAAATGAACGACGTGCCAGATGATACATTCACTGTGGTACTGCTTTATATAGGATATGCAGGACCCTTAGCCGAACTTAGGTATTTGCAAGATACTGAATGAAACGATGTGAACTTGTTAGAGACCTAGCGGCTTGCGACTACGAGTGTGGTGCACAGCGCAGGGCGCGCCGACGCCGGTGCGATACGTACGATGCATATAGCCCTTCATATTAATGGATACTGTACCTAGGTACGGATAAACGTGTCGCAGTTCAGATACGAGTATAGTCTGCGGAGGGAACGTTTCCGATCCAATGAGCCCAAGGGCCCGGGGCGTGGGGCACGGCGGGACGGGCGCCGGAGGCAGCGGGAGCAGGAAAAGGAGGTCGCGCGGAGCGGGTTCGATCCCCGCTGATTTATGGGTGCACTTAAATTGTCTATTTATAGTTCCGCACGAGCCTGAAACGACGGCCATTCGCCGCCACGCGAGTCGTCGTGAGCCGCGGTGATCGTCGCAGGCAGCGGCCGCCCGGCGCTACGAGTAGGTCGCGGCGCCCGGCGGCGCATTAGTGCAGGTTCGGTGCCCGCGGCGCCGCTTTGAACGGCCTGCCGCCCGCGCCCCGCTCCTCGCGCCCCGCTTCGTCCACCCGCGACGCTGTAAAGCCGTTACACGCTCTGCGATATTATATCTGTCGACTCGTAAAACATTCTAATAGTGCTCGGCTACAGGATAATGACAATTTCAACTGCTCACTGGTCTATGACTGCAAATATCTAAATGAGATGTTAATCAAATCAAATCATCAATCAAATCAAAATATCCTTTATTCAAGTAGGCTTAGATACAAGCACTTTCGAATTGTCAGTTACAATGAGAGAAGTCTTTGCTGGGAAACATACAATATGATCCAACATTTGTTGCAAGGATTAGGGAAACCCAGAAAAACCTAATCAGATCATTTAACTTAAGTATAATACTTATTATTGATAAAATCATCATTTTAAAAATTAAAATAATTAGTAAATCTAGAATGTGTCTAGAATAAAATTCTAAATGTCAGAGTATATAAAACAATTAATATGCGTGTACCAATTAACTATTACAATATTGTCTTAATTATACTTAAAACTTTTACAATTGTGTTATAACTAATTTATAATTGATACACGCAGAGGAGATGTACAAATTCTCCAGATCAATGTTAATATAAAATATAAACTATTTTTTTTTTCAGAGATGTATAAGGTCTCTAGGCGTCACGACATGCGATAAAATTAAATATAATAATTTGACTGAATTCTACTGAGATGTTTAAGGTCTCTTAGGGGTCAAAGTGCATAATACATTAAACATAATTATTATTAAATCTAAATTTCTTAGAGATGTATATGGTCTCTAGGCGTCATAACATGCAAAAAGATAAAATTTGTTGATTAAAATCCTCAGAAATGTTTAAGGATATACCTCTATAAATAAAACAAAACTCTTAGAGATGTATACAGTCTCTAAATCAAATAAAAAATGATAAACTTCAATCGAATACAGGATGAAGTCTCTCACGTCATCAGTTCATTAAACACTGGTAGGCAGTTACTAGGTATACAATTAATTTGGCCCTTGCTAGCATGAACATACCGGACCCCACAAACGGCACCCGTTCACGAGCATGACGCATATCTCAGCCATCGCCTCCCTCAACCATATTTTAGGGAAGGTTGCGACCCGATCAACGACGCCACCGTAAGCAAAGACCTTTAAGCGAGCATGACATGCTCACACTGCCGGGCATTAAACACTAAAAGTATTACCCGGTGAGAAACAACAAATGTGCTCTCATGTTACATTAAATGCGAACTATTATTACCTCTTAAAATAATGCTTACTTTACATACACAAGACTAAACTACTGGCTTAAAGACATCTTTATCGTCTAAAAAGTCATTTACAGTATAATACGCCTTGTTTAGTAGGTGACGTTTTATGTGGGACTTAAATTTGCTGCAAGGTAAATTCACTACATCGGTAGGTATTTTGTTATAGAAGCGTACAAAGTAATGAAGTGGAAATTATAGTCACGTGTAGTTAGTTATCACGCCGTGGTGAAAGGGGGAACACGACTCTTTATAGCCGCGAGAGGTTGCTGTTTGTTATTACCATATTATGAAAAATCATACGTGCGAAAGGACATGTCACGTCGCCGCACGAGCGCGTGCGCACGCGGGCCCGCCCGTCGGCATGACCCAGCTACATGATCACGTGGACTCATCACGTCACCGTCACTGGACACAGAAACAAGGGTTGGAATAAATAATGTTAATGTTTGCAGCGCACCGGGCGAGTCGGGGGCGGGAATCAAATATGCCAAGCCGGCACAATTTCGGCATATTTTAACATAATATATTAGATTCCATTACGAAGGTCCGCTGTAAAAAGGCGGACGACATAAAATGATCAAGTATAGATATTAAATACCGATTTGCGAGCAATTAATATTGTGTAACAAGGAATTTCTTTATTAAACGGGAGGGCGGGCCTCCCTCCGGCTGTCCGCGAGCTGCGAGTGCTTCTTTTTCTCCACTCCGGCTCCGCTGCCAACAAAAGTGTTATCCATTTATCACCGTTAAATACTTAAATAGATCATTTTTTGATCTCGGTTAAAAATGATGAATAACTTGAACACATTAATTTCTACTGAACGTACTTAGTCTTGATGGAAAATACATCAAATCAATAATCCGATATAGGTAGAGATATAGGTAGAATCCGGTATAGTAGGTAGGTAAGAACAAAGATCTGTTCGAGCGCAATTCGCGAGTAATTATAATTTGTTTGATCTCCGCGCACCGCCGAGCGCGGGCTCGCTCGTCTCTCGTTTCAAACCATGTTCCAAATACATATTTGATTAATTATTTAGATATTATTTCCATGTAAAAACTTCAATTGGTATCAGATAATAAATAAACCATGAAGTAAGAAAATAAATGAGATATATGTAGACATCGGAATATTAGTACTTGTCTGTCTAGTTACGAGGGTAAGCCAGGGCAGATCTTAGTTATTTAAATCTTCAAGTCATGTGTTGGGAAGTGAATGTTTAAATTTAGGGTATTTGGTGAATCTTTTATTTCAATGCTTGCATTATGTATAAGCATTACATAAAATACGTGTCCGTTGCATGGTTTGTTAGTAAATGGAGAAAAGAAAGAACTTTTGTGAGCTAGCAGTCTCGCAAGTGACACCGGTCTCGATGTGCTGGTAACAAGATATCAAAGTTTGCGAAGGCAATCACACTTGATACGAATTTTAGGGAAAGTTGTTCAAAACGGGACCAAATGAAATGATAAATCAAAAGGTAATGTGCTTCCCTCCGACATTCGTAATGAACTTTTGATGGCGGCGGGCGCGAGCGGCACGTAATTATAATGCCATTAACAAAAAGTCCAGGAATGTCGCGCGGGAAATGACACCGCGAGGATCGCGCTCCCCGAGCGTCGTGACGCCCGCGCCGGGGCCTCGTGCGGTACCGGGCCGTGCTCGCATGAGGCCCGCTCCACTGAAAAGCATAAGATCCAGTGTTGTTTCGGGAAACAAGAGTGGGAGCAAGAGTGTTACTTCGGTCCACCTATTTTAGCACCAGCGGGTGAAGAAGTCGGAAGCAATTCAGACCATGCGTGTGTCTGTACTATTATACAATTTGCAGTTCCTAATAGACCCAAATAGTAAACAAATATTTCTCATCGGTGTTTTTGTTTTATGACATAGAAGGCAAACGAGCAGACGGGTCGCCTGATAGTAAGCGATCACCGTCGCCCATAGACAGTTTTTGTATTTTGTGATTGGATGCATCATAGTGAACTATAAAGTTGTACAAATCGTGCTCGTATTGAAACGGCTCAAAGTCACTCAGAGAACAATGGAGAGGGCTATATATGCTCGGAATTTCATTGCGAGTTTAATTAGAAATGAAAAAATCCGTTAAAGAATTGCTTGTAAGTAGATCCGACGGCCGATGGGGCCGACAAGTTCTTGAGTGGTGACCGCACACCGGAAGACGCAGCATGGGAAGGCCTTCCATTGAGTGGCCTTGACCTAGTGAAGATCACTGGAGTTTGACGTAGTGGACGTCTTTTGGCGGATGCGGACATTTGTAAATAATAAATAAATAAATATCTCAATTATTTATTTATTTATTATTTACAAATGTTTACATGACTTACGAGTAACAGAATCATCCAAAGCGCCATGAAACTTAAACTTAGAAAATTACATGAATACAAATTTTCACACGAAGTATTACAAATTACTTTACACACACTCTTACATTACACTAGTAGGCCTAGCATCCATCATTTCGCAGAGTTTGAGGCATTCACTTCTCACAGCCGTCCATCGCCACGCAAACAGATCACACTCCGGTGCGGATGCCAGGAGGGCATTCATCAGAGCGAGAGCACGAAGGAGCGGAGAGTTCTTGTGCGCCGCGGTGCGCGCCACTGGCACCGCCAACAGATCGCGTCGGCGCGGTCTGAGGGCTATCCTGGGGACGTCTGGTACGTGCAGACGCACAAGTTGCGTCACCAGATCCGGACAGTCCGAGTCACCACGCAGGGTCCGACACGCGAACGTCAGCAAGCCTAGGTTACGTCTCACCTCCAAAGAGTTGTAACCTAAGGTCCCAAGGAGATACTTAGTTGGGTAGAGAAACGGGTAGTACCCGTACATTTTCTTAAATAAAAACCTTAGAAATGCCTTTTGAATTTTATCTAGAAGCAAAGCGTAAGTCGATTCATGAGGATGCCAAATGATGGACGCTGTCTCAAGCTTGCTTCTTACTAAGGCATTATAGACGACCTTGATGACAACGGGATCGTTAAAGTGACGAAGGTTACGGATAACGAAGCCCAGTCTTCGATAGCAGCCGGCAGCAAGCGATGAAATATGCTCATGAAAAGTTAGCCGCGTATCAAAGACCACACCCAGATCCCTAGTGGAGAGCACACGGTTTATGGGCTCGGACCCAAGCGAATATTGAGCCTGTATCGGCAAATGAGCTCGGCTAAAGGTGCAGACGCAACACTTAGCCAAGTTGAAGAGCAACTTGTTTTCCACACTCCACCGAAAAACCGAGTCGATGTCCCTTTGCAGCGACTCACAGTCACTAGTCTGCTCCACTCCATACACTAACTTCAGGTCATCTGCATATAAAAGACACTGAGCCGACTGAAGAACTGACTTGAGGTCGTTTACCATGATCCCAAACAAGAAAGGCCCTAATATGGAGCCCTGACTTACACCAGACCGGGTATGATATGGGGCCGAGAGAAAGCATCCATGTTGGACGTACTGCTGTCGATCACGTAGGTAACTAGCGAAGAATGACAACAATGCGTGAGAGAAACCAAACCGATCCAGTTTCGCCAGTAGCACATCGTTATCCACGCGTTCGAAAGCCTTTCCGAAATCGAAATAAAGAACATCGACTTGGATGCCTCTATCCAGGTGCTCAGATATGCTATCAGCCAAGATTAATAAATTGGTGTCAACAGAGCGAAACCGTCTGAATCCATGTTGCGCGTCACATAAAAATAGTTTTACCTGTGAGCATAGAGTTTGGTGGAGTATGGACTCAAAGAGCTTAGCCAGAGTGGAAAGGACAGCAATGGGCCTGTAGTTTTTCACGATAGTCACTTCATTTCCCTTTGGGATAGGTCTCACCCTCGAGACTTTCCAGCGGAGAGGGTATGATCCAGCACTAAGCGCCAAGTTATAGATATAGTGTAAAGGAACTTTTAGAAACTCCACACATCCCTTTACTACATACGCTGGCAGGTTGTCGGGCCCAACAGCGCTATTGGATTTCAGACGCTTTATCCCAGATAAAACCTCTTCCATTGATATTGAGGAAGGAAAAAGAGAAAGTGTAGATGGTTACCGGCCGGTATCGATTATTCCTAGCGTAGCCAAGGTGTTAGAAAACGGTTTGTGTTACCGACTTACAGCATTCCTGAAGTCAACTAATGCGTTGTCTGACCGGCAGTATGCGTACAGGGCCGGCCGCTGCACCACTGATATAGCACGTGAAGCCATACGAAAGGTTATGGATGCCCTGGAGAACAAACAGCAGGTCGCGATGCTCTGTTGCGACCTCTCCAAGGCATTTGACGTAGCCGACCATAGCGTCATTGCCGCCAAATTGCTACATTACGGCATACGTGGCAAAGCCCATAACCTCCTCACTAATGCTTTGCGTGACAGATCGCAAGTTGTGGTAGGGGACGGGGGGCTAGCCAGATCAGATCCGCTGAGTACGTCTATGGGAGTAGCCCAGGGATCGTCGATTTCGAATATTCTGTTCTCCCTACTACTGAACGATCTACCGGATGCAATAACAGCAGCCGACATATTAATGTACGCAGACGACGTAGCAGGGATTATAACGGCACCAACTGTGGACAGTTTGGAGACCCGCCTCAATGACGCCGCAAACCAACTATCTCGGTGGTTTAGTCTGAACGGCCTGGCGCTAAATTTAACCAAAACGCATTTCCTCCACTTATATGTCGGGGGCCGAACACCGAGGTCACTTAAGGTTCAAGCAGGTGGCGTATGCATGGAACAGGTGGAAACCACAACATTCTTGGGTTTCGAAATCGACCGTAAACTAACTTGGGCGTCTCATATAGATAAGCTCTGCGGAAAACTGGGTGGCGCTTGCTTCGCACTCCGCCGGCTGGCTGGAGTCGTGCCACGTCATGTCGTCCGAACGTGTTTTTATTGCAACCGTCCAATCACTCCTGCAGTACGGCACTGACTTGTGGGGGCGCGCCGCGGACTGGGAACGCGCATTCCGACTCCAGAAAAAAGCTGTGCGCGCGATGGTGCAACTGCCTCGGGAAACCTCCGTGAGGCCCTATTTTAAGGAGCTGGGCATACTGACTTTGCCATCGGTAGTAATACAACAGATTGCTACCTATGGGTATATAAATCTGAGTCAGTATACAAAACGCGCAGACCAAGCCCGCCTGCTCCGACACCCGAGTAGGCTCCTGCCGATAAAACGACGACTCGCGAGATCTGGTAAGGTGACTCACGTTGTGTGCCCTACGGTCTACAATAAACTGCCAGTGGCAGTTACCTCCGCTCCCTCTCTAAGTTGTTTTAAAATAAAACTAAAAAAATGGCTTCTCGAGCCCGCATTTTATAGTTTTGACGAATTTTTAAATGTTGAATTGTAATATAAGTACATAACTATTGTATACGTACTTACGATTATTTTTATTCTATGTTTGTATATTTTTACATATTAATTTATAAATGATTTTAAATCTGCTGTGTTGTGACATGTAATATTGAGAATATTATTAATAAATGATGAAATGATGATGATGTACATTGAAGATATTCTAAAAAAAAGTAAAACGGGTTATTTAAAGACCACTAAATTGTTTTATTTTTTTAATGTATGTATATGTTTAATGTATATGTTTTGCGGCCTCATCACGTCAAAATTGCAGGATACTCGTAAAGTTCAACCAATTTTGGTACACGGGTGTGGGCATCCACAAATGGTTAAAGGATACTTTTTACCCGACGGCGCAGAAGCAAAAAAGAGGGTATGACTTTGTTTCCTCCGCAAATAAAATAGAATATAGATTGGTGATTTATTACTATTAGATATTGGATCGACATAGGGTTAGAATCATTAAACAACCGCACATTGGAACTAATCGAACGCACTAAAAATATTGGGGTAGCAGGATCCTTGGCGATAGGGTCCGCCGCACATTACCATAACAGCCTCGAGCCCTTTATGCAAACCTCGCTTCGGTTATTGAGGTCGTAACGAGCATGCAAAACGCGCCGACGCGTTCATCACGGGCATCGGCCGCCGCAGCTGTCGCTAGCCAGATGTTAAGGCAGCGATCACGATCTCACGAGACACAGAACGTAAGAGGATGACAGACGTGAACATTCGTCATTTAGTGACATTCGTCGTGCATCTGTCAGTTTACCGACCAGCCTGCCCGTCGCACCGGTCTCGTTTTAGCCGTGTCTCAACATCAGAATATCGCGCTTCTAGTTTAATTTGTTGCCGCGAGATAATTGGTGGGATTAAGTAATTGGACGGCGTCGCGAAGACAGCGGGCGTGATGGATGATCCGGCGGGGTCGGGTCGGCCGCGGGGAGGGCGGTGAGGGAGGATCGGTTTGATTTTTCTCCGATCAATCATTTTAAATGAAGTCTGAAACAGCGAGTAGGCATTAGCGCCCCAGTGATGGATGCGGCGGCCGGCTTACACATCCACAGACCGTATCATTATCGCGTCCATTATAACTCTCACCTGTTTCTGATCCAACTGTCCGCACGCAAAAGAGATTTTGAAGCATGGTGTGAGCCTTGTGTGAGCGTATGACATCCGCTTGTCAGGGTTCCGTAGCCAAAATAGCAAAAATGGTTTTTCCCAAACTATAAAGTCTCGTGCAAAAAGTCGTGTAGTGCCAGCATGTCCGTCCGTCCGTCCGTCATAGTTGATAGTTAAATAATAATAAAATATATTTCTAGGGGGGCACTCCATACTCTAACCGAAATTGTTTTTTTTTTTAGCAAATATTAATGTGTGGCATATCGACAGTTCTTTTAAAAACACTTTGAGGTTACTAAAAAATGTTTGATTTAGTGAATATTTTCGGAAATTATCGCTCCGAACGAAAGTTGCAGGAATTGTGTCCCTCTAATGTCCAAAAAATATGAAAAATATTACAAAGATAAAACTTAATAAATACTTTAAACGAAAATTATTTTCAACATGATCAGACATACCGTTATTAAGTTATTGCCAAAAAACTGCGCTTTTCAGCAAAAGAACGTAAGTGCCGGGGAGATACGCTCTTTTGTTAGTGTTATTTTTTCATATCGTATTTTTTTCATTTGTAGTGCATTTTTTGTATTAACGGCTGCGGAACCCTTAATTGAGCAGGGTCCGACATCCTCTTGGCCGGTTTTTTTCTCTCCAAGTTTTTGGTGGAAATATCTTTACAAAGTATATCATCTGTTTTCAGGGTTCAGTAGCCAAAATGGCAAAAACGGAACCATTTCGTCATGTCTGTCCGTCCATGTGTCACAGGCATTTTATTCAAAAACTACAAGATGTATATTGATGAAATTAGGAGTATTAGGTTAGGTGTCTTGTATAAGCGGATACTTAGTTTAATAGTTAAATTACCAAGGGGGGGGGCATTGCAGACATGTAACTTACACTAAATTTTTATTGGAAATAATCGCACCGGAATGCGCATAAATTGTGACCCTATGTTTTCTAAACCTTATCTCCAAAAAAAAAAAAAATCATAAAGCTTAATAAATACTTTCAACAAAAATATTTTCAACGTGATCGGATATACCGTTTTTGATTTATTGCCAGTAAATTGCGCTTTTCAGCAAAAAGACGTAAGTGCCGTCGAGATAGGCTCTTTTGCTCGTGAATTTTATCTGTAGTGCATTTTTTGTATGAAAGGCTGCCGAACCCTACACTGAGTATGGGCCGACGTGCTCTTGGCCGGTTTTTCCGTTTTCTGTTATTATTGTAGCAGTCATTTAAATAGGTAAAACTTCAGTGCACTCAAACGCCTATGAAATTATAATAGCAAAACATTTGGAGTTGGACTGGTATATAGAGGCAGAAGCGGAGAATAGTTATACCAACTTCTCATAATTGTTCGTATTGCTAGGTTTTAATTTAACTACAAAATTAAGGTAAAACTTAGAAAAGATAAAATATGTTAAAGTTGATTTATGTTATAATTTTCCACTTAATTTTCACAAGCATAACGGCCGAATATATTAAGGATCAATTTGTGCACTGTAACATCTTAATGTACCATATGTTCTGGTGCATAAATGATTAATTGATTGATTGAAATATTATTGAGATTAATCACGCCGTAAAAGTCAAGGGCACCTCGACATGTTTTAGTCCACTCCGAGAACATTAGTCATTAAACACGCGTAGACTCCTACTTTCTGACAGCCCGGCAATGCAGGCGGAGGCGCGGTCCGCGAAACCACCCGACTACCCTCGTTGTCATTGACATTTATAATACAAGCTTTTATTTAGCTCGTCGAGTTTAGTATTTTCGTTTGGGTCTTTTGCAAGTTAAATTTGACCCGCTTCCTAGTTTTCAATTGAGCTAAAATTTGGTATACTTACACAATACAATATCATGACACCATCGAGCTGATCTGATGACGGAGCCGGAAAGTGGTCTTTACCTAACGAGTTTGGGCTCTTTAGTATTGTCTTAATGAGCAGTTGACGGGTGTTCAAAGAAAAATACAGTCGGCAATAAAAGCTTGTCTCAAAAAACGTTTTTTTGATAAAATCTTTATTAAGTCCATATTAAATTAACATATTAAAATGTTATCATGGATACCTTAATATTTTTACTCTCTCTCTCACTCTGACACTCAGGACGTTAAGTAACCACAGAGTATTAAAAAAACTAGTTTTACTCCTTGGTTGTATTTAATTATTTTTCTTTTAGAAACTTGTATGTTTTGTTTGTCAGTGTTAGTCGGAAAATGTAGAAGTAAGGATAACCATTCCATTCCAGCATCTAAATAAAATAATTTAAACGGATTATATTGCGTAAGGTACATTAGGTAGGTATCTCATTTGAGTTTCCAAAGTTTCGGAAACATTACAACTCTCGTTTTTACGGGTAGGCAGAAAAAAAACACACATTAGCCCAATCAAGCATGCATGGTACACCACCTTTATTTCTAATTTAGGGCTTTTAGGTTTGAACAAATTGTAACTTTGACATATTTTTTTTTCTTAGTCTACCCAAGAGTCTACCCTAGAGATAAATGCGATATAAATTGTTATATTAAATGATGGTAATCGTGGAAACGGTTTAAAATTTTAAAGTCTACCATCGCTTAAAATAAATGAGCATGTTGTAACACAGCGTGTGTGTCGTTCCAGATCAGAGTGGACGGTGGGAGCGAGGCAGGCAGGGGCGGTGGAGGAGGGCATGGTGGACGAGCGGCGGCGCGCGCGCGGCGCGACGTAGCGGGCATGCGCGCCGCGCCGGCGCCGCCCGCGCCGCCCGCGCCGGCGCCCGACGCCGACTTCATGGCGCTGGTGCGGGACTTCAGCGACTACTTCTACGGCAACGCCAGCCCCACCGCGTTCGAGCAGCACAACGCGAGCGTCGACCCGCTGGCGCTGGGCAACTGTAGCTGGGACGCGTGGAACGCGACGTGCTGGGGCGGCGCGGGCGCCGGCGGCGGCGGGCGGCCCTGGGCGCTGCTGCTGCTCGTGTTCCCGGCGCTCACGCTGTTCGGCAACGTGCTGGTGATCGCGGCCGTGCGCCGCGAGCGCGCGCTGCGCTCCGCCACCAACTACTTCATCGTGTCCCTCGCGCTCGCCGACCTGCTCGTCGCCGTCGTCGTCATGCCGTTCGGCGTCTACTACCTGGTGAGTAGTACTGTTCGACCCCCCACTCGAAGAAACCTTCACACACTAGCATACCTCTGTACCGAACGTACCGCCTCTTTCCGCACCGAACTATTCTAATTAGCAGAAGTTTTAATTTGTTTCGTGTTCGCCGATTTGTCTCCAGTTACTCTAATTCGAGATTCCTCAAATGCGTAGCGAAATCCGGAAGTGAAAGCGATTCACGCGTGTTCACGGCGTGGCGCACCTCGGGCTGCTTGCGGTGACGTGTCGTGACTCTGCAGAAGGATACTACGAATAACTCACATACCTACTTAATTTATACAGGTAACATTGTGTTTATGAAACTGTGTAAGTTCTTTTACAAAATATGGGAAGCTATCATATAACATATTACTTAATTGCAGCAGGAATTTACCTAAAAAAGAAACTTACGTTACGGTTAATTTGGCTGACGCAACGGTTTTTCAATCACTTATTAAATAGGTATAACGCAGTATGAATTGAAACAATTATTAACTGTTCATATCCTAATTTCCAACAGCAAGTTAGTATAACTTCTACAGTATATGCTCGTTATAAAAACGATATATTTAAGATAAATCATCTTGTCTTAGGTCCTACCCGAGACACACCACGGTGTGTCGTGGACGCAAATACACTATACCAAAGACGTAAAAATTTTAGAGGCATATGAATTTCCGCTTGTCGTAAATATGACAGTCATAAACTCAAATTTGGCGCAAAGATTGTCGAGCTCACACAGCTTGGTGAGATCTGCTTAATCTTGGGAGACCGTAAACTTACTCTAAATAGGTATACATACTATACTTATACTAAAGCTGTAAAAATTTAATGTCTGTACATTGAAGAGGTTTAAAAAAAAGTGTTATGGACTATTTGAAGGTCACTGAATCGTTTAATATTTGTTTATGGATTTTTGTATGTTTGTATATGTCGTTGTGGCTTCATCGCGCCAAAACGGCTAAACGGACTTCAACTATTTGTGGTCAAAGGGTAGCTGGACATCCAAAGATGGTCATAGGATACTTTTTACTCGTCATCTTTGGAACGATAATAAAACTAATTTTGTCTTTATGTTATTTGAGCGCATATCACATAAAAACTGCTGAATAGATTTTGATGCAACGTTCACCAACGCGTTAACAATGTCAATTCAAAAACTACAGACGTAGGCTGAGACCTGAGACACTATATTTTTATTGCATGCTATTTACGGTAAGAATTACCTAATATCAATCATCTTTGTAGAGTCTACACTTTGTAAGAGTCTGGGTAAGAAACGGGTCTGGAACTCACTTACAGAGTGCACCAAGTTTAATCTGTGGCCGTCATAAACGTTATATTTATAGTTAACTCAAGCATCAAAAATCGAGCCGACAATATTTATATGAATTTTAATGTAGTAATTTCAATTTAACGCCAACGAAATCGCGGGTATTAGCTAATAAATGATAAAGCATCCGTCACTCAAATTTAACTACATGTCAGAAAATGACGATAGCTTTTGTCATTCATTTAGGATGAAAGCATGATTAAACACTCGTGGCCGTCAGCCGGCGCTAATCCGCGCAATATCGCTGCAGTAAATTATGCAGTTCGTTTGATCTCGTTAGCGGAGAACGAAGAAAATGATCCACACAGCTTGTGAATATTAGTGAAGCGAACGAAGACCGCCCGCGCCGCGGTGGCGGTCGCGCGGTGCGGCGTGTAAACACCTGTAAGTAACAACGCCTAATTAAAATTTCAAGCTCGGGTGATGTTACACAACGAGAGCAACTTTTAACGAACGTGGTTTTGCCGAAACAGATTACACGCGAGTGCTTAGTGATCAAAATTTCCAACATTATGCTCTAATTATCCCGCCCGCTATATTATTTACGAGACGGTTTAACTGGATGTGAAATTCCCTTTAACAATGTCGGGAGTTTGAATGTAGCGCGCGGCGCGCGGGGCCTGCGGCTCGGCGTTGCACGCCGCGCCGTGCGTGACACCGAGGCGTGTCGCGATCGTGGCGTGACGAACGGCAGGGAGTTGCAATGTTTTCCCACGTTTTCCTATGTGATAGGAAACATTGCAACATTGAGTTGATTGGTTATCTTGATAAAATTTGAAGTATGAGTGATTTTTCATATACGCCTGCGTTTCACTCGATTCTCGCGTTACCGGGTTTTGTGGTGGATCGTCGACAATTTCTAGAAGCAATGTCAGCCTCTTGAGGCCGAGTTGATTCCGTGTATATAAAAAAAAAACTCTAACTTAAGGTTTTGCGACCTGGCCCATGGAATCCTGGTAATGTTTTCGTAGGTTGTTATTCCTAATTCCCTCGTACGTAAGATAAATTCTTGCCAAAGTAGTTTTGTAGCAGGTTCTTGGCTAGTTATTGACAGAATAACTTGACATCGTATGTGTACCTACTGCCTTAATATCGTGTTACTGTTTATGTTTCTTATTTTTATGATTTTATAATGATTAGAGGAATGTGAATGATTAGAGGTGACTTGATCGCTATCATTTTAGTATTTAAGCCTATAATTTCGTACAGCACTCGGGCGAGACGAACCGATTAAAATATTGATTATCAGTAAAAATGTTTTAGAATATATTACAGCGTGGAATCCACATAACACTCGCGTGCGACGGATTACAGAATTTGCAATTCAAAAATGCCCGCCATAAACAGAGAAAAAATGAATATTTGGGTGGCATCATTAAATCAGCACGTGTCGCGGCGGTAATTCGCGACACAATCAGCGGGGACCACCGGCGGCCCGCGGGTGCCCGCTCCGGATAGCTCGTTACGGAGCTAATATGTCGCACAGTGCCATCCATACGCAGGAAAATACAATATATTGGACCAAAAAGTATCTACTCTTCTCTATGAAATGTCGGCTGTGCTGCCGTCACATGACGCCTAGAAAAGCCCTGTAGCGCAGCGCTGTTCGATAAATTTACAGCCTGAGAGGAGTACTTTTTGAAAAAATGGAATTAAGTGTACCTACTACAGTCAAAAAGGTCTTTGGGCTCGTCCGGGATTTGAACCCGGGACCTCTCGCACCCTAAGCGAAAATCATACCCCTAGACCAACGAGCCGGTTGTAACTGTGTACGAATTAACATGATAATAACGCTCAATGCACACGGATACCAATAAAATAAGATTAGTTATATCTTATACGACATGACATAGCTTACGTCAAAAAACAATAAAAAACAGTCCTACCGCGATCCAAGCTTTACCTTCAAGCAGATCAGGTATAGTTAGACAGAAAGTCATGATTAACTGGCTTACTAACTCATTAACTACCAGTCCAAACCTTAGGCCTTAGAATAAATAAATAAAAATTACAGGTAATTTTTACACAAACTAACTAGTCCCACAACACACACAGTAAGTGCATAGAGGTAGCCCAGTCTCCATGCACCCTCATTATGTGCCCGAGTAGGAGCAACGGCTTATTCAATCTTTCCTTGAGGAGACAATACACATTTGTCGGAAAATATAAGTATTAGTTACAAATTAGAGTACCGTGAGGCTAAGTTGCTGTCAAGCCGGACTGTGACCTTGGCCTAGGGCCAATGAGCATTAAATCATAATTTGGGAAGTAGCCGGGAGCTGGTCGGTGGAGACTCGTCTCGTTAATAAGCGCTAAGTACATGAGCGGCACTTCATTAATTGGGTTACGGCGGGGCGAGGAAGGGGCCGATGGGGGGGACGATCGAGTGTGTTACTACTCCAACTCAAAGCTATTAGCGCCACTCGCGGGAATCCGGTCCTGGCTAGGAATGCTAAACGCTACAGATTGCCTGAAATTTATGTGTCTCGGGAAATGTTGCTTGCTAAAGCATTACTGACTTTGAAGGATTCGCCGAAGTTTCATTGATGGATAATCGATGTTCCAGACCAATAGTTCAGATATGAACACACAATAATTAGGTATATCCCTACAATCTTGCTTGGACCGCTTCTGATTGCGACTAGGACAAAATACAAACACACCAGATGTTGCTTGAGATGTTGCGCTATTGCCCATTTGTAAAACAGTTTCGTTCTATACCTAACAATTGATAGACAACGCACAAACTACGGAAGATAGGTAATTTCATAAATTGGTCAACTCAATGCTCCTCGGGCGTTGTCGAGGTAGACTAAGATTTTTTGTAAAAAACCAACTCCCAAAGTGATTACGCGGAATGTAATGTATTCAGTAGCAATGAACTAAGGACTTTCTTTCAATATTTTATGCATTGATTTATCGATCATTAGTTCATATAAACTCTTTATGTCCAAGTGATGTTTCATAGTAATACACATTGAAATTATCAGGTCACAGGAAATAAGCTGTTACCTACTATATTCGCTATCGGAGTTACCAATACAATTGTAATAAAACCGGCCATGTACAAGTCAAAATCCCACACGAAGGATTCAGCAGTTTATTGATTACTCGCAGATCAAACAGTTCAAACGATATTCAGACTCAAAATATTACGCAAAAAATGACTAAATATTTATTTATTTTTGTTGTAGTGACCACAGTAATACTCGTTCTAGGCAATTTTTGAGGATCTATTAACTTCAGTCCTAGAGTTAAATCCCTGTGACAGACACACAAACAAACAATTACTTAACGGTGGCTTAGTATAGAGTTCCTTTGGTACCCTGTGGGTACGTAAGGTGCGTATGTAATGTAAGTACCTACATAGAATTCTATTCGAAAAAAATAGACTTTCCAAATTCCAAGAATAAAAAATATATACTTATATATAGTCGATTTATGTGAATAGGATCAGACTTAGTGAACGAATAAGACTTTTAATATCGTTGGGAATTCACTAGGTAGATTTTATTCGTGCCACTAAAAGTTGTGTTTGAATTTTGAATACACATATTACTTATATGTAGTAATATATACCGGTGCCGCTGTTTGCAACATAAGTTAAATACTTCCACGAATACCACGGTCTGCCTGTTTGTTTGTTCTATTTTGCGGTTGAACGGGACCGGCTAATCGATTTTGATGTAACCTTGCATACGAGCCGGGCAGAGCACAACAATGTAGAAAAATCAGAAAACAGTTGGGTTAACACGCTGGCAGCTGTTTCATGTGATAAACTTTATTTAAAGTTCTGGTGCGGTTGGTGCGAGCATTGGTCTTCATCATCTTTATGTCAGTGCCGAAACATATAGTCTAAAGAACAAGATTGATGCTTTTGAGATGTGGTGCTAGAAAAAAATGCTCAGGATCCTATGGATGGCATAGAGGATAAACGATTCCACAGTACGAGAATTCAATATCATAAAGTGGCTCTCTACTATCTGCGAGAAGAGAATCCTCAAATTCTTCTGGCATATTATGCGATCTAATCAGCACAACATCATTTTACTGAGCCAAGTCAAAGGCAAGCGTTCCAGAGGTCAAATACCAAGGTGGTCAGACACCATGAAAAATGATTGTGTTTTCACGCAGAGGGCAGCCTAAATGGCCCTTGACCGCGTCAAGTGGAGGGACATTATACTATTGGTCACGAGCCTCAGCCACGAGGGAGCGACTAAGAAGAGAAGAAAATTTTAAGTCCTGCTGCGGTGGCAAGCCACGAAGCTGCTCAAGTCACAAATTCCACGTACATAACGTTATTTACAAAACTATTACATGTAATAGAACGTATACCACCCAACCCACAGTGACTCTTCGTTGTGGAATCTTTTTTATGATACATTATGATTATAAATAAGTATAAAAATATCGTGTGTTTGTTGGTTGGTCAACCAAAATTTGTTTTAATTAACAACAGCTTTATGAACGAGATGTTTTGCATAGTGATAACAGTCGGAGAGTAAAAAGGATTTTTGTCTCAAAAAATTAACGGTTCCCGATGTAGGTAAAACACATCTGCCGACCAGGCGATGCCGGAGGCCATATTGACCTGAATCGTGTTAAATGTGCATAATCTAGTTCAAGTGACTTTTGCGGACGTAGCCGCAGGCGCCGCCGACGGCAAAAGCACCTCGGACGCACCGATATACCATTCACCGTTGCCTTTCACTTTGAATGCGGCGGCCAAATTTGGCGAGCATATCAACCGGCTCGTTGGTCTAGGGGTATGATTTTCGCTTAGGGTGCGAGAGGTCCCGGGTTCAAATCCCGGACGAGCCCACTTTCTTTTTAAATTAGCCCATTTATGAAATGTCAAATTCTGGTCAATCAGGGTATGGCACCGCGTCGTAGTGCTTCGGGGTATCACAGCTTCGTAAATGATGTTTTTGGGTTCATACGACTTTTTAAATTGTTTAGTAAAATGTTGACGGTTTTTTTGGATATGTGTTGGTCAACTGCCCGTCTATCGTCAATAAAAAAGCATTAAAGTCACAAATCATTGTTTTTGCTATAATTTCAATGATGTTCATGATAACAAAAACGGTTTATTCATATTATTTTAATAACTGGATTAGATAGCTGATGCCCAGTAATCAGGGTCATAAAGATGGATTAATCCAGCAGATAGTGGCCCGGTGCACGGGCGTCGCCCCGGAAGCGTCTGAAAAGATCTTAGATCTATTAAAATATTGCGGTATGATATGAATGTCGCGCCAAAATAAAAATAATAATAACTTTAAGTAACTAAATGAAGATTTTTTTATTTTTTTGTCGATTTTCATTTTAGTTTACAAATTGCAAAAATCAAATAACATTATAATAATATGAAGCACCAGAAGGTTACTTAGTAGAAGTTAAAGAACCATTATAGAAACCAGTACAACTTCGTTCGCGGAGGAGGAAAAAGCCATAACCCTCTTTTTTGCTTCAGCATTGTTGGGTAAAAAGTATCCTATAACCTGTAACCTAGCTACTCGTGTATCAAAAATAGTTGGAATCTCTGTTGAGCCGTTATGGCGTGATAAAGCCACAACGACACATACAATACACACATCTAAAAAATAAAAATAAAATATATTTCGATTTAGTGACCTCAAAATAGTCCGTTATTATCATTGAGTTGAAAATATCTTCAATGTACAGACTTTGACACTGCATGTCAGGCCTTGCGTGGCGAGTCGGACTGTCCCGAACTTGTCGAACGTCTCGTGCGGCTGTTTGTGCCGGATTTTCAGAGGATAGCCCTCAGACCGCGACGACGCGACTTGTAGGCCGTGCCGCCGGCGCGAACCGTTTTGTGCAGGAACTCGCCGCTCCCCCGCGCCCTTTCACTGCTCAATGAGCTCCTGGCATCGACACCTGAGTGCGACTTGTTTGCGTGGCGATGGGCGGCAGTGTGTAGTGAATGCTTGAGATTTTGTGAGGCGATGGATGCTAGGTGTTCAACTGTCTCAATATAATTTGTTTGGTACCTGTTATAGTAAAATATAATTTTCAACTGTTAGGCTAAGTTTCATGACGCATTGGTTTTGTACTGTAATGTCTGTAAACGTTTTAGAAAATAAATAAATAAATGACAACCTGATTTTTTAACCGACTTCAAAAAAAGGAGATTCTCAGTTTGACCTGTATGTATGTATCTATGTATGTATGTATGTATGTATGTATGTTTGTCCGCGATTATTAATTGATGCGGTTTTTTAATACTTTATATCACTATAATCAATCACTAAAAAGCAAAAATAAACATTTTTAAATAAAATAAACTTAAAAGCCAAAAATAATCTTTTATGTACGGTACGGATCACATTTGAATCACCTTTTGGAGTCGGTGCCAAACCATTCATTTAATATTACTATTAACACAGATGGCACGCAAGAACCGCGGCGGCGAGCCTTTAGTCACAACCTATTAGTTATAGTACTTCATGTTTTTGCTGAATATAAAACTTAACTTCAGGTTTGGCACTGACTCCAAAAGGTGCTTCAAATGTGATCCGTACCGTCCATAAAAAATAATTTTTGGTTTTTAAGTTTATTTTGAAGTCGGTTCTTTTTTTATTTTATTTTTTTATTTTTCTTTTATGGATGGCGAGTATTTCTTATGTATAGTATGTATCTTCATAAATATAACAAAACATATCTGGCTCGTCCGGGATTTGACCCCGGGACTTCTCGCACCCTAAGCGAAAATCATATCCCTAGACCAACGAGCCGGTTGCAAGTCATGCCGAAACGAAGTGTGGTACTGCAATACTAGCCCCGCAGCAGAGCCATAAGCCTTTCACTTATCATCTCATTATCTTTATGATGTTATTGGAGAACCGCGACCTCAATAAGTAATACCACTGGTAGCTAATAAAGACATATAATAAATAATTTGTATTATATACATTTGTAAAAATTAAATGTCTGTATATTGAAGATATTATACACCTCATCCGATGGATCTGTTATTTGCAACATGTTTGCAACGTTTTTCTCTACAATGTATAGCAAAGATGATACTTCGGTTAATGAGGATACCATAATACTAGCTTTAGCACAGAAATACTGTCAAAGGTAACACTAGCACGCGAAACGATCGCAAAAAAACTATCTAGCCTCGACGTCAATAAAGGTGCAGAGCCCGATGAGATACCCCCACTATTTATCTATGAATGCGCACCTAGCCTGGTTGAACCACTGTATTTAATATTTAATGCATCCTTGTGTTTTGGGGTGTTTCCGCACGATTGGAAACTTGCTAAAGTGGTGCCCATATTCAAGTCCGACGATGACTGCTTAGTAAGTAATTACAGACCTATATCCATTCTTAGTACAATTTCAAAAACATTGAATCGCTCATATGTCCTATTATCCAATACCACATTAAACAATACCTGACTACTCATCAACATGGTTTTGTACCGGCTCGTTCTACAAATACAAATCTCGTGGCATTTGTAGAGACTTTATCCGAAGCAATCGACAAAAGAAAGCAAGTGGATGTCGTATACACTGATTTCAGCAAAGCATTCGACCGTGTTTCTCATCGCATATTAATACGAAAATTATCCGCTTACGACTTTTCAGGAACTTTTCTAGAATGAAACATGGTCTTACTTAGAAAATAGGGCTTTCTACGTTGTAGTTAATTGACTCCGATCAAACTGTAAAACCATTACATCCGGAGTCCTCCAGGGATCACACTTAGCGCCTTTTTTAATTCAACATTTTTATCAACGACATTCCACAATGTATGCAGAACTGCACGCCATTTTTTATTCGCAGATGATCTGAAATTCGCAAAGGTTATACAATCGATACACGATGCACTTCTACTCCAGGCAGATATCGATAGATTAATTCTATGGTGCGATAGAAATGGCATGAATCCAAATGCAAATAAATGTTACCATGTAAAATTTACGCGAAACAATGACATTATTTCGTCGTCTTACTCTATAGAGGGCACAAAAATTAAGGAAGCTGAACAAATTAAAGACCTGGGAATTATATTTGATAAAAAACTAACATTTATACCACACATTGATACCATAACCAAAAAGGCATCAAAAATGCTTGGTTTTGCAATCAGAAACAGTAAAACTTTCCGCAAACCTAACACCAAAAAATTGCTATATTTCACTTTAGTCCGCAACATCTTAGAGTACTGCAGTGTTGTTTGGCGTCCACACTTTGCAACACATAACTTAAGAATTGAAAGGGTGCAAAAACGATTCACCTGGTACTTGGCTCGTGCGTATGGGATTGCAAGCAAAGTAGTATCTTAGAGAGACTGCTTGAAATATTTCAACTTATAATCATTGTCGCAGCGCAGAACCAACTTAGATCTGACATTTCTACATAAATTATTCAGAAACCAGATGGATTGCCCCCAGCTACTGCAAAAATTTAATTTGAAAATACCTCATAGGTATCCTCGTAACAGGGTGAAGCTTTTTGCACCCCCTTTTCGAAGAACGGTACTAGGAAAACACTCACCAGTCCCCCGTCTAAGCAGACTCCTAAATGAAAACCATAATTCAAGTGACATTCATTTCGACCCTTTGGTCAGGTTCCGGACCAGCACCCAGGACTGATATTATTTCTCTTAACTAAAATTTACCAGCACTTTCGTTTTGTGAAAAATTTCCAATAACCTTTTTTCTCCTGTAATTACTATCGTCATGTAACTACATAAATACTTCTTATCCGTCAATTAACATCTTAAGAGCGTTTAGACCCGCTTAGCTGGCAACGTCACATACTTTGTCTTCTTACGTCATTATTTTGTGGTATTTGAATGAAACTCAAAAATATGTTGAATAAATACCATACATTTTTAGCATTTATATTGCGTTTAATTCATGTACTCATCGCTTTTGCCTTTATTTTCTTACAAAACAAGATATAGACATAACTTCATTTTTAGAGCTTTGGTTGTTGCAATGTCATGAAATTTTGCATTGTGCCAGCTTAACTACCGAAAACGTAATGAATGAATTGAAAACATGTTCAAGTTACATTCACATTTCGTAAAATAATCAAGAAACACCAAAAAAATTGCGACGTTGCCAGTTAAGCAGGTATACACCCTCTTAAACTTGTTATATGCATGTGGTGTTTGCCTATAATTGGCTGTGCAATAAATCTTTAAGCATTACATAGATGAATCTGTAACAATGTAAGATTGTAACCGCTGTTGGCAGACCTAATAAATAAATTTAAAAAAACATATATTTTCAAAATGTAAGTAAAATGGTATATTTGAAGGTCACTGAATTGAAAAAAAATGTTAGTTTGTATGCATCTTTTAGGCTTCGTCAAGCCAAAACGAATTTCAACTCTTTTAGATACACGGGTAGCTGGCCTCTTAGTGACAGACATATGTGAGCTCGTCCGGGATTTGAACAAGGGACCTCTCCCACCCTAGCAAAAATTATATCCCTAGACCATAGGTCTGCAACCTGCGGCTCACGAAGCCACATACGCCTCTTTGGATGTGAAGCTACGGCTCTATAGATTAGTTTTTATTAAAAAAGTACTATTTACTGTAGGCATGTTTTTTTTTTGACTTTTAAAAACTTTGAAATTTTGTAGATTGAAATTATTGACTCTTCCGACTCAAAAGGTTGCCGTGACGTCATCGGCGTCTGCCGAAACCGTGTGGCAGAGTGAAGTACCCAATGTTGTGATATTCCCCATCTGTACGTGAGGTAACAACTCCTCGGTTCGGCTCCGAGAAGTGGTCTTAAGCTGTCATTATCACCTCAATTATAAATAATGATTTCCAATTATTACCCGTCAATTGTAGTCCGATAACATCATTCATTAGTTAATGATAAGTAGACCGCCCGGTATACGAGTACCATGTCGTTACTTACGTATAAAGATATATGAAGATTATTTCTTTCGGCTGTAATTGCAACCGGCTCGTTGGTCTAGGGGTATGATTTTCGCTTAGGGTGCGAGAGGTCCCGGGTTCAAATCCCGGACGAGCCCAATTTATTTTATTGATGCAATTTATTGAAATTAAATCGACATACAGCACCACCCGTTTTATAGTCCCAATACTACAAATTCTCATCATTTTACCACTTGTAGAAAATAATGTATTACTTCTCGGTCGCTATTATTGTACATATTTTAATTTCTACAGATTCACATTCCTACAGATAACCATATCTACATCTACACATTCTCAATTCTACTGACTCCCATCACCACATTTTTCCGTTTCTACAGATAGTCAAATATATATGCGTTATGTATTTAGCTTTTATTTTTCAACTTGTTGCAAGGGAATGAATTCAAAAAGTTCACATAATATTGTTATAAGAACCTTACTTCTACAATATTTTTTACCATTTAAGTCTACGTATAGGTCGATTCATAAGAGTTGGCGCGAATTTCATATGATATAAGCACTACAAAGTGTTTTTTGTTGCATACAAAATCTCTCTCTCTCTCTTTTATGAATCCGCCTATACGTACTTATTTTTTACAGTATTGACAGTTTTGAAAGAATGTGATCTTTACAGAAATAATCACCGAGGAGGACCTAAATTGGAAATAAAAGCTTGTAATTAAAATATCCCTCTCAGACACGATTGTAAATACTTAACTGGGATGTAGTTGTCCAATTTGAATGTAATTATAAACTCGTGTCACCGCATCTGCGAGTACTGTTAAACTGTAGTTGCTGTAACATGTTCACTGTTCATGTTGCCGTGTCGTACGGTACATTGGAAACGAGTTCAAATGTTTAGCATAGGGGTGTTTCTTACAAGTTAACTTGTATAAGTACGTAACCTAGTGATAGAGGGATACCCTGTTTTAAGGTATATTAGGTAACAAAATATATAATATTTTCTTCTGTTTCCGCGATTATTACTCATTGAATAAAACAATTTAACGGATTATATCGCGTATATTGTCTCTAAGTTGTTAGGGAACTAAAATGAGATAATATACGCGATATAATCCGTTAATTTGTTTTATTCAACGAAATATATATTTTTTGTATCACACTTATCTCTCAAAACAAACCTGCTACTCATACT
The DNA here is from genome assembly GCA_905404275.2 of Hedya salicella. Classification (NCBI taxonomy): domain Eukaryota; kingdom Metazoa; phylum Arthropoda; class Insecta; order Lepidoptera; family Tortricidae; genus Hedya; species Hedya salicella. Next base: position 23,874,212 of record FR990109.1, on the reverse strand, counting down.
TCAGTGACAGCATGACTACGAACTCCAATCCCATCGGCTTGCCTATTTTGAAATAATTTGTGTACCCTCTTTACTACACTTTTAGGAAAACTAGACTAAATTAGTTACATATTATGATTTAAGAATCTGTTTGATAACTCGATATTGTCGAAATAATATTTTTAGTACGAGAAAATGTGAGAGTGAAAGTTTGAGGCTTAGCTACTCAAGCACTTTAAGTCTATACATGTAAAATTACCTGAATAAATAAATTAAGGGCAGTTGGAAATACCTACGTGCTGAACTAATTTAATGCAATACAGATTATATAGGAGTCGCGAGTTCCTCTCTGCGAAAGTGTGGGGCCCAGCAAGATTTAAAATAATCAACATGTAAGTCACTTCAGTAGCCTGCCTTGGTATGAGACCGATTTGCTCTCAGCTCTCGATTGTCGCGCGATGGTCACGCTGATAGCGCAGCGATAGCGAGTGAACGGCGCACGCGCTTACTGCCGAGCGACGGCTACATTGGGCTTCTCTCACAACCGGCTCGTTGGTCTAGGGGTATGATTTTCGCTTAGGGTGCGAGAGGTCCCGGGTTCAAATCCCGGACGAGCCCAATTTTTGTTTCAGATTTTATTATTAGAGCGTTTGAACCTTCACTATTATAGTCTATTCGTGTCTTACTTACGAGAGATAGTTGCACTCTCAGCTTTAACCCGTCGCCGCGCGCCGTAAATCACCCGCGTAGGGCTCCGGCGCTGGAAGGGTTAATGTGGCGCCGACTCCATTTAAAGATATTATCAGCCGCTGTTGCGGACATGCAAGTACTCTCTCCGAGCGGTTAACTTGACTGATATACCTGTAATAAATTTCGTTGAGAAGATTTCCTTGCATACTTACAACTTTCTTGTGTTTAGAATGTTACAAAGCTGACTTTACACACACTACTACTCTACATAATAATGTACCAGGTATGTAGTTAACAGGCGGAAACCTACTATAACTATTCCTAACGAACACCGCCATTACATAGTATAATTATTTAACAATATTTTAAACTAACTGGTTTATAAGCTTGTCATAATTATTTACGACGAGCAACACGTTTCGTTTCTTGCATAGAATATTATAGCGTAGTACATCAAACCATGCTTTGTCTAGGGTTCCGCAGGCGTTCATACAAAAACACATACAATTTATGCAACTTTCGGACCGATTATTTCCGTAATATGCACTTAATCAATATTTTTTTTTGATATCTTATGCCGGTAGCACACCTCCATACAGAGCGCACGAAACTAAAGCGGAACTTCCTTGGATTTGACTTTTAACGTGGTACCGGCATTAAAATGTTTTTATAAAAATTGACGAAATATGTATGTGTAGTAAAAATAATCAGCTTCTGTTACATGTTTGGAGTGACCCCTGTAGAAATAGAAGAAAACTAAGTAGCGGCTTATACAAGTCACTGATACTCCAAAATTCATCATTATACATCTTGTAGTTTTGTGTTTGACGGATGGATATGACGTGAGTTTTTGCCATTTTGACTACGGAACCCTAAATACAGGGTGTATGGAAGAGCGTCTGCCAAAAGACTAGGGTAGGTAGGTAGGGTCACTTGCAACACATTTTGGTTAATTGGCTCAAAATATGTTGTAAGTGACCCTACCTACCTACCCTAGTCTTATGGCAGACGATCTGTCATACACACTGTATAATTGAGTGCAGGTACCTACCACAAAACGTGCCGGTCGTTACCTGTATTTGATCTCGTAATACTAATATTAATATGTGCTTAACACTGTCCTTACTTCCCTACTAACACTATCAATGCGACAGTGTGGTCGTTGGTTTGTATTCCTTTCACGCGGTAACGGGAAAAATGGAATTTGGTTTTTTTTAAGTAGATAGAATAGAAAACAATAAATGATATAGGTTACTTTTTGATCTCAGAAAACTCCAAGGTTCCCGAGGGATAAAAAAGGACTACACGCGGACATAGCTACCGGAAAATAATAGTATACTATACTTGATATTTGTTGTAGAGGTTGTCACAAGTGAGTCTTATACACCGGTCAGCACTCCCACCTATCCCCATCTTGGAATCATGGCGTATGTTGAGGCGCACTCGCCGGCCCGGCCCGGCGCGGTTCGGCACCGCACGGCGCAAGCCGGTACGGCACGATACGACACGTCACTAAATAAATCTGTATCAAAGCTCCATTACTCACGGCGCGCGCCTCCCTCGTATTTCTCGCAGAGTTTTCCGCTTTCACTTTCACAATTGGATACATGTTGATGTTAAACTTTGTTTTCTTCAGTGGCAATAACTCGCGCGGCACGGCAACAAAACAAACATAAACAGAGCTTTATAGCACTTCAATTCAGAAGAACAACAGCCTCCGCGATCGAAACCAGGCTGTTATGAAGCTGTCGTTTCATCTTGTAAATTTAAAATGACTCAGTAGTGGGCAAAATACATGCTTTGCTTTAATTGAAATACAAAATTACAAAATACTATCTCGCAAGTATTTAAAATACGAAATACAAAATATCTTAAAGTAATGTATTTGAAATATAAAATACAAATTACAATTAAGAATAAAAAGTAACACAAATTGCCTGGACATTATCGTGGTCATCGTTGACACTATTATCGCTATTGATCACTGTGACATACTTTCCTCCAGTCAAAATTTGCGTATACATCAGAGCATTCTATTTGATTCACTCCTTTTTGCTATTTTTTTCATAACGCATCCAAATAAGATCGCTAAATGAAGTTTAAATTCATTTCGAAATACTTACTACAAAATACCTTGGCGTCAGGTATTTGAAATACGAATTACAAAGTACAATTTAAGCAAGTAATTTAAATACAAATACCAAATACGTATTTGTATTTCAATTATGTATTTTAATTTAAACTAATTCAAATACTGCCCAACCCTGACTATGTTTACTAACAGTAAACATAATATACAGAAACTGGATAAAGGCCAAGGAGCATATTGCAGCCAGCCTTATCACACAGGTCGATCTCTACGGTGGAGTTGTCTTCGATAAAGAATATATTGCTACGGAGTTATTTGTTGCGAAATAAGAGAACATCGCAGCGACTACGGGCCGCAGTCGGTGCTGCATTTTTCATGAAGTCGAGATTATTGCAGGGTAAGGTTGTTCAGGCCGGGACTGGTCGCGGGGCGTTGTCGGTCGTAAATTGGATCGGAAGTTCCGGCAGCTAACTAGTGCATTGAGCGCGCCTGATGCCGTATCTTGCCGGCGCTTCCTTCGGAATCGACTCATTCAGACCTAATGATACAAACTAATGATCGTTTCAATAACCCACGCTCAGTACTGTAACAGCTCTCTGCAATTTTTCCAGAATATAAAAAACTGGCTTCTGTGGGTTTGAGTACACGCATGAAGCGAAAACCGCATTGCAACAGTAACAAATAAAAACTCTCTTTTCTCTATTCAAATGGTGCTGATAATTAATACAAAACAATTATATATTTAGCTTGATAAGCACTTGGGTAGGGAAATCATTGTTCTTGCTGTTAAAATAATAGACACTGCGCATTATAATGTGCTTTGGTGTATATGATTCATCCCGTAGTTCGTGTAAGGGATTTCCGCATCCCACACCTCGAGCCGAGCGAGCGCCGCGCCGCTACACAGATAAGGAATGGATTTCCATATTGGCAATACTGTCAGTTAAACGTGAAGTGGTGAGGTAATAGCCGGGGTGGAGACGGGGAGGGGGGAAGGCGCGAGTCAATTTGGACGTTTTTATTTGCGCCGCGGCGCGTGTTTGAGCTGCTCTCGGCTGCTGCACTCGCCGCGCTCTACATTTATTCCGATACCGTTCAATTTCACTGTCAATACCTGAAGATTTGCAATCGAAAGTGATAAAATAAAAATATTGCGATTAAACTCAGCTATCCTCGGAAGATAGCGGGCGGTCCCTTCCCTGGGCGCGAGCGAAGTCCCGCCTGTTCCGTCGCTCCGTTACGATCCTCGCTCCTCCAGTGCGAGCATAGTCTTGACAATATGCATATCCCCGGGGCGGGAGGGGGCGGGAGGGGCAGGTGGTCGGATCGTAAATTCCAACTTTCAGCGTTATTTAATGGCGGATTAAACAGACGACCGCTGCGGCACGCGCTGCGGCCGCGTCACCCCGCACACGACTCTGAGGAAAAATACATTCTCGCTTTATAGAAATATATATTTGCACAATCGGTACAAGCCTCGCCATTAAATTACACCTCTTAAATTCCGTAAGATTGTTTAGCTTCGCTTTGTCTCAGGAAATCAAAGCTACTTTTCCAGCTACCAACAAGACAACCACTACCACAAGGACCTAGGAAGTGAATTGCGTATATGGATGGGGTCATCTTTTCATAATACCATACAAACGCAAAACTTGAACTACCCCAGCTCTGTTTTTTTAATAAATAGATTAATAAATATCAGGGACAAATCAACCTATTGCCGAACTAAGCAAAGCTTATGAGTACTGGATCACGATATATATAATATATAGATAAATTATAATACTTAAATACATAGAAAACATCCAAGACCCACGAACACTCATCACACAAGCCCTGGCCGGAATTAGAACCCTACACGGCCAGCTTCGTACGCCGTTGCGCAACTAACTGAACTAAACTTATAATCATTTAATAGTTGAAAACTTGAGACGGGAGGGCAGGAATAATTTTAAAGTGTTTAGATTATAAGAAACCTTTAAACGCCTAAAGGTTGGGTACTTACGTGATTATGATATCACGCCCGTAAACGTAAACGTCAGGATAATTTAATAGTATTTATGAATCAGCATAGTTTAAATATTTGTGATTGTTAAACGGTGCCGTGAGTTGGCGTGATGTCTCATGTATGTTCGTGCGCTCGCACATGGCAGACTGTGTCAGCTGTTGACGTGTTAACGTACACCAAATGTTGACGGCCGCTGTCTGGGGAAATAACACGAGCTCCCGGCAGTTACTTCTCAGTCCACTACAATCAAAATCCATTTTATAGTTATTTTTCGAGCCACCCTTTATACTGCAATTTATTACACAGAAGCATGCAAGCGCAGTTCACGCAAGGTATAGTATCTTAGGATGTGACAGGTGGTCAAGGTTAAGACATACTCTGCTAATGCGTTATGGCACCGCAAGACGAGCATTCGTTCATAGGCGTGACTAGTAGAGCAACAGAACTCTATTCGTATGTAAGGAAGTGTTTCTAAAGTAAAGACTGGGATGAATTGAGGATTTCATAGTTGTTCTGTCGAAGCCAGTTCGTGGTGCGACGGGGCCTCCAGCTTGGTGCGCCTGCAGGCCCCGGGCCGCGGCGCGCGCGCTCGTAAATTACCGAGCCGACCCGTCCCGCACGTGACCACATTTCTATTGCTTCACATACTTTCCACATATAAAGATAATCTTCTGTGACAATTTATGACTGCGCGTTCAAATAATTTACTTTATATGTATAACCAGTGAGGATATAGGAGAAAAGTCATTAGCTTTCGCAATTTTCGCATGGTTAGAGAGATATGTAAAAGATTAATGGATTATGGTTCATTTGCTTTTCTGTGAAATAGTGTCTTGGTTAGATGTGACCATAAAAGGACGCCGGACCGTCAACACCGCCTGCATCTCCGGATGATGTTTCGTAGAGAGGCGAAACACGTTTCGAGGATAAATGTAGTGTCTGGTGGTGGTTTGTTGCATTTGCGCGTATTTTTTTGTAGAAACTGCATGCACAATTTACTGTCACATCTAACCATGACACTAATCCCGTTTTATCATTAGGAGTTATAATTCTAAGTTTATTTAATATAGGACATATTAGAACATAATGACATAAAGATTAAGACATATGACATTAGGTATTAAGAAATGAGATATTATGAAAAATCTAAATACTAAAATTAGGTCTAATGAGTTATCAGGAAGAATGAAAATTCGGGCTTACGCTTTTTGGGTGAGCAACATAGGCCAAGTGAAATTAGGACGGAAGTTTTTGGGGCAAACGGTGGGGAACTGTAAAAAATAATTTTAATGAGCTATTTGTTGTTTCTGATTTCACATAACGTAGATATACTTTCGGGAAAATATATAAAATGCAGAAACTTAATGTTCCCAATTCACGGACTGAATTCGTACGAGGACGAAATTTCATGGAAGTGATGTGGATATTTCGAACAATCTGACAATATAGATGCAGATACGTCTTTATCGAACCGCTGCTCGAGTGAGCCATATCGGCATTATGCACTCAATATTTCATTGATGTCAAATGAAATAAATCATACACCTCACAAATATGTCGTGAATTTTTAATAAAGTTGATGATGTTGGTGAGTTAATCTTAAAAGTTTCAAGCTCATAGAGGTTTCTGAAAAGAAGTAGAATCAATTGTACAATTTAGCGCTGGCTTCGAGCTAGCAGTATGCTGAGGTGGGACCATTTCGGGGCGTAATTATTTGTAGTAAGCTATTTTTTAATTACTTTATTTCATTATTTTCAATGTTTCTGTTGCTGTAATTATGTAACCCTCGACTAAATGTATTTCGTTCCCTTTTGTTATTTTTCTCTCAATTAAAGCATCCGTGTTGTGGTTTTCATCTTCAAAGGTGAATTTTATATAGGAGAAAATGGTTTCGGTAGCTGCCTATGAAGAATGCTCTCTCTTAACTGGACTCAATTTTTAATATTATCAATCAATCACTGGCCTTTACGTCTATTACAGAGTATAAAAACAGTATTATGAAGCAAGACATCGTTTTTCATTGAGCCACGAAATGCGGGAGCGGCATACGCGACCACAGGCTTAATATTATTTATATGCTTATTTATATATTATATATTCTCTAAGCTTTCTTCATGTAATGGTGTTATCTTTTCGCTGCAATAAATGTGTTTTCTTTCTTTCTTCTTTCTTTCTATAAGCTGGTTCGTCCTGCTGTAACATAGCACTTGGCACTGGGTCGCCGGACATCAGTTTGTGCGTAGAGATAAAGTATGAATAGTGACCTTTTATCTTGATGTAGTGCATAGTTCTCAAAGGAGTAGCAAACTACCGTTAGCATGAGGACAACATGTAGTATTGTATTGGAGGAGGGTGCGATTTTCGGCGCAATTCGTTCGGAAGAGCCGCGCCGCCGCCCGCGCCGCCGCCCGCGCCGCCGCCCGCGCCGCCGCCCGCGCCGCGCGAGCGCCGCCGAATGGCCGCTGATTGCCGACCGCGCCACAATCAACTCCGTGCGGTTTTACATAATGCCAGCACGCTCCACAGGCCCCCGCGTAGCGTAGGAGCGGCGGTTTTAATGGCATCTGTAGCCAACTCTGATTAGGGTTCGTTTCGCGGTAAATGATTATGTTTTCAATTCTAAATAAGGAATTGCCGTACAATGGAGGGGTGTGGAAGCAAATTACGAGGTAATTTGGGAACCGCGCTGCAGAACCTTAAGGCTGACGAAGCCAGTAGCCGCGAAGGAGGCCTCTCAGGAGCCGAAATGACGCACCCGCCATTATCGTTCCAAATAAACGACCGCGGCGCGGGCGCGCACTTGCCGCGAGTAACGGCCTTCGGAATGGCCTGTGAAAAGTGGCCTTTCACGAACCCGTTAGCTGCGGGGAAATGTTTGTGGAAAACCGTTCGCCCGGATTGTTATGACATGAAACAAACCAAACCTAATTGAATGAGTTCTATATAGCGAACCTTTAAAAACTGTGAAAAATTCATGGTGCGAGAAAAAACTTCTCTCCATTAAAGGAATATTTTGCATTAATAGATATTTGTGATAAAAAATTTGGAACTTTGTATTGAAGCGCACTATGTAGAGTACTAGTTGCACTACGTGTAGTATTGTTGTTATATATTTAGCAAAATAAACTTGTTTGCATTGCGCTCAAGTTAGTGAACGCTATAAAACAGTGAAACCGCTGGAATTCAGAAATTCGATTAGGTTTAAGAGTTAAGTAAAAGTCGGTGTGTATCTGAAAAAGTATCATCTCAGTGCAGTGCAATAGTTACTGCTTATTAAGATGTTAACTGAACGTACGTTACAAGTTTATGAACGTTCACACAGCGAAGTGTCTGACCGTTGGCACCGCGAGCTTCCGAGGCGTTGCGCGCCGCGGAGTGAGAGCTGTGCGCTCCCGCGCCGCGCCGCGCGCCGCGCCGGTAATGTAGATGAATGGCTCCCAAAATATTCCCTTTAATGACATTATATGAACCCACCTCCGCGCTCTGTTAGACTCCCCGAACATTAGCAGCTTGAAGCGTTTTGCGATCGTCTCTCGAGCTTGCATATCGAAGTTATGCGAGTTTCAGGCGTTACGGTCGCACAAGTCTAGGGCTTACAATTTCGGAATTGGTTTGTATGGGTAGTATCGAAAATTCTGGAATTTCAGAAACTGCTAACACTAATGGAGGACTAATCTGTATTGAGGGGACAAATCTCGATACTACTCATACAAACCAATTCCGGAATTGCAAGGCCTACACAAGTCGCTCTTTACTAAGTAGATAATTTTGTTTCATTGATGTTAACCATGTCCTTAGTCCATCTTCTGAGAGCCGACATACACTGCGTCATCGATACAGAACACGAGCGGCCGTTCGTATAGTTTTAAGGGAGACACTGTTCAGCAGTGGACGGCAAACTGTTGAAATGATAATGAATTCAGTTCCACATACCGTTTTAACATTTGTCGTATTTCTTGAAAGATAGTCACTTTGGAATGGATGTAAAACAGACTGCTGATAGCTGTTACATTAACGGCATAACTCTTAAGTGCTGATGCCGTGATAGGGAGTTATTGAAGTATGATGCCGCGAAATTACCAATTCGGTGAAATTACCATGTTATAACAATGGCAATATTGTCGAAGACGCCCGTGCGCGGGAGCCCTACGGCGTCAGGTGCGCTCACCGCGCGGCGGGCGACAGGGACCGTTAATGAATTATGACGAATGGCGCCGCACGTCGCACGCGGACGCACCTCGCCGTGGGCGTATTGGCGTGTAACGAGCCAGCGCAAATAGATGCCTAGAGTGCTATGGTGTTCACGCTGCGGGTCGTGTCCTTAAAAATTCTGTATTTTTCCGGGAAAATACTAATTATATTTTACTAGCCGAAGCCATTTACTCTGCAGCTAGACATAAAAATTGCAGATTTTAATACCGAACTCAGAAATGCTTGAAGTGCTTGGCTAGGTACGAGTACTTATATAATACTTTTAAAGTTTTAAAACAGTCTTGTGGCTGCACGCGTTAAGGGGTTTATACCTCTGAATGACCTTCATAGCAATTCACTTTTCCGTGTTGTATATGTATCATGGTGTTGCCAACGACGGCTTTACCGATAAACTGTTTCAGTATCTTCACGAGTCATAAAAACCGAGATAACCACCATCAAACTTTGTTATGTTTATGACGAAAACCAGATTTTGCTACATTTCTTAAAAGGTTCACATAGCGTATTAGTTGATTTCATACTGAACAATGAAGCATAGGTTTAGAGTCTATTAAAGGTTTATTTAGAGCCTAGATACCTACACAATAATTATTTTTATAGATTTTTTGTGTAAACATTGATACTTAAACAAAAAAAATATATTCAAAGAAGATAACCGTGTAAGGGAACAAAAAATGCCCCTGACGGTATTAGCCAATGGATATATCCTATGTATTCGTCATAATGCTAGTTATTAATCTGTCAAGTTTTATGTCATAATTATTGTCAGTTTCCTTGAAATGTCACTTTAAAGTTTTTTTTAGTTTTCTAAATATGCGGAAATGTTAAACAGAAACTGAACTACTTATAATAATTTACCATGTTTGAAAAGTTATTTTCACCATTCCAGGGACTAGATACACTACAATAGCTATGATCAGTCCGTCAGATTATCAGAAAATACTGGACATGTATTTTTCTTTTATCAATTAAACAAAAGATAATGCAGATATAGCCCGTTAAAGTTCCCCGTGACGTCACGCCGCGATTAAAACGGTCGCGCCCCCACTACAAGCCCACTGCACCACACAACAAGGTAGTGTTACCTTATTGAGAACCTCATCCTTTTTTTGAAGTCAGTTAAAAATGCCTCTCCTGTTTTTTCAATAATGGAATGTAGGGTGCCTACCCTAGCAAAAATTACTCTAACACATGTATTTCTCTTCTCAATAATAATACTATAATATTTCTTAAAACAAAACCTACTTGCCAGTTTCCATTACGGAACGCGCTGCGATTTAAATTTGCGAGCGAACCCAGCTAAGCGAGCCTGAACCGCAAGTCAGGCAAGACAGTCTAGAGCCTAACCCACAGCACACACGCTCACAATGCGCTTGTGTAATATCGTCCATGAACTATGTACGAATTTGCTCAGCATATACACTTACACGCAAGTCACACGCACACATTTATACATTGCCGGCCGCCGGACCTGTTGTGTTGCCAATTTAGCATACTTTACGCTAAATTTACTAAATTTCATGTTATCTAGCACATTTGTTTGTCATTTAGTATATTTTTTTGCATACATTAATAAATATTCAAGTAAAGTAAAATCATGACATTAAATTTTTTATCATTATTTTGAAACGTATCGGGACGTTAGTAAATCATTGACAATGAAAACGATGAGAGCAATCATGAAAATTCCATTTTTCGTTTCGATTCATTTTTCGTTTTTGGTGTTGCTAAGTTATTTCATTTTGTAATACCCCATTTACGGGTAACGGGTGACATTAAATTTTTTATCATTAATTTGAAACGTATCGGGACGTTAGTAAATCATTGACAATGAAAACGATGAGAGCAATCATGAAAATTCCATTTTTTGTTTCGATTCATTTTTCGTTTTTGGTGTTGCTAAGTTATTTCATTTTGTAACCCCATTTACGGGTAACGGGTGACAAAAATATAGACATATTATATTATTTAAAAATTCAATCGAATAAAACAATTTCAGTTTAAAGTTGCTTGATACAAAAATATAAGTAGTTAGATGTAAAAATTAAGTGAAGTTTTATTTGACATCGAAAACTGTTAGCATAATTTTCGGTATTAGTAAACAGTATTTAGCATAATTTTATCAAATATCGAGCTGCAGTTTAGCAGATTTTATATTAGCCTTGTTGGCAGCACTGGCAAAGGTTTGCGACCAATCAGATGCATTGAATTCATGCGGCGGATTTAAAAAGTCCCCCTTTTGCTGTAAGTTGTACGCGTTTGACAAAAAATTGTTTTGATTTTGCTATTCTGGTGCCATAATGGATCTTTGTTGCGACACTTGCGACTGAGTTGTGATAAAATGTAAATTTCTTTTATTGTTGTACTACTTAGTGCACTTCGTAACGATTTTTTTTCATTATCAATTTGATTTGACGTGAAATTGTGTTTATTGTAATAGCTAACGCTATAGGTATGTGTTTTAGTTGTGATCGGTGTTTTGATTTAGTGTGTTTGCGGAAGTTAACTTTCGTTGAATTTAGCAAGTTAGCGTTCGATGAAAAGGCAAAGGTACCTAGACCTAGTTAATAAAGGTAGGTATGCTTCAATTAACTCAAACTCAGAGCAATATTACTCGTCAATTTCACGTAAAGTATTACGAAGGTTTTAACTGGTTGAATAGACACTTTGCTGTCCGTGCATTTTATTCGGGAAGTCTCCAAATGTTTGGAATTACACAGACAGTCGTCTATGTCAAATTCTGCCTACCCTAACTAAAAACCTATGCACGCCACTGGGTGCGGAACAGTGGCGGGAGGTGTCGCCCGGGTCCGCGACCTTCGCAACTGGGCCAAAGTCCACGAGTCGCGCACAAACTTGTGCGCCCAACATTCTTCTTTTATCACTTATAGTTCCCTCGTGTGGCCGCGCCGCGGGCGGAGCTTTGCGGGGATGCGACTGCGCATTGTGCACGTGACAAGTGTTCCTCAACTTTTATTCCATACGCATTACTAGTTTTTATTAGCGTTAGTCAAATCAAAATCCTTCATTGCAATCATGTTATTATAAAGTTCTTTAACTTATTTCTTAGTTAGGTACAGTTATACATGAACCCTGTCAGGGCACAGCAATTTGGTAGGTAACGCATATTATACTAATACTCAAACTTTAATCACAACATGGTCGATTTCACCAACGTAGTATGAGTCTTATTCCAATAATAAATCATTAATGACCCACCCCTGAGTAAACTCATTTTACATCTCACCAATATTTAACATGGATGAAACCTCTACTCTAGAGTAAAATCTTATACCGCCAATTTCCGCTGAGTAAACTGTTAGACGTAGATTAGTATTGTCTCTGTCAAGTGAATTTCATACTTATTTCCCAATTGATGTTATAACCCGAACAAATTTAAAAAGTGAATATAAATATGAATATGCAGCTCCATTGTTCAAGCACGGGACAAACTGTCCATCTTACTTGAGTGTATCAAGATTTCATTCAATTCATTCGTTCAACGTTGCCGAGTAACTATGCGAAAGTAAGTTATCCGGAGACTAGCGTGGTGAAACGAAAAAGAAGTTAACCATCGTGTAAATTTTCCGAGTAAAGTTATACTGGAGTAGCCACTCTCGTCTAAATTCAGTGTTGGTGAAATTGGTCCTTAGAGTCTTACTTAGCAACAATTCATTGCATAAAAACTGTGGGTTCTTCAGAAAACAGGGAATTAGAATTTATCTTAAATCCTGCTAATATTCTTACTCCGAAAGTTTGTAAAGATGTTTGTACATATTATATTAGGAAGATTGAAGTTTGTTCAACTGATTGAAGTGAAACTTGGCACACAGATAGATCAGATCATAGATTAAAATATAGGATACTTAATTCTAGATGATGCGGGCGAAGCCGCGGGTAAATTCTAATAAAAAAATATAAATTCAAGTTAACAAAACAGTTAATTCGCACTTTGGTCTTTATTTTGTTGTAAGTTAAAGTTCTATTTGTTGAGGAAGATCTAACGAGTATACCGATAAGAGTCAAAGTCCGATGGAAATGGATCAATATATTTACGCGTTGATTTAGTTTACTTTGTGCTTAGTTTGGAACAATTAACCTACTTAATTAATATTCAATATTGTCAGCCTATTTCAGTTCAATGTTATACAAAGGTCTAACTTATAGCCACAAGCCAACAACACTTAAGTCAATGTTGCTCGATTGGAATTAAGATCTCTAGCAGTTAATGTTGGTATTGTACTCGCGTATCGATAGGGCTAGTCATAAAAAGGTTTTCTTTATAAATAAATAAAATAATTAATAAATATTACGGGACAATTTTACACAAATCGAACTAGTCCCATGGTAAGCTCAATAAGGCTTGTGTTATGGGTACTAGACGACGATATATTTAATAGATATATTACATAGAAAACATCCAAGACTCAGGAACAAATATTTATGCTCATCACACAAATATTTGCCCTTACCGGGATTTGAACCCAGGACCTCCGCTTCGCAGGCAACGTTACTCCCACTGAGCCAAACCGGTCGTCAAATTGTTATGATACATTTCTCGGCATTTACTGCTTGCTGCGGAACGCGGCGGCTAATTGCTTATTAATATTACCCTCGCTTTTATTCTCGCGGCTGGAAATAATTGTCGTTTAGATTGCCGTCGGTTTTTATTAAAACATTTCAATCAGAAGTTTAGTTACGACGCGACGTGGTCTGACGCGTTTTCGCGCCGCGCCGGCCGCTGCAGGTGTTGCCACTGCTCCACAAATAGCTACTGGGTTTAGGATCAAACAGAACTAGGTTGAATATAGGAATCTTTTAAGTTGTACTCGTGAATGTAGAAAATTTGTCGCTCTCCAATCCCACGAAGTTCACAACTAGTAGGACTACTAATTCCTTCAACTAGCAAACAATTTCAAGAAAATGGAGTTCACATACTAATCCTGGTATACATTTTTACAGCCGACTGTACAAATGTTGCCTACTTTCATTCCCTTACGTATTGAATATTGAAGTAAAGTTTTTCATTGTCATGCGTTAGATTATATACCACTTTAGGCAGTGGAATTCAAAAAGTTGCACTCTTTAACTCAAGTAATTAATTTTTCTATGAAAGTTTCCGTCATGCGACGAACAATATTTAACCATACAACTTTATTGAATATTTTCGTCCCACATCGCTGGGTTTGTATAAGTAGTTAACCACGGCTGCAACTTATCAACTTATTAACCCACGACTTGGAGTGTATGTGGCGATAAAGTTATTTCCGTATGTTCATAAAACCTCAATTGGAGTATAAAACGTCAGCTTTGTCTGTCGCAATATCGCACTCGGGCGTAAACAAGCGGGCGTGTGGAGCGTGCTCCTGCGCCGGGAAGTGGGTCAGTGTGCCGATGCCGGGGCGCGCGGGCCGCGTGGAGCCGGCACAAACAGCGGGTTCGATTCCCGCTGACGTTTCCGATGGCCGTGGCTTCGGCGGCCAATAAACCGTTATTGCTTATGTAAATAGCTAACTAGGGGACTCGTGGCGACTTACTGCCAAAACAGACCAATCAATACGGAGGAAAACAAACTCTGAATACCTGTTAAATGACTGAATTCAGCATTGAATGAATATAGGAAATGACTGTGTTATCAATTTGTATAAAATTGTTATGGCCTGAATGAAAACAAACAATGAATACAAGACAGTACTGCAAGGCACGTCACCGTTCCGTGGTGATATCTCTATTTTACTCAGATCATAGAAATAATTTATATGCTACTCTAACTACGGTTGAAGGTGTGGTTTAAGGGAAATGGAAGATCCACCGCTCCTGGTTAAATGAACCCACTAGAAAGCAAGAACGTAACAAACGCACCAGCTACCATAATCATAATCCATATTTCGGCGTTATCAATATTTAGTCCGTGATACCTGTCATTATGGATAAGTAATTTTATGGTTTTATTACAATGGCGATATTGATAATGATAAGACTGGCGTTTTCAATTTTTAAAGTCAAATTTGTACATCGTATGGGTAACATGATAAGGTCGAACGTTGAGTGCTGGGGTTGCGTAATCTACATTGGTTATGCATGTCTCCTTTCACTCGGAGCGAGAGGCCGCGGCCGGTGCGGCGCGGCGTGGTCGCGTATTTCGGTCTTCTGTGCAGCCGGCTCGTTGGTCTAGGGGTATGATTTTCGCTTAGGGTGCGAGAGGTCCCGGGTTCAAATCCCGGACGAGCCCAAAACTTAATACTTTTTAGTAATTTCTAACGAAAACCGAGTTCGTCTGTAAGCGTTTTTAAAAGGAATCGGCCCAATTTCAGCATAGTCTGTTAGTTAATAACGGCTGATTACGCATGTGAATGCCAACATTAGACGGGCGCGACCAGTCTCCTGTCAGGGCGTGGTGAAGCTGGGAAATAGTAATTTTTTTTGTTACTAAATGGGTTATAACTTGTCTTATAACCCACGTTTTTTGAGAACTAAGTCGAAATCATAATCTATGGGAATGCGATATTAAATGAATCTGGTGTATCCGGCAATCTCGTATTTCGCTACTGTGGTTTTACGGCCACGAGCGAACTTATGACCAAGGTTTTTGAGAACTAAGTTGAAATCATAATTAATTACGACTGTGAAAATACAATACACGTAATTGCGTAGTTATGTTTTATTTCTTAAGGTCACTTTTTGTTTCGTTCGTGTAATCCTTTATGAAAGTACGATGCTTTCGAAGAATATAATAGTCGGTTATCGGTTAATAACACACGGATGGAGTTCAAAAACTTGTCCTGTTTAACTTATAAAGTTTTGTATGAAAGTTTCCGTTGTGCAAAGAACAATTAACCGTATAACTGCATTTGATATTTTTATCACACATAGGAATATTGTCTGATTGAATATACACACTCACACTTAATTACTGGTGCACATATAGCAGCTTAATAGGTATGTATATTCACGAGCATATCTGCGCTTACCAATAACTTGCTACTTGTTTTTTAATATTGCTCTACCAGGTTACTTTACGTTAATGTTTGTTAGTTATCAATAATTGTGTTTTCTCCCTCTGCCTCTTGAACTACGACAAGCCTGCGACTCGAGAGTCACCGATCTCCTCCTCCGTGGGGGAGCATATATCACTGACAAGAAAGGATTTTTATATGCAAAAACATAACAATTTAAGTAGCTCATTACTTAAACAGGCTTTGTTCTAGTTTGAGAGGCTTACTTCGGTGATACCGTTACAAACCTAATGATCAACATATTGTTATAAGGACAAATTTGATGTTATATTAGGTTTTAAATCAATACATTTTCTGGCTAGACCGCGCGGCAATTCCACCAGTATTTTAGCCATTTTAGGCACCTTTAAGCCAGACACTTGCCCGAAAACACATTTAGAGCTTTAAGTTAGTTATAGATCAGATATAGTGTTATTGTGTTTTTGTTCCCTTGTTTAATAAGATTACTATTTAGTGAGTTTAATTATTACTAATATGAAGTTATTCTTATTCATTATAATCTTATCCTTATTCCAGTTTCGTTGGGTTTGTTTTACAACCACTAACGAAGGTTCAACTTTTTGGGCTTCACTTACACATAACCTTGTTCCCGACACAGCCAGCCGAAACCCAATTATTCATTGAAATCTGAACACATTTTTTTATTGATTTAAATCCCTAGAGTGTTGACTTTGGTAATCAATTAACAAACAGGAAAGTATCGGGTTGGTTGTCTGCTAGATTGCACGAGCGGCGCGAAGAGGCTAATTAGTAGCTACTCGCTAGGTACCACCTAGGTATACTTATAGAAGCCGCCTCCCGAGCCACTTGCAAGTGACACTGACCGCGCTCCGCTACGGAACGGGGGGTGCTAAATTAGTTTAAGGTATCTACTTGGAAATTCTTTAATAATTTTTCCAGTTATAACATATGTACGAGTAGTTTCAGCAAACTAATCGAAGTACTATGATGAATGAATTCTAATGAGTACCTACCTACCCATGTTTTCAGTCAGGTTTCGTAATAATATTTTTTTTATTACAATTCCAAAAATGTAACGGTTTACTTTCAGACGGAAAACATTTTGATGAAATGATACTTCCATTAAGTCGAAACAAGGGTTAACCAAACTTTAATAATGTTTCTTTGATGGTATTATCAATAGATAATGTAGGTTTATATCACGAAATAAATAAATTGCCTTGACTACGATTGTCGGTATTGAATTGACGAAGGCGATTTGGAAATGACAGTAAATTAGGACTTATGATTTTTGAAGGTTAGCTAGAAAATATGCAACCATTTCTACTGTACGGTGTTCCCTTGTTTCGCAGACTGAATTTTCGTAGAATTTCATTTCACAGAAAATGTTTCATATAATGTTTAGTCCTTGTATTTTTACTTTGAATATTATTGTTTCAACGACTAATTACTTCAATGAAACAATTTTTACAGAAACACAATGCAATGAATTTATTAATAATTTTTTTTTAATCAACATACTTATCAAACAGTAGAATTATGTTTCGAGTATTCATATTTCACAGACAGAAACATAGAATTTTGTTTCGCAGAAAAAGGTTTCACGTAATATTTGTTCCGCGTATTTTTATTTCGAATATTATTGTTTCATCGACTATTTACTTCAATGAAACATTTTTCACAGTTGTCTATCATTAAAATGGCTACAATTACAGCATCTAAACTGTGGTGACTAAAGGTGTGCCAAATGTATAGTATGTCAAAAACCGAAAACTGTAGGTTAGGTTAGGTTTGTATTGTGACCACCAAAATGGGTCAAAAACCGAAAACTGTAGGTTAGGTTTGTATTGTGAACATGTATAGCGGAGCGTCAAAATGGGTCAAAAACCGAAAGCTGTAGGTTAGGTTAGTATTGTGACCATGTATAGCGAAGCGAGCGGAGCGTCAAAATCGGTCAAAAACCGAAAACTGTAGGTTAGGTTAGGTTTGTATTGTGACCATGTATAGCGGAGCGTCAAAATGGGTCAAAAACCGAAAACTGTAGGTTAGGTTAGTATTGTGACCATGTATAGCGGAGCGAGCGAAGCGAGCGGAGCGTCAAAATCGGTCAAAAACCGAAAACTGTAGGTTAGGTTAGGTTTGTATTGTGACTATGTATAGCGGAGCGTCAAAATAGGTCAAAAACCGAAAACTGTAGGTTAGGTTAGGTTTGCATTGTGGCCAAAATGGGTCAGAAACCGAAAACTGTCACTGGGTCAATTTTAGCACTTTAAATACTAGGAACATCACAATTATACACATAATTCATTTGACAGTTGAATCTTAGCCACAACAAACGATAGGACAAATAATATTTAGGACAAACGATTATTATTGTGAATGCGGTGTTGTGATTTTATAGGAGGTATGCATTTTGTCTATGGTATGAAATAAACATGGTATGTAATAACTAAACAATATACAAATTGGAAGTCTACGATATGAAACGTCTACGAAAAAAAAATCTACGAAGTAAATATTCTGCAAAATGATTATTCTATGAAATGATAATATGGGAAAAATATTCATTGGAATCAAAATCTATTAAACAATTGTCTACGTAATTAGTTTTACGTAAACTAAATAATATATGGGTACAAAATATTTGAATTGAAAGTCTATGAAATGAATATTATAATATTAAATTTTCTTCGAAACAAAAATCTATGATAAAAATTCTATAAAGTAAGTATTCTACGAATTGATTATTCTATGAAATTATAATATGGGAATCATTTTATGTAAATCGAAATTCTACCAAATTTCAGTCTATGAAATAACGTACAACCGTACTGTACGAGTACAGTACGGTTGTACGTTATTTCATGTAATACAGCTCTTGTCATACAAGAATTATACTATTCCAGAAATGGGCCTGACCGCTGACGTGCACAGCGGTGTCACAAAACTTACTCTAAAACTTGCAAGCTATATTTATGCTTATGCAAGCTTACATAGCATCAGATAAACGTATTTAGCGATATCTGATGCGAATTGATTTCAATAATACAATGGAAAAATAAAACATGAAATGCTTCTACTATTGTGTCAGCCAGTTAGTATTTGTGACATATCCAATGATAACAAAAAAATATCTTTGCAACAAAACTGCTTAGATAAATAGCATAGTGATAATAAATTGTAAAGGAAAAGTTATGCTTGCGGGAGCCGTGATAGATGGTGTAGCGTAGGTTTGTGGCACGACTTATATCGCTCCCAGGTGTGCTGACGCCGGACAACAATAAGTCAGCGTTTGAAGTTTTACAATAAATACCCCTTCTCCCTTCGCTCGGGTGGGCGGAGGGGACGAAAATCAGCCCAGTAGGATCGAGCGTCTTCTACAGCCGAGGGTAGTGCCGAATGAACGAACAAAATAGAATTAAACAGATAAGAGTGTTTTATATGGGTCCCACACCGCGCGATAGCCGTCACGCCTAAAAATAAGATTAATTATATACTATAATATATAATATATATATAAAATCATTAAAACTGGATATGCATAATTAATGGGTATCAAAATTCCAGTGAGTCAAATCGCCATCTCACGGTATTCAAATTCAAAGAACAAGTGTCACATTTCACAGAACAAGCTTGTTATTATTTTCTCGTTTTCAGTCAGGACCGACAAAAATCAAATGCGAATCCACTAAAGCGAATTTATTTTACCATCGTTTCCCCAAACACATTTCAAAGTTGCTTTATTTGTTCGGCCTCGCAACAGGAAAAGTGGGAAAAACTTGCACTTTACCTGAAAGTGCGGTCGGCAGCCTCTTACGGCACCGCGGCCGCTGGTATGAGAATTGAATTGTACTCGCGCCGGGCGGCACAAACATGCTGGTCCTCTGCCCTCGCCCTCCGCGCTCGCCCTGCGCCCTCGTCCAATATTTGGAAGAGGGATTTTTTACTTAACCGAGCCGTATTACTAGGGCTAAGGAGCCTCTGTCCACAAAACTGCGACAAAGAGAAACGGACATATCCATGTCACTCAATATGTTTGTCGTCTTCGGGTAGGAACAATTTGTAACGTAACAATGTAAGGAATAGACAGATTTTTAGTGTTCTGTGGCGAAATAAAAAAACCGAGCCTAAATATGCAATCAAAAATACTGCCATAGCATTAAAACGCTGGTTTGACCACATATTACAGATATAGTCGCTCTAAAACAACATTAAGTATCATCATTGAGATTACAAATACAACGGTTAGCCGATCGCTAACTGGTAGTGTCATTAGAGGTGACTTTTTTCTATCGACTTGAAGGCGCACGTCCCTTTTGTATGAGACGTGTCTTGCGATTGCACCCTGTTTGGACCCATAAAGCTAACGAATTTTATCCGATATCAGAAGATTGTCACCGATAATAGAAATAAAGGGAAGATAATTATTTCCCAATCAGTTGTTGCGTTGCCTTTCAGGGCCCCGAGAAAGTCCCCCGGGAGGTGCGCGCGTTTATCATATTTACTCCACAATACTCGTTATCAGCGCCCTCCGCGGGCCCGCGCCCGCCGGCCCTTATAGCACCGTTACGTTCTCGAGGGCTTTCGAGGTTTCTCCGAACGGCCGCTTTCACACTGTTACCTACAAGTGCTTTTATTAACACTAAATACGGCGAGGCGGCCCTTATTTGTTGCCTCAGGGTTAACCAGGTTACGCAACTAGTTATGAATTAATTCAATTCTAGCGAGGAGAGTGCGGCCCTGCGGTCACCGATGGATTTTAATTCGTGGTCGCGCACCGTTAATACGACAACTTACGATGGTTAATGTCCCTTACACAGCTTTATATCATTAACATCATATTTTAATATGTGCCCTTTAGTAAAACCTCTCGCACAGCGACATAAGCGTGTCTAGGGAAGCATTCCTCTGCGATGACAAAGGAGAATAAAAAAATACTGTTACTTTATTTTCATCAAAGTTTAACTGTAATTGTTAATTAGTTCATACGGTACGAGTAAGGTATTTCATACAAGTTGATCACTGGAATCGAACAAGGGTTTCAAGAATTAGGAGAGAGCGTGAATATCTTTATTCTGTTTAACGCTATAATTAATTCGGGGCGTGGGTCGTATTGTTACCGAGTCGGCGTCACGTCGTCGTTGCGAACCGAGCTTGCCATTGTCGGCATGGGTAATGTATCCAACCTCTTACACTCTGATAAACGCAGCCCTTATAATACCGTTGGGCGTAGTATCGCAGTCACCCAGCCGGGCATCGCGTATGCCGTGTCGTTAGATATCATGTGGAGCTGTATCCTCTGCTTGGATTTGATAACCATTACATTTTCAAATTTGCCTTACGTAATATGCTGCTTCTGCATCCTGCATTTCCAACTCCGATTTCGAGCGCCGAATACCTAGATAATCTCTATATCTTGGTAGGTTAGGTACAAGCTTAATATTGTAACTGGAAATAGTACAATATGTACTGGGTAATATTAATGTGGAAGTATAATATATGGCGTGATGCTATTGTAGGTCCGCGTTAAGGCTCATTGCGTTAGGCACAGAGCGTGTCTCGGCGCCACCCGTCATCCAGGAGCACTTTCTAGCCTGAAAGGATATCTACACATCAATACACGCTAGTGGGGTACTTAAGGAACAAATCAATTATTTTAGAAACGATGTTTATGTTAGTAATTTTAGTGGGAAGGTATATAGGTAATGAAGCTTGGAGACGTTATCGGCTGAGTGGAAGGCACTAATGACAGTTGCGAAGGTTCTAGAAACTTAACACCTTTGTTTGTGATGTTGCGTGCGGCGAGCGCTGGGGCGGGTCGTTAATAGGTTCATTGTCAGCGCTAAACCGGTCGCACACACAACGGCCGGTACGAAGTCGAACCCCACGCGATACACTCGCGTGCTTAGCCGAGACAAAGCCATGCCGAGAGAGCTCGACACGAGGCTCGAGGCTCGACCATCGCGAGATCGCGCTCGACATGTTGTGGCATCTCAAAATGTGGTGCCAATTAAGTGAACGATTCGTGATAGAATCAAAAATAAAGATATCCACAGAAGAACCAAAGTAACCGACATAGCTCACAAGATTGCATCGTTGAAGTGGCTATGGGCGGGCCTGGAGTGGCGACCACGCATAGGAAAGCGCAGCGTAGGATGGCCCCCGACTAGGTGGACGGATGACCTCGAAAGAGTCGCGGGGAGTCAGTGGATGCGGTCTACGCAGGATCGCACCCTGTGGGGAAATATAGGGAAGGCCTATGTTCAGCAGTGGACGTCCGTGGCTGATAAATAGATAAGAGAAACGAAATCAGAATTCGCACGGTGCACCATCCTTGCAAGGAGCATAGAATTTTCGATCTACATTATAAGTACTACATTGGATTCAAGGGAAACTGGTTACAGGACCTTTACTTTACAGTTAATTATTTCAAAAAATTTAGTAATTCATTTGCCGTGGCTTCATGAGTCATCTATCAATACAAGATGATGATCAGCCAAACAAATGATGGTCAGAAACACGGCGCGCCGCGGCCGACCGGGCAACAGCGGCCCGCGGTAACGCCGCTGATTAATAAAGTTCCCGGGCGATAACCCTGGCCGCTGATTGCCGACATTTATATATGTGTGTACTCGATTGTTTGTCCGCAATTCCTCCTCCCAGCTCTGATTGTTCGGGTCCACGTTAAATAGACCCTAATTATTAACAAAGAGTTTACTTAAATACAACTTTTGTTCGAACATTTTAATTTGTGTACTTTTGAGTTGGTATGCTATTCCGAGGCTCCTGTTTGAGTTAACACGTAATGTTTTATTTATAACCGGCCTTCGAGTTAATGAAAGGATGGCAGTGATTCAATAAAGTCGCGACGGGGTCAGGCTGATAGATTTCTGCGCCAGTGCGTTCCGGAAGGTTCTTGGCTGCCCTGGAACGGGATCTATAAGCAATACTTTTACTTTACCTTCACTTTACTTTTTCTTTACCGCCGCTCCCGGTTCGGCTCGTAGTTTCATTGAGCTTGGCGGTACGTGTGCCGCGGGCCAGTGGTCTGTGATCTTAAGGCGCGTCCACTGCCTCGAAAATCTAACAAAACATTGTTCTAACGGTCTAACATGTTAGCAAAACTTCCCGTCTGTTGCAACAACGTTTTTGTGAGCCAAAACATTGTTGACGCACAAAAGTCATAATGATTTCTGACAATGTTATCCCAACGACGGTCAAACGCGAAATGAACGCTGTACCCCCCCTCCACAGGCGAACGCGGGGAATGTTTTCCATCCGTCGCGGCAAACATGTTTGAGTGTTTTTGCTAACCAAAACATTTAGGCCACGCCCCTTTTATGTTAGAATAACATATTAGGTGTCAGAAAAACACGTCGCAGTGGACCCGGCTTTAATCGGCGTGGCGCGCGATCTCTGATGGATTTAACTTTATGGTTGTGTTTTCCGCGAAATAAAAATCCATACTAATATTATAAATGCGAAAGTGTGTCTGTCTGTCTGTCTGTCTGTTACCTCTTCACGCTTAAACCCCTGAACCGATGTCGATAAAATTTGGTATGGAGATAGTTTGAGTCCCGAGGAAGGACATAGGCTACTTTTTATCCCGGAAAAATACCCTTATCCGCGATAAACAAATTTAAGGCGGACGAAGTCGCGGGCAGAAGCTAGTGTAAAATAAAAAAGGTATTTCCTAGAACTGACAAGTTAAGGGTTTACAATACATTCATGCGTAATATTTATAAAAAAATAAAAAACCCATAAAGTGCTAGTCGTACTCGCGCAGCGAAGGTTCAGTACGCAATAAGCATATCCATACTAATATTATTAATGCGAAAGTGTGTCTTTCTGTCTGTCTGTCTGTCTGTTACCTCTTCACGCTTAAACCGCTGAACCGATTTGGATGAAATTTGGTATGGAGATAGTTGAGTCCCGGGGAAGGACATAGGCTACTTTTTATCCCGGAAAAATGCCCTTATCCGCGATAAACGAATTTAAGGCGGACGAAGTCGCGGGCAGAAGCTAGTTTACTATATATCTATTATAAGAATGACATCTGTATTGAGGGACAAACTTATCTTTGTAATTGGAAAACTGTTGTCCCCATTCATCGACAAACATTGCTTCTTGTCAAATTTCATGTTTGCAGTTCTACGGGAAGTAATCTCTATCTTGATTTCCTTGCAAAGTGTCAAAATAGGCGGCATTAACGGATCATAAACTGGTATCATATGGATATCTTTTAATTGTGTTGACTTAGAAGTTTGATTATTTCACTGCTCCAGGCAATTGCAGACTTGAGTAATTGATTTAGTTTCAACATGATTCGGACGCGTTCCTGAGAAAAAGGGTTAGATGGACAGACAAACGGACAACAATGTGATCCTATAAGGGTTCCGTTCATTTTGAGGTCCGAAGACATTAATAAATAAATAAATATTTTTTACAGGACAATTTTATACAAATCGAATTAGTCCCATGGTAAGCACAATAAGGCTTGTATTATGGGTACTAGACGATGATTTATTTAATAAATATATTTACTTACATACATAGAAAAGATCCAAGACTCAGGAATAAAATATTTATGCTCATCACACAAATATTTGCCCTTATCGGGATTTGAACCCAGGACCTTCAACTTCGCAGGCAACGTTACTCCTGCTGGCCAAACCGGTCGTCAAATTGATAGATATAGGTATTAATAGATATACAATACTTGATATATAATTACTATAGAATTAACAACATAAAGCCGATGTATAAAGTTCAAGAACCCCACTACTATTTGTGGGTGAAGGCCTCCTCCAGAGATTTCCAATAGTCTCCATCTTGAGCTTTTTGTATCCTTTTTTTTGCTTGCTACTTTTATCATGTCGTTTACCAATCTGGTTTTAGTCCGTCCTCTTTTTTTTTCAACTTAAGGGCCTGTTTTGATCTGACGTGCAAAGTTTTGGGTTTTCATTTTTCCGTACACCAAAAAGAAAAAACGGAATTCATATAGAATCTCTTTGTTATCCGTCCGACCGGCTGTCTGTCTGTCTATCGAGACCCGTTTTTTCAGGAACGCGTATCAAGTTAAAATTAACATCAAATACTTGTCTGCGGTTTCTTGAAGCTGTAAAAAAATCAAGCTTCTAAGTCAACGCAATCAAAAGATACAATAATTAAAAGAGGTGTTTCCATACAAATAACCATCCATAGAAAAGGTAGCTCCTACATATATAGCACAACTTGCGAAATAAATCGGAAATCTTAAGTTCTTATGTGTGTCTGTCTATATCAGGAAACTACCTTACATTGTGCTAAGGAGTAGGGCTCTAATAACACTCGATTTTCATAGACACGGCCATTTTTACCCGACTGCGCGACGCAAAGGAGGGTAATGTGTTTATCAGTCTATGTATGTATGTATGTTTGTTCCCATCTGGCACTCTAGAGACCAAACGCGTGGACCGATTTTGATGATTCTTACATCAATCGATTCGTCTTAACTGTCCAAATGTCA
Source organism: Hedya salicella (assembly GCA_905404275.2). Taxonomy (NCBI): domain Eukaryota; kingdom Metazoa; phylum Arthropoda; class Insecta; order Lepidoptera; family Tortricidae; genus Hedya; species Hedya salicella. The sequence continues at coordinate 23,848,749 of FR990109.1, read as the reverse complement.
CTAAAGACATGAAAATGATGAAAACTCAAAATGGCGATAAATCGACGTACTATATCGAATGGGGTATCATTGAATAGGGATTTGAAAATCATTATTAGGTTTCTTTTATTATTTTTATATTTGAATTGCCAGTTAGGAACTATAATGATTTAAAGTTGGTTAGCAAGCCGTTCTCACTAATATTTCATTTAATTGTAATAAATCTGTGCAAGCTTCTCAATAACCCCGACGAAGATTGCGAAATTTACAGACTTTTATAAATTTAACTAAAAAGTATAAAATAAAAAATTATAATTAAAAAAACAAAATACCCGACTGCGTAGAAAAACTAAAAAGAAAAAAACAAGTCCAGTACTCTAGAAATTTGTTAAGTTATAATACAAAACTTTCGTGACTCATGATCGATACTCACATAAAACAAATAATAAATTCTAATATGGAACATAGCGATTTTAAGCAGTCGGGACCCATTGTTGGGAAGATTTGCGTCGATCTAGATTTCTTATGGGTCCCGACTGTTGTTGTTGTTGGACTTGTTTTTTCTTTTTAGTTTCTTTACGCAGTCGGGTTTTTTGCTTTTTTAATTACTAGCGTATATTTTGTACGGATCCCTCGGTGTGCGAGTCCGCCTCGCACTTGTCTGGTTTGTTTAAATGCCGCGAACTACAATTTAACTTCTTACGTTAATTATTTCAGAGCCATAAAAATGTTATGGTCCCTGCTTTCTTCTTTCTTTGAAACCTTTTTCGTGAATTCTTACAAAATAATAAAATACAGGCCTAAACGGAATCCTTATTCTCATGCTAATGCCCTCACGTGATAAAAAAAATCGAGGTTATGATATGGGAGGTACATTTCATATGTTAAATTCTAACTTTTTATTTGCATAGGAATACATTACATAATTTGCAACATCACAAAAGGTCGTGAATATTTTGGGTCGTAAAAAGTTAAATTGTTGAACTTGTTGGTATTTTAAGTGGCCTCGAAATAAGCAAAATCATTTGTCTGGGTACAGAAACTTGGTATTTTAGGATTAATAGTATTCTAACTATTTACGGTGACTTACTGAGGACCTCATAAGGGTCAAAGTCACGCAAAGAGCAATGGGACCAGCTATCAATCCACTCGGAGTATCTCTGCGATCGAATTAGAAATGATAGAGATCCGGTGACGAGTCTAGTTAATACTTAAGCACTAAAATATGTTAAACTAAAGTAGCAAGGGGCGGGCCATATTGCTCGCAGAACCTGGCCAATGGGCCTGATAGGGTTCATGTCTTATTTGGCTGATCATGGAAGGAAATATCACAATGTGGATTCTAAGGGCTTAAGTATTAACTAGACTCGTCACCGGATCTCTATCATTTCTAATTCGATCGCAGAGATACTCCGAGTGGATTGATAGCTGGTCCCATTGCTCTTTGCGTGACTTTGACCCTTATGAGGTCCTCAGTAAGCCTTTGTACAGTTGACTACAAAAAGAAATATCCACTTTTTACTTTTATGAAATCGCCTCATTACTAGGTCGGGTTCAAAAAAGCCTCAACAGTATTCTAAGTGTGATTCCTGACAGATACGATGGCCCAATTTTGAAGCACTGGACAGAGCAAACGAAAGGAGTTGCTGATTGAAACAAAACAATTTAACGGATTATATCGCGTAAATTATCTCATTTGAGATCCTGACGTTTGACGACGTCAAATGAGATAATATACGCGATATAATCCGTTTAATTGTTTTATTTCAATGAGTAATAATCTATGAATAGAAAACATCCAAGACTCAGGAACAAATATTTATGCTCATCACACAAATATTTGAACCCAAGACCTTCAGCTTCGCAGGCAACGTTACTCCCGCTGAGCCAAACCGGTCGTCGAAAAGAAAGAAAGGTTTCATAAATACCTCCGTGCTTCATTCCCCACTTTTAACAGCCGCAATCCGCAGGTTAATCAACAAAATGGTAGCACAAAAACGCTTTTCGCCATCGTTGTTCCATGTGCAGATTCTCTTGAGTGGGATATTTGTAGCAATGTGGCAGCGGCCGAACCACGACCTTAAATATTATCTTCGCAGCTGTTGATATTAAGCATCTCATGGTGTGGAAGCGTTCGCTTGTAAGCGACTCACCTCCGGTTATGAGTTCGCCTTTATGTCTTCCTCTTGAAGGGTTCTGAGCTTATGAGCAACATATTGTGGCCTGCAACTAAAAAAACCTGCCAAGTGCATGTCGGACCCTGCTCAGTATAGGGTTCCGCAGCCCTCCATACAAAAAAATGCACTTCAGATGAAGGCGATTATTTCCGAAAATATTTACTCAATCAAAAAAAAAATTGATACCTCAAAATGAATTTAAAAGAATTGTCGAAATATGTGTCGAACATTGATATCGGCTGATTGTTTTTCGGTTTATACTATATTATATGCGCGCCCCCCTAGAAATATTTATTTTTTGTTATTTAAGTACCAAACTAAGAAGCGGCTTTTACAAGACACCTATACTCCACATCAATATACATCTTGTAGTTTCTGAGTAACATGCCTGTGACATGCGGACGGATGGACAGACGGACATGACGAAACTATAAGGGTTCCTTTTTTGCCATTTTGGCTACGGAACCCTAAAAAATGCCTTAAAAATATAGGTCGTTTAGGAGCTCCCTTAAACAATGAGGCTGAGCGGGAGGGTATCGGCGGATCACTCCCGCGGAATGGATATTACACGTCGATCGAGATCCATTACGCGCGTCCCGCCGGGCCGCCGACGACGCACGCCGCCGCGCCAATTTCCAACCATTTCCAGCTTTCAAAAAGTACTTAAAAAGTATCTAAACGCAAAGGCATGTTATAGGGTAGAGGACTATTTAACAGACAAAAATGCATGGCCCAAAAAAGAAACTTACTTTCACCAGGAAATATGTAAGTTGTTATAAAAAATATTATAATATTATGTTATTAAGAATAAAAAAAATATTAAGTTTTGATAAGTTTTCTTGGAGTTCATACTTAGAAAGATATAAGGTTAGGTTAAATCGAGTTATTTACAAAAAATAACTGACTGTTGAGTTTGTTTCGGCTTTCTTCTCAACAGTGGTCTCCTCTTGGGAAATGCCGTACAGTCAGACATGTAAAAGTGTCATTGCGGCCTACTTGCAGAATGAAGATAACTATTTCATTCGAATATTTTAGCTCACTATACCTAAACTTAAGGAATTGTGTAACAGAGCCAAAGACCTCCAAGCATAGTTGAGGGCATCCTACCACACATATGTTGATAAGAGAAAGACAAGAAGAGACCTGAAATTTGGAAAGTAAACGAAATTAAGTCTACTACCCAGTGATTTACGGCACCTACAATATTAATTCATTGTAATAGAGCTTAAAAGTAATTAAAAATATAATTGAGCAAGTATTGGGACATTTGCCTTATTTATTTTTTGAAACATTTGTAGTGAGATAATCGTAGAGAGAATCGGGGATGTAAAGATGGTGCGAGCCCCGGAGCGCAGCGGGCACGCGCGGAGCGCGGGTCCGTGTACTTATCTCGCAACCGTTTTACAAATTGTACAATACTGAGGGAGTATTTATGTACACTGCAGCCTTGCGAACGGCGTTTTTTCTATATTGCCACGCTAAAACATCTTCATTTTGATGATATGGCAGAAAACGGGAAAGACTTTTGCTACGTACGTGTATGTATATTTAAATTACGTAACGGTGTTTATATATGTATGAAAAGGGGAACCCTATAACGATCGAGGTACTTAGAAGTATAAATTGAACGGCACTGAGGCACTCAAGGGAGTAATTTTAAAGCAATCCAACAGAATGCAATAGCGCGCCTCTACAGCAAATAAAAACATGCGGGAAGCGAGAGTGCTCGAGCCATGCCGAGCCACACGCCGGCTTGTTGTTGCATTCAGCGGGCAGCGCGGCAGCGGGCCTTTGTGAGTGCGCGCGAACGGGCTCGGCTCGAGTGCTCTAGAGCCGTGCCTTATCTGGCTCGAGTCGCGCCGGCTCGTGCTCGACTTGGCCGGCGGCCAGGTGCGGCCCGCGACGGCTTATTGCGCTTTGAACGTTCCACTCGAAGAAACGTTTGTGATTGATATGATAATGTTATTAGGCGAATGCTGTCGGCGAATGCAAGCGCGCATTTTCCAGCTCCGCCCGTCGCAAGTTCGATGAAGTCGGCGGGTCTCGTTACAACCAATTAGCATAAAAATCACAAGTTCGGCGCTATTGTGACTGGCGGATAATAGACAGAGATGAATTTAAAGTACCGACGGAAGATAAAGCCGACGAGAAAAGTTCTGGCAACTTAATTACGGTCTCCAATTAATGTAAATTGAATAATAACTCTTTAATCAGTGCCGGAGGGGTCGCGACGCTGTTTGTGCAACTGCGGGAGGCCGCGGATTTATGGCCTCGCGGGCTGAGTTCAGGTGCTCCTCGCACATAATTGAAGGGCTTTATTTGTGACGTTGTTTACAAACGCAATACACCATGTTTGAGCGCCAAACAGGGCGTGAGCTTAATGGCAATAATTATGAAGGGGTGTGCGGCTTATTTGCTACCGAACGCGGCTCGTGCGCGCAACTAGCGGGGATGTGATTACGCGTCAATTTAGTCTTTAATAAATTCATTTGACTCATGTACTGGTGTTCCCTATGTTCAAATAAGAGGTCAAAATAGGTACTCTATGCGTGCCGTTGGCAACTATAACCGGCAGCTTGGGTTGTGATTACGAACTTACAAGGTTCAGTGAGAACTGTATCCAAAGATCGAGGGTAAAACTTATTGGGTATATTTGTGATATGCTAAGAAAAAAACATGGTTATACTTATAAACACTTTTATGAATCTATTACGACCATCCGTTCACGTTGCAGCGTTATTGTAACTTTTTCGAAGAAGCCAAGACAGGATTCAAACCAACGCTTCACGTGATTGCTGGCGAACAATATGGCAAAAGTTGAACGTACCAGCTTGGTGATAGCACTGGAAGCAACCTCTACAGGTCTTAGAGGAAAGAGCGGCTTTTTTCGACCATACAAATACGCTACATTCCAGTGATGACACTTGTGTTCTCACAGAAATCTATTAAGCAAGCGATACAGCCGGCCGTCCGATAGTTGCGGCGTTAAAAAAGGTCGTTAAAAGAATACTGACAATTCGAAAGTGCTTGTACCTAGGCCTACTTGAATAAAGCAAAATATTTTGATTTGAAAATTGCGAATATGTTACGTCCGCGTGATATGAAACATTCCAAGCTCTCTGGATAATAACATTGGACAGCTTACTTCTAAACGCAAGGTTAACGTACGTCGTTTGACGTCTCGTCCGGCAGTGCGCAATAAACGAACAATTATTATATCAGCTAACTTACCAAGTTCATACGCATAGCTAAGGCTGATAGTGATTTTAGTAGTCAAGTGAAAATTATGTGTGACCTGTGTCTGCTGTGCTCGATTCCGAAGCGTTTTTAAAGGGCTGGTGCTGTTGAGTATGTGAGGATGGTCTTAGAATTGTTAGACATCTAGATTAACGATTAGATAGATTGTCCACAATCCTGTGATGTATTAATTCGTATTTGGTAAACATTTCACCAGTCATATTTTTTTGCTGGAATTTGACGGGATAAGGATGATCGGGTAATTCACTCACGCTCACTACGCACACTTGTGTGAAACTGTGGCAGACTATACTGCAGCATGACATGTGATGTGAGATCTAACATCGAGACTTGGTTTGGGGAAAATTTTAAATCGCGTGGATCGACTCGCGCGAGATTCATCAGTCATCACAATGCATAATCTATCGGAGGCGACAGTCGGTTTCAATGACGCTTAACTATGTCGTAAAATAGCTCGCTCTCAAACAAAACTTGCTCCCAAAGTATTAATAATTAGGAAGACGTCATGTTTACGGCGCTTTGTGGCGGGCCGGGGCGGGCGCTCATTAAAAAGTTTGAGTCATTACGGACTCGCCGCGCGGGGTCGGACCCGCGGTGCGGGACCGCGCCCAGCACGGCGCGTTCGGCTCGCGGAGTTTAAGTCCCGTAATTATAGCAGGTTCATGGAATTCGGCATGAAGTCATCTTAACTATTCTTACTGTACTATAATGAGACTTTATATCTGAATAGTAATTACATTTAATAATTATAGCGAACTTATGAGTAAAAGTAATTAATTTATACGTATACATACAAATTATTTCATTTAACTATAAGCAAACCACCAGAAATCGAGATTACCTCAATAGAAAGTTAGTGCGTTCTTCCGTATGGACAGAAACACAGACGTGACCGCAGCGAGCAGGCATTCGTTTTGTGATATGATTTATATTTCGCTTATAAATTAATTTATGAGCGAGATGAGTTCAAAAGAGCTTCACGGAGTATCGAAATGGATAGTTTTACCCACCCGGGCAAAACTTGGTTATTTTGAGCAAACGTATCCGCGTGCACGAACTTTCCGCCATTATCGTTCCTCACTGTGGCGAAGTTCGAAGCCTCGTTAGCGCGGGCGTGGTACTTGTTGCGCGATAGACACTACAAATGCATTCTCTTTCTGTTCTAGATGAAAACAAAAAGGATACGATCAGTGACGAATGCCTGGATCTATTCATACAGAACACAACCGAACCACAACGCAAATAGTCGTTACGTCTGAATAGGTGCACTGCAGCTTCTTGCAGTTGTTTTGATATGGTTGGACAGACCATACGGTTGCGTTTGACGTCGAAATGTGGTCGATGTGAATAAAACTATTTATTTTCATATAAATTATCATCCAGCCACGTGGTTGTCGTTGTGGTATGGTTGTAATGTGGATGTGGTACGTCTGAATAGACCGTAAAGGTGGACCACTTCACTTATAACCAGTTCTGATCAGTTCGCCCGTGACTGATACGTCAAAATGTGGTGGTGCTGACGGTTTAGAGTTTTTTATGAATTCTCTTTTGATTTTGTCTCTAATGCTCCAGAGTGTGTTGTCGTTCTACAAACTGCGTGCTATTGGATATCTGGGCAAGCGGGATGTTATCAATCACTGCTATTGTCAACACGCTGGAGGCATGTTTGCGGATCCCCGGGCTGCGCGTGCTATCGCTTGCACTCTCACACCTATCTTAGCTTAATCTAACTATCTATCTAAAATCTCACACTCGCCACAAATCTTACTTAACACAAATGCTTTGTGGAGATATTTAAATATTTGGATGCCTGTTACTCAATAACGCGTAAAATCATCGAAGGGATTTAGATGGAACTTGGCATGCACTTAGATCAAATTATGGATTAGTCATCATCATTCGCTTGTCTTATCTCATTTACTTGGGGTCGGTGCAGCATACTTCTCTATCATCGCCATAAATTAAGCTAAGAATACACATGCCTGTGAAATGGATCAGTAGCTTGCATATTAGTTAATGGCATGTAGAAGTAACTGACCCACAGTGAATACATTTGCAAGTTAAACCGGAATTTGAACCCAGGACCTTCAGCTTAGCAGGCAACGTTATTCCCGCTGAGCCAAACCGGTCGTCAAAACCGTCTCATCACTCTATCCTTCCTGTTTATGTCATATCCACTCCTCGTCCACCTTTACCTTCCACCCCATCTTTTACATCCCTCCATATACATACCCAATACCCTTGTTTCTTGTCCTGGTCACATGACTTTCATCACTCCTCATAAGACGTCTAGCTAGACCTCCGTAGGCGATTTGCGCTCAGCTTATCGACTATGGGTGCTACTTTCAGGCTGCCTCTGTTATTTATTATAAAAAAATATACTTGTTAAACATGGGCTGAACCGAAGGCTGGTAATATATTAATATGCCAAAATAAATATGGAAGTCGGTTTGTTCGTCTTTTATGTTCATGTTACATAAATAATTTGGGACGAAGAGATATAAAGGCCTTTTTATCCAGAGGAAGTGCACGGTTCCGAAGGGAAGTAATATATTTTCCGCGTGGGTAACGCCGTGGGAAAACGCAAGTCTATCCGGATAAGTTACAATACAAAACATCAATCTGTTTTGTCACACACGACGACATGTGACGGTAAATAAAGCGGTAGTGTTTTACAATTGTGATGTTCCCAAAAAAATGCCCTGCCCCTTTTTTATTGACTAGGAGATATTTCGAGTGACGTCACTTCTGAGTGACTGCCGACACTAGGGTTAGGCACGGACAAATATATTTTTGAAATCTGATAATTGCAAGCCTATTCCACGGAAGGGTTTTTGAATGACCTTACCTTGTAAAACATCGGCACATCCCATTGCACCGTGGGTGTACACGTCAACGTAAATAGACAAAAAATCTGACGCATTAAAAAAGCCAAAGTTATATATAATTGATTGTTTTCCTAGTTTGTATAACTGCTTCGCGACTCACAGCGCTCACCTGGACTTGTTCAATATAGTATAATACGAGCGAGTTCGACTTTCTTCCACCTGCGGGCGCTCTCGAGTTAGGTGCGTTCGCCGGGATGGAGAAACTTGCGCCATAAATTACATCCATACATTTAACGTAAGGGTAGCCGTAGAATGGTGGCTAGAGTTTTTGTGAATTGGAAGTGCTGGAGTTAGTAAGCTTTCTTTATTTAACGTTTTATTTTAGTCACATTGTTTTCACTTCTGACTGCAATAGTTACGGTCGCTAGATTCGACATGGCGTGAAGACGTCAAGGTAAGTGAAATATTCTTGAAAAATACCCGCGGCTTTGTTGACAGTGTGGCATCGCATGAGATATGTGACGAGAGATTGGTTTTGGCGCGAAGATAACTCTGTGACGGCGAATATCGCAATGCCGCAGTTCAACATCTGTCGACTACTCAGATATCTGTGTAGAATGCTTCTGGAATTCAGAACCGGTATTTGTGACTAAACACTTATTGCATGCACTTAAGTTATTTCGCCACCCGAAATAGTTTGCGTTGTTCGCCTCAACTAAGTGCTGAGATTATGCTTTTAGATCAGATAGTATTAAACATTTGACTGATTACTTATGACTAATGACTCACGAGATTTAATAAGAATTGGTACAAAAACAATTCCATATAAGAAAAGAGGTAATTAACTATACATAGTATACATAGTTATATTGATGCATATCAAAGAAAACTTTTAAGACTGCGTAAATTTGTAACGAGATTTATTGCACATAAAGCAACTCGATTACAGTAAATCCATAGAGAAAATATAACAAGAGAGACTATCCCATACTGCGGTCGAATAATGTTGAAAAATTTTAAGAGATGTCGCTTGGAGCACCGCTGGCGGCTATTTATATTTTATTTCATTCAAAATCGCAAGTCTTATCATTTTATAGCATCCGTAAATTTTTACTTTAACTTATTTCGTTAAAATCAACCAGAATTATCCATTGATCGTTTTTATTTTATTTATAGTAATAAAGACACTCATTGTTTTATGTGCCATCTAGTACAATTTGTAGAAACTGCCTTGACCATTATACAATTATGCTTGTAAATGGACAAAGTTGCTACTCACGGGTAAACCGTTCATAAGTGACGCTGATTTAAAACTTGATATGTTTGTACTTTTATTGTTAAATACATATTATTTTTTATACTAACAAAAAATCATAGATTATTTTATAATGGACCCCTGAAAAGTTGTAAGGAAAATGTATTTTTTTTTAAAGTAAATTCTTATTAAATTTAGATATGTTGTAGACTTAAGTGCCCTGATCAAAAGTCTCTTCGAGTGCTACCACGGTTTCCGAATCCGTTCCCGAGATGCGATCGATTTTGTACACTCCATACTTATAGTGCTCCTGAGACTCGAGTAGCACTTTTCTATGAATTTGACGATCATTTTGACGTTTATCTGCCACAGCGAACTTTAAAGGCGTGTTTGACCTAAATCAATAAAATACACACGTACTTATTCACGACTTTTAACGTTTTATTTACTTAGAATATTTATTTACATTATAGATTTTATTTCTAGCTACTATACACACTTACTTAATCATGTACTTCTATTTTTATCGGTCATTCCTGTGCCAATGCACAATCAAGTACATAATTCAATAATGCCGTGCTTGGTTAGATATTTTACATTTTCCGTTTATTTTTCGTGCATAACCTAGGTACCATATGACGCTGGCAACATGTGCACAACAATCACTTGTCCTGGCCCCAGTCTTGACCTTGCAATAGTACCCCAGGATTGTTTCTTCTTCATTTTTTTCGTTTTGTAACGCTATCCATAATTGGTGTTTGATTGCTCTTAAGAAACGCGAACGTATTCTTATGCATATTACATCGTGCTCATTCAATTCGTCAAACTCGAACACATCGGTATCGTTCATGAGCATTTTGTCCTGTACCTATATAAGCAGGACTTAAATTATTTGATAAACACCAACCGTCAAACGTTTTAAATATTCAAAGTCAAGTCTAGGGAAATGCGGAAAGTGATTTTAATTTAAGCAATCGATCACAATGCCATTTCATCAGTGTTTTGCACGGCGACATTTATAATTATTTTCATCATCACCTGGTTACGTATAGATGTCGCAGGTGTATTCAAATTTCCGTAAAAGGTGCATTAATATTAGCGCCATCCAGCGGAATTAAGGCGGTTTCGTTTGAATGTATGGCGTTGACATATCTTCTTATATTTAATTTATGGTAAAACCAAACCTAGAATATGACTGAAAATGTAATATACACTGTATACTCAGTCGGTGACTGGTTCGAGCATTCATAAGGTAATAACAAATTTACTATGAATAGATGAAACGCAGCTGGACGCTTGTGTCAGACGGGATAAGATGCGGGAGCGAGTAGCTGGCTGACGTCGCGGCGGCGATAACGCCGAACCCGGGGCCGGTTTATGCCCGAGATTACTCTTTTATGCTTATATTTATCGTCCAAATGGTATTTTCACCAACTCTCATTGGATATTAAAATGAGATGAGTAAGATAGGTACGATAGGTATGATAGTTAGATAGGGTAAGCAAACTGGACTGGCAATGGGCGGGGCACATGGTTCGAAGAACCGATGGCCGTTGGGTAAAAAGGATCTCAAGTCAGACGACGTGGTTGGGGTTGCGGGAACTCGCTGGATGCGGGTCGCCTCTATCCGGCCCATGTAGAAATATATTGAGGAGGCCTGTGTCCAGCGGTGGACGTCCTATGGCTGAAATGTTGTTGATGATGATAGGTACGATGGTACAAAGTTTGCTTTAGCCCAAATAACCATTAACGGTAATATTAGTATTTTCACATTTTTCTTAGTATTTCCTTAAATAAAGTTTAGTTGAGAGACATTTGTACGTAATATAAAGGAAGTCGTAATATTTAAGGGATAATCATGCATTACATGTCATTCTCAACATTAAACATTCACTTGATTTTTAATGGATCCCTAAATTACATACAAGTCGAGATTCTCGGGCTCTGCTACATAAAATAAAAATAACTTGATATTTATGTAACTAGAATCGAGACCGCCTACTCCATCGTTAAGTATGATAGCTTATCAGTCATCACATTCGGTATTTACCGGTACGGTAATAATTCTAAAGATACTTAACTGAAATGAAAAGCTACTTTTATCTTCAATGCTCGATGTCATCGTCCGTAAATCCTCGGACCAATGGGTTTGTAAACTTATCAATTAAATCGTAAGTAGGTAGGTAAGCAAACTGGTTGCGAGGATATCGCAAAGGCTACGGAAAATAAAAGATGGGCAGTTAGGCAGTGCGTTCTCCTGGAGTACAAAACCTGCGAAACCTATAGGCATTGTGTTCACTAATTCGCCTGATACAAGCGGCGATTATAGTGAAATCTCTCGTATTTAGAGGAGATTTATTTAGCAGTCAGGGTTTGTATTGAAATAATAAAAAAACCAACTCAAAAAAAAGTAAAAAATTATCAGCATAATTAACTTTCTTCAATTTACTCACCAGTAACCGTTTGTCTACGCAATATATACAGAATACACAATTAATGTTATTTTCGCGTCGGTGCCATATAAAGAATGTGTAAAATACCATTCTTATCAGGACCATTTCAATTTGCGACTATGAAGAAGATTCGCTATTTTAATCTAGATGTATCTCGTCGCCACCTGTAAATCACTTATCATTAAGGAGTTCCATAACCTTCTGTGGCCTTCTTCATCATTTCCACTTCACTTGTACACTTTCTGAATGTAAATGTTTATTATGTTTTTTATAAAACCAAAATCGCCATATATGCCTACAATATTTGAAGAGTTCCTTCAATTCCTCATGGATCCCATCATCGGATCTTCACTACAATTAAATGGGACCAATCTGGAGGCACCTTCTTTCAAACAAAATAACATCTAAATCGGTTTATAAATGAATAGGTGTGATGTAAAAACCATACAAAAATACATTCGAATCGATAACCACCTCCTTTATTGGGAGTCGGTTAATAACTAAATACATATTTAATAAAATAAAAAAATGATAGTTTGTTTTGACATATTGCAAAGCTCTGTGTAGTGTGGCGCGGTGAGCGCCGCAGGATTGAATCATCGCTGTTCGCGGCCAATATCCGGACGGCAGCGCGGCGCGCGCTCCGCGCTCGACACAGCTTTATTACACACCGCGAGAACTTGCCCCACACACACGCGTCTGCCCAGAGTAGTGCTAGGTTCCAAAGGCGAGATACCCGCGCTTTACGACACAGATATCCCACTTGACAAGTTTATGACTGATAACCGACGGCAGCGCAACAATACGAACCTCCGGCCGTCACAAACTTGAAGAATATAAAGTTTCGTTTGATATTGTAGGTTTACTGGCAAAGTTGCTGAAAGCGGCTCGCAGAGGACTCGAGTTAATTTAATTGACGAACTTGGCTTGTTTTGAGCCAGGCCAAGGTTGGCCGAAGCGTCGCCGCCGGAACGACAAACAGGAGAAATTGTTTAATAATTTGGGTAATATGAAAAAATCCAGGTGTCATAGGAATTGTTAACAAAATAAAACGATATCTACAAATAGACCATCGATGATAATATTTTATTAAATCGAGTAACAACCGTTAAGATTGCTGACACTGGCTAGTGTTGCAGAAATAATCGTCTAACCGTTCGTTGCTACTGCAACGACGTACTGGTAGTCTGGTATCATTTGGGGGCGATCCGTGTTTAGTAATGAAGGACTTTCTCTCGAGTTAAATGATGATAATCTGGGATTGCACCCACGAACACTATCACCACAGGCATCATAGGCATATCAAATCAAATCAAAATATTCTTTATTCAAGTAGGCCTAGTTACAAGCACTTTCGAAATGTCAGTAACATGAGAGTGAATGTTTGCTGGGAGAAATACAATATGATCCAACATTTGCTGCAAGGATTAGGAAAACCCAGAAAAACATAATCAGATCATTTAACTTAAGTATAATATTATTGATAAAATCATCATTTTTAAAATTAAAATAATCAATAAGATAAATCCCAAAAGGATATTCAATAAAAAATAATATAAGTAACCAAACAATTAAAGTAACCACACGTCATATAAAAGGGTGTATAATATTTCTTAGAAAAAATGCATAACGTTCACAGCATCGAACAACGTAATAGTAGATGAAATTTAAATTCATAATATGCATCACCATAATGGAATGTGTATTTTATTTATTTACAAGAAAACACTAAACAACAATAAACTTATACTAAAAGGTGGCTAAAACTATTAAAAATGATTATAAATATTTGGGCCTTGGAAAATAGAATAATGATTTGGTAGATCATTACTTCATAATTATATTCTTCTAGCTTTTGCCCGCGGCTTCGCCCGCGTACTAAACGTAATTTAACTCAAAATTGTTGTGGAACTTCGTAAATATTGTTTAAATACTGTTGCGTTACTTTGTAACATAAATATAGTATGTAAGATGTCTACTTAAGTAAGAATATAGATTTTAAGATTTTGCAATACCCTTCCAGGGTCCATGTGATGCTTTTGTATATTTTATAACACTTTATAATTACCATGGTACGCAATAAGGAATATGAATATGAATTTTTCACCGTTTACAAAAAGGAGGTTATCAGTTTGACCCTTATGTAGGTATGTATACGTGTTCGGATTTATTATTATTTATTATATGTTTGTCCGCGATTATCTCGCGTTTGGCTGAACTGAATAAGATGTGGTTTTCGAAAAAGTATTTGTTACATTTTGGAGATCTCGGTATACGACGTTTTGGTGAAGGAAGTTCCCTTATTTTTTTTTTAATAAAGGATTGCAATAATTGTTGAATTGTTACGCCGGCAATGACTTAGTAGTACTACGAGATTATGATTGATGCTGATTTCTACCCTTGAATAGTAATTTTGAATTTAAAAACCAGCTAAGAGCATGAAGGACCATGCATAGTGTACGGTTCCGCCGTTACTACAAAAATAAGCACTACAGACCAGCAAAAGAGCTTAATCTTCATGCGGCTTACGTCCTTTTGTTAAACAACGCAGTTTTTCGGCAATATCTCAAAAACCGATAATATATCCGATCGTATTGAACACAATTTTCTTTGAAAGTTTTTATGAAGTTTGACGTTTGTAATTTTTTTACGACTTACGGTTTAGGAAATAGAGGGAGGCGGGAAGACACAAAATATTCCCTCACTGAATTTTTTTTCTTAGAAACCTCAGTGCAATGTTTTCACTACCCTAAGGTTGTCTGGAAGAGATCGCTGTTTAGCGATAAGACCGCCTGTTGTTTACCTCTCCTTGAATATATTGTTTTCTGTACTCTGTTTTGTGAGGTGAGCAATAAAGAGCTATTGTATTGTATTGTGTTTTTAAACTAAATATCGAAATAAGTGCCACAGATTGATGTTTGCTAAAATAAAAATAAAAACACTTTCAGTAACATGTATGGAGTGCCCCCTAGATATTTTTTTATTTGTTATTTAATTATCAAACTAAGTTAGCGGCGTATATATGACACCTATTCTCCTAATTTCATCAAAATATATCTTGTAGTTTTTGAGTGAAATGCCTGTGACATTCGAACGGACGGACATGACAAAACTATAAGGGTTCCATTTTTGCCATTTTGGCTACGGAACTCTAAAAAGCGGGACTTTCCCTGCGCAAATCAATGAGTATAATTCAAGATCCCGTCAAAATATAACTTTGTGTAACTTTTTTGAATAACAATTAAAATAAATATATAAAATAGTGGCCTCTACTACGTTCCGGTGCAAAGCATTGACTTGCAACCTGTGCAAAAGTGCCTTTACAAAATTTGGGTGGTCCGTCTGTTACAACCGATTTTCGATCTAAACTAACGGACCGATTGAATTGTAATTTAGCACAAATGCTTTCAATGACAAGAATGTTCATGTCCACAATATAAAACTTAAAAATCGATGCCATTTTCGTAATTAACATCCCCAAAAACCATAAAAACGACACCCATATTGATATTTTGACATTTCAACCCCATCGCACACCAACACGGAGATGATACTTCACGTCCGCTAAATTGGATTTCAAAATCGATGCCATTTTCGTAATTAACGTCCCTTAAAACCATAAAAACGACACTCATACTGATATTTTGACATTTCAACCCCATCGCAGACCAACAGGGAGATGATATTTCACGTCCACTAAATTGGATTTCAAAATCGATGCCATTTTCGTAATTAACGTCCCAAATAACCTAAAAACGACACCCATATTGATATTTTGACATTTCAACCCCATCGCACCCCGACAGAAGAGATAGTATTTCACGTTCGCCACGTCGGATTTTAAAATCGTTGTGGTTTTCGTAATCAGCGACCGGATAAACCAAAGAAACAATACCCATGTCGACTTTTAGACATTGAAACCTAATTTCCCCTTTAACGGGTTGAATTTGGGCTGATCTGATTTCCCCATACAAACTTGGGACCCTCATTTCATCCCTTAAGGAGTTGAATTCTCAAAAAGCCTGAAAGATGTGTTCACTTATTTATTGTTAGGAATACTCCTGTAAAGTTTCGAATAAAATAGTCTAACTAATCTTGTTTCCCCATACAAACTTTGAACCCCCATTTCACCCCTTTAGGGGCTGAATTTTGAAAAACCCCTTCTTAGTGGATACTAACGTTATAAAAACTACCTATTGTGAAAAAATCAGCTCTTTAGGTCCAATGGTTTGGGCTGGGCGTTGATTTAAGTGAGTCAGTCAGTCAGTTCAGGACTTTTACGTTTTTATATATAGATTAACAACACTTGGTACATTGCATGATTATATCGATCGTATACTAATCATAATGAACATTTAATAGAATGGTCAAAAAGCACAATATTCAGACGGTAAAAATTCGACCTGTCAAGGAATAAGTGAACCCCCTCCTCGATAGGCTCCTATTTCCGCTCTGTAAAACGAAAGGTAGGGAACGAACCTAATTCAATTATAATTTAGTAATCGATTGTACTACCTAACACGGTTACTAGATTTTGAAAATTATACGAAAATTGTAAATATACTATTAGTAAATTTTAGTACACATTTTATTTTATAAAAATTTATATAATTTGAAATTATTTTCTACGATAGGTGTTTCTACGAAATAACGATATATGAAATAAAAATTATAAGAAACGTTTTTATATCATTAGAAAATTCTACCAAAAGTATGTTCGGTCGTATAAAAATGAATAAATAGTTTTTCTACGAAATGAAGGTACCCTATGAAGTACTTTACTTATGTACGTAGCCTGTAAATATACTGGAACACTGGATCAGCCCATGTGGCGTAACTATGGATACAAATGACTGCATTCGGGGCCGCGCGACGTATTCTATCGGGGGCGACACTGGCGTCGGCCAAATGGAAAATTTCCAGGTTCCCTGCGCTTCGTTTAAAACTCCGAGCAAACTTTTATTAAACTGCATATGTTCTGACAGATTGCGAGGGCACATGTTCGGAAAGTCTTTATTGCTTGCAAACTTTCGCTTACAATGCTTAAATTAAAGTGAATATAGAAAGAAACTTTGCTTAACATACGAGTATCATCATCATCATCATTATTGAGGTTATTTCAATACGCTACGTCACGCCTTGTCACGTCACTTGTCATTTATTTATTTAGTTCACCAACAATTGTTTACACTAAATACATCCTTTATAACATTGTTACAACTATGATCTAAGTGTAACAATTATCTATAGGTAAACGCCGCATGCATTTTATTATAAAAATCGTTAAATTATTACCTACTTAACACTATCTATATTTCAAAATAAGTTATGCTCTTTACAGGCCTTAGCTTATTATTTAAAACATTTTTTTTTATTTTCTACACATTTAGAAACTTTTTTTTTAACTGTCGCGTCGAGTCAAAGTGTATATCCGTCCCATGACAGCTGTTAAGAAGTTTCATCAAGTCAACCGTCCCGTACCGCTCCCATACGGACAGGAACAGAACCAGCTAAGAGTTCGACCCGTAATCTAGACTGTCGTTGAAGCTTATCATTGTTATCATTTATATTTCTGTTAGCAATTAGAAACTCCAAAATGTTCACAACTTATTGTAAAACGGAGGATTGTTTTTCTTTACCTCAAGGACTAAGTCTAGGGTAATTCTAGACCAATAGTAGTAGTAACGAGACCATGATAAAGATGGGATGATACACTTTAAAGGGATTCCTGTAAAACAAACAAAATATCAAATTATTAAGTTAAAAGTTGTTCTAACACTAGAGTCAAAACACTACGAAATAAGAAACCTATTTTGTAAAAAATGGTTTATAGGGGGTAAAAAGGCTTATTATTATTATTCTCTTTATTCCATTATAGCTAATAAAAAAAGCAAATACTATATATAAACACATTATACAAAACCTAACAAGGGCGAGGCTCAAGCTACCGGTGGTTAGGGCTGCACAGAGAGGAACCTCCTTACAATGCGGTCCGTGTCCAGGATTACTGCTTTCTGTATCTGACCCTTGATCCAGCCATCTAGTGAGAGTCTCTTGAGGTCGAGATTCTTCGCTTTAAGACCGTTTACCGAAACGGTATTATTATTATTATAGTATTAGTACTGTGACTGAGCGAGCGAATGGTCACCGTTTCAGCGGCGAATCTCCGTTTGTCTACTCTACAGGTCTCATTTCTCAACCAATTCTCTTCAAAAACAAAAATTGTGTGAGCAGGTTCGATAATTATATGATCATTTTTTGGTGATTCAGTTTTTGTTTTTTTTTTCACAACAGCGGAAATATATTGAAAGACTTGCAAGATCTACAGCTCATAGAGCCACTAGTCTAAATTACATTGCGAAAATAGCGTATCTGACCAAATATTTGAAAAGACTTCAATTGTCTTTACAGCCGAACTGAGTCCAATAAGCACGATAATGACTCAATATTCTTGCAAAGCTAGCGTGATATAGTACCATTGCATTGTAATAACCACGGCCCGACCCGGCTCGGCCGCGAAACTTGCAGGGCGCCGCTGATCTGCACCTCAGCAGACTTAAGTGCATACTGTAGAATGAAATATACTTTATATTAGCTTTAAATAGCTAAGGTGGAATCTCTAATCCTCATCTAAATCCTCCTCTTTGTCCGGCATAACAAAAAGAAGAAACGGAGAAAAGGTATAGGTAGCAGCTTAGAAACAGGCGGTCCGATTGGAATGCGAAGGATTTCCTAGCGGTTGTTTGTTCGCTGCATCTTTGAAGTCTAGTTAAAACTACAAGGTAATAATATCTTTTCCTCTTGAGGACGCTCAGAGTCTCTCAGCGAGCTACGGAAAGGGATGTCTCTACGAGATCAAATGAGGGGATTCGTAGAAGAATCAAGGTCATTGACATAGCAAACAGGGTAAACAAACTGAAGTGGCAATGGGCAGCTAGGGCACTGCACATAGTTCGAAGAACCGATGGCCGGTGGGGCAGAAAGGTTCTCGAGTGGATACCGGCCGTAGTCGGACGACCTGGTAAGGGTTGCGGGGACTCGCTGTATATCCGGCCCATGTGGAAATCTATCGAGGAGGCCTGTGTCCAGCAGTGGACGTGCTATGGCTGAAATGTTGATGATTAATATCTTATGAGTGGCAACCTATTAGGTTCAAGTGCTTCAAGTCCTGTGCATCTTTTTGCCCTAATTCGGTCGATTAGCCATTATAAAATCAAGCAATTGTTCTATTTAACATGTTTCTTTTTACAAAATATACGTACAGTACGCATTTTGTCTAAATTAACCAATGTTTATATTAATAAAAATACTGCTTATATAATATTATTATTTACTTATCTATACAATTATAAAGCTGTTAAAATTTAATGTCTGTACGTTGAAAATATTTAAATAAAAAAGTCGTAGTGGATTATTCGGAGATCACGAAGGCAATTTTTTTTTGTCGATTTTTGGTATGTTTTTACGTGTCGTTGTGGCTTCATCGCCAAATCAGCTAAACGGATTTCAAGTATTTTTGGTACACGGGTAACTGGGTATGAAATGAAATGAATGAAATATGATACTTTTCATCTGACTTCGCTGAAGATAAAACGAGGGCTTATGACTTTTTCTCCTCCGCGAACGAAGTTGCTCGTATCTTCTACTTGACTTTAAAATTTAAGTGATGAACTGGCTCTTTTTTTTTGCACACGTTCCACAAAACGATTTCTCTGAATACTGATAAGGTTTTGCTACGCTGAAACTGCCCTTTGTTAAAAAATAGGTATTATACTGTGTATTTTATGTTTGTTTATCGAGTGTTCTAATGCTTATTTTTCCTTGTTCCCAGGTAAGTGATGTCGTAGTCCCTGGTATGTATTGGCACTGCGCAGCGTTCGCAGGCCTCGGCCCGCTAACTGTCGCCGGGCGAGGCCCACGCGGAGGCCGACATGAATTATTGACGACCAAAGAGCCGTTTCAATTATTAGGGGATCGTTTTACGACGTTACTTATGTCAATAAATCGTTTAACTTTGATAACGACTCATAAAACGAAGGTTAACATTTTTAAACGAAAATGTCCTCCAAAAGTTTTGGTGAATGTGAATTATTATTTATGTGGTAAATTAAAACTGGTAAACCGCGTAAAAGGCGTGGTGGCCCGCGACTTGCGCTAGGACACCGGAGATGAATATTCAAGCACTGTTCCGCTCGCGGGGGCGTCACATGGCCATAGCCGTCAGTAAATAATCGTCTTAGGTCAAATAGTTATAGATACTTTATTAATAAATACGTATAACATGTTTGCGAAATAGTTTCCTTTTCAGGAAATTTCCAGCTATTTCATCGATTAAAAGTATTCGTTTACTGTTTTCATACAATGCCCTACGTAGGTATACAACATTATACTGCAGTGCGTCGGGTATGTTTGCCAACACACACACCGACGATTTCCCCGCCATCGTCCGCAAGAGAGTGGCCTACCCTCATACGCAGGCTATCGGGCAGCGCCAGCGCGCTTCTGAATGCATTATATTCCAAATCTGACTGTCAATTTATGATCAAGTGGAATAACATTAATATAAATTCATTTACAATATTTTGAATTTAATTTATTTTATGTGAATATAATGTAATAATGAAATTGTATTACTAACATAATTATTAAGACATTTGTAACTACATAACATATTTATATGGGTCAACTCTTTCAATTTTCGTTAATAGCAACATGTCGCGTATCTCAACGAGATTGAATACTCGTCTCTCCATTGACCGGGCGCGAGAGCTCGAACAAGCCACTTACAGTAATTAAGAAGGATGCCCTCTCGGCCCCTCCCGGCCTCTCCCGGGCCGTTGATCTACCGAGAGGCTGTCTGTAATTGCTTCTTAATTACGCGTCCAAAGACACGTGCCCAAAATAAGACGATCTCGTAAGCACGCAACAACTGCGCGAATGGCCAGGACAAGCCTCCCTGGAGCCTTCGCGTGTTAACTCGAACTCGCCTGATTCATCTCCATTAATTGCTTCCTGTACTTGTCGGATTGGCGTAAACAGCCTCCAAGCCGGCTTAGCAGAAGTAAGGAATGAATGCCTGTTGAGGGAACGGGAGTGTTTCGATGTTAAACCGCCTCAGTTTAGTGTAATCGTTCGGAGTGCTCACTTACACTGCCGTGTAGTTCGGGGTTCCTTTCATCTAATATTATGTTCTAGCATTTACCCGTGAATCCAGAGTATCCAGATTCTGGATTCTATGTTTTAATCCATCACCAGAACTATTTGCGTAGCAAGTTTTAATTTTATCCGGTCGGCGATTTGTTGGGTAAAAAAACATCCAAACATATAAATATCCAAATATCTTCATATAGTAAGTTTCTAAGAGAGTCAATAATACTCGTGATCTCTTGACTCTAATTTTTTTCTTTGCAATTGAACTTTTGAATGTATAATAGGACTTACTTAATCATCCATGTAACGAGAATGAAAACCCAAGATATGAAGCTTTAGTAGAACTTGTTGGTTGTCAAATTTGTAAAGTAGGTTTCTAAGTTGATAGAACGACGGCGGTGAATGACAACCGGACTTGTTCCTGGCGCAACATACAAAAAAAAAAGAGTGATCGTATCTTCGCCTGCGTACCGGTTTTAAAGCTGTTTCCGAATTTAAACGGTTTTCTTTATCCTCGACCCTCGGCAATCCACAAACATACTTATGTTTCAACATCTGTTTAGAATTACGGCCCTTCATCAAATGGAGGGCGGCTTAAGAACACGAAATCATTTCTTCGTTAAATGTAATTCAATTTGAGCAAAAAAGTGGACTCTTTCACTAAGGGATTCATAATTACCCCTCCCCCGAGGAGAGCGGGGTGGATGAGTAGAGGGGGTAATGCAGCATTTATTTTTCAACGACTCGCCGAATAATGACAACAATTTTGCTGAGCGACTGATGCCGAGTCGTTAAGTATTCAGGCGGAGTGGACGCGCGCGCCATTTGTTCGCTCCTTCCAGCTCCGCTCCCGTTTCCGCTCCTGCGAAGGTATAACTCGCAATTTTAAGGTTGCGGCCCCCCGTCTTTCAACATATTTACTTATCAGTCAATACAAATTAAGGGCTGTGGTGCGGCAAATATGGGAAACGTCAGAAACACTTTGAATCAAATAAGTTAATAGACATTGTGATATAAATACAAATATCAAAGCGCAAAGAAAAACTCGATTACTCTCGCACGTGGTCACACCAGGAATCAAACCTGGTACCTTTGGATTACGCGTCCAACGTGTTAACCCCTCCACGAGCGACCACAATGTTATTATTTGTATCAATATCTCAATAGATAATACTTAATGTGGTGTTCATTTTCCCACATTAACACATTCAGCACCGCAAACCTGGTCGCCAGGCGCTCTGCTCGTAGCAAGTTTTCGCTACATACGGTTTTTCCTATGTTATTGGCTCCGAGCGTAGCGCTACGAACATGTTGGTTGCAAAAGTGTTAAAAGCACAGAATCGTAAAAAAATATCGTGTTTCACTTTTAAATAAAAATAGACGTTAAAAAAGAGTGGTTGAGCTAACTTACTCCAAAGATATACAAAGCAGCATGTCCTGTGTTCTGCGAGGCGGCTGTCGTCGCACGCGGCGGAGCCACGGGCCCGGAACGAATTAGCGGCGCACGGGCGACGCAGGCTCAGGTAGACTGTTGCCGGCAGCCTCACGTCTCCCACACGCTTCGCTGATTACCTTTAAAGTATTAGCAGTTACGTGGTTGGGATATTCTTAGAGCTAAGCCTGAATATTGTGTCAAACCAGTTTCACTGAAAGCTGAACCGAAGTGAAGTGCGGCTTCATGGTAATAATAGTTTTATTGGAAACTGTACGAATAACCCAAAAAATGCTTATTCTTTATGTTACTTGGGTATTAAATATGTATTTAAATTTACTTTACTATAATTACGTAAAAACAAAAAGGAAATAGTATAAAATATAAAAAATTTGAAATAAAACAATTTAACCGATTACATCGCGTATATTATCTCATTTTAGTTCCCGACGTTTCGGAAGCTTTTCAGCTTTCCATGGTCACGGGTGGACCTTGACTAAATTGAGATAATATACACGACATAATCCGTTAATTTTTTTTATTTCAATGAGTAATAATCGCGGAAACAGAAGAAAATATTAAAAACAATTTGATATAAAAAAAAACACACCCTCTAACAAATCTGCGTGCGCCCATTACGCTAGCTGCGTTGCCTCTTTAAATCGCAAATGCGATTTCTTTGCGCGAGAGATAAAGTGCCTTACTTAGCTTTAGTATTTAATAAATGTGTAGACGAAGGTATATTTCCTGACCTAATGAAAGAGAGTAAAGTAATACCCTTGTTTACAGCTGGCGACACCAAACATCCCGGCAATTAGGTATATGCCTGTTTCTGTTTTGCCAGTGTTTAGCAAATATTTGAGAATATAGTAATGACATGACTTTTCAAGCACTCTAATGAAAATTCGTTGTTTCATCCACATCAGTATGGTTTAACGAGAGGTCATCTTACCACAGATTTGGTCATGCATGACTTCGAAGCGTGAAAAAAGAAAAAAACATGCGGTCGCTAGTATTTTGTTTCTGATTTATAGAAGTCGTTCGATTGTGTTAACTATCGGACTTTGTTGACCAAATTGAATTACTGTGGCATTAAAACGAAATCTCTGGAGTTATTGCAGTCATATTTAGTGGGTACCTAGAGTTCAAAAAATACTTTGGAATGGAATTAGGTCAGCAGGGTCTCTTGTTAGAATAGACGTTCCCCAGGGATCAATATTAGGCCCTATTCTATTTCTTATTTACATTAATATCAAACCATTTATCTAAAATACACCTTTTTGTTGATCTGAAATCAAATCTGAAAATCTCGAGATATATTATCTAGTAAAAATGATGCTCTTAAATAGACCCATGACTGCTAGACTAAATACGCTTCAATCTAATTTTGAAAATTGCGTAACCGGTTCAAAAATGAATAACGCGGATTTACAAGTTGTTGACAATTCTGCTTTTTTTTAGGAATAATGGTTGTTTGCAACACAATAGGCCCTTATTTTGCAGCACTTGCAAAAATACTGACTTGGGCTGTGATAAATTACCAGAGCAAATTGTAAATAAAAACGAAAATCGATTCAAAACCACGGTAAAGCAAACTTTTAAAAAGAGAGCCTACTATTAATCCAGTCGAAATGTCTAAAAAGGTGACGGTAGCTGGAAAGTATTCCGAATTTACAACACAATACAACACAAGACAACAATTCTTTATTGCAAACCAGGTACAGAAACAGTAGATTAGAGCCTTAATATAAACTACGGTAGATAAATAGGCGGTTTTATCGCTAAAGAGCGATCTCTTCCAGATAACCTTTGGCCAGCGAAAATGACACAGAATAGCTAGGAATGAGTAGGTGGTGAGGTAAAATTATAAATAATACAAAAATAAATAAAAACATAAACATACATAAACATATACATACATATTACATACGAGTAAATAAATACATACAAATATGTAAAAGAAGAAATAAAAGTATGATACAGTTGACATCAAACTGATTAGGAAACCGGCAGCCGAATTTAATGGAACTTTAATATCTATACTATCTTAAAGTTGTAAAAATGGAATGTCTGTACATTGAAAATATTTAAAAAAAAATTGTAACGGACTATTTGGAGGACACTGATTGGCAAAATATTTTTATTGAATTTTTTGTATGTTTGTATGTGTCGTTGTGGCTTCATCACGGCAAATCGGCTGAACGGATTTAAACTATTTTTGGTAAACTGGTAGCTGGGTATCTCCAGATGGTTAAAGGATACTACACTGTCAAAAAAAGGGGTTATGACTTTTTCTCCTCCGCGAACGAAGTTGCGGGCGTCTTCTAGTGTTATATATTAGCACTATTTACTCTGATCACTGATTACAGGAACCTGTTTGATGGGCTCTCTACTAGTTGCGAGTAGCACGCATTTACCTATGTTATCGGCGACGCGCTTAACGCTATGAAAATGTTGGTAGTAAAATTGTTAAGACTGGCAACCAGTCAGCAGTCGGCCGGCTGATGCGCTGGCGGCGGCGGCGGTGGCGGCCGCGCGGCGGGCAGCGGCGTGAAGCCTGAACTCTTCCGAGCGGCCGCGCGCGTCCTCGGTGCTTGCCGGCCGGCCAGGGCTGTGCCCTCTGCCTCCTTGTTGCCCGCAAAACTCAGCATCCTGAATATGATAGCTTGTAAGCTGGATTGTCCTCTTATGTGGAATATCAGCCAGAGAACAAAATCATTGTTAATCATTAAGTACTAACATAGACTCATAATAAACTAGGCTGTAATAAATATATTAATAAACACTGCTTTTTTCAATCTTGCGCACACATTTCCCGGCTAATAACCAAGAGCAAGCAGAGTCTAACACGTGTTGACGATATTTTACTGTATTCTTATAAACACAAAGTCCATCCAAATCTTTCATCCAGTCGGAATCTTGATTTTTTTTTCATTATTTAGTTCTTTGTATTTATAAGAATATAGTTTCTCAGTGAAGAAATTACACTTTAAAAATTACTTTGATCGATATGGTTAAACATGAAGATTTTCGTAAAAAAACTATATTTTGCTTAAATAATTATATTTAACTATTTTGTACATTTACACATTTCCTAGCTCCCCCTTTTACGCCATGTTGCATCTTTTATCTTGACGTGGTAAACATACAACCGAACAACTGTTTTGCGGTTTGTCAGAACTTTAATCTTTTACTAGATAGAAAACCAATTAATTTTGATATTTAACAATCTCTAAATGTTATAGATCTTAATTGTACGCAATGAAAGACAATAAGCAGTGGTACTCCAATCACATTTACCGACCTATATTGCATTTGCTCTCAGTCACCCGTGAGCACAGGCATATTGTTCGAGTGTTAATTATTATCCGAGGAACCCCTCGAGACCCCTTCATCACTATCCTCGAATTCAATGAATAAATCCGATTCTCAGCTCAGTTATCGAGCATTACTTAGCCCTGAGCAATAACTGTCATAGCGGCAACCCTTGGATGACGAGCGCGTGGGATCAGGGAGCGCGGGGAGGGAGGGAGAGGGAGGGCGCTTTGTGCGATTCCTTTTGAGTGATTTGAAAGAATCTTGCAAAGTGAAGTGACGTGTGTTTTCACTTCTGACTTCGCGCTACAAAGACACTTCTTTGTAAACATTCGAATCAATTGATTTGAACGTCTTTTATTTGCCTAGGATAGCAGTTCGGATTGAAATGAGAATTACACCAGATCAGAATATACGAACGCACAAAAACAGATAGCTTTTTTATTATGAATAGGCGTTTCAACGACTTACGGGGCTCACCCTTAAGGGCGTCACTGTTTCAAGTTGTACATAACAAAAACGTTATAAATGCCAATTGATTCAGTTGGCGGTTACTACGTCCGCATTTTGCCGTCGATATGTACTAAAATTGAAGTTAAATAGCAAGTATTTTTGAAGAAACAATACACGTATATACTGACACAATGATAGTAACAATTCTACATATAAATCTACCTTTTTAATGTATGCACGTACGCATGACAATTTCTAAAGTTTCAGTTACCAAATGGAAATGGATAGCGGGCAGAAAGCGTCACGCCGCGCACGTCTAGGTTAAGGGCGGTCACGTCGTAAAACTCGCGTCCAAATTAACTTTATGTTACGTGAAAAGTTTAGATAAAACAGTCTTTCACCCGCCGCAGCTCACCCCCGGGCAGTAAAAAGAAAGGCAGTAAAAATGTCGCCATTCAGCAAAAAAAAAACAATTAAACGCAGCGGAATGAAGCAGCTAAGCGCTAATTAGCGAAATTTAAATAAATAAGCAATAAGGGAGGTGCTTCACGGTGCCATTAATTTATCGCGCTACAAATTAGGAACATTCTCCCGTCGCTTTAATATTTACCAACAAAATCACCGAAGGCTCGGAGACCTGCTTTTAAGAAACTCCGTAACGGCTTTCTAATTTGCACAATATTTTTCTCCGCCTGCGTCCACCGACCTCATCTTTAATTTACCCTTGAATTAAAAAAAGCGTTTTAAATAGACTAAAAGGTATTCTAAAAGGAAAATCACTTTACAATGTTAAAATATCCGTCCTGGAATTGTTTGTTCTGTTTTCCACGTAATAAAACATTCACGAAGGCTTACTACACGCGTCCAATTAACCCGCGCTCACCTATAAAAAGTAATTAAAGTTACAAATCTTCAATTAGGACGTAATCGTAATCGGTGTGTCGTGATTAGATTACGAGCACAAAGGGAAGTGACGACCCTCGTCACGTCAGCCGCACTCACCGATTAATTACGAGAGCTCGCGAGGCACTCGCCGCGAGCCACTCGCCTCGAGTGCTCACGCGCACCTCTTCAGCTGCGCTCGCTTCACGCGCGGCGAGCGGGGAACCGCGGGAGGGTTTCAAATTACCGCTGTTGTCTGAAAGAAATCACTCTTTAATTGTGAAACTGCCTATTCTTCGTATCCCCTTGTAATCTTACTTGATAATTGCGTTTTGTACTTTTATATTGTTGCGGTGTGCAATAGGAATTATTGTAATTACAGGTATGACGTTCAATTATTAGGTTATTTCGCTTCACTCACGGGTGGCTTATAGTTGTAGTGTAGCACGCTTCCCTAAGCAGAGCATACGTTCATAAGGTACCTTGAAAGTGTGACCTTTCACAAATCAACAGAACAGCAGTTTTATTTGAAACTAGAAAACACCCGCTGCTTCGTTCGCGGAGAAAAGAATATCCTATAACCAACTCTGCATGCCCAGCTACTCGTGTACCGAAATAGTTAAATTCTGTTTATCCATTTTGACGTGCCACCGCCAAGACGAGTCAACTACCTACCTTCTGTTTAATCGGTTCGTCGTTTCTTTGAACCCTCATAACTTGGGTTTGGATTATATCAGATAAACAGAATTCTCTAGATATGATGTAAAAATAAACCTATTAAACATATACGGCCAAGTCACATATTTTGACCAAGGCGTAGAATTTGTGAAGTTAAGGCTTGCAGAGTTCTTTTTTGGGAATTCACTGCTTTTTGTAAGTTATAATAACTTACAATATCGTTTTAATTTAACCTGAAACACGAAATGACAAATTAAAATTATAAAATAACAATTAATGTTACGAATATTATATGGGATCAGTTCCTGAAATAAATAATTTCATTTATTCATTCGTTCATGAAATTAAGTTTGATATGGTCTCGTCTTGGCACTGCAATGGTCACTTATGGATGAGAAACATGGGCGGTGATTCAGCGACAGCTGTCATGGTCACAGAAATGAAGATGCTGAGGTGGAAGTCTGGAGTTTCCAGGGTTAACCGGATCAGGAATGAGTACATTTGTGGAAGCCTTGGAATTAGGAACATCGCCGATTAGCTCCAAGAAAGTCGACTACGGTGGTTTGGGCATGTCAAGAGAAAGTTACCCGAGTACGTGGGCATCAGGGCTCGTAACCTTTCCTTGCCGGGATGTAGGCGGAGGGGAAGGCCTAAGCTTCGATGGTTCAGTATAATTAATACGGACCTGACTCGCGTTAAATTACGTCGATATCCGAAATAGATTGAAGTGGAAGCAAAAATGCAGGAAAGTGAATCCTGTCCTGGACAGGACAAACACTAGAAGGATGATGATGATGGTCTCGTCTTGGCAACATTAACATGAAAATTACTTTAGTGGGTAGATATTTTAAGATATATTTTCCGGAGAATGCCCTAAACACAGACAACATTTAATATCGAAAAACTGCAAAAACACTACGCTTGCCACGAGGGCGAAGGGAAGAAAATAAAACTCGAGTAATCCTGACACTTCACTGTGAGTGTCAAGATTCACTGGAGCCATGAACACTGTCCATATCAAAGTTGTAAGTGTTCCTAGTTTCAAAAGTAATTTTATATCCATACTAGAAGGCGCCCGCAACTTCGTACGCGGAGGGGAAAAAGTCATAACCCTCTTTTTTTCTCAAGCGTAGTCGGGTAAAAAGTATCCTTTTTTTATATACTACTAAGGTGGCAAACAAGCGTGCGGCCTGCCTGATGTTAAGCAGTCACCGCAGCCTACGAGCGCTTGCAACGCCAGGGGCATTACGAGCGTGTTGCCGACCCTTTAAGAACCTATTCACTCCCCTCTTGAAGAACCCCATATTGTAACCTCCAGGGAAAACCGCAGCAGGGAGGTCATTCCACATACGGAGTGTGCGCGGTAGAAAATTCCTTTGATACCGTATGGTGCGCGACTATTTTGGTTCCAAGGTGTATGGATGAATATCCCGCCGATGGCGAGCGGTGCGATGGTAGAAGGTGGCTGTAGGCATCATGTCGAACAATTCCTCGGAACACAGCCCATTATACAGGCATTATATATTCTATAACTATATGGAGATACTCGGCTACCCGTGTGCCAAAAATAGTTGAAATCAGTTTAGCTGATTTTGCGTGATGAAGCCACAATGACACATACAAACATACTAAAATCCAAAAAAAATATTTTTCGTTTTAGTGAACTCCAAAAAGTCCGTAACAATTATTTTTTTGAAAATATCTTCAATGTACAGACAGACATTTCATTTTTACCACTTTATAATAGTATACACAAAGCACTGAAACATTGTTGTCTGTATTGTACTCCGTTATCTCGGAAGCCAGATTGTCTTTTTTTTATGACATATCGGATACAAACGAGCAGACGGGTCGCCTGATGGTAAGCGATCACCGTTGCCCATAGACACTTGCATCACCTCTGGTGACAGGAGTCACAAGTGCGTTGCCGGCCTTTCAGGTGGGAGTACGTTATTTTCTTGAAGGCTTGAAGGTCTCATCGCTCCGGAAATACTGCAGGCGGAATTTATTCCACAGTTCAGTCGTGCGAGATAAAAATAAGTATTTGTACGCCAATCTGGCAAAACATAGAGTTCACAAGCTTACTTTAACACCTGTTTATACTCACCTATGTTTAAGCAAATAAATGTTCTCTCTCTCTCTCTCTCTCTCTCGAGGCGGGAAATTGCTAGAAAAACACACAGTTGTGGTCTGCCAACCATCTAAGTGGTGAGGGTGGAAATATTGTCGCGTAGAACGATGGCGGAGAGATGCAGCTGGGATCAACCCGAATAATTCCTCGGAGCACTCCCCGTTATACAAGCGACTTCCCATTCATGTTAATAAAATTGGACATGAGTGAATCATTATTGTAAATAGATCTCCACAGTACGTAGGCAGTATACAAGTGACCCCCCCCCCCCCAAGCGTCCCTTATGAACCGGGACGTATTAACGGTGCGATTAACCTCCTTCACGCCCCGCGGCCCCGAGCCCACAGCGCGGCCACGTCAGTGCCGCACACGACAAACTCACAATCATACAATACTCATTTTTCACTCATACTTTTTTACTCATATTTGTGGAGCACACGAAAATAACACCGCAAATCCTTTGGATTGTGTATTTAAACATTAAATAATTTAAAACATTAAATGACGAAGTAGTATGTTGATAAGTCGTGATTATCTATACTATTATAAAGTTGTAAAAATTCAATGTCTGTACATTAAAGACATTGTCAAAAAAAAAAAGATTATTACGGACTATTTGGAGGTCACTAAACTGAAAAATATTTTATTTATATTTTTTGTGTAGTTAGTAGTAGTTTCTTACGTCCAAGGCAAAATGGCATGGTGCACCATCACACTGCAGTACTATGCTTCTACGTGTCTCCAAGTCCACATCTTCTAACAGCAGGGGCAGATCGACGCAGAAGCATAGAACTGCAGTGTGATGGTGCACCATGCCATTTTGCCTTGGACGTAAGAAACTATTTCAATCAAAGATACCCTGATAGATGGATTGGTCGTTGCGGGGTGACGCCTGCCTTATAGCCTGGCCTGCACGGTCCCCCGACCTAAACCCTATTGATTTTTTTGCATGGGGATACTACAAAGAACTCGTCTACTCAAGAGAATACCGCAATTTGGACGACTTAACCCGGAAATTGAGAGTAGTAGTGTTATGTCGCACTTGCATTGAGCAACAGGGGTCTTTTTTTGAAAATTTCTTGTAATTAAACACCTTGTAATTGGATTTACTTTTTTTGTATTAATCATCATGTAAATTAAAATTTTGGACTTACCACATTTAGATTTAAATTTTTTGATTGAAGGCTTATGAATAATAAAATGAAATTTTCAGAGTAGCTACCTGATAGATAGAGCAATTTTTTAAAAGCCAAACGGTATTTTTTTTATGTGATTTTATCTTTTTAAAGCCCCTTGAAGTTGTGAACATATTGGGTAATTTTATCATTCTTTGCATGGATTTTTTTTTTATTCCATTCAAAGATCTAACGATAGTAAATGTTACCATACTGAATTGGCCTATCTATCAGCTTAGCACACAAAAAAAATCAAGCATCTAACGCAATAATTCACGTCACCATAAATAAAAATCTCATCGTACTCGGTGATAGGTGAAAAATTAAAAAAAAAGTCATAACTCCGAAAATATGAAAAATCGAGGAACATACATGGGGGTGATTTAGATAGCCCCTTAAGGCCCTCTACCTCCCAGCTTCAGTATATCACTTCTTCTTGGGACACCCTGTATAAATGGAGATGAGAATTTTAATTATGTATTTCATATTTGTACACATAATCTTTTTTATGTGTCAACATATCGACTACACAGATATATATCGACTTTGGTCCTTATTACAATGCACTTAACAGCAATATACAATACTCGCTAGACGCGCTAAATACACTCGATGCGTAATTGAGAGGTACCAGGTTCGATTCCTGGTGTGACCACATGCGAGGGCGACTGTATAGATGAATCACCCAATATTTTGTTTCCCCAGTCGTTTTATTACCATTCGCGTTTTTCCCCAAATTGCTTATTTTCGTCCGACTTGGCTTAGATTAGGTACGACGACGAGCGGAGCGAGGAGGAGTGTTAGGTTGAACTGCGACACTAACGAGCGAGCGAAGCGAGCGAGCCGCGGAGTTAAATCCTCGCTTTACGTTTACTCAAATGTATGACAACGAACTTGTAATACTATTATGACGATTGTATAATATGCTTTGAAATGTTATGCGCAAAACCATTATGCCCATCCGTATTTATGCTTAAAGTGTTTATGCGCAAAAATTTTATGACCATTACAATGTATGCTCTTAATCGTTATGGGTAAAAACATTATGCGCAAAAATATATAACTAATAACCATTATGCGTAATTATGCTTATGTGAACAATACGGACTGGTAAAAGAATGCATTTAGCGAAAAATACGATTAGAAAAAAAAACGTGTAAGAAACTAAATGCCGGCCATAATGACGACTGGAAAATAAGCAATTTCAGGAAAAACGGGAATGGTAACAAAACGACTGGGGAAACAAAATATTGGGTAATTCATCTATATAGTCGCGAGGGCAATCATGTTTACTTTGCGCTTTGACTTGTATGTATGTCACAACAGATAATATTGTAGTGTTAATTTTCCCACTTTAAAAAACACAGAAAGACTAAATTTGTGTTTCATATAAAAATGCTATAAAGTGAAAAAGTGAATGCATACGAGTATGTTTCTAGTCGATTGCATAATAACAGTTGGTTTAACGATTGCATTCAGAGTTTTTTTTTTTTTTTTTTTACAAAATGAATGTACTTGCAAAGAGTAAAACACGTTACTTTGAATGTTAGTACTCACGAAACACCTAATTGCTCATAGTGTTAAGTGCTCCCAGAGGGCATCTGCAATGTGCCGCGACACGGCCATTCTGCAAGCGGGCACAAAAACAAAACGGCCCACGTTACGTTTGAAGTGTTAGAGGATGATGTGGATCAAAGCCGACAACCGAACCGGTGCAGGTGGGGGGCGGGCGGATCGACCCATCTCCGCCACCGAGATCCCTTGCTATCATGAGACTGCATTATAATATCCTTTACGTAAAGGTGCATCCACACTTGTATCATTTGCTCGTATCCGATCACTGTGCCGTGGCATGACTGCGTATCACGCTGCTTGGACGCTCACTGTCGGCGCGGCGATCATACCTGGCACGTCCGATCTAAGTGTGTGATACGCGTATTAACATGGATTTCGAGCGATCGGATCGGCACAACGTCCAAACGCGTGATCGTAACACGCGATCATGCCACGGGACGAAGATCTGATCAGGCAAATGATACAAATGTGGACGCACCTTAAGGATCGACCACACCGCTGCTGTAGATACGCTGAAGCTCAAAAAATGCTGACGATTCGTTTACCAAGCCAAATGTATGGAGAATCATGTCATGACGAATAAGATGCGTTATCGTTTATGCAGCGTTAAGCTCCAGTGTGGAATGTGTAAAATTCGTGACGTGCGTTACGATGCGGCAGCGTATTTTAAGCAGCGAAGTGATCGTCTTTTATATTTTGCAAAGCCGTGCATAGCTTTGTAGGCGCAGCAATGTTATTTAAAAACCGGCCAAGTGCGAGTTGAATACGCGCACTGAGGGTTTCGTACAAACTATACGCTACAAACGGCCGTATCTTTGACAATCCAGTGTTAGCAGACCCCTACTCCTAAGCAAAATGTATGGGTCGTTCGACCGTTTTATGTTGGTTTTAGACATACCTATAGGTATGCCTGTCCATAGACATAAAATTATACTGTTTTCAGTATTTGCTGTTATAGTGGCAACAGAAATACATCACCTGTGAAAATTTCAACTTTCTAACTATCACGGTTCATGAAATCCAGCTTGGTGACAGACGGACAGACAACGAGATAGACAGACGGACAAGGGTGTCTTAGTAATATGGTCTCGTTTAACCCTTTGGGTACGGAACCCTAAAAACCGAAATTCTTTTCTAGCCGGTTCTGTTACTCGCAGATACAAGGTTTGAACAGGGTTTGGCTACTTTTAAATAACATCTAATGAAACGTTGGTACTCCAGCTCTGACTGTAATGCCTAGGTTAAGTGTCCCCCCTTTATCGTCTACATTCTTAGTCAGAGTTTCAACAGACAAACTTGCAGCGTACACAAAACAGTAATCCAGGTCGAAAGGTGTCACGTTCTGGCGTTTCCGCGGTCGATATCCTGAAATCTCGAACTTGCGTAAAACATCACTGTTAAGAATGTGACATAGGTGTTACGTTTATTTTTATTATTATAATAAATAAATTATACGCTAGTCTATAAGATATATATATATGGGGCTTGTTGCTTGAAATAAACAATGTAATTTCATAAGTAGCCATCTTTACGAAACGTCTTGATTTCCCGTTAAAAAGAACATTGCCAGAAACACGTTTGAGACGTCTTTCCGTTACAAGTAGAATTATAGACTCAGAGACCAGAACTGTGCGGGCATAGGCTGCTTAAACCCTGAGAGCTCGCGTGACTCGTTTTCCAACTGAGTGAACTGGAACTCGCCATTGAACTCGGCGACGTGTTAATTTGGCTGCAAATGTAATAATTAGCACCCTCGTCAGCGGGAGGCTGCTTTAAAAAGCTACAGTTAAATGAGCCGCGCGTGAATGACAGTCTAATCCACACAAAGCGGCGGTCGGGCGGCGGGTTCAGCGATTGTGACCACGGCCTTTGGCCGCCATTGGGCTGTTTGTTGCTTCGATCGGAGCCGGACCGGTGCAAGATAAAATTAAAACGTTTCGTTTCAGTGTTTTATGAATGTCCTTTGCTATCTCTCGTATACGTTTTGCTTCGTAATTTCGTAATAAAGCGTCGTTTTGTACATTTTCAAATCGTGACTGTCATGAAGTATTTTATATCAGTCACGATAAATTAGAGTAAACTAAACTATGTGTTATCCAGTTAATAAAATAATTCTGCCGAGGAGCACACTCAGTCTCAAGATATGACTTCTTTAGAGTATAATAAAACCGGTCAAGAGCGAGTGTGACTCGCGCACCGAGGGTTCCGTACAAACTTTGACTTATTCCGACTTAACTTGCCGCTTGAGTTAAGTTTGCCTCTGGTATCTATGGCGTCACATACAAATGAGGGGCCAACTTAATGCAACCAGGTTATTCAAAAATGATTTTTGGTGATTGAAAAAAAGTAAGACAGATAGATGTATGCTTATAATTTTCGTGTAATATTCATATTAAATTACATAATATCAGAAAATTCCACATTTTTCGTCCGGTAAATTTCGGAGATAAAGGGGGGAATGGTGTTTTTTTTTCTCATTTTCCTTAATAAAACAAAATCTACTCACAATAAAAATAAATAAAAAATTGAACAAAAATGTACACATTAAGCACTTTCATATGATATCCTATTTGACCTAGGAGCTAGACTTTGAATTTTTGCCCCTCCTCATATACATAATGTTTTTAGAAAATAAAAATATACTTTAAAATGTTTCCTTTGCAATACATGTGGGCTGGCAATGTTTATAAACATTCCAAATTTCAAGCAGATAGCATAAGTAGTTTTTGAGATATGGCGCTTTAATAGTCGGACAGACAGACAGACAGACAGACAAAGTCGCACCATAAGGGTTCATTTTTTACCATTTTTGGTAGGGAACCCTAATAATAAACATCAAACTGAGATACCCCGCCACAATGAGATGCAACTTTTGTAGTTTTTTCAGTAATACGCGACGTCACGATAGCTACAACTCAATTATGTACAAATCCAAAATCAACTCGTCAAATTTCATTACGGTGATAAATGCGTCAACTGCCGAATTAGTACAAAACGTCTAAAAGCCGACTCTGATTCGTTCGCAAAACAAACAATCCGACTTGCCGTAAAGAGTGACGTCGCGTCGTGTCGCCTCGCGCTGCCTCGCGTCACTGCCTCGCGTTATGAGCCCAGGCAACGCACCGCTTAGTGAAGATTACGTGATTCTAAACTAAACTTTTTTATCGTGACATTTTCCTGAAGAACTTTCTTTAAAAGGATATTAAAGCCGCGGTATTCGAATTTTTATGGACCAGCTTATGGCAGGAGCTGTGGAAATTGAAACTAGAGCAGTAAAGTGTTCAGAAAGTATACTGAGCAGTAAAAATGCGGTTATTATCTCGTGTTTTCTGTGTCAAGCTACGACTAGAAATTTTCAAATACAACCAGTTTGGGTAAACCATCTGTTATCTGAATGACAAAAATATCGATAAAATTTCGTCGTCATATCGATAAAAATTTATAGTTTTTCTGATAGTGTAATAAAATCTTTTGATGAGTTTGATTGAAAAATTCTCCCCCTACTTACATCGGTTTTGTCATTACTGAGGGTTGCGGGAATTTCTTCGAATATAGACTATCTAAAAATAAAACTGTATTTTATTTCGATAAAACAAGCGTGAAGTTGAATTTAGATTTAAATCATCCTAAACAGATGATTTTAAATATTCATTCGACTGCGCGGCGCCCGACGTAGACAGCTGCCGCGGTGACAGCGCTACGCCGTAGCCCGTAGCGGCGCTACGCCACCGGCGTGGGGATTCTATCACTGAACCAATATTATATATGAAATGGAACATTTGACATCTGTTTTCATTTTACAATCCGCATAGTTTGGTATCAGGAGCAAAAAGGCTCGAAATTTGAAAATATTTTATAGTCTTGGTAGTCTTCTGTAACATTCTACTTCAAACTAAACACTTTTCTCGTTACATGACTTTTGTTTCTCCTCGTCATTTATGTTTTCTTTTATTTGTTCCATATATGTCTCTCCTCATCATGCCCAAATTTGTTTTATGACATTCCTGTAAATGTGGTGCTCCAGAAAAAAATTAAGTTCGCCGAATGAAATAACTCTTGTTGTTTGCTCGTTGACATTAACAAGGTGTGCCAAAAAAATGTAGTTCCCGAGAAAAAAATAACTCTTACATAAATTTTAGATCCACCCGTAATGATTCTCAGCAGGGCTTGTACCCGGTTACAAATAAACCAGTATTTATTTAGGTTATTCTGGTTAATTATTTAGGTTACGTTCGGACGAATTGATTTGGGAACTTTATTTCGAAGCGCTGTCTAACCGGTTACTCCGTGTTCGGATACGGTATCAATCGCCAATATCGCAATTGTCGCACCAATAGTGGCACAACGACAGTTAATTACATGAAAAATTTAATCTAATACCATAGCAAGCAAACCAATCCTGTCTAAGCGAGCGGTTATTCACCCTAGACTCCGCTCACACGGAGGAACCGCTCTCCAACCGGTGAATGGATTTCGCTCCCTGTTTTGCGCTCCGAGATATTAACCGGTTAGAGCGATGTTCTTGCGACTGTAACCTTTGAAATAAAACAATTTAACGGATTATATCGCGTATATTATCTCATTTAAACAACAACACAGAAGAAACAGAAGAAAATATTATGACTGTAACCTTTATTATGGGTTAGGCTCTCAGAGTGTGGTTCTAACCGGAACGGAAAATTAACCGGGATACAAGCCCTGCTTCTCGGCCTAATGTTTATCGATGTGTAGTGAAATTCATCCTACGCCGCTTTGATCTCGCGCGGGCTTGAAGATTACTCTCGATAATTCGGCGCACTTTAAGCTGCGCTGCCGATCCGTGCCGTGAGTTTTTAGTGACGGGCCTTGGCTGTGTTAAAGTAATTCTTAACGCTGTTTTATTACTGTCGACGTTAGTGCTCTAGAAAGAATATAATTCTCGAAATGAAATAACTCTGAAGAAAAACATTTCAATGCTATGACAGCTTAGTTCTTCATTAACACACTGTTTGTAAGGTTGTAGGAGCAACTAGTGGAATAGTGTCAAGCACTAGGATATTTCATCATTATCATTATATCAGCCCAAGGACGTTGACTGCTGGACAAACGCCGCGCCCAAGGATTTCCAGAACGACTGGTCGTGCGCCGCCCTCATCCAACAGTTTCTTACGAGCTTCACCAGATCATCGGTTCATCTTGTTGGGGGCCTTCCCACGCTGCGTCGTTCTGTACGTGATCGCCACTCGTAAACTTTTCTGCCCCAGTGGCCATCGGTTCTACGAGCAACGACAACCTGGGACATTTACCTTGCGTTAATTTCAAATCGAGCCGTCCTGCTTATCAGCCTAATGTTCACCGGCATGGGGTCTAATTGCTCCGCGTCGCTTTGATCTCAGCCGACCTCGGAGCTGTCGCGATAATACGGCGTACTTCGAGCCGCGCTGCCGCCTCGAGCCGTGAGCTACTAGGCGGGCCTGAAGCCTTAAGTAATTCGTAATGCTTTAAAACAATAAAACGGACATCATTGGGCAATAATGATTTAAGAGTATCTCAACTTTATGTTCGTAATTCTGCGACATTTCGGACGTAGCATTACGTCCAACGTCTCGAGAATTCGTTAAATTAAAATTATTGTCCAGTAAATGTCACGGTTGAGCTGTATAATATGGTGACCAATACAAAAGCCAATGTAAAGAACTTTTCAAATTATGAGCGTGATATTGAAATCATCGGTGTGTAGGCGCCAAAGCTCAACGTAACTTGGTGGTAAAAGATCCTGCTTGTATGCTAACGTGTTCGTATAGATATTTTGATGTGCCATATTAGCAAAATGACTTAATATTTTCTTCTGTTTCCGCGATTATTACTCATTGAAATAAAACAATTTAACGGATTATATATTGTATTGTTTATTATATATAGTATAATATATATATTATATGATTATGTATTGTTATATATTAGTTCCTATCAATCCTGTATGCGACATGCAAGAGAGGTGTTAGTTCAGTTTTTTAGCTACATTTTATTTAGTTAACCCGTTTCTCGTTAGGGTTGCGTAGACAAAATGGCTAAACTGGAACCCTTATAATTTCATCAAATCCATCTGTATGTCACAGGCGTTTTACTCAAAAACTATATTGATCAAATTTGCCGTAGGTGTCTTGTATAAGCCGCTACTTAACTTGATAGTTAAATAACAAAAAATAATATTTCTAGGGAGAACACTCCATACATGTAATAAAAGCAGGATATTTTTCACGAAACATCAACGTATGGCACATATTTGAGTAAAAAGTAACTATAACCAGCTGGTTATAATTAAGCTGGTAAATTTCAACTATTTTTGATACTCATGTATCAAAAATAGTTGAAATTCGTTTAGTCGTTTTGGCGTGATGAAGCCACAAAACACATACAAACTTGCAAAAAATAAATAAAACAATCGATTCAGTGACCTCCAAGTAGCCCGTTTATAATATTTTTTACAACTTTATAATAGGATAGATAATTCGCCAGAGCTCAAAATAGATCTCAGTTCAACGAATAAGCGCTGAATACTAGGAGTGTGCCTTGCGCAAACAGCTCGTGACCGCGCTTGTTAATTCGCCATCACCCTGTGTACACCGACCGCGTACACGCCGCGGAGTACACCCTGTGTACACTATTAGCGCGCGTCGGCCTGCACATCCCTCATTAACTATTCATGGCAATGCCGGCACAATCACTCCAATTTGCGATTTTTAAAAGGTTTCTTTGTATACAATTGATAAATTCGGTTTAATTTAGAATATTTTAATATTAAATACTACGGCAACATTTTTCTAGTACTTGTATTATATAATTTCTTAGGTTTCCACGCGTAAATAAAGAACCCTTTTAAAGCACAAATCGACCCAGTCCCAAACTTAGCAAAGCTTGTACTATGGGTACTGTGGGAGTGTAGCAGTTGGTAGTAAAACAAGATTAACTATTTACGTATTTATTCTTTGAGAGCCAAATCAGTAATGAATATTTTAACATTATGACATTACAGAAACAGAACATTCTTTATTCTAATCTATTATTTAAAATAAACGGCCAGGATATGAAAAAGTTGGCTATACTCGTACACGAGCCACCTCACAGTACTTAGGCGACGATATACGTACTATATAAACACATGTACTCATCACACAAACACTCCAGGGTACGAACCCGGAACTGTCAGCTTCGTAGGCCGTTGTGTTGTATATTATATTTTTTTCCGACGACACGTTTGGCTCAGTGGCAACCCACTGAGCCAGGCTCAAAGGCAACCCACTGAGCCAAACGTGTCGTCAGAAAAAAATACAATATTCACAACTCTGAGAAACTTCATGGGTTTCCTTTGACGCAAGATCCCATGAACTCGTCTTCTAGCACTACTAGCAACTCGTCTATAAAGCTACTAATCTGAGTCGCAGATCGTCTATGTTGCATTTCGTCTAAATAGCAGGTCGTCTAAAAAAATTTGCAAACAGCTTTTTCATTTTTTTCCTGGTGTAACGTAATCTATTCAACAAAGAAAAGGACACTTTTTAAGTGTACAATATATGCGTTTATACCACTCTATAGATAGAGTATTAACTCAAAAGCAAAGTTTTTATCACCTCCGCAGCAGTAAAGTGGCCGCTGTCCGGGCCACTCCGCACTCTGGCCGTCTCACCTGCCTCACTTTACATTTAATTGTCCCGGTTTACGACCGTTTCTAAGGTATGAAAATACACTGCGTATTATAG
The DNA here is from genome assembly GCA_905404275.2 of Hedya salicella. Taxonomy (NCBI): domain Eukaryota; kingdom Metazoa; phylum Arthropoda; class Insecta; order Lepidoptera; family Tortricidae; genus Hedya; species Hedya salicella. The sequence continues at coordinate 23,808,269 of FR990109.1, read as the reverse complement.
GCATGTGTTGTGTCCAAATTTCCCGCAAGGACGGAAAATTATGATCGGCTTCTGTACATTTGATTTGCTAGGCATGCTTTTGAGAACAATTTCAATTTGGACAACTCGGGTTACTGGACTGCTGACTGCGACTGCCATCTAACAATATAACAAATAATAAATTCTAATATGGAACATAGCGATTTTAAACCGTCGGGACCCATTGTTGGGAAGATTTGCGTCGATCTAGATTTCTTATGGGTCCCGACTGTTCAAAATCGCTATGTTCCATATTAGAATTTATTATTTGTTATATTGTGAATATCGATCATGAACCATGAAAGATTTCCATTATAACTTAACAAATTTCTAGGGCACTGGACTTGTTTTTTTCTTTTTAGTTTTTTACGCAGTCGGGTTTTAGTTTTTTTAATTATTATTTTTTATTTTATACTTTTTAGTTAAAACTATAAAAGTCAGACAATTTCGTAATCTCTATCGTGGGGTTTATTGAGAAGCTTGCACAGATTTATTACAATGCAATTAAATGAAAATTTAGTGAGAACGGCTTGCTAAACAACTTTAAATCGTTATAGTTCCTAACTGGTAATTCTAAATTAAAAACGATAAACAAAACCTCATCATGATTTTAAATCCCTATTCATTGATACCCCACTTGATATAGTACGTCAATTTTCATTTTTTTCTTTTTCACAATATGGCGTCTCATTATCGCCATTTTGAATTTTCATCATTTTCATGTCTTCAGTGATATTCTTCAATTCTGCTTTATTCTGAACAGCCTAACGATGAGTTTAAAACATTGTTTTCACTTCTCCTGCTCAAAAAGTACGTCATATTAGCTTCGCGAAGCGAGACTAAAATAGTACATTTATCCCCTAGGGTTTAAAAGAAAGCCGTATAATCCTATATAGAATAATTAAAAACAAACAAAACAAACGGATCAGATTGGCCAAACTTTCTGATGGAATTGCTCAAACTGTACTTTTATTTTTTCATGAAATATGCAATTTTAATGTTAAGTTTTATTTTCTCGCAGTCGAAGTGAAAAGCAGAGTGTTTAACACGAGGCTAAAAGCCATTATGACACTCAGACTTCGTGTCATAATGGCTTATTTTAGCCCCTTGTCAAACAATCTTCTATTTCACACATTGACTACACCGGCAATTTATAAGTCTCATACGCCAGTTGTACGATTATCATCCTGTTTATTAAAGTAGAAGTTAGCTAACTAACCGCGCATGGTAAAATTGGCGGTTATCTATAAAACCTTTATAGATAAACCACAGCAGTATTTAACCTCTGAAACTCAAGCATAGTTGTTATTTAATATCGTAAGTTTTATAGAATATGGGTCAAAAACACATTCATGTAACATTCTCGATAAACTCTTGTCAATTAAATTTGATTTACATGCAAAGTTAGCGGGCAAATAAATCATTTAACGTAATTGTAGGCTCCCGAGGCTTGCCCTGGCCTGGGAGGGTAGGGACGGAATCACCGGACGGCCATTACACTAATCAAGGGTTGGAGTTGTAGCCGCGGGGTGGGAGGCGGGAGATCTCAGATAGCGTGTCGAATAGTTCCACTAGTTGGCCGGCGATGCTGGGGCCGATAACATTCGGAAGGTCAGGGACAAGATGTTGATAGCGGACTTTGAGTTTATCGGCGTTTTAAAATTGACGATATTAATAAATTCTTATCATACACACAGGGTAACGTTAGTTCTGATAAGGGACGGTTAGTAATATACGTAAGCCAAGCGGACGAGGATATGCGGAAACCTAGTCGTATCTTAATGCTTCGTGTAGGTTGTAGGTTTTTATCAGGGATGTTACGGAGGTGGTTTTATCGGAACCGAAGCCGAAACCGGAGGTTTTAAATTTGTTTTAACGAAACCGAAAGCGAATCCGAAACCGAAAGCGAACACAAAAGCGAAACCGAATCCGAAACCGGAGCCGGAGGTGAAGGTGGAGGTGGAGGGAGACTAATGTGAACATTGTGAACCTAATCTATTTATATATTTTATGTTAAGGGGGAGTCAGGCAATAAAATAAAACAATGCTAGTATATTACTTTTTAATTAAATTTATAAAAATCAATGAACAGTGAACCGATTTTAAATGACTTTTTAATGGAGTAGTCGTTCCGCCCTTTCTTGAGTATGTTTTCTCATATATTTTACACTTTGCAGTGTTTGCGTCTACTTCAATAAAGTAGTTTCATATGGGACATACTTTAGCCTTCATCCGCTTCAACGTCAAATGTTACTGTCACACTAACTAACACTAACACTTTGAAAAAACACACTGCAGGCCGTGATGTGAACTCGTGAACTAAAACAATAAATAAACGAATGAGTAAACAATCGTCGTAAAACAGGTGGGGTAATTCCCGGGGAGACAAATCAAAACCTGTTTGTACTCCTAGGCACACGCCGCGTGCCGAGGCCGCTGACTTTCGGCTCCTTTAAAACCTCGGCTTAAAATTAAACGAAACCGAAGCCGGAGCCGGAGGTGTTCGCTTCAAATTAGACGAAACCGAAGCCGAAGCCCGAGGTGTGAATTCAGCCGAACCTCCGTAACATCCTTAGTTTTTATTAGGTATTCTAGACTTAAAGTAATTCCAATAGATTATCACAACACAACAAACGGGGCTTAATCGCGTATAAATATGATTGTACGCTCTTTTCTTGAAGGCTTGAAGGTGGCATCGGTCCGGAAATACTGCAGGCAACAATTTATTACTCGACGACCGGTTTGGCTCAGTGGGAGTAACGTTGCCTGCGAAGCTGAGGTCCCGGGTTCAAATCCCGGTAAGGGCAAATATTTGTGTGATGAGCATAAATATTTGTTCCTGAGTCTTGGATGTTTTCTATGTATATAAGTTATATATCTATTAAATATATCGTCGTCTAGTACCCATATACAAGCTTTATTGAGCTTACCATGGGACTAGTTCGATTTGTGTAAAATTGTACGTAATATTTATTTGTAAAAAAAATTACACAGTTCAGTCGTGTGAGTCCTAAGTTTAACTTTTCTAGTTCTGTAATTGGACAGAGCTTGCAAATGGCCTGCAACTCGCTTGGTCTAAGTTTGCCGCTAGTTTGTATGTAACTCCAGATGCAACCGGCCGATACAATCGGAGCCAAAGACTGAAAGGAGCTGGGACTAAGATTCTAAAGAGCGTGCAAAATTTATTCCTAATTTTGGGTTGGAACAGGTGGACAAAACGAAAAAAAAACACGATATTGATCATCTTCTTAATATCTGTTGTTATTAGTTATATATACTTACTTTAAGGATTTTGTTTTTATAATTTACTAGTTTCTGCCCGCGACTTCGATCACTCTGCGCTTTAGCGAGTTTTAATTTGAACCAGTTTCTTTGCGTACACCGTGACGCTCACGCACACACGCACATCGCGCTTGTAGTAGTGTACCTATCGCAGTGCGCTTGTATGAAGCTTTGTTTCTGTTCTGTTTTCCTCACTCATATGGTACAGTCAGCCTCAAATAGTTTGTAACAGCCAGAGCGCCACATATAGCGTCACACATCTTTGTGCCTATAATATTAAAAATATGTTGCGATATATTTGGCGCTTTGGATGTTACAGGCCATTTGACACTGACTGTACGAGTAGGTATGTTCATGCATGGTTTATTGTCCCCAAAAAAAACGAATCGCTTTCACCAGCTTTTACTGTTGGTACTAATCATCCATAGAACTCACATAATTTGATGCCCTTTTATTTTAACTATACAGTCCACCTGAAGCTAAACACAAACAACCGATGTTTTAATGAAATGTTCATTTTACCGCATTACCTCTTTCAACAATGATCATTTGCCCAACGAACTGGAACAAATCGGTGTTATAAAGGAGCAACAGAAATAAAGAGCTGGCAAATACAAAGTGTATGCAGACGGAGTTGGTGCGCCGGCCAGTCCGGACAAAGCACGTTCGAGGCTTTGATGAGACATCTATTTTCTACCGGCCGTGTCTCCGAAGGGGTTTAACGTTGGCTGTTTTAATCCTTTTTACAAGCTTTTATTTGACTTAAGGAGCTCAAATAGACAAAGGAGCTTGCTGTTCAGAAATCGGACTGGCGAACTGCTGTCAAAACGAGTATTGATAATTTTTAACGCTTTCGTCTCGAATATTTTGACGCCAAACTCCAAAGTCGCAAAACTCAATCCAAGCCCACCTACCACTATACTTACAATTCTAATAGAGAGCTTTACTGTGCTACATGCTGCTGTACCTTTAAAACCAAATTTGGATTTGCAAGTCAAGTTCGCGCTCACACACGCAAAAAACAACAGGCTTAAAAGAAAACTATTATGGTGTCGCTGTCGATGGATACGTCTAGGAGAACATCATATTACTTGCCGTGTTACCTAGTGTGTGGGTAACTCAGAGCGTTTCTACCGCACTCATTACTGTCACCGCATTAATGGTGCCTTCTATTACAGATTCGAATGGGATACTATACCTCCTGTATAGTGGTGCTGTACCTCTACACAATATCTAAAAATGAAATTGACCTGTATGTTGGTTTGGGTCAAATCTTACAAGTTTAAGATTACTTCCCGATTTCCGATTGAACTAAAACTTGGTATTGTATTAATTTGGTGACAGTGCAATATTATGATACCATTGAGCTGATATGATGGTGGAGCCCGATGGTGGTCAATGGAAATCTGTAATAAAATGCCGCAAACCTACTGAGTTTGATCTCTTTAGAATCGTCTTGATGACTGTTGACGGGCGTTTAGAGAAAAGTACAGTCGGCATTAAAACCTTGTCTCGAAAATGTATGTTTTAACAGAAACTTATTTTAACTTCAAAGGGATTGCTGTGGGCTGCAATTATTGGTGAACAATTCGATGGAGGGATCGCTCCCAGAAGTTGAATGGTCGCATACTGAGGCTGTTTGTAAAATGCATGAGAATGCGGCAGGAAAGTATAACCAATAGATGCGGATAGATAACCATACTGCAAAGAGCGGGTTGCGGCAAACATGTATTGTAAGTTAATTTGACGGAATGTTTAACGTTAAATACATTTTATTTTATTATTTACACGTAAAGTTCAATGATGCACAATTATGCAACACAATATTTATAAGATGAAAATGAAATTAAACTTCCGTATTACGTATTCTCGGCAGCTAATTTAGAAACTGTTGAAATAAATTACAAACTGTGGCCAATGTGTTAATTATGCAGACAGCACACAAAAATTAACATGTAGGTAATATTAGATTAAACTAGTTGAGCTCATTTTTAATGCATGAAAACTTTGTCCGAATTGGCGAGACGTGGTTTGCGGGCACTTTTTGCTCGGCGCCGGTGCAGCGCGGCGCGTGAATAAAACATGCGTCGATAATGGCCGCCACCACGCCCATCGATCACTGTGACACGTTTGTGAGATTCACTTGTGAAATGTCGAATTGAATTTGTCCAAAGAAAATTGAAATTTACTTCTCCTCTAGCCCGTCTCGTCCCAACAGAATCCTAACAGCCGCACCACCCACTTGCGAACTTAAAAACTTCCTTAATCATTACTTAATCGTATCATGCAACTAGAAGGCGCCCGCAACTTCGTTCGCGAAGGAGAAAAAGACATAGCCCCTTTTTTAGACAGCGTAGTTGGGTAAAAAGTATCCTATAACCACCTGTGAATACTCAGCTACCCGTGTACCAAAAAGTGTGATTTGGCGTGATGAAGCCATAATGACACATACACACAAACAAACAAAATTAAATTAAAAAAAAGTTTAATTATCTTCAAATCACAGATCAAGAACAGCTCCATTTACTGACAGAATTTTTTTGGAACAATCAATGAGCTTGAGAAGAGTCACAAAAGGTCAAACGAAACAGCATTATAAAACATCTCTTCTAAATCGCTCTTAATAAAAGATTCAAGGGAATCTGGCTTGCTAATTCGGCCGATTATCTTTTAAAATATACTAATTGGTTTTTCTTCTTCTTAATTCTCTGCAGAAGCATGAAAAGTAAGTGAACGGTGAAATCTGACAACGCAATTAATACTGGACGGGCCACGGGCCGCGAGCCGCGCGGCAGGCCGGGAGGGATTTCCATTTTCGAATAAACTCAGTTAAAAATGGCATTAATTATCACCCACCGATGGGGGGGGGGGGGATTAAGTCTCGTTTTTTGGAACATAGGAATGGAAGGAATTTGCGGGCATCGCTATTACTGCCCAGAGAACTGTCAGTTTTTTTTAAATCTTGGCAGACGATTGAAGGAAACTATTTATTCTTTTCAGGACTATATGTTAAAAAAAGCTTTATTTAGTACTAGAATTTACCGAAAGCTGAGTAGTCCATGTTTTAATTATTGATTCTTCATACATATCTTTAACCCCTTTTTACTCCCTTAAGGGATAATTATCGAGATACCTACTATCCTATGTCCTTATGTAAGTTTTAAACTATCCCCATTCCAAATTTAATTTAAATTCGTGCAGCGGTTCAAGCGTGAAAAGCAAACAGACAGAGTTACTTTCACATTTATAATATTAATAACAAAATATTTATTAAAATAATACTTTGATGTAAACACAATAATACACTAAACTATAACTAACTTAAAGGTTTTATAAGGTTCTAAAGGTGATTCCGGTAGGTGCCTTGCTGAAAGGTGTCTAGAATACCGGCGGAATGGCCGCGTTGTATTGCCAGTGACATCCTTTGAGTACCGTAAGTATATACCCAATATTAATTAGTATGTACAGTATATACAGTACTATTTCATGGATTTGAAACTGTATGGCACTGCATGTTTCATTACAATTGTTGCTTTAAGAAGCGAACGTTTGAACAGGCCTATTGTTGAATGAGCCGCTGTTGTCTGTACCTATATGTTGTTAGGCTCCTATAATCCCAACAGTACCCCAATCCTGACAATTAGGATTCTGTTATAAGAAATGAGACTTCGACGCTTTTATTCTGCACTTACACCTGCGTTTATTGCTACCTACTTTCTTAATATGACCGACTAACCTTGTAAGGTCGTCGCTGGCTCAGCTATATCCACCGTGTCCGTTAATAACCCGAAAGATTTAAGCTAACGATACTGGAGCCTAATTAGAGTATATAATGTTATGTAACATATAGTTCAAAAACTCATAATTAAGGAGATATTAATTTTTTACAACAAATCAAAAGTTAAAAAATCTCCGGTGTAACACACCTTAAGGGCGTGAGCATGACGTAGCCACCTACTTCTTTTACACGTAGATGCACTAACTGTATGGTTGTTAGCCAGTTTCATAAGAAGTTTGGTATCTATCTACAAAAAGTTTTTACTACCGAAAATATTTTCATCACGAGATAAAAGGATATAATATGCAACTAAAATACAGTGTAGTGTATTAATCCGAATAATTATAATATCTTATCTTACACACTTCAATCTCAAGTAGCTTTTTTGTTATCACTGAAAATAGAGATAATTAGTCTGTTCTAAGTCGCGAGAGTGGTTCTTCTTATAACTGGCTAGTTTAAAATTGATTGTCATTAAAATTACACATTACAAATGATAATTAATTGTCACGCAAGATAAAATAACATTGAACATTTTATTGACTGTAATAAACAATATTCGCTATGCCGCATTATCCTTCGGCTCATTTAGCAGATATCCACTTTGTGTACGGATTTTGTGATAGGAACTCGCTACAGGCAGTCGCCGAATACCGAAGACGATACCCAAACCGTCGTATACCCCACTATTCGACTTTTGCGGATGTCCATCGACAGTTTCGCGAAAAAGGGCTTGGAAAAGTTCACAAAGAAAGGGCTATAAATCTAGATGAACAAGCAGAGAACAGAATAATGAACATCATAACAGAAGACCCAACTTTGTCATCAAGAGCTGTAGCAAGAATGGTCAATGTTAACTATAAGCTCGTATTAAGGCTTTGGAAAAGGTACGGCCTGCATCCTTTTCACTACAGGAAAGTACACGGATTAATTAACAATGACGGGCTAGCTAGAGTTGCCTTTTGCCAAAGGATGAATTAGAAATTAGTGGAAGATCCTGGATTTCTAAATAGGATATTATGGACAGATGAATCGTTGTTCACGAGAGAGGGAGTTTTTAATTCCCATAATCAGCATATGTGGTTAGAAGAAAATTCCCATGCGAAAAGGGAAAATTCATACCGGCACAAATTTTCCGTAAACTTGTGGGCTGGCATTATTGGGAATAAAATAATAGGTCCCGTCATATTTCCAAATAGACTAAATTCTCACAACTATTCATTATTTCTAAATAATGAATTAAACGACCTGCTAGAAGATGTCGATTTGGAAACCCGACGAACTATGTGGTTCCAGCACGACGGATGCCCGGCCCACTTCGGCTTGGATGTTCGTAATTGGCTGAAACAACAATACCACGAGAGATGGATCGGCCGTGGGAGCGAAGTTTTAGCATGGCCTGCCCGGTCACCGGATTTAACTCTGCTAGATTTCTTTCTATGGGGAACTCTGAAAGATAAGGTTTACTGAACACCTGTGAACTCCAGAGAAGAGTTGTTAGTAAGAATTCAAATGGTTTCAGAAGAAATCAAGAACACTTATCATGAAATCCGTATGTATCATGAAATCCGTTCAAGATTGAATATTTGTGCTGAAAACGACTGTACACATTTTGAAAATCTAATTCATTAAATTACTCGTAATAAAAATGCGTAATTGTTTCATGTTGATGTTTACATTACTGTAGTTACAACAAAGTCCCTTTCCTGTATGAGGTAAGAGGTAAGTATGATGTAAAAAAATAAGTAGTATGATTTCCTGCGAATATTATCATGCCTAACAATTTATGGTTTTGATTGTTAGTCAAAAAAAAGATACCTAAGACACAAAGTTTCAATAATAATGTAAGAGCACTTTAATGTCGTAGCACCTAATAAAGTTTGGATACATAAGTATTTGTGGTATTTTGTGGTGCCAATAAATAAAAATAATTTCAACACAAACATCGTGCTAGACATAACTTGACACTTCTTGTCATTCATGGAATACAAGTCACGCTATTCGCCTTTCATCGTATGATTTCGGAGCGATTCGTGAAGTGTCATGCTAGCTCTCTGTTCTTCAACTTGAGATTCCCACCTAAAGGCTTGTTCACAAAGAAGAGGGCAATTAATAAGATTTAATTCGTACTGAAATAGTAATTTAATTAAGACACATAATTAGACCCATGTTGATATAACATTATTTACTCGTACAATCGTCAAAAATATGTGGTTTAAATCTTTCGGGTTATTAACGGTCACGGTGTATGATCGACTGATATTGAGAGTTTGGTATTTGCGCACGAGGCTTTATTGGAACACTCAGGTGCGAACACCTACTACAAAGAGCGCGGTTTTTAGAGTTCCTTAGACAAAATGTCAAAAACGGAATCCTTATAGTTTCGTTATGTCCGTCTGTCCGTATGTCACAGGCATTTTAAAGCTTAAAGGGTACAAGATGTATATTGATGAAATTTGGCGTACCTATAGGTGACGTGTTAGCCGCTACTTAGTTTATAGTTGAATAAAAACAAGAAATATTAATAGGGGTGGGGGGGAGTAATTCAGTAAATATCAATGTGTGGCACATATTTTGTCAGTTTTTATAAAAAAAATAGGTTTCGAAAACAATTTTTGGTTTAGTGGTTATTTTCGGAAATAATCGCTCCGAAAGTAAATAGCATAAATTGTGTCTTCCCTCCTCTTTATTTACACTTAAAGGTCCTTAGGTCCAAAAAAAATTACAAAGCTAATAAATACATTTAACGAATTTTTTTTCAACAAGATCAAATATACCGATTTTGAATTATTACCGAATATTACCGAAAAACGGTGCTTCTCAACAAAAAGACGTTAGTGCCGTGGAGATACGCTGTTTTAGTAGTGCACTTTTTCATATCGTATTTTTTCATCTGTAGTGTCTTTTATGAACGGCTGCGGAACCCTACACAGAGCATGGTCCGACACGCTCTTGCCGGTTTTTTCATAAAGGCCGGCGAGACGCCGACTAGTTAAAAAGATTTGGGCTCCTGTAAAAATTTGCGCAATCCCTCACTGGGTCAAAGAGCCGCTGTAAGCAACTTCGCTCATAATTGAAAATTCCGCGCGAAATGAAAAGAAGGCAGAGGGCGCGTGGGAGGGGAATCCCTTTCAGAGTTGGCGGAGGTCAAGTGGCAGCCTAATGCGGCGGAGTTTAGCGGGAGCGGAGCGAGCGCGGAAGCCTCTCGGGGAATCGCTATACGCTTTTCTATTGGATCCCTGTTCATTGAGCTCATTAATTAGTAGCCTGACAATAAGAGCTTCGGTTATTGTTTCGACAGCGCATTGAGTGTAGACGGTAAATAGTATTAGTGAGGGGTAGTTAATATATGTTTAACGTGTGTATGTGTATGTGTGTTTTTGTCTGTGGTATTTTAGCTTTCAAACACGTGAATCAGTTTGAATTTGTTTTTTTTAGATGTCTGGTTTCTTTGCTGTGTCTATATCCCATTTAACTGTAAAGTTATTTAGCTTGCTTTCCATTATTTCGTTATTGCTTTCAACGGTTTTCATCATTTTCATGCAGTCTTTAATGTTAGTAGGATGAAAATTATATAATTATACACTTTTTGATTGCTCAAAGTTTTTACAGCTGCAAGAGACCGCAAAAATATGTATTTAATGTTAATTTCAACTTGATACCTCCAATGCAGTCTTTAATGTTAGTATGAAAATTATATAATTATACACTTTTTCATTGCTCGACGTTTTTATAGCTGCAAGGGACCGCAAAAATATGTATTTAATGTTAATTTCAACTTGATACCTCCATGCGCTCCTAAGAAAAAGAGTATTGGCAGATAGATGGATAAAGACAACAAAATGATTCCATAAGAGTTCAGCTTTTCCCTTTTGAGGTACAGAACCCTAAAAAAATGGGTTGTTTGTTAAGGTGCAGGTCGGTTTACGGACGGTCATTTTACGTGATAACGTGGAAGAGAGATAGATGCGTCACAAGCCGAATGCTCAGCTCATGACAATGAGCGGAGTGTGACACATTTTTGTGCGTGCAGCCAGCATTCAACGATTTATAAGACGTTACCACGTCAAAAACAAAACGTTCAAAATTTCGAATACTAAATTGACAAAATCCATATACATGAAATTGCTTACTAACACGAGAATTGGTTGAGAAATGCGACCTATAGAAGAGAACAGCCAGCTGAACATCCGCACATATGAAAGCATTTTTCCCAAACTGAAACGGAGACTTTTGCTGTCGCTGGGTCAATAACTCCAGGACCGTTTGACAACCCGAGCCCGTCTGCATCAGTCGTCTTTTGAAAAAGCAGACGCTCAAGATTAAACGAGCTTCACAAACAATTAGTCTGTCCCAGCGAAGCAATTCGTCCCAGACGACTTTTTGCGGTGATGCAAACGAACGCTTTGTCGTGTGATAGCATCACATCTCCTGCAGCTTTTGGTCGCAATTAATGAGACCAGTGGACACTATTGCAATAATTTGACGCATCCCATTTTATCTCAATATCGCAAAGCGGCTCTCAATTATCTGCAAGCAGACAACCCTCAAATCATTCTGGCATATTAGGCGGTCTAACCAGTACAACCTCGAAATGAGCATTTTACTAGGCCAAGTCGAAGGCAAACGTTCCAGAGGTCGCTTTCCGACAAGGGGTCTGACACCATGAAAAATGCTTATGGTTCAATCCAGAGAGCCGCTCACATGGCACTTGACTGCGCCAAGTGGAGGGATGTTACTGTTCGTCACATCACGATCCTCAGCCCGAGGGACCAAATCAAAAGAAAAAAGACATTGTATCTCGTTGCTTCATGAATTATCAACCAGTGCGTAATACCGGTGATGACCTACGGAGCCGAGACGCGGTCTCCGACTATGAGCTTCTTAAAAAAGCTCAGAGTCACTCAGCCAGCTATGAAAAGGGCTATGCTCGGGATTTTTCTATGAGATCGAATCAAAAATGAGGAGATTCGTAGACGAACCAAGGTCACATACATAGCAGACAGGGTAAGCAAACTGAAGTGGCAATGAGCAGGGTACATAGTTCGAAGAACTGATGGCCGTTGGGGCGGATAGGTTGGAGTGGAGACCGCGTACTGACAAGCGCAGCGTGGAAAGGCCACAAGCAAGGTGGTCGGACGACCTGGTTAGGGTTGCGGGGACTCGCTGTATGCGGACCGCCTCCATCAGGCCTGATGATGATGATTACCTTTGTATCACTGCAAAAATTGTCGTCACCAGCCAAACACTATGATATAAGATCACCGGTTGTTTCGTTTAAGTATAGCAATCGTTTGACAACTGTATTGTGTGTTTGTGACAGGTCGTCGTAGGCGACCGTCCCCATTCTGCCGAAAGGCCGTATCGAGACTTGGCAGAAGCCGCACAATAACCGGAAACACTGCGAGCGTTCAAATACGTCCAACTGTCGCTTTGTATTTTAAACACCAGCTTATAGAACCGGGCGGCTGCCAAAAATGGTAATTGAAATATATTCCAGATTCTGGCCAAAGAATACATACAATAAGCTTCTTTATTGCTCACGTCTTACATCACTCCAAAAAATCCTAGTAACAGATGGTGCTATTGTTAAAAAGCGATCTTTTCCAGAACACTTTTAGGAATGCTACGGAAATGGTACGGAGAGTGTTATGATGACGAGTGCGCTCTCGTTTGAGTTTGTACGTTTTTAAAGCACTGACTAGCGGATAGGATAGAGTTACAGAGATCATATTTTGATCTCAGTCTGATATATCCTGCAAGCTTAGCGAATGCTTGAAAAATGTGTTAACTTAACATATTTTTTTATGAACGTGTGTCGATCAGATCATATTTTTTTACATTGCAAGATTACTATGCAAAAAATTATTTTATTTTATTTATTTATATATTTGGACCTTCAACAATAAGCATACTTTTACATGATCTGATTTTTTTATTATGATCTGATTGACACACGTTCAGATTTGTAGTTACACACTAGCCAATGTCTCAAATGATATAAAATTTGTAATTAAGCCTTTCATTACAAAGTTTATAACCGTCCAAAATACGTTTGCGTCGTCAACCATGTCATTCATGATACAGCTTTAAAAGTATAGCAGGCGCATCTTCAGCTTTGTCGGATATAACACCTACGCAGGTGCGTCAAAGTGTTTGCGTGGCCGGTCCGCATCTCTCAACCCAATAGGAAGAATAGGAGGCCGATAAGTGTGATATATTCGCTGACGTGGCGACTGTTTGTTTAGGTCGCGATATCGGCGGGAATTACTCATAAATTAGGATTGTATTGACAGTGGAGTCGGCGGAGATGCCAAATAAATTGCTATTATGTATTACTTAGCATAATTAACCATGGAATCAGTTCCGGGCCGGCATACACGGCTTTTATGATCACAGATAAATGTGAATCTACTTATATCATTTAAGTACCCATGAAAAATATTGCACGACTATGCTACTAAGGACTGAAGAGAACTTCAAGCACTGCTGCTAGAAATAAATAAAGTATTTTCGGAAAGAGGTCTCTAAATTAATAAAAACAAAACTAAAGCTTTAGTTGTCTTCAAAAGAATTTCCAGTACAATAACATTAGAAAACACTGAAATATAAACAGTGAAGTCGTTAAGATACCTAGGCGGTATTATTACAGAAAACTCTAGATGTCCATCAGATATTATTACCAAGATAGCCATGGCGAAAAAGGCATTTAACACTAAAAGAAACCTACTTTTAGCTAGAATATCAAGCTTCATCAGGAAGAAACTGGTGAAGGTGTACATCTGGAGTTTTCACCCAAAAAGACAGAGGAATATTAGAGGCGTTCGAAATGTGGTGTCGCACGAGGATGGAAAAGATCAATTGGAAAGAAAATAAAAGTAATGAGGAAGTTTTAAATATAGTTAGAAAAAAAATATTATTGAACATAATTGAGAACAGGACAGGGAAATGTTAGGTCATCTCTTACGTCACGATAATTACATTAGGACTATAAAAGAAGGAAAAATAGAAGGGAAAAGGGGAATACCAAGAAGGACATATGTGGAGCATATAAAAGAAAAAAATGTTTTATCATATAAGTAAGTAAAAGAAACAGCGGAATGTAGAATAAGCTGGAAATTACTCCATTGGCAAGAGCTTAGTTCTTAAATATATGATGATGATGCTATTAAAGAAATCCTAGATCAAGGATCACGCATTCGTTTATTATTATATTTTGATAAAAATAATATTTAAACAAGAAACACAGTCACTCATTTAGTACAGAAATTTCGTACAAAGCGTACCTATTTGCTATTGCTTTGAACCGTATTCTGTTATCTGCGATTAGCGGTAATTAGCATCTCAATATTTGTGCCCAACGTTTGTCAGTGATATTGCATCTATCTCCATTAGATTGTGACGGGATCAAATCCGACAACAATGTAATTAAATTAGAGAGACATGATTATATCCAATGGCTAATTAGATTAGATCAAGTGAACCTGCGTCTTACAGCAATGAATTGACACGCTTTGTAGTACAATTGGAGTTAATAATAGGAGTCGCGAGCACCCCGATCGAGCGGCAATCGGCGGCGGGACGTGACCCGCGTCACGCGCGTGTCACACCCAAGTCCCACGCGCTGTTGGTCCGCCTCGAGAGGGTTACCTTTTTGAGAACTAGTACGGATTCATAAAGGTCGCGTTATGAATTTGACAAGGAAGTGGGATAAAATATGCGCGCAGGGCCTGTCCACTTGATCGGCCGCGCCAGCTGACGGCCGGCGGCCATCGCAGCGTCAAGAAAATTACGTTTATTTCTCAGAATATGGAAAAGGTTTTATCACATTTGGCCTGCGTGGCAAAAAACTTCATTTTATTATTAATCATGAGGTTTTCCAACATTAAATGTTGAGTGATTACACTTTCTCCGGCCCATATTCTACCTCAATGCAAAAATAATCACGTCAACCTGTTGTTTTATTATTATGTGAAAGAAAAACAACTTTATAAATCTACAAAAATATTTTTCTTTCTCATCTTCTGCCGATATGCATATAGCAACTTACTATAGTGTTACCAATACCGCTGTACCGCGACCGCGCCTTAGGTATGTGAGCGGTGAAAAAGGGGGGGGGGGGCAAAGCAGCCGCTGATTTGTCATGCAAGGCGCGGTACAGCAGTGTTGGTTACACCATAACTAAGTAATTGAGCGCAGCGACTCAAAGTGGATCTTGGCTTCCGACACCTGTTTATGACACGCTTCGCGATCCTGAGCCAGCTCACGCCAGTAGCGGATGTCTAGGTTCCTAAGATCTTTTTGGAATTCATCACTCCAGCGATACCTAGGCTGCCCTACGGGTCTACGACCAACTCGAACGTCCAAGATAAGCGATTTTGACGGCACGATCTGCTCCCATCCTCTCAACGTCCCGAGCCACCGGTGTCTATACGCCTTGGTCTACTCCATAATATTAGGCTCACGCACTAGCTCTTCGATCTTTTGGTTCTTCCTCATTCTCCCCAGCTTTCATCCTCCCTTTGGGTCGGTCCCCGAATTTTCCGCAATATCCTTCTTTCATATAATGTTAATGGCTTTCTTGCCAAGTAATCAAAATACCGCATACTTAATTAAAAAAACCTTTTCTGGGAGACAAAGTGAGCTTTTATTATTGACGTGAAGTAAGGCGTCGAAAAAAATTACCAATGTTCTTTGGCTGCCACTTTCTACTCCCCGCGATACGTGCATTTAAAAATGCCGAGATAACGCCTCCGTATAATGCTATTAGTCTTTATGGTCGGCGACGAAGATTGGGCGGTTAGTAAATGAATGCAAATGTCGCAAAGTTGTGGTCGTATTAGCCGGGTGCGCCCCAGATCTTAAATCATAAGCGGAATGTGCAGTAATTCCCTTTTAAACGGTGCGCTCCGGGCCCTTCTGCGAGCGAGCTGCTATGTTATTCACCAGTTAGACAAAACTCGTAGCCATTGCTTTTATAATTTTACACATTTTTGCGTGATATCAAGTACAATCTCCTTTCAGAGAAAAGCGGGACAATTTAGTATTTCTTACCTCTAGACTAAACTTACCAGTGGTGACCATCTTTGTCTGCTGCCGACCCCAAAATAATCTTCCCAAACCGTGTCCGTGACAAGATCGCCTTGATCAGAAGTCCCGACTCCGTGAGAGCGTGAACTGCGTCAGAAGCGATCTCACTCATCCACCTAGCCGATTCAAGCTATCGTGCAACGGAAACACCTGGGGAAGAGGCTTTTCCACAAGCTTACCGAATAGGGTGCATGCATGAATTTTAGTTATCGCTTTTCTTAACAAAATATCAAAATACCGTAAAAACGATTTCAAATGTCAAGGCCAAGAAATACGCAAGATATAGGCATTTTAAACTACTAATTAGACAGAGAGGTCCAACGTGCACTGTTACATCATCGTGCACTCCGGCCATATAAACTCCATATTAAATTCTGTTTTGCTAGAAAGAGATAGAATGAAATGTTTGATGGCTTATATCTTGGTTATTTTTATAGTTATTCGAAAAAATATTTTTGTCTACTGTTTGCTACACGATTGAGCTTTTAATAAAGCAGAAATTTAAATTCATGCATATTCCCTACTGCGCAATGTGTGCGAAGTGTGCTTCAATGGAAGCATCAAATTGACAACGTTTAATTTTTTTAACGAGGCTTTTCTTTGATAAATTCAAATAGAGGATAAAAAAGTAAATATAAGCATATTTCAAAATCTTGATTTCACATTAAAATACAAGTTAGATTCCTCATTCTAAAAGAGTCGTAGGTGACAAGCAGAGCGCAGGCGACAGTCACAGCGGAGAAAATCATACCGAAGCACTATTACTAAGACAGATTTAGTATAGAAATTGTACTTCTGTTCTTCTTGTGCGCTGCGACTGTGTCATATTCCACCTAGTGACGTCACTAAGAGAATCGTATGCTTCCTACATATTTGGCCGAATATATTCAAAACCAGTTGCAATACAAAATATTTCTTGAGTTCCTTGATAATGGATTAACAAAATGGCTGTCGATTTATCATTACTTGGAAATTTGAAATGTTGTCAACTGAACCAAATGAATATATATGGGTAATTTTGGAATAGCGCGCCGTGGTTTTGGGGTGATACATTATTTGTCAGTTTGAAGAGACACGTCACGAAGATCACTTCAGTGATTCGTAAAAAAAATACAGGCTAGTCAATTTTGGCACTGCAATTTGACCAACATGAAAAGGTTGATATATTTAGTCTTCCGATTTTGAACCTTTGGATCCAAGTAGAAATACGTTTCTATCAAAAATAGCAGTTTTGTGACAAGCTTGACTGACAAACTGTTTTTTTTTAAACGCCGTCAACTATTTACTTTTCGAAATGATTCTAAAAACATGTGTAGCGTGATACGCATATCTTGGAGGATGGCTAATGTGTTTTTTTTTTTTTAAATTAAACAATATAAACAACAAAAACAAAAAAAAAAACTTTCGCATTAAAGAAGAGGTCGCAGGTTCAAATCCTTTACCATCAAACCCTGTATATTGATTCTAAAAATGTTCATCAACTATTCACCGAAACCGATTCTGAACAGCCCAAACTCGGTAGGATTTCGTTATTTTAATACAGAGTTCCTATGACCATCTCCCGGCTCCAGATCAGCTCGATGGTGTTATAATTTTGTTGTTACTTCGTATGCCAAATTTCAGAGAGAGATGCTCAATCTGAATCCCGGAATAGGAGACTCGTAAGATTTGACCTGAACAAGTATACATTCTCGTACATATATATTGCAAGTTATATAAAAACTTAAAAAAAATACGGTATTTCGCTTCGTGCGTAGCGTTTCAACAAATAAGTGAATACCGGCGAGGCGTTGGCCCGCGGGCCGCGGAGATAGCCGCCCGCGCCGGTTGTGCCAAATTGCAACTGTTATGACTCGAGCTAATTAAGAATTTGCCGTTATCTTCTTAGCCAACAAAGCCCTCATTTTGCTAACTATTAACACACAAATGAATATTATTGAATAAATGAAACATTATTAGTTTGTATTAGAGTGTATCTGATAGAGGAAACCTACACTATTTGAGCCAGAAAGTTGTTTACCTAATCAATAAAGTAGTAAAAGTATACGATTTTTTTTACTAAAAACCGATATCAAAATAATCACTAAAAAGTAAATACTTTAAATTTAGTGTCTTCAATTTACTTTCAATTGTAATTTTTTTACTTAATCTATACAATTAATAATGACATTATGAAGACGTTGCCAAAAGGCGTTGTAAAATCGTAAATTTCAAACATTGTACAATTTCTTTGGGTACCGACAACGACCGGGTACCGACTACAAGATAAGATTTAGTATATATTGAGTTTAAAAAATGTTAATGCATAGTAAATGAAAACATTAAATTACTTTATTTTTACTTTTCTGGGGGCATGGTAGTGCCCCCGCCGAGACAAGCCAGAAAGCAGCACTGTACTTTACATTCCACATTAAATAACACTTACGCCAAAAAGAGGCTTTTGACTTTTTTCTCCTCCGTGAATGGATTTGCCTTATCGTATTCAATATGAATGCAACGTTTTATTTTAACC
Organism: Hedya salicella; assembly: GCA_905404275.2. Lineage (NCBI taxonomy): Eukaryota > Metazoa > Arthropoda > Insecta > Lepidoptera > Tortricidae > Hedya > Hedya salicella. The sequence goes on along the minus strand of FR990109.1, from coordinate 23,789,589 downwards.
ACACAAATCACTGAGATTAAAAGTAATCCCTTTTGCCCGTAGGCTTAACGAGATGTTATAGACTAAGTTATGTTACTCTGGAGCGACTTTCATATATTTGATCTGCGTAACCCCTCTGAAAGGGAAAATAGGCTGATAGGATCATAACATTTCACGCATTCACTTACGTTAATGTGGAGGTTCGGAGACAGATCATCTTACGAACAGTGATTGCAGCAAGTGGCGGATGTAAGTTATAAAAACTTGTTCCTTATATGGCACCCGTTAGACTTCAAACTCGGTACCTTGCGATCTCGAAGGCCCAGGCCTCCAACGCAAAAAATACTCACGTAATAAATGCGTGAAAGAGAATACTTTTAATTAAGTCCAGATTAGTTGTTGTAAGTTCGTTGCATGAAGCAGCATCTGTTTTGTCCACCGAGGGTCGACCCGGCACGTGCCCGGCGACCCGGCGCCGGCTCCCGGCAGATGTCGCCGCCGGATTATACACTACCTTTATTAATTCCTGTCCTCCGCTGCCGGCGAGTGATCCCGACTTGGAAACTTTGTGCGGCGACAATCTGGGATTTGATAATTGGGACCCAGTTACGGGGGAATAGTCCAATGGTCGTAAGAAAAGCCGAGTTGCTTACTTGAATTCTTAGAAATTGTTTCAAAAAATACGTATCGTTAACTGTACTATTATAAAGCTGTAATAATTAAACATCTGTACATTGAAGAAAGTTTTAAATAATAATTGTAACGGAGTATCTGCTCTAAATCGAAAAATATATTTTTTGTATGTGTATGTGTTGTTGTGGATTCATTATGCCAAATTGGCTAAACAGATTTCATATAGCTATTTTTGGCCCAAGGGTAGCTGAGTTTACACAAATGGTTATAGGATATTTTTTACCCGACTAAACTGAAGAAAAAATGGGGGTAATGACTTTTTCTCCTTCGCGAACGAAGTTGTGGGCACCTTTTTTAGTAGATACTAAATGAAAGGCATAAAAGTATGTCTGTGGTGTGGAAATATAAATCCACATATCTTTTATATAGCTTATAGAAGCCTTAAGTCAACTTTTTTAAAGCGGTGCATTAAAAGATTGTGACACGAGTATAATATGAAAAAAATATTAGATTACTTTTGCAAATGTTGATAAGCTCTCCCCTCAGCTTTTTAACATTTCAAAAGAAATCTCTGTTGTCCCTACTTTGTAATCCATTTAGTTCCTGCATCTATACATGTAAAAAACCATGGCTATGAAGTGCGAGACTGACTTGCACACTGAGGTTTCCGCACTTCTTTTACCTAACCTTATTTGTCGGTTAAGTTAAGGGTGCACCAAGACTTCTGTGACAAAGTGCGCTCGTGCGCCACGCAATCAACAGAATCCGGTGGAGAAGAATCGCAAAAACAGTAACTACAAAAAAGCGGCCAAGTGCGAGTCGGACTCACCCATGAAGGGTTCCGCACCCAAAAAAATGCACTACAGATGAAAAAAAATACGATATTAAAAAATCACTAACAAAAGAGCGTATCTCCCCGGCACTTACGTCATTTTACTAAGAAGTGCAGTTTTTTGGCAATAACTTAAAAACAGTATGTCCGATCATGTTGAAAACAATTTTCGTTGGAAGTATTTATTAAGTTATATATTTGTAATTTTTTTCATATTTTTTGAACGTCCCGCTTAGACACAATTTTCGCTACTTTCATAGCGAATATTTCGGAAAATATTCGCTAAATCAAAAATTTTTTTAGAAACCTCATAGAGTTTTTAAAAGAACTGTCGAAATATGTGCCACACATTGATATATGCTGAAAAAAAAAATCAGTTTCGGTCACATGAATCGAGTGCCCCCCGGGAAATATATGTATTTTTTATTTAACTATCAAACTAAGTAGCGATTTACACACAACACCTATGCTCCAAATTTCATCAATGTACATCTTATAGTTTTTGAGTAAAATGCCTGTGACATACGGACGGACAGATAGACAGACAGATAGACATGACGAATCTATAAGGGTTCCGTTTTTGCCATTTTGGCTACGGAACCCTAAAAAGTAGTCGACTAACCATGACCACGACCATGTTCTAGTAGAAAACGAGAAGATATTTTTAAGTTTTTCATTTGCATTATATTTTTGCTAGCCATCTAAATTCTCACTAATCCAAATTTCAAATGGATAGCATTAGTAGTTCCAGTTTTTCACCTTTTTGGTACGGATGCCTAAAAATCTGTTACTGACATAACAGATTTTAAGGGGTGACGTTTGTAGAAAGATTTTCCGAAAATGAACTCCTAGCAATGAAACGTGGAGTGGAAGTTTTATGAGAAAGTTAGAAAATTCGCGCGGACAAATTCTCGAAAAACAAACTAGTTGAATTACAAGCGATAAGTTGCGTTAGGAAATATCAGGTTGAACCTAAATTGAAGCAAACTTTGAGATCTTGGTAAATCCAGATGACAATCAATCAATTCAAAGATGGCACGTCCTGCGATCACACGATAGCCATCAGGCCTACTATAACGACAGGACTTGAAGTCGGGCTGTCCCCGTCACGTGCTTGGTTTACGGCCCCTTCCCTCCCCGCCCGCTCCCCCGCCGCGGCGCGCGTGAAGCCGCGGGCGCGGCCATAGTCAGCGTAATTGCGTTACGTAATTAGGGAACTGTCGACACGAGAGGGAGTGATTAATTTGAATATATTTTGTCAAATTAGAAGCCGCGGCACCGAGACGAGGCAGTTAATAGGGCTCTTTTGTTTCATTATTTAATGTCATCATCATTGGGTAAACATAGAATTTATCTGCTTGAATAATGACTTTTTAAATTTGATTTTAAAAGCTTTTATTTTTTTACTTGCAATGTACCTCTGTTCGGGTGGAATCATACAAAAATTTGACCTACTTTCCGGTTACCAATTGAGCTAAAATGTGGCATATTTATGTAAGTTTGGTGGCAATGTAATTTTAGTATGATCATCAAGCTGGTCTGATAATGGAGCAGGAAGGTGGTCATAGGAACTCTGTTAGAAAATATTGAAATCCTATGGAGGCTTTCTAGAATCGTCTCGGTGAGCAATGGATGCATGTTTAAAGAAAAGTGCAGTCGCTAAAAGCTTGCCATAAAAATGAATTTTTTGACAGAAACTTATACCACTCAAAACCACGCACTGGAAGACGCAGGTGGGTAGGCCCCCATAAGGTGGACTGATGAATGATGAATGTCGCTGGAGTCCACTGACTGTGGGTGGCGGAGGTTCGGCCATGATGGCGCTCTTTAGAAGAACCCTATGTCTAGCAGCGGATGTCTCTGATTATGAATTTCTAAATCTCCAAAAATACGTTTCCTATATAGTGCCGAGACTTTAATTCCATTGGAATATACGGAATTTGACTTAGTTTTTGGCCTTCGTTATGTCAAGAATACAAACTTTCGACATTGTAGTCTTAAATTGGTAAGAGTATATCTTAATTAAGTTAAATTTGAAACGCGACTACAAATAATGCCTTTTGTAGACGAAATATACGTTTTTCAATATAATTATTTACTGGCAACTTTCCATGCAACACAAGCTGCTTACTAATTAAATGGAAATTTTAGTTCAGTGCTGCTGTGTCTGCGCTTGCAGAATGTTAAATTATGAAGCAGGTGTATTCATTTCGGCGCAGTGCATGCAGCTCCACTTGGAACTTAATGCAATCAGCGTTCACCTTGCCGTGTTTCAAATAAAACAAATGAAAGCCCCATTTAACTTGAAACCGCTAGTCTTCAGATAAATTTATTCGCATCTGAAGACGCTCCCGCTCCGCACTTCGCCACCCCGCCCCGCCCGCGTGCGCCCGCGGCGGACAATAAGACGGGTTGCATCTTGCACTTGCATTATTTAATAACATCCCGCAGATGAGATTCGTCGTCTCCTGTTTTTTCTGCTCCTCCGCGACTCAGTAAAATTGAACGAGTCACAAACGTAATAAGCTTTGTTGGGGAATTCATGCTAAATGAAGATATTACTGATCTTCGGGGGAATACAACGCTCCCGCCCCGGTACAAATTTAAGAAATTCGTCATCGAGATGGGACTACTTAGTTGTCGAACACAAACAGACATCAGATACTTATAAATAATGAAGAAGGAAATAACGAGTGAGAGAATCCAATATTGAACAAGCTTTTGACAGATGATGCCAATCATTACTCAGCATCATGCCGACCGGTGGCGTAAGAGCCGCGGCGCGCCGCAGACCCCGCGAGACGCGGGGCCAGCGTGCGCGGGACGTCTTTATTGACCAATTCGTCTTGAGCCGCGCGGCGCCCGCGCCACGCCACGCGGAAGATCTCTCCCAAATGGTGCTGTAAAGTGTTTTATCTGTTCATTTTACGTGTTGTTAGTTTAATGAGAAATTAGCGTTTTCATTAGATACTTTTACGGAATTAATGGAAAATTATGTTTCGCTCTCCCAGTAACACTGTTAAGTATTCCGTGGAAACGGATAGCTGCGAGTGAATCGTAAACGTAAAACGTAAAATACCTGTGTACTCCAAAATAAATTAGAAGCGACAGGTCGAGGCGTCGACGAGTCACTTAGCCGAATTGCGCTCCACAGAAAAAGGTTGAATCCGAGACATTTTTTTAATTCCATTAGCGTTTATTAAAGTAGTTGTCGAAGTGGAATCTATCACCGGTCCGGAAATAGCGCCGCCGAGACGGATGAGAGCTGAGAGTGCGAGCATAAACCGTGGAAAGTAAGACGATTTCAGTCTCCTGGCTTTAAGTAGGTATATCGCACTGGCAGTAAGCTCCTTAGCTACAAACTTTATGCTCTGTTTACATGCACCAGATTGTTTTGAAGGAGTTTCCATGGTTTGAATATGACCAAACTTCAGCATATATGATGCTGGTTTTAACCTGGCTTGCTGGTTGTATTATTACCGAAATGTTACGTGCTTCGATGAAAATGTATTATGATCTTATCACCCCGTACTACCTGATAAGCATATCGAGCGAGATTGAGTACGTTATTAGGCTTTGGGAGCACTAGTGCCGTAATACACAGTAATGTATGCAGCGCGAATAAGCAAGGCTGGAGCCGTTCCGTCGGTGATTGAGCTCGAACCGCGGCGCATTGTGCCGAGACTGAGCCTGAGCCTGAGCGATTGTGCCTGAACCCGAGCCATTGTGGCTCCGCAAGGCGGTTGAGCGCGGTAACGTTCCGAGAAATTAATATACGTCGACGCGTGCACACAGATATATGCTTCAGTCGAATACAAAATGTAATACTCTAACTAGACTCACTAAAATTCTGATCTTTAAATATTTATCTAGTAGGTAATTAATTACACACATTCACGTTTAATAAAGCACCTAAAGTAGAGCCGCTACCGGTAACTAAGTACTTTGCTGCAATATACAGGTTGAAATCGGAGACGTAATTAGAAACCATTTTTTAGACTTGGTAATTGATACTATTTTCCAAGCAACAATACTTAAAACATTTACTAATTCCATCAATCATGGTTACTTTATGTTTAGAATGTTGAGCTCTTTGGTTTCACATTGAGACTATATTTATTATTTTATGACAATTCATTTACAATGACAAAATAGATCAATCACCTGTCATAATTCAAGTTTCGTAGAAATGTTGTAAAATTATATACTCTGAACTTAAAACCAAATGTCTAAAGATAGGGTAAGTATAATTAAAGAAATTAGTAATGTTTTTCAGGCGATAAACAACAAATAACTGATTTTGTTTCGCTTAAGTACTGTTGCTTGGAAATGACTATTAATTACCGAGTCTGAAAAAATGGTTTCTGATTACGCTTTCGATTTCACCCTATAGGCTTATCAGAGCACCACGTCTGGTCTATTGCAAGCTTACTTACTCAAAATATTATTAAGGCATTGGCACTAATAAAGATTCCTACATTCCTACATATTTTGGACACTCACTGCAGTTAAACTAAAAGCTAAAAACATAACAACAGCATTCCAAAATTGTAGCTAGTAGAGATTGAAACAGGCAGTATAAATTCACTTTCAGTTGACCGTGCCGAAGCGTCTGCATTTTACAGCAGCACATTGGTATTCCCGACTGAGGGACATTAAACACTACGGAGCGCGACCGAGCGACGAATAAAACTCAATTAGCGAGAGGGACAACTGCGCCAAGTCGCGTCCGAATGCTGTGTGTGTGTGTGTGTATAGCGTTCAACAAAATGAACGCAAGTTGAAGTCAGTTGTCTAGAGATCCTCTTACGGTGCAATGAATTTCGGGCTCAGGCCTAAAATGACAGTTTTCCTAAAATCATCTATTCCCAAATGTCTGCATTCTTCCAACCTTACCAGAAATTATACCACAGACGTGCTGACATTATGGAAAGCAGACATGTAAGAAATAGGACGTTTTGGAAAAACTGACATTTTAAGGCCTGAGCCGAGTTTCTTAAAAACATAAACATACATACATACGACAATATATTTGTGTATATAGATATATACATGAATAGATACAAAAAAGACAGAAAACTATGATAAAGTTGACATCAAAGTGATTAGAAAAACCAGCAGCATAATTAAAAAGTAGAAATTATGGAAGTGATAAATAATGATCTTTTAACTTAGTTTTAAAAACAGGCAAAGATTTCGCTTGCCTTAAATCATGCGTAAGAGAGATGCGCAACAGAGTAGCTTAGAATGTAAAAAAAATATAAAATTTTACTTTGATGATTGAATAGCTAGAAAAAAGTTTTGAACAGACCTTGCTGATAGAAGATAACTGAAACCTTTTCTGAGATTACGAGGAGTTGCAGGATGAAAAAGTGTATATAGAGAAGAGAAAGACTGAGCTTAAGCTTATTATTTCTATTAATTACGAACTAAAATGCATAATAATATAGTAAAATGCAAACGTTACACTATACGCATCTGTCCATGATATAAAAAATATAACAAACCAATCAAAGTTGACAACTATTTTCATACAAAATAGCAATAGGCCTGAATTTTGGTATGGAGATAGTTAGATTCGCGGGCAGAAGCTAGTAAATATATAAACCAGCGCTGTGTCGCTGGCCGCACCTTAATATACAGGAAACACATCCGGACGGCGCGTGGCCGGGATTCGAACCCGGGACCGTCAGGTTCTTAGACAGTTGTGCAACCAACTGAGCCTCACGTGTTGTCAAATATGCGGCCAGGTTATAGGTTGCAGCAAAGCGCTAAGAAATAGGGGCTACTATCTGTATTACTTGACTACGCACGATTTGAGTGTCGTACCGCGGTGAGGGGCGCGGAACTCAGCCGGGACACGAATAAACCCGCACAAATGAAAAACATCTCAGAGAAATAAATTCGCCACCAACAAAAACTCCTTTCAAATACCTATTACAGAGAATTTGCGTTGAACGAGGGTTTACATAAATCACGCACTGAATGCCGCGCGTGTATTTATTTATGACTTATTCGCGTTAATGCAAAAGTTAATGTTCAGAAAAACTCAATTATGTTCCCGAAACGAAAAGTTTTATCTCGTTTGGGATTTTTTTTTGTTGATCCATTTCCCGAACGGTAATGTATTTTTAACATCGGGTTTGTTTTTATGTGCATGCGGTCGGTATTTGGTCCAAATTAGATTTTTATCCTGACCGGACAGCGGCTGTTTGTTCAGTGTCGTCGTAAAATGAGTTTGGCCGCTCAATACAGGCCGATCTAAGGGAAAGATCACTAAAGAAACGGCGCCTTTGATAAAGCGAGGTCTGGGAAATAATAGGCCCTTTAGGATGGTCATGTGTCACATTTACATCATGCGAAACATTTCAAATGATACAATTTTTATATAGAAAAGAAATACAAATCCACACCCTTTTATCAGCTTTGAAAATATCTAAGAGACAACCTACTTTACCTACTAAGAAGCCTTGAGATAGAATGTGAACTTAAATATATGTTATAAAACAAGAGAAACTCGACTATTTCGTATTTTGCTTCACTGAGTTATTGCTTTTAAATAAGAATATTATCCACGTCTGTGAGACATTATGTATATAAAATATTTATATCCAAAATTTTATATTTTACTGGATAATGAGCCCGGCCCGGGGACTATCAATAATTTATTTCTAGTCTGCGCCGCACTAGCTATCAGCTCAGGAGAGCGAGCGTGTAAATTCTGCGAATATCTTCAATAAAAGTAGAATCGGCCCCAAACACCTCCGGTCGTAAATAATAAGTATAAAACGCACAAATTGCCGGCTCGAGCCGGTATAAATTAGGCGGGTATCGGCGCCGTAAACATGGAGTGTCGGCGTAAAGTCAGCGTGCACGCGCCGTAAATCGCGACTCTCGGCGCCAATCAACTTTAAAGTCGCGTTTATGCGCGAGCGCCGTGACACGCTCGTTGCCCCCATTAATGCGCATTAGGACACTTAATGCGCCGCTGTGATGGCGGTTTTATTGCGCGCGCAGTAAACTCGCCACGTTTACACTTTACGCACTAACAATAACCGGGCACGAGGCGCGGCGTGTTACGGCGGCGGTGCGCTTCAATATTTAATTTTATCATTACCGTCCAAAGTCGGGTTTAAGGGCCGCCTTGTTCAGGTGTCTGGTTTAACTGCCTTCATGTCCCGGCGTCATAAACATTAAACCCTTTAGCTTCCTTTTCAAAGCCCTTTAATAATAAATAGCGCGGCGTTCAATTTGCATATTTAAGAATTGAGGTCCCTTCGGAATCCCATTCCGATCTTTTAGATCGTATAAGTGATCGTTTTCCTAGCGGCGTTGCGGGCGTTATAAATTGTATATCTTTATTTCTCTCAGCTAATAAGACAAAGTCAAACTATGGCGTTAAAACATAGTAAACAAATAACATTTTACTTGCAAGGATTTTCCTAGAGCATTTTTTTAGGCATGTTACATATAGAACCATATTATGGTTGATCGCACAGTCACACAAGTTATCTCGCGCCATATTAACCGCCGGTCTAACAGGACAGCGATGGGTGCTGCGTTGCGTTACCGAGCGGCCATTAGTGGCCGCACAGGTAGCGGCGCATAACTCAACGCTAATGCCGGCCACCCCGCTGACCCGTCACTGAATAACAGATGCCACTGGGTACTTACATAGATACTCGTTCTTTATTAGCATTTTTTAAATATTTGGATACCTGGAAAACATGTAAATATCAAAGATTTAATTTGAGTAGCATTTTTATTATTGACCAGTGGAATATTTGCACTGCGTTGTGCAAACCAAACGTCATTAATGTAAACTTGTACAGGTGATACAGAATTCACTATCAAGTCTACCGAGAGATGTATCCACTTTTCAACCTTGTTTCAATAAGTAAAATGAAGAAGTGAGTGGGTGGAGCTCAAGTGCTAGAGGATTGTTTAAATAACAAATTAAACTAGTATAAATAAAAATACTGTACTATACTATAGGGTATTACAAATAACAAATCATTGATTTTTTATGAAAATCTTGATGTTTTACCATCACGACCTTCGTGTTTTTTAACGTGAATTTTTTCACTAAGAAAGTATATTCTTAAAATACAAAGATCTAAATAATGAAAAAAATTCAAGAGTGACTAGATTTGACTCTGGCCTTGTGCCTTGCCAAGGCGCACGCTCTCTAGCCTCGATAGAGCTCTGTAGCTCAATTGGTAGAGCGTGCACCCTGGCCAGGCACAAGGCACTGGTTCAACTTTTTCATTATTTATCTTTGTATTTTAGAAATAGATAACAAATCATTTTAGAAACTTCATCCCCCGGCACAATTCGGTTGATATTCCTTGAACATAAAAGTCAAATTTTACAAATGTTGATATAAATACCTTCAAAGTCCCTTCAAATTTTACAAATGTTGATATAAATACATACCTAGTGGATAATATAATGCATACTGGCTCGATAAACAATGAGGTACAGTCGGCTACAAAGAGTGTATAATTGGCATAAGGTTCACAAACATATCTCTTGGTAGACTTGGTAGTGACTTTACAGGAACTTCAGTCTGAATCGAGGTTGATAACAACGTCCTTTCTTCATATTTTATCAATTTTACTTCGCAAAATATGAAGAGGTTAAATCTTTCAGCACAAGGCTTAAGCCGCGGTATTATTCGTGATGTGCTGCGCATTTTAATCGGCAAGCACAATGGTCAGCCGCGCGGGGGCGTAGGCCGCGCGCACGCCGCCTCGAATACTAATTCCTGAATTACGACACCGCACGGATCCGCGCTATTTATTGTATTACTCTTCGAGCCGGCTCCCACGCCATCTATCTCCAGTGCAGCTGAGCTTGCTGCTCGTCGATAAATCTCCTATGCTGACACACTTGATGTCTAATTTTTGATTTACAGCGGCTTTTCTTTGTGAGATGGTCCTTCGAATGTTGCACCTGCGAGAGTTTAATGTGCCTGAGGTACGGAACGTAAACGGATATTTAAGCTATTAGATTGTTTTTCTGGAGTTAATGTAACGTGGATTATAGCTCTTTTACAAATCGTGTTCACGTACGCGTATTTTCATGCAGATCCCACAAAAAATACGCATAAATACAATAAACCACCACCATAACAGAATAATCCTCCACAAAATAGTGTCTTGGTAAGATGTGACAATAAATTGTGCTCACATACGCATATTTTGCATGCAGTTTCCATTAGTCTTATATGGAATTCCGCAAAGTAAAGCCTGCTATCTAAAAACTATATCATGGGAATAATATAGCATTGCGCTTATTATTTGATATAACAGCGGTGGCACGATATACAAAATAGAATTGAACAAAAATGATATAAATGGTAGGTATATAAAGTATATCGCACTGGCAGTAAGGCAGTATCAACTGAATTAATAAGGACCTGTATGTTTTTTGACTTGAAAACTATTAGTATTGGAGCTACCTGTTCTTCGCCCCGCCCCTCACGTCGCGGTCGCGCGCGGCGCCGTCGAGCCTGCATACTAATACACCCAACAATCGCGCTCGTTGTTTGATTCTCCCTGAAAAATATGAAAATGTACGTCACGTAGTGGCAGAACAACGGCCTGTTTAGACTTTGTGATTTGTTTATTAATGAATATTATCGGCATCGGTTTAATTTCCTTCAACACCTGCGTACACTCCAATAGAAGACATGAAAGTATTTAGTTATTATTGAAATAAACTGCGGCAGAATAAACCGTTTCAAAGAGACAGTAAGCCGGGAACAAGCAGTTAAGATAATAAAAAGTGTCCTCGCTCGGCCGGCTGCGCGAGGCTACCGGGCAGTACCTAATGTAGCGCGAGCAATTTATACATGAGATGCGACCGAGTGCCCGCAGATAAATTACGTCTGATATCATTCCATCATCTCTATGCGGACCCTTTTCACTCAATCTTGAAAAAATGAAATTGATTTACCCTCATTGTAATAAGCCCATTTTTGACCCTCCGCTGGACGCCGACCCTCGAAAGTTGCGCGGTAATTGTCTAGGCGTTTTGTGCTGAAACTAGAAATTGTTGGGCCGTGCGAATTATGTTTGTAGACGAAGTTTGAGGTCGCGTGCGCCGCGAGAGTTATGCGCGTGACGTGCGGGGAATGTAATGTCACACATCAAATCGGGTGGTTACAAGCTTTTTGTTCGCAATTTTTAATTGTTGGAAAAAAGCTACTATAGCTTAAATAATACAATTTTTTTATGTTTTATTAACATACACGTAAACAAATATACCTATAGAGGCCTTTGCGTCTATTACAGACAATTTATGGTGTCGTGTTCGGGAGACACCGTTTTTGGTGGCTGACCAAACCGATACGAGAGCGACATGTTCTACCGCAGAATACAGTTTACATAAATTGACGATAAATTCATCTAAGGTAATCAGTCGAAAATACTAGATTTTGTTAAGAGCCCTGTCGCGAAAAATGCGCGCGTACTGACTTTAATACAACTTTAGAATACCTTTTTTTTTTGTTACATAACTTTTGATTTTTTTTAACTGACCTGTGTTGTTACAAAAAATACTTTATTTTGATGTGCGATGCATAATATTAATAACTAAACGATGATAAGAAAATCCCTATGTTTTCAGTGAGATTTTGTGGAAAAATAAGATAATAAAAAAACAATTTACGTATGTATGTGTCCAAAGTAGCGAAAAATTTAAGCCATAGTGAAAAAAAAGGATATGTTTCATTTTTGAATAACTATTGAAACAACTAGGTATTTATATTACATCATAAAGTTTCAATGACTCAAACTTATGACTTCGCGCGCTCTTTAAAAAACTACTGTCGGTAATCAGGTAAATTTAATTAAAATATTCAGTGCTTCTAAAATTTGAGGCCGCTACTTATAAAATAATGACTTGCCTTATGAAAATAATTAATCAGAATTTTAAATATATTTTCGGTTTCTCAGAAAAACAACGTCAAAAATCTGTTTCTGACGCTTTTATTCTACCAAACATACGAAAGCGCTCTTAAGGCATATTTGTATTCACTCCCCATTTTGCATTTCAAGAGGTAGTTCCGATCCTTAGAGAGTTTCTGTTTCTGTTTCTGTCTAATTATTTAAAATTATATTCTAACTCTATAGACAAGAAGACTAAATTGCATCAATTAAACACTGTATAAAGTGATTGGATAGACAACGCTTTGGCGGTAACTAAACCGTTAAGTGGTACACGATGGATGTAAAGTACAGTCAGCTACAAAGGTGTTTTTTTGGTCTTTATTACAATGCAACAAGGTGAACAAGTTGAATACATCTCTCTGGACTGTACTGTACTGTACAAATTATATATCCGAGTATTTATAGTTACATTACCCATACATATCTAAGGCATTAAGGTACTCTGGTTCAAATCCAAACAAAGTATAGTTTTTTTTTCATTATTTAGATCTTTGTATTTATAAGAATACGGAGTAGGTAGTTATTTGAAAATCGAGTTTATTGCATTCCACGGATTCCACGCGTGTTTTTTTTATATGTATTAATATGTAGAAATGCAAGACTCGTGAACGAAATATTATTTGCCATTTGCGCTACCATCAAACCCGGGCCTGTTAACTGAGCACAGTCACTCCACATTTCACTATCCACTTCCTCGCTTTGCATCGAAATTATGTAGGACTTATTGATACTAAATGAACTGAAGATGAGAGTCACTTGAGAGGCCCGAATCGGAAGCTGGCTGAACCGCGCCGGCTCTCGCCGCGACCGCGCCATTAGAGCCGCATTATTGGGGGAGGCTCTAGTAGCTACATTATGTTTCATACACAATCACAATTTACTGGTTAATGGCTGACTCGCTCGCCCGCCATCAACCATTGAATCTAGTTGAATATACCAGACTCGAACCTTAAGCTCACCGTCACAGTGAGCGTCAGCATTCAAATCAAATCAAACTTTTTTTTTATTATGGGTAAGATAAAATTTGTGTTTCATAGAAATACTTATAACAGCGCCCATCTCTTCGTTCGATTTGACACTGCTGTAAAGGAAGGACAGTCGGAATGTGAACTGTAATACGTGTTCTCATGGATAGCGCTAAGGTACCTTTCAATAGATAAAAAATAGGTAGCTAAATGGGTCAAAGCGGATGGATAAATTCACACTGCTCGCTGGTGGAAGGGTTGACACACTTGACGCGTAATCGAGAGGTACCGGGTTCGAATCCTGGTGTGACCACGTGCAAGAGCAATCATATTTTTCTTTGCTCTTTGACTTGTATCTATGTCACAAAATATATAGTACAGCTAAGATGTGATTTTTGGTGTACAAAACTTTGGCAAGTATGCAGTGATTGATCAGTGCATCTACATGGTTGCCAACAAGAAGGATGTAATCAAATATACAATTCATGAGTTAGTTAGTGTATTTTTGTATTTAAACTTATTTCTTTACAAGTGTTAAACTACTTACACCGATTAATAGAAATAATTTCTGCAGGAAAACTTGTATGGTCTTTGAGTCCTATTAGATGAATGAAGATTTCTTTTGAGGTTTTGAGTATTTTGCATCATCTCACCGCACACGATTGTTTTTCGTTGCTTAGAAGTCTATTGTTTATCTCAGCTTGTAGTCCTCCTCAAACTTCATTAAACGGAAACATGAAGGCAAGTGGCAGATTGAGTTATTTTTTTTATCGAATGACATAAAAACAACATGACAGCTTTACACCAAAGCGTTACTTGGATTCTTAAGCTTACCTAATACTTAACTAAAATCTACTTAACTAATTTACAACCACAAAGTGTTTATCTTGTTCTCTCTCTAGCACTCTCTGCTATTTTGTCATCAGCCTCGCTATCCCACTCGCAAAAAAATCTATTCCGCAGTTAATAATTTTCAAATCCTTGTAAGTTTTTATTTAAATTGCCTTTTTAGTTGGATGAAATCTTGCAAGTTAAATTTGACCGGTTTCCGATTGTATTTAGTGACAATGCAATATTATGATACCATCGAGCTGAGCTGATGATGGAGCCTGGTCATAGGAACTCTGTGACAAAATAACGCAATCATACCGAGTTTGGGCCCTTTAGAATTGCCTCAATGTAGTTGACTTTTTTGAACACAAAAATCACTAACAGCAGTAAAAACTTGTCTAAAAATATTTTTTTGACAGAAACTTATTTTTAATAGTTCTTATTTATTGATCAGCTGTAAACTATAATAGAGAGAGCCGCAGTAAAGATGAGTAACAGCGAGGCCTGTTCGAGTGTTCGCGTGAGGCCGGCACTCCGCACGCTAATTAAGTTGCCGGCGTGACAGAACCACATTCACTTAACTACTCAATCACTCACACGGCAGAATTGAATGGGATTCGATAAAGTACAAGCAGTGAATGTTTCCACTAATGGCCTTTAAATACTACTTCTGCTTGTATGCTTATCCGCCTACTTATTTCGCGTCGTACGTACCCTGCAAGAACGTCTTTCAAATTAACATCGACACATGGTATTATTAATATATTTAATTTCTCTAAAACGAAATGTGTAGATTTTTTTTATGAAAGGCTAGAGGTTTCTAGGTAACTTCGTCAGCAAAGGAGAATAAAATCATATTCATATTCTTTATTGGTAAATGTCCTTAGAATTACAAGTCAATTACGTATATATTTAGTTATTATTTTATTTAGATGTGAGTACCCACAACTTTATCAAACATAACTCTCTTTCTTTCTTCTTGGATGACCCGTGTATCAAAGATGGTTGAAATCCACTCAGCCGTTTTCACGCGATGAAGCTGCAAAGACACATACAAACTTACAAAAAAATCTTTTTAAATATCTTCAACGTACAGACACATTTACAACTTTATAATAGTATATATAAGGTCGTAGTTGTGGATATAGTAATTTGTTGTTATGTATACGTACTGTTTTTAATATTTGTAGTTATAGCGGCAACAGAAACACATCATCTGTAAACATTTCAACTGTCTAGCTATCACGGTTCATGAGATACACCTTGGTGACAGTCGGACAGACATACAGACCAACATCGGAGTTATAGTAATAGAGTCCCATTAAAATAGGATCCTTTGTGTACGGGACCATAAATATGACCATTTCTATTAACGTCTTAACATTACAAAGTAAGCTGCTAAAAGTGTATTTTGGCAATACTTTAGCAAATCTCCAATGAACAATAAAGAATCAAGACTGTTACTATTTAAAGTCCCGTCAATGCGTCATAGTAAAGGTATTGTTTCTGCCAATATGTGAAACATATTCATTAGCAAACACACGTCGGTAAGTGGGACAAAACTGTCTCCGTCGGGAAAATGAAACTTGTTGGCCATTTTGTTCACAAAGCTACGTTCGTATCGACGTTCGACAACTTTGCTGATTCACGAAGTTTGCTGACAAGGTACTCAGGTTAGGTACATATTTAAGTTAAAGTTTGATAGTCACGTCTACTAGATAAATAAATAAATATTCCGGGACAGTTTTACACAAATCGCTCTAGTCCCATGGTAAGCCCAATAAGGCTTGTTTTATGGGTACTAGACGACGATATATTTCATAGATATATTACTTATATACATAGAAAACCCCCAAAGTAAAAGTAAACTAGATAGAACAGTTAATCCATATACTTGTGATCATTAATCTGTGCGTGACTGCTACTGAATCATTTGTAGCAACTTTGCTCGCAATAGCCTCACTGTTCGGTCTCCGACTCTGAAGTGGTCGTCGAAACGCGGTCGAGTATCGAATTTCGGTCTAAGTAAGAAGATATATCCCCGGGCGGTTGTTGTTTCGGTCAGGCATTGTTTGTTTACACATTGCACTGAGCTTAAAAACATCTAAACAGTGCCCGCTAGGAATGGAAAAGATTTTAACCACGCATTCTTTAGGCCATTAGGAGTAATTAATGTTATCTGAACCAAGTCATATTCAGCAAAAAAACCTTAATATAGTGTTGTCGAATTTTGTATATAATATTTGAATAAATTTCGCTTCTCTATGAAAATTATTCCTTTTAATAAAATGGGTACGATTATTTTTCCAAAACGGGATGATTTTATAGAGTAGTAGCTGTTACTTTTTTGTCAATAGCCATGCCAAACATGCCACATATGTGGCATCGTCGCAATCAAAAGAGCTGAATGTACTGTAGTAATCACAATAAATTGTTTACATGAAAATTTATAATATCTTCAAAACTAAGCTGGATTTGCCTGGGGTTCATGTAACATTTTTTGCTCCTAATAAACTAAGGAATGCGTGGTTAAAATCTTTCCCACTCCTCGCGGGCACCGTGTATATGAGGTGTATACAGAATAAAATCAGGTCGGTAAACTAAATACACGCACTAGCTGGGGTATACAATCGACTTCATATGACATAAATAAGTCTGTGGGTGTATCAGACTCGCTCACATACACATCGGAATCCTCCTAGTCGTCACACGAGATCTCGACCGTGGTCCGTAAAACTATTCGTTACCGAAGTAGAAGAGAGGAGTGGTCAGTCATCGAAGCTCGGTCGTCGGTCAGCTACAAGTGGCACCACTTAACGGATTGGAATGCTAACACGAGCGCGACACGTACCTATAATTGCCAGTAAATCGGAATCAAGCACTTAAGTAATTTACTTGGTTAATTCTGTTTATTCACTACTCCACTTAGCGCTAATCTGGGTTTAATTATATTTATTGAGACTTGCTCGTGCGCGCATAATGTGCTCCGGCGTGGGCGCGAGATAATGATAATTAATTACTTAATCAAACATGTTTGCGGCGCGACCCTGTGATCCGTTCCTCGGGACGACACATTATTTACATACTAAACACTTAACTTATCAATTACATGATACATAAGATATGTATTTGATTGATTTTAAATGGTAATCAAAGAGTCAAGACGCAACATTCTGTTATATTTGGTAACAATTTGTAATTTTTACAATAGAAAATTCTGCTGAATCCTGACTTTCTGAACCGAGTGGGACACCTGTCCGCGCGCGCGTTCGCTTTCGTGGAAAAAACCACAGCTCGGTTCACTTTCTCAGGCTCTATGCAGCTTACAGGCGACCCTCTTTCTATTGAAGCAAAGTATAAATTGAGACTTGGATCAAAAGCTGGAGAGCTCAGTTGTGATAATTTATTTCCCGAGCGCACGGTGGCGCTTCCTTCCGGGGCCCGGCGTGGCGTGGCGCGGCGGGCGTGGCGCGCGCCGCGGCACGAAGCTGGCGTGGCGTGACGTCGGGTCGGGGCGCGTAGCGCGATGCACAGAGCTGCCAGTTTCAATAACGTTGTGTGAGATTACGTTCAGCGTTTTAAGTAGATCAATGTTGCCAAGTTATTTCAGTGTAATGTTTTCAAGTTCGATACATCAATTGTAAAATTTCACTTAGAAATAAAGCCAGATTAATGATTTTACCGGGCCTATGCCGAGGTTTTTTGGTTCCAATTAAGAACACCGATAAAACAAGTCCCCTATCTCTTCTTAGCTTAGTAGCTCCCACATAGCTGCGGATTGTAACCAACAGTAATCTTTTTCTTGCACTTGGTTCATGACCAGGATGTTTGTCATGTAAGGGCTTAAAAAATACTGAGCTTTTATGCATAAGTATTTTATTTATTCCATTTAGTGCAATATACAATAATCGAGAGCGTGGAAGAATTGCAATATTATCAAAGCCACCAAAGTCAGGGTATTACGAACACTTGTATTCCCCATTATTCTTTACGCGCAGAACAGAGAGAGACATAGACAGTCTGTGAGTTGGAAAAAGTGAAGATCCTAGGCTCTGGAGATGTGGGGCTGGAGGAAAATGCTCGGGATATCGAGGATGGAGTTCCGCACCAACGCGTCCATACTCCAGGAGATTGGCATCACGGAGCGCTTGTCGATTGTAGTGCAGTCGCGTATACCTACTGCAGTACCTACTTTGGACATATCTCTAGGCGGGTAAATGACATCATAGAGCGGCTAGTTGTACATAAAACGGGGGAGGGAAGCAGATCGCGCGGTAGGTCACAAATGTAGGGCCAAATAATAGTAGGAAGCCGCATATCTGACTGCGTCAGACAGTCTGCCAACAGTGTAAGATGGCGGGAGATTGTCAGGAGAGCTGTATCTGCCTCTACCACCGACGTGAAGACCTCGACATGACCTAAACCGCTCTGCCAAGAGCAAAACGACAGAGAAGATACAATAATTGCCATATGAAATTATCAACCAGGACATTGTTGTGTTTACCTGAGATCAATGCCGAAGTTTTATAGACGCAAGCAGTGATTTCAGTAAGTTAATATTTTTCCCTTTCGCTAGTTAATAGCGATTGTATTGCGGTGGTATATCGAGCTGAGCAGAATGATTAGAAGCGGCATTAGAGGGTCAGCGTACGTGACTGCAGAGACCCGTCTCGAGTCCTCTCCGCTTGTGCAGCCTGGAATCTTGCCCGTCTTACAATATTGTATATAACCTTGTTGTGCTCACTCTCATGAGACTGCAGGTTGCGTATATAATGGAGTTTGTTTGAAGAGACGTTTTGCGCAGTAGGTTGCACAACGTTCTACAAAGCTGGCGGTCCCGGGTTCGAATCCCGGCCAGGGCAAGTGTTTGTGCGATGGGCACTAATGTTTGTTCCTCCGTCTTGGATGTTTTCTATGTTTTTATATATTATAATTGATATCTATGTATTATACATATCGTCACCTGGTACCCATAGTATGTACAAGCTTTGCTTAGTTTGGAACTAGGTTGATTTGTGTAAGATTTACGAGAGGATTAATTCGATAAATAGTTTCGGACTTCAGTGTACGTAGTTTTGCGGAACCATAACTTTTCAGTTACAATAAGACAATAATTATTCCAATGAAAAATCATTATCTAGCAGTTATTATGGTTCTCTAACTTGTTTATGATACTAATTGTATGTTTTGTTCAAGAACATAAAGTAATAAATATTGTCGTCACATTAAGTCGACATTAAGCCACATCGGAATACCTTTCCACTTTTCTCTCAGCGTAATTCCAGCGCCTTAATGAAACAGATATAGAAATAAACTTCGGTCCTGAAATTGCTACATAACTGCTATATATTTGCTGTTGTTAATTAGTGGTGATCTAGCGGGTCTTCCAGCCCGTTGTCTCCGGTCACGTCTCTCCCGCATTACCTCCAACAAACAACTAACAAATCCACTGGTACTTCGTTGAGATTTGGCTAACTAGCCCTCTTCAACAGACCTCTGGATAATCAATCGATCATGTACTGTATCACGGGGGAGTATGGTCGAAGATGACAAAAACGTGGCGCGCGTGCGACGCATACAAGATGCGAGTGATGGGTTAAGTTTCGTGTCGTGACAGGAACTAAGAATGGAATTTTCTAGCTCCAGCGACTCAAATTGGAGGCAGTTTGACGAAACAAAACTAGTTTAGGATAAGCCTAGATGGGGAAAGTTGCGCGGAAAAGTATATAGATAAACTTGTTTATAAACGGGCTGGCTTTAGAGTTATGTGAGAAGTTGGAAGAAACAAAGACATTGAAAAATTCATTGCTATAATGAAGAATAGTTGAGAATTATTAACCACTAGAGGCGTCCGCAACTTCGTCCGCGGAGACGAAAAAGTTATAACCCCTCTTTTTTTCTCCAGCGTAGTCGGGTAAAAAGTATCCTATAACCATCTGGAGATACCCAGCTACCCGTGTCCAAAAATAGTTGAAATCCGTTTAGCCGATTTAGCGTGATGAAGCCGCAACGACACATACAAACATACAAAAAAATAAAAATAGAATTATTAAACATGTGTGTCGTATATTCGAGTATTAAACAGTAATTTACGTAAAGTAGTAAGGCTTTAGAATGAACTTAACCATAATATAAAAGAATAAGTTTCAGTCATTAATACATTTTGACAAAGTTTAATAGCTGACTGTACTTTTCTTTAAACACCCCTCAGCTACTCATTGAGACGATTCTAAAGAGCCCAAACTCGGTACAATTGTGTTATTTTGTCACTGAGTGACTATGTCCGCTTTCCGTCTTAACATCAGCCATTGGCCATCATGATGATGGCATCAGATCAGCTCGATGGTATCATAATATTGCGTTGTCATCAAAGTAGGGCAAATACATAGATACAAGTAAAATAAAAGCTTCTAAATTAGCATCTACTTTATAAATGCAAGATTCTTATTCGTCAATCAGCTAGCATCAAACTTTAATCCTCTAATAGGGAACATGCATGAAATTTTTTCATCCCTTTTCTTAACGAAATATCAAAATACCGTAAAAACTATTCCAAAAAGTGAAATTAAAATTAAAATCGGCCAAGAAATACGTATGATATAAGCATTTTAAACTACAAATTAGACAGCGATTTGACAGAGAGTTCCGATATAGACTGTTACGTCACAGTCTACTACGGTCATATAAACTCCATATTAAATTCTGTTTTGCTAGAAAGAGATAGAATGAAATGTTTGATGGCTTATATCTTGGTTATTTTTATAGTTATTTGAAAAATTATTTTTGTCTACTGTTTTATACATGAATAAGTTTTTAATAAAGTAAAAATTAAAATGCATGCATTATCCCTATTGTATTTCAATTCACGTATTTTTCAGCTCAGTATACGTATTTTCATCAATTAGGGTAGCTATTCGTTCACCTGATAATTCTAAAAAAACTATAAATTTAACTGTATAAAAATATAAGAATTTAATATATTAATTGTACTAGGATGACAAAAACCTAATAGCACATCTTAATTGACGAGTTACTGAAATTGTAATAGTTACATCCGATTAGTGGTTACTCATGTCGTTAAAACTGAGTACTGTTCGAAATATTTCGCTCCATTCCGTGGACCTTATTCATGAGACAGGAGTAGACCCCGACGCTGCCATTCTTGCACTAAAAATGAAAGTATAATGTCGATTTTGTCTTTTTTCCCGACTCTCAAAAAAGGAAGAGGTTCTCAATTCGTCGGAATGTTTTAAGCGACACGTTTTGACCACGTTACTAAAACTTTATTTACACATACTCAGCAGTCAGCACACCGTTGTCGCTCGGTAAGTGGCCGGCATTAAACTTGCATAAGGGTCCTGCGCGAGTGTTATTTAAATCTGGCAAGTCTGCTAAAAAATGTAACGCGCACCTTTTTGTTTTGAATGCGGTTCCGCTAGTTTGCGCTAATGCCCGCTGAAGGATGAAAGGGTCCGGGCTCCGCTTGCGGCTGTTTTCTGCTGTTACAGTATTAAGGGCAACGGGTTACGAAGCGAGATCTTGTGGCAGTATATGATATATGTTACAAACGAAAACAGTGTATTATACAAAATATACAATTTCATACAATATAAACTGCAATTTAATTTTGTGTTCCCTAATTGAGTCATAATAGGATAGGAGAAAATATGCGCATGTGAGCACAATTTATTTTCACATCTAACCAAGACACTATTTTGCGAAAAAATTAAGGAACTGTAATCCATTAGTCTAAGTTCCTAAATAAACAACCTAAATAAAAACATCCATAATGTTCGTACATGCAGCTCTCCGTGGTGCAACATATGGTCTCACCGGAAGATCAGCGCTGGCTCCCGAGCCAGCATTATGCTGAAGTGGGACCATTTCAGGGCATAGTTTTACTTGCTTTTTTTTTTGTAATTTGTTTATTTTTTTTATATGCGTCTGAATAAATTTATTTTGTTTCTTTCCTTGTAAATTACGAATGCTAGACTATCGTGTAACTCGTGCAGTATATGCAACTATAAAGAATAAACAGGATCTACATCGGTATCCCTAACGTCATTTGTCCTAATGTATCGTTTGTCCTAATGTATCATTTGCCATAACGCATTTTTTTCAGAAACCGTAAACTTTTCAGGATTGTTATAAAATAAACCTAACCTAACCTAACCTAATCTATACGACGATCTTTTAAAAAATGCTGAAAAAGGTTTAGGTCAAACGACATTAGGGATTCCGAAGGAGACCCGAATAAACATTGTCGTTGATGTAAACTTAGCCGGTGTACCAGGAGAGATTCTTATAGGCACCTTAAGGTAAGCAATGAGCTGCCAACGTCCGTCCATGTTTACGGCGCGCAGTTGGCATTCCCGCCGACAAAGTGCAGTTGCAGTAAAGTGCGATTTGCACGAGCGCGGCAATGGGACGGCTTGTTGGTGCCTGTTAGCGGCCGACTTGTCGATTTATGAGTCTCTTCGGTTACTGTTGTTTATTAAGGTGGATTTTTTTAGCTTAAGTGACAGTGGGCGGAGCACATTGATCGTAGAACCGATGGCCGCTGGGGCAGAAGTCTCGAGTCTCGAGTGGCGAGCGCGTACAGCACGACGCAGCGTGGAAGGCTCCCGACAAGATGGACGGATAAGCTGGTGAAGATCGCGGGAAACCGTTGGATCAGGGTGGCGCACGACCGGTCGTTACGGAGATTCTTGAGGAAGGCTTTCGTCGAGCAGTGGACGTGCTTGGGCTGATATGATTATGACTATTTTTATTTTTTACTGGCTTGTTAAAGGGTATTATGGGAAAATAGTGCCAATTAGAAAGAATATCATGTAAAAAAAAGATTTTTTTTTCATTATAGTGTCACCGCCTTCGGATTATGTTAGAAAATTATAAAAACGTAGCGCGAGCTGAAAAAAAGACTCACTTTTTTGTTTTGTGTTTTAGACAGGGTGAATCTGAGTAACCCGACAGATTTTAACCATGCAATTACGAGTTAATAATGTTATATGAACATAGGGCAAATACTGCCATATTATCTTAAATGATTTCTGGAACAAAAGAAAACAACAACGATACTACTCTCTTGTGAACAAATCTCTAGTAAAAGGAGTGAAAGAGAACACGTTCCACTTCACGAAGGACACCGACAAGAAACGATAAACGACGAATGGAAAACGTAGGTTAGACCTATCAGTCTTATCACTACGTCACTATGACACTCGATTATTTACGAATTCAAGACAACAAACGTCAAATGGTTGCATTACGAATTTTTCTCGTTAATTACGTTGCAATTTGACAATTACCTACTGTTTATTTCATATTTAACTATCTAAGTAATAATTTACGTTTTAAATCGACACAAAATCGTGTTAGTCGTTACAAGATCTTGTAATATGAAAACGACGTGTAGTTTAACTAATCTGAATACGAGAAAGCATAAGAAAAAACATTATTATTAAGAACATGAATTTTATTTTATCAAATTTTCAAAATGCGACGCATCGTTTGCAACACAAAGATTTAATTTTGTTCTGATTTGCTGATTTAATGCGGAATAACTATTTCTTCTTTCTTTAAGCCACATATGCATACTATGCGAATTAAAATTTATTTCCCTGGTATTGGGCTTCGACTGTCCACGATATTTTCCGAGTAAAATCCGCATCTTCTACAAGTTTCTGATGTATTCTCTGACAGTACAGGGACTTGTACCTGTTGATGGGCTAGCCAGGGTGGCTACCCATCAACAGGTACAAGTCTACTAAAAATTGATGAAATTCGTTCAGCCTTTTTGACGTAATAAGGCCTTATAGACACCTACGTAAATGCATAAGAAATATGCTTATATTTTTCGACTCAGACCTTCACATAATCAATTCTTCAAATTTCAATGTACAGGTATAAAATTTTTAAAAATGTTAGTGTTGAAATAC
Source organism: Hedya salicella (assembly GCA_905404275.2). NCBI lineage: Eukaryota > Metazoa > Arthropoda > Insecta > Lepidoptera > Tortricidae > Hedya > Hedya salicella. Next base: position 23,765,456 of record FR990109.1, on the reverse strand, counting down.
AATATAATCAGCGATTAGTTTGATCAAAACAGAAACCTAATTTCACCAAAAAGTATTTTATTTCAATAAAGTATTTTGAAAATACCTATTTTGTATTTAGTTTTTAAAATACAAAAAGGAAAAGTATTTTGCATTTGAAGTAGTTAATTAAAACTCCATTTGCATTTTGTATTTAAATACTTTTTATAAAGTATTTTTTACATCTTTGGTTATACTTGAGACTTTGTAATTTGCAAAAGTATTAAAATACTAAATATCTCAAAAATTAAGCCGTTTAGGACTATTAGTTATACTACTTTTTTACTCCTATTAGGCTCTAGAAGCGATGCTTAAAATCTGTCGGGTAACTCAGATTCTCCCTGTATAGCTACATCATTCGTTAAAAACGTGTGGTTACTAATTAGTTCACTCAGACTAGCCTAATGTACTGTCAAGTTAAAAAATACATATTTTGGCTTTTAATATTATTTCTTAAATATACCTAAGTAAATAGAGATAGTTAACTAATTTCACTGTGTTCGGAAAATTCAAGCCACGTACGTAATGTTGCGATAACTCAATTGGTCAAAATACTTCTATCAATGCGACCTACCAAATCCTGAAAGCAGGATTTGGTAAGTCGCATTGATATTTTCCTTTACAATAGAAGTTTGTGTTATAATATTTTTTCAATATAAGTGCCAAAATACGTACGATATATTATACGGTACTTACAATAACTTGAAAAACTAGTCTAATCCCGACAACACTCTACACATGAGACCCGGCTTATCAGGCGTGCGTGTGACATCCCTCGTCGGCCCGGCTTGCTTAAAAGCGTTAAACGGGGCGAGCATGGTCCGGAATTATATACTTCATAAATCATACATGCAAAAGTATCTTTCTGTAAATGCTTAAACCATTGAAGCAATTTTGTACGGGAAATGTTAAGGGCATATACACACCGAGTTTTCTATTCGATAGAGCTGCATACTAACTCGTGTGCGTATCGCCTTTTTATCGATACACGTTTAAAAAACCCGGTGTACTTAGGCCCTAAAACAAAAGCTACTCAGTACTCTTAGTATATTTCCACCAAAGTCACTTCTTTCAAATCAAATCAAATCAAATCAAAATATTCTTTATTCAAGTAGGCCTAGTTACAAGCACTTTCGAAATGTCAGTTACATGAGAGTGAATGTTTGCTGGGAGAAATAAAATATGATCCAACATTTGCTGCAAGGATTAGGGAAACCCAGAAAAACCTAATCAGATCATTTAACTTAAGTGTAAAATTATTGATAAAATCATCATTTTTAAGATTAAAATAATCAATAAGATAAATCCCAAAAGGATTGTCAATAAAAAATAAATAATCTAGAATGTGTCTAGAATAAAATTCTAAATGTCAGAGTATATAAAACAATTAAGATTAAAATAATAATAATACCTTTATTCGTTAAAATAATTATTCATATACCTACATGACGCTATAATTTACATTAATCCCACGCGGCTTCATCATTCATGTAGTCTTGTGTGCTATAATAAGCTTTAGAAAATAATTTTCGTTTCACAATATTTTTGAATTTACCAATAGACAACTCAGTTATGCTGCTAGGAAGTTTATTATAAAATCTCACACAGTTACCCATGAATGATCTCCTTATTTTATGGAGCCTAGTAGCAGTCACTGCGAGCTTATGCTTATTTCTAGTATTAATATTATGTATATCACAGTTCTTCTTAAAGTCGGTAATATTTTTATGTACATACATAATATTCTCATAAATGTATTGACAATGCACTGTCATTATATTAATGTCCTTAAACTTATCTCTAAGCGACTCTCTATAGTTCATTTTATATATCGCACGAACAGCCCGCTTCTGCAGAACAAATATAGTATTAATGTCGGAAGCACTGCCCCATAGTAAGATGCCATACGACATAATACTGTGGAAATAACTGAAATACACTAATCGAGCCGTTATCACGTCTGTTAATTGACGAATCTTACTTACTGCAAAAGCTGCAGAACTCAGTCTATTCGAGAGATTAGCAATATGGGGACCCCATTGGAGCTTAGAATCTAATGTTATACCGAGAAAGACTGTACTATTAACTAGTTCCAGTTCCTCACCTTTAACCGTAACGCTTGCTTGCTCGTGTTTTACGTTACTCGTGACAAACTTAACACATTTAGTCTTTTTCTCATTCAACAATAAATTATTTATATTAAACCAATTTACTACTTCACAGATAGCATTGTTTACGTCATTGTAAGATCGTTGATTTCGTACGACTTTGAAAATTAGAGACGTATCATCTGCAAACAAAACTATCTCATGGTGGGTCTGTACGAGGTGTGGCAAGTCGTTTATATAGATAAGGAACAGGAAAGGTCCCAATATTGATCCCTGCGGCACACCCATAGAGACGAATGACCCCGGTGAACGCTTTCCATTCACGTCAACCTTTTGTATTCTACCATTTAAATAAGACTCTAATAAATTTAGTGCTAATCCTTTAATTCCGTAGTGGTGTAGCTTCCTGATCAGTGTCTCATGATTAACGCAATCGAAGGCCTTAGATAAATCACAGAAGATGCCTAAAGCATCTCGCGATTCCTCCCAGGCATCGAAAATGTGTTTTACGAGCTCAACTCCGGCGTTGAATGTCGAGCGACCCCGCGTAAAACCGAATTGCTTACTATGCATCAAATTATTCAAATTAAAATGTTTTAACAATTGATATAGAATTAGATTTTCAAAAATTTTACTAAATGTAGGTAGTACAGATATTAGTCTAAAGTTAGTGGGGTCAGAGGTACTACCTGATTTAAATAAAGGAGTTATTTTGCTATGTTTCATCAGATCAGGAAACTCACCGCAGTCAACACTGTTATTGAATATATCTGCCAAGTCAGGCGCTATTACTTCTATTAGGGATTTGACAGCATGGACTGAGACCCCCCATAGGTCATTGGTTTTTTTGACATTAATTGATTTAAATGCTTTTACTACATCTGAAGGACTGACATGTTCAGAATAGTAGAGGAAACGGCAGACGAAGGTGATGAATTTAAACACTTTGTTGTGGATACTGGTATATCGGTGAAGAAATGTTCAAATTCTGTTGCTACATCTAAACTAGAATCTATAATTTTGCCATCAATTTTTAATTGTAGATCACTAATTGCGTGCCTTGATCTACCAGTCTCCACATTAATCACTTTCCAGGTGGTTTTGATAATATTAGAACTATTTTTGATTTTCTGGGATAAATAATTACGTTTGGCAATATGACAATCAATTTTGAATTGTTTTGAATATTGCTTTACATGTTCTTTAAATTCATCACTCGTATTAAACCGCCGTTCCTCATACATGGCATACAGTGCTTGTCTACGTTTGTGTAAGTCCGCAGTAGCCCATTCGCTAAATACTGGTGCACCGCCAGCCACAACCGATTTGGAAGTAAATATTGTATTATAATGTTTCATAAAAGTTGTAAAGAATGAATCATACATGTGATTAGGACTCATTTCAGAAGACAGAACGGGTAGCGCCTGAAACAAATGTTGCTTCATTCTTTCCACACGGTCTGTGGTTACCGGTACAAAAGTAATTTGCTTTTTCACTATATTTTCCCTTAATATCTCAAATTCCATTAATTGGCCTAAATGATCTGATTCTAATTTACTGATTATACTTTGTTTAGAAGGAGAAATATCAGTGAAAATGTTATCAATACAGGTGGCGCTGGTATCGGTCACCCTACTAGGTTCCATAAATACGTGGCTTAAACGAAAAGATTTGAATAGACTCAACAATCTAATACTTAGTGTTGAATCTTCCAAAAGATTTACATTGAAATCGCCGCAAATAAGTAATTTTTTACGAGTACGCGTTATCTTAAAAAGCACATATTCCATAATAGTTTGTAAAACATCGAAATTACTTAATGGCGGCCTATACACACAAACTACAATAAATTGCTCTAGTTCTACTGCACTTAATTCTATGGTCCGTTCAACAGACAAGGATACAATGTCCTTACGTTCCTTAAATTCCAATTGACTATTTAATATAATTAACGACCCACCATGTATGGAACTAAGTCTGGTGAACGAACTACCCACCTGGTGATTATTGAATTGGGGCAATATCTCATTGCAAGTTAGCCAGTGTTCAGTTATACATAATATATCAATATTATAGGCATTTAAAAATAATTCAATCTGCAAATCTTTCCCTCTAATACACTGAATATTTTGATGAACCAGGTGGATATACTTTTCATTGCCAGAAAAGGATTTCTCCATTGTCTCATCACTTAGTTTAAATTATTACACATAACAACATTAATGTCGGACTGCTCAATAGAAGCAGAGTTATGTACCAAATTCTTGGTAGAAATGTCAATTAAATAGGCTAGTGACAAAACTATTTGTCGTTTGCAATAATTGGAAAGGTAAAACTTACCTTTTGTCAAAAAATAATGATTACTAACATATTTGTTAGCGTCTACTATTCTAAACTTACTACTATATGTACAAAGATTATATAAAGATGTATTTAAAATATATCTTGTATAATTTTCAGATTTTGTCAATTGTTTACAATAGGGAAAAGTGAACATAATAATTTCCTGAACTATAATTGTGTTCAAAGTTTCATAAAATTTAATTAAATCATTCTTGTTCACTTTACCCCTGTTTCCCAAAAGAATAAGCAGTGTTGTCTTGGAATTAATATTACTGTCTTTTAGAATTTGGTTTGAAATATTGTCAAGGCTACTATAAGGCAAACAATTGCTACTTACACTATGTCCCTTTAAGTATGAGTTTAACAGTGGGCCCATACCACTTCCCATCTCATCACAGTACATGATAACCTTAGGTTTAGGTGTGCTTGGTGCGGTGTGGAAGGAACTTTCACTGGATTTTTCTGGCAAACTGGCACACAGAGAGGATGGTTCTAGTACACTAGTCGACAGATTACCACTTGCCTGCTTACATAAACAGGAGTGATTATTTGTCAGGGACTCAAACAGTTCTGAGTTATAATTTATTTGTGATATTAAATCATCCATGGCTAGTGAGTATTCTTGAATAACTTTTTTTGAGCTCTCATTAATTGTGTCTAATGATTTAATTGAATCCTCTAAGCTTTGAATTTTTAACTTTAATGTCTGTGTGTCAGTTTCATATTTTAACCTACTATTTTGTAACTTTATAGAATACATATCTAACTTATCCACTAGATTTACATTTTGACTGCAAGATCTCAATTTCTTTAGAAACAACCTGTTTTGTTTTGACAACTTTTTTACTCTCTGTATACACTTGTTAAGTTTGACATATTTTTTTAGTTTTTTACCACTGCAATTTACTAACTTTGTTGTGGTGGAAGTATCATAGTCTACAACAATTACAGGGTTATCAATTGGAGTGGTAACCAACTGTGGGACCGGTCCGACTAGTTCTTCGAATAAGCTATGAGCATGAACCGCTGCACTCTCATGCTTGGCCTCCTGCAGCTCAAGAATCTGCTCGTTGGCATCATGCAGCGCTCTCTCCAGTGTGTTGATCTCCTTCAGGGCATGCTCATACTCAGCGCTACACTCAGTAAACCTGTCTACCATCTCCTGAAGCTTGGCCCGCTCACAATTTAAATTATTATAATCACATTCTAGTGTACAGAGTTCCTTTTTCAACTTATCTCTGCTGTCAAGCACCAATAATAGTTCCTTCTCACTATCCTCTCTCTCACTTAGCAATTGAGCACACAATTCCTTTGAGTTTTTTAATTCCAATAAGGTGATTTGAAGTTTATCCACCTCCTGTTGACGGGCCGCCGCGGTTTTTCGTCGAGTAAGCATCATTGATGACTTGCTAACCCAAGCTAAGTTATTTTTAGGTACTTACGTGAAATAGTAACGCAAGGGTATGTATAAGCTGTGTTCTAATTTTATTAGTTGCTAAAATAAACACAAAAACAAGACGATTTGATTGCACAACGAAAATATATTTCGAATTTCTAACCTATAACGGTTACAAATTCAAAATATGACGAGACAGTTGTAAACGTTACTAATGCACTTCACTTATTATGTTTACACTAAAACTAAGATTAAAGCTATTGAATACACACTCAATGGGCTGAATATTACAAGAAATATTAATAAAATAACATTAAATAAAAGGGACCTAATGCAATCTTTTTGGTCGTATCCATCATGTCTGATGATCTTTGTTGATTGTTGACATCCGGGCATGAATACACGCCTGCCATCGATTCCTTTCTATCGCGTTCCTCACTACATCATAAAACTTTTGGGATGATTCCCCGCCTTTAAGCAGTCAGTTCATCGTGCTGGGGAAAAGCCACGTGATCTATTGCTTGCAGTACTACTAACAACTATTAAACTCTTCAAACTTTCGTGCCCCTTTCTCATTATATGGTCGAAATAGCTTAAGAGGCTTTGCTCGCAATTTGTGGACATCTTTATTCTGAGCTCCGAAAGTGTTGGCTAATTGTCTGGCATGTTATTCTCAGCATAAGTCTCCAGCACCACATCTCAAAAGCATCAATTCACTGTTTCTCTCTGCTTTTGATGCTCCTCGTTTCAGATACATAGGTAAAAATCGGGATAACAAGGGCTCACACGACTCGCATTTTGGTGTTTCTGGAGATTCCACGGTTTTGCCATATTCTGCTAAGTCTTGTCATGGCATGTTTAGTTATCCCTATGCGTCTGTTGATGTCCGGAGCACAGTTAAAGCGTCAGTCATACTTGTCAGAAACTGCCGGTTGTTTTTATCTATCGACAATTGACAAACCACCAATCTAAGCTCGCTGGTCCATACTATAAAACGGCCTACTTTTCTCTCCCACTACACTGCGGCGGTCATCGCTTAACAAGGCGACTGGGGACGTGTTCTGATATGCCAGGCCTCGGGGGCCACAATGTAACCGCCGATGTGGCATATTTGGACTCAGCGTATGGCCGTTACATTGCGACTGTTCGAACTGATAGTAATGAGGATGCTATCGGTGCTGGGATCGAAGCGTACATTTCCACAAATAATGTGACCCTGCGAAGTCTACGTGTGCCAAGCCAAATTATTGATAAATTTATGTTTTTAATTGTTCAAAACTCTGGCAAAGTCGGTTCGTGTAACTCAAGCGAGTCAAGGGTTAAGTCACTCTCAAAACAATATGTAAGTACAAGATATAACGAAGTAGTATAATTACGGCGATATTATTCATCTTTAATTTAGTCTAGAGGGCGGAAAATATCGATATCTGTTTCAATTGTAGACCTAACCTTAATACTAAGAAATTATGCTTAGCGGTTTTTACAAGGATCTTTATATTCTTTATATTTATTCTTTTTGTGCGATAAACTGACGCAACAAGACCTGACGAGAATCCATTAAAAAAAGGCCGAAGTGAAATGTATGAATACTGTTCTTTTCTTAATACTATTTAGATAAATCACTGTGATATGACTCGTAACATTTGCCAACTAAGAAGGTAAATCAAAATTCATTCTCATCGCGGTATAAGAATGGTGCTAAGTAGTACAACAGTTATGTACGCTTAAACGAATAAAAATAATGCAACATAACTACTAATAACTACAAGGATTAATAAATGTTTTATTATTGGTCCATGGAGGAGATTTGCAGACGAACTAAGGTCACAGACCACAGCAAACAGGGTAAGCAAACTAAAGTGGCAATAAGCAGGGCACATAGTTCGAAGAAACGATGACCGTTGGGGCGAAAAGGTTTTCAAGTACCGTCAATCGCGACCTGGTTGCGGGACTCTTTAATGAAATAATAATGAAATAATAATCTTTATTCTGTAAGTAGGCCACAAGGGCGCTTTTACATTAAATTTAATATAAAAATTTAATGTTAAATACTTGGTTATATAAAAGCATGGAAACCGTTATGTATGTGTGTGTGAGTCACGCTGCACATCGTTACTACAGCAGTAGCGAGATCCATACACATTCAAATTAGTTACTCGGTCGATTAATACCAATCAGAAGCTAATTAAATGACTAGATTAATAGCTAATGGCGCAGCGCAGCGCTCTCAGCTCCAGGCGAGCTTATTTCGGAATTCAGGATATGAGCCTATCATTATAGACCATTTAATAGCTTTCGGATGAATGCAGTTATAGTACTCGTACGAGACGAAATATATATATATATATATATACACTATCTACTTATTTACTAGCGAATCACTGGTTCACCGGTACTCTCAGTAAGCAAATTCATGCCCAGCATTGGACATCTAGGCGAGCGACTTCATACGTATGTCGTCAATTTACCATTCATTCGAACGAAGCGATTTGCTACATCATATCTATTGCGAACCGCTAAAACTCGAGCTACAGTTACACATGCTGATTACTAGCACGAAAGCATGCCACTATTGAGCAATTGCTACTACTATGTATGTGTGTCGAAACATTGCTAATAATGAGCATGCTCAATTTGAGTTTGCTCAAAAATCAACGGTCGTGCGATTTTTGGGCATGCTACCTGCAGCGCGGGTGGAGGGGGGCGTGCTTTTAGCACGTGTGAACAGGTTTGCCTATTGAGCATGCTAATATCGATCAGTCGTTCGCAACAGGTGCGTGCGCACCATTTCACGCAAAATGTCTTACTGGGGCGACGAAAAAACGCTCAAATTTGTAAGTCTTGCTCCTAAGTCCTGTCTTCTAGATATCCAATCACGAACCCAAATATTTCTTTCCTCTTTTTGCCGAGCTGATATAAGCTTCTGGATGCATTGAATCGCCAGCAAAAGGATGATCTTATTCAGCTCCATACGGATAGCTGTTAGATTGTCCATGGCTTTGTTTGAACTGACAGAGAGTGAGAGAGCATGCTATAGTCATACCCCCCAAGTCATACCTCTTTTTAAATCAGGTGACTTGACTAATTTCCGTCCGATATCTATACTACCTGTATTAAGTAAAGTTTTCGAAAAGTTAATGTTGATGGATCTGCTGGGACACTTCAATAGAAATAAACTACTTAGTAGTAAACAGTTCGGTTTCACAAGGGGACGTTCCACGGCTGATGCGGCATCTGTACTCATTAAATATATTTACAACATCTGGGAGAAATCTTGTGATGCAATTGGAGTTTTTTGTGACCTTTCTAAGGCATTTGATTGCGTTGATCATGGAACACTCATTTTGAAATTAGAACATTATGGCCTGTCTATAAATGCCTTACGCCTTATGTCTTCATATCTCAGCAATAGAACACAAACAGTTGTTGTAAATGGAACCCAATCCAGTGGAGCTGCAGTTAAGCTAGGAGTGCCACAGGGCTCTATCTTAGGGCCATTTCTATTTCTATTTTTAGTTTATATAAATGACTTACCATCTATAGTAGAAAATCTTTCTGATATAGTACTATTTGCTGATGATACATCATTAATTTTCAAAGTTGACCGGAAAGCAACAGACTATTCCGAAATAAATAGTGTACTAGTTAAAGTACTTGACTGGTTTAATATTAATAATCTGGTATTGAATGCTAAGAAAACGAAATGTGTTAGATTTGCTTTACCGAATGTTAGAGCAGTGGATTCTGCTATATCGCTCAATGGTGAATGTTTAGAAATGGTGGATAGGGCATTATTCTTAGGTATAACACTGGACAAGAACTTGCAATGGAGTCCCCATTTAGCAGTACTTGCAGGTAAATTAAGTTCAGCAGCTTACGCTATTAGAAAAATTAGACAATTGACCAATGTTGATACTGCTCGCTTAGTATATCATAGTTATTTTCATAGTATCATGTCATACGGTATTCTGGTTTGGGGCAAAGCAGCTGACATACAGACTATATTATAAGAGAACTTTTTAAAGACATCAACATATTAACCGTAGCGTCCCAATATATTTATGAGAATATTATTTATGTTATTAAGAACCTAGAGTCTTTTACTAGGAATTCAGATATCCACAATTTTAATACTAGAAATAAAAACAAAATCGCTATTAGAAAGTTCCGCGTTCGTAAAGTAGCCAAATCATTCGTAGGCCAATGTATACATTTTTATAATAAGCTACCAGATGATGCTTTGAAATTATCGTTTCCAGCTCTCAAAAAGTACTTAAAAGAGTCCCTAATGGCAAAGGCTTATTATAGGGTAGAGGACTATTTAACAGACAAAAATTCATGGCCCAAAACAGAAACCAAATAATTTACTTTTACCGGGACACGGTTCCTGTAAGGTGGCATATCAAACGTATGTAAGTTGTTTTAAATAAAAATCACTATTTTGCTTTTTTATATTCTAGTTTTTTTTTTTTTACTTTTATAAGTTTTGATATGTTTCCTTCAAGAACTACGCATTGAGTTTATACTCAAAACATATATTTAGGTTAGGCTAAGCACGAATATTGTAATAGATATAAGAGTTATTTCGAAAAAATGACTGACTGTTGAGTTTGTTTCGGCTTTCTTCTCTTCAGTGGTCTCCTCTTGGGAAACGCCGTAGAGTCAGACTTGTAAAAGTGCCCTTGGGGCCTACTTACAGAATAAAGATCATTATTTCATTATTTCATTATTATTTAATTATTTCATTATTTCATTTCATTATAAAATGGCATGGATATTGGAGTGTTTGCTTTGAGCATGCTTATTCAGGAGCATACTTAAAACTAGCATGCCTATTGCTAGCAAATGTAAACTGCTCATAAGCATGCTCATATTGAGCATACTCAATAGCATGCTTTTTAGCATGCTATTTTAGAGCATGTGTAACAGTAGCTTCGCTCCCGTCGTGTGTATTTCCTGAAAATTATAATTTGGCTGTTGCTGAACCAGTGAGCTACATCTTCGACCCCGTATTCACTTACCATCTGGGGCAATGGGGTTACTCGCTGGGGAGTTTATTTATAAAAAACCGGCCAAGAGCATGTCGGACCACGCTCAATGTAGGGTTCCGCAGCCGTTTATGTAAAAAATGCGATATTAATAAATGTACTAGCAAAAGAACGGCATCTCCACGGCACTTACGTCTTTGTGCTGAGAAGCGCAGTTTTTTGGCAATAACTCAAAAACGGTATATCCAATGATATTAAAAATAATTTCGTTGAAAGTATTTGTTAAGTTTTATCTATGTAATTTTTTTCATATTTTTTGGACATACATATATTATTCAATTCATATAACATCATAAAGCATAATGCTATTGTTGTATAAACGCCTACAGCTTCAGTTTTCAGTTTTTGACCCTATACAAACATGGTCACAATACAAACCTAACGTAACGTACAGTTTTTGGTTTTTGACCCAGTTTGACGATTCGCTATACATGGTCACAATACAAGCCTAGCCTAACCTACAGTTTTCGGTTTTTGACCCAGTTTGATGCTCCGCTGTACATGGTCACAATACAAACCTAACCTAAGCTACAGTTTTCGGTTTTTGACCCAGTTTGACGCTCCGCTGTACATGGTCACAATACAAACCTAACGTAAGCTACAGTTTTCGGTTTTTGACTCAGTTTGACGCTCCGCTGTACATGGTCACAATACAAACCTAACCTAAGCTACAGTTTTCGGTTTTCGACCCAGTTTGACGCTCCGCTGTACATGGTCACAATACAAACCTAACCTAAGCTACAGTTTTCGGTTTTTGACCCAGTTTGACGCTCCGCTGTACATGGTCACAATACAAACCTAACCTAAGCTACAGTTTTCGGTTTTTGACCCAGTTTGACGCTCCGCTGTACATGGTCACAATACAAACCTAACCTAAGCTACAGTTTTCGGTTTTTGACCCAGTTTGACGCTCCGCTGTACATGGTCACAATAAAAACCTAACGTAAGCTACAGTTTTCGGTTTTTGACTCAGTTTGACGCTCCGCTGTACATGGTCACAATACAAACCTAACCTAAGCTACAGTTTTCGGTTTTTGACCCAGTTTGACGCTCCGCTGTACATGGTCACAATACAAACCTAACGTAAGCTACAGTTTTCGGTTTTTGACTCAGTTTGACGCTCCGCTGTACATGGTCACAATACAAACCTAACCTAAGCTACAGTTTTCGGTTTTCGACCCAGTTTGACGCTCCGCTGTACATGGTCACAATACAAACCTAACCTAAGCTACAGTTTTCGGTTTTTGACCCAGTTTGACGCTCCGCTGTACATGGTCACAATACAAACCTAACCTAAGCTACAGTTTTCGGTTTTTGACCCAGTTTGACGCTCCGCTGTACATGGTCACAATACAAACCTAACCTAAGCTACAGTTTTCGGTTTTTGACCCTTACCCTCCTTAGCATATACCATTATGTCACCCGATCATTCGTTAAAATTTAGTTCTAAATCTTTATACTAAATGTATGATATAAGAAGTAAAATTATGCCTAATGATCGTTATAAACAATTGTTTTAATTTTTATACAGTCTCCTGTTATTTAATTAGTATGTGCAAAAAATATATGTATTTTATTTTTATTATACATCATGTTCATTATGAGTTTTAATAGTAAGTAGTTAAATTAAATTATGCTAAAAGTTTGTATGAAAATTGAACGGGACCCCTTTGGGTTACATGGCTCTAGTGGTATCCATAGCGAAAAACCCAAAGGGGCATGAAAACCTAATCCATCCCGTGCAAGTAGGATTACACAACTGCGGACAACGGGGAGGGTCAGTGTTTACCAACTCTTGAGTCTGTTCCGGTGCTAAGTAACGTAATGTATGCACGCCGAGGTTGCGAGCGCTCAGCAAATAGACAACCCCACAATACTGGGATAGCCCGAGGTAGAAGCTCAATAAACGTGCCTCTAAAGTTTCATATATAAATTCGTTTTTGAAAAAGAAGCCTTTCTAAGTTTGAAGCATATATCTATAGATATTATTTTCGATTTCAATGTATTTCATTGTATAAGACAGCATTGGTCTTATATGAATATCATAAATAATAAGACATAACTGAGTTGTAAAATAGTATGAGGAAGTTTTCTAAATCGGATCCTTATGTTACCCAAAACCATTGAAAGTCATAACATACTGTGACGTTACGTAGTCATAAAATCATTTTTCATTACTCTGAAACAGTTGAGAATTTGAGGAAGGTTAGGATAGGTGTCTTTTGTGAAAATCCTGAAAAGTTAACGATTTGGGAGAAAAATGCCATCGTTTCGAGGTTAACAAAAATTCGGAGAAACATTACGTCAATCTCTCGATTTTATGACTGCACAGACACTCACTTACCCTTCCAAAATGCTCCGTCTAGGCTTTTAGTGGACAATTTGCTAAAACGTGTTCGAAACCTGACACCCGAGGTCGTTATATAACGGCGTGTCGGTCGAACCGCGGGTGATTGAAACGTGCGCTTCGTCCGACGCTGTATGCAATCCGGTAAAGCGCCATCTCGTTTCTTTAGAAATATCAGAGTGCATGCCATCCTCGGTAACCGTTTCTCTTTTTGGCAGTTTCGCTCAAGAGCACCCTCGCGTGCATATTTGACGAGGAACGACGTTGATATTAACAGGCAGTAATTTTGCCGCGAGTCTGACGGACTGACAGCGATGAGGGTTCCGTATTCCATACACACGACCACTGAGCGTGAGCCCCCGCGCGTAATCCTGGGCCTGCCACCTGACGGCCCTCTTGTTCTGGTCGGTTACTTTAACAGGATTATATTATAAACAGTACATAGCTCCCGATTGATTCCGGAGGATGGGTCGCTGTTTTGAAACTTCATGAGTTTTAGCTGTCCGCCGTATAACAAATTGACGTTTGTACCATTAGGAATCACTTGACATGGAAAACAGAAGGGTGTAATGGATTTTTTCCGATATTTGAACTCGGTTTTTATAATATTAGATGTAAGTATAATCTTTTATGTCAACGTAAAAGATTATATTTATAAGATACTATATAGTTAGTTATTGAAGAAATTCACTTTAAAAATCACCAAGACCGTGATGGTAAAACATCAAGATTTTCGTAAAAAAAACAATGCAGCGACATCTCTAGCTATCATGTGGCATCTGCAAAGTTCGCTCTGTCAGGGTGAGAATATAGTTCACTCACCATGGCGCTGAACGCCGGAAAAGTTGGTTAAAATGCGAAAGATTTTGTAACAAATAGTCACAAAATTTGAAGAGAAGCCAACTGGACTCAGTTGGCACAGCGTGTGCCCCGGTAAGGCACAAAACACTGGTTCAAATCCAGTCAGAGTTTTGATTTTTTTTATTATATAGATCTTTGTATTTATAACAATAATATTTACGTATTAACATATTGAAGGAACAGGATAAACAAAACTTAGGATAAAAATAATAATCTAGAAAAACTTATATCCAAGACGTAATTTATATTTGAGATCCCCTGGGAAACGAAACTTACATTACAAACTAGAACGCCGCGGAATGCTAATATATAACTAAATTGCGTGTGTCAGATTATGCTAAGTTGAAAATGCCTTGCGGTGTGAATGGCCCGGCCTGGCGGAGAGCCAACTGTCAGCGCACTTTCAAAGACAAAGGGCAGTAAGGAACCGAAGTCCCAAGATGTTTACTGCTTTCTTCTTTCAAAAGGCAACGGGAATCAATGACTTGTGAGAATATTGATATATTGTGATTTTTATTGCCGATTATTCTGATCTAATAGCCTTGGCTGAGACAAATGTATATTCAACAAAAGCGTCTAGCTTATATTGCTTTTGAAATATATTTCACCATAAATCTCTCTAGTGGTAAATGGACACGGCGCAGCCAATATTTCAAGGAGAAATATTATAAGTACCCTGACCTACGTATGGCCATCGATAAATAAAAAATATCCTCAGTTGTAAATTGCCTAGGTGCAAAACGATCTGAAATTTGTAATATTGTATACTTGTACGCATCGTCGATCGGAACCGGAATTTTTTAAATATTCTAAAATACACGTTATTTCTGGAATGTTTTAAAACACCTCATTCAAATTCTAGAATTTTTAATAAAATTTACAAAATCTCGTAATTGAACAAAAAAGACGAATCGTTATTCCGAATGTTTTGTATGAAAAAATACCGGCTCCGATATACGCTCTAGTAAAACTTAGGCGTAATATAGACCTAACAAAAAAAACCAAGTACCTACTTATATCAAATTGCCTATAATCTTAAAACATAACCAGACATAAAAACTTTTAGCATTACCGGCTTCCTAGCTACCGTTCCTAATGCCCCAAAAGAAGGTCCTAGTGACGAACGAGCGTTAATGAGCAGTTGAGTGGAGGAGATAGCGCTAAGCGCGCCGGCGGCTGCGGACTTTAGAGCCGCATCTGATAAGGCCTGGGCGAGACTTGATTCATTAGGTATCCGGCGGCGAGGAAACCCCCGGCTGCCATTAAAATCGTACAATTGTGAACGCAAGGCTTCATTTTACATTTTGCGAATTCTTCATAAGAATCTGTCATTTATACAAAGAACGAACGTAATGAAAAAAAAAACCGGTCAAGTGCGAGTCTGACTCGCGCACCGAGGGTTCCGTATAAACTTTCACTTATTCCGACTTAACTTGCGCTTGAGTTAAGTTTGCCTCTGGTATCTATGGGGACACATACAAATGAGGGGCAAACTTAATCAAACCGGGTTATTCAAAAATGATTTTTGGAAATATAAGTAAGACAGATAGATATATGGTTATAATTTTCGTGTAATATTCATATTAAATTACATAATTCCGGAAAACTATACATTTTTCGCTTGGTAAAATTCGGAGATTAGGGGGGGTTCACATTTACCTTAATAAAACAAAATCGCCTCACAATAAAAAAAAATGGGCTGAGTATGATTATAAATATTCCAAATTTCAAATACACAGCATTAGTAGTTTTTATAATATGGCGTTCTAATAGTCGGACAGACAGACAAAGTCGCACCATAAGGGTTCCTTTTTTACCATTTTTGGTACGGAACCCTAAAAACCGATCTTGACTGGAACTACGCAATCAAACCACCCAGCAGGCTCTTTGCATCAATACTAACAAGTGAAACGGTCTAACGGAAATACTGAGTTTGTTCTTGAGGTATCGCCCGGTACGGGAGGGGTGACAAGGTACGTGACATGATGTGTCCTAACTGTCTTACTATACACATATACGTCACTTGTCAGATCCAATTATTTTTTTAAATAATATAAAAACTACTTTCAGTAAAATTTCCTATCTTCAAAATTTAAGGTACTTTCCCTCCATGTGGCAAAGTTTTGGGACGACCTGTGTAAAAAAATGTATAATATGTTTTTTTAGTCTCATCAAGGTAATCTTGTGTATCTGTGGTACGACGCCACCGGCTGAATCATTCGAGTCACGTAGTTTTTTTGTTTATATTTTTAAGCTACCTGCATATAGAAGAAGATAATTGGTTCTAAGTAGGATTTTATACGTATTAGGTACACTTAAGTTGTTTATCTGAAGTAGCGAATAATTATTAAATTCCGAATTGAATAAAATATTAGGTTTATCTTGCGGTCTTTCTTTCTAGACTAGTAATTGGACAAGGGCCTCTCTGCTAAATCCCCATGTTTACATTTGCAAGCTTTACGTCAGTAAGGAAAACTCAGAAACTATATGAGATAGCGAAATCTGTTCTTAGGAACTTGGCGTCGATTTCATATTTAATAATAATAACATTCAATTTTTTTTTACGCTAGAGAGAATTAATCTTTGCGTCCAGGAAAATGGCTACATTTTGAACATTTAATTAAATAAAATAAGTATCTTATTTTTGAGTTTTACTTTCAATTGTTTAAACAAGATTCCATTAAAAATATGTTCCTTGTAACTTATGATTCGCACCATCAACAAAAACGACGAAAAAGCTTCTAAAATATATAACATTGTTAACAAATTTCGACGAGGTTCGATTCCCGGTTATGTATGAGTAAAAACAAATAAGAACAGATTTCGCTATCTCGCATAGTTTCTGACTTCTCCCTTCTGACCCATTCACCCCTGACTTCTGACCCATTTGGTTGGATCACCCTGTATACACCTATATTGCTAATTTTTTTGACGTTTCCAAATCAAATACGTATTTTAGCATATCCATATCTCCGACCCGATGTATTTATAAATGCATTGTAATATGCCTCAATTGTATAATACATATTTTTGACTTATGACTTTCATAAGTAGGTTCTTATACGTTTTTTTCATATAAGAGAGGAATACTTACATGAAAATACACGAACATTACTTATAAAACGGCGGCCACAGTCTTTGCTGTCACGTCGCGTGTTCTCGCACCTCGCGTCACGTCATGTCTCCAGCCCGACATCCAAACGAGAAATTCCTCCTTCACTTGCCGTCGAAAAATAAAAGCTATTTCAATTTGCGAACCTTCGGATTCAGCACACGTGATCAGTGTAACCTCGTAAGAATAATTGCGCACGAGACGCGATCGGGTTCCAAGCCACCATATTGAATTAAAGATGGCTTCCACAACATTTGTGCGGAGAATATGGTATTCATAGAGTGTCATTGTTTAAGAAAAATCCTTTTTATTAGATCCCTAACGTAGATGATGTTGCGGCCGTGCTGCACGTACAAACTTAAAATGTCTACGATGTCACGGGGTGCATCGAAAATTTAAGCAATTTTTTAATGAGATTTTTGTCAAATCTAATATATTCATATACTAGATCTGACAGGCTGGTTTTCAGATATGTGTTTTTTGACTATATGACATTTTGTTTAAAATTTAAACATTTTGTTTAAAATTTCCTCGATAGAACAGGAATCCGAAAACGCGCCAACATTTTGCGTTTTTTGTTTAGTTTGTATATATTATGTAAAAATGTTATTCTTCCCTTTATCTTTTATATCACTCACTTAAATGTTAACAATACATAATACCTACCTTCGATTTCATTGTACTTTTGCATCTGGCGCCTACGCCATAAAACTCCAAGCATTTAGTGTATTAGCTTTCTCTTTATTTGATGTACGCGAGCAATAAATGCGTCCTTTATTACAAATTCCGCTCATTGGCCGGATTGGCGTTTGAGGCGTGGTTTACGAATAGGCATTACTTGACGATGCAGGCCCTTAATGAAATATATAAATAAAATAGATACATAGATTACGGACGATTAGTGACGCTATTTACGACTAAAAAAAGAGGTTAGGTACAAGTCTACACAGCTTAGAGCATTTAAATGTTCCATCTGTGTTAATTCACATTCTCATCTATGGTTAATTCTGTCAAACGTTGTCTATGGCAACGTAGTTGTCAAACGTGTAGGATTTGATGTGTTTTTTTATTGGTAGCTTCGCCGTTCGTAGTGATTTTTAAAGCTATGCTAGAATCGAATTAGCAAAGATGTTTGATGTAAGTAATATTTTGTGTGCAATAAGTATACCTTAGGACGACTCTCTATGACACCCTTGATCTCTGCTGCGTCGTTCGTCGGGAGTCGGGACGAGCATCACGTCTGACCTGATTCGGCGACTGTTTATTTGCTAAATCATTCCGGGACATAATCCGATTTTAATCCTGCATTGATTTGTTTAAATGTTGTTTGACAGCCAGCAGCAGCTTAATTTACATTCTGCGTAGCTTCCGCTCATTATATAACCTTTTATTTGCATAGAGTCTATTATAATTATACTACGTAACAGCATAGATGGATTATATTGTGAGGTACGAACAATATTTTATTCATATAAACGAAAATATTTGAGATTTATTTTATCTAGTTCAAATACGTAAAACCACAAAATAATATATCCTCACGGGCGTAAAAAAATAGTAGGACATATCATAATCTTTTTATTAAGTTATTATTTCTATATCTTAGACCCTCGCCGCTCCGGATGTGTCCTAGCTAGTAACCCTTTTGTCCTTTGCTTTAACCCATTCGTTGCCGAAGACGCGATTTCGCGTTATGTGGTTAAATTTCATGTGATTCCATGGACGCAAAATCACGCTTTTGACTTTCATTAAAACAAAGGAACAGATGAGAGAACTGTAAAGAATCAGAAACACGTAAAGAAGAAGGTGTCGGTGCCTCTAATTTATAATAAAATTCCAATGAAAATTAAGGATTACAAAACAAATCTAGGTTTTGTATTGAAATTAAAGTCACTGCTGGTACTATTTTGTTACGGAATTCTTAAATGAATAATGTATTGACCTTTTTATAATTATTGCGTTAATTTATTAATTATTATTTCAATTCTGACATGATATTATTTTGTAAGTCTGCACTATATATAATTATGAAAGTGAATCTGTAAACTGACAGTGTATGTATGATTAATCAAATAAACGAATATGAATCCACGCACTGCAGCGTCTTTACGGTTTTCTAATAATTAAGTTACCTGTGGAATACCAATGTAGATTACTAATTGATAATAAACATACGGCAACTGTGTAAATTGAATATAGTGCCGACACACGCGAGAGACATTTACGCGCCTCGCCGCATTAACTTAAACGCGGCTTGCTTAAACCCCGCCGTTTGTCGAGATCCTCCATAACATCCTGTCTCATTTAAATTCCCAAAAAGCCTACCAAGATTCACAAATTACTTAGTTTAGATTGACAAGACTGTTTTTCATTAAGACATTTCTGATGTAATTACTGTTTCTTAACTCACCGTTTGAAAGACTTGGAACAGTCGAGCAAATATGAGGCAGCTGGCGCCTCCCACGCCCGCTTTTGTCTTAAAACAGCCCAGAAAGTATTGAAATAATTATTGCGGGGAGTGTTTGCGGAGCGCGGAGTCTCCTAGCAACAGGTGCGCACTGAAACCATTACTTCTCATTTGAATATGGAACTACTTGCTGATTATCTAAAGTTTTTCAAAAGAATAGTGATGGCGGAGCCCGGGGTTACAGGTTCAATCTTAGCCAGGTAGAGGTACAGCCAGCATTAGAAAATCTACAGCATCCAAAGTGCCAATTATATCGCAGCACATCTTCATTCTTACAGGCATAACGTGACGATACTGACACTTTGAATGCTACAGACTTTTTGATACTGATACGCTTATTCTAAATACTCGTAGATCTATGCTTTGTCGCATCATTATTATTCATGAAATAGCTACAGAAAATTATTGTTTAGCCTATTGAGTGTGACGCGGGTTGTTTATTTAAATAATTGCAATTGCAAGAATTGTACTCTCGTGCTCTCAATATATAATGTCCTAAATGTCCCAAATTAATACATAATTGTATCATCTTATCTCTACATAAACTCCAGCTTTACAGTGTGGTTTCATATACAGTTTATAAAGTTCCTTAATGTATTGATCCAGTGTTGTTTATGGCAAGCCACCATACTCACTTGCACAAAATCACAGTGGGATCTGAGTTAGGATATAGACTATACCTGATTTAATATTTCTTTTCATGTGTTTCTGTTGTGTCAATGTCTGTTTTTTTTTCAATAAAGAAAATAAAATATTTTTTTAAATTAGGTACCAATCCAAATAAAATGTTGGTTATTATGAGTTTGTCCAAGACGAAGCAAGGGGTAGACATTTTGATGATTAGGGCAAGTGCCTCAGTTATACACCGTTGGAAGAGCACCTGCGTGGGCCTGCATAATTGATGCGATGTCAGTTTCGGCCGGGGCATATTTTGTTTCAATTTTCGCTTGTAATAAACATGTTTAATGTCGGTATTCTGCTCAAGGTAATAAACCCACAAAGGAATGTTCTGTCTAGTAACATAACAAGTGTCACGAGCACGCAGAGGGCAATAATGTAGTCAACGCCGCGGGCGATTTGAAAAAACAATTATCCGCTCCAAAAATTGGCCCAAATGAGAAAGGTTTTTCTTCATCAGCCCGGGGTTCGAATTTCCGAATGGATAAGGATTGAACTCTTTAGGGTTCCGTACCAAAAGGGTAAAATAGGACCCTATTACTACGACTCCGCTGTCCGTCCGTCTGTCTGTCTGTCCGTTTGTCACCAGGCTGCATCTCATGAACTGTGACAGCTAGACAGTTGAAATTTTCACTGATGATGTAATTCTATTGCTGCTATAACAAACAATACTAAAAAAAAACTACTAAACTTTGGGGCAAAGCAGCTGACATACAGACTATATTTGTGTTACAAAAAAGAGCGATTCGTTCTATATATAACTTGAACTCCCGTGACTCCTTAAGAGAACTTTTTAAAGACATCAACATATTAACCGTAGCGTCCCAATATATTTATGAGAATATTATTTATGTTATTAAGAACCTAGAGTCTTTTACTAGGAATTCAGATATCCACAATTTTAATACTAGAAATAAAAACAATATCGCTATTAGAAAGTTCCGCGTTCGTAAAGTAGCCAAATCATTCGTAGGCCAATGTATACATTTTTATAATAAGCTACCAGATGATGCTTTGAAATTATCATTTCCAGCTCTCAAAAAGTACTTAAAAGAGTCCCTAATGGCAAAGGCTTATTATAGGGTAGAGGACTATTTAACAGACAAAAATGCATGGCCCAAAACAGAAACCAAATAATTTACTTTTACCGGGACACGGTTCTTATAAGGTGGCATATCAAACGTATGTAAGTTGTTTTAAATAAAAATCACTATTTTGCTTTTTTATATTCTAGATTATTTTTTTTTACTTTTATAAGTTTTGATATGTTTCCTTGAAGAACTACGCATTGAGTTTATACTCAAAACATATATTTAGGTTAGGCTAAGCACGAATATTGTAATAGATATAAGAGTTATTTCGAAAAAATGACTGACTGTTGAGTTTGTTTCGGCTTTCTTCTCTTCAGTGGTCTCCTCTTGGGAAACGCCGTAGAGTCAGACTTGTAAAAGTGCCCTTGTGGCCTACTTACAGAATAAAGATCATTATTTCATTATTAAAAACAGTATAATTTTATGTCTGTTGGTCTATGTCAGTAACCAATGTAAAATGATCGAACACCAGATACATTTTGCTTAGGAGTAGGACTCTGCTAGCACTGGATTTTCAAAGAGGCGGCCGTTTGTAGCGTATATTTTGTACGAAACCCTCGGTGCCGGTCGGCCGGTTTTTCTAATTTGACTATGTTGCTAAATGTTAAAGCTACACATAAATTTATATTTGCGAAGTATTGTGATACACCTGTGTTCAGCATTTCCGCCTCAGGTGTCAATCCACGCTTCCCGCTCACCAGTCGTCTCCCGGTCGTGTGTGTGTCAATACATTCAATCATGAGCACTTGCAATATTCTCATTTAATTCCCAGTTGACACCCTAAAATCAGAATTCCATGAATAAGACCTTAAAAATAAATAAATTGTCAACAACCGTAAACACAAATCTACGCTTCTTTATGCCGTAGGTATACTTTGTGTAGTTATAATGTCGTGCATCATCGGCCTAAGCATTTAGGATTTAT
Organism: Hedya salicella; assembly: GCA_905404275.2. Classification (NCBI taxonomy): domain Eukaryota; kingdom Metazoa; phylum Arthropoda; class Insecta; order Lepidoptera; family Tortricidae; genus Hedya; species Hedya salicella. Next base: position 23,743,062 of record FR990109.1, on the reverse strand, counting down.
TTATGGTTCAGGCGGCATGGGAACAAGTCCACATTATGCGGCTCCACACTCGGTACCGCGGAGAAGCATTGGGGCGTGTGATAGGTGATATATCTATGTACAACCCATATAGCCGGCGACGCACAAATGCTGAATTATGTCGTATTATTAATTCACAGACAATATTGTGTTTGAAATACAAACTTAAATTAAAGTTATGGCAATTAAAAGGTAAACAAACAAAATACACAGTATTTTTTCGGGAAAAAAGAGATAAGACTAAAATTTAAAAATAATCAGCCTATCTCAAGCATTACTTTGTTTGATATTTGAATTTGAAAACTAAAGCATGGCACATGCCATTAATATGCAAATTAAAAAGGTATGTGTCAGAATCAGTCAATGACTCACTGCCGAAACATAGTCAAAAGCAATGAAAACTATTTATAACATGTTTGATTTGGTTAAGTTTTATTTATTTAATATTACATCTAATTACCTTACCCTGAGGATCGAAGGTCGAAAAAGGCGTTAATTATAACACAAAAAAATCGTTTATAAACGATACCCATAAATGGGTAAATTTTAAGACATTTGTTTCAAAAATCATTCCTTTTGTAAGACCGTTTTCAATTATGTCTATACTAGAATAACTATGGATAATCCCAATACCTTGAAATATCAATCAATCAATCAAAATATTCTTTATTCAAGTAGGCCTAGTTACATTCACTTTCGAAATGTCAGTTACATGAGAGTAAAGTGTTATTTCTAATAGGTACATTACTTCCCCTATTCTCGTAATCGTAACCTATTTGGATTCATCATTACTAATTATTCATTAGACAACATGTAAGCATTTGCTAAATCCATAGCCAATATTTTTGTCTATTGAACATCTAATATTAATGTTGTGTTTCTCTCTTTTCCAGGTAAGTCTTATATCCTGTCGGGAGATAATCCGAAAGTGAGTTTTAAGCATAACCTCGAAACTTAAAGACTACGCCTGAAAATGGCGGAAAAAGCTCACAACACCTGCAGAATCTACAGCCGAACGATTATGTTCCTAGTTCTGTCCAAATAAGGCGTTATCTCACTTTGAGTATCCACTGTTAGCTGTGTTAGAGTAAATTGAAGCTTGTGTGTTGGTGTTAAGGTTTTTTGCGGGTGCACCGATACGTGGATTTGATTGTTTTTGGGCGAACTCGTCTCCTATGGGCTTTGGAATGCGGGCTGGTTTAATATTAGGTTATGCGGTGGGGCCATCAAGTGCGAGTCACATAAGGTTGCAATTTAAATTTATATTTTGTAGGGTTAAGTCCAACGCAATGCGTGAAATTATATTGTTATACTCTTCGAAACGTGACCGATTGAATCGGCCGATTACTTGGCATTGAAATCATCTAGCCAATCAACGCGCCCGCATGAGGTCAGAAACGATGACCAACCTGATCAGATTAGACAAAATTCATGTAGTCCCCTAAAATATTTAGTGGATTGGCCACACGGTTGGCGCACTGGTATAAACAGCCGGTCTAGCACAACTCTCCGCGACTACGCTTGTCGCGCGACATAGCATCAACCGTCTCTCTCGCATTGTATTAAAAGGGATGAGACAGACAATCATTGTCGCGCGACAAAGAGTCGCGTAACACAGTTGTGCTAGAAGTGCAGGAACCGCACTTAAGTGACTATCTCAATAAGTGTCTCGTTGATGGTTCCCACAGTTTATTCGGCCATTGATCAATATCAGTGGCCCTCAATCAAGCTCTCACGGTTTGCGGAAATTATTGAGCAGATACTATATACATTTTGCATTTGGACTAGAGCAACTGAGACCACAAATCCAATTAGGTACTTTATTTTCTGGACGTATTATTGTGTCTACGCGTAACTTTATTTTTCTAAAGTAATATTGAAAACAGAGGCCTTTTTCAGCATGGTGCAGGATGTCTATAATTCATATAGTGTATATAGTGTATCAACTCTATCAACGAAAATAAAATAATATGGTCTAATGCGTAGTAATTACCAAGAATATGACCACTGTTTCTTATTTGAATTCGAAATTAACCCAGTATTTACTAAACTTCAACCCAGCTAAGCTGTTGGTTGCGTTAATTTGATCACCGAGGTTTTAATCCTCCCTTGGATGTCGGTAACTTCGACGATGTGCGTTGGTTTCGTCTACTTCATAATGCAACAACGTAGCACAATTATTAACTTGATATCTACACAAAGATGGTTGTTGAGTGAAGGAATTCACTTTAAAAATCACGAAGATCATGATCGTAAAAACATCATGATTTTCATATAAAATCCAATGTTTACAGTACAGCGACATCTTTATTTAACGTGTGGCAACTATAAAGTTTGCTCTCTTAGGGTGAGAATTTAGCTACATAAATGCTCACCATGGCAATGACGGTTAAACACGCAAAATGCAAAGATCTCGTAACAAACAGTGACGAAATTCGAAAATAAGCTGACTGCACACCTGTAGGTCAGATGGCAAAGCGTGTGCCCCGGCAAGGCACTAGTTCAAATCCTTTTTGAATTAAATATAACTTTAGGGCTTTTCAACCTTTGTGCCTACCTTGAGCTGAGTTTACGATCGGTGCTAGCGAGTATCTCGTATCGAGAGAAGGTGCACCTCTTTCGCACGCGCTCATAGTGCGAAAGAGATAGACCGTCACCGAGCGCTCGGTTCACGCTCGTGCCGAACTCATGGTAGGCGCACTTATTCTTAAAGTTTGCACAAATGCTGTGATACAGTCACCGATATTTGGTTATTATAAATGCAGACAGCGTGCTGCGTGGCCTGCAGGAATATGGAGCAGTGTAGGGCAAGGGGCAGGCGGCGACCGCAAACGTACCGCACTGTTTGTCCGCGTCGGCACAGGCCTCCCGGCAAGTTCAGCGAGTTCCATTGAACTTTAGCACAAGTTGGTTTGTATTGAGTGTACCCAATAGGGAGTAAGTAAAGAGTACTACTTACCAAGTTACGTTCGACCTGAAGATTACGTAATAGTTAGTACAGATTTATAGGTCAATTTATTACTGATTAAGTACCGAAATGAAAATGTATTTGCGTGAGGCATGGCATCATAAAAAACAAAATAAAACACTTCCAATGACTAGCATTTGTTTAAATAAAAAACTGCAGTGAACCTCAGATATATTTAAATTTCATTAGCGGCTACTCACATTCTGAAAGCGGAGTACTTACTGCTCGACATGTTTCGGTCCATTACGAGCACCTTAGCTATGAGCGACGAGTGGACACTGAAGTTGCCGCCTCGCACCTTCTTGCCCTTGGAGTGCGAGGTGGGCAACGTCGGTGCCTTCTAAACGCTAATGTAATCTCATCATCATCAGCCCACCTCAGTTCACTGCTGGACATAGGCCTCTCCCATGACATGCCACTGAGCTCGGTTATGAGCTTTTTGTTTCCAACCGCTGCCAGCCGCTTTTCTTATGTCGTCGCTCCACCTACTTGAAGGGCATTCTATACTACGATTGCCAAGACGCGGTCTCCACTCTAGAACACGTTTGCCCCAACGGTTGTCAGTTCTACGACAGATGTGATCGGCCTACTGCTACTTCAGTCTGCTAATCCTTTGGGCTATGTCGAAAACTTTGGTTCACTATCGGATCACCTCATTTCGGATCCGATCCTTCAGAGAAATTCCGAATATAGCCCTCTTCATAGCTCGCTAATAAACTCGAAATTTAAATACAGCATTTGTTTTGTTCGCTCAGTATTAGAAGCTTTATCCCTAGGTACAGTAACTTTTACTATCATTACATACCTATACGATCATTTTAAATTAAATTGTAAAAAAGTTAACGTAAAATTTTCTGAAATTCGCTGGGATATTTTATAGGGAGGGAACACGTTTCGTGCCAATAAAGATTAAAGTCGCTGACTCGGCAGCATTCAGGGAAAATGTGGGACACCTGGCTTCGCTACCCCGCTTTCTATTCGCCTTCCAGAGCCAAAAACAATAAATTTTGTAACATATAAGTAGATACCTAATAGGTACATGTAACTATACTTTTTTCCTAATCAAGAGGCAAAAGATAGGTACGCCATTGTCATTACTCCTTATTTTTGTTCCTGAAATGCGAAAGTGTGCTTTTGAAAGGTTTTAAAATTTAAAACTAAGCAACGGATTAATGTTGTTAATTTTAGGCAGAAAGAGAATATCCTTATCTAAACTATTATAATATTGTAAAAAATCATTCAATAAAATTATTGTAACGAACTCTTTGAAGGTAACTAAACTTAACAATATTTTTATTGTTTTTTTTCTGTGTTTTTGTATGTGTCGTTGTGGCTTCATCACGCTAAACCAGCTAAACGGATTTCAACTATTCTTGGCTCACAGGTAGCAAGGTATTCACAGATATTTGGATAGTTTTTACCTAGCTATGCCGACGAAATAAAGAGGGATAATGACTTTTTCTCCTTTGCGAACGAAGTTGCGGGCACCTTGTAGTGATATATTATACTTACTCGTAGACGTGAAGTTTCTGCCGATGTATGTATGTAAGTTCCGCTTAATTTTAAAAACTACTGAACGGATCTCAACGAAACATTCCAGTAATACTGTTTAGACATCAGAATAACACAGGATATCAAATGCGTCTCTACGCGATCTAAGTCGCGGGCAACAGCGAATAATGTATTGTGACGCGAGTATTGTATATCATGTGTATGTAACGCAGCATGGTCCGGGCTGCCGCAAACATTCCCGCAATAAGCCGCGACGCGGCCGCGCTGCCCAAATGCCCACAGCAATAGGGTTGCCTACCAAGGGAAGTTATTTTATTAAAGAGTTCCTATGACCACCATCTGGCTCCATCATCAGATCAGCTCGATATTATCATAATATTGCATTGTCAACGAAATTACAAAAACATGCCAAATATTAGCTCAATAGAACTTCAAAAATTTGATTAATACCAGTGGCGCATGGCGTTAAAAGGACCAATCTCATCGGCTTGCCTACTTTAAGGCATTTGAGTCATTTTATTTACTATTAAAAAAAACATAAGAGAGAATATACTGTGGCTTTATCAACAGCATGTTTAACGCCACGCTACTGTTACATCTTGTGATGTAAATGATGTCGATAAAAAATTGTAAAAATCCAAAAAAAAATCGCTTAAGCAACAAAAAACTGAAATTCAAAACCTTTTCCAATTCGGTTGTAAGGTCGGTTGTTAATCCAATATAACAAATGTAAAGAACGTGTTTTCGGCGTCAGGAAGGAGGAAGACGGGAAAAACGAATTTCTTAGCGTTGCGTTCAGCTTTCCCACCGCTTACCGCCGAGCCGAGTGGCGCGCCACCGCGCCCACCGCCGGGGACGTGGCGTGACAAGACACGCATTTCCTTTTAAATTCACCGCCCGGAAATAACAAGCGTTTGCCAATACGACTACGTATGGACATACTAGCTGTTGCCCGCGACTTCGTCCGCGTAGAGATGCAATTTATAGGTTACAAAGCTTGACCCCCTTTTTCGTCCCTAAAAGGGATGAAATTTGACATAAATTATAGCCTATGTCCCATTCTGATATATAAGGTACATAACTGGAAAGTTTCATAAAAATTCGTCCAGTAGTTTTTGAGATTAAATGGTGCGTACATACATATTTTCACGTTTATAATATAGTAAGGATTAAAAAAAAAAAATTTTGAAAAACCATATTATACTATAACTAGACGACGTTACGACCGATTTAGCTCAGTGGGAGTAACGTTGCCTGCGAAGCCGAGGTCCTGGGTTCAAATCCCGGTAAGGGCCAATATTTGTGTGACGAGCATAAATATTTGTTCCTGAGTCTTGGATGTTTTCTATGTATATAAGTAATATATCTATTAAATATATCGTCGTCTAGTACCCATAACACAAGCCTTATTGAGCTTACCATGGGGCTAGTTCGATTTGTGTAAAATTGTCCCGTAGTATTTATTTTAATTAATTTATTTATTTTTAACTAGAAGGCGTCCGCAACTTCGTTAGCGGAGGAGGAAAAGTCATAACCCCTCGTTTTTTTTCTTTAGCGTAGTCGGGTAAAAAGTATCCTGTAACCATCTGTGGATACTAAGCTACCCGTGTACTAACAATAGAACTGACAGAGAAGCAACAACAACACACACAGACATACAAAAAAAAAAACTAAGTTTCTGTTCCCCTCCAAATAATCCTTTTAATAAATAAATAGATTTTTTACAACTTTATTATAGTATAGATTATAAAAGGCAATAGTATTGTGCTTTATGGTTCAGCTAAACTTATAAGAAATACACGTCGGCTTCAGAAGCTCGACTCATAAATGGTCAGCAAATCCACGGAGAGCTTGCTGACCGGTCATTTATTTTGCTGCCCAAATTAAGTAATGTCTACTATTATACAATTGTAAGAATGACATGTCCATTCATTAAAGATAAGTGATACGGATTATTTGAAGATCCCTGAATGTGTCGTTGTGGCTCCATCACGCCGTATCGGCTAAACAGATTTCAACTATTTTTGGTACAGAGCTACTGGATATTCACAAATGGTTATAGAATACTTTTCACCCGACTAAGCTAAAAAAGAGGGGTTATGACTTTTTTCCTCCGCGATCGAAGTTGTATGCACTTTCTAGTACGATAGATGCGTAGAGCCACACCCGGTCCGCCAGCAGCATTAGTGTGCTGTTGTGGCAGCCCTGGTCGGTTGCGGAAATTGCACCAGCAACAAGTCGCCGCGACGCTTTAATGTCCGCCCGCGCCCCGCGCGATCCCATTTTCGTTTGCATACAATGTAACATGAACATTTCAGAAATAGCTTTCCTGCAAGTTTGTGAAACAACTGTTAACTGCAAAAGTACTCAGAGTAGGCTATTTAACAACTTTTTACTGTGGTATGTTATAGAACGAACTTTCAATAATATTAATAAATGAATAGTTTAAAAATCACTAAAACACGCTTTACAAGACTTTTCTGATAAATCCAAACACAGCTATGATACGATGTTCCATCATGAAGTTCCAGTTCATATCTTCCGGCTCCATCATCAGATCAGTTCGACAGTACCATATCATTGTATTGTCATGAGAAGTATATATAGCTGCCAATTTTCATGACGCTACGATCCTCTGAAGATGGTTAAATTAGTTACCTTAGATTCCATTACATAGTTAGTTACATGCAGGTCGACCTAATAAAAGCGTGTTAAAAATATTAGTGACTAAAAGTACTTTAATCTCATAAAAATTCTCGGAGATACAACAACAATATTAATATCACATTTTTGGAGTTCCCTAAAACCACTTCATACTGCCTACTAGCATAGTTACGTCACACGGTTAATACCTACCTTAAATGCGAAAATTGAAATTTAGCAAAGTCAATCAGAACAATGTTGTGCAGCTATGTTAAAACTTGCGTTTATCGACTCGGGTTCGTAACTAAAGTTACCATAAATTTTATGGGTTATTCGATGGTATAATTAGCTATTAATATTTTCATACTTTAAAAATGGACTATCCCATCCAACTTTAAGGGCTCTTAAAAAAGCTACACTTAAGATATCGTACTCAAAATTTTAACGTAGCTCCTTATTTTGATTGTATTATCGGGATCTTATATATGTTTTACAAATTTTGAGATTAGGCGACATCCCTATTAAAAATCCTAAAACTGAAGGCTTTGCACGCAGAGCCAAGAAACTATTAGGGCCGATTTCACCAACAATCAATTTACACGAGAGTGGCTAACCCAGTATAAACTAAACCTAACGATTTACTCAATGGTTAACTTCATTTCAATTTCACCACGCTAGTCTACGGGTAACAATCTCTCGCATAGTTACTAAGTAATGTTGAATGAATGAATTGAATGAAATTGTAATGCACCCAAGTAAGATAGACAATTTGTCCCATGCTTGAGCAATGGTGCTGCGTATTTTTTAAATTTATTCGAGTAATACATCAATTGTGAAGTAAGTACGTATTGAATTCACTTGACAGTGACAATGACAATACTAATCTACGTCTAACAGTTTACTCAGGGCCGATTTCACCAATAATCAATTTACACGAGAGTGGCTAACCCAGAATAAATTAAATCTAACGATTTACTCAATGGTTAACTTCATTTCTATTTCACCACGCTAGTCTGCGGATAACATTCTCTCGCATAGTTACTAAGTAGCGTTGAACGAATGAATTGAATGAAATCGTAATGCACCCAAGTAAGATAGACAATTTGTCATGGCACATGGCACTGCGTATTTTTTAAATTTATTCGAGTAATACATCAATTGTGAAGTAAGTATTTAATTCACTTGACAGTGTCAATGACAATACTAATCTACGTCTAACAGTTTACTCAGCCGAAATTGGCGGTGTAAGATTATTCTCTAGTTTAGACATTTTATCTTTAGGTTAGTTATTGGTGAAACGTAAAATGAGTTTACTCACGTGTAATTAATGACTTATTATTGGAATAAGGCTTATACTACATCGGTGAAATTGACCCTTAGATGAAACGATGGCAAGCAACCTTTAAGGTCTGCAGCGTCGGCGTAACGTAACCTGCTTATTGGAACTCTAAAGTTAGCGAGTGAGCGAGTTACCAAGTGTGTAATGAGGAGGTCCGACGTCGCACCAAGGTGCAGGATACGTCATCAAACTGAAATGGAGCTGGGCGGGACATCTAGCTAGGCAGAATGACGGCAGGTCGGCCAAAATGTTAACGAAATGGTGGCCGCTTCCAGACGATAGAAGTACCTGGCGTCCGTTGATCGTTGGCGACCTAGATGAGACGGTAGAAGTAGGCGCTCGGGGTCTACTATGTACCACTAGATTAAAACCCCAATTATTACCAATTACTCGTAAAAATTTCTTCCAATTTCTTTGGACAAGGGGTACTTGTACTAGGATTTTCTTGCAACTTCGACCGCGCTGCCTACTATTTTATTCCTTGAGGACCGTGCATTTTTTCGGGATACAAACTATCGTATTTTTCTAGTCTCTTATTATCTCCATGCCAAATGTGTCCTTAATTGTTTCAACGGTTTAAGCGTGAAGAGGTAACAGACAGAGTTACTTTTCCATTAATCATCTATCCATACTAATTTTATAAATGCGAAAGTGTGTCTGTCTGTCTGTCTGTTACCTCTTCACGCTCAAACCGCTGAACTGATTTGGATGAAATTTGGTATGGAGATAGTTTGAGTCCCAGAGAAGGACATAGGCTACTTTTTATCCCGAAAAAATACTCTTATCCGCGATAAACAAATTTAAGGCGGACGAAGTCGCGGGCAAAAGCTAGTACTATTGTAAAGTTGTAAAAATGAAATGTCTGTATATTGAAGATATTTTCAAACAATTGATTGTTACGGACTATTTGGAGGTCACAAAAACGAAATATATATTTTTTGGATTTTATGTATGTTTGTATGTGTCGTTGAGGCTTTATCACGCAAAATCAGCTAAACAGATTTCAACAATTTTTGGTACACGGGTAGCTGGGTATCTCCAGATGGTTATAGGATACTTTTTACCCGACTACGTTGACTAAAAAGAGGAGTTATGACTTTTTCTCCTCCGCGAACGAAGTGCGAAGGCAGAAGGCGGGTATTAATATATTTATCGTATGGACTCCTCATCTAATAGTTTGTCTGTACATATAACATTACTTTATGATGGATGTGCAGTTTGACGGTCGTCAATCTGTGTCTGTAGGAACCAAAACTGAAAAACGGCAAAGTGCGAGTCGGACTCACGCACCGAGGGTTCTGTACAAACTTTCTCTTAACCTGCGGCCGGTTAAGTTCAGTTTGCACCTGGTATCTATAGAGTTGCATACAAATGAGGTACAAACTTAACGCAACCGGATTGTTTAAAACTGATCCTTGAATATTAAATAAATATATATTTATTTTGCTCTGGTTTTAGTATTTGTTATATAGCGGGAACAGAAATACATCATCTGTGAAAATTTCAGCTGTCTAACTATTACTGTTCATGAGATACAGCCTGGTGACAGACAGACGGACAGCGGAGTCTTAGTAACAGTGTCCCGTTTTACCTTTTGGGTACGGAACCCTATAAAAATGTCGCATTTTACTCGACTCCGTAATAAACCCCGCAGAAGCGGCGTAGCGCGATGAGCGGGCGGCGATAAACACCGCAATACGGCTTATCCGGACCACAATTCTATCACACTGAAAAACTAGCTTGGCCATTAAAGTAATGGTTTTTCTACATTTCGCAGCTGTGTTACAGTATTTCTTAAAGTAGGACCGGTGATCCGCGGTGAGTGGGCGATCCGGAGGTACAGGCCGGTTGTGATTAGCGATGGGCGACTTGTGATTTTGCAAAGTGAAAGATTCAAAATTAATTTATTTCGCCATAAAGTAACATGGTCATTACATGGTATGTCCAAAGTACATTTTCATCTATACTATTATAAAGTTGCAAAAATGAAATGTCTGTACATTGGACATATAAAAAAATGGTAGTATCGGAGTATTTGGAGGTCACTGAATCGAAAAACTTTTAATTTTATTTTTTTGCATGTTCGTATGTGACGTTGTGGCTTCATCACATTCATCATATCAAATTGGCTGAACAGATTTCAACAATTTTTGGTACACGGGTAGCTTGATATCCACAGTTGGTTACAGGCTACTTTTTATCCAACTGCGCTGAACTAAAAAACGGGGTTGTGATTTTTTCTCCTTCGCTGTCGTCAGCGTCATCTTCGTAGATGCATTTGTAAATATTATTATATAAATAAAAATTAATTTTTTTTATTCTTTATTGGTAAATTTTCTTGCAATTACAAGTCAATTACACATTTATTGATTATTGGGTAGTATAGTTATAGTATAATATTAGTTATTATTTTATTTAGATGTGAGTTCCAACCAGTTTATAAACTTGAATCGAGTTTGCGTTAACGGTCCACATTCAAAAATTCGTTTATACTGTAGCAAGCAATGTTAACAAGTAGTGCTTTAAGTTTCCTGGAAAATGTAGTGTTGTTTTCACAATTTTTTAATGTCGGTAGGCACACAGTTGTATATGGTAGGTCCGATAACGCTGAGCTGAGCACGAGCCTTTGCCAACCGCCGCTGCGGGGGCACCAAGAGGTTCGGCCTACGTGACGTTCTAGGGTCACGTTGGCCGTAAGTTTGGTAGTCACATAGGTTAGACCGCACATACTCACAAGCAGTCAGTATGAAAACACACGGTGGGGTCAGGATTTTCTGTTTTATAAATAAGTCACGGGCTGGGTAGTCTGCCGGTTTTTGCTCAATGATGAGTAAGGCTCGCTTCTGCAATTTAAACAGACGGTCCCAGCTAGCCGATGCTGCCCACAGATCCACGCCCTGTATTAAGATGGAGTGGAAGTAACCAAAGTAGGCTTTTCTTAAATTGCTAGAGGACAGGGTGGGTGCAATCCTGGACAGCGCGTAGCAGAGGCTAGTTTGTCACATGCATAATCAATATGGGGAGACCAAGTTAACCCGGAGTCGATCATGAAGCCCAAGTCACGTTGTGGAACGGGAGTATTATTAGATGTGATGATTAGTGGGCCATGTTTTTTCTTTAATTGGAAGTGTAAAATATTCGTCTTTTCCACGTTCAGAAGCATCCCATTTGCTGAAAACCAGTTAAATATTAAAGACATAACCGAACACAGGTTTGACTTCAAGTTTTGGATGTTATCCGCGTTTACTATGATGCAGGTGTCATCGGCGAACATCAAGTACTCAGGGGCACTACAGGCGGCTGTAGTGTAAACGATGTAATCTCTTACCGATCATCTGAAAAATACAACTGTACAGGAGTACCACAGGGTAGTATTCTAGGTCCGCTTCTATTTATTATCTACATCAATGATTTGCCAAAGATAAGTAATTATAAGACAATTTTATTTGCTGATGATATTACTGTTCTCATACCTGATGATAACAAAGATAAGGATATGTATTTGAGAAATATTAATAAATTCATAGAATCTGTTTGTAATTGGCTAACAAAAAAAACCTTATCCATTAATATAAGTAAAACAAAATATATACAATATTGTAATACTAGAGCTAACACGCCCAAGATGGATATTATTTATAGAGGACAAATATTGGAAGAAAGTAGTGAAACAAAGTTTCTTGGATTAATTGTAGATCGACATTGTAATTGGAAATCGCACATACACAACTTATGTAATAGATTAGAACGATTCTCATACGCATTGAAGAGGCTGAAACGCCTGTCTGATGAAAAAAACCGCTCTTATAGCTTACCATGGATATGTGGCTTCGATGCTCAGATTTGGTTTAATTGTTTGGGGAAATTCAACTGATATAGGGAAGGTATTTATTAGCCAGAAGAAGTGCATCAGAGCTATCTGCGGAGTAGGACCTCTTGAATCATGTAGACCTCTATTTAAAAAACTTAAATTGTTGACCCTAACTAACATGTACATTTTGGAAATTGTTGTCTTTGTCAAATCAAATCCGAGTCTATTTACAACACTTGTAGCGAATCCGAAGTTAAGACCTAGAGATCCTACAAAGTTAATAGGGCCAAGATGTAAAAGTGCGCTGTATACGAATAATTGCTATATAATGTCTATTAAGACTTATAATCACCTTCCAGTACATATTAAAACTATTTCTGACATAAAAGAATTTAAGCGGACATTATACTCATGGCTAATAGGTAATATATTTTATAGTATTAGAGATTATTTTAATTTTGACACGAATAAATAGATGATGCTACATTATAATTGTTAGGAGTTGTGTGTAGATGAAGTAATTATTAATAATTTAATTATTTCATTTTGATTGGACAAAATAATAATGAGGAATCCTTTTGAACTGTATTAGTTATTATTAATAATTGTAGTAACCTATTTATTCAAATGTTTATTAAGACGTAATTTTTGCATGCCGTAATAGGGCTAAATGTGTGATCCCTTTAAATGTTTTGTAAGACCTGCTGTTAACCACATTTAATGCAAATAAAGAACTTACTTACTTACTTACTTGTTATGATTTAATAATAAATATTATTTTTAAAATACTCATACATTAAGTAGGTATTTAAACTCTTTAATGTCCATCTAAAAATTCTGACACTGAGTAAAAGGCAGGTTTCCTTAAATACGTCAATATTTTTTACCAAAATTTCATTTCAATTTAATTTTCAGAAGTCGCTATAAGTTTCTTTTAATTATTATTCTGATCTGCTAGTAACCAAAGGCGTTGTTGTAATATTTTAAAACACGCTTTTATTAGGTCCACCTATAACTAAGTCAGTAAGTAGGTAATAAACTATATCAACAATTCCTGCAAGTCAAATTTGACCCATGTCCTAGTTTTCCATTGATCTTTCGACTATTTTAGGTAAAAGATTTCAATTATTTTCGTACACGGGTAGCTAGACATCCACAGATGGTTATAGGATACTTCTAATCCAATTACGCTGAAGCAAAAAAAAATGTTATGATCTTTACGCGATCGAAGTAGAAGAAGATCGCGCCTTCTAATAAAGAATGATTTAATCAATAAATCTTATATTTTCTTCTGTTTCCGCGATTATTACTCATTGAAATCAAACAATTTAACTAAACTGAGAACTGGGAACTAAAATGAGATAATATACGCGATATAATCCGTTAAATTGTTTTATTTCAATAAAATAAAACAATTTAAACGGATTATACTAGTAGCTCATTTTTAAAATAAAATCATTTATCCCTCCTGGCATTGTAACTGTCTTAACACATTAGGCCCATCTAGTATGTATGTACACCTTCATTTGTTTTTTCAAAGTGCGTAGTTTGCACGAATTGTAACTTTGACACAGGAAAATATATCTTTTCTCAGTCGACCCCGTGAATACAAAATCCGAAACGTCGGGAACTCAAATGAGATAATCATCATCATTTCAGCCATGGGACATCCATTGCTGGACACAGGCCTCCTCAAGAGATTTCTACAGGGCCGGATGGAGGCCACCCGCATCCAGCGAATCCCTACAACCCTAACCAGGTCGTCCGACTACCTTGCGGGTATGAGATAATATACGCGATATAATCCGTTTTTTGTTTTATTAACTTCGACACGTTATCAGCTTTTATTTCAGTTGGTCTCTGGTCAAAAAACATTCAACAACATTTCCATTTGGTCCATTTTGAACAAAGGCACGGACATTTAAGCCTCACATAGACATCATCAATCATTTGTCGCTATTTGTTCCGGCGCTCATAAATATGCCGCGGGAATTTACATTCTCACCTGTTCTCGCGATTTACGGCGGCATTCGACGCCCGCGGTTTTTCTTTATTCGGTTTATCGGCGTCATGTTGCCGAGATAGGGTTATGTTGGCAGCGTTGGCTGTAGATCCATTTGTATAAACAGGAAATAAATGATAGTCATAAATTGAACTTTATTTAGGGTATTGTTTTTGCAAAAATAACACGTCGACAACTTACCTCGGCTCTCAATTACATTTATTTCACACTAGAAGCCGCCCGTGACTTTGTTCGCGGACGAGAAAATGTCATAACCCCTTTTTTTCTTCAGCTTAGTCAGGTAAACTTCTATAACCATCTGGATATACCCAGATACATGCGTGAAAAAAATAGTTGAAATCCGTTTAGCAGATTTTGCGCAGAATTTGCGAGACGAAGCCGTAACGACACGTACAAGCATACAAAAATCCATACTAATATTATAGATGCGAAAGTGTGTCTGTCTGTCTGTCTGTCTGTCTGTTACCTCTTCACGCTTAAACCGCTGAACCAATTTGGATGAAATTTGGTATGGAGATAGTTTCAGAACCGGGGAAGGACATAGGCTACTTTTTATTCCGAAAAAATACCCTCATTCGCGATAACCGAATTTAAGGCGGACGAAGTCGCGGGCAGAAGCTAGTCCAAAATAAATATTTTTCGCTTCCCTTCGCCGTCCCTTTACGATAGTTTTTTTTTAAATTATCTTCAATGTACAGAAATTTCATTTTTCAGCTTTATAATATTAAAGATGACAATTCTTAGCTATTTCTAGACAAAATTAGGAAACAAAACGCCTAAATGAGGAGGTCGATAAGTAACGACGTACATACAAACTTGTATTTTTAACCGACTTCCAAAAAAAGGAGGAGGTTCTCAATTCGACGGAATGTTTTTTTTTTTTTTTTTTTTTATGGATGTTCACCGATTACTAAAAAC
Organism: Hedya salicella; assembly: GCA_905404275.2. NCBI lineage: Eukaryota > Metazoa > Arthropoda > Insecta > Lepidoptera > Tortricidae > Hedya > Hedya salicella. The sequence continues at coordinate 23,727,830 of FR990109.1, read as the reverse complement.
TATTTGACCGATTTCAATTTTTTTTTTTTGGTTTTATAGAAGGTACTTTCTAGTTGGTCCCATTTAATTTTGATGAAGATCTGATGATGGAATCCATGAGGAATTGAAGGAACTCCTCAAATATTGTAGGCATACATATAGCGATTTTGGTATTATAAGAAACATAATAAGCATTTGCATTCAGAAAGTGTAAATTGGTGAAGTGGAACTGATGCACAAGACCACAGAATGCCATCGGAACTCCTCAATGATAAATGATTTACGGGTGGCGACAAAATATCTTGATTAATTTAGCTAAGCAACTTCATAGTCACAAATTTAAATGTTCCTGATGAGAATGGTACCATCGAATTGATTTGATGATGGAGCCGGAAGGTAGGCACCAGATCTATGTAATAAAATAATGTATCCTAGCCGTGTTTGGGCTTGTTCGAATCGTCACGAAATACGCTTTTAAGTAACGATTAACTAAAAAGTGTAAAATAAATAAACTTAAAAACAAAAAAATAAAACCGTCTCCAAAAAAACTAAAAAGTAAAAAATAACGCCATAATTCAGTTTCTTCAAATTACTTACAAGTAACCGTTTGTATACTCAATCTATACAGTATATACAATTAATGTTATTTTGGAGTCGGTGCCATCGTGTCACAACGTACTAAAATCGTCAATTTTCAATATTTTACACATTTTTTATATGGCACCGAAAATAAGCGCAGAAACGTTAATCCTTAAATGCATACCTGTCTGTCTGTCTGTCTGTCTGCCTCTTCCTGCTTAAACCGCTGAACCAGTTTAGATGAAATTTGGTATGAAGATAGCTTGAGTCCCGGGGAAGGACATAAGCTACTTTTTATCCCGAAAAAATACCCTTATCCGCGATAAACGAATTTAAGGCGGACGAAGTCGCGGGCAGAAGCTAGTGATGCAGATGCAGTAGGTACTACTGATCGTTAATCGTCACAAAGTCTCAAATTGACATGAATCTCTAATTAAGCCATTTAAGAAATCAAACTTACAATATGTCATGCATTAAAGGGTTAAATATTAATATGTGACCTTTTTGCTATAAATATAACTAATACCTAACATAGTTTAAGTCAATAAAGTAACAATTATATGGATTATAAATGTGCAGAACTGTGAAAGTAACTTCACAGTTCTGCACTAGGCGGCGCTAAACGGCTAAAGAGTCGGATGCACCATACAGAGATCCATAAACAAGAACAGATGACAAAATTCGTCGACTACTGGTACGGACGATTAGCTCAGTTGGTTAGAGCGTGCTGCCCCGGTCTGGCTCAAGGTACTGGTTCAAGTCTAGTATCGTTGAAAATTTTTTCATGTTTCTGATCTTTGTTTATAATAATAACGCTAGTGGAGTGATCCACTAATAAATTGCAAAAATTGAGATTATTATCATGATATTTGTAAAACAAAAAGTATAATTATATGGATTTCTAATGGTCCGAAATAAACGGTTTTTATTTTATTGATTTTTTACTAAAATATACCAATGTAACAGCCATGAAAGGTCGTACTTGAGTAATATTAAGTTACGATTTCCATCCAATGCGTTAGTTAATCTGAACTTCATAAGAACTTTATTGACGAAACGCCAACAAAATCATTTCAAAGCGCGCGAGCCCGCAACCGAATTACTCAAACATAACGCAATCACATTTCATGAAAGACAATAGAAACCCTTCGATTAATTGAATTTGCGTAACCTATGAAATAGCTCGCAAAATCCAATAAATCAGTGGTCGTTGTGTGGAGTAAACACGAGAGGGCCCGAGGCGGCCCGAGCGCGCCCGAGCGTTCCCGAGCGTTCCCGAACCATGATATTTGTCATCAATTGCGAGCATTTGCGAAACTGCCTGCGTATTAATTTACTTAGGTGTTCTGTAATGTTATTATGTTATGCCATGTCATGTGTCCCATTCATCAGATGAGGAAATGTTGTGTTTGTTTACTGTTTCAATGTTGTGGGTTCAATTTCGACCGGTTTAGCTCAGTGGAAGTAACGTTGCCTGCGACGCTGAAGGTTCTGGGTTCAAATCCCCGCAAGGGCAAATAATTGTGTGATGAGCATACATATTTGTTCCTAAGTCGTGGATGTTTTCTATGTATATAAGTAATTGTATCTCTTAAATATGTCGTCGTCTAATACTCATAACACGAGCCTTATTTAGCTTATAGTGGGGCTAGTACGATTTGTGTATAATTGGCCTGTAATATTTATTAATTTATATTAAAATAGTGTACGACGGCCTGGCGCAAAAAGCGTATTATTCTATAGAAGAATACTTAAATAATAAGGTTAGTTAGTATTAGTATTCATAATGTAATGGCATATACCTCGATATTAATAATTTAATAATGTGTTATTATAATAATTATAACTTAGTAATTAGTGTAAGCATAGAAATAAAATTGCTGAATGTTTATAAATGTTATGGCACGATTTCCTACCGATCTGAATGCCGTTCGGCAAAGCATAGTGGTTCATTAATTTAATACATGTTTAAACCAACACCTTTTATACCCATGTCTTACAAATGAATAAATGATTATATTTTTTGCTGGAAATAAAATTATTAACGAAAGTCGACCATCATTTTGCGTTACACGGAACGCAGCAAGGTCAGATTCAGTTGACCATTTCTGTTACATGAATGACGGTAGATTGAAAGAATAAAATCTGACAATTTGTTGTATCGCTTGTGTGGATTTATTTAACTTTAATAGAACAGTGTTTGTTAAGTGTTTTGTGATAATTTGCGAGTGTGCTCGAAATGCCCTGGATCCAAAATGAAATGTTCTCCTGAGGTAAGTCAATCAGTTTCTTACTATTGTTTAGTAATATCTATACGCTCGTGTACATTGAGTATTTTGAAATGGCTACTACAAACTCATTGTGTATTTGTAGTTTTATACAAATGATTGCATTTATCGTTATTAACGATGGTGTAGAATTCTTATAATAAAACGGAAAGCATTTATAACAGTTTAAATTCATTACAATAGTTTTTATTGACTACTAGATGGCGCCCGCAACTTCGTCCACGGAGGAGAAAAAGTAGTAACCCCTCTTTTTTTTAGCATAGTCGGGTAAAAAGTATCTTATAACCATCTGGAGATACCCAGCTACACGTGTACCAAAAATAGTTGAAATACGAGTACGTTTAGCCGATTTGGTGTGATGAAGCCACAATGACACATACAAATATATAAGAAATATATTTTTTTTAAATAGTCCTTTATAATAGTTTTTATGATGAGTTAAAAATAACATCAATGTACAGACATTTCATTTTAACAACTTTACAACAGTATAGATATTACGGTTGTTAACATTCAATAGTATTATAAAGTTGTAAAAATGGAATGTCTATACATTAAAGATACCTATTTTCAAAAAACATATTGTAACGGACTATTTGGAGGTTACTGAATGGATTTTTTTATATGTTTGTATGTGTTGTTGTGGCTTTATCATGCCAAATAGCTTTTTTTGATACACTGGTAACTGGGAATGTACAGATGACTATATAATATATGATACTTTTTACCCGACTGCGCTTAAAAAATATGGGTAATAACTTTTTCTCCTCCAAGAACGAAGTTGCCCCTTCTACTTGTATAACTTGCCAATTACCGGCCCATGTAATTGTATATTTCACTTATGATTTCGTGACACTAACAAATGGTTATTAATAGGCGCGTCCATTGGAAACGCAAAAATTACTTACTTACTTACTTACTTACTTAAAGATATTCAGGAAGAAGGAAAAGATTTTCAGGCAATAAAGAAAGAACAATGAATACCAAATTAAATCATCAGTCTTCACTAATGTGTAAATTAATTATACCTTGGTATTGATATATCGGCCACATACAAAATAGGTACCCGGGTGAATCAACTTTTAGACCCACACCTCTGACGTTACCAAATATGTATCTGGAGTTACCAAAAAATCGAGCTTCTAATATGATATTTTCCTGTTTGTTAGGTTTAACAGACGGGACATTCGACGTTTTAACGTACACCATAAATTAAAAAAAAGATAAACCATTATTTAAAGGCATTATTTTACAGCGAAGTTTAAAAGTTGTGGACAGATTTGTGTGGGTCTTAAAGTTGATTCATCGATCTACTAGTTAAGTTATTTTTGCGCCGTCATTAAGGTTGCAATTATTTACGAAAATAGACCTGTGTGGTATTTGTTTTGTCATTAGGCGTCTAAATAGTGTGTAATTGAAGTGGTAAGGGGTAAATTTTCTGTGAGAATAACCACGAGATGGAATAGGTGTAGGAGTATGCATTCATTGGTTGACACTCGCCTTCGGGCTCGCGGCCGTCTGTCGAGCTAAAATTACTTGCGATAGTTATAGTAAGTGTTTTGGTCTTGGACAACGTCTCATTACAATGTGGCGTTAAGTTAACCTTCTATGTTAGCCAGTTATTCGTTATCCAGCAGCTATCGGCTATTTAACCAGCTGAGTTACCTCTAGTTATCTGCGAGATAGATGGGCTCGCTGACAGCTCGTTAGCATGCACCTAAACCCGGCACGCGGCGTAACCATAACTTATCGTCATTAAATTCATTATCCAGCGTTGGTTTAACTGAAGATCGTGGCCGATAACCGATCATGTTTAACGTTAACGTTAGTTAACGTTTAGATGCGTATCTCGGTGACCTTAGCTTGGTACGAGTAGAGTACATGTGTATATTTCCGATCCCATAAATTTAGAACAATAGCCGCCATTTTAACAAGCGTTTGTTGTTCTGTTTCCGTTTTGTTTTGATTTCAGATTACTGATTTCATATTTGAACACGATTTTTACTAGGGAATGCAATTTTTTATTTGACTATTTACTACCTACAATATATATAACCAAAGCGTCTACATAGCCACATTACAATAGAAAAATTTTAGGACTATGATTGTACGAGTATGATCAGATATATTTTCAGCACATCGTGGACAAGACAATCAAACGTTTGACCATCAAGGTGAACCGATAATCTGGTGAAGATCGCGGGCAATCGTTGGATAAGGACCGCTAGCCACTGCTCGTTATGGAAATCCTGGGGGACGCTTTAATCCAGCAGTGGAGGTCCTTGGACCTATAATGATGATGAACAAACCCGTATCGGTTAAACTCGGGTTTTCCCATACTAAAAATAACAGATTGTATTCCCTAGTTTTTACCCGATTGCCTTGCCATTGATAGAGGGGGGTAATGTTTTTCGAGTGTATGTATACTTGTGTCTGTTTCTTTGGCACGCTCTGCAGCCTCAACCGCTAGATATATTTTAAATTAAATTAGCATTTATTTTGGAATTTCATCTACTCGTATGTACGATGACTCGTCACAACAACACATACATACAAAAATAAACGATTCAGCGACCTCTAAATAGTCCATTACAATTATGTTTCTTGAAAATATCTTTGATATACAGAGATGTTGCCATTGTTCTCACTGCCTCTCATATGAACTAAGATATCGAGATCTAACTTAGCAAGTGAAAAATTAGGTAATTTCCCGATAAAGTGTACATTAACTTTCTTGTGTAAATTTCGATTTTACAAGCGATTGTGAGTACGAAAAACTCTAAAAGTCATTATTCTACCAAAAAAGTCAATTCTCATTTTTTTTAAAGACGCCCTAAATACAATAAACCCCGGCCAAGTGCGAGTCAAACTCGCACACCGAGGGATCCGCACAAAATATACGCTACAAATGCCCGTATCTATAAAAATCCAGTGTTAGCAGAGCCCTACTCCTAAGCAAAATTTACGCGGTGCTCGATCATTTTTCTTATATTGGTTACTGATATAGACAGACACACATAAAATTATATTGTTCTTTGTATTTGTTGTTTTAGTGGCAACAGAAATACATACATCTGTGAAAATTTCAACAGTCCAGCTATCACGGTTCATGAGATTCTGGTGGCAGACAGACAGACGGACAGGCGGATAGCGAAGTCTTAGTAATAGGGTCCCGTTTTACCCTTCGGGTATGCAACCCTAAAAACGAATATTATGCTGTTTCCTCTTATCTCGATATACCTGTGTGTGTATAGTGTGAGGTTCCGTTCTTAACTGCGAAACGGTGTCCCATCTGGTCCATAAATACGCAAACATTACATTATACGAGGCTAGGCTTTCACCGATCTGATCTCCCTCCATCCATCAGCATCCCGCCAGCGGGCACAGCCTCCAGAGATTTCCATATATTCCGCACCGCCCTGTTTTATCTGCGATTCCTCAAATTTCCCATGAGCGCACCATATTTCCCGGGATGAAATGTACCATTATGTAAATCCGGTACACTTTTCACCGGTATGTGTAATTCATACAAATCTGTGCGGCCGTTACGGCGTTATCGAAAACGATAATGTTAAGATTTTCGCATCGGGATCACTGAGAGGCGTATGAGGTATGAGCTTTTAGTCTGTTTTTTACGGTTCCGTAGTCAACTAGAAACCTTTATAGTTTCGCCATGTCCGTCTGTCTGTCCGTCCGCGGCTTAGCTCCGTGATCATTAGTACTAGAAAGCTGAAATTTGGTATGAGTATGTGTATGTATCACGCCAACAATACTGTACTGATTAGGTTTTTCTGGGTTTCCCTAATCCTTGCAGCAAATGTTGGATCATATTGTATTTCTCCCAGCAAACATTCACTCTCATTTAACTGACATTTCGAAAGTGCTTGTAACTAGGCCTACTTGAATAAAGAATATTTTGATTTGATTTGATTTAAAATAAAATGTAAATAAAAAAATCGGGTACCGCTCGTACACCTAAAGTGGGGGTGATTTTTTTTTCGTTCCATGACTAGTGTATGGGATGTCGTTAAATAGGTCTTTTAAAAATAATAGGGGTCTTAAAACATTATTTTTTGATAAAGTCAACAGTTTTGTAAATATTCGCTCCGGCATATGAAAATGAGGACATTCAATGAAAACTATATAAATAAAATCGGTCGCGCCGTTTTTGAGTTCTCGTAAAATTTCGTAATTTTCTTTTAAAAAACGTAAGTGCAGTGCGGTGTCCTAATACTTCTAACGTTACACATATTGCTAGTTAAGTGCCATACTGCATTAAAACATTACGCTCAATATTATTACGTAAAAAAAAACCCGACTGCGTAAAAAACTAAAAAGAAAAAAACGAGTCCAGTACCCTAGAAATTTGTTAAGTTATAATGGAAATCTTTCATGATTCCCGATCGATATTCCCAAAATAACAAATAACAAATTCTAATATGGAACATAGCAATTTTAAACAGTCGGGACCCATTGTTGGGAAGATTTGCGTCGATCTAGATTTATTATGGGTTTTTTGTTTTTTTAATATTTTTTTTTTATTTTACACTTTGTTGTTAGAATTATAAAATTCAGTAAATTTCGCAATCTTCATCGTAGGGGTTATTGAGAAGCTTGGACAGATTTATTACCTACAATACCATTAGATGAAAATTTAGTGAGGACGGCTTGCTAACCAACTTTAAATCGTTATAGTTCCTAACAGGTAATTCCAAATTAAAAATGATAAAAGAAACCTCATAATAATTTTCAAATCCCTATTCATTGATACCCCACTCGATTTAGTACGTCAATTTTCATTTTTTTTCTTTTTTACAATATGGCGTCTCATTATCCCTATTTTGAGTTCTCATCATTTTCATGTCTTCAGTGACATTCGGACAGTTAAGAAAAATCGAGTGACGTAATAATCATCAAAATCGGTCCACGCGTTTGGTCTCTAGAGTGCCAGATAGGAACAAACATACATACATACATACATAGACAGATAAACACATTACCCCTCCTTTGCGTTGCGCAGTCGTGTAGAAAAAAGAACCAAATTTGGCCCCTTCACTTCAAGATGGCAGCGAACGCTGTGACCCCATGCGTTCAAAAACTTAAATTTTTCATGACTAGCCTATATTTAAGCAATACAAATGAAAACATAGCTGCTGACCGAGCTACTATATCTACGGCTCACCATGCTTAAAACTTTATAGACATAAGTAACCGTTCCATAATCTAAACAGATAGATATTGCTTTAGTCGAGCTTGGTCCAAAGAAGCAATGAATGGAGCAAACATATTTCTCAAAGCCTTTCCGGCCAAGGCCAGTTCTGACACGTACGCAGCCAGAATAAGTCCTGTAATCGCCTTTGCGGCCGTGGGGCGTGGGACGTGGGGCATGAGGAGTGGGCACGAGTGTCCGCGCCGTAATGTGGTTGCGTTGGACACGGTTCCGCTCTCTCGTGACGTCATAATCGTGTAACCGCCTGCCAACTGACTTACGCCAAACGAGCTTGATGGACGATTTTACGCGTTTTCAGAAACTGCGATAGTATTCGTGAAATCTGTTAGCGTCGAACACGTCGCTGATAAACTCGTCACTGCTATCAACTAGTACTTCTACTAAACAACTATCACCGCTATTTATTACATGCTTAGATCAAAAGACTAAGTAAGACAATTGTGAGAATGTTAATTAAATGCAATATGAAATCTTCAAAGGTTGTATTTAAATTACTTGTACACGTTTTCTAAGTAAATTATTAATATGTATTAAGCAAGAGACCGATGTAGCTATGTCCGGATTGGGTGGAAGAGAGCTAACTGTCAAAGAGAGATTTGTTACGCACTTACTTTTTTAAAAGTAAGTGCGTTTTGACACTTAGCTACAACAATAATAGTACTTAAGGGGCTTACAGCTTTGAATGACCTTGGACCCGTAGCTCTTTGCTTTTCCGTGTTGTATATGTCTTATCATATTGACAGCGACCGTCTTTACCAATATACTATTTCAGTTTATCTTCCCGAGTCACCAAAACCGAGATTAATGCCATCAAACTTTGTTTTTTTTAGGACGAAAAGCCAGTTATTTATTCTTTTCTTAAAAAATACACGCTTTTTGAGGAAAAAACTTGCGTAGCGAGCTAGGTATTTTCATAACGGACAATTAGGCATGGTTTTGAGTCTATTTATGGTTTTTGTGAGATTAGATAAGCAATATTTATTTTTACAGTCCTCTTTGTAAAAATTCACATATTAAATACATAAAAATATGTTTTAATTTTCGACTGCAAGAAGGTGTTAAATAGAAATTGAACCATCATATAAACCATGTTTAAAAAAGTTATTTTTCCCATTCCAGGGAGTAGATACAGAACAAAAACCATGTAAAATCGTATATTTTAGGTTGGAGCCCCTTAATGTTTAATGTAGTTTATTTAATCTCATTGCTCATAGAAATTCTATAAGGCTTTTACTGTAGAAAAAAAGGGCTTATAAAAACTATTGTCCATGATAAATTGTGGTCTCCAACTGCACTACTTGACTCATAGGCTCAATGCAGAACGGTCAGCATCAGCATATCTATGCTGTGTCGCTTTCTCTAGTAATGAACCTTTTGCTACGCCTGTAGAATTCGTAACCAAAATAATTAGAAAAAAAGTCAAATAATTTTTTCAGTTTATAAAAGTGGTATCCTCATATTTTAATTTTGCTAGTGGAATATTTTGGTGCAAAATGGAACTTTTATATTATACCACTAATACCAACAGTATTAAATGGTTTTACTGTTTTATCTAAAACATTATTTTCTTACAAATTAGGAGAACCTAAAAACTGCTCTGACTAGACGTAAACTTTGCATTGGGGCTAGTATGACCCCTTGACACGTATTAACTATTTGTGATCATAGGTTGCTTTTGCTTTCATAAGCCCGTTCGATAAGCTGCTACATACCAATATAGTTTGACCTGCCATCTGGAACATGTACCACTATTTCACGTGTCTATCAGCGACGGACTGAAGGCGATTTAACGCGGATTTTCAGAATGACAGCCCTGGCTTCGTTGATAAAATCATTTGAAAGGCGCATTGGTATCGGAAGAGGATGTAAAGTGTTGTATTGAAAAGAAATATAATGACTACTAAATTGGAAAAAAATATAAGTTTCATGACAAAATATGCTCACTCACAATATTAATTTCTTATTTTCCACCTTTCCACGATGTTTCTTTTTAGAATAAATGATTGAAAGTTGAAAAAAGGTCTCAAACTACTTGCATATAAATATACGAATTTTCAACGAAGAAAAAACATTTAAAACAGTTCAGTGGTTTAAGCGTGACGTGTTCAGACCGACAGATAGATTTACCTTTACATATATAACGTATGTATTATAAGTATGGATTATAAATTTCTAAGTCAATAGCTAAGCCGCCTTCTTCTTATCTATCCTATTATAAAGTTGTAAAAACAAAATGTTTGTATGTGTCGTTGTGGCTTCATCACGCTAAATCGGCTAAAAGGATTTCAAATATTTTTGGTACACGGGTAAGCTTGATATCTAGATGATAGGATATAGATGATAGGATACTTTTTACCCGACTATGCTGAAGAAAGAGGAGTTGTGGCTTTTTCTCCTCCGCGAACAAAGTTTTCGGGAGCCTTCTAGTCTATTCTAATATACAGGGTGTTTGGTAACAGGATGCAAAGCCGAAAGTAGAAGATAGTTTAGGCCATTTAAAACATTTTAAGCCATACATGTCTTAGACAAATGTTATAGTGTATTTTTTTTTATGTATGAGTTCTAAGATTTTTTCAGAGAAAACTCCTAGTATTGTCGAAAAAAAGGAATAACATTTGTCTAAGGCATGTCTGGCTTAAAATGTTATAAATGGCCTAAACTATCACCTACTTTCAGCTTTGCATCCTGTTACCAAACACCCTGTATACTAATACTGCAACTTCAAGTATATTATAATCTAAATGCAAACCCCACTTATTCTGTCTGTGGAGTTTAATTTTACGCAAGTTGTGCAGTTTTTAGTGGCCCACGTGCCATTATCACGAAATAAAACTTATTTTATGTATTTTTGCGAACTTTACGAGACAGAAGCTAGTTTAACTTTTATAGTATTTTAAAAATTTAATGAAAAAACTTATTTAATGTAGCCACAGTATAGCACACTATTGGTTAATTAGTTATGTTGGAAAAATATGAAAGCTATATACAATTTAATAGCGTTAAATGCTCTGCGTATATATCGGGGCAATAGGCTTGTGTCCTAATAAAATATAATTAATCCGTCAGGTAGATTATCAGAAAATATTTGACACGTATTTTTTCTTTTGTCAATTAATCTAAAAATTATGATGATATAGCCCGTTAAAGTTGCCCGTGACGTCACGACTTGAGACCGTTTTGCGCATGGCGTGATGTCATGCGCCCCACTCCCAAACTTTGACTTTGTTTGATTGACAAAAGAAACAATACATGGCCAATATTTTTTGATAATCTTACTGACGGACGAATTAGAACAATATTTTTTTAACCCAGAAAACTACCCTATTCGAACAAGCCCAAACACAGCTAGGATACATTTTTTTATCAAAGAGATTCGGCAACCTTCCGGCTCCATCATCAAATCAATTCGATAGTACTATCTCACCGCATCAGCGGGCGTATGATGGTAGCGTTTGTCACGTGATAAATAAATGACATAGCGGCCGTCACCGTCTGACACGTATGTGAGTGCGAGAGTGACAGGCGCGTTATAATATCATTTATCGCGTGATAAACGCGACCATCATTGGCCCGCAGGACTATTTTAATTTGCGACTATGAAGAAGTTCAGCTATTTTTACCCGACTGCGCGACGCAAAGGAGTGGTAATGTGTTTATCAGTCTATGTATGTATGTATGTATGTATGTATGTTTGTTCCTGGCACTCTTGAGACCAAACGCGTAGACCGATTTCGATGATTCTTACGTCAATTGATTTGTCTTAACTGTCCAAACGTCACTGAAGACATGAAAATGATGAAAACTCAAAATGGCGATAATGAGACGCCATATTGTGAAAAAGAAAAAAATGAAAATCGACGTACTATATCGAGTGGGTTATCAATGAATAGGGATTTAAAAATCATTATTAAGTTTCTTTTATCATTTTTAATTTTGAATTACCAGTTAGGAACTATAAAGATTTAAAGTTGGTTAGCAAGCCGTTCTCACTAAATTTTCATTTAATTGCATTGTAATAAATCTGTACAAGCTTCTCAATAACCCCCACGATAAAGATTGAGAAGTTGTTTGACCTTTAAAGTTTTAACTAAAAAGTATACAATAAAAAATAATAATTAAAAAACAAAAAACCCGACTGCGTCTTTCATCTCTCATGATTCATGATCGATTTCCATTATAACTTAACAAATTTCTAGGGCAATGGACTTGTTTTTTTCTTTTTAGTATTTTATGCAGTCGGGTTTTTTAATAGAGATATATCTTGTGGCCACCCGTAAATAACTGACCGTCGAAGAGTTACAGTGACCTTCTGTGGTATTCTTAAAAATTAAATAATAAGCGTTGATTACCGCAACAGTAAAATAAAATTTAGAAAATCCGTGTTTATAAGCAAACGTGACGTACTTATATGCTCTAGAGCCATGTGAGTGTGGTGCGCGGCGGCGCCGCCTGCGGTAATGGCTGCCGTGCGCAGCACGCCGATCACGCCGCCCCGCAAATAGGTCAACAACTCAATTACTATCCCGAATTCCTGTACAGAGCAGAACAGAGCAGTGACCAGTAGTTAAACGCGCGTTTATTTTCATCTCATCGCTAAATTGATTTCAAGGTAACCGGGAAAAATCCCTTACACGTTAAAACTACAAGTTCGACTGTCTAAATAAATTATTGTTCATTAATAATTTTGTATATAGCTTGATTTATGTTGAAAAATATTTACACACATTCAAACTCAAATGATTTCATGATCAGCCGTTATGAATTATGCTAATATACATGATTTTATACTCATCATAGACGCTATCATTGTAACTTTCGGATTGTTAGAAAACATACACACAAACACAACAAAAAATGTTATATATCATAAAAGTAGATGTACTTAATATTTTCTTCTGTTTCCGGGATTATTACTCATTGAAATAAAACAATTCGGAAGCTTTCCAGCTTTCCATGGTCACGGGAGTCCTCCCGTGACCATGGAAAGCTGGAAAGCTTCCGAAACGTCGGGAACTAAAATGAGATAATATACGCGATATAATCCGTTAAATTGTTTTATTTCAAGGAGATGTACTGTTCAAGAATCTCAGCCGGCAAAATATGAACGTGTTAACTAACATTTAGGCACTAATAATGTGTATATATCTTCTCTTATTTATACTTTACTGAATACATTGTTTCTCTTGCTTTTTTCAGAATTATATCCGAAGACGCTCCTTTATTGACCTAAACTTACACGATGTTCACTAATTATTGCAATACAACAAAACATGTCTTTGACATGTCGAACCTTGTGCTACGTCTATAGTCTCGAAGAAAGTACCAGCCAGAAAGTTAATTTATAAAGAATCTATTATGCGTGATTAAGACCCGTTTTGTTGTGTTGTGATAATGGCCACATTCATGTCAATACGTCAGTACTGTCGAGAGTTCAACCAGCGTTTCACAACAGCGAGTGCACTCGCTGTTGTTTCAAGCTCCACGTAGCAGTGAACGCAGTCAAGTGGGCTCAGGCGCGCGTCCATTACCCCGCCACTCGACGCGATGCCGAGCGATGGCGATTAAGCCCACTGCCCACTTAGCCGACGCTGTCAGGGACGTCTTCTAAAGGACACAAAGAAACCTTTTGTATCCCCCTCTGTCATTCAACACCAATTGCTGTATTAACACCGGCGATATCTTCCCGGACGATTGCGAGCACTTAGGGTATTGGTTGAGTGCTATAGGCCGTAAGTCTAGCGACTTATTGTCTTGTCAAGTAATGGGATTGTTTCAGTTCACATTTTTGCGATTTCAAGTAGGTAGGTGTTTTTTGTCACAAACAGGTGAAAGCTTTATTGACTGTAAAAATTGCGATTGCATGGTCCGTCATGCTAAATTATTCTATCAAGATTCATGAATATTTTTTTTTTTCAAGTATAATGGAATTGTGTAAAGTTACTTCTCATCGAGTTTTACGCGATGGTCTTTCGTCATTGCCGTTTTTTCTACAACATAAAAGTATGAGCCTGAGTGTAGACCAAAATTAGCGATGTGGAGATTGAATGTACTTTTTTTCTCCATACAAAAATGGACCACCCTATTGTCCACCGTCCGGCTCAATCTTCAGACCTTGGATATCATATAAGGCCAGAGAGCTTGCTAAGACAGACCATAGATATTTGACCTTGGTTGTAGGTGACCTGCATAGTGTGTCAGCTAGTGTTCTGCTGCGGCGACTGCCGTTGGCGCCACGAGCAGAACACCCACGGGCTCTCGTTCGACTGCCCGCTTTGCCGCGGCCACCGCTTCCTCTGCCACTCTCACATCGTCCCTGCTTTCCTCGACCACCTTCAGGAACATTTACCCCTCCACTGCTCCAAGTGCAAACAGACCTTCACCACAATGGAAGATCTCGCCGACATCGACAAATGCACCAGTCTCTCCGAACTCGTCGACTACAGCAAAAGCAGTTTGAAGGTCGCCGATGAGCGCTTCGACTCGCTGTATGAGAAGATCATTGAAGGCAACGAAGACCTGGAGGCGGTGGTGTCCATCAATAACACCAACAAGACAGCTGTTATTACTCCTATAATCAGGAAGAAATATCTAGTTGACTATGAGGCTAGCGACACGGAGCCTGAGGACGGGGAAGAGAGTCCAAATGTAAGTCCTTGGGTGTATATTACTACTACGTTGTAAATAGTTATTGTTCATGTTGCATTTTTTATTTCATCAGTGAACAAAGCATTATCGTACATACAATGAAGTGAACTACCATTCGTGAACCCACCATTTGCCACCGAGGAAACTTGAAAAGTCTACTAGTCCCACGTCCCACACGAACTGTCAATCAGTATCGTAATTTGTATTAAAATATTGACTTCGTTATGCCCATTCATATAAAACATGTTAAGTCAGTGTCATAATAAAGATTCCAAGGAAGAGATTTTCAAGTTTTTCCGATAGCAAATCATTAACTACATCTGCTAGTAATTAGTATGTAATATTTTATCTACTATTTATTTCGCATGTTTTCACACCATCGCTTTGGAATTCACCCGCCTTATATTGATGTCATCGTAAATCTTTGGATTACTACTGATAAGATAACTTTCCGTGTATGTAAACATGGTAGGTGTCGTTCGCGGGGCTTGCAGCACCAAAAACTCCCCGAGTGAAGCGTAGCGCGACACCGCACGTGAAGAAGCTGTTGATGGCGCGCCAGCAGGCTTTGGATGAGGGTGACGAGGCTCGCGGCTCCCCGGACCTGGACAAGACTACACCCAACCGTCAGGAAGAAGCTGGTGAGTGACGTTAACGGGTGAAAACGATGGCAGTAATAGGACTTAGACTTTAGACGATCTACTACCGTCGGTGTGCGAGTCCGCCTCGCACTTCGCCGGTTATTTCCTAAACTTCTGGGGTGGCAAAACTTAATGGTCTAGGGTGCTAAATTTCATAATACGCCCCTGTGTAACTGTCTACAGCCGAAGTCGGTGAGATGACGACGCCGACGTCGCGACTGCCGGCGCTGGCGGCGCTTGCGGCGGCGGTGTCCACCAGCACGCCGACACACCACGCGCACGCGCCGCCTGGCGGCTGGGGGCTCTTCTCGCAGCAGACCGACTCGCCGCTCTCCGAGATCGAACAAGCTGACAGCCCGCAGCCCGTTGATAACAAGGTGAGAAACAACCATTCTTACTACATGCCTTAGGCTGGACAAAGTGCTCGACCGATAGTAGGCGCGCATGACGGTCGGCGGTGTTTCGTATGGCCGCATACGCGCTGACGGTCAGCATCAGTCTAAGCGCGCCTATGCTTTTTACAGCGACAGCTACGCCCGACCGAACGTACGCGCGTACCATCCGTCGAGCACCGTTTCCAGCCTTACCATTCTTCTTGTTTTTCGGTACCATCTTCCACATGAGCAAAATTGTCAAACAAAAATTTCGCCATGCTTTTTTCTGATAAAATCCAAGGATATGAAAGGATACAAAATTTAATATAACCAAATTTTTAAAACTTCGAAATTATTTCGATTTTATAATTAAAAAAAAAAACAATACAAAAGTTTCTCATTCTAAAAGAGCGCAGACGACAAATAGGAGTCGGTCGGTGACAGTTACATCGTTGAAAACCATACAGCAGCGCTATTATTGAGACGAATTTACTCTAAAAACTAAACGGCTGTTTTTCTTACATGCACTGTGACGTCATTTAGAGGATCTTATACTTTTTCACACTCTCCCGCATATCATTGGGTTTTTGGGTTCCTTGATAATAAATTAACAAAAAAAGTATAAATATAATATTACATGGTAATTTTAAATGTTGACAATTATTATTTCTGAGGGTAAAAATGTGTATTAGTCATAAGTGAAATAGGTGGGTTAGTATCAAGTGGTCGAACACGCACTTGCGTGTTCGACCAATTTGTAAAAAAGTAATTTGTCAATAAAGGAATTCGTCTGAAATCTTATAAAGCGTTTAACATTCAAAAGAGGCTCCTTTCTTCACTCGCACTGATCGCATTCAATTATTTCTAAAGTGCTTTGAAAATTATGTTACTTAAGTTGTATATTTACTGGAAACACTCTAAAACTAAAATAACGAGAAAACCTACTTCGTTGAATTAGATTTTAGAGCTCGCTTAAATTTAATACAAACTGTAACATTCATAATAAGAACACGTTCTTCGAGACTTCACGTCACCTTCTTAACGAACCATTGTGAAATCAATTTCAAATCCACCGTAATTTATCCTTTTTGTTAGGTATGAAATGAAACTGGACAATTGACTGAAAGTTTGGGATCCAATCAGATTGGAATAAAATCGCATTTCTCGCGCGGACGCGCCGCAATGGCGGGCGACAATGGCCGCTTCGAGGTGCCGCTCGCGCCGCGATTTGTCTAAAGAATTAGATGGAGGCTACAAATGATTTCAATATTGTAAGCATTCAGCGGGTATCCCGAGCTACAGCCATATAGCAGACCCTTCTCTTGTTTAGTGGCTTACAACTAACTTTTATTAGGAGATCTCCTTATTGACTATTCTATTTTGCTCTAATAAAATAAGTCGCTAAATGTTTGTATAAAAAACTGATCTTATTTTTAGGGTTCCGTAATCAAAATGGCAAAAATGGAACCCTTATAGTTTTGTCGTGTTCGTATGTCCGTCAGTCCGTATGTCACAGGGATTTTACTCAAAAACGACACAATATGTATATTGATGAAATTTGATGTCAAGAATTATTTTCATTGAAAAATTCATATCTATATTCGTGAGCATAGCTAATGCTATACTTACGAGTGGACTAAGTATTGATTCAGCATATCGTTTTCAATTTATGTTCAATTTCTTATTTTATCCATTCCATCTGAAATGGTTGTTGGTTCCGCTTTGCCGTACGTAAAGCTTTTCTATGGGCAATATAATAATCGTTACAAAAGGGTAAATGTACTGCTTAATTTGGAAGGCCACGTTAAAATACCTATTGTTTCACTTATTCTCCTCGTTATATTTAATGCTAGCGACAGATTTTTATGTATAGATTACATTTAATATTCTTCTTGAAGATGTGCAACTTCGTTCGCGGAGGGGGGAAAAAATCATAACCCATATTTTTGCATCGGCGTTATTGGATAAAAAGTACCTATCCTATAACCATTTATGAAAACCCAGCTACCCGTGTACCAACAGTTAGTTAAAAAACAAATAGAGTTACGTTATATATCGGCAATCTCTTTATAAAATTTCAAGTAGCGTAATTTAAATAAAGTTATTTTACATGAGATTTTTTCTTTTGATCTACTTGTTTTCCATTTATATCAAGTGTTATCTTCTGAACGAATAAACTTTACGTGAAACAAGCGATATTAACATCCTATAAGTTGGAAAAATTTCGATTGGCCATCTTAAGCTTATGGCCATCTACCCCGGAATTACTTCAAAATGACGATTAACTTATATTTGTATACAAAAGAGTAAAAATCCTTACTCTGTCTTACTCATCAATACTAACAATATTTTTTTAATCCGCAAATGAAAGGTAGACCAAGCATCAAGGTGGCTTTTTTATATCCACGAACCAAGGACCAGTAAAACAAGAGGACTGACACTTGCCATACTTCGCATCGTGTTCCGATCGCAAGGAGATATTCTGGTAAAAACTAGATGGCACCATAAAAATAAACCTTTAACTATGTTATAAAAAAACATAGTATAGGAACAATTAGTTCGCAAATAGGTAATAATAAATAAATCGTAACATTTAATAGCTGTGTCACGCTTGCAAAGTTGAATAATTGTAAAAAAATATTCTTATACATAGATGGCGTTGTACATATCGGGGAACGGTTTTTTGTATGGAGATGGTCAGTCCTCTTGTTTTAATGGTTCTTGCCACGAACGAAAACCAGAGGCAAACTTAAATTAACGATTACAGACGACTTTAATGATCGCCACCCTAACTCACTATGTTGTAGACGGAAGAGCCAACAGAGCAATCTGAAGATGTGACGGAGCCGTCAGGAACCAGCAGCAAGGAGCAGCCGAAACTGAAGAGCATCATATCCAGTCGGCGCGTGGGCAGCGGTGATAGCACCGAGCGCGACGAGGCGCGCGGCAAGCGCGTCAAGTTCGCGGAGGACACCGTGTTTCAGCCCGAGCCCAGGTTCAAGAGAGGTACATACCGACGTAGCAGATGGTGGAGGACTTGAAGAAATAATTAACAACCAAGCTCATTCCTAGTAACTTATCGAGCTCTGTATGAACTTGGACTAAACCAAGTCACTGGGTGTACATATTGACCCGAGGGCCGAGACCCGTAGCCACAAACGACGCCGAAGCTGTTTTGGAGTGTATAAACTATGGCAAAATTATTTTATGGGTAAAAATAACTGTAAGTCAGAGGCCAAGCGACGATGCTGATCGATTTTTGGAACAGATTAAGGTCTTTCGTCGCCCATACAACCAAGCCTCAAGACGAAGGTCTTTAAAGCTTTTTAAGATGGTTTTTACTTGATACCGAGTTAACATGCTTACCTGTATCAACTGATATGTGGAACTGAGTGAACTAAAAAATAAAAATGATTATTAAAAAACTCTTTTACGATAAACTTACATACTAATCGTACATCCTCAACCCCGTAGTCACTAACCATCTGGTAATTCTGGGCTCAATCACTGGTTAGTTTATTTTTCCAGTGTTCCGGAAACCTAAGCGCATGCTGACCCCGGGGCCGACAAAGGCCCGCTTCTGCTGCAATCCGCGCTTCCAGGCCCTTATCAACCGCTTCGAGCAGAACAATGCCGCCAGCAGCCCGCACTTCAGCAACCACCCTGACACCATGGCCAGGACTCCAGTCAACAACCTCAACAATCGGGGGCAAGATGCGCCCTCGGCGGGAGAACTCACCAACGTACCCAGAGCTATCGATTTCAAGGACAGCCCTGTTACAGACAATAAGGATAATAAAGACGAGTTGTTTAAGTCCTGCATGGCGACCCCTGGCGCTGCAGAGATGGACACTGCAATTACGGCACTTACTACTAATATCGCAGGTAACGTTTTTCAAAGAAGTGGGAATGATGGCTGATAAGTTGTTTATGGGGTTTGATTAGTAAATATATTGAGCCCAATTATAGTAAGGTTTCTACGAGATTTCAAAAGGTTTGTATACGTATACCGTACTCATATGTAAGTGCTTTGCTCTTATAAAGTATTTTAAAGGCTGTCTGAGAAATTAAGAATTTTACTTAGTTCTTCTTATCAGAAACTACTTTCAGCTTATTAGTCACGTTTTCTTCATAAGCACGTTCTCGCTAGTTTTAACTTTTTGCATGCTACATAGCAGTAACAACACATTTGTATAGTGTAGTAGTCATGCAATTGTTGTTAGCATCTTACATTGCTATCATGTATTTTAGGTTTTACAATATGTCTCGTCGCGACATTTCAGGGTCTCTCCAGACGTGCATCAGCAACGTCCTCAAGCACACGGAGGAGGAGACCGAGATCCAGTTCAAGTTCACTATCACAAAGAAGAAGGTGAGCGTGAACCGGGTCGCGGAACCGGCGCCGGCGCATCGAGACGCCGACAAGGAGAACCTGTGGGCCTCCGTCGCCAAGGCCGTCAAGAACGCCTTCTGGGGTGAAGAAGGGGCGTTTGGTTCGTTTATGTTTTTTTATGGTGGACTGGGTAGAATATAATATATATTAACAATCATAATGTAATAATAGAAAATTACTGTGGTCACAATATCTGTGCACCTCGCTGCGTGATGTCATGTCGGCGTTTTGGGTATGGTGGTGCGAAAAAAACACGTACTAAGATAGCAAGCACGGGTAGGTAGAGGGGGAAGTGGGAGAGGCGTCACATTCCAGAGAGGTGCACAGATATTGTAACTGGTCAGTAATAAATAACTCGTATGAAATTGGTGAAAAGTTTTGATTTCGTCGCTTCTCTAACAATTTACCCTAACATCTACACTAATACTTAGTTTTAACAGATGCAGACCAAAAGTATGAATTAATTAACTTTATTCTGTAAGTAGTCCAGAAGGGCACTTCAATAGAACTTATTGATCTGAAGCTGCAGACAACCAAATGTTGAATCTAAAGGAGCGTACACACTTGTATCATTTACTCATATCCGATCACCGTGCCGTGGTATGACTGCGTATCATGCTGCTTGGACGCTCACTTTCGGCGCGCCGATCATGCCGTACTCGTCCGATATAAGTGTGTGATACGCGTAGCAACTTGGATTTCGAGCGATCAGATCGGCGCAACGTCCAAACGCGTGATGGTGACACGCGATCATGCCACGCGACGATGATCTAATACGGGCAAATGATACAAATATGGACGCATCTTTAGGTGATACTATAATGAGCAATTAAGTAAGGTTAGGCGAAGGAGAGGAAAGAATAAAAAGCAGTTTCATAATCAAATAACTGAATAATGTATTCTTAAAAAGTAAAATCAGTTTCAAATCACAATGAAACTTTCTTCGTACTTCAGTGATTGTCATTCGCCTAATTTTTTGTGCAGTTGCAAATTTTTTTTGCCGTAACTCATCTACGTTACGTATCGGTCCGTCGTAGACTAACGCTTTCATGTAACCCCAGATGTAGGAATCACATGGAGTTAAATCTGAACTCCTGGCTGGCCATGGGGTTGGGCCACCTCGACCAATCCATCTTCTTGGATAGTTCTGATCCATCAACCGTCGCACACCTCAGTATTAGTGAGTCATCGTGCTGATAAATCATATTCAGTCTTTCCGCAAGTGGCACATCTTCCAGTAAGGAGAGTAACATATTCCTCAAAAAAAATTGATACGCAAAGCCGGTTAATCGCGCTGGCAGAAAGAAGGGTCCAATCAAATTATCGGGCACAATTCCCATCCACAAGTCCAAAGAAAACATTTGTTGACGAGCTCCTTCGCTTGATTTCCTCGGGTACTGTACATTTAGGAGCCCAAAAGTGCAATGGATTCATCTGTACATAAGATTTTCTTGAGGTACTCGGGATCGTCGATAACAGTAAAATCTTTAGAAATCCATCATCTCTCTCTTAATTAATACTACTTAATAACGTGTACTGGAGTGTAATGATATGGATACTTCCGAGCTGAGTGCAGGGTAAACCATACCTTTCACTGAAGCAGACCGAGCCGGTTAGCCACAATTCTCGTCGAGGTAGTGCCGTCTGCCCGGAAACGCTGCAGGATTTGCTCTCGGCTAGTAATGTCGAGGTCTTCCGGCATCCGCTTGGCGGCGTTGAATTGATCCTTTTTCCCGAATAACACGGTACCGTGTACCAAACATGCTTACGTGAGGTAAACGGCGGTTAGGGAAACGACGTTGGTACTCTCTTCTAGCTGCAGTAGCTTCATCATCACAGAGCCCGTAACAATAAATGATATCTGCGTATTCTGCAAAAAGGAAAGTCTCCGCTGCCGAGCAGTATATTGAGTCAATGTCAGTCGAAAAAAAAACAAGATCTCATGTTTATTTTACCTCTGAAATAGACATATAAACATAGATAAGCGTGAGGTCTTTTTATAAAATTTTATTGTGTTCTGAGAATGTGATAGATTCTCATTCCTTGGCACCTGCAGAACACACTCAGGAACAGCCTATATTACTTAAGATTTTTTGTGATTGCTTAAATATTTTTTAATAAAACACTATATTGCTAAAGAAAGATCTTTTTTGTAATTTAAATGTTAAAAAAAACTTTGATGACTGGACCTGCGAAAATAGATATAACTTCTAAAAAAACCATTGGTAAAAGTATGTTTATATTATAATACACGCTAAATATATTGTGTAAAATGATAAATGTTGGTTTTCTAGTGATAATTCGTGTAATATAAATCTTAAATGATAGATATGGTTTAGGCAAGTACTTATTATAAAGGTTGTTTATATATATTAACTTTAAAAAAAGAGATAATTTCAAATAAACCGAACAGCGTCTCCATTTTCACTTTTTAAAACAAAGGTGAAAAGCGGTATAAATACAATTATATCCCTTGATAGTATAAGTGTTAAGGGTGAAAAAAAGTTAAGAGCACATTTTGGCTTAGATATAAGTTATTATTTTTTAAACCGTTAACATTATAGAGGTACCTATATTACCGAGTGAAAGAGGATTTTTAAATATAAAGACAACATTTAAAGTTTATTTGTAAGTATCGGGGTTGAAGTACAGTTAACAAAAATTCGAATAATTTTAAGCTGCAACGGTTTTTTGCGTCTCCTGTAAAGTAGTGTCTCTCGACTTTAACCCCTTTTCAATAGAGGCACAATTATGTAAATAATATATATTGCTTTAGCTCTGTGAAAAAAATATAGAGAATTACCCTTCGTAGATTCACAAAATATTTCACGTTCCATTTTAAACGGTTGAAAGCATTGGAATTTGAGAGTCATCTGATACATCAAAATCGTTTGTGACGTTTCAAATGCCCGGCCGCTAACAAGCGTAGCATCACGCGACACGACACAACTATACGTCACATGCGACACGGTGTCATTGTGATTGAAGTAAGCGTGTCTATGCAATCTGATCATTGTATTAGTCATTACCGTTAGAGATTAATGTGGCGTTGGTACGGTGATTAAATTCTGTCATTACATTAACCCGAATGGCGATGGCGTCATAAATCGAAGTGCACTCCGCTGTCCGGACAAAGTCGATAAAGTGCATCTACATGAAGGACTGGCTATACATAGTGTACGGAATAGTGTACAAGCGGGGAGAAGTTCATTACTTAGCAGTAGGACCCATCACGTAACACATAAAAACGGGATCAGAGATTGTAGCTTCGCATTTTGTACATTAGATTCGTTGTTTCGCTGCGAACTCTATACACAATCTTCCCAATCAGATAATTGTACCCTATACGGACGTATGTAAACACGAGAATCCTAAATCGTGAACAGATTTTTTTTTTAAGTTTTAACCGGCCCTATCTCTTGATCAGGGTAAAGAGATAATATAATCTTACTGCGGTAAAAAAATATATATAATCATAACTCATGATCACCCTACATTTTGTAATGCATTTGACACATGAATGATAAGTCACTACAAGCTAAGTAGGGTGAACAAAAGAAAATGGGTGTGAGACCTAATATTTAATGTTATTCAATTGCCATTACAACTAGATATTCTAAATCAGCATAAAGAAGTACATCAAAACAATATCTTTCCGTTCACGATTTAGGATTCACCTGTATATAATTTTGGTAAAGTCAATTATTAGTTCAATCAGAAAGCACAAACTCTTGAAGGTACAGGTATAATAATAACTGTTTGCCAACATTAAGCGAACTTATCTGACTAGGAACTGCCGAAAATATGTTTCTGAAATAGACGAGCAATTAACCCCAAGTTGGCGAAGATCGCGGGAACTCGCTCAACAAACTAACACAAATTAGCTGGAGTTTCGGCGTATAATTAGTATTGGTTTCAATAATTTACGTCACGAAACAGATTTTCTGCGCTAATCAATAGAAACTACTATCGGTATAGCTACATAATATTGGACACATACTAAGCAAGTAGTTATCCCCACGTCTTTTTAGGTGCCGAAATAAAATCAAATATATGCAATTAATGCACAATATTACATAACTAGACGGCGCCCGCAACTTCGTCCGCGGAGGAGAAAAAGTCATAACCCCTCTTTTATTCTTCAGCGTAGTTGGGCAAAAAGTATCCTTTCACCATCTGAAGATCTCCATGAAGCCACAACGACACATACAAACATACAAACAATCCAAAAAATATATTTTTCGATTCAGTGACCGCCAAATAGTCCGTACCAATCATTTTTTTGAAAACATTATTAATAATATTTTCTTCTGTTTCCGCGATTATTACTCATTGAAATAAAACAATTTGACGGATTATATTGCGTATATTACCTCATTTTAGTTCCCGACGTTTCGGACACGGGTGGAGTCCACCCGTGACCATGGAAAGCTGGAAAGCTTTCGTCATACGTCGAAATATACGCGATATAATCCGTTAAATTGTTTTATTTCAATGAACATTTTTAATGTACAGACACATCATTTTTACAACTTTATAATAGAATAGATAAAGAAGAATATTATACAGTTATTGATTTTAGTCAACTACTTATTAACATAGTTTTTTATTAAGTAGGTACTTCTTTTACAAGCAATTAGTTTGAGTAAACACATGAAAACAATACAACTTTTCACGAAAGACGCGGAGCGCGGGAGGTTCGCTTGCCGTTCTGTAGAACGAGTACCCTAGAGGGCTACTCCGAACCCCAAAATACGAAGTTCGTATTGCGTCATCCCGCTCATTCAAATACAGCTTAACATAAGAGCGAGAGAGACAACATGTTACGAACTTCGAATTTCGAGTTTCGGAGTAACCCCTCTGTTTTGCCACACGCCGTGTGGTGGGTGGGACCGAGCGAGCAATCACGCGAGTGGGGCGCGCGTTGTCATTTGTCATAGCAACGGGCGCGCGCGCAAATCTGAGTGTACCTATTACAATATTATAATTGATCATTTGATAACTACAAGTACCACAGGATGGCTGGCAATAGTTATGTCAGAATTACAAATGCAGATCAGCATTTGTAATTCTGACATAATTATTGCGATAAAAATGGAAGCCCTTTGACGAGAGTAGATCCGAATGTTTTTAGCTGCTCTATTCATGTGATATGTTTTCCTGATACCATAACTTATCTAATGTATATGCTTATTGTGTCAGTAGAAGTTTTGTCACATGGGAACAAAGGTTTCATTAATTCATTCATAAATTTAAGAGTCAAACTCTTGTCGGTGTAGCTGATGAAGCGTGAAGCTATTTTCATCTCGTTCTATCCAGGGCCACCTCCTTTATTCCACTATACGATATGACGTCTTCTCTTGTATTCGTTTCATGGAACTTATCCTGGTACAATTTAGAAGGAATTTTACTGTTGTCGAGTCTGCTTTGCTAAGATTTTAAAGCACAATATTTTTTTAACACAATTTCGCTTCTACTCAGTAAAAATGTCCACCTTCCTTTAGACTATAAGAATGAAATTACAGCAGACTGGCTAATTTTGACATAACAAAGTATACCTATAGTAAAATAGAGACAATGAGAAGAAATATGGGACACACATGACAGGAAACTGATACTGATTGAACCTGAATAACTACTCAAATACCCTGTTATTGATTGGTAAGCGGTTTTAAGTTCCTACAAACGATATATATAAAAGTTATTTATAAATCCAATAATGAAACTACCTATTTATTAGAAGCGTTTATGCTTTGTAAAGATTTAATATATCATAAAACCGTAAAAATGAATCAAAAGTCTGCGACGTTTTACTAAAGAATATTCCTCACATTTTTCTGGAAACCGTAACATGATTCCCAATAAAAATAACCAAAGCAAAACATAAACGTTTTGAATTTCAAGTTAGCTTTTAACTGGAAAGCGAACCTCGTTTCACAACACTTAGCGATAAAGTTGTTTTTCCCGATAATATTCTCGATAGTGCCAGAGAGTTAGGAGTTAATATCGTGATACTGTCTCACAATAAACTTTTCAACAAAAAAATAAAACCGACTCCAAAAAAACTAAAAAGTAAAAAATAACGCCATAATTCAGTTTCTTCAAATTACTTACAAGTAACCGTTTGTATACTCAATCTATACAGTATATACAATTAATGTTATTTTGGAGTCGGTGCCATCATGTCACAACTTACTAAAATCGTCAATTTTCAATATTTTACACATTATTTATATGGCACCGACGCCAAAATAAGATTAATTGTATATACTGTATAGATTGAGTATACAAACGGTTACTTGTAAGTAATTTGAAGAAACTGAATTATGGCGTTATTTTTTACTTTTTAGTTTTTTTGGAGTCGGTTTTATTTTTTTGTTTAATTTGTTTAAAAGTTTAGCATAAATCGGTGCTCCTGAGTCTTGAATGTTTTCTAAATATATTCGTAAATATATCTATTAAATATATCGTCGTTTAATACCCATAACACGAGCCTTATTGAGCTTATCATGGGACTAGTTCGATTTGTGTAAAAATGTCGTAATAAATTAGACTGCGATTAACTCCATACACTTGATTGCTATTCTTCTCTGTATATTCTTGGTCCTATTACCAATAAGATACCCGATGGCCGCCGAGCGCCGGGCGCGAAATACAATAGTTGCCTTGCTAATTCTAGAACAAGTGAAGTGTCAACTATTCCAACTAATCACGAGACTAGGCCGAGCCGCGGGACCCGACAACTTTGCAAGTATTCTCGAACAGCCTTGCTCGAGTGGCGGGTAATCTATCTACAGCTCAAGTTCCGTCACTTAGCGCAAAATGCGCACTAATAGCGAAGCTATTTGAGTCGAGGATAATAGGAATTCTGAAAGGATTGCGACCTAACAGTAGACGTTTGAAGATAACTCCGTAATAATCCAGATGAACGCATGACAATGAAGATACCTTTAGTCAAGAGAGACATAAAATTGGACTTTAAATCGGATTAGGAAACAAAAATCAGACGTTTTTATGTCCCAGTGCTGGGCTTGAACTTCTCATTGTGTAGAAAGCATGGCGCAGTCAAAGTTGAGGAGATTTTTAAACTGGAACATTTATGCGATGGTCCTATAATATAAATACGGGCCTCTTGGAAGCTCAGAATCACTCACCGAGCTATGGAAAGGCTATGCTCGGGATCAGAAATGAGGAGATTCGTAGACGAACCAAGGTCATCGACAAAGCAAACAGGGTAAGCAAACTGAAGTGGCAATGGGCAGATAGTTCGAAAAACCGATGGGCGTTGGGGCAGAAAAGTTGTTGAGTTGAGACCACGTACCGGCAAGTGCAGCGTGGAGGGCCACCTACGAGGTGGTTGAATGACCTGGTTAGGGTTGTGGGGATACGCTAGATGCGGTTGCCTCTATCCGGCCCATTGAGGAGCCCTGCGTCAAGCAGTGGAAGGACTATGGCTGAAGTGATGATGATGATGATAAGTCTGGATTCAAACGTTACTTTTTAAGATTAAACATTGAATGGTTACTATTGATTTATATACATTTTTCGTCCGAAAATGCATTTTACCTGTGTTATTTGAAATATTTGCAAACGTGGACCAATTTAGTGAATTGAAACCATCGAAAAATTCGGACCGAGTACTTCATGCAATGATGAAAAAGTACAACAGCGTGTGATACATCAGAAATGCAGAATTACCATTCTTCCTCGACTATTGGGCGGTGTCAACCGCCCGCCATGTAGCCTTTGTATCGAGCCGCATGTTTGATCGGGCATGCATATTCAACGGTTCCGTGTGAAGCGGCGCCAGCGATTCAATTTTAAAATCCTCATTTAATTTTAAGGCTTGTCAATAAACAGCCGGCCGTAAAAAGTAAAAGTCAATAGAGGCGATAATGCGTTGGCGGCGCGCCAGCTCGTTAAAATTCATGTGACTGGCGCCGAGCCAGGGAAAAGGATTACCGCAGCCTCTGGGCGGCACGGGCTTCTTGTAACGTTTTTGTTACCTGCAACTCTAGCGTAACTGAACTGTACGCCTTTTGTCACGCAACTAACACTATTTACGGAACTTTTTCCCTTTGGTATACTGCTAGAGAGACTGGTAAAAGGATTACTGCAGTCCCGCGCGGCATAGGCTTCTTGTAGCGTTTCTGCTACCTGTACCTCTAGCGTAAACTGTGCTGAACGCTCTTTTTCGTGCAACTAAAACTATTTACGGATCTCTTTCCCTTTCGTACACTGCTAGGGAGACTGGTAAAATATGGAGTAATGGATGATATGTCGTTCGACGAGCAAAGACGCCATCAAGTTGTTATTGGCTCTGCTGAGTCGCACCTAACGAAGAATGGTTATTATCTCGACCTAAAAGTGTTAGTATCGCAACCATAAAATTATATAAGTTTACGAATTCTGAGCCGGGGCTCCTCTCATCATAGAAAAATGAATTTGTTTGCTTTCATGTGGACGGACAAGTGTAGTAAAACATGGTACGGTACACGTGATGTCAGTTACATTTGAAATGATATAGAGGGGCAATTCAAAATTTTAACACTCAGATTTAAAATGTGCCTCCACACCGGTGCAAAAATCTATACTAAGTATTATAAAGTTGTAAAAATGAAATGTCTGTACATTGAAGATATTTAAAAAATATATATCGTAACAAAAAAATAATCCATAAATATCGTAACGGACTATCCCGTTACGATATTTATGGATTATTTTTTTGGATTTTTTGAATGTTTGTATGTATCTTCATCACGCCTTGCGGCTTCATCACGCCAAATCGGCTAAACGGATTTCAATTATTATAAACAAAAATCAGAAACAAATGAAAAAATTTTTCGACAATGGACTTGAACCAGTGCCTTGAGCCAGACCGGGGCAGCACGCTCTACCATCTGAGCTAATCAAGAGCTCAAGGCACTGGTTCAAGTCCAGTATCGTCGAAAATTTTTTTCATTTGTTTCTGATCTTTGTTTATAATAATAACGCTAGTGGAGTGATCCACTAATAAATTGCAAAAATTGTGATTATTATCATGATATTTACCTGTAAAGGTATCTGCTCGGGGTGAAAGTAACTTCATAGTTCTGCACTAGGCGGCGCTAACGGCTAAAGAGTCGGATGCACCATACAGAGATCCATAAGCAAGAACAGATGACAAAATTCGTCGACTGCTGGTGTGGACGATTAGCTCAGATGGTAGAGCGTGCTGCCCCGGTCTGGCTCAAGGCACTGGTTCAAGTCCAGTATCGTCGAAAAATTTTTTCATTTGTTTCTGATCTTTGTTTATAATAATAACGCTAGTGGAGTGATCCACTAATAAATTGCAAAAATTGTGATTATTATCATGATATTTGTAAAACAAAAAGTACGGATTTCAATTATTTTTGGTACACCGGTAGCTGGGTAACTCCAAATGGTTATAGGATACTTTTTACCCGACTACGCTGAAGTAAAAAGGAGGGGTTATCACTTTTTCGCGAACGAAGCACCTTCTAGTATTTTATAAATCTATAGGACATTCCATATATACAGCTCGTTTAAACTTGAAAGCGCTGTTAAAGCATAATAAGTCGTCAGTAAATGATGAGCGTCCCCCGGGACAGTCGTCAGCCCCGGGCGTTGGCCCTGTCGTCGCCATCTCCGTAATGGAATCCGAGATCTCGCAAGCTGCCCTCTACTCCTATACGTATAAGTTACTACGCATTCTGACTAACGCATCTGTCGGTCAGAGTAGAACTAGTTCAGAAAGGTATAAATGTGTTATCAGTCGAGAAACTGTTTAAAAATACATTTTATTTATTTGTTTATCGTTGCTTCGAACATATGCTCAAATTTTATTCTTATTGAGTAATTGAAATAAATATTAGAGGATAAAGTTTCACAAATCGAACTAGTCCCGTAGTAAGCTCCATAAGGCTTGTGTTATGAGTACTAGACGACGGAGGATATATTTAATAGATATATACTAAGAAACATCTAAGGTTTAAGAACAAATATTTGTGATCATCACACTAATATTTGTCCTTACTGGGATTTGAACCCAAGACCATTAGCATATTAGCAATGTCAAACAATTACTTTATTGCCACCTATTATTATAAGTTATAGATTTGAGTTACGTGTATTTAGGTCACGCAATTTACACTTTGCGGTTCTTCAGCTGAGATATGCATGCAATAAACACTAAAAAATTTAAGAATTATACTCGTACGTCAAGAGACAGATTTAATATATTTATGTATATCTATATACTCTGAGTGTATACCATAATGTATGACGTCTTATGATATTATCAAGTAATAACCGGAACAGAAAAACGAACACATTTATAAATGAGAAATTTGTTAAAATATATAATAAGCCGTTGATGGAATCGAGTCTGAAGCTTCAGGCAGATGACCATCTAATATCTACACTCATTCTAGAAATCGTCACTTCGGGCGAGATTGCCTCTTTGAATTGTCACTAAATTTCACAGAACGACATGCTATTACATGCATTATGCGTCTGCAGTTTCATTCTCATCAAAAAGCAACCCGACTAAACGGACTACAAATTGGTGGTTGTGCTATTTGTACTTGTTTGGTGCTATTACTATACATTTTTGATTTGCATGTCTATACTATTGTGTACTATGCTATGTTGTTATTATTCATATTTTTATATGGATATAAATTAGAGAGCAAAACAAATCGGTCCATCTCAATTCGTGGGTACAGTACAACATTTTATTTTAGGCTTTCTTGGCTATGTCAATATTTCAAAAACTACTTATTCGCGGATTGTGATTTTTTTTTTGTGACTATAGAATAGCTTGCAGTTTCAATTTTCGAAGCAGAACTCCGATATATTTAGCACTTTGGATGTTACAGATTTTTTGATACAGTAACACATGCTGACTCTTCTACTGATGATTGCCAACGCCGTTTTCAGAGACCCCGCACAAAACAATCTCGTCGTGCAATTCGTCATCTTCGAAGCGTAAGCAGGAGGACCGGTCGCGGTCGCCGAGCCCGCTCAGCTACAAGCGCAGCAAGTACGAGCCGCGGCTGCGCGGGCGCCCACCGCTACGGAGCGGCCTACCACTGACAGCCCGGCTAGCCAAGGGCGACATTACCAGCCTTAGCTTTTGATGTGTTTGAGGAAGGCCTACGGTTAACAGCGTGCTGATATAGCAATCATTGATTTTTACATGGCTGGTGACCAGCGTAGCTGGCCAAGGGTCACAGCACCAGCCATAGCTTGTGAGGATTTTAACAGACATCGTTCACCATTCACCGCATCGAAAGCATGGGATCACATTATTTAAGTTGTATTCTTCTAATATGGCGAAGTCTACTAATTACTCATCGCATATATTGAGCACCAGCCTTAGCTTTCGATGGAGACTGTATGGCTAGTAGTCTTCTAACGTCATGGACCGTCAGTGGAGGGCACCATCTGTGTTTGTTTCTGACAAGTTTCCGGTAAAGATCTTATGACTATTTTAATCTTGTTCCTGACCAAGAGTGTCCTCCCTAGGCGGAAGTTGGCGACATGTGAATAATCGAAAAAATTCGAAGGGCTGCTTATACATGAGCTGTCCAGATTGTACCACATCGGATGAATCACGAAAACACCAGCTGATCACGATACCACTTAACTATAAGCAATGCCGTTAGTCTTGACATTTTTCATGTGCCTAACTTCAAGAGAGTTCCAGGCATCAAACCAATAACTACCACCTATTGTGGACCATGCTGATGATGATGAGATTCATACTGAAACTCGATCAACGTATGATATACTCAAGTCTCAAGAGCAATCCCAAGAAGATAAACAAACCAAGCCGAAAGTTTTACGTAACAACCATAGCAAGTACGCTGGAAATCAAAACATTTACTAATAAGGCTGTTTGTAACTTTAACACTAAGAAAATATTGAATTTGTAACATGAGTTAGTTGCCTAAAAACTGTTATTTCTGCTATTTGAATTCAAGATTGTAAATTTATTTCACTCTGATTCTAGTCTTTTTAGATCTACCAATAAAGGAGTTGTATGTAATGAGATTGTTGGGTCACGTTTGGTTTATTCCCGTATTTGTTCCCCGAGCGAATGTTATCTGGGATACCGACCGAAACCATTTTATTCTGTAATGGGATGCAGATAGAGATGGTATCGCAGCCGGCACTGTGCGGCGTGTTCAAAGGCGGCGGCGGGCGGTTACCTTACCTGCATCACAATACCTGCACTTTATAATAGTATCACGATTTGCGATTTATGAGACGTTTCCTATTTTGCGTCAACTCATTATATGGACATCTTATTATAATGTTGTAAAAATGAATTTATTTTCAATTTTTATTTTTATTTTTTGTATATTTGTGTTTTGTAAAACGGCCAAACAGTTTTTAACTGTTTTTGGTACACGGGTACCTGGGCGTCCACAGATGGTTATACGATACTTATTACTCAAATACGCTGAAGACAAAAAAAGGAAATGATTTTTTTTCTCCTCTGCTGACGAAGTTGCGGGTATCTTCTATTTAGTCCTATATTATTCTACAGTTGTGAAAATTAAATATCAATAGATAGAAAATATAAATATAAAATATGGTAACGGACTAATTTTATTGGAGGTCTCTAAATCGAAGAATTTGTTTTTTTTTAATGTTTATTTGTACATATGTTATAACAGTCTTTTTAGGACGTTATCCACCGGGTCACTCACCATTGGCATGAAACTCGAAAAACCTCAGGGCGCCTTTTTATACTACTGGTTTTGGTATTGAATAATAGATGCTAGTTTTATAGGAGAAAGTCTTTTATTTTCTAAGTCCACGTAGTACACTTCCCGCGACACAGCACTTGGTTAAATTACGGAAAAAACACTGACCTTCCAGGTTGAAACGTTACATAATCCGCTGATGCCTCCAGGAAGCCGTCCTCGGACGCGCATGGGATACGTGGAAACCAAATCAGCGCCACATGCAGCTTTGAGGCTCTCTCTTCCCGGTTGGTTATGCCATATCAAAGTGGTACTATGCCGTAGGACCCCTACAACAAATTTTAGTTGGAGGTCGAAACTTTTTTCAAGCTAACACGTGTCAATAATTAATTAAATATACTCGGATGTACTTACAGTTTATGGGATAATTAAGTGGTGTACTGAAAGTGGACTTCCTCCATTTTAAGGTGAGTGTAGCTCACATTACTCTTCTTCTTTTCTACATTATGCTCTTTAACCTTCTCGAACTTTCATTACTTTGAGTTGGGGACAAATTGGCAGCCTTCACATGACCGTACAGGTTCGTTGCAAGAATTAAAAAGAACGAGTCATTGCCCTAGCGCCGCAATGAATTCTAGGTGGACAAATTCGGAACTAAACCACAGACTCGGCAAGCTACCACATAAATCAATACGCTTGAGAGCTTGGTGGTTCCTAACCTTTCCTAGAGATGGCGCTACGTTATAGTTAAGTTTACGTTAATGTTATGATTCAATTTTTTTTTTTTTTATTTACTTAATACTATTGCTTAAAATTCCAATTTGCATAATTTCTATGTTACAATGTGTCGTTGTGGCTTCATCACGCCAAATCGGCTGATCCGATTGCGTTGAAGAAAAAGAGGGCGTCTTCTAAATATTTATAATTATCGGAGTCGCGCACCGAGGGTTTCGTAGAAATTATTTGCTAGAAACGGCCGTATCTATAAAAATACAGTGTTATCAGAGCCCTACTCCTAAGCAAAATGCCATGTATGCCATGCTGAGCTGTATGCCATGTATGAGGAACGGTGGTTTAATACGAGTGATGAATTTAAAGAACATGTAAATCAATATTCGAAACAATTCAAAATTGATTGTCATATTGCCAAACGTAATTATTTATCCCAGAAAATCAAAAATAGTTCTAATATTATCAAAACCACCTGGAAAGTGATTAATGCGGAGACTGGTAGATCAAGGCACGCAATTAGTGATCTAGAATTAAAAATTGATGGCAAAATTATAGATTCTAGTTTAGATGTAGCAACAGAATTTGAAAATTTCTTCACCGATGTACCAGTATCCACAACAAAGTGTTTAAATTCATCACCTTCGTCTGCCGTTTTGTTGTTAAAAGAAAACGTCCCAGAATGTAGTAAGGACTTTTATTTTGAACATGTCAGTCCTTCAGATGTAGTAAAGGCATTTAAATCAATTAATGTCAAAAAAACCAATGACCTATGGGGGGTCTCAGTCCATGCTGTCAAATCCCTAATAGAAGTAATAGCGCCTGACTTGGCAGATATATTCAATAACAGTGTTGACTGCGGTGAGTTTCCTGATCTGATGAAACATAGCAAAATAACTCCTTTATTTAAATCAGGTAGTACCTCTGACCCCACTAACTTTAGACTAATATCTGTACTACCTACATTTAGTAAAATTTTTGAAAAGCTAATTCTATATCAATTGTTAAAACATTTTAATTTGAATAATTTGATGCATAGTAAGCAATTCGGTTTTACGCGGGGTCGCTCGACATTCAACGCCGGAGTTGAGCTCGTAAAACACATTTTCGATGCCTGGGAGGAATCGCGAGATGCTTTAGGCATCTTCTGTGATTTATCTAAGGCCTTCGATTGCGTTAATCATGAGACACTGATCAGGAAGCTACACCACTACGGAATTAAAGGATTAGCACTAAATTTATTAGAGTCTTATTTAAATGGTAGAATACAAAGGGTTGACGTGAATGGAAAGCGTTCACCGGGGTCATTCGTCTCTATGGGTGTGCCGCAGGGATCAATATTGGGACCTTTCCTGTTCCTTATCTATATAAACGACTTGCCACACCTCGTAAAGACCCACCATGAGATAGTTTTGTTTGCAGATGATACGTCTCTAATTTTCAAAGTCGTACGAAATTAACGATCCTACAATGACGTAAACAATGCTATCTGTGAAGTAGTAAATTGGTTTAATGTAAATAATTTATTGTTGAATGAGAAAAAGACTAAATGTGTTAAGTTTGTCACGAGTAACGTAAAACACGAGCAAGCAAGCGTTATGGTTAAGGGTGAGGAACTGGAACTAGTTAATAGTACAGTCTTTCTCGGTATAACATTAGATTCTAAGCTCCAATGGGGTCCCCATATTGCTAATCTCTCGAATAGACTGAGTTCTGCAGCTTTTGAAGTAAGTAAGATTCGTCAATTAACAGACGTGATAACGGCTCGATTAGTGTATTTCAGTTATTTGCAGAAGCGGGCTGTTCGTGCGATATATAAAATTAACTATAGAGACTCGCTTAGAGATAAGTTTAAGGACATTAATATAATGACAGTGCATTGTCAATACATTTATGAGAATATTATGTATGTACATAAAAATATTACCCACTTTAAAAAGAACTGTGATATACATAATATTAATACTAGAAATAAGCATAAGCTCGCAGTGCCTGCTACTAGGCTCCATAAAATAAGGAGATCATTCATGGGTAACTGTGTGAGATTTTATAATAAACTTCCTAGCAGCATAACTGAGTTGTCTATTGGTAAATTCAAAAATATTGTGAAACGAAAATTATTTTCTAAAGCTTATTATAGCACACAAGACTACATGAATCATGAAGCCGCGTGGGATTAATGTAAATTATAGCGTCATGTAGGTATATGAATAATTATTTTAACGAATACCTAAGGTATTATTATTATTTTAATCTTAATTGTTTTATATACTCTGACATTTAGAATTTTATTCTAGACACATTCTAGATTATTTATTTTTTATTGACAATCCTTTTGGGATTTATCTTATTGATTATTTTAATTTTAAAAATGATGATTTTATCAATAATATTACACTTAAGTTAAATGATCTGATTAGGTTTTTCTGGGTTTCCCTAATCCTTGCAGCAAATGTTGGATCATATTGTATTTCTCCCAGCAAACATTCACTCTCATGTAATTGACACTTCGAAAGTGCTTGTAACTAGGCCTACTTGAATAAAGAATATTTTGATTTGATTTGATTTGAAATGTACGCGGTGTTTAATCTTTTTTTTTTATATTGGTTACTGACATAGACAGACAGACGTAAAATTATACTGTTTTTAGTATTTGTTGGTATAGCGGCAACAGAAATATCTGTGAACATTTCAACTGTCTAGCTATCATGGTTCGAGAGATACAGTCTGGTGACAGACGGACAGACAGACAGGGGTGTCTTAGTAATAGGGTTCCGTTTTACCCGTGGATACGGAACCCTAAAAATTATTATAGGCACTATGTTTTGCTTGATCCACAACACATTATCTCGCCAATTTAAAGTTCATCAACATATCAGCCCAAAGATGTCCACTGCTGGACAAAGGCCTGCCCCAAGGATTTCCATAATGACTGGATTTAGAGTATAGAACACAAAAAAAACCTAAAGTAAGCTACAAACATCACATTTTTCTTACCCCTTATGTCATATCGGTTTTGGTCTGTACCAAAAAAGTAAGTTGTAAATAATTAAATCATTCTTCATTCCGTAAGCAGGCCGCAAGGGCACTTTTACAAGTCTGGCTCTATGGCATTTCCCAAGACGAGACCGCTTTTGAGAAGAAAGCCGAAACAAACTCAACAGTCAGTATTTTTTTCTAAATAATTCTTATCTATTACAATATATGTACTTAAGCCTATCCTAAATATATATATTTTTTTGTTTTGTATCAGGTACAATCTTATAATAATTTACCTAGTCCCAAACTAAGCAAAGCTTGTACTATGGGTACTAGGCGACGATATACATAATACATAGACAAATTATAATACTTAAATACATAGAAAACATCCAAGACCCAGGAACAAATATTAGTGCTCATTACACAAACACTTGCCCTGGCCGGGATTCGAACCATGCACCTCCAGCTTCGTAGGCCGTTGTACAAGCCACTGAGCCAAACGTGTCGTCCGTTGTGACATTGCAACATAAAAGAGTAGAAATTAAATAAAACAGAACTAAAAAAAATCTATACTAAATTGTTGCCATGTTTAAGCAGTTTGCGTCAAAAATGTCACAGTTACGTAGAAAGTGGCGCCCTCATCTAATTTCTTCTCTTTTATGTCGCACTGTATGATGAATGTTTTAAGAGGATGTACTAGTGGCCGTTCCTCCATACAAACGTAATCTCCCGTTTCCTCCCTGGATAATTGTCTTAGAGCATATTTTTTTATAGATATAAACTATACTTATCTGTGCCTTTGTTTTATTTTTCTTCATAATCTGTTTATTTTAAGAATTAGAGGCCCTCTTAAACTGCAAAAAATGCCACCATCCGGCGCCATAAACACACGTTTAGTCAACAAATTTAACAAATATAAAGGAAAATAGTAAACATAAAAGCATAGCCGAAGCCTTCGTTATAATATATAAGAAAGAAAAACTAAAATTAGTCCAGTTTTGGAAGAGAAAATAGGGTATTACGAAAACCTGTTTTCGCCAATTATTTGTCGGTCAGATCGTTCCGAGCTGCAGTTGTCCCTTTTGCACTATAATACGGGGGATTTGAGGCGATGCGATAGCAATAGTTTTTAAAAGTACCTAATTTTCAAAAGGCCTTTTGCTAGTATATCCTCTTAAGTATAACCTGCATGCGTAGTTCTGCACGAAAACATTTCAAAACTTAACATTGTACCCACCCTGTGTAACCGTGTACCAGAGCGGGGACAATGGCGTCGATGTCGACAATCGCCCGATCGCATCGCGCGTAACAAGACGGAGTAATGACGCGCGATTCTACCTGCGATTGCGATTTTATTTATTGCGGATTTGGCCCATACCTCTCGGAGCGGTCGCATTTTTAACCGGGCGATAAGTATCTCGTAAAAAATCTTTCAGGGTACAAGGTTTTTTTTTGTAAAATAAACATCTACCTATGGATATAGATTTTGCTTGGAACGACATATCCCCCTGAGGCCTCGTGTACTTTGAAAGTACTAATTAAAATCGAGTTTGGAACTCTCATAAAATTCAAGAAGGTTCGAAATAAAAAAATGCAAATATCACTTTCGGCATCATGGGGACGAGTTTACGAGTATATCTAGTGAATGGACACGTCTAAAACACTACGATGCTGTGTCTATTTCTTTGAACTTTTTATAGTGTCCTAAAAGGTGCCCGCAACTTCGCCAGCGGAGAAGAAAAAATCATAACATAACTTTATTCTTCAGCGTATCTTAAAAGTATCATATACATCTGTGGATGCCCAGCTTCCCGTGTAGGTACCAAAATAGTTAAAATCCTTTTAGCCTTTTTCACATGATGAAACCACAACGACACATATAAACATTAAAAAATAAAAAAAAAACAAAAAACAAATTGATGCACTTTGCTGCTATAGCTGTTAACTGCATCAAAATTTTTTATCCCTTCATATTGTACAATTTTTGAATAGTGCAGATGTTTGGTAATTATCGTATAAAATAATGATGAATACAATTTTACACTTGTGGATATTGTTTAGTTCATATATTTATGAAGTTTTATCTTACTATTTCAAACTTGGTTTAATACGGGAATGTTTATCTGAACTAAATATAATGTTTACAGTTCTATAAAAACGAAATGTAGTGAAGAAAATATTACGGCAAAAAATTTTCTCGTTATTCATGAAAAAAAAAAAACGAATATTTACACATTATTGCCATCAAAAGGCGCCTTTTTAGGGTTCCGTAGCCAAAATGGCAAAAACGGAACCCTTATAGATTCGTCATGTCTATCTGTGTATCTGTCTGTCTGTCTGTCCGTCCATATGTTACAGGCATTTTACTCAAAAACTATAACTGTACATTAATGAAATTTGGAGCATAGGTGTCGTGTGTAAACCGCTACTTAGTTTGATAGTTAAATAAAAGATATATATATTTCTAGGAGGAGCCCTCCATACATGTAATCGAAACTGAAAAGAAAATCAGCAAATATCAATGTGTGGCACATATTTCGACAGGTCTTCTAAAAACACTTTGAGCTTTCAAAAAAAAGTTTTTAATTTAGTTAACATTTTTCGAAATATTCGCTCCGAAAGTAGCAAAAATTGTGTCCTCCCTCTCTATTTTCTAAACGGTATGTTCAAAAAATTTGAATTAATTTACAAATATAAATACTTTCAACGAAAATTGTTTTCAACATGATCGGACATACCGTTTTTAAGTTCTTGAAAAAAAACTGCACTTCTCAGCAAAAAGACTTAAGTGCCGGGGATATACGCTCTTTTGTTAGTGTTTTTTTTCCATATCGTATTTTTTTTCATCTGTAGTGCATTTTTTTGTATGAACGGCTGCGGAACCCTTCATGGGCGAGTCCGACTCGCACTTGGCCGCTTTTTTCAACTATAAGATTTCAAAAAGCTTGAAAAAATTTAAAGGCAGGGAGCGTTTAAATTTCTTTGTAGCACTTTTTGTGATTCGTTCATCAGCCTCTCTACTCCATAAGCAAACAAATCACTTTCAGACTGCTGGAATAGGTAATTGCTGAGCGCAGTCGTTCGCGGTTTTTTTCGTCATCGGTCTTTGCAGATCCTCTGGCCTGCTAATGTGGCCCGTTACTGCACATCGTATATTTTATTATACACAGGAGGCTGGGGTATGTAAGTGTCTGCTCTCTTGACGAAAGACAGGTCTTTGACTACATCAGATGGAAAACGTCCAGGGGACTGAAAGGATAGTCGTTTGCTGTTCTAATCTAGGGTATCAAAAGCCGCAAGCTTGACATAGAATAGTTAAAGCCTACATATATTTAGACACTTAGATAAACGAACGGCATTGTTACGACGTGCCCGTCACGTGCTGCGGTTGCGGTCGCCCGGAATGACGATTGAAAACGTTGCTAACGTGGTTGCCATATTTATACAATTACTGTAACAGATTGCTAAATTGAAGCTAGACTGAAACAAGAGTATACACACCCAGTTGTAACTTTTTTTGGGAGCGTTCAAGTATTACGTAACGAATTTGGGGGGAGGGGGGATCTTGTAAATGCGTTACAGGGGCTCTGAAATTCAAAATACGAAGTTTATATGGCCATCCCGCTCACTCAAATACAGTTTATAATGAGAGCGAGAGAGATTTCGAATTTCGAGATTCGGAGTAACACATCTGCTTTGTTGTAAGTGACGGATGGGTGCGGTTGCGGTCGTCCAGAGTCCTGAATGTTCGTTTTTCCATTAGGGCTACTGGCGTCGGGGCCTTTTACGCCCGGTGAGTGGTACAGTACTGAAACGGACTTCAGCACGACGACACGTAAACAACGCGTGGATATATCAATGGTATCGTGAAGCCATGTATCGATAAGAGATGCCGATGTCGTATTTAAACGCCATTACGCGTACGTACTGAAAGCGAACGACAAACCAAATAGGAATCTCTCTCCCTCCGTTCCGCGTCCTACCCACCCCGCGCACTCACACACGCACACGGCTACAATTCATATACAATGCACATGCAGTTTTGCCGGGCCGGTACCGAGTGAGAAGTTTGCTACCCCGGCAACGGTGACGGCGCCGGCGGGACTTAACGCCGGGCAGGCGCCGGCGCCGGTAAGTGAAAAATCGCTTTTTCACTTACCAAAAATGGTGCCAGAGAAGCAAAAATGTATAAAAATCTATGGATCGCTCCATCAGATCGTTGGTGCCGGTGCAAGGTCGGATAGAAGAAAAACGCCCAATAAAGATTGGGTTTTCAATCGTCACTCAGGCTGCTGACACTGGTTGCATTGCTACGTGTAATTGTGCAGTGCGCCTATAATTTGTGAAGTTTATTTAGAATATTTATTTTATTTGTTTATTTAATCTTTATTGCACAAAACAAAACCTATCGTACAAAAGGCGAACTTAATGCCATAAGACATTCTGTTGCGGTCAACTTTATGTTAAAGGACAAAAATTGTGGGCGGCGCTGAGACTTGTATAACTACTAACGGGTAGCTAGGTATCTCCAGATGGTTGTAGGATACTTTTTACCCGACTACGCTGCCCTGTACTACTAGAAGATGCCCGCAACTTCGTTCGCGGAGGAGAAAAAGTCATAACTCCTCGTTTTCTCTTCAACGTACTCGGGTAAAAAGTATCCTATAATATAACCATCCGGAGATACCCAGCTACCCGTGTACCAAAAATTGTTGAAATCTGTTTAGCCGATTTTGCGTAATGAAGCCACAACAACAAGTACACACATACAAAAATAATTTTCGTTTTAGTGACCTCCAAGTAGTCCGTAACAATCACTTTTTGAAAATATTTTCAATGTACACACGTTTCATTTTTACAACTTTACAATAGTATAGATATTTATTTTATTATAAAGATTTATGTAGCAATAAAACATATTATAATAAGAATATAATAATAACGTGTCGAGTAGTACTCTGCTTGTAAGACATGAGTAACCGCTATTGTAAACTAAATATGTCTGAGTATTACAGTAGTTTTTAAGTTTGAGAAATTATAATATTTTCTTCTGTTTCCGCGATTATTACTCATTGAAATAAAACAATTTAACGGATTATATCGCGTATATTATCTCATTTTAGTTCCCGACGTTTCGGAAGCTTTCCAGCTTTCCATGGTCACGGGAGGACTGAGAAAAGATGTATTTTCCTCTGTCAAAGTTACAATTTGTGCAAACTACCCATTTTTTGAAAAAACACAAATAAAGGTGTACATACATGCCAGATGGGCCTAAGCTGTAAAGACAGTTACACATGTGCCAGAAGGGCTTAATTATTTTATTCTAATAATTTACCAAGCAGCATTTCACAAATGAGGCGTACTGAGGAGAAAAGAAACGCTGCAAAGAAAAAACGAAACGTCGGGAACTAAAATGAGATAATATACGCGATATAATCCGTTAAATTGTTTTATTTGAGAAATTATTTTAAAATATTGAGACACATAAGAATGTTTATCGGTTTTAATGAATTTGCACTTTTTATATTAAAGATTTCGATCCTACATTTGGTACACGAACTTTCATTACGAGTTAGGATAAAAAGCTCTTGAAAATACTCTTTCGCCAAAAAACCCATATCGTTAAAAAGTTGTCATTTTCACAATGATTTCGGTTAAGCATTTCCTCGCGCCTCGAGGCAAATCCATAAGTCTAATACGTTTGTCGACGGAAATGATTAAAAGTTGACGCAACAATTTCTATGTCGTAATTGTATCGCCACAAGTCACCGCGGTGCCGCCGCGAGCGCGGTAATGATGATCGCGGGACTGACGGAGGCACCGGAATGACGCGCGTGGGATTACGGTAATGATGCTAATCGACGCGGCGGCTTAATGATGTTTACTTGCTTCCATTTTTAGATCGATGTAAGTAAATGTTACAAAAAGTTTGACGTTACTGTGGCATAGCTTAGATTTTATTGTACATTGTGCACCGTGGGCGGTAGAGAAGGAATTACAAACGAGAGTACATTGACGGCCAAAGCCGCAGGCTGAGGGCTTCAATGACTCGAGTTATTATATTTCGAACGCAATTATTATTTTTCGACAATAGTAGGAGCTTTCTCAGAAAAAATTTAAAACTCAAAATGAATTTGAAAATTTTGGTTCCTCAGACAATTTTTCATATCTCTTATAGTGGACCTTCGCGTCCGGACCCATTTGAATAGCTTATAGTCAGTATAATCCTAAAGCCAATAAATTTCTCATGTTACCGTGATTACTTCAACTGTCAATAGGTTGATTCAACTCATCCTTTCTCATTACCAACTTTCACTCTAAATCAGGTCAACCTTGTCGAGAGCGAACGTAATCCCAGGTCCTAAAAAATAAAGGATAAATTCTCATTATGTTATCGAGACACTTAAGCTCTTATTCACTGGGTCCCTACAAACGCGGGCAACGAGTGTTGGATTTAATAATTAACGGGGTTTTTGGGGGCATAAATAATGCGTGGGCGTCGTTAATCCGGCGACCTCATTAGCGCCACTATTAACAGATACGGGGGACAACTTCTGTACAGGAAACTGCTCTCTAATTGGTTAAGTGATTAATTACTGGTCAACGTACCTGTGTAAGCCATTGATTCACGTGTTTCATTATTTTATATCGAAATAATACACTATTA
Source organism: Hedya salicella (assembly GCA_905404275.2). Classification (NCBI taxonomy): domain Eukaryota; kingdom Metazoa; phylum Arthropoda; class Insecta; order Lepidoptera; family Tortricidae; genus Hedya; species Hedya salicella. The sequence goes on along the minus strand of FR990109.1, from coordinate 23,684,607 downwards.
TTACAAACTAGCTTCTGTCCGCGACTTTGTCCGCCTTAAATTTATTTATCGCGGATAAGGCTATTTATCCGGGATAAAAAGTGGCCTATGTCCTTTCCCGGGACTAAAACTATCTTCATAATTTCATCCAAATCGGTTCAGCGGTTAAAGCGTGAAGAGGTAACAGACAGACAGACAGATACACACTTTCGCATTTATAATATTAGTATGGATAGGAATCAACTATTTTTTTCTCTGTCTGTTACCTTTTCACGTCTAGATCCGAGATCCCTAAACTTATTAAGATGACAATTAGTAAAGATATACTTTGTGATCTTGGAAAGAAAATATAATAGTTTTTAACCCGGAAATCATCCCTTAACACATTCGCAACCGCGAGCCCGCTGGCGGGTGCTCTGCTCGTAGCTAGTTTTCGCTATATACGATTATTCCATGTTGGTTACGAGCGTAGCGCTACAAAAATGTCGTTTGCAGAAGTGTTAACCCGTTAAGCACGCTAGACGCACACGTGTGCGTCAAACGATTTCTGAATTTAGAACCTACTTTCCACTATATGAATTCCACTATGTATGATTGAATTTTCATAAGATTTTCTATTGACAGAACCCTCCACGGATTAAAAGTGGATCACTAAAGAAATACCGCATTAGACCATATTCCCAAAGTTAGTCGGCCTTAGGCTGTCATGGACGTCTCAAAACAGAGCATTTTATTTAAGTGATTTCTGTAGCGTTTCCATATCTTTTTTGTTGCCAATTATTTAACGCATATAAATACGATCGTATATAGGTCCTCGTCAACTTTTGCTATCTTCACTTAGACCTGTTGTCTATCAGTGACTAAATTATCTACATCGATACTCTATTTTTTATAATTTCACTTTAGTTATTACTTACACCATTACAACCAGGTGTAATAGGCCCGGTTTATAATACATGCTGTATAAGTCAACATAAATATTATTATCTCAAATACATTTTCTTTATCACGTCGAAAAAGTCTCGGGTTAAAGGCTTTTAAGCGAACCCTTCCGAATGCGATAAGCGTAACTTAGCTGGTTCCGGAAAGCTAAACAAATCCCACCGCAATAAATGATCCCAACTCAAAGATGAAACTATAAAACTTCCCGATTCCGATGGCATATAGATTACCTCAAGCCGTATTTAAAGAAGCAAGACTTTATCTCGTTTAAAAAGGTCTTAACTGTTGCGATTTTCATAGTAATGTAGGTCATTTCGTAAGAAGGAGTGCACACACTTGCCGGTCACGATCTAAAAATAAAAACCCACGCCAGGTCACCCGCAAATACTATATCACTTAAACGTTTTTCGTATTCAGCATCGGTTAGTTTCAAAGCGTATTCTTTTGCAAGGAACCACTTGTCTGAAATTCGGGTTTTTTTTCAACCTTATGTCGACGGAAGAGGGATATCCGGACTGGAGTTTTTATCGTGGTGAAGGTGTATTCCCTTCGCGGCTGCCAATCGCAGTGAAGTAAAGTCGCCGCGTGAGCGTCCATTACAAGCGCCATCCTTTCTAATACCACTACTTTAAACCGAAACAGCGTAAGAACGTTGGGACCGGGAACATTCATAGGACCTTTTAGATGGAGAATTACATACAGCCTTTGCTTTTTAGCCTTTGAATTTGAAATAATACCATCACGCGCGCGCGCGTGCCGCGAATACTGCGGTGGGCGATAGTGCGCCAGCCGCGATGGAACTGTAGGCTAGGGCGGTTATGGCACGTTTCACAAAGTAGGATTTTCATTGACATGGGAGAAGGAGACGGTCTTGGAATATTTGGACACGCTCCGCCTTCATTAATATAATTAACAGATAGGTATGGTAATTTACGCACTCTGTCAAATTACGCCCGAAACTCAGAAAACGTACTAGTTCAAGTGAGCAACGTCACAGCTCACGCACACATAGAATACACCAATAGGAGCTAAAAGTGATACATAATATACAATAGGTAAAATACAAATACTCTATTGCATACCTCAGCAGAAGCAGTGGTAAACAACAGGCGGTATTATCGCTAAATATCAATCTCTTCCAGGCAAACTTAATGTCTTTATATTTGTAGAAAAAAATAATTTAAAGTTTAGTGGGCGTTAATTGCCTGTAGTACCTCACTTTAATTAGGTATTAGCAACTTGTTGATTTGATTCAAAAATATCCAATTTATATGCTTTAGTTAAATTAAATAGTTTATAATATAAAAATAAAAAGAAACATATAAAATGCATATACAGGATATAGACACATTATAACCATACCTCGCAACGGAGGTAGCAAAATCGTAGCATATGACAGTTTTATGTTAGGGTTGGCGATTACGAGGAATCATTTACTTACTTTATGGTACGCATGTTTTATAAGTACAATTTAATGATAACCTCACTGGCCCTCTTTAGATATAACCTTGTTTAATTTCATTTTTTGATTGATCAAAGAAAATAGATCAATATGTCAATTTCATCAATGTTAAATGTGTTTTAATGTGTGGTGTCACTGTGATCAGAGTATAATAAAAAAAATGACTGCACAAATCCTAGTACAAAAAGTAGACTGATAAAAAAATTAATCTGTTAAAGTCATATTTCATGTCACAAGGAAACTGATATTCAAATAAATCCCACGTAAAGTCAAAATAATTATTTAAAGAAGATGGTGCCTTTCATTCTTTACATTTATCGACAAGGACGTAATCATACAGGAATTTGTCGAGGTAAATGAGATATTTTAGATAATAAATTTGATGATTTAAATACCATTGTGCTTTTATTAGTTCCTAGTACATAGTGATAACTCTGACGTACATCTGCTACAGATTTGCTAGTTCGATTGCGGGGTATGATTATAACAAACCTAATCTAGGGTGCAGCCGGGAGTGGGGCAAGGCTAAAGCTATTAGTGGTGGCCTTGGAGAGAGGAACCTTCTGATGATGCACGCAGCGCGCCTTATCCAGGAGTTTCTGTATCTGACCCTTGATTCAGCCATTTGGCGAGAGTGTCTAGAGATGTAAGTCAATTATATTATTTTATATATCGCACTCGCGCACGAGACAGTGGTGTCCCGAACCTTTGAGAGGCGTGCGCGGAGCCGAAGTCAAAGCGTAGAGCCTTTTAGACAATTTAATAAAATTTAAGGGGTACTCCGCGCAGGTTCTTCTTGCCCTTATCATTGGACACGCACAGAGACAGCACCCGCTAGATGCAAGAACTACTGGATGGATGGGGTCTTAATATACTGGGCTATGGGATTAAAATGATGGAGTAAATACTGGGCTATTGCTTTAGACAGACGCACGTCTACCAAGAGAAAGTGTCCCATGGCTAAAGGCACCGGTAGACGATAACTTGCCCCCCGTTAGACGGGCCCCCGTAAACAGCGCACTATTCCTTAAAATTATATTAGCTCACGGCATGAATGTTTTTAATATCAATAAGATTTCTGCATTTATTCTATTCGTTTTATCTCAATGAGAAAATCCCATCACTCCGCGAAATAAGGACAAATCAACACTTGCAACTATTATTTTCAGTACGTCTATTCACAGCAATCCATTAACAGAAGATTCTCAGAACCTATCGATTGTAGACTCAATGGATACAGCAATCTCCTAGTATAATTTATCTTTCGATTTCGATGACGGCATCTAGGTATGGCGGTTGTAGAACATGTGGCACTGAATTAAGTGTCTCGAGAGGAGGCTCGGAGTGCTGACTGAGCACTAGGAGTGGTTCGGCGCCAATTTCATCAAGGAAGCCCGTAAGTGCTGACGAGGTGCTCTGGAGCAGTGAGTGACGTCGAGTCCGCCTCCAGACTTGCGTCTATCGGTCTATATACTTGATGCCTCCTTCAAGTGCCTCAGTTCATTCGAATCGACATACGAATCTGTAGTGTAAGAGAAACGTCTTGAACTCGTTTGTAATAATATTTTGACGACACGTTTGGCTCAGTGGGTAGTACAACGGCCTACGAAGCCAGCGGTCCCGGGTTCGAATCTCGGCCAGGGCAAGGGTTTGTGTGATGAGCACGAATGATTGTTCCTAGGTCTTGGATGTGTTCTATGTATTTATATATTCTACGTATTATAATTTATCTATATATATTAATAAATTTTCTAAATTTTCAGTGACCAAGAGGGCGTAATACACCTTACGTATATTCCAAATTACAGTCAATTATAACTTGTATATAAAGATTCATTGCAAGTCAAAGTTTCTTAATTTTGTCACTCACTCACTCACCGATCATAGAAATTCTAAGTTACTTCCAGCAGACGCACAAGGTTCAAATTTTGAACCCTATTAGTGTTTAGTCTGTAAAGCACCAGAAAACTTAGACATTTTGCAAATTCAGTCTAGTATTCCAGATATAACAGGTATATAAATAAATTTGTAATGCAATAGAAATGTATGCGATTACAAAGTTACATTTGCACCTCAGATAAACAATACAATTTTTCGTTACTTAAAAGCGAAGCCTTCAAGGAGTGGGAAAGGAAGAGGGTAAGGAAGAGGGGAAAGAGAAGGGTAAGGAGGGGGAAAGCAGAGGGAGAGAATGGTGGTAAGAAGGGGGAAATGGGGAGGTAGAAGAATGGGAAGCGGAGGGGCGGGAAGAAAGGAGGGGGAACGAAGGGGGAAAGATAGAGGAAGGAGGAGAACGGAGAAGATGAAAGGATGGCAAGGGGAGAAGGGAAAGGGGCAAAGGAGAAGAGAGGGGAAGAGGGGTAGATAAAAGGCAAGATACCAAATACCAGAAATAAGATATCAGATATACCCGTTACCCCATACCAGATACCTGATCTGTAGCGATCAATACTAGATAAAGATAGCGATCAATATTACTGAATAAATTAACCGTCACAATAACAGTTGTTAGTTCGGTGAACATTTATGAATGACAAAGGTATGGGGTAGATCCTTCCCTGGATAGGTACTACTGAGTAAATTAACCGACTTGGTTATTATATCTCACAACTTTTTGTGGTAGAAAAGGTAGCGAGACTTGGCAATCTTTTTACATGTTATGTTTTTGATGGGATTGGAATGGGGTTTACTGTACAGTTTTGTCTATAAAATACTGAGCTGTACAAGTTGTGTATGTAAGAAACAAAATAATGTACATTTTACCGCTGGTAAGACTTTATAGAGAACGATTACTTAACATACGTAAATATAATTCATACAAGATCTTTGTACCACAACCTAAATTATCATTGTTTATGGATGACAAGTTATGGCCAGTGGGAATCCGGTTTCGGAGGTTTATTTATTTTGAAAATACATCCGTGGATATCATATCAGGCAAAAGTAATGAAAAGACTGCTAATTTAATTACATTATGGACTCAAAAAATAAAGAAGAAACGAATGTTAAGTTTGTAAGTTTTAATTGTAGATCAGTAATGAGGTCCATTGACACCGTGAGGTCTGCAGACGTAGTAGCTCTGCAGGAGACATGGTTGTTACCACATGACATACCCTACCTGGCAACTATAGATTCCGACTTCGCGTACACCGGCAAGTCGGCCGTTGATACTTCAACGGGAATGTTACGAGGTCGACCGTACGGAGGCGTGGCGATTCTTTTTCGGAAAAGTTTGTTTACTAACGTAAATATAGTGCCGTGTAAAAGTGTACGTCTTGTAGCAATTAAGATACCGATAGCGGATCGTTCTTTTATAGTCATTTCTGTATATATGCCTACGGACTCACCGGAAAACCTATCCGAGTTCACCGAGTGCATGAGTGAGATGAGTGCGCTAGTAAATGAGTGTGACATCGCGAATGTTTTTGTGCTCGGTGACTTTAATGCGCACCCGGACACTCTATTTGGTTCCGAGCTCGTTACTTTTTGTGCAGAGGAAAAGTGGATATGTGCGGACATGGAGTTTTTGGGAAAACTTCGGACACGTATACGTATGTGAGTGACGTCCATGGTAGTAGAAGATGGCTAGATCACTGCGTACTTTCTGAGGCTGCTTGGAAGTCGCTCACAAATGTAAATGTAAACGTAAATTACTCAATATCATTGTCTGATCACTTTCCTATTGGAATTCAATGCAATTTAAATGTATTTCCTCCAATTACAGTCGCAAATAATCTTGTTAATATAATAATTTGGGGTAATAGGGACCCACAAGAAGTAGACTTGTATACAAAATACTGTAACAATAGCTTAAGAGATATTAATTTTCCAGTGCAACTTGAAGCATGCTGTGATAGATTATGTGATAACATAGAACACAGACTGATTATTGATAACATGTATTGTTGTATTGTTAGAATTTTAAGTGAAAGCGCAACTTGGGCCCATTCCAGTATTCATAGGTGTCATAAAAAACGTATAGTGGGCTGGAATAGACATGTATACGATGCTCATACGGCAGTAAGAGTAAGCTTCAAGAATTCAGTGTATTGTAGTAAGCCATCGTCTGGACCAGTATATGACAAAATGTGTGGGGACAGGAAATCTTTTAAGTCAAAGTTAAAATGGTGCCAAGATAATGAAGAGCAAATAAAAATGGACATTTTAGCTACTCATCATAAATCCCACGACTTTGGACAGTTTTGGAAATGCACCAATAAACTAAGTCCTCGTTCTTGTCTGCCAGCGAGTGTTGGGGGTCTTAGTGAGCCTACCTATATTGCGAATGTTTTTAAGGACCATTTCCAGGTTAAGTCACCTTTGGGACCGGCTCATGTAGATCTTTTGTCTGCACCTAGTCTTGGGGTACCGCGAGTACGTTTCACGGCACGGGATGTAACAGAAAATCAAGATTATGAAGCGTGGTAAGTCCCCTGGGCATGATTCGCTTAGTATCTGCAGAATGCGGGCGTGCACCTGCCCAGGGTTCTTGCCATGTTTTACACCTTCTGTGTGAGACATGCATACCTGCCGTGCGACCTGATGAAGACGCTGGTTCTGCCGGTTCCAGAGAACAAAACAGGAGATGCATCGGACAAACGCAACTACAGGCCAATCTCATTGGCTACAGCCCTAGCTAAAGTACTGGACAGCTTGCTTGATAGACATATGAGCAAATATATATACTTACATGATGCCCAGTTCGGTTTCAGACCCGGATTATCTACAGAAACGGCTGTTCTTTGTTTCAAGCATACTGTCCGGTACTATACCTCTAGAGGGACACCTGTGTTTGCATGTTTTCCAGATCTTTCCAAAGCGTTTGATCTAGTCTCTTATGATAAGCTTTGGAAGAAACTGGAGAACAGTTCAGATGTACCCCACGAACTAATTGACATATTTAGTTACTGGTATAACAATCAATGCAACTATGTAAGGAGGGCAGGCTCGCTATCGGACATGTACAGGATGGAGTGCGGTGTGAGACAGGGTGGTTTATCCTCTCCAAGGCTCTTCAACCTGTACATGGACGGGTTGATCCGTGAGCTCAGCGGCTCCGGCGTTGGTTGCTCAGTAGATGGCACTTTCTTTAACAACATTAGCTACGCTGACGATATGGTGCTGCTGAGCCCATCGGTTAACGGCCTTTGTAAGTTGCTTAACATATGCCAGCAATATGCTGCGACTCATGGCCTTGTGTACAATGTGGAGAAGAGTGAATTGCTAGTGTTTAAATCAGGAAACAAAACGTACACTGATTTTCCGCAAATTATGTTAGGATGTAGTCCGCTTAAACAGGTGTCGCATTTTAAATATCTTGGTCACTGGGTCACAGAGACGTTAAGCGACGACCTTGACATGGATAGGGAGCGTAGGGCACTGTCAGTCTGGTGTAACATGCTGGCCCGTAGGTTCGCAAGGTGTACCAAAAACGTTAAGACAACTTTGTTTAAAGCATACTGCCAGTCGTTGTGCACGTGCAGCCCATGGGCCAATTACACGAAAAAAGCTCACAGTGCCCTGCGCGTACAATATAATAACGGTTACAGGGCCATGATGGGGCTGCCACGATACTGTAGTGCTTCAGGGATGTTCGTTGAGGCAAGGGTAGATACTTTACAGGCCATCATACGCAAACAAATCGCATCCCTGTGGTGCCGTATCCGTGGCAGCCGCAACAGCCTCGTAGTCGTTATTGCTGGTAGGGTAGACGGCCCAATGTTTGAGCATTGGACGAAACTCCACTTGGGCTCATGTCCAATAAATTAATCATTAAGTACCCTTATTTAATTATTATTAGTGACAATACTAACATAGATATAAAGCTCTTCTATTTTCTATTTTTACTAACAATTAATATGGATTGTATTATCTGAAATAAAGAATTATTATTATTATTATAAACATACATACATTATAAATATAGACAGCTTAAATCATTCCTTCCTTTTGGCTTAGCCGTAGTCGGGTAAAAAATGGGGGATAATAAAAAAATAATTGTATAATTAATTATTGTTATTAACATTGTTACTAACACACTATGTGTTTCAGCCTGAAATAAATAATGAATTACCTTCAGTGTATATTGTATCCTAGAAATAACAATTAAATTAAACCTAGACATGTAGTGAACCTCTCAAAATATCATTATTGGATCATAATGTATCGCTCCCAGCAAACTCTTCTCTAATGTACTGTACCTGACTATTCGAAAGTGCTTGTACCTAGGACTACTCGAATAAAGCATTATTTGATTGATTGATTGATTAATATTTAACTCTTATGATATTTTGACATTGCATACGAGGGGTTACGTCTCGACTCTCGAAACAAATATGCTTGCCGATACTTGTATTCGGCTCAGAATGTTTCTAAACACTACACTCTGTTCATTACTCTTAATTTTCATGCCATTATGATTAATTGATATGATTTCGGTCATTATAGTTCGGCAGGTAGGTACCCTGCATCTTCGATTGTGGAGTAGAAAAAAGTCATAACCCTTTTTGCTTCAGCGTAATAGGATAAGTAGTATTCTGTAACCTTCCGTAGATGCGCACTATGCCCGTAACCGTACTAGTTACTATATGTATACAGTCAGGTGCAGAGATAAATATACACCACAAATTCGCATATATATATACATATATAAAGTTTGGATATATATATATATATATATATATGTATATATATTTCCAAACTTTATTAGTACGATACAACACAGTAGAGTTGTTGTGTACATATTTTTGAAACATCATAAAATCATCTTTCATCAGGGGTAAAATTGTCAGACAAACCCGCCCGGGGGTAAGGTAGCTATTTTATAGAACGTGTAATTTCATTTAGCGGCCCCGAGCTCCTTAGCTGTAACCTTCACAAAGCAGACTTAAGACTGAAAAACTTTTTGTAATCCGCTTGGTAATTTTATTGAATTAGCGCATCTAATCTACTTTTTCCAATTATTGTCGTTTAATTTTATTTTTTGCGAGATTATAACGTCAATTTGGGTCTAATTTTAATCAAACGCTACAAAGGTCAGGCAGAAATAAAAGTAATTCAACACTTAGCTTTTTGCTATAGCTTTGCTAGAGAGCAAAAAATTTAGTTTATCTGTTGCTGTGTCACAAACCATCGAACATATTTACGATTTAAGAAGAATGTATGAGGAACTAAAGATGCCTGTACAGTGTTAAGAAGCCTCATAGAAATTGATAGCGAGTGACATCAATGCATTAAATATGGGCTAATAAATGCAACAGAAAATAGCAATTTACTACATTCAGATGTTTGATTAATCATGAAAAACTGCTGCAAAATGTACACAATCAATAACCAACAACGTGTTAAGAGTTCACTTAGGGCCACTTGCGCAGTGCAGAGTTAAAGAATTTAACTCCGAGTTAGATTTTAACTCCTGTCAGATTCATACCAGAACTGTCAGATTAATTTTGGTGCAAGCCCACCTATGTCGTGCACTGTCCCGTAGTGTCTTAAGACGAAAGTCTTTGACCAATATTGATTGATTGCCGGTGATGACTTCTGCCACTGAAATGTGGTCGCTCAGGATTTGCCTTATTAGAAGGCTCAAAGTTACTCAGAGAACAATGGAGAGGGCTATGCTCGGAGTTTATTTGCAGGATCGCATCAGACATAACGAAATCCTTAGAAGAACCAGAGTGACAGCTCGAATGATAGCAAAACTTAAGTGGCAATGGACAGGGCACATTGCACGTAGAAGTGACAGTCGCTTGGGCCAACGAGTTCTTGAATGGCAACCGCGCACCGGGTAAGGCCCCTGATAAGGAGGACTTATGGCCTGATGGAGGTTCCAGCTGAATGCGGGTGCAGAACCGGTCATGGTGGCGCTCTTTAGGAACGGCCTTTGTCCAGCAGTGGACATCTGTCTTCTTCTCCTTCTTTTCGTATCGATGTTCCTCAAATAACATCTTTCTGTCTGATGATGATGATGATTGCACGAAGAAACTTAGATATTTCACGATACAAATAGTTACGTTTGTGTGTTTTACAGAGATAACAGTAACTGTGGTTCTGTTGCTCTTCTCATTATAGTCAAATTAAAAACACTATATTAAAAAAATGTCTAGTATTTTTTATATATTACTTACTACTTCTTACCTTCTACTTATTTACTACCGATGGCTGTTAGGGCGAAAAGGTTCTCGAGTGGAGATCGCGTAACGGAAAGCGCAGCGTGGGAAGGCCACCCGCAAGGTGGTCGGACGACCTGGTTAGGGTTGCGGGGACTCGCTGGATGCGGGTCGCCTCTATCCGGTCCATGTGGAAATTTATTGAGGAGGCCTGTGTCCAGCAGTGGACGTCCTATGCCTGGAATGATAATGATGATACATTACTTTTATTCAGGGTACCTACTGAATTTTTAAATGTTAAAGTACAAAATTTTAAGCGACTGACTTATATTATGCGATGTAAGTGAATTGGTTATGGTTATGAGCACAGAAACCGAATTATAGATTGTACACGGATAGCGAGCCAATAAACCGGTGCTGGCAAACTCCTCGGGCAGCCATGAATGCCTTCGTTTGCCATTCACGAACTTCAATATTCGACAACTCGATCGCCTGGCGGATGTCTTGGAAACTTGCTTTTAGAGTCTTTAGGGTTCAAAGTTTCATTAAAATTCAGCTCAGAGTCTATTTGAAGCTTCAGTATTGATCTTCAACATTTCTATTGTTTTTAAATTATTTGGAACAGTTCAAGGTCCAATTTTGCAAGGTTGTGTTAGACACTAACGGCTGATTACGCCTATAAATGTCGAGTATTTGACACGTGTTATCTGACATTAATCGATCATTAATCGTCAACAGGGCATAGTGAAATTGAATCTAAATAGGGTTTTAAATAAAACAATTTAACGGATTATATCGCGAATATCATGTTATTTGAGTTCCCGACGTTTCGTATTGTTTTATTAAAATAATCGCGGATGAGTAAGAAAATACTAAATAGGGATATCGACAACTTTTCTCTGCGGTATGTTATAGAAGAACCTTTCAATAATATAAATATTATTGAAAAAAACTACTTCAATATCATAGAAACTCAACGGGATACAACAACGTTACAATCACATTTGGACTTTCCCAAAAACGCTCCATACTAAACCCTAGGAAGGCGTGACGTCACACCATTCTACCTTATATGGGGATATGAAGAACTTTGTTCCGCAGCTATTTATGATAAAACTTACGTTTATCGAAACGGTTACCATACGTTTTATTGGATTCAATAATATTATTATTTATTATTTTCATACTTTAAAAATGGACCCTCCCATCTATTTTCCCCTTAACTCGGTTTAAAACCGCGCTGTACGAATTATTGACGATCCCATGCTCACAAACATGCCCCTGGCGTTGCAAGCGCTCATAGGCTGCGGTGACTGCTTAACATCAGGCAGGCCGTACGCTTGTTTGCAACCTTAGTAGTATAAAATAAAAAAATGAAAGGCTCATAAAACAAGATAAACTTAAGGTATCGAACTCAAAGTTCTTTTTTAGGCATTTCGTCATCAAAATTACCATTTGCATCAATATTTTATTATTATTTCAGTACAGTCAACATCCCTATTGCACAGTAAAAGCTTGGTGGAAGGTAAGTTATTGTCATATTTGATTAATTCGAATATCCAACCAGGGCTGCAGCGGTCCGTTTCTCAAAAGCTTATTTGTAAATTGTATTACAAACGGAAGTCTATTTTTTTAATAAATATTGCTTTCCAATAATATGTAGTAAAAAAAGAGATTTCCGCTGGTAATACATGTTACAAGCGTTTATGAAACCGGCCCCAGATAAATAGCAAAGCACCATTTGCATTTCTACGTTAAATTTTCCTCAATGAAATCAAATCTCAAAATCATCATCTACATCGAACCCGAGAATTGCCTATGTGTCGGGTCGGGGGACCACTACAAATTCAAATAAGCCGCCATTTTGTCGCGAATTGCCTTCCTATTGTGTGAGCAGCTGAGCACTGCAATGACTCCAAACGCCCAGCGGGAATATCCCAACGCGCGGGAAGTAAAACGAGAACTTTTTCCGTGACTCCTCGTAGTCCTCGTGTGCCGGAGTGCGAGCGAGACGGCAACAACTGCACCGAACTTTAATTACGCTGTCAGTTGACCGGCCGTGTCATACATCACAGGGCGATCCATTGATCAATTTCATTTCAATTTTTCGACACGCCTATTTGGAAATTTTTGGACTCTTTTACAACGGACGAAGACGTGTGCCTGTGTATTTGTATGGCTATGTAGTTATGTCTGTGTATCTGTGTCATTGAAATGCTTGAACGGATGGAGCGTTTTTGATGTAGTTTCTTGTGTTTGAAAGATCAGTTCATCGAAAGCGTCCATACGTATGGTTCATGGAATTTGATTTAGGCGTTTGAAAATTATCTGGATTTTTCTATATATATCGCACTGTCTTCGCTTAAGAGGACAAAGTCATAAACCTTTATTTCTTCAGCGTAGTCGAGTAAAAGGATTTTATGAGCATCTAGGGATGCCCAGCTATCCGTCTACCAAAAATAGCTGAAATCTGTAGAGCCGTTTTCACGTGATGAAGCCACAACAACACAAAAAAAAACATCACTTAGTGACTGAAATAAAACAATTTAACGGATTATATCGCGTATATTATCTCATTTTAGTTCCCGACGTTTCGGAAGCTTTCCTGCTTTCCATGGTCACGAGAAGACCATGCATATGTGGAAAGCTGGAAAGCTTCCGAAACGTCGGAAACTAAAATGAGTAATAATCGCTTTATTTCAATGAGTAATAATCGCGGAAACAGAAGAAAATATTATCATTTAGTGACCTTCAAATAGTCGGATACGCTTAGTTTTTGGAAAATATTTTCAATCGACAGACATTTCATTTTTAGAACTTTATAACAGTATAGATAACAGTCTCATTTTAGATCGTCTAATGAATGGTAATTCCTAAATGTAGCCATTTTTTGCTGCAAGCGCCGACGTGCAGTAACGATGTTTACGGGCAGATAATGTGCTCGACGTATGATTATGACAGTGATTATGAGAGCGTCCGGTGCCAAGAGACATCCCCTGAATATTAATGTTCGTGTTACACAAATTGTTATATTTATGTCCTTACTTGACCTACACTTGTACTACGGAATGCATTCTTGCTGATTTTTAAGAGAAAACCTTCAGTTTCGGTTAAATCTCGGTTTTTCCCTGAATAAAAACAAGCTAATAGTGCATTCCCTTACTAACCAGATAGTAAAATATATGTCGGCGATCGGTATCGTAACATCACAGTGAGATATCACATCACTCGAAATATTACCTATTGCCGGCCACGTAATGATATTGCGTTACGTACGGCGTAATGATGTCGAACTAGCCACTGAGTTTACCATCCAATAATGTTTCAAGTGATTTCAATATTTGATTGTGATACGAGTATGTTTTTAACTACGAACTAGTTATGTGAGAAAATACTGTATCTGCGAAATGTCTACAACGTCATCAATTTTGTGGGAAAATTATTCACGTCCGGAGATATTTTTGCTGCAAAGCGAGTTCTGTCCGATTTTATGGTCTTCATCATAATACGCTTACTATTTATTTAGATTTTAGTATTAAAGTTTTCCAATTTTACGATGAAATTATCACGACCGATTTAGCTTAGTGGTAGTGACTCTTCCTGCTCAGCTGACGGTACTAGGATCAAATCTCGGTAAGGGTAAATATTTGTGTGATGAGCTGAAGAGCATAAATATTTGTTCCTGAGGCTAGGATGTTTCGATATATAAATATTTAATGCTAGAAGGTGGGCACCTTCTCGTATTAGAAGAAATAATTAACTTCGTTCACAAAAAAGAAAATGGCATAACCTTTTTACTTGAGCGTAGTTGGGTAAAAAATATCAGAAAAAATATCATATGCAGGTGGATGCACAACTCATGTACCAAAAATAGTTGAAATCCGTTTAGTCGTCTTGACATCATGAAGCCACAACTACACATACAAACACCCAATTTTTTTTCGATTTAGTGACATTCAAATAGTCAGTTTCACTTATTAGTTTGTTTAAATCTTCGGTGTGTAGACATTTAATTTTTATAACTTTATACAAGTATAGATATTGTCATCGAGTACTTATAACCCAAGCTTTATTGAGCTTAATCATGTGGCTAGGTCGATTTGGGTAAAATTGCCCCCTAATATAAAACAAGTATTTAAAAATATATGCAAATAATAATAAAATAAAGGTCTCATCATAATTGCACAAATTCTCGTATTTATATCCCCTAAGCGTCTTGTGTCTTCTTTGCTACATAGCTTAATAGCAAGAAAGACACACAATGCTGAACCCAGCGAAAGCGGATTCGCATGAAAAATGCCTGGAACTCCCCACGACTTGGAGTGTCAATAAATCAAAAAGGTTTGTGCGGCCGCCGCCGCAGACAGCCGGCGCTCAGCACTGGCTTTGTGATCTTGGGCGGTAGTTGTATACCCACTATACCCCATTGGTACCTCTGAAGATCTGTTAAGATAGAAGGCATACTGTCGGATGCACCCGCCAAGGAGGGCGTAACAATATTCAAAAGGAGACGCGGAAGAAAAAGGAAAGTAAATAAGGTGGGGAATGTACTTAAATAATTTGGAAAGTTTTTATGATTGTTCAGCAAGCTGCTCTTGGATTTGTTAATTATGTATACACTTCATTGGCTCAGTAGTATTTTCTTAGGTTTAGGTTTTGTCTCGTAAAACATAACCTTAGGAAATGTGATCTAAGTAGACTAACGGTTAAGTAAGGGTTAGAAAAAAATGTCATAAAAATTCAGCTATTCTTTGCCAAAACTGGGAATGAAATGTTGAATAAAACTAGGAATGAATACTTGTAACTACGGTTATAAACGTGATAATAATTTCTTAGATATTTTTATATTTTCAGACACATTTAAATGTCTTATACGTGGTTGGCAGGTTGAGCTTTGGTATAGGTAAAGTGTTGTAGAGTATGTTTTATTAATGATTACTAAATGTAGTTTGTAGACATGAGTAAGTGTTGCGACTGATATCGATCGCATGATGCCATATCACGTATCACTCGAAAGAAACAAGCATAACACCAAACATCACTCGATAGGATATTATTAATAATTAGGAATGTCTTGTCTCGCTCGCACTCGGCGCGCGGCACCATACCGGCAGGCATTGGTGATTGGTATCGTAACATTCACAGTGAGATATCACATCACTCGAAACATTTACCTACTGACGGCCACGCAATAGTATTGCTTTGCGTACGGCGTAATAGAGGCAATCTATAGTGGCTGGCAATAGGTAATGTTTCAAGTGATGTATAAACTTACAGTGATATTACTTTTCGAGAGATGTGAATGTGATATGATATGGCATGGCATTACTTTGCGAAGTACTCTTTGGCACATTTCTAGTAGTTTGTGAAGTGGAGATGCCGCCCAAGATCGCCATAGGAAATGGCACACAGCCTGAAAGGTCTGCTAGTGATTGAAAAGCGAGTCACGAGTGACAGCCGCGGCGAGTTTGATGTATGGCCGCAGGGAGGAGTCGGAGTATTACTGTCTGGAAATACTTCTGGCGTCAGTGAGAGTGAGTGTCGCGAATAAAAACGGTGTATTCGTTTTCACAGCGTTTTCGTTACTTGGTTGTAGTAAATATTTAAAATACACACGGTCACATTGATTTCAAGTTTTTCAATTGTTGTTCGGTGAGCCTCAGAGTTATGAGCGCTGATGTAAATGGACGAGACCGAGCCATACCCGACTTAAAGAGAATAGTTATTTTGTGAGTTAGGTATGTTTACTTTAAAATACATAATATTTTAAATTAATAATTTGCTTACGTCATCAAAGTATCGTAATTAAAAAAGTTTCTAGATTCAGTAGTTTCGGCTCTGCATTGATAAATCAGTTAAGTCAGGATTTTTCCTTATATCGATTCGACACTTCATTGGTGTTTCCAAAACCACGGCCTTATCCTATCAAAAAGGCAATCAGTCAGTCAGATTTAATTGCTACTTTCTATATGGACGTTAATTAAGAACCAATATCGAGGTGTTCATTCAAAAAACTTTATCTATTTAAGTTCATGGTATCAAGTGAGTGTAGAGATTCGGTTTTCTTAGATGATTTTGAACGTTACACTTGCTATTTTTTTTTATCTTGATCTATGCGCCTTTCAAAGTAAACTGTGACTAGACCTGGCTAGCTGAAACGTGCTTTTGTTCGAATGGAAACTTTTGGCCGCAGATTTTTTATGTTAATTTTCGTACCGACCTTCATTTGTTTTCGTCTAGGCGCTTCAAAGTGGCCGGCAACCTACATAGCACCTAATTGAAGTTGGCTTCTATTGCGCCATAAAATTCTAAATTAACTTGTTTGTGCGGCTCAGTGAATAGCTTTAGTTAAATGGAAGATATCTTATTTGCATTCAGCCCTAACTCGAACATCACCGCGACACGTTTTAAACAAAACAAAACGTTTCAAACAACCGGAACAAAACACCCAAAATAATCCGGTTAAACCCACCAGCGTCCAAATAACAGCCTCTAAGCGGTGTTCATCGAAACTTGGCCGATCTTCCGCGCCCAACTCGAGATTGGCCGCAATAAAGACTATTTGAATATTGGCCGCCGAAATTTTGCTACTTCTATTTGCCTACTTGTTATACATTAAATTGTTTAGGGTTTTACAGCGCTCGTTTTCCAATTTGCGGGAATTTAAACAACGTAAGATCCGATATACTTGAATCCGGGCCAAAATGGTGGTAGCTAAAAATCGCCAATACACTTTCCAATTTGTCGATAATTTTGTAAGTCTGGAGGCCAATTTTCAGGCTCGATTGGCGTGTCGATGTCTATTTGAGATTATGTACTTAAATAACATTTCGTCCAATCGTAGGGTAGAAACGCATCTCGATAGAATCTCGCATTGGTTGGTATTTGACGATACGTCGTAATGGGTTATTTAAGTTCCACAGATTTACGCCCTCAGCTCAGATAATCTATTAAAAATATGTTCAATCAAATACAACACTGCAAAAATAACCATCACATATTATTTTTTAATAAGGTCCTTCAGATGTTAAAATATAGCCGTTAACGACCGGTTTGGCTCAGTGGGAGTAACGTTGCCTGCGAAGCTGAGGTCCTGGGTTCAAATCCCGGTAAGGGCAAATATTTGTGTGATGAGCATAAATATTTGTTCCTGAGTCTTGGATGTTTTCTATGTATATAAGCAATATATCTATTAAATATATCGTCGTCGTACCCATAACACAAGCCTTATTGAGCTTACCATGGGACTAGTTCGATTTGTGTAAAATTGTCCCGTAATATTTATTTATTTATTTATAGCCGTCTTTTCTGTGACCAATACAGTTAATAGCTTGGGTACAATGTATCGTTGAAATAAATAAATAAATATCTATACTTTTATAAAGTTGTGAAAATATAATATTTGTATGTATCGGTGTGCAAAATGGATTTCAATTATTTTTGGTACACGGTTAGCTGAGTATCTCCAGATGGTTCTAGGATATTTTTTACCCGATTATGTTAAAGAAAAAATGAGGGGTTATGACTTGTTCTCCTCTGCGATTAAAGTTGCTGGCGTCTTCTAGTAATTTATAACACTCGACACGACGCTATTACTAAAAGGTTGAAGGCAAGCGAGTAAAGGGAAGACCAAGGATAAGCTACATGAAACAAATAAAAGAGAAGATTGACGTCATGTCGTATAGGGAGATCAAGGAGGTGGTTTGGATAAGGCGAGATGGAAATAGTTTCACGCTTCATCAGCTACACACAAGAGCTTGATTCTTCAAGATGAAACAAAATAAATAAATGGATAACTCCCAAGAGACCTCCTGTAAGTTATAGGCATGAACAAGAATAAATAAAAACCGCTTAACAATAGTAGCTGTATAAAATAGGGTAACCAGTAGCTACGGATGCTCGTGAAACTTTGCAAATAAACAGTGCACCGTTCCTGCCCGCATAAGCGAGCTCAACGCTAAATAGACTGAGTTGACATTGCATTTAAGCAAATATAGTTGTGGCCTCAAAGTGTGACCCCTAGGAACGTGGCCAGCCGTGAACCCGCTTAGTACAGACAACAGTTACATTACTGACAGCTCAAAGGGCTTGCTTCTTAGAAGAACGTTTTAAGGAAATGCTTAAACTGTTGTACGATGAATAAACAAGATTAGAATTAAATATTCCTCGACTGAATATTAACAGTAGAAAGGAAAAGTTACCTAAGTACATTTGGTACTAAACAAAAATATCCCTAACAATAATCCTAAATATTATTTCTTACAACTGACGACGACTTGGACAACGAATTTAGAACATAGGTGTCTTGTGTAAGTCGCTTCTGAGTTTCATAGTTAAATAAAAAAAAAAAAAATCTCACCCTCCATACATGTAATCGAAACTTGGAACTATTCGCTCCGAAAGTAGTAAAAATTGTGCTCCCCTCCCCTTATTTTCTAAACGGTATGTTGAAAAAATATGGAAATTGTTTTCAACATGATCGGATATACCGTTTTTAAGTTATTGGAAAAAAAACTGTGCTTCTCAGCAAAAGGACGTAAGTGCCGGGGAGATACGCTCTTTTGTTAGTATTTTTTTCCACATCGTATTTCTTTCATCTGTAGTGCATTTTTTGTATAAACGGCTGCGGAATCCTACATTGAGCATGGTCAGACATGCTCTTGGCTGGTTTATATTTTACGTTTGCATATTTATATGCGTGTATCTGTGTCACCATAAAGTCAAAACGGTTGAATACATTGTACCCTTTTTTGGAACAAGAATAGCTTGACATCTACAGATGGTTATTGTAAAATACTCGGTAACACCAAGGTTAGCACATAATAATCAGTAGATGTTAAGCCCACCACGTTACGCACCACGTTCCACAAATATCAGCTGACTACCCCCACCCCGCAGGTGCGGTATGCTACAGTTATAGACTGTTTTTTACTTGACAATCCTGAAGCAAAAAAGAGGGCTATGACTTGTTTTTCTGCCGCGAACGAAGTTGTGGGTACCTTTTAGGATACATTTTTTTTGTATAATAACGTAATAATTGAAATAAAACAATTTAACGGATTATATCGTCCTCCCGTGACCATGGAAAGCTGGAAAGCTTCCGAAACGTCGGGAACTAAAATGAGATAATATACGCGATATAATCCGTTAATTTTTTTTATTTCAATGAGTAATAATCGCGGAAACAGAAGAAAATATAACGTAATAATTAGTTTTGAATTAAAATCCCAGCATCATCTAGCCTGAACAAAAGTGTCGCCACACCACAACAGTTTTCCTTTTCATTGTGTAGTTTAACGCTTGCTTTTCATTGTTTGACGTAAAATCAGGCCCGTTCCACAAATTCAATTCATTATTTCAAGGAAACTAATGAAACCAAAAGCGCACAAAAAGATGGCGGACAATGGACGCACGTAATGGCCGCCGGAAGTCCGCCCGATACCGGATGTTTCCTGGCGTCGTGTCGGTAAAAACTGGGACTATCCACGTTTAAAACCGAACTGTGCCTTCATACGCATAAGCTAGAGTATGGATTGGAGGACTGCAAGCAATTGATTCGCATGGAAATTTTGTTCGTTTTGTCTTGAGCAATTTGCTTCTACGATACGTTGGATCCCATTGCGCGTAATTAATTATTGTTCTACTCCATTCTTCGTGTTCGAGACTCCCGCTGAGTTTAACTAAGCCTGGAATTAAGTTCATTGCACAATAACTGTCATTTCTCTCATAAACATTTTTATTTGTAGGGATGTTTTAATTCAATAAGCCAGGCTTTCGGCTTAAAGCGTAAAGTATAATATTATGCATTAAGCCCTTCCATGTTTTGATATTAACAGTCTTGATTATAATAATTACAAAAATATAATAGTTTGTCTTGCAGTCCTTCTGGATAAGAAACAGTAAGGGTAATTTATGAAAGGAATAGTGTCTATTCCGTTTAATTTTTTCTAAATATTTCTATCAAATAATGTCTTCTTTGTAGGAGGTTGTGTCCAACCGATACGTAAAGTGGAAGGGCAAGAAGGACGATTTATTTCGTTTGTCATAAAAAAATTACAATTAATTGTATTTAAATTATTCGTAATTTAACTATTTGTATTTTAAAAATTGTACGCTGAACCCATGTTGTCTGAAAATTAATGTTTTGTATTAACTTAGTTACGGAATGATTGGTATTCTTTTCGAACATATTACATAGTTTTTTGGGTTGTCTTTCACCCTTCTACATTCTCATGCGATTTTCCGCTACATTACGTAAAACGATGGCTATGTTTACCGAACCTAATAATAACGATAGTGACCGAGAATTACCATCTTTTCCCTATCTCACCAAAACCGCGGAGTTTCCTGGCTTAATTTAGCGAAACAAAGCCGGGAAGCACCCGTGACGAAACAGCCATGCCCGGGTACACCCGGGTACACCCCACCGTGCCCGGGCGCACCCGACGTGCCCGGCGTACCCGGTGATCTGATAGCGAGCCAATATCCTGCCGCGGATCAGCAATCGACTCCTAAATAACCTGCTTATATTTTAGCCATGTTTTAGGGTAACGCATTTGGCCCGAGGACTGAGCGAGGGAGAATTTTGGTAGATTACGGTGGATTTCATTTGGATTTTTTTACCCGAGTTGATTTTAAAGCAAGCTTGTTTACGTGTATACTTACTTGACTATGTGGTTGTTTAAGTATTTATACGTATGAAGAGGAAAGTAGTGGACACTCCGTAACTGTTGTACTTTTACGAAATGGAAATTCATTCCCAAGGTCTTTGACAAGCCTATTTGCAACTACGACTTCTATGAGTATTTTGTGACACTATAACTTTAATTGTTAGACATCTAACTTTTGACGACTCGCGATGTCTCCTGCTTAAATGGGTCTCTTGATTGTGATAATCATGACACCGGTCACCGTAGTATTGTATAGAGGAATTTGAAATGAAAAAAAAAATGAAAGTCTGATCCTATTGAAAGTCTTCTGTTTTTAGAACCTGTATTTCATCTGGGAATGTCTGGCTAGGCCAGTAATCGGATGCATCTTCATCCACAAGGAGGAATGTCGTCCGCAGCCACTTCGATTATGGTGGGGACGCGGTGCGCAAAGCACAAGAACATCGGAGCGGTGTTGAACGCTTGGAAGAGATAGCAAAACAATCGGACATAGGGGAGAGAATGAGACTATGGTTTGATCGCCCCCGCCGGCGTGGTCAAGACTTACCTGCTGCAGCTACCTATATTCCGAGACGCGCCATCATCTGCCTAGTAAGAGCAGTTCAAGCCCCTTGAGCTTCTGCCTTTTACTGTTGTTTTTTAATTGTTTTATCATGATCCATGATTACATACAAGTTTCTCTAAATTATAGAGATGTGTATAATTTAGCAGTAAGCGTACGCACTCGGGGTGTTGTCAGGCATCTCGCGGGGTAATGTAGTCGCGGGGAATATTGATGGTTCTATCTGCTGCCGCGTTACTCACCCCGCGTTATTAAGGTTCGAGAACGTGTTGGGAAAAACACGCGATTCGATCTGCTATGAATATTAGGACTCGAGGCTCAAGGTCGAAGTGATGATGAGTTTATAAATATAAATAAAATCTACGTAATAAGAAAAATAATGTAATAGGCTACTTAAACTAAACCGACTGGATCAAGCAATTTGGGTACTAATCGTGAAACATAATATACCAAATGATTTATATCACGCGTAATTATTTACATTAACTTGATTTGTGTAGAGCTTAATGATTGCAGCAATACACACTACAATATTGTGCATTTGGTTTTACGATTAAATTCATACGTTTATACGAGTATGAAATATTATTCTCAACTCCTACTGTTTTTATTTGCAGAAGACCATTGGATATTCCTTCCCAAGAATTGATTTTCAGTTCTCTATGATACTTCTCATCAAGAGAAGCCTTTTAAGAACATCATCGATATTCAAACAAGAATATATTGTGATCTGATTCCTGTTTTTATTTATTTTCTAACCTCTACCCATTATTAGCCACAGTAAATACAATAGTAAACATATAGTTTGTTTGTTACAGGTAAACGGTTCGTGGGGGCTGCCGGCGTTTGTGTGCGACATATACATCGCCATGGACGTCACCTCATCCACCTCCAGCATTTTTAACCTCGTCGCCATCTCCGTCGATAGGTAGGTCACGTCCTGAGTTGATTGGTATACTGTCGTCATGATTTCCATCACCGTCATCGTTACTATCATAATTATCATCATTATTATCACGGTTTTATTTGTTGCGGAGCTATTTAGTATCATCATCACATCTGCCTAAAGACTTCCACTGCTGGACAAAGGTATCCCCAAGAATCACAATGACCGGTCGTGTGCCGCCTTTATGCAACGGTTTTCTGTGGCCTTGACCGGTGTCCGTCTTGTTGAGGATAAAACTTATAAAGGCAAAATCGGGTGCTTCGGCTGAAGTGGAATACCGTGGAAACTTCTTTCGTAATTCCTAAATGCATGGTACAGCAACAGAAAAAGTAGATGATTATTTTAGCACTTTGTCGCACTGGCTTAACAATACTGTGATATTTGGGATGCGTTAAAGTAGTGAAAGTGACAAGGGACCAAAATGATCATCAACTTTTACTCTTGCCTGCCTATACGAGTAGGCTTAACCTTTCTTGTTTCACTTCTAAGATAGCACATTCTATATGAGTTTTAATTAGTTTATTTCATTAGTGAGTTTGATTGTTAATGGTTATACAGTGTTAGAGAAGCTTCGAAACAAGGGGTTGTAACTTTTTCTCCTCTGCGAACGAACTCGCGGACACCTTTTAGTCCTAATCTATACTATTTTAAAGTATTAAAAATGAAATGTCTGTACATTGAAGATGATTTCAAAACAAAGATTGTTACGGATTATTTGAAGGTCACTAAGTTGATAACAATTTTTTCTTGTATGTTTGCATGTGTCGTTGTGGCTTCATCACACCAAATCGGCTAAACAGATTTCAACTATGGTTTGTACAAGGGTATCCACAGGTTACAGGACACTTCTCACGCGACTACGCTGTCAAAAAAAGAGGGGTTATGACTTTTTATCCTCGACGAACGATGTCGCGGGCGCCTTCTAGTAATATTATAATCGTTTCGCATAAACTATTTCAAAGAGATCACCTCAGGATTGTAAAAACACAAAAATAAAGGATTAACCTCTTATTCTCGGTTCTCGAAGTTGTCGAGGAATACGTCTATCTAGGACAAACAATACAGTTAGGCAGGTCCAACTTCGAGAAAGAGATCCAACTCGGGGCAGCGTTTGGGAAACTGCGAAGTGTCTTCTCGTACCGTGATACCTCAGTGCTTGAAGACGAAAGTGTTCAATCTGTGCGTATTACCGGTGATGACGTAATAAGGAGCCTAACTATGGGGCTCTTGAGGAAGCTCAGAGTCACTCAGTGAGCTATGGAAAAGATTATGCTTTGGTTCTCTACGAGATCGAATCAGAAATGAGGACATTTGTAGATGAACCAAGGTCACCGACATAGCAAACAGAGTAAGCAAACTGAAGTGGCAATGGGCAGGGCACATAATTCGAAGAACCGATGGCCGTTGGGGCAAAAAGCTTCTCGAGTGGAGACAGCGTACCGTCAAGTGCAACGTGAGTGGCCACCCGCAAGGTGGTCGGACAACCAGGTTAGGGGCCTCCCTGGATGCGGGTCGCCTCTGTCCGGCCTATGTGGAAATCTATTGAGGAGGCCCTGTGTCCAGCAGTGGCTGTCCTATGGCTGAAATGATGATGAAGATGATGATGAACCTCTTATTATCTTATCTTATCGTCGATTTTTATTCACACCCTTCATTCAGAGGCCACGTGGCTAGTACATATGGCTATATATCTTTCGTATTGATTATTAACCAAAAATTAAATTTTAATATTAGGTTTTTTGGTGAGATACATTGCTGTTTCATATTTATTCTGTTAATGTTATATGTATGTATATTACATCGCGTAGCTACTCACAATTTCAAATTAATAAATCATATGCCGTCAGACAGTTATGAATAATTCAATATATTATTATCATTAGGAGATGATTAAATTGCATGTTGAATTAATCTCTCACGAAATTCCAGTTAATATAAACTAAAATACACATACACTGACAATAAATGATAATTGTTGTTAAATTAACTAAACTACACATCTCTGACATTGTAATGTATAGTGGTGGAGATGTGTTGCCTTGCTAACGTATACGTAATCAGTAGGTATCGTACTTAGTGCAAATAAGTGCAAACTTATTTAAAATTTGGGTATAATTGGGTGGCAGGTTGTAAATAAAAATCTACCGTGAGACTCAGACATTAGCGGTTGGTTACTCATATTGTAAAGCTACTGCATGTCATATACTACTGCTACGATATAAATAGCAATGAAAACGAGAGTAGTTCCGTGCCTTCGCCGACCGCGCCTACGCCTGCTTCGAGTAGCCGGGCTGTCAGAGCCTTGAAGCGCAGTGCGAGAAGGACAGCATTTGGTCCGCTCGTGTCTCATGATGACTAAAGATTGGAATAAGTCGAAGCATCTCGAGTAGTACTCGGTATTTACATCGTGCGGCTAATTTAATCCAAACATTGGTTGTAAATAGTTTGATGTATTGTTTTCTATCAGGTACATAGCAGTTACGCAACCAATAAAATACGCGAAGCACAAGAACAACCGGCGCGTGTGGTTCACCATCGTGCTCGTGTGGCTGATATCGGCCGCCATCGGCACGCCCGTCGTGCTCGGGCTCAATGACACGCCCGACCGCAACTACGACGAGTGCCTCTTCAACAGCCAGAACTACGTTATCTACTCCTCGCTCGGCTCCTTCTACATCCCCTGCATCATGATGATGTTCCTGTATTATAGTATTTTTAAGGTGAGGACCATGTTCTTCAGTAATAATCGTATCTTCTTCATCATCATCTTAATGTAGTTGTTCTCAGCCACAATCGGCACGCAAATGGTGCTTAGGCTTAATAATAAGCCCGAGAGCAACTACGAGGAGTGTCTCACCAACAGTCAGAACTACGTCATATACTCCTCGCTTAGCTCCTGCGACATCCCCTGCATCACGATGATGTTCCTTTATTATGGTATTTTTAATGTGAGGACCATGTTCTTCAGTAACAATCGTATCTTCTTTATCATCGTCTTGATGCGGTTGATTTCAGCCACCGTCGGCAACGATCTACGTGGTAAGGATGGAAATACGTCCTACGCGTCCTACGCGACCATTTTTCCATCCTCTCCACTTAGATGGTTGCCAGTCCACAACTGTGCGTTTAACTAGAAATTACCTGCCTCGCACAACTGAACTGTGGAATAAATTGTCACTTTGTCAGTCTTTCTGGACCGATGCGCAAAGATGCCTTCAAGAAAAGAGTGTCTACTCCCACCTAAAAGGCCAGCTAGGCACTTGTGACTCCTCTGGTGTTCCTCAGGTGTTTATGAGCGACAGTGATCGCTTACAATCAAGCGATCTGTCAGCTCGTTTGCAACATAACGTAACGTACTTTTTTGTGTTATACGTAATGTATAACACAAAAAAGGCAAACATAAACAAATGGTTAAAATGATTTTGTTTTGGTTTTAAACAGGCATTAAGGATAAGGGCACGGAAGCAGCGAGCGGCGAAAAAACCGCCTGTTCCTGAAGGCAGCCAAGCTGTGGTGATCGAGAACGTGGCACAGACGCGGCGGCTGGCGGAGACGGCGCTCGACGCCGCCACTAACACTGGCTCCGGCAGCAACGAAGATGACCATGACGACAGGTACTATCTTCTAGGAGTGGCTCACGTGGGCAGATGCTGCCGCTCACAGACGGAGCGTTCCTGATACTATAAAGACCCGCTCTTGCAGCTAAGCAAACAATCACTGTCGAAAAAGACCATTTCCCTGTAGCCAAAATGTGCCCCACGTGGCTGTGAACCAAGGCTATCTATTTGTTGAGATCCAACTGCTCCGAACGAAACTACCACAACGAAGTCCTCAAATATTTGTATAGTTTTCAATGTTTTTGTAATGGAAAAGTAACTTAATGAGCAGAAACAAATACTGTTTCTGAAATTGTACAATGACGGACTTTATTAAAGATTGACGCAGAAAAAACGGCCGAGTTTCGTTTAAGTTTATGTTCCTTGCTGCATAATTTAATCACCGAAATGAAAGGTTATTAATTTGGCAAGTTTGTTGGTTGGTTGAGAAAATGATTTTTTTTATGGAAAAAAATATTAATGTTCCCTTATACCGGCAGTCCGTTAACGGTTGATCATCTTTTATAAAAGCTAATAAAACATTTCCGAGCAATATCTGTCCGCTTGAGCTTCAATAATTAATGAAAATCTATTACACGCCCGAAGAAAATCACGTTAATTTCGTAACATCTTCCATCATAATTTCCCAAGAGTGACCTAATCATCTGTACATTTTGAGGCTCTTGCAACTCCGAACGTTTTCAACCTTAAAACTCTGCAGTGTAAGGTCAGTTTTGCTTGTTAACTAGTGTTCGTCACCCGATGCGTTTTACAAATGTCTCCAGCGTTATTGTCTCGGTTATTATGGAGTTAATTTTCTTGTAGTTGCGAACGATGAGAAAATATGTAGTAGTCGGTTAAAGTTACGGCGGCGTGCTCGTCTGTTACGGTTATTAGTTTTATCACTGTTAGTTACTTTCCTGCTTAGTTTATATTAAGCATTTTCCACCGTTGGTGTAGTTTTAGCGGGATATTCATGTTTCTGGGGCAGCAGTGACATAAAGTAAGAAGAATAGTGGTTATATTTTAGTCTATTAAAGCTTGCAGTTTGCAGCAAACACGAAACCGCACATTTCTTGCGTTTTTATTATCTCACAAGCTTAAGTACATTATTAATATTTTTTTAAGGTACTTGGACATCTTTATTTAAACTCTGTGAAACGAAACTTAAATTATATTTAAATAGCGTCCCACCTCCCACCCGTCAGTTTTGTAAAGAAAAATATGCCATTTGTTATTAATCGTCAGTTTTGTGACAAACACTAACCTCTAGTAGAACATATTTGAAGAAAAATGCCTAGTTATGCGATGTTTCTATTTTGTTTCATTATTACCTGTTTCTGAACCTGTGTTTTATCTAGGAAGGTTAAAAATGTGCACGTAATCTGACTCGTAACAAGCGACATGTTAGACTCATCCTGCTGCTTTAACGCTATATGCTCTCTCTCTCTCTCTCTCCGTCTCTGATGCTCCTGTTATTTTATAGCTCTCATATTTCAGCTCGACTTGTTAATAAATGCCTCAATGTTTACCAGCTTAATTCCATTTATTGACATTCATCACCTCAATTGCTACGAATTAAGGCTGGCTGAAGGCGCCAACTAATGGGAAAATGTCGGGCACTGGCACATTTACCTTCTTGTTTACCTAATAAGAAAACATGCGATAAACTGTCTGAATGGGAAGTGAGCCTGGCTCCCAACAACACTAATTTTGACCTAGCTTCAGGATTTAAACCAATTTCCTTATGAAAATAGATTTATTTTGGTCCAATAATGAAACTAAATTCTGTAGATGCACACAAGGACACTTTTTAAGTCTACCAGCGTACTTTATGCCTATTTATTATTAACGTATCTTCTGTTATTATCACAACAAACGGGGCTTAATCACGATACTTAGTGAAAATCGTGTTAGTTTAAATCAATGTTTTATCTTCTGTTATCCAGCTTAGACCAGCGGTCGGTGCAGCTAGAGGCGGACGCGGAGGAGTGCCACGTCATCCCTAACGACAAGTCCACGGAGTTCATGCTCGCGGCACGCGAGGACCCACCCAAGTAAACAAACCCTCCAACAGGTTTCCCCCTACATCATCCACACATCAACACCATCAGCCGAAAGGCCACTATTGAACATTTTCATGTCACCAGCATTCAACAGCCTCTCCCACTGCTTTTAAAGGTCACTGTTGAACATAAGCCTTGTCATGTCATTAGCATTCGCAGCCTCTTACAACCTTCTCCCACTGCTTTTTAAAGACCACAGTTGAACATAAGCCTTGTCATGTCATTATCATTCGCAGCCTCTTACAACCTTCTCCCACTGCTTTTTAAAGACCACAGTTGAACATAAGCCTTGTCATGTCATTAGCATTCGCAGCCTCTTACAACCTTCTCCCACTGCTTTTTAAAGACCACTGTTGAACATAAGCCTTGTCATGTCATTAGCATTCGCAGCCTCTTACAACCTTCTCCCACTGCTTTTTAAAGACCGCAGTTGAACATAAGCCTTGTCATGTCATTAGCATTCGCAGCCTCTTACAACCTTCTCCCACTGCTTTTTAAAGACCGCAGTTGAACATAAGCCTTGTCATGTCATTAGCATTTGCAGCCTCTTACAACCTTCTCCCACTGCTTTTTAAAGACCACTGTTGAACATAAGCCTTGTCATGCCATTAGCATTCGCAGCCTCTTACAACCTTCTCCCACTGCTTTTTAAAGACCACTGTTGAACATAAGCCTTGTCATGTCATTAGCATTCGCAGCCTCTTACAACCTTCTCCCACTGCTTTTTAAAGACCGCAGTTGAACATAAGCCTTGTCATGTCATTAGCATTCGCAGCCTCTTACAACCTTCTCCCACTGCTTTTTAAAGACCACAGTTGAACATAAGCCTTGTCATGTCATTAGCATTCGCAGCCTCTTACAACCTTCTCCCACTGCTTTTTAAAGACCACTGTTGAACATAAGCCTTGTCATGCCATTAGCATTCGCAGCCTCTTACAACCTTCTCCCACTGCTTTTTAAAGACCACAGTTGAACATAAGCCTTGTCATGTCATTAGCATTCGCAGCCTCTTACAACCTTCTCCCACTGCTTTTTAAAGACCACAGTTGAACATAAGCCTTGTCATGTCATTAGCATTCGCAGCCTCTTACAACCTTCTCCCACTGCTTTTTAAAGACCACAGTTGAACATAAGCCTTGTCATGTCATTAGCATTCGCAGCCTCTTACAACCTTCTCCCACTGCTTTTTAAAGGCCACTGTTGAACATAAACCTTGTCATATCAACAGCATTCAGGATCACTCACAAACTTCTCCCACTGCTTTTTAAAGACCACTGTTGAGCAAAAACCTTGCCATATCACCAGCATTCAGCGTTCTCTCACAACCTTCTCCAACTGCTTTTTAAAGGCCACTGTTGAACATAAGGCTTGTCATGTCATTAGCATTTGCAGCCACTCACAACGTTCTCCCACTGTTTTTAAAGGCCTCTGTTGGACAATACGCCTTGTCACCTCATTAGCATTTGTAGCCTCTCAGAACCTTTTCACATCTCTTCTAAATCAAGACAAAAATGCATCAACACTGTATAGCAGAATATATACCAAGCTCATTTTTCCGACAAAGGTTACCGAAATAACGTAGTCAGCAGTAGCGACAATCTTCTGTAAGTGGCGCATATTAGCTATCAGCTAATATGCTCCATTTGAGTTTTAGCTAATATCAATATTCATTAGCTAAGTTAATTTGAAGGCCCGTCAATTAACTAATTTATTGAATCGTCAATGAAATAATACATCCTGTCTTTTACTCGACTGAGCTAAGGATACAAAAGTATCCTTTATCGTCTTCCATAATATTTTTGTAATGCCTCTTTTCCTCCATCCCATTTTTTTTCTTTATTATAGACCAGATTGTCCTAAAAAAGAGTGCGATTATATAAACAAAAAACGTAATGTTTTCATAAGTTCATAACCAAAGTATCAGGATTTCACTAAAAAGCAAAAACAAAGTAAAAATAGGTTTAGGTTTATAGATCATTTATTCTCATTAAGAATTTACAATTCACCTATTATGAGAACTTAAAATTAAACATAATGTATTTACAATGAGCGAGAACATGAAAGAAGGGTAAATCTAGATAACACCGCGACAGCAATCACATACATATTCCCAATAATACTGGTCAGGTCCGAGTTGTAAACAAGATAACGAAAATCACTGAGTTACGCAGACTGGAAGCGGCATAGCGTAGTTGCATTAATTTGTTCTATATTTTGTGTGAGTATATTGTATTTGTTTATTTATGTCGATTTGAACGTATTAATTAATATGTGCTTTTTTCGGTGTTAATATTTAATATATGTATTTTGTGCATTTTTTAAAAACTTTATACTGATTTAATATTCTTTAAATGCTTAGGGAGTTTACTGTAAAGTTGGGCACCTTCATACAAGATACTTTTTTCCCATAGGTTGTTCGCGGTGTACGCAAAATTAAATCATTCGCGTTTCGAATCTGAGTTTTATGTTTGGATTTCTTAAAATAGCGAAAGAAAACTAATATTGTTGTTAGCAGTAAATCTCATTGGTTTGAAAGAGGACACACAAAAGAGGCGAAATAAGCGCGTTACGCGGCTGGCGGCTTGAGCCGAGCCTGTAATCTACTGCACCGGACCGGGACCGTACGGCACGGGCATTTAACCGCAGACGGCAAATATGCTACTGCATTTTAACTAAATATATTTAAACTGTTTTGACAGCGGGTTTTGGTTGTTTATAAGTAAAACTTGGTCTAAAATTGAGAAGCCTTTTAGGAAATACAAAGTCAAATCCAAAAACAGAGGGTATGGAGACATTCTGTCGGTTTAATTACGCATGACAGATGCTCCACTGGTCGAAACATAGAAACATTATTTTATTTAACACTAAAAGGCGTCCGCAACTTCGATCGCGGAGAAGATAAAGTCATAACCTTTCATTTTTTCTTTAGCATAGTCGGGTAAAAAGTATCCTATAACCAACTGGACATACCCATGTACCAAAAATAGTTGAAATTTATTTAGCCGATTTAGCGCGATAAACCCACAACGACACATACAAACATACAATAAATCAAAAAAAAATATTTTTCCATTTAGTGACCTCCAAATAGTCCGTAACAATCATTATTTTGAAAATATCTTCATTGTACAGACATTTCATTTTTACTACTTTATAATAGTATAGATAAATATGACCAGTCCAAAGCGATATTTGTATTTACTTTATTATCCAACGTTTCAACGCAGTTTCATGCATCATGGTCGCGGATGAACGGGTGAATCAGTGACTTGTCACTGGATATGTCTACCAAATATATGAATAACCGACTAATTATCTATTAAAATATACGGGTAGATTATTACATTACTTTTTTAATCAAACAGAACTCAGAGTCCTCAATTTCCAGGTTTAAATTAAGAAATGTGACACACCTAAGTATTTAAAAGTTTCAAAATGCTAAAAAACGGCTACTGACAATAATATTGACAAGACCAAGGAGACGAGAAAAGTTTAGTTGTTGATTTCTAGCCGTACAAATTAATTCACAGGATTTTTAAATGAACGAAAATATTTATACTCAGAATTGCTTCGCAATTTGATTAATCCATTTCATCTGAAACACGACAGTAAATTGTCAATAACAGAGTTAATAGCGAAATGCGGTTTAAGTGTGTTAGTTAATATTCAATTCAATAAGAGCGTATTGTGTCTAATGCGTTAGGCGCTGATTTCAATGACCAATTGTTCAAAACCATTCCTCATTAGTCGCAAGGTATTGATGAAACGATGCAGTAAGCTGAGGGAACTAATTTATGTCAGAACTACATCTCTTCAGAGGTTGTGAAACTATTCGACTACGCTATTCGACTTAGTTGCACTCAAAGCTAGCCACAAAAGTTGGGCCAAGTTAACTGTTTGCAAACAACACATTTACTCGTATGTTTATGCAGATCTCCTTTCTATTTATAAAATCAAGTGTGTTGTAACAGTAATTGTCGGATCCAAATCACTCGAAGTGTTTTTGCATTAATAAGTAGTTATTCTAATTACTGAATGTTTTTTCCCACTTCACCATTTTCATGCATACCTGTTTGGCCTTATGGTTGGCTAGTAGAGAATTTCATTTGGCATTAAGTCCGCCATTTTTACTTACTTTTGTTTTGTGTAATAAAGTTTAAATGAATAAGAAGAAAACTACGATTGCCCCATAGAAGTCGCAGTGGCCAAAACCTCGTCTCATATATAAATACTTACGAGACGAAGTATTGTCGTTTACTTATTTGCCATTCACATGACGATGAATTGTAATCAGGTTCTAATAGTTATTATATTCAAGTCACGGTAAACGGCTTGACATATTTCATATTTATTTCGTTTTATCAATAAAGTTTAGTTCAGTCAATCTGGAAATGAATTTCTTAATTCATAACTTGTTACACAGTTGTTGATGTTTGGACTCCCAGATTGCGGACGCATGAGAAGCCTGTCCACACAAGTTATCCGCGCGACTGGGCTCATTTGCATGATGCTGCAGACGTTACGTCAGCTGGCCTCGATTATAATGTGACCGGCCTTTACGCGGGTTCACTGAGCGTAAGCTTCAACATGTACTTCAGCATATATCAATCCGTAGTCATTACTCGTGTTATTATTAAGCCTTTCAGTAATTTGCAATAATATACAGTTTCGCTGCTACAAAAACTAAATCTGCTTCCTTATTTGTACACAATGGTGCATTCAAATTTACCATTATTGTAGGTACTTACTCCCAGTGAACCTAGAACATTATAATTGCAAAAAAATAATCAAACTTCAATTTGTAATTATAGACCGCAACGATACTTTTACAATTCCGACAGCTACCATTAGAAGACTGTTGGGAAGAAACGCTGAAAGAAACTCAATTGCTTTACCCGAACATGGCAGAGTAAAATGTAACTGTCGTGTTAATTCTGCAAAAGCCAGAATATTGGAGCAGTTACACATTCATCCTAATTTATAATCCTCAAGCGTATGGCAAAAAATATTTAATTTCGTTTTTGTTTCAGAATACCGAAATTGAAATTAAACGCGGGAGCACCAGACCCGAACGGTAACAACGACAGTGGGTACGTGCCGTCCGGCGTCGAGGCGGCCTCGTCACCGCCAGGGTCGCCCGCACCCACCGCAGCGTGGAAGAAGAACGGCAAGGGGACTCGTCTGGAGCCCGAATCCAGGTGAGCCTTCACGTTCTTCTTCCTTCTAGACCTAGTCTCATTTACTTGGGGTCGGCCTTCCTTGTCCGCAATTTCCATCTCGCACGGTTTTGTGCCGCGTCTTTATCTAAACGAGCTTCTTCTAAGTCTTTTTCGACTGTCGTCCAACAGGTGGTGGGTGGTCTGCCACAGGAACGTTTTGTAGTCGGCAGGTCTAGGGCAAGCTTTACCATATTGGTCTTCGGGGCATCTTTGGATATGGTCAATTGGCCCATACCACCTCAGGCGTTTCTCCTTGTTCCGCAGCTATTCCTTAGCTGGCTTTCACGTTACTTAGCTATTCTCATGACTGGCCTTCTTGCAAAACCCTGACTAAAAATGATTATTCTATGCCTGCCTGATGCAATCGACACACGCATCTATCTTGCAGCCAACCTCATTTGAATTTGCATATCTCTAGAAGGGTAAAGGTGTCGATGCTGTCATATGTCAATTCTAGGAGACAGCCGACTGTAGACGAGGAACTTACACGAGCCATATCAATCACGAAGACCTTTCCTTCGAAAACTATTAAAAGTAATAAAAATTTCTTCAAAACGAGTTTAAATTAGAACAAGCTTTTATATAGCATGTAATTAATTAAGCATCATGAAAAATCTTTGTTAAGATCAAACGCTTATTGTGAGTTGACTCGCGTGTGACCCTCTGAAGTGAACAGGCTATCGGCATATTTGTCGTATATCAAAGGTGTGACGGGTAAGATTGGACACTTGCTACACCGAAGGTATAAATTAAGACAATCTTTCGTCCAAATATGCAGATGAGACCGTTGCAGCATTCATCAAAGATATCAATCTGGTTACGAAATGTAATTGTTCTGTCCTTTGGCGTATTAACTTTCATACAACTTTCAAAATTGATAAGTAATCTTGTTTTCTAAGGAATGCTTCACTGGCGCTAAGATCTGAGGACGACCAGGACGCGGTGAGCCAGTTCGGCGACTGCAAGAAGGAACGCAAGGCGAGCGCCGCTACGGCACGCTTCACTATCTACAAGGCCAACAAGGCCAGTAAGAAGAAGCGGGAGAAGTCCTCCGCCAAGAAGGAGAGGAAAGCAACCAAGACGCTGGCGATCGTTTTAGGTAAGAAAGGGGTTCAATAATGGGCTCTTACTGAACCAAGAAGCAATGACCCCGTGACTATTTATCATCAAGTGGTACTAAAAGGTCAATAGTTGCTCAATCCCTGGATAAAAATAAAGAAACATTAACAAGCAAAGAAAATCAATTAAAAGTCAGAAAAGCAAGGTATAGAATCCCACTAAGCATTGTGTTAATTTACTATACTCAGATCATAACTACTGAGCTAGCATTAAGAATAGATAGAAATAATTGACGCCTTTTCGAGTAGGTGATGCTGATAGCTTTTTAGATCGCCAGACGAGAGACGAGTTGTAAGATCAAAGTGTTGATAATTAAGCGACGAGCACACCGTAGGGAGTTATTGTGTGGCCGCCGTCGAAATGTATAGCACCCGTGTTCACATTTTGCACACTAGCAATTAATTTGGCTTTACAGTTAGCGTCACATAAAAGCGCTCTAGATAGTTTCAAAGTAAATTGAGTATAGTAAATAGTGCAAACTTGGCTTAACCGAGACATTTTTTTATTCGTAAACACAGACTTTTTGTCGATAATAGGAGCTTCAATTAGGTAATAATGTTTTACAATCCTAAATAACCTTGTAAATTTACTCGTATACCTACTAAATGAATTCAGTTTTTGCTATATTCTTATGCATATTAGCGCTCAGTGGATAAATAATGTTATTACCTACACTAACCTTATCTCATTAAGTGGAATGTAATTTTCTTTTGAGATGAATGAAAACATCTTTAACTGGTTATATTGTGTCATTGTCCACCAGGCGTGTTCCTGTTTTGCTGGGCGCCGTTCTTCACGTGCTCTGTTTTGGACGCGGTCTGCGGCAAGCTGGGCCTGCCCTACAGCCCCGGAGTCACCGTGTTCATCCTCACCACGTGGCTCGGCTACATCAACTCCTTCCTTAACCCCGTCATCTACACCATCTTCAACCCCGAGTTCAGGAAGGCCTTCCGCAAAATCCTGCATTGTGGCACCTAGCCCATAGATTATTTGGTCGTCTTTACACAGTAGGTCTCTCCTTCCATCTTAACTACCATTAGTTTCAAGATGAGGTTTGATTTGAAGAAACAATTATTAGTTTTCTCTGGTGAATTGCAATAAATTATTTCTGTTATGGAATTCGTTATTTTATCTTTGACACAAAGGTTTTATAGTTGGAATTGTTCTATTTGAAATGATTAGGTTACATTAAACGTCTTTATGACTTTTATTGATATCGGTACTGTAACATTATATGCCTGAAGATAAATTACTGTTTCATTGCTTATAGTAGCAACATAAAAGAATTCAAGTCGAATAACGTTAATAATCCAATATCTTCTGTATTCAATTGAGCAAATTTGATATTGTGTTTGCGAGTTGATACCGTACAGATGGATTACTCGGAAAAATTTCAAATTCAAGAAAACAAAATTAACTAGTCAGTAGCCGTTTGAAATGTGCTTTCACTGAACAAACGCCGTATTTTCCGAATATGTGGCGAGGTAGTTTGTTAATCTGTTTAGAAATCTAGCTTTGCGACGCAACTTTGAAAGCGAGGTTGTTTTCAAAACATTGGAACACTCAATTTAAGTTGAAAACAGCTCTTGCGACGCGCGCAAAGTAAAAACTATTGTCGCACTGACACTGGCAACAACAACTGCTCTCCATGACATTGGTTTCGATTTCGATTCATTGCTCATCTCATCTGAAACTAAAAGCAATATCATCATTTCCTAAGTCTCCCCCGAGGCCTGCTTGACGACCAAATAAAGTGACTTTGAAGTGAAAAGACATTATAAAATTTAACTTAAGTGATACCTCAATTTGAATATTGTATGTTTATAGTAGAATTCTAGCATATCATTTTGTATATAAAATATAGTGACGTGTGAGTTAGAAGTGGACATGTGGGAGGGAATGCGAGGTAGCTCAATACGAGTGAGGCTTACGCTTGCGCGTAGATCTAGTAGTCAGTATTGTAAGATACCTATTGTTACACTATATGCCAAATGATATATAGCAATATTAGTAAGCTTTAGTTTTTTTAAGGTTGTGATTATTTTAATTTTAAATTTCGACGTAAAAAAACCTTTCAAATATAAAGATCTCACATAGAGTCCTAATATAGATAAACGGATTTATTAAAGTAAAAGATAATTTGTGTCTTGATAACACCAATCTGTATAAATGTTTTGGGGTAAAAGGGTAGGATCCATATTTTGCCTTTCTCCGTCCATCCTGTTTTTGTTACGTTGCAGTACTTAATGTAAGCTAGATTTAGAGTACTCGTCGTCCGAGGACGAAGATGCACTGCGAGATTTGATAGGTAGACATTACTCGCCAAATCTGACCATATCAACAATAAATTGTATAAAATGATCACGAGTAATGTAGATAACTTCGTGTTTTAATTTACGTGTGTAAATAATTGAAAGATTACAATATTATGTATAGCGTCGGTCAACCGTCATGTATGTGTCTTACCACACTTATTGATTGATCGTCCATGTCCAAATCATGCCGCGATCGACGTCGATCAAATTACTTAATCAACTTGGTTGTATAATGTATAACTTACTCTTAACTTTGCTCATATACGTGTCAAAAGTTCAAAAAACAAACGTACCTTTCCAATGCTTTCCCAATTATTTGATGCAATTTGGTCTGTGCCATAAAATAATATATTTACATAGTGTACATCTATAAATATTTAGTAAAATTAAACATATTTTTGTGCACATATAAAATACGTTTTATGACCATCCTAAATCTCTAGAAAACTTAATAAATTGATGTAAATGCTGCAATAATACAAATGGATTTTATTTATTGTGCTCAATATATGGTTTAACGTGGTAGCAATAAAGTATCTACGTATATATAATGAATCTATGATGATATGATATTGTTAAAGTCCAGTTACATAGTTGTATATAAGTAAGAGAGCAACAGGGTTCCTGTTCACAAATAACTCGAATTACCTCCTCGGGGGATATTGTTTATTGAAATCAAGTAATTTGAATCTATATTATCTATTAAATAGAACATGAGTGTTGTTGTGAGGTTGGGGGGCTTTGATATATTTATGCGGGTGTAGATCATATCTAGACTTCGCCGTCTTGATGGTGCGAATTAATTTAGAAAGGCCTTTGGTATTGGGCTCGTTGGTTAGTGGTTAAATTATTATTTCTCGCTCATCATAAGTGCTAATCAGACAAACTTGATAAAATATTGTCTAAAAAATAGGAGTACGCTGATTTTATAATGACTTACATCGTTCACAAATTATTTTTTAGTCCATTTTTGTTTAAAATTTGGAAGTTAACCCGTTTTTCGGCTTGGAGGAGGCTGAAATACGTGCATTTTTTGAAGATGAAGAAACGTAAGAGAAGCCTTTTTTTCGCAAATTAATATCATGACATCACTTGTCAAACATATTTTATTGACTTGCAATTGTTTTTCCTAAATCATGGATCAATACAACATTCTTGTCAGGAAGCTGTTTAAAGTTATTCGCAACATCAAGGCCGTCGTCTAACCGTATTGCTCACGGCATTGTTTCTGTGTATAAATCTTAATTTAATAGGGTTGTATGGAGCGTTTCTCGTATTTGTACAAAGCTCGCTCGTTAATATTTTATGTAAATAATGTTCCACGTGTGTCCGAGGGCGATCTTGTTCTAGAATGAGTACAGTTTTAATGTTATCGAATAAAATCACACACTTCCTGTGGCATATTACTTCATTCTGCATAAAATTTATTGTTAAATCCAACTTACTGTCAGATGTTTTGTTAAATCCAATTAAGAATCGGATTTGTTTTGATCTCACCTGCCCATCTTAATGGGATTCGCAAGATCTTGACCGACTTTCCATTAGCTAATTGAAACTGTTGCATCAACTTAAAATTGAGATGTCAAAAAATTGCCGAGAAAAATGTAAATTAGGCCGGGGTCTTTTGTAATTACCGTGGGGGGCCGCGGTTACGCGAGGACACTTTGAAGCGACGCGATATATTACCGAGTCTTTATACATACTTAAATATGGGGGCGGGTGAGCTTATACTGTCGCGAAAAATTCCGTGGCTATAAAATTACTGACTCCATATGAAAACAAAAGCCCTTAGTTTATATATTGCATGCGTTGAAATTTGAAGCCTGTACTCATCGGCCACCCGTTGTGTAGTCCGCTACGTTCCGTAAATTACTTAATGTACGTATTATGTAAGGTAGTGTTTTAACTTTCTATGCGAGAATTGTGATGTTTTAAAGTATAACATTCCGTTTTTAAAGCTCGTTTTACTTGCCCTGTCGTTAGCATATTGAATAAAATGCAAATTAAAAGTTCCTGCAAAGCTGGCGAGTTTATTAACAGCGTTAGTATGGACTCGCCTCGGGCTTTCCGATTTTTTTATGGGTTAAGAAAATCTCGCCTTTTTTAGACTTCATTTGCGCGTGAATCGCTTTCTGCTTATCAATTTGGAAATAATAAAAAATCCGAAGTTATTCTTCAGTTTCCGCGCTATATGAGAGATCAAGTGGAAAATCTTTAGCGAAAAGTTGATATTTCCATGTAGTTTTTCAGTTAATTAACTAGGATTCGCAAGTTTAATCATGATTAATAATAAAGTGCAGTGCATTTTAATTATGCACAGCAAAATTACCATGCTGCCCATAGATTTACTGTGCAGGCAGATATTTTTGCTGTGCAATCAGTATTTTTGGTTAGGTTTGCTGAACGATTAAATACTAGAATTTTATTATTGCAGACTTACTCAACCTGAATTAATAACCCTAAACGTGTATCTTAATCAAACTTCAATAAATTGACTTGTACCAAAAAAAAACATTAAAATAAAACCCTTGTCTTTTCGGTCTGTCAACCTTTTCAACACAAAGAACACGAATAGGTGTCGTATGCTGTAGTGCCTACCACACGCCAACAACGCTTAAATGTGTCATAAATCGTTGTAATAATAACTGATTGGCGTGTGACTGACGACGTCAATCGATAGTCGAGCGATATAGTTCTCACAACAAGTCTAACGCTTAACTGATTCCGTTCCTACCATGAGTTCGGCACGAGCGAGTATCGAGCGCTCGATGACGGTCTATCTCTTTCGCACTATTAGCGCGTACGCGAGAGGTGCACTGACTCTCGATACGAGATACTCGCTAGCGCTAATCGTAAACTCAATTCATGGTAGACACACTGAGGTTACGGTACGGAAAAGATGACAAGTGACGTGACATGAAGTGTCCTAACCGTCTCGCTATACACATATAAGTCACTTGTCACCCCTCCCATACCTCAGGAACAGACTAATTATTTTTTTGCGTAACATGGAAATACAAAGAAATACAGCACTAAACACCAGAACCTACTACTTTTGTACTACTAAATATATGTTAAATTGATCCGATCCGATCCGATTAGGAATACTCAAACGGAGGATTTTGATGCAGTTAAATAAATAGAAGACGATCGGGAAATCATTGCTTGCAAGATTTGGTCCGGAAGCTAACGATGAACCAGGTTCATTATAAAAACCTTAAAATTCAAGGTAAGTAATAAACAGTGGTCATAAAATAGGTAGCATTTTTGGTACAGCGATTATGGTAGAGCGCCATAGCACTGCACTGTGGTCGCGTTCATATGACATATCTCTGAAAATCCACAACATTCAAACTGTTATTTGTTATTGCCCAAGTACTTAGTAATAGCCAGCCTACCAAAAACTATAAATAGTTTTGAAGTAATTGGAGACAATCATTATTTTTTGACCCTCTGAAGTGAACACACTTACACCATGTGATTAACCTTATCAGTGAGTCATTAAAGTGAAAGTTGTTTATTGAAATAAAACAATTTAACGGATTATATACCGTATATTATCTCATTTTAGTTCCCGACGTTTTGGAAGCTTTCCAGCTTTCCATGGTCACGGGAGGACTGAGAAAAGATGTATTTTCCTCTGTCAAAGTTACAATTTGTGCAAACTACCCATTTTTTTTGAAAAAACACAAATAAAGGTGTACATATATGCCAGATGGGCCTAAGCTGTAAAGACAGTTACACATGTGCCAGAAGGGCTTAATTATTTTATTCTAATAATTTACCAAGCAGCATTTCACAAATGAGGCGTACTGAGGAGAAAAGAAACGCTGCAAAGAAAAACTACCAGGCTACCTCATTACTAATTATAATATTTAAAAAACAGAGACTATTAAACTACTTTTAAACAGATAAGATATTTTACACCGTTCGGAAATTAAGGTTTTGCAGTCCTGTGTCTCGCTTGTTCCTTGATGAGATGTATTACAGGATCCCAAGCTGGAAGTAGTGACAATCCATCTTCTCTATTGAAATTAGGATGCTTTTTAATCTCAATAGCCACGCGTAGCATCCTGGGAAAATATCTTTTTTCTTTGGCAAGGATAGAAGGTTTATCAAACTTAATTGAGTGGTTTGGTTTGTCAATGACATGTTCACAGATTGCAGACCTATTACACCGACGGTGCTTGACATCTGCTATGTGCTCCTTCACCCGGGTTGATACACTGCGTTTCGTTTGACCAATGTATGAAAGACCACACTCGCAGTCCAGCTTATAAATGCCTGCACTCTGCTAAGGGGTGCTACTCTTCACGGGTCTAAGGTATTGAGACACCTTCTTCAACGGCTTGAAATATGTTTTTATAGAAGAACGCTTCAAGATACATCTTTTCTCAGTCCTCCCGTGACCATGGAAAGCTGGAAAGCTTCCGAAACGTCGGGAACTAAAATGAGATAATATACGCGATATAATCCGTTAAATTGTTTTATTTCAATGAGTAATAATCGCGGAAACAGAAGAAAATATTGTAAAAGTTGTTTGTTGACGAATTTCTACAAAAATTTTGCTTTTATCTTTGTGACTCATTATGGAAATTAATGATAAAGGTATGTTTTCTAATAATATTATTTACAGTCATTCTCTTCATAATTTTGTATCAATATACCTGCTACGAATCACTTAATTTTACACAAAAACATTACTTACCTGTGTTTTCACATTGAGATTCAACGTAGTTCAGATCCTTTCATAGAAAAAATATTATATTTGAAATAAACCTGGAATAATGTAGTATCTGACTCATTTCAGACCTACTGGCCGATTTTGCCCGTTCTCTGATAATATGGCCTCTACGATTTTCGTAGAGGGAGCTACGAAAAATATCGAATTCTCATAACATTTGTTTGTTTTCTTTCAGGTTCTTTTTTGCAGGTGCAGTTTACAAGAATGCATATATTTGAATTATGTAGTAATTTTAAAGGATCAAACAAGGAAAAAACTCAACAAGTATTAGAGGAAATTTTAAAACATGTGCCGGAAAATAAATGTTTTAATACTGAGACATTAATTAATCGTATTACATACTTAACCACAACGCTGATCGCTTTCTGGAAAAAATCAAACAGCACTCGAGAGAATTTAATTAGAATCAACGCAATGTGGCTGGCTTTCCTTGAAACAATTGAACTAGTGCAGATTTCGGAGGCGTTGCCCGAACGAGAGAATTGTACTTCGAACATCGGCCGCCCACTAAAGGATTATGGTACGACTGAAGAAAAGGAAAAATTAGCAGAAAGAAAGAAGACCATCCAAAGTGAATTTAAAAAGAAGTTAGGGTTGGTAGTTGACAAACCACGCAGTGGAGGAAGTGGCAATTCAAATGACGGGAACACAGCAAGAAAGTTTTTTGACAAATCTGATGTTGCAGCTGAAATTACCGGAATAAGGCAAGATCTTATTGATAGGTGCGCTACAATTCTCAACTGTATTAATTCTGGGTATAAAATTAAGGTTGATAGATTTAAGGAATTTTGTTTAGACACGGCTCGGCAGCTTGTTCAGGAATTTCCATGGTACAATTTGCCAGCTTCCGTACATAAAGTGCTTATTCACGGTGCTGAAGTGATAGACTGCATGTTGGTTTCCATAGGAGAGCTCTCAGAAGAAGCTGCCGAGTCGAAAAATAAAAATATAAAGGCATTCAGGCTTAGAAATACTAGAAAAATGTCATGCGAGTTGACCAACCAGGATCTTTTGAATCGCCTTTTATTAAATTCAGATCCATTGATCTCAAGCCTCAAAAAGTTGCCTCCGAAAAAAAAACTGTTTTGTCTCAATCTGTAATTAGTCTATTAGATGTATAAAGTAGATTACGTTATAATTTTATAATCAATGTTAGTTTTAATAAGTTCTAGATACCTGTACATATGTAAAAGATTTTATTTTTTATAATGACTTAAGTATAGTAAGTACCTGCTCGTAACAAGCAGATATTTGTATAGAAATATGACTTTATTGTTATTGAATAATTTATTTGTGTAAATTTATGCATGTTTTATTAAATAGTGTTACTTATTAATTATAAGCATAATAAAGAAACCATTGAAATAAAGTAATTTCGACATAAATTTAATTAATTTGTTTTATCTTTTTATTGCATTTAAAAGATTTTTTTCATTATTTCTTACATTAATTTAATAAATCTTTTAATAACAAACACGAACATATTTTTGGTTTTTCAATATCTTTAAGACTTTTGTCACTGTCTTCATAGAAGAAAAACCACAGCGCCTAGGTGCGGCAAATTTCAATAGAAATGATGGACTAGGGTTACTGTCGACAATATTAACGATTAATCGTATAAATTGGTATTTTCCACATCTATAGCGCAATACCGCGATCGCTGCACCAAAAATGCTACCAAATTTACAATCATTGGTAATAAATCAATTAAAAACTAACTAACTAATTTGGCTCAGGGACCGAAAGAGAGTCTTGGCCTCCGAAACGAGAGCACGCCATCTGTCCTGATCGTGCGCAACTTCTTGCCAGTTACTGACTTGAAGATGTCGCAGGTCCAGCTGCACACTGTCCTCCCAGCGGTATCTGGGACGCCCAACCGGGCGGCCACCAATTGGTCGTCCCACGTACGCACGATCCTCTCTCATTGAATGAATGAATGAATGAATGATTTATTTATTTACATAAAATATGGTACAGTAGATGTTACATATAGATGTTTCACATATTATGCCGATGGTGCGACGTGTAAATATGCACGATAGTCAATATTACAATTCTACAAACTATAAATATATTATTAATTTGAAAAAAAAAATTATCTACATTATTTCAAAATTACGAGTTTGCGGCCCTTGCAGTGGAGACCTTAGGGCCATGGTCAGCCGACATGAAAAACTTCATGAAGACCCTGTCGACGCAGTTGAGCCGCACCTCCGGCGATCCCAGAGCTGGCGCTTACCTCTCCCAGAGGATTTCCTTAGCCATTCAGAGAGGTAATGCCGCCAGCATAATGGGAACCATGCCGCAGGCGGAACTGCTGGACGGGGTGTTCTTTTTATAACTCCTTTTAATTTTAGTGTGTTTAGTAGTTTTAATTTACCTTATAATTTAGTTTAGGATTTTATATATTGTTAGAATGTTAATTAATTCATTATTTTCGTGTAATATTTAGTATTATTTATATTATTTTAATTAAAAACTTCTAATAATAAGCAGTCAAATATATATATACAATGTCAGTGTTCAATCCTATGTATTGAAATAAAACACGATATTATCTAAAGCTAGGCGGTACCCCCAACATGAAGACTACC
This sequence comes from Hedya salicella, assembly GCA_905404275.2. Taxonomy (NCBI): domain Eukaryota; kingdom Metazoa; phylum Arthropoda; class Insecta; order Lepidoptera; family Tortricidae; genus Hedya; species Hedya salicella. Next base: position 23,640,285 of record FR990109.1, on the reverse strand, counting down.
ACACCGAGCCCGGGTATTTTTGTATCGTTTCATGTGGAGGTATTCTGTCTTTGCCTGATTGATCCTGAGACCTATCTTGGACGCGTCTTGCTCCAAGACTCTGGCCGCTTCGGCCACCTCTTCCCGGCTTTCCCCTAATATAGCAAGGTCATCTGCGTACCCTATCACCTTGTGCTTGCCGTTCAACTCAACACCTACGTCCAGTGCTAAAATATTCCTGACGACATGTTCAAGGGCAAAGTTAAAAAGCACTGGTGATAGGGCATCCCCTTGCTTTAGACCGGTCATGACTGGGAATTCTTCCGAAAGCTATCCTCCTACTCTCTCTCTCTTGGGATGTTAAAATTCACCAGAATGGAATATAGAGCCTCCTGATCTATGCTGTCGTAGGCCTATGTGAAGTCCACAAACAAAAAGTGGATGCTCTGCGCGTACTCCCTTTTTTGCATAAGCTGTCTCAGCAGGAAAATCTGGTCTATCGGCTGCGATTTCTGCGGAAACCATATTGATTACCCTCCCTTCTAATCCCCAAGGATTCTCTCAGCATGCGGTTCCAGTCTCTTAAGATTTTGTACGCCGTGGTGAGAAGAGAAATGCCTCGGTAGTTGGTGCATTTCTTCTTTGAGCCTTTTTTGTGGACAGGGCAGATGACGCCTACATTCCATTCTTGCGGTTGTTCTTCTAGTTGCCATATCTTAAGCACAAATTCGTAGATTTTAGACTGTACAATGCCGCCAAAGTTTTTCTATATTTCTGATGGCAAGCCATCGATTCCAGGAGCCTTGTTGTTCTTCAGACGCATGATCGCTTGATAAACTTCGTCAAAGGTCGGAGGGAGGACTTCACTGTCATCATTGTCAGCATCTTTAAGAGAGATTGGCTAATCTAAGGGAGGACAATTGAGTAATTGTTGGAAGTAGTCCTTCCACATGTTCCATATTTCAGTACTTGATGTTATTAAATTTCCGCTGTCGTCTTCCAACAATTGAGTGACAGGCACCCTTTCTTAAAAGTATTGAGCTCTTTGTAGAATTTTCGAGGGTGATTTTCTCTGAGTAACGTTTCCATCCCTCTTACTATGCCCTCTAAGTGTGATCTTTTTGCCTTTTTTATAGTTCTCTCCCATCGTGCGTCTTGTAAGGAGAAGATTTTGTACTTACTTCTTTCTGCTATGGCTTTCTCACATTCATCATTCCACCATTTCCTACTCTTTTTCCTTCTTTTGCGACCCAGTACTTTAAGTGCCACTTTATTTACTGTTGTCTTTATGTCCTCCCATGTCTTGTTAGTATCGTCATCAGCAGCTTGCCCACAGATCTGTTACTCAATTTTAGTTGGAACCTATTTTGAATATCATGATCTTTTAGCTGCTCTATATTTAATTGAAAGTCGTGTTTCTGTGTCATCTGTTTAATAGCTTTAATTCTAATTTTCAATTTGATGGCTAGCATAAAGTGGTCAATGCCGCAATCAGCCCCTCTAAAAGTCCTGACGTCCTGTATAGTACTTTTGTGTCTATCGTCTATAAACACGTTGTATGAAATTATTCAAAAAAATGAGATATAATATGATCTAGGTTTTAATTATTCAAAAATGTCACTGGACATGATAGGAAATAAATGATATAATTCAAAAGGGGAAGGAATTAATTAATCAAATTTGTTGAATAACTAAAAATCCCCAGTGTTATTAATGTAGTGCATTTAAAAATAAATGTATTGAGATCTTCAATCATAATTTAAATATCTTACATTTACATGTAATTATTAAATATAAATACACAGAATAAAAGCGAGCTTAATGAGGATGATTATATGACCTGGGGCTTTGGCATTTGGGAAAATAAGATTATTCGACTAATTAAAAGTACTATGTGCACTATAGCGAGCGCCCAATATCATAAATATTGAATCATTGTTTAGCGAGGAATATTTTCTATTTGGAATAGGTTATTTCCAAATATCACTATTATGTACAGATTAGCCTGTATGAAACTAACTCTAACAATTACAATCAGGTCATTGGGCCATTTTGAGAGCCAATTTTATTATGATAGTGGTTTTATGAATGGATTAAATTGGATTGACCGATACTCAAAAATATATAGATTAATACTATTTTTATGGGCATTTAGGCTAATAACTTGGTTATATAGTTGATAAGGAAGAAAACATTACTCTTTTGTAATACTTGGAACCTGTAGTATTGCTAGAAAAGGGGAGGTGGAAGACACATTTTTGAATACTATTTGCATGTAATTATGAGCTTACAGCCAAGGGATTAGGAATAAAGTAATTAGAACACTTACAAGGCATCTCAAGTAGTTGGTGTCAAGTAATATTGTCCAACATTTTGTTATCCGGCTTGTATGAGAACCAAATGTTCATCTCGATATCGTTGTTGTAGGCTCTGAATGGACTTCAAGTGGTATGAACATCATTATAACATCCAAAAAGATCCTCTTATTGTCATGTAGGGCCATTAAATGCATGTATTTTGGAAATAATTTGATTTCATCTCGTCCGGCTGTAAATATAAAAATAACACTTTAAATCAATTGTAATAGGATTGTTGTAATAGATACTGGTAAATTAGATAGAAGAGTACTGGTCTCCATAGTGGGGTAATCCTTTTATTTAAATTCAATAAGAAAAATTATGATTGTGAGTATATAGTATGAGTGGCGAGCCATCTGAAACTTGAGGGACTGAATTATCTCTGAAAATCATTATCTGGGGTGAATAAGTTACATATTTGAATAAGAAACATGTAAAACCATTACATACTAGTTAATTAAAGTTGAGGAAAGCTGGATTATTACCTTTTTTTAAAAAAAAACCTAAATATTACTAAATTCATAAGACCCATTTTTGGAAAATTATTTCACAGGTAATTATGGTAAAATTCAGGCTGAAATATAAGACAATCAGAATGGCATATCATGAAATTATAGAATTATAGTACGTCCTTTTAAAAGGCATTGTATTGGGTGAGAAATTGGCAGAAGAAAGTAAGAAAAAAATAGAAGGAACATCTATGGTTGGGTAGACTTAAAAAAAGTTATTAATTTTGACGTCGAGGGTGGATAGTCAATTTAGGGTTACCAGCTACAAAGGGGTACCCGAGTGATTAGGGAGAAATGCGTTAGGTAATGCAAAATAGTAAAACAAAGGAAAAATATTTAAATCAATAAGATATACGTTAATTATTGTAATTGTATCATAAAATAATGATGGAAATTAATAGGGGAATGCTTGTGGGAATATAGGAAGAATTTGGTTTTAGCTGTCAAAACTGGAGAATCAAGAATTAAATCAGGCAAGGGTACAAATGGGGCCTACATAAACGCGAGCAGAAGAAAGGTGTACATATATGCCAGATGGGCCTAAGCTGTAAAGACAGTTACACATGTGCCAGAAGGGCTTAATTATTTTATTCTAATAATTTACCAAGCAGCATTTCACAAATGACGTGTACTGAGGAGAAAAGAAACGCTGCAAAGAAAAACTCCCAGGCTACCTCATTACTAATTATAATATTTAAAAAACAGAGACTATTAAACTACTTTTAAACAGATAAGATATTTTACACCGTCCGGAAATTAAGGTTTTGCAGTCCTGTGTCTCGCTTGTTCCTTGATGAGATGTATTACAGGATCCCAAGCTGGTGGTAGTGACAATCCATCTTCTCTATTGAAATTAGGATGCTTTTTAATCTCAATAGCCTCGCGTAGCATTCTGGGAAAATATCTTTTTTTTTTGGCAAGGATAGAAGGTTTATCAAACTTAATTGAGTGGTTTGGTTTGTCAATGACATGTTCACAGACTGCAGACCCTATTGCACCGACGGTGCTTGACATCTGCTATGTGCTCCTTCACCCGTGTTGATACACTGCGTTTTGTTTGACCAATGTATGAAAGACCACACTCGCAGTCCAGCTTATAAATGCCTGCACTCTGCAAAGGGGTGCTACTCTTCACGGGTCTAAGGTATTGAGACACCTTCTTCAACGGCTTGAAATATGTTTTTATAGAAGCACGCTTCAAGATGTTTCCGATCTTGTCTGTGACCCCTTTCACATATGGTAATACGGCAGGTTTACGCTCGACTGTTGGTTTCTTCATACTGGGATTCTGCTTGGAACGTGGTATCTGGAGCTCTTTGGCTCGAAGCGCACGTTTGACATTCTGCAACTCAGCAGTCAGATGTTGATCGTCGCAGATACCCCTGGATCTCTGAAACAAAGATTTACCCACTGTAGCAAGTTGACAGGGATGGTGGTGAGATTTGCCATTCAAATACCTACCTGTATGCGTAGGTTTCCTATAAACAGTATGACCTATGTCATTGTTAAGACCTCTAATTACTAGCACATCTAAGAATGCAAGTGAATTTTGATTTTCCAACTCCATACTGAATTTAATTTTACTATGCATCGAGTTGAGATGGGCCAAGAAAGCTGAAACACTAGATCTAGGTAAAATAGTAAAGGTATCATCTACGTATCTTTTAAAGATCCTCGGCTTGACAGGTGCCAATGAAAGCGCTCTCTCCTCGAAGTCTTCCATGAAAATATCGGCGACGACAGGAGACACCGGAGACCCCATTGCCACACCATCAACTTGCCCGTAGAATTCACCATTCCATAGCATATAGCCAGATGCAAGGCAGTTTTGTAATAACTCAGCATATTGTATTGCCATCTGTTGTTCACTCAATCTTCTTTTCACAATTTTGATACATTCTTGAACTGGTAGGCATGTGAAGAGAGACTGGACATCAAAACTGACCATAACTTCATCATCAGTTAGACTCAAATCCTTAATCTCACTGACAAAATGGTATGAGTCCCTTGTATATGCTTCCGTCTTCCCTCGCAGTAAAGAAAGCGCACCTGCTAAGTGCCGAGCTAATCGATAGGTAGGAGCATCGATTTGACTCACTATAGGGCGTAACGGAGCACCAGGTTTATGTATCTTTGGCAACCCGTACAACTTTGGTGGCACCGGGCAAGAAGGCACTAAACTTTTCACATCCAGATTAAGATTTTCTGAGTGTTTACTTATCAGCTCGGCTGTCGTTTTTACTACTTTCGCCGTTAGATCTCGCTTAACAAGCTTGTATGTTGTAGCGTCTGACAAAAGTACTTCCACTTTCTGGTTGTAATCACTAGTATCCATAACAACCGTCGCATTTCCCTTGTCAGCCCGAAGAATGGCGATGTCTGGGTCTTCACGCAAGCTCTTCAAAGTGCAAAAAAAATTCAGTTCTGGGTAAGTTAACTTAAGGAGACTTCGCTCGTCTTAAAATTGAAGACACATCCTGGCGCACGGCCTCCAAATGCTCCTTACGCATATGATTTTGGACCAAACAATCTTCTACACCGACTATAATCTTTTCAAAAGGGATATTCCGTGGAAATGCGTGTGAAATGCTGCTTGGGAAATTATCAGAATAAAATAATTAAGCCCTTCTGGCACATGTGTAACTGTCTTAACAGCTTAGGCCCATCTGGCATGTATGTACACCTTTATTTGTGTTTTTTCAAAAATGGGTAGTTTGCACAAATTGTATCTTTGACAGAGGAAAATATATCTTTTCTCAGTCCACCCGTGACCATGGAAAGCTGGAAAGCTTCCGAAACGTCGGGAACTAAAATGAGACAATATACGCGATATAATCCGTTAAATTGTTTTATTTCAATGAGTAATAATCGCGGAAACAGAAGAAAATATTATTTTTACTTCTTTACTCAAAAATAGGCAAATAAAAAAATACTTAATGTCCTAGAGTTGGGTTACTTACAAATTTAACCGGGAGAAAGCTAGTAGTATTATATCAATACTTTCCTCCTGGAACGCTCCAATCCCTAGTGTTCTTCAGGAAGTATATATCTGTCAAAATTCAAATTGTTCTATGTCCATACACTAAGAAAGTCTTCAGGCGATTAACTTGACACAACTGGCAGTTGTCAAATTTTACACTTTCGACGTAGGGATGAATGTTTAGATTTTCATTATATAATTATCTTAGCCATATCTAAAGATTAGCTATATTACGCACGACAATCTGTCATTGCAGAGACATTACTGTTGTACTAACTATGTACACTGGCACGCTGGAAGTGGACACAGAGGTTGTGTGACAAAGAGCTAAGCATCTAACTAGGATCAACTCGTCCCAGGTCCCAGCGGCTCATATCGTCCTGAACCACCAAGTGTGTCTGCGATCATGGCGCATCGCATTCTTCACACTAGTGGCTTCAGTAAATGATAGTGAGATTGCTTCTACCTGGTGATTTTGAGTAAAATGCCGTCTGCATCGCTAGAAGGGCTGTCTCGTACGGTCGAGGCCATGGTGTAATTCGCTGAAGAATATCGTATCCATGCACAGACTGTCCCTGGGAGAATATATCCCGCTAGCAAATACACTGGATACATAGTGGTATCAGAATATCTGATAATATCTTATTATGATCTACCTGCAGCTCCTGTGTTGGCAACCAGCGTGTTGGTAACATGTTCACATAACAGTTGTTACTCAATTTGTGCATACCTAGTAGTATGATGTAAGAGCATATACCTAAGTACCTTAAGCTAAGCATCAAACGAGATCCTGGGTTTCGTGGAACCGGGTGTTACCTAGGCTGCTCGTCTTGTGTAAGTTGAAGGAGAGGTTTTGCGTTCATCTACTAGCTGAGGATCATCTAGACAATACATGTCTCAGATTCTTGAACTATGGGTCTTTAAATAACTGTTGCTCTTGCATTTAATTCCGACATCTATGGTGATACTTTTATATTTAACGTGCTTGGTCAATCGTCCTTTCTTTTCAGTGGGGTTTAGCATTCACTAATACACAGTAGATTAACTTGGGAATTAGTAGGTTTAGCCTAACCATTTAGCCCGTTTTGCATACTCGCATTCTCTTATAGTAAAGTTAGCGTTAGTATTTTCCTACAATCGAGCTTATTCTAAATGTATTTCCTGAGTGAACCAACAAATAATCATAATAAACTTCCATTTAGCTTCGCTTACCTGTCGATTTCGAATTTAAAAACACTTATTTTGATCCTTGATCTTATCATGGGGATAGGGTTATTATAAGCCGCGTCTTCCGCCGCAGTAGGTCTTATCGGCGTAAGTCTAGAATCATTAGGAGGCTGCCTTCAGTCTATCCCTAGATAGGTATGGACTGTCGCAGTGATATAGTCTAATTAGGACGCTACATTTGACATATAATGTAGAGTGACAGCCCGTGGCCAGTATCCCGGATAAGAATCTCTAGAGACGTAGGTCTCGCCAGGTATTAGACTAGCTAGTTTTCCACAGATAGAGAGATTCTTATGTAACTGGGCTTTATAAATCGGGTGGCGGCATATTATCATAAAAAAACCTTTTTTTTTAAAGGGCATTCCTTCTGAAAATCTTCCTATGAGCTTAAAGTTGTATTTGCACTATTAACTCAACTCAAACTCTTTTACTTTAACTGCATTTATAACGTTATTTATTATATAATTCACACCCTCCAGCTAAGAGTTCGCAGTGCCACATCGCTTGTTTTAATTCTTATAATGATCAATTATGACAATATACTTGTATCATTACATTTATTCTTTTATTTTAATCTTAGTATAAGTAAAAGTAGTTAAATAGATTCTTATATTGGATTAGTATAGACCTTTAACTAAATTAGCGTAGAAACACCCTACGAATCTATCTAGCTTCTGCAAACCTCCTCAACTAAAAAAATCTGGGTTACTACAACACACAACGTTCTCTGGGTCCTAACCACTACTGACGATTTCATCACTGGCCAACTCTTTAATATTCACAGAGCAATCCAAGGACTTGGTAGGTAAACATACTTTTAAACCTTTGACACAATTTATAGCTATTAATTTAACATAGGTAATTGTAGGGCTTAATTATCACTGTTATATAGCTTCTTAAATAAAGTATCACATTACTCGTAAATATTTCAGTCTTTTCAGAATAACTTCATAAATGCGTAGGTTAGAGATAATTTCAGTTTTAATAAAGGGAAATATAAGAGTTCAGTATGAGGAATCAATCTGTTATCAGCTTCAGTAATTCTGGGACACTTGGGAATAGAACAGGTTAATTGTACAGTAGTACTGGAAAAACTGGGATAGTTACACGTTTCTTTCAGTTCAGGCTCAGAGTGGGGATTGATGGAAGGAACGGGGGTTTTCCTTAAAGAAGAGGGGTGAGGTTTCTTACAATTCTCTCTTTCTTTCTTTTTCTCTTTTTAGCCTCGGTATACGAGTATCCACGCGATATTCAAGGAGCGCATAAATTCAAAGGTGCAACAAACAGCGCGCGAAGTTTTTGTGCGTTTTTTAGGCGGCTTCGAGTAGCTTCTTACATTTATGTACGCCTGGTACTTCGACAACAGCTCGCGTATAAACGATGATTAGACCAATTTCACCATGCTTCGTTAGTTGTTAATGGCAGATTAACGACGCCTTTCCGTAATAATCAGTAATTATTAAAAACCACAACAAGTTGAAATGAATGAGACATCAAATCAAATCCTGACTCCTGACTTTCATGTGCTCCTGGTGCTGTAGGACGTGGTTAGATGACTTCCACTTTCAAGAATGGAAAGAGTTTTACATTCCTAAAGTAATAAGGTGAGTAGCTAGCTAGAAGCTTCGCGCTGTAATGTACTCCTAGTACCACAAAATCTAATGTTAGTACACAATATTACCTTAAAACTTATAGGTAAAATTCTTATTTAAGCTAAGCGTCCACAGGCCGGCATCGCACGCATCGAACGCATCGGACGCATCGCACGTATCTGATTTTGGTATGCCTTGTATAGAAACTCATACAACCGCGTCCACTGATCCGCACCGTCAGCTGTGGACGCTGTTGTACGAGTTTCTCTACAAGGCATACCAAAAATCGATACGTGCGATGCGTCCGATGCGTGCGATGCCGGCCTGTGGACGCTAAGCTTTACGTGAACCTGGGAATAGTTCACGTACGTGCAGTTGAATCGTTTGGCACTATTGCAGCATTCGGTAATAGTACAGCAAATTCGATCTAGATGGCGTTGTAAGCAAAACCGAGAATGTTATCAACAGAGTTTTATTACATATTTTTACAAGTAACGCTACTTCTCTTTCATTATGGAACTAAAGATCAGGGAACGACCTTTTGTATGTAAAGGGACAGTCCTCTTGCTTTAGTCGTCCTTGAGCAAGAAGACGCCCTTGGAGCCATGAATTCAATACCTATGTATTGTTGTAAACATAGTCTGATATTGAAAATTTGATTATAGATGCAGGCATTAATCCCTGAGTCTGTGTGCCCAGGTAATGCCTGCATAAAAGAGCATAAAAAAACAAATACCATGTTTTTTTTAATGATATATAAATTCATTTGTACTTGCCGTTTGACTAGTGCAGTTATGCCTAGCAACTGCCACAAAGATGAAAAAGGGCGTGTGGCCGTCAAAAGGAAACACACTGACCCTTATATCGAGTTATAAAAGCGACTTCTGTACGATGAATACAAAAAAAAACTGATTTTGGGCTTGATTGAAAGGTAGTGGTTAACGTTGATTGTGTATTGAATACTAACCGGGCATGTTAATTATTTACCAAGATAGTTGCAATTGAACATTGCGTTGTGACGTCACGCAAAAACTTTCCAGTATAGATTAGATTAGCGGGTTTCTCGGCGCTGTAATGTGGATAGCAACTAAATTTTAATAATTAGTCCGTATTGTAGATAATTAAATACATTTAAACAACGGGCAAAGTGCGGGTAAACTTGGCGCCAAGTATCTACCGCTATTCTAGATAACGGAATAAAACGGGTCAGCCAGTCCAGTCACTGCCACTCAGTCTCTTGACTCTCTTTCTGGAAAGTGCAAACGAAACGAATTTACTAAAATAAAATTAAAAATGCAACAGTTAATATTCTGCGTCATTATTTGGCTATCGGGAATAACAATATGTATGGTGGAGTGCAAATCATACGTTTTTCCCGGTGATTGGAGAAATGAAATTAAAAAGTGTGCAAGTGGCGGTGGGAGCTATCATACATACACTTTCGACGCGGGAAATTTAAGCACTGTGGGCCTGAAATATGAAGATTTGAACGAGCAAACCCAGGTCATATCTTTTGGTGAACTTAGCGGCCATACAGGAGCCACAGACCACAATGTCCCATTTCTAATACTTCAGAAATACACAGATGGTGACAATTATAAAAAATACTATGCTGAATTTGGATTCACATCGACGGCCGGATGGGCTACACAAACAGTACTGATACAGCTGACGGTGAAGTTTATGAATACTGGCAAAGTGGAGCTCATTACTTATGTTTATGCCTACGCTATGATGTCCGTGACATGTGCAGAAACGAAAGCTTATGTGAAAAAAATAAAAGTTAATACAGATTAAGGAGCGCAGAAAAAAATATTTAATCAAAATTAAATCAGTATCCATTGAGAAAAATTTGTTTGAAGATGTTCAGGCCATGTCCTCCAGAACAGTACGACAACAATATGTCCATAAACTTTACAAGCCTCGCACCAGACTAAAACTTACCTCTAAAAACTGTTACGCAATGTGTATTGACATTTTTAATAAATTACATATTATACAATTACAACGTCGGTTGCTGGTGGCGCCCTCTGGGCGGCGGAAGTAGCTAACAATATTTTAAATTGACATGTTTTATGAATTGTTGAAGATTCTGTAATTATTGTTATTATTATTGCTTTATTTTCTATATTATAACTTAAGCGTGCACACCTGAAAAGGTAGGTTTCGGTGAAACTGTTTTATGTAATGACATCTGCAATTTGTAAACCTGAATTTCCATACACGCAATAAATCATTCATTCATTCATTCATTCATTCATTCATTCAAAGATTCCGAAACATCGGGAACTCAAATGAGATAATAAACGCGATATAATCCATTAAAATTGTTTTATTTCAACATTGTGATTAACGAAGTTTTAGCATTTTTGAAAAACAGATTAGATGTGATGGATACTCAGAGCCTGTTGCCATCAGAATGTAAGTGATAAGAATCTGTAGTACGGGTTCCAGCCAGAAGCAATCCTGGAGGCTAAATGTTTACTGTATGAATCAATCGAAGATAAAAATAGGATATCCAGAAGAAAGGAGAAGGAGAAAAACCACTTCGAGGATTAAATTCTGTTTAGTATGGGTGAGCCGTAAACGAATCATAGCGCTCCCAGTGACATTGTACATGTGTGTGTTTGACTGTATTTGTTTTTACGTGAGTAGTAGTAAAAGCAGAAAAGATTTAGTGGCGACATTGGTGCCGATACTAATTGTACTCGATAGTCTTTCTAACCTTATTATCTTGTTCTATGGTGTTGACGACCGAGCGCGACGAGGTTATTGAACTTGGCCGCTCGCGCGCTCTCTTATCTACTAAGGTCCGACCACATAATTTCCGTCTCGCCCATAAGTAGGGCTTGTAACCGGGTACAAATAAACCGGTTTATTATTTATTTATTGTTGCGGTTTATTGTTTATTATTTCGAAACGCTCTCTCTAACAGCCTGGCCACGACATCGAGCGGCGTCGGCAGCGGCAGCAGTTTTTCTAATTCATTGCGTGTGATCCCAACTAGCCACAGTGCTTTTTTTTATGTAGTTGGCTATCGTTGCGCCACTATCAGCGCGACAGCGGTCATTGATGTCATATCCGAACAAGGAGTAACCTGTTACGACCCGGCCACGACATTGCGCGAATTTGCGGCATGGCAAGCGTTTTATCTGTTCATTGCGCGGTCGAGACGCGCAACGAACTGTGGTTAGTTGTAATCACACGCAATGAATAAGAAAAACCGCTGCCACTGCCGCCGCCGCTCGATGTCGTGGCCAGGCCGTAAGGAGGCCGGATAGAGCGGAGATAAGAACGAGCAATCAGCATGTCAATAACAAATAACAAAGATGGCAAGTGTATGCAGAATGATAAGCTATACTATAGGTCTATTAAGAGGTCAATTAAAGGTGTAAAAAAAAACTGTGCAAATGAGTGGATGTTGTGGGTCTCTCCGAGACTAGGCTTATGAATTTTTACCTACCATTTTTAAGCACAATTAGACACTGAATTCGGGTGGACAGGTAAGTCAGGTTGACGGTCTTCTAAAAGGGTACGTAATACGAGATTTAAGAACTTAATATAATACTATAATAAACGAATACGCTGACTTTATATATAAGCTTGTTTAGTATAACGTTCACTGGATATAATGAACAAAAGATATAATTTCAAAATAATATCTTCTTCCGTAAAAAATAACGTTATTAACTTAAATATAATGCCAATTTATATAACGATTAAAGAGCATAACGTACATAACACCTAAGGCTTAAAGCATATATTATTCAATTAATCTTATATCAAAAAGCATAATGCTCGTATAGTATATACGCGTACAGAATCGATAATAAGTATATTAAAACGAAATTATGAATATGCTGAATGCGAGTTTCTTAGAGCGATGGCCTAAGTTTGAGTAAAAAAAAAGTAATTAATATTATGTAAATTGACCGTTATTCCTCATAAAAGTATCGATTTTTTTGTTATAGCTAACGTTCATTATATCTTGTGAATGTTATTAATATGAAATTATACATAGTGTTGTTATATCTCGTAAGACGCCCTTGAATTTACCGACAAGTCAATTAAAGAAACTAAATTATACGGTTTTTTTTGTGGCTTTTTTTGGAGCCTGTTTTTTAAAATAAAAGGTTACTCCTGGGGACAAATTATTTCATTAATTCATTTAATACTGATGATACATTTATATAGTGTCAGCAGCTTCAAGGCACTCTCAGCCCTCTATCAGGCGATCACACTACTGACACACTCAGTCTAAATTGCGAACCTTATTACACGATGTCTGTCTTACGTGTCATGGTTTGCACTAAGCTATCGGCACGAGCGAACAAGGGGAAGGTAAAAATCCCTTCTCTAATGAAACTAAATTACAAACCAAACGACGCTTCACTACAATTATGTAAAGGGGCTCCGATCATGCAGCCTCCCCCTCCCCGTCGCCTAACGAAGGCCCCTCGAAGCCTCTTCAACCCCCTTTTGGTACTTAAGTCGTACCGGTTAGTCTAAGAGTCGCCACTCCACTTCGTCATTGGTTACGTTCAATTTTGGAGAATGCAGACTACCTGTAGGCATAATGCCCACGCCAGCTTTTTTTAATAAAACTTTTCTCAATCATGCAATGAAAGAATCACATTGTGTTCCTTACAATAGGCCCCGAAGTCTCAGGTTTCGCGTGTGGCGGCAAAATTGAAGGTCCAGGCCTGCAAAGCGACCTTCTTATGTTTCAGTTGTGCCGCGCCGCCGATGTGCCGGTATAAAGAATATACATATTAAAAGATTGGGAAAAATAAAAATGTTTAATTGTGTGTGTATATATTTATATATATATTTACATATAAACGGGTAGCTGGGTAACCACTGATGGCTATAGGCTACTTTTTATATTACTACACTAAAGGAAAAACGAGGGATTATGACTTTTTGTCCTTCGCGAACGAAATTGAGGAGTTCTTCAGCGAGGTCGGCTAAAAAGTATCCTATAACCATGTGGAGATACCCAGCTACAATTGTACCAAAATAGTAGAAATCTGTTTAGCTGATTTATCGTGATTAAGCCATAACGGCACATACAAATATACAAAACAAAAAGAAAAACATTTCATTGAACTCCAACACCGTGTCCGTAACACTATTTTTTGGAAAATATCTTCACTGTACAGATATTTCATTTTTAAAATTTGATCCCCATCCTACTTCCTTTCTATATTATAAACGCGAATGTATGTATGTACGTTCCACTTAATCTTAAAGTGACTGGACGATTTTTATAACACCTTCCAGTTACCTATGTACCTTATGTATCAGAATAAGACAAAGGCACATATAAGGGGATGAAAATTTGTATGGACAGTAAATATTTTTTTTACGCTAGGAACTTGAAATCTTGGTAATATGCTTCACATTTAAAGTAGTTAAATATCGAGTTTTAGGGAAAGACATAAGCTTCTTTTTATCCCGGAAAAATACCTTTTTCACTTCTCCTGCTCAAAAAGTACGTCATATTAGCTTCACGAAGCGAGACTAAAATAGAACATTTAGCCCCTAGGGCTTAAAAAAAAGCCATATAATCCCATACAAATTTCTATGACACTGAAACTTGCGGCCCGCTACAAACTCCTTACGAATAATTAAAAACAAACAAACCAACCTGATCAGATTGGCCAAACTTTCTGATAGAATTGCTCAAACTGTACTTTTAGTTTTTCATGAAATATACGATTTTAATGTTGAGTCTTGTTTTGTCTTTCGCAGTCGAAGTAAAAAGCAGTGTGTCTACACGTGGCTAAAAGCCATTATGTCACTCAGACATAATTGTCCTCACTCACTTCGTGAGCTTTTCCAAATAATCACTTCGAGTCATAATGGCTTATCTGCGATAAACGAATCTAATCGCTAGTAATAGTATAGATGTGAGATGTTTGCATTTTGCTTGAATCTCAAGTGTCTGGTATAATATTGGCCCGTATACCATGTACTATAAGCCATTGGTGGCTCTGAATCTAGGCGAAGGAGACATGTCCGATATCTAAACGGCGTTGCAGCGAGCAATTAGCTGCGACCGCTGGTAATTGATTCGGACAGAAGATTTAGCTTTAGTGCTCCGGTGTTACAAGAATTCCATAATGATAGAAACGCAAATTATCTTCTATACCACCTATCAATTGGTCTATATCTATAATTGATGATAAATTGGGTCAAGATAACGCCGATGCCGCGACTGATGTTCAAATGGCAATACAACGTACAGCAAATTTTCGTAGGGCTACGCGCGCATAGCACAGTCACGACCGGGAACTGCAAAGCGGGCGCTCTGCTCGTAGTAACTTTTCGCTACATTTTTGGGGTTCCGTAGCCAAGATGGCAAAAATGGCACCCGTATAGTTTAGTAATGTCCGTCCGTCCGTATGTCACGGGCATTTTAAAAAACTACAAGATATACATTGATGAAATTTAGAGTAAAGGTGTCTTGTGTAAGCCGCTACTCAGTTTGAGGGTTAAATCATAAAATAAAATAAATCAAGGGGGGGGTGCACTCCATACATGTAACCGAAACAAAAAAATACATCAGCTAATTATGTCAATGTTGTATAATGTGTAAACCTCAGACCAAGAATACTATAGACTTGACTTGACAGCCGAATAATAATACCACTACAGAACGAGATGGTAGTATACAGTGACAGAGATAAATATATTATTAAAACAAGAGGTTGACACTTGTCATACATTGAATCGTGTTCCGATTGCAAGGAGATATTCTGGCAAAAACTAGATGGCGCTTTAAAAGTAAATATTTAACGATGTAATAATTTCATAAAGAAACATAGTATAGTAACAATTACTTCGCAAATAGCTAATAATAAATATATCGTAACATTTAATAACTGTGTCACGCTTGCAAAGTTAAATAATTGTAAAAAGAATCTTATACATAGATGGCGTTGTACATATCGGGGAACGGCATTTTGTATGGAGATGGTTTGTCCTCTTGTTTTAAAAGTCCTTGCTACAAGTAATTAGTGCTCTGTTTAGCCAACAGTTAATAAAACATAGTGTGTTTAAGAAGCTTCTGTAATAGAAATCAGGTTAGTAATTTCACGCCCGTAAAGCTGCACACAGGGGCGCCGAGTATATTCACTCCAGTAAGCTTCACAGAATTATCAAACCTTTTATCACCGCCCGGCTCGAGTTGCGCAATCTGGCTGTTGCTCGCATTCAGACAAAAATAGATATTTCGAGACGAAGACATTTGTTTGTGTTAAGACCTTTAAGATTAGCTTCGCCTTCAAATCTATAGCGTTACAATTGCATAAAAATACGATTTCTCCAATGTAATATTTTCTTACGGTCTATCTGAAATTACGTTTTATCTGTTTACTCGTAAATGGACATTGTACAATATCTTAATACGCTATGAGCTTTACAAATAAGCTAGATTATTGTTATGTCGTCTATGCGAGCTACTGAAAAACGTGGACTGTCACTCTTATCATCAGGGATCGGAAACTCGGGGGCTATTATACCTAAACTTCGGGCTCAGTGCCTACGCCGCGTCGATGTTGACTAGTATGGAGGCGGACTCAATTTAATTTTACTAATAAATTTCCCGGGATTTCCTGAAATACCGAAAATTAGAATAACAGCCATACAAATGTATTAAAGTATTTAAATAGACTATTTTAGTTGTTCCTATAATCATAATTTTATGTAATTCATGTGTTTTTTATTTAACTGACAGTACAGTATTAGTTGACATCAAACTAACGTTGTATTGTTACTTTAAGTAAAAATAATGGTACAAAGGTATGTATCTTCGTTAAATCAGTAAATCAAAACAAAATGTACATACCTATGTAAAAATAAACAGGTAATCAACCTACCACGGCACACGCGGTATATTTGTATTTCCGTCATTGTTTCATGTTGATTATCGACAATTGATACGTATTAACCATTTTCTGATGTTGCATACAATCCTGGGATCCCGGGATTCAAATAATAAAAAATATTATACGTACGAAGCCGACTCCATACTTGCTTAGCTTTTTCCGGAATTTTGCTAGTTGTAGGTATAATAGCTCCCGAGTTTCCGATCCCTGCTTATCATTATTGATACATATGTGAAAATATATTACATGTTAAGTTGCATTATATCTTATTTAGAAAAAAATACAGGACAATAGGCTTGTGTCCTAAAAAAATATAATTAGGCCGTCAGTTACATTAGGAGAAAATATTGGATCCGTATTTTTTTCTTTTGTCAATTAAAACGAAAAATGTTGAAGATATAGCCCGTTTTTTTTCTCTTTTTTTTTAATTTACTATTAACACAAATTATACACAGCGTTTATGCATAAAAAAATTTCGCTAAACTGCAAGGCAGTTTGTAGGCGAATATATACACTCGGGTTTTGTTATTTTATCCACTGCGTAACACTTATCCGACATTTACCTACCCAACCACAATTACAGTTGCCGGCAAACATCTTGACCAAAACCTTGACTGCGCAGTAACTGATTTACGTACAAAGGTAAAAAAGGAACCCTTACTGTTCAAGAAGTTTGCCGGGATCTGTATCTATCAATATCTAATTTACGTTTAAATTTAAATGATCCTTACTCACTAATATATTGACCACATAATAGTCACAGCAGTAACTTAAACACGTTTGTCTAGATAGTCTGTTGGTACATATTCCAATTGATGTACAGACAGTAGGCACTACATTTTAAAAACAAACATCAACATAGTTAATTGTACCACCAAGAACTCTAAAACGTTGCAATAAAGTTTACATTTGTTTACAAATGTATAGAGTGTTGTCTACGATAGTACTATGTAACCTCGCTATTAAAAATATCTAGTAACAACTGTTTTATTTTAATTTGGAAGCTTCGTTAAAGTTCCCCGTGACGTCACACCGTGCGACCGTTTTACGCACGGCGTGACTTCATGCGCCCCCACTCCACTCCCAGACTTTAACTTTAGCGCGCTTTATCTTTGCCTATTTTTGTTTGATTGACAAAAGAAAAAAAACATGTCAGATAATTTTTGATAATTTAACTGACAGACTCATAAGAACATTTTTTTTTACTCAGGAAACTAGTCTATTTTACAGAAATCGAACTAGTTCCACGGTAAGCTCAATAATGCTTGTGTTATAAATACATAACAATTATTTTTAAAATTTTATCTTCATGTATTAACTGGAAATCTATATCTATCATGGCTAGGAACTTCAACTGTTCGTAAGCAAGCCAGCTCATAATCATAGTTTAAGAGCTACAATATAATAAATACACGCAGAGTTGCTTCAAAGTTGTATAAATCCTATTTTATGGTAAGGTTACCACAGCATTCTGAAACAACAACAGTGGTAACTGACAACCAGCAACCGACAGCCGACGACCGACGACCGACGACGGGGAAACGGCAACCGTCGCCATGGCAACGCAATATCGCGCATTAGCACAAGTAGTCACGGTGGAACGACTCACTTGATTGAAGACCTGACACACGAGGGGAGGGAGCAGTAAGGCAATGTTAATCGTTTAGACTTCTGTACTAGCATAAAATTGTGAAAATTCAACAGCCGTACATTGCTCAAAATAAATGGAATAGGCCATTTGAATTTTAGGTCCATTCATAAACCATGAATTGAAACATTATTGTTTGGTTTTTGTTTGAGTCTTTGTGCTCACATCACGTCCTAATGACTGGGTGGATTTGAACATAAACAGGGTGTGACGGATACTTATGATTGTTTTCATCCGTGCTCAAACGAAGGTGCAGACTCCTTCTAGTGTACAAATAAGATTTACGCATAACAGGAGAGATATAACTTTGGATTAGTATATATATAAGACTACTAGCTTTTGCCCGCGACTTCGTCTGCGTATAGCTCGAATTTCAACAAAATCCTTCTTTAGTGCGCCTCTACATAACGGAATATGTGTTTCAATTCTCGTATTCCTACCGTCGGCAGTTTAGGCTATGCATTGTCTGTCAATAGTTGTAAGTCACGTTACTTTGTTATATACCTGTAATTTGAAAAAAATAACAGATATAATTGGACATTTGAGTTTGAACTATTGATAATATTGAACATTAGGTAGGTTTTCCAGTATTTCTTTATATACCACATTAACAGACCCGATCAAGCTGCGTGGATAGCTTGCTCTCGAGCAAGCCACGTAAAACTGGCCGTGCGAGAAGCAGTCCCCCCTAAGATCTACTCCTGCTGATTTCAGTGACTCACCCTGAGACTTATTGATCGTCATCGCGAAACAGACCTAAAGGGGGAGCTGCAGCCTTTTAAATTCGAATGGGTATTCTGAGGGTATAAATGGTATCCGGGATACCTTGAGCACAGCCACTAATTACAATGACTTCTATAACGTTTTTATGTAAGGCTTTCACACGCAGCCTGATTCCATTGCACAACTTCTGCTGATTGAAATTTCGCAGCAACATTACTCGAGCACACACTTTTAAGATACGTATGTGAGAAGGTAGGCCGGGTGGGTTAAGTGCATTTAAAAACTCTACGTGATAGTTTATGGCATCATCCGTGTTCACTACAGATCAAGTCTACAGACTTGTATTCGTATTCTGAACCTTTGAAGACTTCAATAAAATGTTTTTAATAACGGGAGCCTGGTCGTTCTTAGGTGGCAGAATCATTCGTTCATACAACCGCTCCATGGACTTGCTGTGTAGATTTTGAACATCTGGGTATATTTGAGAAATTAGGTCATCAACGGTCCGCACAAATAAGGCGAGATCCGATGGGATTGTATTCCTTCCCTCAGTTTCGGGATATTTTCTATAAGAAGAAGGTCGGAGAATTCTGCAGCGCAAATATCGCCCTTGAGGTGCACTCGCATATTTATCTTAAGGTGTAGTTTTTTGATTATAAGCCAAATATTAGAAGCCTTAATGCAAGTTTTAATTTCATCAGCTCGAGTTCCCCTCGGAAATACGGGCAGAGTCTGACAAAAGTCTCCAGCTAACAACATAGTGACTCCACCCGTCATAACTTTGTTCCCTCTAATATCTTTCTAAGTTCTATTCAGCGCTTCACAACACCCTTTATGCGCCATCGTACTTTTGTCCCAGACTGTTACCCCCTATTTTAACCCTTTCAGGGATGAAATTCCAAGAATGCTGAAATTAGTTACCTTAGTTTTAAATTAAGAGTCTTTACGTGAAATATCATAACAGTTACTAAATAATTACAGATTTTCCATACACATTCAGCCCCAGTTGAACACCGTTGAGGGATGACTTTCTAAAAATGCTGAAATTAGTTTTCTTAGTTTAAAATGAAAAAAATATAGCCGAAATATAATAACAGTTACTGAAATAATTACAGATTTTCAATACAAACTTTCAACCCCAATTTAACCCTGTTAGGAGATAAATTTCCAAAAATCCTGTCTTGTTCATTGCCTACGATATACAGGGTGTCCGAAGAAGTAGTGATATACTGAAGCTGGGAGGTAGAGGACCTAAAGGGCTATCTAAATCACCCCCATGTATGTTCCGCGATTTTTCGTATTTTCGGAGATATGACTTTTTTTTTAATTCTTCACCTATCGCCGAGTACGATGAGATTTTTATTTGTGATGACGTGATTTATTGCGGTAGATGCTTGATTTTTTTTGTGTGCAAAGCTGATAGATAGGCCAATTCAGTATGGTAACATTTACTATCGTTAGATCTATAGAAGATATATAGATAGAAGAAAGCACACCTGCTAAGTGCCGAGCTAATTGATAGGTAGGAGCATCGATTTTACTCACTATAGGGCGTAACGGAGCACCAGGTTTATGTATCTTTGGTAATCCGTACAACTTTGGTGGCACCGGGCAAGAAGGCACTAAACTTGCCCGGTGCCACCAAAGTTGTACGGGTTACCAAAGATACATAAACCTACGCATACAGATAGGTATATGAATGGCAAATCTAACCACCATCCCTGTCAACTTGCTACAGTGGGTAAATCTTTGTTTCAGAGAGCCAGGGGTATCTGCGACAATCAACATCTGACTGCTGAGTTACAGAATGTCAAACGTGCGCTTCCAGCCAACGAGCTCCAGATACCACGTTCCAAGCAGAATCCCAGTATGAAGAAACCAATAGTCGAGCGTAAACCTGCCGTATTACCATATGTGAAAGGGGTCACAGACAAGATCGGAAACATCTTGAAGCGTGCTTCTATAAAAACATATTTCAAGCCGTTGAAGAAGGTGTCTCAATACCTTAGACCCATGAAGAGTAGCACCCCTTTGCAGAGTGCAGGCATTTATAAGCTGGACTGCGAGTGTGGTCTTTCATACATTGGTCAAACGAAACGCAGTGTATCAACCCGGGTGAAGGAGCACATAGCAGATGTCAAGCACCGTCGGTGTAATAGGTCTGCAGTCTGTGAACATGTCATTGACAAACCAAACCACTCAATTAAGTTTGATAAACCTTCTATCCTTGCCAAAGAAAAAAGATATTTTCCCAGGATGCTACGCAAGGCTATTGAGATTAAAAAGCATCCTAATTTCAATAGAGAAGATGGATTGTCACTACCACCAGCTTGGGATCCTGTAATACATCTCATCAAGGAACAAGCGAGACACAGGACTGCAAAACCTTAATTTCCGAACGGTTTAAAATATCTTATCGGTTTAAAAGTAGTTTAATAGTCTCTGTTTTTAAAATATTATAATTAGTAATGAGGTAGCCTGGGAGTTTTTCTTTGCAGCGTTTCTTTTCTCCTCAGTACGCCTCATTTGTGAAATGCTGCTTGGTAAATTTTTAGAATAAAATAATTAAGCCCTTCTGGCACATGTGTAACTGTCTTTGCAGCTTAGGCCCATCTGGCATTTATGTACACCTTTATTTGGGTTTTTTCAAAAATGGGTAGTTTGCACAAATTGTAACTTTGACAGAGGAAAATACATCTTTTCTCAGTCCACCCGTGACCATGGAATGCTGGAAAGCTTCCTAAACGTCGGGAACTAGAATGAGATAATATACGCGATATAATCCGTTAAATTGTTTTATTTCAATGTTTATTAATTGTTTAGAAATGAAAATGTCACAATATCAAATGAACAAAAGGTCATGTTTTTCCATTTATTGTTAAAAAAAACCCTTTTATGAATGAATACCCTCAAAAGTTGTAGCCTATGTCCTATTCTGATATCTAAGCTATATTACTGCAGAGTTTTACGCAAATTTGTTATGCAGGTTTTGCGTACGATTTTTCCGCCTTAAATTCATTTATGGCGGATAAGTGTCTTTTCCCGGGATAAAAAGTAGCGTATGTCCTTCCCTTGGACTGAAACTATCTCCATACCTAATTTCATTCCAATCGGTTCAGCGGTTTAAGCGTGAAGAGGTAACAGACATACAGACAGGCAGATAGACAGACAGACAGACAGACACACTTTCACATTTATAATATTAGTATGGATTCTTTAATTCTCTTGTAAAATGAACAATGTGTTGCTGTAATAAGTAATGATTTATTGTTAGTTACAATTTCAAAGTTCAAATTTAATAATACCTAATGCACTCATATTAGATAAACGTAAAACATACCGACAATAAATAAAGTAACGACATTTCAAGTTTATTTTACAATATTTGTAGCTCGTCTGAAATTAAAATTATATTTACATATTTCTGAAATCTGACAAGACGTCAAAGTCGACAAGACGTCTGCTGCGCTCTTTGCCCTGCTTTGCCTAGTATAAAACCTTTAAAAGAAATAGGTAACCAAACCTTTTCTTTTACATATATAAGTAGCCTTGTCTAATGTCGTTGCTTGCCAAAGCAAACTCCAGACGACGGCGGAATGACGAATCAGCGGCTGCTCTGCCCCCCCGTCTCGCCGCTCGCATACCTAAGGCACGGTACAGCGGTTTTGGACACACAATAAGTAATCAAGGAATGGTAAATACGTCATTCTATACCGGTTCACGACCTGTTTAGCTCAGGCAGAGTAAACGTTACCTGGGCAGCTGAAGGTCTTGGGTTCCAATCCCGATAAGGGCAAATTGAATGTGATGAGCATTTTTTTTTTCTTGAGGCTTAGATGTTTCTATGTATATAAGTAATAGGACACAAGGTTTATTGAGTATACCATGGGACTAGTTAGATTTATGTTAATATTGTCTATTCATTTTAGTAACAGCAGTGCCAACGTTCCATACTTTCTTTTATCCACCTCCATCTTGTTATTCAAGGTCACTACTTTCCGTACTGTTTTTGTTCTACTGCGGCACATAATTACCCCGCGTCATAGCTACGTGTCGCGCAGTAAACAAAAATAGATTGACAATTTCGGCTCAGAGCAAGTGCCAGTTAATTAAGGCTGTAAAAGAATAGCTTGATTACCAAGTAAATGAAGGGATGATCTTCATTCGTCCGGTCAGCGAGTCTTTAGCGGCTTGTAGCTTTAAGACCGTTCGGGCTAATCAAATCGCCAATTAAGTTCATTCGAAAAAGTGTATTTTAGCACATCTGTATTGCTGCAATATACTAGTAGTTTACGCAAGTGATACATAATGAGAGGCCTCAAAATACGATAGTGGTTTTATGAGCCGAGCGTTAGCGAGTGTTTTAAGGCCTAATTAATACAGATGCACTACTTTATCTACACACATATCATAAGTACTCAAAGATGGGTTCAGAAATAGCCGTAGGGAAATGACCTGCATTGTTACTAGTGCTACCTGTAAAATAATGCAATAAAAAATAAACTTGAACAAATACAGAAGGAAACAAATTATTTATTCACATCGAAGTCGTGCGTTTGTTCATTCTCCTTTTTACTAGTACTAAATTTGGCTATCGATTTTTCTGACAACAAGTTATTTGTTGTAAAAATGGCAGATCTAGATGAGGCTTATTTGGCACAAAAAATGAGCCGTATTCAGGCATTTTAACCCCCGACAAAAAGGGGTGATATAAGGGTAAAGAAAATTTGGTCTTAGGATATTTGTAAGAGTAAATTTTGCTAGTTGGGTAGCAACGAGCGGATGATTGAGGTCTGATCAATTATTTTAGCCCTAAGCGTATATAGGTACAAGTAATTTACTATTCTGTCCCAACCTGTGACATAATGAAATGAATTTTAGTAATAGTTTGAGTTCAGTAATAACATAATTCTGATCCACAATTCAAATCAATTCCTTGCCTTGGGGCGGCACATTGTCTTGACTTGAGGAGTTCCGGATGGCTGTGATACATTATACTTTATGATATGTAATATTCTCTATTCAGCCCTTGGGTTCAAAGGAAATATTATATAGTGCTCGAGAGGCGAGCTATGCCGAGGGCGCCTCTCGCAAAGGGTATATATTTATTAACATGAAACCTGATTAATCACAGTTGTGTTAAATTATAAGCTAAATATATATAGCAGCTATTACGACCGTTTAGAAGCGATACGCATTATATAAGGGCGTGTCTATCGTTCTGACTTTGGTCGGTTTCAGTGCCGGGATCCACTAAGATCATGTTTCGTTATTTGGCAGAAATCACTCAACGATGTCTACTAGATAGTCAAAAATCGTGCTTACCTCACGGGACCCCGGCATTAATGCGACTGAAGTCTGAAGGAAAAATGCACAAAATTTAATAAAAATTAAAGTTATAGCTTTATTTTTTTTACGGATCTTTTCACGTTTTAATGTTTAGCGCGAGGAGACAAAACGCCTCGTATGCTTAGACACGGCAGAGCACTTAAACTCTATGTTAAAATGTCATTTAGCTCCAATTTGACATCGTATACGAGGGGTTAAACACATGATATTACTGCAAAGGCTGCGAAATAGGGGATTGCCAGCCGAGTTAGTTATACGATACGAGGCTGACAAACCCTGTAACCCTGCTTGTATAGTGCTTTTCTCAAACATGTTATGAAATAAAAAACAATATTTTTTATACAGGGTGGCACATTTAGACCGGCCAGTATCAGTATGGGAAAGTCTGAAACTATAAGACATACCTAAATCTCTTCTTAGGAACCATGTCATCGATTTTAGTAATATGAAAAACTGCATTCATACATCATCATCATCATCATCATCATCATCACTACCAAGCGAGCTATGGAGAGAGCTATGCTCGGTTGTCGGTGGTAGGTATTGAGGGATCGTTTCAGAAATGAGGTGATCCGTCACAGAACTAAAGTGACCGACATACCCCAAAGAATTAGCAAATTGAAATGGCAGTGAGCTGGACATTTTGCTGAAGAACTGACAACCGTTGGAGTATATGTGTTCTCGAGTGGCGACCGCGTCTTGGGAAAAGAAGCGTAGGTCGTCATCAGGCAAGGTGGAGCGATGATATTAGTAGGGTGGCTGGCGGTGGCTGAGGATTGTGCTCAGTGGCACACCTATGTCCAGCAATGGTCGGCATCAGGTTGATGATAATGATTGGTGCCAATCTCTCTTTGCCTGTACTTAAATACATGTATTGACTAAATCTAAATCTTAGAAGACTAGTGTTAGAACGTATTCAACCCTAAAGGGAGTTACACGAGTAAATATCCACAAGGCTAATTACAAAATCCGTTTACCATTGAAATACATTCGTTGCACTCATCATGGCACCGGGCAAGACCCGCCGGTCTGCAATGCAAAGTGCAATCTGCATCGCAAATGTGTTGTTTCACTCGCCGGATGTTTTCGGGGTTAATTGGCTCGAGATAATCCGCGCGAGATATACAGTCTGTCTCATCCTCTCGTCAGTCGGCGGCAGTCGCCGGCTCAGCATGTTTGTAAATATCTGCCGAAATACATTCATGCACCGCTTCTCCAAAGACTGTGGCATGCACAGGCTTTAAGGCCTACCTTGCAGTCTATCTTTCTATCAGCTACGAACGTCCACTGCTGAACATAGGCCTACCCTATTGTTCGCCGCAGGGTGCGATCTTGCGCAGATCGCATCTACTGACTCTCCGCGACCCTTAGGAGGTCATCCGTCCAACTAGTCAGGGGTAGTCCCACGCTGCGCTTTCCTATGCGCGGTCGTCACTCCAGGACTTCACTGCCCCAACGGCCATCCGTTCTCCGGGCTACATGGCCCGCCCACTGCCACTTCAACGATGCAATCCTGTGAACTATGTCGGTTTCTTTGGTTTTTCTGCGTATATCCTCATTTCTGATTCTATTAAGAAGAGAAACACCTAGCATATCCCTCTTTCCATTGTACGTTGCGTAACTCTAAGCCGCCTATTTTTTCTGTGCCTATATGAAGCCATAGTCGTTCAGGGCTTCAGGGTAGGCAGTTTCTATTTGCTTATATACAGCCATGGTCGTTCAGAGTAGGCAGTGCCTTTGTGCCTATATGGACCTCAAGCTACAGTCCAAAGTATCTCCACGACGTTCGTGCGCTGACGTCATCCAACGATGTCCTGCATTTTATGCTTTCGAAAAAGGTGGACTGGATTGTATTTTTGCTTTGTTCTGGTACGGACTTAAGTTTATACATATTGTCGTAAAGACATACACTTAATTTCTTGATACCATATGGGCCTGACGGTCCGTTGGACTTATTTACAGTACTCTATGAAACGGCCAAGCCATCCTTTTGAAACCGAGGTGTACGTTTAGTAAACTCTGAGCTTAGGGGCTTGAAGCTAGTTGATGCCATACTTTTTTAACCAAGGTGGTAGAGTTACGAAAGTCAGGGTTTAGGGCTTGGCTTTCCCTGGGATTTGTTTTACAGCACAAGCGTTATAAGCATGTGAGTCTTGCCTGCCAATTCTACATGAAATGTTTTTGGTCGGATGTTTGGTTTACTCGGTACAAGCTAAAAACAGCGTGCACACGCACTTATTGTGTTATGATAGTTTTTGAGCAACTTCTTCAGCGGAGGAAAAAAATATATAACCCTTTTTTTCTTGAGCGTAACTAGCACCTTCTGATAATAATTAGTGAAAGATCAGCTACCAGGTATACCAGAAATAATTGACATACGTTTAGTCGTTTCAGCGTGATGAAGCCACGACGCATGAAAGAGCTTACTCCGACCTGAAAGGCCGGCAACGCGCTTGTGACTCCTCTGGTGACGCAAGTGTCTATGGGCGACGGTGATCGCTTACCATCAGGCGACCCGTCTGCTCGTTTGTCATAAAAAAAACATGATAAACAAGCCAAAAGTCGAACAAAATAGTAAATTGAGTAGAAGAACGTTTAGTGTAAGTAAATTTAAGAAACTAAATTGTGCAGTAATTATTTTGTGTTTGCTTTGGGTTTAAATTTTTCGTAAATAGTTAATGTAAAAATATTGACGTTGCTTAGTTTGTAATGTACAACATTGAATGTAATTAGGCAACAAAGGTGTCATGCATACCGTAACTAAATATTGATTCTTGACATGAATACCCAACGATTGTGAGTTGAGTAATATAAAAAGTAAAATGAAAAGCTACAGAGAATAATTTATGTTGTTTAAGAAACCGCGTTAGTCGCGCGTTTTTTTAGGGTTCCGTACCTCAATCGGAAAAAACGGAACCCTCATAGGATCACTTTGTTGTCCGTCTGTCCGTCCGTCTGTCTGTCAAGACCCTTTATCTCGAGAACGCGTGGAGGTATCGAGTTGAAATTAACACCATATACTCAATGAAATAAAACAATTTAACGGATTATATCGCGTATATTATCTCATTTTAGTTCCCGACGTTTCGGAAGCTTTCCAGCTCTCCATGGTCACGGGTGGACTGAGAAAAGATGTATTTTCCTCTGTCAAAGTTGCAATTTGTGCAAACTACCCATTTTTGAAAAAAACACAAATAAAAGTGTACATACATGCCAGATGGGCCTAAGCTGTAAAGACAGTTACACATGTGCCAGAAGAGCTTAATTATTTTATTTTAATAATTTACCAAGCAGCATTTCACAAATGAGGCGTACTGAGGAGAAAAGAAACGCTGCAAAGAAAAACTACCAGGCTACCTCATTACTAATTATAATATAAAAAAAAAAACAGACACTATTAAACTATTTTTAAACAGACAAGATATTTTACACCGTTCGGAAATTAAGGTTTTGCAGTCCTGTGTCTCGCTTGTTTCTTGATGAGATGTATTACAGGATCCCAAGCTGGTGGTATTGACAATCCATCTTCTCTATTGAAATTAGGATGCTTTTTAATCTCAATAGCCTCGCGTAGCATTCTGGGAAAATATGTTTTTTCTTTGGCAAGGATAGAAGGTTTATCAAACTTAATTGAGTGGTTTGGTTTTTCAATGATATGTTCACAGACTGCAGACCTATTGCACTTCTGGCACATGTGTAACTGTCTTTACAGTTTCGGCCCATCTGGCATGTATGTACACCTTTATTTGTGTTTTTTCAAAAATGGGTAGTTTGCACAAATTCAAATTGTAACTTTGACAAAGGAAAATACATCTTTTCTCAGTCCACCCGTGACCATGGAGAGCTGGAAAGCTTCCGAAACGTCGGGAACTAAAATGAGATAATATACGCGATATAATCCGTTAAATTGTTTTATTTCAATGAGTAATAATCGCGGAAACAGAAGAAAATATTACCATATACTCAAGTCAACAGTTCTTTGAAGCTGTGAAAATATCAAACTTCTACATTAACGTAAAAAATACGGCCATTTATGCCGCAAAAAACGTATATTTCGACACTCTCAAGGGAATCAAAATGATAGGGTAGGGCAGTCCTCCCGTGACCATGGAAAGCTGGAAAGCTTCCGAAACGTCGGGAACTAAAATGAGATAATATACGCGATATAATCCGTTAAATTGTTTTATTTCAATGATAGGGTAAGTTACCCGTTGACATAGGACTATGAAAACTGGCAAGTAATATCGTGACATAATAAAAATACATACAAGCATCTGAGAACAATACATATGAAATTAAATCATAAAAAATATACTCTTTTTCAAAAGCCATATTTGGACAGCCCGGTTGCGTTAAGTTTACACCTCATTTGTATGCAATTCTATAAATATCAGGTGCAAACTTAACTCAACCGGAACCGGGTAATAAATAATATAATGAAAGTTTGTACGGAACCCTCGGTGCGCGAGTAGGACTTGCATTTGGCCGGTTTTCACATAGCAACTGGTTTCTTATTCCTGGGTTACCAGAAGTAGAAAATATATCCCAACTTTATGGACATTTGTAGGGAATCAAAAATACACGTTGGTAACTTGATCGCAAAAGGGTCGTCGGAATAATAGGGAATATGCATGAATTTTTATTAACGCTTTTCTAAAGAAAATATCAAAATACCTTAAAAACTATTTCATAAAGTGAAATTAAAATTAAAATCGGCCAAGAAATACGCATGATATAGGCATTTTACACTACTGCTAACTACTACTACTTTTAAGCCAGCGATTTGACAGAGAGGTCCGACATGTACTTCGGCCATATAAACTCCATATTAAATTCTGTTTTACTAGAAAGAGATAGAATCAAATATTTGATGGCTTATATCTTTATTCTTGAAATACAAAGATCCAAATAATGAAAAAAATTCAAGACTTCTTGAAACTTTTTCATTATTTCGATCTTTGTATTTCAAGAATATAGATTCTTAGTGAAGAAATTCACTTTAAAAATCACGAATAAACATCAATATTTTCGTAAAAATTCAAGGCTTATGTCTTGGTTATTTTTGTAGTTATTAGAACATTTTTTTTGTACTATTTGTGACATGAATGAGCTTTTAATAATGCAAAAATAAAAATTGATGCATATTCCCTATTGTGGACAGGGATGGAGTGTGGTCGGGAAGTCGGGATAGTGGTCGTATATGTCAAGGGAAAAGTGTGTTAAGGTGTCACTTAATGAAGGATGTGTTCGTTTGTCCTTTCTTTGATGATGTTCCGGGTCCTGCTTAATTTAAATCCGTTATTGTATTACTCTTCTTTGTATACATCGTGGTCGTGAGGAACCCGCATAATTTTAGCAGCATATAGTCGAGGTCATTAAACCCAAAAAATCTTTCATGATCCCCAGGCAAATCTAGCTTAGTTTTGAAGATATTATAAATTTTCATGTAAATTATTTATTGTGATTACTATATTACATTAAGCTGTTTTGATCGCAACGTTGCCGCGTATATTTTCAAGTATCATGTCGCTATTGACAGACATCAAAGTGACAGCTATCTAAAGTCATCCTTTTTTGGAAAAGTAATCGTTACCATTTTATTGAAAGGGATAATTGTCACGGAGATAAGAGAATGTTTTTCAAGTTTTATATACAAAAATCAACAAAATAAGTTTCAACATTTTTGTTTCATTTTTTTGTTGTCTTTGACTTGGGTCTATATATTATTTTTGACTCCAAATGACCTCAGGAATGTGTGGTTAAAATCTTCCGGATTCTTCACAAGACACATTATATCATATCTGTACGTGAATTCTACGAGTAGGCCAGAATAGGATTTTATTAAACTAGCACATCGGACGCACTTTATATTAATTTTTTGATGGTATGTCTAATAAACAAGTTGTAACAAAATGCTGTCTACCTAGACTTTACGTAGTAGTGCATTGCCAAAATATTTCCTTATGCTATTTATTAACACCTTCGCTGCCAAGCTTTTCGTAGCGCTACGCACTTTCGTAGAGACATACGGGGGCATGCATAGGCGACTTCCTGACAGTGAATGTGATAAGCAAGGAATCCATACTTACGTCTAATATTATAAATGCGAATATAACTCTGTCTATCCGTCTGTCTAATATCTTTTCACGCTTAAACCGCTGAATCGGTTTAGATGAAATTTGCCATGGAGCTATATTGATACCCTAAGAAGGACGTAGGACAGATTTTTTGGAAGGTCCTGACAGAATTCCAGCGAAGTGGCTTGCCACTTCATTACTCTGAGTCAGCGCCTTTTCTCTGCCACGACACATGGTTTCCCTCTTTTTTCTTTTTCCATTGCTGTTTTAGTCTTAAGTGTCTCGTTTATAGTTTTATATTTATTTTACTGTGCTTTGTGTAACCATGTATGTTGTGGATAAGAATTAAGTGTTAATGTATCTATCTATTTCCTTAATCATCCCTCAAGGGGGTGAAAAAGGGGTGGGATTATGTATGAAATCTTGATAAATGATAGTGTGTTATAATTTCGAAAAATCTCATACAAAATTCGTCCTAGGTTCGTATAAAAGTTTTCAAAAATAACCATGAACATGGCAAAGTATATGCGCATAACCTTTAATTTGTATTTTATCGTTAATAAGGAATATGCATGAATTTTAATTTTTGCTTTATTAAAAGCTTATTCATGTAACAAACAGTAGACAAAAAGAATTTTCCGAATAACTATAAAAATACCCGAGATATAAGCCATGAAACATTTCTTTCTATCTCTTTCTAGCAAAACAGAATTTAATATGGAGTTTATATGACCGTAGTGGACTGTGACGTAACAGTCTATGTCGGACCTCTCTGTCAAATTGCTGTCTAATTAGTAGTTTAAAATGCTTACATCATACGTATTTCTTGGCCGATTTGAATTTTAATTTCAATTTTTGGAATAGTTTTTATGGTATTTTGATATTTCGTTAAGAAAAGCGATGAAAAAAATTCATGCATGTTCCCTATTGTAACAAATTGAGTGTTCGATACAAATCAGCGTATTGATGTGTTAATAAGTTGACCGCGAGACACACGGTGGTGACAGGACAACAGTTGATGCTGACGTGTGGTCGAAATCGGGACAGGTCATGTGGTCGGCGACGGTGAGGGGCGGGGGTAAGGTTGGCAAAGGTTTACACTGTTATGCCTATCTACAAGGTGCCTCGTGAAGAATCCGCAAAATTTTTACTACACAATCCTGAGGTCATTCGGAGTAAAACACCCAAGTACACAACAACACATACAAACATTCGAAAAGTGCGATTTCGGCATTTTACCATGTTTTCGAATGTGTTTTCTTGGAAACTATGACATTTTGGTAAAAAAATATTCATATTTATACAAATAACTACTTATTGCCTTGCGTTTCAATTGACGGCATTATGAAATTATTCGTTTATTAATGGAAATCAGGGCACTTTTCTCAGATACGTTTTTGAAATCTCACGAAACATGTTGTTTTTGTGATAGCTTTCATCATAAACTAGGTAAAATCATACCGTTTAATCCACATAATTTGAATTGTCATAATATGATTTAACGTTTTTACAGACAAAATTAACAAAATCGATGTTTTGTTTAATTAAACTGACTCAGGAAAACAACGTAGTTTGCGCTAAGTTCATTGCAACTTTACTACATTATTCGCAAGGGAATACATATATAAATTAATTATAATGAGAAGACAACTTATCCTTTACCATACAAAATCAAAAATAGTAGCAAATTATGATAATAAATATTTGATAAGATTTTTTTTTAAACTGCCTTATAATGCGTCGCGTTACCGCCAAAGCCTTTTAAAGTGAGGACGTATCGCTCTGCTGCGCAACCAAAAATATTACTAGTCTCAATTGAAAGAAAGGGACGGAGCGAATTAGAAGAGTGGAAAGGATCTTCGGAGTTGTGTGAAAACCGATCTTGGTCCTTGAGTTAATTTTATATGCATTTCTAAAATGATGGAATTATGTAACAGATTATAGATTTATAGTAGAACCACCGGGTTAGGGCTGAAATACTTTGTTTCATTGAGCCCTGTTAGTGTAGGTGGTGACCAGGACCTGATGATGCACCTAGAAGGTGGTGACTGGAACTATGTAACGGCTTACAGTAGTACCACCGTGTTTGGGCTAAAACGCTTTGTCTTAATGAGCCCTGTTAGTGTAGGTGGTGACCAGGACCTGATGATGCACCTAGAAGGTGGTGACTGGAACTATGTAGCGGCTTACAGTAATACCACCGTGTTTGGGTTTAAATGATTTGTCTTAATGAGCCCTTTTAGCTGGTGTTTATTATTTACTTTATTAATCGTCGAGTCTAATTGTTAAGTGAATTATTTTGTTCCAATTCTCTCTTAAACCTAATTTTTGCGTGTTTGACATTGAGATTAGTAATAAAAACATCTAATAGGCTCATACTCCCCGTCCAACAAAGAATCAAGTCATCGACATATCTATAATAGTATAGAATATGAGTATTACTCGCAATGTACTGAGTCTCAAAAAGGTCCATGAAAATATCTGCCATTAATGGACTAAGGGGTGAACCCATTGCTAAAACATCGCGTTAAGTAATATCGCCCACCAAACATAAAAAAAATCTGGGCCATAGGTACAAATGTTAGTCATTTCTATCAACTCATTCACTTCCCCTGGATGTAATCGCTGCTTCTCCAGAAGGTCTCTATGAATCTCAATTGAGATTTATCAATAGAGAATTAACATTTATTACAATTATTTATAGTGCAAAACTGTACCAATTTAATTAATATCTTAAAAAAGTATTAATGGTGTTGTAATATTCCTTCCAACAACTAAAGTGTTCCAATTTTAATTCAAAATACTGGTGCCATTAAATTTCTTCAAATGTACATAAACTCTTATAAACACAAGGATAGTGACTTTCTTTTTTATAATTTTGGTTAACAAGGAATATCTATCTCGACTATTATCTGACAAATGACATTAAATAGGTATGTTCAATAATTACAAAATCATATATCTCGGCTTGCCCTTGTCTACAATACTGTCTGTCTGTCTGTCTGTCTGTCTGTCACCTCTTCACGCTTAAACCGCTGAACCGATTTGGATGAAATTTGGTTAGTTAGGTTAGATAGTTTAAGTTCCGGGAAAGGACATAGGCTACTTTTTAACCTGGATAAATACCCTCATTCGCGATAACCGAATTTAAGGCGGACGAAGTCGCGGGCAGAAGCAAGTATGTACATAAAAAAAGAAATTTATATTTTTTTGTCAAGCATTCATCAACTACTCGTCAGAATGATTCTAACGAGCCCTAACAAGGCGGGTTTATCATGTTAAATTCAGGAGTTCTTATAGACACCTTCCGTCTCCATCATCAGACCAGCTTGATAGCACCAAAATATTGCGTTGTCATCTAACTTTAATAGACGTACAAAATTTCATTTCGATTGGATACTGGCAAATTGGTCAAATTTGACTTGCAAGATTTGACACATACATACACACAAATCCACTAACTAACAAATATACTAACTAACACGGCAAGTTAAATATAAGCTTGTGTAAATGGTATTGTAATATAAGCCATAGCAATCCAGGAACCTTAAGTAATTATTTTTACTACTGATTATTTTTACATCGCTTTCGCTTATTTAAGTATCAATATCGGTTGGTCGCGCTATACCTTGTCGAGCTGCGGTTGCTTTACTCAGAATTTTAGTGTGCGCGCCAGAATGACGTAAGCACCCGATAAATACCGAAACTTGATTAGCGCCGTTTGGCGTAAACGCTCTTAAGTAAGTTACAATATATTTTTTGCTATTTCATTTTTATAACTTTACTAGAGGGCGCCTGCAACTTCGTTCGCGATGGAGAAATTTTGGAGGTAGTGTTTCGGTTTTGGTAGCCTCATAAATCTATTTCATAGGTGTTTTAATGGAAACTGTATATTTACAACACTACTTATTGATATTGGGTGTTTAGATAGGGAATCCGCTCAGTCACATGTAATCAGTACTCTTAAGCCGGGTCCGCTGCGACGTGTTTTTGTGTTTTTCTAACACCTAACATGTTAACATAAAATAGGCGTGGCCTAAATGTTTTGGTTAACAAAAACACTCAAACATGTTTGCCGCGTTTTTGTTTATGTTTCGTTAAATTTTCGAGGCAGCGTACGCGCCTTAACTAAACGCATTTGTTACTAAATGCAAGAGTTATGAACTCATTTGTTTTTTAAACATTAATAAAAATCATCGTCACATCATCGACGTAGCTCGGAAATCATGCGGAACGAGTTGTGGGCCAAGATAACCTAGAGTGGAAACCCAAAACTTCGAATGGGAGACGGGGCAGACCTCGACACCGATGGCGGGACGACTTAGACCTCTTCTTGCAGGACTGGCCAGAGGTAGCTTTAAACCGGGATCAGAGGAAGACGAGGAGGGAGAGGCAATGCCTAGCAGTGGGACATGTCGGGCTGAATATAATAATAAGAAGTCATTAAGATTGCGAGTAATCACGACTATCAAATCACACGTTACCACATCCGCAAAACCCCCTCGACAATAACCCAATTAACGGCTCCATTAATTGGTTTCAATTAATTGCCAGCGCCGATACCCCAATTGGCGGCTGCTACGCGCGACAGCGAATCACCCCCGTGTCGTAAAACATACAAAGTGGACTAGTCGCTTTAAAGTACTGACAACTATATTATAGGACAACTGAACGGTTATAATTATCTTCTAGACTAGAGGGTGCCTGCAATTTCCCGTTTTCCCTTCCGTTCCTGGAGGAGAAAAAGTCATTATTCCTCTTTTAGTCGGGTAAAAAGTATCCTATAACCATACGTGGATACCCAGCTACCGAGTACCAAAAAAAAAGATGAAATCTGTGTAGCCAAATTGGCGTGATGAAGCCATAACAACACATACAAACATATAGTAAATTAAATTTTTCATTTCTGTGACCTCCAAATAGACTATTTGGTCACAGTTTTACAACTTTAAAATAGTACCTACAGTTATGTATATTATGACAGAATTGCCATAATGTGTAAGATGGTAAATCGAGTGCATAAGCGATGGCTCGAGACTTGCTCATAGAAGCTCACTGTTGCCATGTTTGAGAGGAAAAAAAAAAGATTGTTTCTGTGTGTGGTTGGTAGTGTAGGAACTGATTTTGATTTTGATTTTTTGAAATGAAATGATTGAAATTATTTATTTAAATGTATGTGGGAAATCGGGTAACAGTTGCATTCGTTATTACATATAGCTACTAATAGGCACATAGGTATGACGAAACCCTACCTTTTCAGGCGCACATACATTTTTAGTGAATTTTTATGTAAGTAATAAACAATTATACTGATACAGATGGCCATAGCCAGGGAATAAAATTTAAAAATCAAAATAAGAATATAATGTTCAAAAACGAGTAATAAATAATAATGACAAAAAAATAGTAATTTTATTTCAAAGTAGGTCATCTAAATAATAATGAACACTATAGTAACATGGTATCTCTGTTGTAGTTTGTAGTTGTAAGATGTTATATACATTTAATTTGCGTGCGAAAACCAGTCTTTACTTCGAATTTTAACACATTCAGACAACAAAATAAAAGGAAAGGTTTTACCAAAAAGAAATAAACAACATAACAATCGTCCCGCATACGTCTGCACAGAACTGCGTTTCAAATACACTGAACTTTAGTTTTATACCGTGTAGCTAGCAGCGCATGACAGACCCAGGTCACTTTGGTAGAAACTGTGGTTTTAAGCCGTATAGCGTACTATTATCTATTTTGTGGTATAGCATACGCTTTAACAACTGAATATCAAAAATGAAATTGAGAACAAACGTTTTGAGGGGTTATATAGTTGAATCATCGAGAGCGTGGAATTGCATATGTAGTAGTATTGTTTGTTTCCAGGCATTCTATATTTGAATTTTCTATTTTCTTGTACTATCAGCATACAAAGAGGTTGTTATATATATATATATATATCGAAGAACTAAAAACAAAAATAATGTCAGTGTGAAATTGTCAATATTATTTACGTTGTGCGTATATTTTTACATCTGATTTGATTGTATTCTCAATTAATTATTGTGTACCACTACGAATAATTTCTATATTTTAAAAAAATATGGCTGTAAGTAATTTTGGTCCTATTGAGAGTCAAAGTAAGCAAATAATTTTCAACTGTTATAAATATTTTGAAAATGAACTGACGAAAAATTTAAACTTGCCTTACACCGCTGCCCAGTTAGTTGAAAAAGCTACAGGTGTTTGTCTCTCTACTGTTTATAACATTGTGACTGAGAGCAACAGCGAGAAATTCGCAACAACAAAGAAATTCACCTCCCCGAAGAATAAAAAGTTGCGTCCTTGTCCGTCATCAGCAGTAGACGATTTTGATCAGGAAGTCATCCGGAGAACTATATACAGTTTTCATCTGTCCCATAAGCAATTTCCAACCTTAAAGGGACTCCACTCTGTGTTAAAATCCGATATAGATTACAAATTTGGCATTTCCACCTTACGAAAACAAATACAAAAATTAGGATTTCAATGGAAAAAGATCGAGGACAACCGAAAAATATTAATGGAAAAACACAACATACGACTGCTAAGAATAAATTACCTAATCAAAATTGCGGAATATCGATCTCAAGATAGACCACTAGTTTATACTGATGAAACCTACATCCACACTTCACATGTGTCCGGAGAAGCTTGGACCGATGGAACAGAATTTGGTGTAAAAAAACAAATCAGAACAGGCCAGCGGTTAATAATAGTGCACGCAGGAGGAAAAGATGGTTTTATTCCCAACGCTTTGTTAATGTTTAAGGCAAACCAAAAAACGGGAGATTACCATGACCAGATGAACTTTGTCAACTACGAAAAACGGTAAAAAAAAAATTAAAACCGAACCTTAAACCGAATAGCGTACTTATCGTGGATAATGCGTCCTATCACAACAAACTTTTGAATCGTGCTCCAACGTCAAAATCTAATAAACAAGAAATGATGGATTGGTTGACAGAACAGAACATTTCGTATAACCGGTTGATGTACAAAACCAGTTTGTATGAATTAATTAAACAAAATAAAGAGCGGTTTCGCGAGTACCACATAGATGCAATTTTAAAAGAACATGGCCACTCCGTATTACGATTGCCACCGTATCACCCGACATTCAATCCGATCGAAAATATTTGGTCCATGGTAAAAGGATATGTAGCAAAAAGAAACGTTTCATTAAACATGCAAGGCATTATGAGTTTAGCAACTGAACGAATGAATACCATCACTGCTGAGGACTAGGAAAATATTTGTCACCACGTCGAAAGTGAAGAAAATAAATATCGATGTCAGGAAGGAGAAATGGATCAAATAACAGACAATTTTATTATCAATACTTGTGACAGCTCAGATGAAGAACATGATAGCGAATAAAAGAAAAAAACAGAGGACTACTACTTATTCCACTTCTTGGGTATGTCATTTTATTAAGTTAAGAGAAAATTATTCTCCTTTTGTTGCAAACGGTACAACCACTACAAATGCAATTCCATCTTCTCGATAATTCAACTTATACATTCATTCCGTTATTGATGGCTGAAAACCAATAAACTACCCCACCGCTTGCCATGAGATGTTAGCAGTGATTGTTCTAAAGTCGCCTTGATGTCGTTTCTGCTTGTTAACCAAGGACCATCAAAACAAGAGGACTGTCAATATCCATGTAAACAGCTGTTCTTCGATATGTACTACGCCATTTATATATAAGAATTATTATTTAAAATTATTAAGCTTTGCAAGCGTGAAAGAGTATTTAAATTTTACGATTTATTTATTTGTGACGATTTAGCTCAGCGGGAGTAACGTTGCCTGCGAAGCTGAGGGTCCTGGGTTTCAAATTTTTATTTGTGTGATGAGCATGAATATTTGTTCGTGATTCAGATGTTTTTTATATATATTAGAAAATATGTCTATTAAATGTATCGTCGTCTAGTACAGTAACACAAGCCTTATTGAGCTTACCTCGGGAATAGTTCGATTTGTGTAAAATTGTCCTGTAATATTTATTTATTATTTATTTATTTATCAGTAGCTGTTAACGAACTAATTGTTACTGTATTATATTTCGTTGCTCAATTATAAGATGGTTAAAGTTGTTTTAAAGCGCCTTCTGATTTTTGCCTGCAAATTTCCTTGCATTCGAGGCAGATCCAAAGTATGGCAATATTGTAATGGTACTTATTATCAACCAACGCACTGAAACAAGTACCGTCACCTGTGTGCTTTTCTCCGGGTTTTTCTCAGTTTGAATGTTCAACATAATCAATCATACATTGAAACTTAATAGATTTATTTTTACATTTCTTTCATAAAATCGAAATCCTCGCGAACGAAGTCGCGGAGCGGAATCAAGTCGTCTATACACAGAGCTGCGATAATTTTCCGGTAGTCGGCAACCCTTACACACACAGCAACTTAAGTAGTCCCTCGTAATTGTAAGTTATACGCAACCTTCGGGGAGCCCACCGAACGATCCGTGGCCTCTCCTCTAATTCAACAAGCGTGCTCAAAATAGCATGCTGTACTGACAATATTTATTAATAGAGAATCACAATGGTGTAACATTACAGAGAATTCCATGGCGTTACATTGATTCTTAATTACTATGTTTAACTGCCTTAGTTTAGGCTAATTTTTCACATTGACTTAATCAGTCGTCATTCCTCTCTAACACTCTCTTCCATTCACTCATCAGCTGCACCGTCCCGGTCGCAAATACATCGCACTGTGGTGACGCCGCAAGCACGGAGTTGAGAAGCGTTCCCTCGCGGGGGAGGGGTGAGTGGTGATGGCGGTTCGAATTAGTTCAACAGGGTACTGTTGCTAGAAGGGGCACCTCTGGTCGCCTATTGCGATAATCGTCCGGTACTTTAAATTTGAGAATCTTTCCTAAGAGACAAACGCAATCAATCTTATTCCTTAAGATGTTTCAAGTAAAAAATAGCAGTGTCAGATTTCTTTGCATTTCCAAGGACTCGTAGCCCAAATACCACAGTGAGAAGCTCGTTGGGTATAAAAAGGGGTAGTAAATATGTCTATATTTTAGTACAGAGACCTCAAAAACTGTTTCTGCACTTGCTCCAATATGAAAATATATTTTTTCACATTTGGAGACGAGACTACTGCGCTCGTCTCAGGACACAATATGTTTTGCTGTGACACACATCTACATATAGTAATCTCCTTGGTTTCCGTTATTAGGACTAATTTAAATGAAACAATCAAAATTACATTTTATTTGTGTTTTCAAATCAAATTAAAATATTCTTTATTCAAGTAGGCCTAGTTACAAGCACTTTCGAAATGTCAGTTACATGTTCTCGACAGTTTGGAAGTTTTACAGCTCCCATGTTTACGGGTAGACAAAGAAGATAATATTTTGTCTGTGTCAAAGTTACGTTTCAAAGTCAACTTTGTTTGCTTATGTAACTTTACTCAGAATTTGTGTGGGTTAGTTAGTAGTTTCACGCTTACTTGAATTGACTCCAAGAATCAAATTGTTACAGATACATGACTCTTTGCGTGCATCGACAAGAAATCTACTAGTTTTATACTAGCTCTATAAGAAAATGTGTATTTAATAGTTTATCAAACGTGATTATAATCTTGTAAACTGAGGATTCTCGTAAACAATGCGTTCGTAGCTGTAAGGGCGACGTATACATATCGCATATCAACAGCAAAGGGAGAGCCGGGTCTGACCTGTAGGAATTACGGGAGGAAAAACTCAATAAAGCATTAGGAATCAAGGGATTCAGTAATGTACTTGCAGTAACATTATTGACAATTTGGAAGTATGTGTTAGAACATAATGGATCTAGCGATTGCTTTGCACAAAGACAACAATGATTCATGGTTGCCCTAATCCATACTTAATATTATAAATGCGAAAGTGTGTCTGTCTGTCTGTCTGTCTGTCTGTTACCTCTTCACGCTTAAACCGCTGAACCGATTTGGATGAAATTTGGTATGGAGATAGTTTGAGTCCCGGGGAAGGACATAGGCTACTTTTTATCCCGGAAAAATACCCTTATCCGCGATAAACAAATTTAAGGCGGACGAAGTCGCGGGCAGAAGCTAGTTTAGTATAAATATTAAAAAATGGTGAAACGAAATTAGTGGTTTTTTCTATCACTGATAAGTAATTTCTTTGGGCCACGGTGATCGTTCACCATCAGGCAATTCGTCTGCTTGTTTGCTCCATATAAAAAAAAAACTTAGAAATCTTTACAAAGCAATAGTGTGTTCGAAATATCATGTTAATAATTACATTCTTTATTTATATTTCATATGTTAAGTTAGTTTTTCTTTACAATATGGATATAGAAAGTAAAATGCAAAATGGCAAATACAAAATATAAACATCTAACACAGGCATTGTAATCCATATCCATACTAATATTATAAATGCGAAAGTGTGTCTGTCTGTCTGTCTGTCTGTTATCTCTTCACGCTTAAACTGCTGAACCGATTTGGATGAAATTTGGTATGGAGATAGTTTGAGTCCCCGGAGAAGGACATAGGCTACTTTTTATCCCGGAAAAATACTCTTATCCGCGATAAACGAATTTAAGGCGGACGAAGTCGCGGGCAGAAGCTAGTAGGGAATTTGCATGAATTTTTATTTTTGCATTATTAAAAGCTCATTCTTTTACATGAAAAATAAAAATTCCGTGACCGATTCAAACCTAAGAAAAAAATATTTTTTCTAATAACTATAAAAATAACCAAGATATAAGCCATCAAACTTTTCATTCTATCTCTTTCTAGCAAAACAGAATTTAATATGGAGTTTATATGGCTGGAGTGTAATATAACGTAAAAGTAAGTAAAGTAGGATGCGAAGGCCAGCAGGGATACAATCCAGTATTGTCGAGAGGCTATGGTAGACCGCGTGGACGCGTCCCTTCGTGCAGTCTCCACTTGGGGTGATGCTAATCTGGTGACGTTCAACTCTACCAAGACGAAGGCGTGTCTGTTCTCCACCAAACGGAGCCCATTCGAGCTGGCTCCGACTTTCCGGAATGTGCCTGTAAAATTGACTTGCAGCCTTGAGCTTCTTGGTTTTCAGTTGACTGCCAATCTCAACTTCGGTCAATATATCGAGTCCAAAGCAAAGACTGCAGCCAAACAACTCGGAATCCTCTCCAAGGTTAGGCGGTATTTCACTCCAGGACAGCTTTTAATGCTTTACCAAGCACAAGTCCGGTCATGTATGGAGTACTGCTGTCACTTTTGGGACGGATCAGCTAAATACCAACTGGCCACTTTGGACTCGATTGACAAACGAGCTAGGCGGCTTATTGGAGACCCTACTCTAACTGACACTAAG
This sequence comes from Hedya salicella, assembly GCA_905404275.2. Taxonomy (NCBI): domain Eukaryota; kingdom Metazoa; phylum Arthropoda; class Insecta; order Lepidoptera; family Tortricidae; genus Hedya; species Hedya salicella. Next base: position 23,598,584 of record FR990109.1, on the reverse strand, counting down.
CTGCAGAGCCTTGAGCATCGACGTAGGGTCGCTCGTCTGTCGGTCTTTTACAGTTTACATTTCGGTGAGTGTGCGGGGGAATTACATGATTTAATTCCACCAGCCCCTTTCCATCATCGGGACACACGACGAGTGTGTTCCCCGACCATTATAATTTGGGCGTGTTCATGACAAGAGTGAATAGGCTGTTTCCAAACGGGCATGATACATCCTTGACCGCATCGTCACTTAACAACAGGTGAGATTGCGGTCAAATGCCCATCCATTTTATAATAAAAAAAAAAAAAAAAACATGTCGTACCTCTCTGTCAAATCGCTGGCTACTTAGTAGTTTAAATTGCCCATGTCATGCGTATTTCTTGGCCGATTTTAATTTTATTTTCACTTTATGAAATAGTTTTTAAGATATTTTCATATTTTGTTAAGAATTAAAAATTCATGTATATACCCTATTGTTTACTGGGCGGCTCCACTTTTTACATCATAAACACGTGTATTCTAAGTAATTAAGAATTTGAATTTGAAACATATTATAAGAAGCTAATAGGCAGAGCTCATGCTACCGGTGGATAAGGTTACTATCATATATGTCGCACCCGATCAAGGGACAACGGTGTCCCGGACCTTTGGCTTGCGCAGAGTCGAAGCCCTTTCGACAATTTAATGAAATGTAAGGGATACACATTATTATTACCTATTTAATTCACGAATATCAAATTAATTTAACTTATAAATGGTGTGATCCTCCAAGTGTTATGGAATGCGGGTTTTCTAAAATGGAAATATCACCAGATAGCGCCACCGTGTCGTAAGGTCTAATTGACACGAAGTGTCAAAGTCTTGTGATGTGATTAGTGGATGTTGACACTTCTTGTAAGTTAGACCTTAAGTCATGGCGGCGCAAACTTGTGATATTTCCATTTGAGAAAACCTTCATTACTCTCAATATTTTAAGACTTTTTGTAACCTGACAATGCAGTACAAATCAAATTTAACCGACTGAATAACTGGATTGATCTTGTGGGGAAATTCTGTGGATGTAGACAGAGTATTTAAAATACAGAAAATATGTGTGAGAATAATTTGCAATGCATGGTATGACGATAGCTGTGTCCCCCTTTTCAAAAAACAACATTCTGCCTTTGCCGTGTTTGTACATCAGAGAAGTATGCGTTTTTGTAAACTCCCACTTACACTACTTCCAAAAGCGTGGAGAAACCTTGCAGAGGCAGACACGATTGAAAGGGAGGCACCTGCTACTAAAACCACAATGCCCCAAAGCTATATACAAAAAAATATTTATAACATGTGTATTGACATTTATAATCGCATCCCTGAAGGAATTGTAACTTTTCAGGGTAATAGGTTTAAAACTGCTCTAAATAGCTGGCTGATTGAAAATTGTTTTGATGGCGTAAAATATTTTCTTGACACGTGTAGAATTAGGTAATTATTTTAATTATACTATTATTATTGATCATTTTAAGTATACTGTTATTATTGATTATTTTAATTATACTATTATTATTGATTATTGACATTATAATATTATTATTGATTATTTAGATTGGAAATTGAATATTAATATAATTTAGTGTGATAAATATTTGCATGCCTACGTGTAGGCTGAATACATGAAACCAAAAATTTTGTAAGACCTATATGAAATCTGTATTCCTAGCAAATAAATCTTTTGAATTTGAAATTTGAATTTGAACTTTTGGATTAGTAGTCGTAGATATTTTTGAGTGTTTTTTTTTCACTTGAGCTTCCATTTATAAGTGGCACAGTATGCTATCCTGCACAACCGACCCGCTGGCTCCACAGAAAACCATCGTCGTTGGCGGTGGTACACCTAACCAAGCCGACGGCATTGCTGAGTGGAGACCATTTTAGGTTCACATCTATCGTTTACATAGTATTGTCTGTTTTGTCATGTTGGATTTGTTATGATATGTTATCCTGAATAAAGTTTATTATTTTCTATAGTATTGTTACTTACAGCTGACTGTAAAATTTGTCCTATTACCTTGTAAATTGTAAATTAATATTCCAAGTCAAAACAAAAGTTTCGTCCGGAAATACTATCCTTACCGCTCTCGCCCTTATAAATATGTTCACAAACTAATTACGAATTCATAAAATGTGTTTCGGCTTATTTCATCCGTCGTTTCAATAACAGCCCAAGTTGTAAATATGTCTGTTTAGGTTCAGGGAAGATTTGCGGCTTATTCTTGAAAAACGGAGTTACGTAGTTTTTAATTTATCATACAACATTTATAATTTTATTGAAATATTAGGTATACAGGGTGTGCGTTCATTTATTATGAGATTAAATGTATGGAAGTGTTTAATGTCCCAATTTTAGATACCTCTTTTTGAATTTTTAAAATGTTATTGATGTCATTTTACTGATTAGGGAAAATACTACTCTCCCTAAAATAATCAGTTCAAAGTTTTTGATACCTGTAATAGTTACATAATAATCTCCTGGTCACACTTAACGATTACACCCGGTGTATATAGATGTAATTAATCTAGAGCAGATGTAGTAGTCTAGCTTTTACCTTTATCTACAAAACCAACACTAAACAATATTTTAGTTAACAAACGTACAGATATTTCTAACACTACGGGCAAAGCAGAACATTTCAAGTGATCAGGTTTTTCTATATGTATAGTAAACGCATTAAAAAGAACTATTAAAGAAACAAAAACTATTGAATATTATAGTAAAAATATATTATAAGAAGAATATTTATTATAAATTCATACACTTTGACAATGCGAGTATTACATAAAGTGGGAGAGATTTGTCGTACCAGAGTAAATATCATAAAAGTTAAAGCAATTTTGTCTAGACTAGTTGCACAGAAAGTATGTCTATACTCTATATAATATAATGATCAAAAGATAACCTTCCAGTCGTGCTCTCTCCAAACCCGTTGCCCTTCAAATTTACTTCAACCTTTGAGAAAAGCCTCACGAATACCATCTAACAATAAGATATTTGAAAATAACTGGCAAGATATTTCTCAATTTATTTGGCAGGAATCCACTCAGCGCCGCATGAATGGAATTTAACTGAACAGTAAAATAAATTAAACCCTCGGACCCTCAACAAAGGGGAGCCTCCGGCGTTATTAGCAAATAATAAACAGCCTTCAATAATATAGCCACCAGTAATACTGGCCCGCTCACCTGCTGCTTGGGCACAACTGTTCCTTTTAATTTCATCAACTCTGAAGACATTTATTTCAACAAACGCTTAGGCAGAAATAAGTATTTTTGACTATTTGGAGGGTCTTATGTTAGTTTTATCTAAACTGCGAAAGATAACGCTATCAAAGGAATACGTTACAGTTCCTTTTTGAACAAAAAATATTTTGCTTTTAAATATAATTCCCACTTGGAGACTATATCATTGAGAATAGAACTAGCTACAACTCCAAGCTTTAATTGATTTTACTTTTTTGTAATTCATATTCTTATCCAATACTAAAATGTCATAGATTAATACTTAATTCCATACATAGTTTTCACAAGTGCTGCAAACATACGAAGTATGAATTTCGTTTAAATATTTTCATTTGTAGGAATAACTAGCAAAAAAGCTGAATTAAACTTAAAACTAACTTTACTAACTTTTACCTACGCCACGCTTACAAACTATTTTCTCTCTAGACAGTCGCTTCACAAATTTTAAGAAGATCCAAACAATGAAAAGCTTCCCATTATTCAGCAAGAATTCACATAAACAGACTTAAAAAGTTAAAATCGCAGAGAAACAGAAAAGGCTACGAAATATGAAAAGAAAAGTGCAGCGGTAAGAAGCAGAATAGAAATCCCGGGCGTAGTTAACGAGTCCAGCGATTCTCTAGCACGCTTTTTTAAGAAACCCGACACAAAATCTCCTTTGAAAACAGACTTTACGTTCAAGTAATAAAGTTCTCGGTTCCATCAGGCTGTGTGCAGGGAATCATGAACAAGCAAGTCGGGGGTATGCTAGGGAGGCGGTTCTCCTGAATGGTTGGCGAGGCTGCATTACCTTCCTTTGTGGTGCGCGCGATCGCGCGGAATAATGACTGTTGCTCGTTCGGGATATTTAGTGGGTTCTCAAATCGATTTGGAGATAAAAGGATTTTAAATAGTCATGATGTTACGTAGGCAATTGGAAATTTGCTTACAGTGACTCCGCAGCATTTTCAAATTCTTGAATCGAGTCGTGATCGATAACAGTGAGTAGGTGGGCCGTGATTTAGAAACGCGTTTTGATTAAGTCTTTATTCAAATTGAATTACCATTAAATATGTAGGTGGATAGTGAGCTACCATGGTAAAAGCTGTTTCTAAATTATTAAAACCGGCAAAGTGCGAGCCAGACTCACGCACCGAGGGTTCCGTACAAAATGTACGCTACAAATAGCCGTATCTACGAAAATCCAGTGTTAGCAGAGCCATACTCCTAAGCATAATGTACGCGGTGTTCGATTATTTTATATTAGTTGAAAGACAGACAGACATAAAATTATACTGTCTTAAATACCTATTTGTTGCTATAACGGCAAAAGAAATACATCATCTGTGAAAATCTCAACTCTCTAGCTATCATGGTTCATGAGATACAGCCTGGTGACTGACGGACAGACAGACAGACAGACAAACGGACAGCGGAGTCTTAGTAATAGGGTCCCGTTTTACCCTTTGGATACGGAACCCTAAAAACTATAGCACGTGCCCAAGTCATTGATTGTTTGCAATTTGACCAAATTAACGCATATTATAGTCTACCAATGACCCAATGACTATAAATCAAACTTCAAATGCCAAACGCGTCGTCCATATTAACTCATCTGAAGCTAGTAACAGTAAATTTTAAGGAAGAAACAACACAACAATTTAAAATATCTACTGCCCACCTTTACTTGGTTTGGATCAATTCTCTACAACCGGGAGCTCCAAGCGCGTTCCAGAGCCCGCATTACTCTTTGTGAATTCTCCGCAGCGATTCACCCCGACTTTATTGTGGGCCTTCGTTTTCAATGCCTCTTCCGGTAGCACCTTTACGGCTGCAACTATAAGACCGCTATCCATTGCTTCTTCACTATACGCGAAATACTGGATTGTCTAGTAAGCCCAGCAATGGCTGCTGCGTAATTGTGTATGGTTTATGTTTTTCTTTCAGAAGCGGCAAGAATCGAGTTACTTGTGTGACATTTTGCAGTGTTTTAAATTGCAGCGCTCATCGGCGGTCTATTATTCGGAGCTATTGTGGCGTGGAGATCGGTTTCAGAGTCGGTTGCTTTATTTCTGATCCGTTGCTGAAATAATTGGACGCTAGATGCATGGAAATTATTCGGTTCGTTTTAATAGCCGGGCGGAAAATTAGTGAGACAATAAATAATTTTTCATGTTTCAAATCTTTGGAATTGGGTGCATCGATATTCTCATCATAATTGTTATGTATTTATTATCTCTCTCTCCCTGCGGTCGGTTCCTCACGTCTGAAGATCGCGGTTAGCATCAGGGTTGCACGTGGAGCGGATGATCTGCCTCCTACGGTTTCTATCTAGCGCGTCTCTCACAACCGTGTAGAATTTTGAGGACGACGAGTCTTTCAGTTGATCAGTCCATCTTGTTGGTGAACGACCGCGCGATATTTTGCCTTCAGTATTCCCAACCACAATAAGTTTTTCTGAACTCACGTCGCCTCTGCGTATTGTGTGGCTGATATACAAAAAAATGCGTTTTTCGGCCTTCTTTTAATTTATATAATCACCACCATATTACTTATATACTTTATACTTGTATACTTTATTACTACCATACCTGTTTCTTTGCAAAGATCGTTGACTTGTAAGGATGTTTAAAAATTACGAACAGTATGTACAAGGCAGCGGAGGAGAATAAAATCATAATCATCTTTTTTCTTTACAGTAGTCGGTTAAAAAGTATCCTACATTGAAGATATTTTCAAAAAAATAAGTGATACAGATTATTTACTTAAGTTAAATGATCTGATTCGGTTTTTCTGGGTTTCCCTAATCCTTGCAGCAAATGTTGGATCATATTGTATTTCTCCCAGCAAACATTCACTCCTACTTGAATAAATAATATTTTGATTTGACTTGATTTGATTTGAAGGTCACTGAATCGATTTTTTCATTATTATTTGTATGTTTGTATGTGTCGTTGTGGCTTCATCTCGCCAAATCGGCTAAACGGATTTCAAAAATTTTTGAGACGGGTAGCTGGGTATCTTCAGATGGTGATTGGATACTTTTAACCCGACTACGCTGAAGAAAAAATAGGGGTTATGACTTCTTCTCCTTCTAGAATTTAATATTTTTGTAAAAAGAAGTTCCTGCATGCTTTTTGGCCAGTTTGTATCAAGTTTTACATAAAGTTTGGTATACATATACTTTTTTTATCTTTATTGAGGGCACTTCGTGTCGAATAGTCCTCTTATCTCTCAGCTTTAAGTCACATCTTCATTACACGCGGATTAAAAAAAAAAATCCTCAATAAAAGTTTTATTTTTAACTGAACGTTTGCGAGTATATTCCAATGAGGCAGTAAACTCGATGGTTAAAGTCTGTCGGGTTTCTCGTTTTCTCACCGTGTATTTTGCCAGTTGCCGACAAATGTTTTTAGTTAAAGAACACCCGGCCATTGCCGTTACATGCTCCAACTAATCCCGCGTTATTTTAATCATCCCGGACCCGGCACTCGCTACCTCATAAAGCGGAGTAAATTCTCATTACCTCTCCAATTCCGTAATGAAACCGTGCCGGCCCGCCTCGCGGGACAATGCCCGGGATTGACTCCGGGATTCAAGACAACTCGCCCATTTTCCACGATCGCGGCGTGAGTCAAAAGCTGATGCGTGCGGTATCATGCCGGGACTTTTGTGAGAATGTTTGGGATGGGAATGAAGTCTGAGATCAGAGAGAAACATTGGTGTGAGTGTGCGCGCGGCGGAGCGCGGTGACCCTACCGCGCACACACTTCTTAATCGCCCCCGACAGTCTTTCCCACCCGACGCCCTGCAGGCCATGGGAATGTCACGAAAGAACTTGTCAGCGGAGGTGAGTGTGCGCGCGGCGGAGCACGGTGACCCTGCCGCGCAAACACTTCTTACTCGCCCCCGCAAAGACGCCGCAGACCATGGGAGTATCACGGAAGCACTTGCCAAGCTATAGTGTAGCTGGTCACTATCGTTACGCCATTGGATTGGTGTTAAAAACTTGTGGATATTTGTTATGTTTTTGCAAGATTAGTCCGCTTGTGACTCGGAACACTCGCCAGTAAGAAAGTAAAGCTGCTCACACACGGGCCGCTTTGTTCGACGACAATGCGCGGTTGTCGGCGGTATTAGCCCCTCCCCCTCGTCCCTCCACCCCGCCTCACTCCGCACATGGACGACCATTTATAGATGGTTTAGTTCTAAGTCCATCTCGTAGGTCCCGCTTTGTATGTGTGATTGTATTCCAAGTTACTTTTGTATTGGATCAATTTGTCATCAGTTGTAGCAATAGCAAGCGTAATGCGTGCTCTAAAGGGTAGATTATGAGCTCCCAATAAAGTTGTAATACAAATGTGATCATATATGAGCTCCCAAGGTTTCAAAAATAAATGTACATTGAAGAACACTCATACATTTGTAAAAATTGTGCAATCTATAATATATAAAACGTTTCTCCTGCTATATTCATCTGAGCAAGCCACTCAATAGTATGTGTGCAACTGAAGAATAATAAATATAATATATGTACTAATATTGTACAATATTTTTTTTTAAAAGTAGGAGCTCATAAATATCCCTAAAAACATGGCAATTCTAATTTTGAAAAATGACAGTCACTGAAAAGAGTCTTGTTATTGTAATGTCAAATGATACATTTGTCTCTTTCAGTTTGATTGTGACGTCATAGAAGTGCCATTACTGCCATAAGTCTTTGCTTGCTTCTTCTTACATATTTTTGTTAGTTTGGACTTACAATCGACTTGAAATCAATCATCAAAATCATCAAAATCAGTATTTATGATGACTACTATAAAGCTCCGAGTGTGCAGGAGACAGGGGGCGGGCTTAAGGAAACAAACTTCAATTATTATTATAAAGTTGTAAAAATAAAATGTTTTCATGTTTGTATGTGTCGTGGCTTCATCACGCTAAATTGGCTAAGCGGATTTTAACTATTTTTGGTACACAGGTAGCTGGGTATCTCCAGATGGTTATAGAATACTTTTTACCCGACTATGATAAAGAAAAAATAGAGGGGTTATGACTTTTTCTCCTCCGTGAACGAATTTGCGGGTGCTCTCTAGTTTCGAATATATCGATTACAGATTTTGTCGGTGGAATTAATCCCGCTTCGCCGGACAAACGTATATGCACATATTCAGGAATATACAAACAGGGTATAAAACAAATGATGTGCTTTTTTAGTACCTGTTTATGTACGTGGTATTTAAACTATGCGGCATTTTACAAAACCGGACAACCCACCTCGATAAGAATTTCGGTCTAAATATTTTTTAAATGAATACACATGTATATAAATATTTTGATTTTAGCTGTTGCCTGAGGTAGATAGTCGAAGGCAGTTTCCGAAAAAAATAGTACTTTATTGTAAAACCTTTCCACACCTGCATTTTCCGTCTTGTCATAAACAAATTCTGCTTGAGATATTGATCCAAATGCTGGTTGAAACCTTTGAAAAGTTCAATCAAACTCAAACTGAAATTTTCTTGAGAATTCAAATTGTTTTGTTTTTACAGATATTTATGAGGGTTTACTAGTTCACATAAATATTTGAAAAACGTTTGTACAGGTATTTGTCCCACTACCTGTTTACAAACATTAAAAAAAAACCGTTTGAAAAAATGTATGTACCTACTTTCATTATCTATTCGTACCCTTTTATATCCATATATTTTGAAAGCCTTGGGAATGCTCATATATTTATGAACCTGACAATACCTTCACCAATATTCTTGTCAGTTTCGGCGACGCACTCATTTAAATAAAACAATTTAAACGGATTAAACCGCGTATATTATTTCATTTGAGTTCCCGACCGTCACCGATCTGAATGTTCCATAATCTTGTAATAAAATAAATTTCATTTTCATTTTATGCATTTTATTTCGTTTTTTTACCTACTTTGATGAAAAAAGGAGTGATATCATTTTGACGTGTGTATCTGTCTTCGGCATCATAGCTCTTAAACCTCAAAAGCAAAAAACCGAACTATAGAATCAATTTGTTGTCCGTCTGTCTGTGTGTCTGTCAAGATACCTTTATACTCAGAAACGCGTGGAGGTATCAAGTTGAAATTAATATCAAATAAGAGTATTTGTGGTTCCTTAAAGCTATAAAAAACTCAGGCTTTTAAGTCAACGAATCCAAAGAAATAGACATTAAATAAAAATAGTGTTTTCATACAAATTCCCGTCCAATGAAAACCTATAGTCTTCTAATTGTCCTGTCTCCTAATTGAAACTTAAAATTTGGTATGAAGGTAGCTCTTATAGTACAACCCACAAAATAAAAAAAGACTCTATCTATGTTAGTGACCAATATAGAATGACCCCACACCTTACGAGTAGGGCTCTGCTAACACTGGAATTTCATAGATACGGCCGTTTTTACCGTAAATTTTACGAAACCTGAGGGTTGAACGAGTATGGCTCGCACTTGGTCGGTTTTTTTTTGTCTGAAAGAGAAGTTCACGGAGAGTGTCATAATTCAAGATAATTGATTCAGCTTTTTGAAGACTCAGGTTTTTTCTAGACCTGCCAGCGGTTTTTATCGTTCCATAGATTACTTGTGTACCTTAATATAATTAAAATGTGTTGCTAATGAAATTAAATGTCACGAAAAGTTTCAACAATGTCTTCAAAATTAAAATAGCACGGCCAAATGTCTAGTCACGTTATTTCAAATTCAATATAATATCAGCATAAACTACCGCTGTACAAATATTGTAACCGGATCTACCACATTGTATAATTTAACTGGCGTCTGATATTGTTTCGGGATTCGGTGAATTTCGTTCAACCCCTCGTTCTTGTTCCTTTCAATTTATGAAACTACCCTTGGTTGTCATTTGCTTATGTCAATAATATATCTCACGATTCAAATTACGGTTTCGTCTATTTTACTTTAATCTTTGGAGCGTTACATTAGCTAACGACATGAGGTAAATGAGGATACGAGATGTTTTTAATGTTTTTATACTTAGTGCTGTTTTTGTTTTGTTTTGTTTTATATTTTAATGTGTTTACATCATCATCATCATAACTTCAGCCATAGGACGTCCACTGCTGGACACGGGTCTCCTCAACAGACTTCCACATGGGCTGGATAGATGCGACCTGCATCCAGCCAGTCCCCGCCACCCTAACCAAGTCGTCTGAATATCTTGCGGGTTTGCCTGTCGGTACGTGGTCTCCACTCGAGAACCTTTCTGCCTCAACTTCGTGTTCACATACCTGTGTTTTATGTCCTATTTGTGGTGTTAATTCGTTCTTTATTTGTATTGTTTAAATGATTGTGCTGTTCAATATTTTATTTGTTTTGTTCCCTGTCGTAATTATTTTCTAATTATTTGTATGTTTATGTTTACCTGAGTATATCACAAACATACACGTACATACATCGGCATAAACTTTCACTGTCATAATTTTATTAGGAAGTGGCAAAGAGCAGACGAGCCACCTGGTGGAAAGTGGCCATTGTCCTTCATGGATATTTGCAACCGGAAGAGTTGCCCATACGTTGGCAAATTTTGAGTGCCTTGTTAACTCGCTGCTTGAAGAATTCCATGTTATAGAGCTCCGGAAACACCTCAGGGGAAGCTCATTCCACAATATGCAAGTTCGTGGTCAAAATGAGCGTGATGTTTATTTTTGGGATGCCAATCATCCAGATAGTGGGTACTTTGCTCTTGAGGCGGAAGGTGCGGTGATAGGAATTTTACGGTGGCATCAACTCAAATAGTTTTTCAAACCATTGTACAAACGGTAGAACAGATAGAGAGAGCCAACATTTCTCAGGAAACTAAACGGTTCCAGGCTGTCTGTCAGCTCGGGATTGTCGACATTACGAATCCCGGCGTTGGATGGAGTCGAAGGGGAGAAGTTAGTAAAAATAATTTACAAGAAGAATGTTTTCGTTAAGACTCAAGATACTTCCACTTATTACATACGAGGTTGCTGAAAGCCGATGTATGTTGGAGTAGATATGTTTATAAACGTCAAAGGGTTAAAAGATGATGCTAATGATTTATTAAAACGCGTAGCGTAGGATTACCTTAACATCTGCAATTCAGCATTAGTACTATCTAAAATAGTTAACTTACTAAATACGTAATATTTTCTTCTGTTTCCGCGATTCTTACTTATTGAAATAAAACAATTTAACGGATTATATCGCGTATATTATCTCATTTTAGTTCCCGACGTTTCGGAAGCTTTCCAGCTTTCCATGGGAACGGGAGGACTGAGAAAAAATTTATTTTCCTCTGTCAAAGTTACAATTTACATATTTAAACGTCGGGAACTAAAATGAGATAATATACGCGATATAATCCGTTAAATTGTTTTATTTCAATTACTAAATACGATTAAGTTACACAATTGTATAATGCTTTTTACCCGACTGCGCAACGTAAAAGAGGGCAATGTTTATCAGTCTATTCATGTTTGTTTGTTGGATCTATATCGGAATCCTTAACGTCGTTAGTCCTGATGTATCGTTTGTCCTAATGTATAGTGAAACTTTAAACTTTTCAGGACTTCTATAAAACAAACATAACCTAACCTAATGTAGGTCTTAAGCAGTAAGAAGGATGATGATGACGTCATCGTTGTTGTTGTCGTCGTCGTCGTCGTCATCGTCATTGTCATTGTCGTTGTCGTCGTTGTCGTCGTCGTCGTCATCGTCATCGTCATCGTCGTTGTCTTCGTTGTCGTCGTCGTCGTCATCGTCATTGTCGTTGTCGTCGTTTTCGTCGTCGTCGTCGTCATCGTCATCGTCATCGTCGTTGTCTTCGTTGTCGTCGTCGTCGTCATCGTCATTGTCGTTGTCGTCGTTGTCTCCGTTGTCGTCGTCGTCGTCATCGTCGTCGTCATCATCATCCTCCTTACTGCTTAAGACCTATACAATCGATATCTAAATAGTAATAGTGTTAGTTCTATTTTTCAAAACGTCCGGGTTTGATTCCCAAGCTGAGTTTTTTTTATGTATGAACGCAGTTTGTCTTATTTCTAAAATCGGTGACATGGTTCCTAAGAAGAGATTTTCGTATGTCTTATACTTTCAGACTTTCCCATACTGACCGATCTAAATATACCGCCCTGTACCTATATTACGGCCAAGTTTTGTGTTAAACTGTCACGTTCGTCGCGCTTATATTCAATATTCATATGCGGGGTCGCGTGGCATAGGTATTCATATTATGTCGGCATTTGATCGCGCATTCCATCCATTTTTTTTAATAATATATGTCAGTGAATTCAGTTTCTAATAGGAGAATATGTATATAGAGGACCAACAACAGGGATGGAGGTACGTCAGAAATGACAGTGAAAGTCAGGCAATATCTGCCGTGCGTCAAAACACCCCATACAAAATGGGCCTATGACGTCATTCATTGATAGCTGGCAGTAAAGCTGTACTGAAAAAACAGGTCCTTCATTTTTGGCAGTGAAAAATTATGTTTAAGTACATAAGTTGTTATAATTTTTTTTCTTTATTCTTGTGAAAGAATTTGATAGTAGCATTAAATTTACTATCGGATGATTTAAAAAAAAAATATTCAGTATGCAATGTTTATATGAAAAATGTACATTTGTGGATTTAAATTTTATTATAAAAATGTGTTGTTTTCGAACCTGTAGGGATACAGTCAAGCCTATTTTTTTCTTTATGCAAGTTCCCCATTATAACGCAAAACGTATCGTCATGAATTTTGAAGTATAATCGCTATATTTATCGAGGCAGTTTGCGACCTATTGCCCTGAGAGTTTGTTTTACAAAATTAGCCAACATCGCGATACCTCCTCAAGCAACTTCAATTTCGAGCCTCAATAGAAATACTTCGCGAACACGAATATTATCTCAGTGGTCAAACTAACTTAATTTTCTAGATACACACTTAAAATGCGAAGTTGCGAATGAACTGTATTGAAACACTTAGACTTAGAGTTTCGTCATTAGTTTCCCTCAACGGCGGGCTTTGGCTCGAAACTTCACTAATTTTCATTCGTTAAAACTTTACATTCGGAGTCGTTCGGTGGTTAAACCAATCAACCCGTCGCGCGCTTAAATCATTTTGTACAACTGGATGTGGGTTTCTACACCATTGGTATTTTTTTTTGTTGAATGTTCCATAATTAGGAATGTTGCCTAAATTCAAAATTTGTAAAAGATATAAGTATAATATCCTGATAAAACAAGCAAATACACATATAACAACAGCTTCTGCCCGCGACTTCGTCCGCTTTAAATTCGTTTATCGCGGATAAGGATATTTTTTGGGATAAAAAGTAGCCTATGTCCTTCCCCTGGACTGAAACTATCTCCATACCAAATTTCATTCCAATTGATTAAGCGGTCGTGAAGAGGTAACAGACAGACAGACAGACAAACAGACAGATAGACACACTTTCCCATTTATAATATTAGTATGGGTGTTATCCAATTTTTATAAATATTTATAACTAACGCTTCAAAAGTGCTTGTAGCTAGGCCTACTTGAACAAAGAAAATTTTAACTTTGACACAATAAGGGAACGTTAAAAAAATATGGGCCTTTTTGGGTGGGAAAGTCCATATTAAAAATATGAAAATATTAAACTTGCAAGAACTAAAGAATCATTATTATGGGAATAGTAACGTGTATATATAACGTTACTAACTAGAGGATGCCCGCAACGTCGTATGCGGAGAAAGAAAAAGTCATCACCCTCTTTTTGCTGCGTAGTCGTGTAAAAAGTATCAAAATTGTTGATGTTAATTTAACCGTTTTGACGTGATGAATCCACAAACACACAATTCAAAAAATAAAAGGTGTTACTTTTTACTGTGCCTGCGACACCGAGAACAACCATATCTATACCTTAAAATAAGAATGTATTTTTCAAAAATTCGAATTGCTTAACGCATTTATGTACGAAAAAACGAAAATAAACTAAGGTGAACTGAAATGATATTGTAGGTAATAACTATCATTTACTTTAAAATTGAAGAAGGAGGAAAATTAAATACGCGAGGTACGACACAGATTTAAATCCAAACAACATTTCTTCGGTGTCAATGACGGTGCAGCCCTACCCAACCTGACTAACTTCGTCTTATTGTTGTTGCTCAATTTTTTTATTTTTTTTCTTCCTAATTTTTTTTTCTGTTTCCGCGATTATTACTCATTGAAATAAAACAATTTAACGGATTATATCACGTATATTATCTCATTTTAGTTCCCGACGTTTCGAAAGCTTTCCAGCTTGCCATGGTCACGGGTGGACTGAGAAAAGATGTATTTTCCTCTGTCAAAGTTACAATTTGTGCAATCTATCCATTATTGAAAAAACAAATAAAAGCCTAAGCTGTAAAGACAGTGCCAAAAGGGCTTAATTATTTTATTCCAATAATTAACCAAGCAGCATTTCACAAATGAGGCATACTGAGGAGAAAAGAAACGCTGCAAAGAAAAACTCCCAGGCTACCTCATTACTAATTGTAATATTTTAAAAACAGAGACTATTAAACTACTTTTTAAACAGATATGATATTTTACACCGTTCAGAAATTAAGGTTTTGCAGTCCTGTGTCTCGCTTGTTTCTTAATGAGATGTATTACAGGATCCCAAGCTAGTGGTAGTGACAATCCATCTTCTCTATTGAAATTCGTATGCTTTTTAATCTCAATAGCCTCGCGTAAGCGTGGAAAGCTGGAAAGGTTCCGAAACGTTGGGAACTAAAATGAGATAATATACGCGATATAATCCGTTAAATTGTTTTAATTTGTTTTCCTGTTAATAAATGACATCATTATAAATAACTATACAAAATTAAAAAATAAAAACCTTCCAACTTGTTCCACTCAAAGCTATATCTTGGAGACGAGTGCTCCGATTTTCATCAAACAAAGCTAAGAGCACTTGGGGTAAAATTATCTATGACACAAAAACACCGCATTCAAATCGGTCCACCCGTATGGGCGCTACGATGGACAGATAATACACAGATACGCAGAGTTACAGACACGTTAAACTTATAACACCCCTCTTTTTTATAGGGAGTTAAAAAAACAACAAAAAATACGCGTGAGGTTACATGAGGGAAAGGTGAGGGGTCGCCTAGAACCTCACCAAATATCACCAAGGGGGATAGTGAGGGGGTCTGAATGTGGCCCTATAAACCTCGCGTGATTTCTGGATGAACCCTATACTAAATTCGATCCTGAAACAACACGGCTTGCAAGGGTAACTTAAGCGTGATTATCAAGATTGTTAAGCAGATTTCCGCATTATGGGGGTCGGGGGAAGTGCAACTCGCAAGTCCGTAGGTTAAGCGGTTTTGTCTCGGCGCTGATGAAACTCGCTCGCTTCCTGCGCAGCGTTTGCGCATCCAGCGGGACCACTGCGTGGAAAACTGTTGCGTGAAAAAACTTATATCACTAATATCAATAAAACAATTTAAAATGATTTTATCCCCAAGTAGCATGCAAGCTGTATAAGAGCTTATACAGCCAGTTCGAGCATTATAAGGGTTGTAAAAGCGCTTATACATACAGCTTGTGTACTACTTGGTTTGCGTATATTATTCGTGCTCACGGGGTCGACCCCGTTCGTTGTTCACTTCTTAAACTTACAAGAAAGAGTCATCATTCGCTTGTCCTAATCCTAGCATGTTTTTTTTCCATACCTCTCTGTCACCCGTGATCTCGTCACTCACATCCTTCCTGTTCATGTCATATCTCACGCAATCCGTCCACCTTCTCCTTGGTATACCCCTTCTCTTACATCTCTCCACATGCATATCTAATATCCGTCTCGTCACAGGACTCTCATTCCTACGCATAACATGTTCATTCATACCCCTCCGTAGGCGATTAGCTTTCAGCTTATAGACTACAATAAAGAGTGAAGAAAACAAATTAGAAATCTGAAAACCGACACTTGTGGAGAAAGACTCTGAGCGATGGTTTGGTCGCACATGATGAAGCTTGGTTCGCTTCTCTTTCGCGTAAGCGTGACCTGAGACACCAGCGCGCAGCTCATCCCCCTGCATCGACAGGTGCAACATTTACATGTCAAATATGCGGCCGAGGCTGTCGCTCTCGAATCGGCCTTTCGAGTCACGTTCAAAAGTGCTGCACTTTATTGGACGCTGTTTAAATCATCTTTCATAGATGCAAGAGGCCAATAATGATACAACGTGCTCGTGAGGAACCCACATAATTTTACTAGCTTATACCTGATGCCATTAAGGACAAGAAATGTTACCTGAACCCCACGCAAATCTAGTTTAGTTTTGAAGATATGATCAATTTTCAAGTAAAATCTTTATTGTGATTTAAAGTGCATTAAGCTCTTTTGACCGGGACGTTGCCACGCAAGTTTTCAAGTGTCGTGTGGCTATTGACAGACATCCAAGTGACCACTCGCTAAATATCTTTTTTGGAAAAATAATCGTTACCATTATAAAGAGGGATAATGATCATATTATTATAATTATTATTCATTATTATCTTGTATAGAAGCGATAGTTATTTAACTTTTATGTACAATAATCCACAAAACTATGTTTTATTTTCTTTTTTTTGTTGAATTTGACTTGGATTCCAATAGCATTTTTTACTCCAAATGACCTCAGGAACGTTTGGTTAAAATGTTGCGGATTTTTCACGAGACACCTTGTTTGTATTGTGTTGGTATTATAGGTAGGTAATTTGTTGATAGCATTTTATTAGATGCTCACATTTACGAGCTTGCCCAAGCATCTTTTTAATTAAAATGTAACGCATACTTTTGGTAAGTATTAATAGCTCATAAAAAATAATGTTCAATTCCATTAATTAAAATGTTATACCGTTATTAAAAAGTTGGTCTGCGATTCTAATAATTTCAGGCGAATACGTGTCTTGCATAACATGAAATACGATCTAAAAACATTAGAAATAAACATTTAATTCGTTTCATAAGGTCATTTATTGACGACACGTTTGGCTCAGTGAGGTTGTACAACGGCCTACGAAACGGGAGGTCTCGTATTCGAATCCCGGCTAGGGCAAGTCTTTGTGTGATGAGCACGAATGTTTGTTCCCGGGTCTTAGATGTTTTCTATGTATTTAAATATTATGATAACTCAACAAGGCATTCGTCACTTTATGCGAAGTATCTCATTAGTTTTATTTATTTACTAAAACTTAACCGAAACCCAGTATATGAAGAAACCAACAGTCGAGCGTAAACCTGCCGTATTACCATATGTGAAAGGGGTCACAGACAAGATCGGAAACATCTTGAAGCGTGCTTCTATAAAAACATATTTCAAGCCGTTGAAGAAGGTGTCTCAATACCTTAGACCCGTGAAAAGTAGCACCCCTTTGCAGAGTGCAGGCATTTATACGCTGGACTGCGAGTGTGGCCTTTCATACATTGGTCAAACGAAACGCAGTGTATCAACCCGGGTGAAGGAGCACATAGCAGATATCAAGCATCGTCGGTGTAATAGGTCTGAAGTCTGTGAACATGTCATTGACAAACCAAACTACTCAATTAAGTTTGATAAACCTTCTATCCTTGCCGACAAAAAAAAAATATATTTTCCCAGAATGTTACGCGAGGCTATTGAGATTAAAACGCATCCTACTTTCAATAGAGAAGATGGATTGTCGCTACCACCAGCTTGGGATCCTGTAATACATCTCATCAAGGAATAAGTCAGACACAGGACTGCAAAACCTTAATTTGTGACATGTAAAATATCTTATCTGGTTAAAAATTAGTTTAATAGTCTCTGTTTTTAAAATATTATAATTAATTATGAGGTAGCCTGGGAGTTTTTCTATGCAGCGTTTCTTTTCTCCTCAGTACACCTCATTTGTGAAATGCTGCTTGGTACAAAATTAAAATAAAATAATGAAGCTCTTCTGGCACATGTGTCAACTGTCTTTACAGCTTAGGCCCATCTGGCATGTAATGTACACCTTTACTTGTTTTTTCAAAAATGAGTAGTTTGCACAAGTTATAACTTTGACAGAGGAAAATATATCTTTTCGCAGTCCTCTTGTGACTAAATGAGATTATACGCGATATAATCCGTTAAATTGTTTTATTTCAATGAGTAAGAATCGCGGAAACAGAAGAAAATATTATGTTACGTATTTTGTTTCAAATCCCATTTTTCATTTACCCAATGACACTGTTAGTTTATTAATAATTTAATTTAATTTGTTATTATTTTGCGTCGCTTAAAACCCGAGTTTATTTCCAAGGATCCAGCTGTTCTACTCTGTGCATTCCCTAACTTGTGTGGATATAAGCCGGGAATCGGTCTAAGTCGAGTTAACTACGATTAATCGCCTTTCGGCAAGATGGCGGCAGACTGATGAGTAGCGCGACTGATCGAAGCGCGGCGCGATCGCTGATCGATCGTGGGATTGAGCGCGATCGACGATTGTAAGCCAAGATAAGGACGTGGGAGATTTTATCATGTAACAAAAAAAATCGATACTTACGTTTCAAAATAGCACAACGAAATGTTCAAAAAGTTCTGAGCGATGTAAATCAACGAAATAAAGACGAAAGCGTTTCTCTGTAAAATCAAAAGTTTTAATTAAGATGTGTTCCTGAAATATTTAACCGATTAAATTATCTTTAACGTAAACAAACGACACTAAACGCTAGAATATAATTGTAGTCATTTTCTTTACAAAAATACTCATTAAGAAAGTAAAAAAGAAACTAACAGGATTGACAGACCAAGTAAATTTTCAATTTTTTTTTTTATTCACCTACCCAAAATAAGTATA
Organism: Hedya salicella; assembly: GCA_905404275.2. Taxonomy (NCBI): domain Eukaryota; kingdom Metazoa; phylum Arthropoda; class Insecta; order Lepidoptera; family Tortricidae; genus Hedya; species Hedya salicella. The sequence continues at coordinate 23,579,536 of FR990109.1, read as the reverse complement.
ATATTATTGGAAACCAATGGGTACTTTAAGATGTGATTTTGTAGCTCTTGAAACTCGTCTTCCGAATATATTTCTGAAATAATTGTGTAATAATACGCATATTTTATTGCACTAAGGCTAAAACTCCTACCGGATCTATAAATAAAACTAAAGTAAAACGAAGTAAGCTGACTAAATCTAAAAATGGCCCCTGCGGCATTGTGCCAAATTACATAGCTATGTCAATGGAAATTAAAGCAAAATGAAAGCATACAGTCGAAGTTATGAAGGGACTAGATGGGGTACAGACGGTCGCATCTGGGTCTATCAGCACCGCTACCCGATCGACAGGGCCGTTATTTTGAAGATTAGCGAAACCGCTCATTTACTACTGGGATACACAGCTTGCCGCACACGGGCTACAGCTGATATCGGAATCCCTTACGTGGTTTGTTCTAATGTTTTGCTTTACCACGAAATAGTGTCTTGGTTAGATGTGACAATAAAATGTGCTCACATGCGTATAGTTTCATGCAGTTCCACAAAATAAAATATGCATGCAAACACCACCAAACAGTATAATCCTCGACACGTGTTTCACTTCTCTACGAGGCATCATCAGGAGATGCAGAAGATGTTGACGGTCCGGCGTCCACCCGACAAATTTCCACTTAATCAAGACACTATCCATGAATCTAAATTAACAATAATAGATATAATAATACAATTAAACCCTGTATTTCTTTTTCTTGAAAACTGATTTTTTTTTGCGGCCCTCAACCTTTTTTAGTAAATTTAATTAGCCCGAGAAGGTATTTAGTTTGGATAATCTTGACTATACTATTATTAAGTTGTATAGATGAAATGTCTGTCCATTGAGGATATTTAAAAACAAAGTTAACAAACTATTTAGAGGTCACTCAAAAAACAAATTGTATGTGTTGTTGTGGCTTCATCAGGCCTAAACGGCTTAACGGATTTCAACTATTTTTGGTACACGGGTAGCTGGGTATCCATCAATGATCATAGGATACTTTTTACCCGACTATGCTGAAGCAAAAAAGAGGGTAATGGCTTTTTCTTCGAACGCAAACGAAGTTGCGGGCACTTTCTAGTTACCTATAATATTGACAAAGACAGAGTTCGAGGAATTTGTCTTGCATTGACTTGACTCAAAATGATCATGATGATATTATCATTTGATCAAAATTATATCTTATCTACACTGCCGCTTATAAGCATTTAAGGTACTAGGAAACAACTCTATACATAATATACCTACTTTAAGAATTACGCAAAACAGAATTTTGATCTTGACAATCAATGACGGTGTATTTAAGCTTTAAGGTATTTAATAAATATAGTTATCTTTGTTTTAACCGGTCAAGAGGCCTAACAAAGTCGACGGGCAGGTGGCACTCAAGTTTTACAACTTATTTAGAGCAGTAACCAGTATCAGCAGTAAACTAGCGGCGCACGCGGCTCCGCTCGTAAACAGGATTTACGGGACTTCCCGGACACGAGGCGCCCTGCCGATTGATATTTTTATGATCAATAAATTGCTACAAATAAATGTGATAAATTGACGTAATTCTCCAGACCCTCTATAAACATAACTTCATATTTATTGTTGATCGATTGGTCTCGTGGTGGGGTCTTTTTCTAAATCGTAGTATGTTTGTATGTATGTATGGAAACTCTTTATTGTACAAAGTAACGAGTTACAAATGCAAACAACTTAAAAGAGATAAGTACGGCGAACTTATTCCTATTAGGGATCTCTTCCAGTTAACCTTTGTGCAAGTGATTGAAGATATAAGGAAGATAGACAAACTAACACCCTGTACAAATTATATAAAATACTAAACTAAACACATATCAATAAAAAATATAAATAAATATATATATATATACATAATATATAAGTAAATAAAACATAACAATAATATTTAATAAATATAAATCGTCTTCAACCATTTTACAAATCATTGGAAAGCTACAACTTATTCAAACGTAGTATATATTTTGTTAAGAATGTTGACTTTTTGAACCACATAGAAAGTAAAAAGTGTCCCATAATATTTTTCCAGTACGTTCAATCAAGAAATAAAGATATCAAAGTGTGACGAACCGGGCGCTTTATTTCAGTAACACTTTCGAAAGTATAAACGATGTTAGGGTAATAATATTTTTTTTTCCAATAAGAAAACATTTTCGTGACAAACTTTTTTGCTGACTGTACTTTTGATAAGCATCCGTCAATTCATAGAGTAAATTTAAAAGAGAAATGCATGCGTTTAATACATTTGCCTAAACTGTTTATTCTGTAAACGCAAATTAAACTTTCCTGACAGTAATATCAGTTGTTATCAACCAATTTCATTGAATGCAATAATCTCAAATTACACGAGCAAAGTAAACAAAGTTAACCCATTCACATAAAACGACAACTTCCTTCTTTATTCAACCCAAAGAACCTTTGAAAATGAGCAATTAATAATGTTCTATTAGGCGTGTTTGAAGTGTTTTATTCGCTGCTAAATTAATTTGGTTCTAATTAGTCAGGGACCAGTACTACCTCGTCGTATTATTCATTTCCTAACATTGAAAATAGGCACCCGAGCTAGGAGCTAGTGACGCATATTTGGCGAGAAATTTAGAAAATATTAGAAGGCGCTCGTAACATCTCGTGGAAGAATACAGTAAAAAACATACTTTTTGCTTCAGCGAAGTCGTGTAAAAAATATCCTTCTACCAGTGGATACCCAGCTACCTTTGAACTAAAACTAGTTGAAATTAGTTTTGCTATTTCAGTGTGATAAGGTTGCAGAGACACATAAAACAAATAAAAAAATCTAAAAACAGCTTCCACTCGGATGCCATTAAATGTGTGCATTTGGGATATGTCGAATTGCCTTATGATTCAACGACCGGAGTAAGAGGAAAACTTGATTTGAACCTTATACCATTGCATTGTCATTTACAGTAGAAGTAAAGTTGTATGAAACGTGATGATACAAATAAATTAAAAGTGAAGTGGGCTATTTGTACCTACGTCATTAAATCGAAAAATATGTTATTTAATTGTTTTGTTTATTTGTATGTGTTCTTGCGGTCTCATGACATCAAAACGGCTAGACAAATTCCGACTGTTTTCAGTACAAATATAGGTAGATAAACATGAGGATGGTTACAGAATACTTATTAAGTGATGGCAGACTTGCGAGAAGAAAAAATAAGACATCTAGAAAGTAGTTTTTGTCAAAGAGATTGAATTTATTTAATCCACTTGGCGTTTCAATTTGAGCGACTAGCTCTCGGATCAAATCTAAAAAGCATGTTAATTCTATCCCTAATGTGTAAGTGAAGGGTGTGTTGGGCGCGTGCGGGGAGAAGGTTGAGGGGAGGGGGTGGTATTTACCCGATGAATATTCACCCGGATTCCCGGCAAGTTTGGAAGAAGCGCCATTTAAATTATGATAGGCCTCGGACTTGATGTGCTGTCTTTGGGTTTAGTTTGTTAGTGTAGCGTACTTGAGTTACGAAGTACACAGTAAAGTGTGGTTCAATATGTCTTAAGATCGGTACTGGTTGGTTCGAAAACATTGATTTAACTGGCAAATACAGATCTTTGCCAGCGTCTGGAAATCGAAGACATACCGCGACGAAAAATCCTACATGTTGAGAAGTTAAATTATTTTTACTATACCAAACGTAAAGTCCTACTTTTTGAATTTGCTGTAATTATATGAGGTTACGGGAGCTTTAACTGTTGCTGACTTCCAATGTAGAGGAAATAGTATGAAACGTTTGAGTTTTTGGTAGCAAATCGTACAATGTGTAAAATACAATACAAATACTCTTTATTGCACACCTTAGATACACAAAATACAGAACATGACTGAAACATTAGAAAAAGCAGAGGTAAATAACAGGCGGTCTTATCGCTAAATAGCAATCTTAGCGATCTCTTCCAGACAACCTTTGGGTAGCGGAGTGCTTAAAAGAACATTTTTAGTTAGGTAGGTAAACCTACAAGATATTGACTCAACATTTTAAGCGACCTAATTTCTAGATTATAGATAAATCACATTGATCAACTTAATGATACTATGTTACGTACATTGTCATTTTGTTTTCGTGAATAAATATGTTTAGTTTTCTTCATTTTGATCTGATTTAATTTGTGCATTAAGTTGTTTGCTGTGAGTACATTGCTCGTAGAACTTTGATGTGATGGCCGCTGGAGCACAAAGGTTCTCAAGTACCGACCGTGTACAGGATCACGCAGCGTGGGAAGGCCCCCAATAAGATGGACCGATGATCTAGTGAAGATCGCTGGAAACAGTTGGATAAGGACGTTGCACGACCGATTGTTACGGAGCCCCTTAGAGGAGGCCTTTGCTCAGTAGTGGATATCCTTGGGCTGATATGATGATGATGGTTTCATGTAACGTAAGTTCCAAAGGTGTGGCGTCAGGAAAATTACAAGGGAAACCGGAGCGTTTTTATTTGCTCATATTTCAAGAAAAAGGTGAATATAAGCCTTTCCTTAGGCAACCCGGTGGGAATCGGCTTATATGGACGCCACGCCACTGGTAGGTTCATAAATCTACATAGTCATCAATCAATCAATTTCCTTGCTTTCTCCCTATATGGGGTCAGCCCTCCTGATACTCTTTCGCCATTCTTGGCGATTCTGTGTCAATTCAGGTGTTACGCCTAGCGTCGACATGTCATTTGCGATGGTTCTCATCCAGGTTGTTGGCAGGCGTTCTCGCCCTCTCTTTCCCTCATTCATGGCTAACACTTTTCTAGTGATAAATCTACACAGTCATGTTATAATTAATGAAATACGATAAAATATCGTACATTTTTCGTCGAGACCCATCTTGTGTTGGTTTAGGACTAACGAGGATTAACGCGCTATCGCAATAGTTGTGAATGTAGTAATTAATGGATTACACAGATTGTCGCACACAGGCCTAACACACAGATAAACTTTATAGACTTATAGACTTAGGTCCCGAACTAAGAAAGCTTATATCTTTAAGCATTTATTTATTTAGATAATCATCGGAGTGAAGTAAATAAACACTGCTTTGAATTTACGGCATATATTCTGATTTAAGAATCTTTCTATATTGATACAAAGTTTTAAGTAGAAAGATAAAATAATTACGCTGTAGCCTAAGCCAGAATCAAGCCAGTGCCTCTGTTATGAAATAATGATCTTTATTCTGTAAGTAGGCCGCAGGGCATTTTTACAAGTAAATATTTACTATATTTTTTAAATATAGTGTGCTCCTAGTAAATAAATAATTTAGCCTTAAGTATGACATTAATTATAAGTATTTCAAATACAATGTAAATATTGTTCATGAATAAAGAAAGAAAGAAAGTCTGATTCTACGGCGTTTTCCAAGATGAGACCAGCCGGGAGAAAGCCGAAATAAACTCAAAAGTCAGTCAGTTTTTCGAAATAACTTATATCTATCACAATATTTGTACTTAGCCTATCCTAAATACATGTTTTAAGTATAAACTTAATGCGCAGTTCTACAAGAAAACATACCAAAACTTATAAAAGTAAAAAAATAAATAAAAATAGAATGAATGCTTTTTTATCAAAAGCAAAATATGACTTTTTATTTAAAACAACTTAAGTACGTTTGATTGACCACCTTAAAAAACCGTATTTAGTTAAAATTAAATTATTTGTGTTCTGTTTTCTGCCATGCATTTTTGTCTGTTAAATAGTTCTCTACCCCATAATATGCCTTTGCCATTAGAGACATTTTGAAGTACTTTTTGAGAGCTGGAAAAGGTAATTTTAAAGCATTTTGTTATACCGAAACAGCGTCCTGGAGCATTAGACCATTAGTAGACCGCTTGTCAATGCGTTGTGAACCACAGGCGGTCTGATGGTCTTATGCGGACGGATACCTTAATGCGATCCTAAGAAAAGGGATCTTGGCAAACATACAGACGGATAACAAAGTGATCCTATAAGGGTTTTGTTTTTTCCTTTCAAGGTACGGAACCCTTAAAGTAAAGTATGTATTATTATTTGGTTTACCTTGTATTGCAATAAGTAGGTAATCTAACTCCTAGCATATCCCAATTATAATATGACATGTATAACACGACTATAATATTTGTGACTTATAAGTCTTATAACCGTTTAAAAACCACGAAGATCGTGGTTGTAAAATATCAATTTCGTAATAAAAAAATAATATTTACACAACAGCGACATCTCTATCTAGCATGTGACAACTGTAAAGTTCGCTCTGTCAGGATGAACGTTTAGTTTCATAGATGCTCACTAGGTGCGCTGACGGCGAAAAGCCGGTTAAAAAATGCAAAGATCTTGTAACCGAACCGTGATAGACAGTTGAAATTTTCATAAATTATGTATTTCTGTTGCCGCTATAAGAACAAATACTAAAAGCAGAATAATTTTATGTCCATCTGTCTATGTCAGTAGCCAATAAAATGACCGAACACCGCATACATTTTGCTTAGGAGTAGGGATCTGATAGCTGGATTTTCATAGATACGACCGTTTGTAGCGTATATTTTGTACGGAACCCTCCACGGAATACTTGGCCGGTTGTTTTGTTATGCCAACGAATTAAAATGTTTTCTTTCTTTCTTTCGGTGATGTGAGCATTCTTGCACGGGAGCCAGGCCTACAACACACGCAGTATACTCGCCCTGCGGCAGTATCGAACCTCGGGGGAGAGAAGTTTCCTCAACATTTTAAGAGTTAAGTTAGTTAGTGAGTTATTTTGTAAGATTTCGTCATAGTTCACACAATTTCAACTTCGGGGAATTTGATATTGTAGTAGTTTAGTATTTCGATGTTCCTTTGAACATCAAAACCCTCAAGTCGGAATAACTTTTTATCCCCGCTTAAAAGTTTTCATTTCGTTGCTTAAATATGATATATACCTAACTGTGGATTTATGTATGAAACTGTCGATTTTTTTTTTCTTAAAACACTTTAAGATTATAAAGCGGCCGCCTTGACAACTGGGTTTTTTGAAACTAGAATCTAATTTTCGCACCACAACTTCGATTTTGATGTAATCACAAATCGGTCGAGCTTAGAGCAACAGTGGCGAAGGCTTAATTTTCCGGAAACCCGAGTGAGCCCGGACCGACAGATTCTTGTGGCAATTTTCAATTACGGACACCTCTCAGGTGCTGACATGAGCAAATAGCGTCCGCAAACTTAATTAACCAAACCCAGGAGATGGCGGTAGCGGCGAGGGATGCATATTGCTGAGCTTGTCGTCTGACCATAGTTTTTTGCTATCAATGCTTGTAGTGTTTGAGTATAGGCTAGCAGTGGACAAGGATCGTATTAATAACTAATTTACTATCTATGTATAAGGTGCAAGCTGAAAAACAGCGCTGTGCAGCCGACCCTGGCTCACAGCATACGCTCAGCCTGAGCCTGTTACCACTAGCCTGTTTTAATTCATAATTAAGCTTAAAGAATCAGTCTGGCAATTCAGCGAAGAAATGCCGCCAGCATCGTCAGTACAATGCTGGAGGGTCCATTTTTTAGATTTATTTTGTTTAAGTTTAGTTATATTGTCAGGTTAAGTTTTACTGTAATATATTTGTTTAATAATTATTTTTATTGTAATTAATTTGGATTGTATTAATGGAAATAAATGAGCTTATTATTCTGACATACTTACTATAATATTGTTGTACTTACTCTTGTTTTTGTGAGGCTTGCCACCAACACCTGAAATGATGACCACGACCACTCTGCCAAGAGTGAAACCGACGATGAAGAGAAGTAAATATAATATATCTATTAAATTGAGCTTACCATGCCACTAGTTCGATTTGTGTAAAATTGCTTGCCGCAGACGCGGTCTCCACTCGAGAACCTTTCTGCCCCAACAACCATCTAAACGATGTGAACTATGTGCCCTGCCCATTGCCGCTTCATTTTGCTTACCCTGTTTGCTATGTCGGTTACCTTGGTTCGTCTACAAATCTCCTCTTTGCTGATTCGATCTCGTAGACAGATCCCGAGCATAGCCCTTTCCATAGCTCGCTGAGTGACTCTGAGCTTCCTTAAGAGGCCCATAGTTAGACACCATGTTTCGGCTCCGTAAGTCATACGCACTGGTTGAATACTTTGGACTTCAAGCGCTGAATTGTCGTAGACGAGAAGATACTTCGCAGTTTCACAAACGCTGCCCATCCAAGTTAAATCCGTCGACTGATCTCTTGCTCGAAGTTGAACCTGCCTAACGAATAAAAAAGGATTGTTGATCCTAGATTGACGATAGTTTATTGCTACATTACGTAATGTGCCTTTTATAAATGATTATCTTATCTTATCTTATCTTATTTTATTTGACCTTGTTGAATTTCATAGGGTTTTTACTGAAGTTATCCTTAATTAAATATAACAAACATAGTTTGACATGTATAACACATGTGAAACTATGTTTGTTGGTGTGTCCATCTTTCAGGCGACAACGGAGTAACGGAACTACATGAGTTTTTTCACTTATATCATAAAGGCTGGAGAGTGATATACACTACTTTTTACCCCGGAAACATTACGATTCCTCAGGGATAAATAAAATACTAAGTTAGCCGCACGAAGCTAAGCTTTAAGTGCTTCGTTGCCCAAAAAAACCTATAGTGATATTTGGGTTCTCCTTAAATTCTTTCATGTTTCCATACAACGTAAGTATTCTTCTTGACGTTTAAATTGTCTTGGTATTCGCTTAGTTAATTAATTATTGCTTTTTAGACGCTTATGAAATGACGAAGCAATTTCCTCGTCATTAGCTCTTATTAACCTCTCAAAACCAATTAGGTATAGCTTAAAAAGCGCTGTCTTGACGCGAAGCCCTATGAATCTTTAGAGAGTAAATAGGTAAGGAGATCAGTGAAATGTTAAATTCTCAAACATGCTCGGAAATGTATGCGTTAACATCACGAAATGAAACATGAAGTTCTTGTTTATGGGTTCCTACATTACTTCTTCGCCTAGACTAAAAAGAAAGTATGAAAAATCATAAGTGTCTACTGCTCTATCGTTTTTATTTGCTTACTAACATTAAACTGAAAAAATATATACAGCCCACCCCCACTAGATTCTGTAAGCATACTTACGAATTAAAAAAAGAAAGAATATCTATGGTAGGTAATATATTATATTGCGGTTAAACATTGTGCTCGAATAGCTCGTTCAAATGACATGTTTAAAAAGGAAAAAGGCGGCAAAATAGTTATTTTTATTTTAATATTTCCTTACATTGTTTGAGAAAAGCACTATACCATCCTCGGCCGGAACGGAACGTTTTATTTTATTTTAAAAATAATAAGTGTAAGGAACAAAATAAAATCTTAGAGCTAAACTTAAAACAAACTAAACTATACTAAATTAAACTTTACTAAAATATTCACAAAACTAATCAAAAAGCTCGCCCCGCGCCCTTCCAGACGCAAAAGTGCCCATCACGCTCGCAGCGTTGCCACGTTGAACCGCGATGGACAGTCTTTGCATCAGGAAAGGTCCGGAGCGAGGGTCAAGACCTACCTCTCGTAAGCGCCGCCCCAGCTCAAACAAAAAAGTTTTGGCTTCTGAGCACCAACACCCAATTTTATTTTATTATTGTTTTATTTTAGTGCTAATGCTTTCAAGGATTTTGGGATAAGTGTAGTAACTAATTATAGTTGGAATGATTGTGTTCATGCTTCTTATATATCTATAATATAATATATTGTGATTATTTTCTGATGTCATACAGAATGGTCTTAGACCGATGCCCTGTGTGGTGGTCGTTTGTCACCAACAATGTTTTGGCTAAAAATCAGCGTTGCGGCCTCCCGGCTGCAGCACATGCTGAGCTTAAACCTTTTTGCTTGCACACTGCCGCAATTATTTTACACCTTTTGTTTAATTTTATGTATATGTGTATGCAAATAATTTATTTATTTCTTTCTTTCTTTCTTTCTTTCAATTTGTGAATTAAAATTTGCACAGCGTTATTAGATATTTATTCATTCCACATTCCAATAAAACACAAACTAATACTAGAAGGCATACTAAAATAATGCGCCCGCAACTTCGTTCGTGGAGGAGAAAAACTCATGTTTGTATGTGTCGTTATGACTTCAGTACGCCAAAACGGCTAAACGGATTTCAACTAGTTTTGGTACACGGGTACCTGGGCATCCACATATAGTTATAGAATACTTTTTACTCGACTACGCTGAAGAATAAAAGAGTGTTCTAATTTTTTCTCCTCCGCTGACGAGGTTGCTAGTTGATAGATAAGTATTATCCAACAAGCCAACATTATTTAACTGAGGTAGCTCCAAAATGTAATAATGGCGGCAGTGACAGCGCCAATCATCCCAAATATTTATGTTGAATCTTTTTTGTTGTCTATGTGTGCAAAATATTCCTTTAATTTGTCATAGACTCAAATAAATTAATGTTTCTTTATATCTGTCCTGTTAGCTAAGTCAAGTATTATCATTGAAAAGCCTAAGAGCAAAGTCTCCAACACTTGGCCCCTAAGCAGCGTAAGGCTACAATCTGGCCTGGATCTGCTCCGACGACGACGCCAGGTAATCTCGCTGCACTTGTGCGGGCGCAGCACAGGATCAAGCGCCCGCCTCGTTGCGACATTTACGGTCTCTCCTGAGAGGATTATATTCCAGGCTATTCGCCACACGATAAGTAAGATATCGCTAAAGTTCTGTTATGTCGGGATGAGTAAGGAAACGAAGACATTTCTGAAACTTAAGATAGGTCCCTTAACCCCATAGGATACTTTCAAAGTAATATTTAGTGAAGTCGAAATGAGGCTTTGGGCTTACGAGTATAACTACTAAAATGCAATCTCAAAACTTCTTGGTCTCAAAAAACATAAACTAATATGTAAAACCGTAATCCATACTAATATTATAAATGCGAAAGTGTATCTGTCTGTCTGTCTGTCAGTCTGTCTGTCTGTCTGTCTGTCTGTTACCTCTTCACGCTTAAACCGCTGAACCGATTTGGATGAAATTTGGTATGGAGATACTTTGAGTCCCGGGGAAGGACATAGGCTACTTTTTATCCCTGAAAAATACCCTTATCCGCGATAAACGAATTTTAGGCGGACGAAGTCGCGGGCAGAAGCTAGTCATCAATATAGCTTAGTCTCATAATGCCTTAACTTCAAAACACTCATGGCAAAAGAACATATTTAAGCCCAAAGCGAAATGAGCATTTTTAAAAAAGTTGGATAAGGACTTGTATGGGCACGTTAATTGTCACTAAAGTCGTTAGGTGAGTTTGACTTAGATCGGACACCCGGTAAGAACATCTGGCTTAAATTCATGCTTGTCTTTTTTTAATCCTGGCGATATGATGTGATGCGCTACCTTAAATTATCAATTATCATGCTGCTAAAATTGCGCATCACGTCATATCACCATGGTATTTGTGATTTGCAGCACGAATCAGCACAAAAGGAGAAAAACTTCGGCATCTCTAATGTCGTTTATCCTAATGTATCGTCCGTCGTAACGCATTTTTTTCAGTAACCGTAAGTTTTTCAGGTTTATTTAAAAGATCATCGTATAGATTCAGTTAGGTTAGGTAAGGTTTGTTTTATAACAATCCTGAAAAGTTTACAGTTGTTAGGGATTATAATATAGATACAATCGTGATAGAACTCAAAAAGGTCCTCCTAATCGAGAAGAATGTGTACTCCTGAAATACACGAATAAATAAGACCACTATCAGGCCACTCACTCGAAAACTTGAAAAATGCCATCATTGTCTATTTAAGTCGCGATCTTTGGCAGCACGGATCGTCGTTATTTATTATTTATACCACCAGTATTGTGCTGAAGGCGATCCCAACATCCTCATTGTTCACCAACAAAGACCGAATTAAATACGAATTTTTCGCGATAAATATTGAGCCGAGATAAAGGAGTTTTAGATTCCACGAAATTAATTGAGTTCGCGATTACGATTATTTGCAGACAGAGGTTTACGTGGATTGGGGCTCATAAAGGGAAGTTGGGACACAAAAGATCGTAAAATCTATGATTATTGAGATTTTATCGAGACCCTTGTTAAAACTAAATCTATGGCACTCGGAAAACCAATTCAGTATTTATGATTTGGTCTCTTTATGTGATTTCAATAGTAACTCTATAAGCAGTAAAATCATGTATATGTTTATTACAGAGACCCGCATCATAAACAGAAGTTTCCGACCGTATTTGTTTCTGATAAATTAGAAAAGTATAGGGCCGATGCACGGCCGATACAATTTTACCTGTTCGATTGTGTAGCTTAATTGAGTTAACATATATATATATATATATATATATATATATATATATATATATATATATATATCTTAGTTCTTGGTAATAACCACAGGTCTTACCAAGAACTATGACTTAGTTTGTTGCATCGATGTATGATGTCATTACTAGTACCTATGAACAGTTTTTGCTATTTACGATTAGATAGGCGTCGTCCCACTCCCCGTGTTTATTTTATTGTATAACTAAATCAGCCGTGACATATTATTACTTCCGGTAGCATAGCAATAATAGTACTAAGTAAGTAATCATAGTTAATAGAGTTGCTGTAACAATAGTTTAGATTCATGACGGGGTCCTAAAACTTGGGGACCCCATGCGTCATAATTACGGGATCTTCAAGCAGGCCATGCAGCAATTTCATATTGTACAATAGAAATATGCAGATCTAATATTTATAGATAGTTATGAATAGTATATATAAAGAGGTCAATCGATACGACTATTGTGGCGATGGGCTACATAGGGCCAACTGGGATATGGGCAGTTTCGCAGGGCATCGAATTTCTGTTCTGGGCAAGATGAAACTCAACGTCTTTAATTACTTACTGATCATCGATCCATCCATTTGAGCGCTGACCAACAGATACACACACACGTCACACGTTCTTCATTTGCGTCTCAGTTTTACCGTGGCTTGATTAGCTATATCTTGCAACCCGTCTCTTCCTTTTTTCTCTCTTTCGGGCATTTAACCAATTAGGAATAAGGTTTGTTCGAAGATTAGGTAACAAAAAGACAGAAAATTGTATCGTTAATTCTAGGAATAAACCTTGTTCAAAAACTTTCGAATCCCGAATAGAATCACTGGTCATTCAGCGATCTGGCCATCTGGACATTTACGATGTTGCCACACTGGAGGCCGAGCGTTTTAGAGCACCGCATCATCATAAAGTGATTGCTGCAACAAAGTTGTTAACGAAGCAAAGTGACAAGGCACCGTGTTTAATGGCGGCTGTTAACTACACGGGACATTAAGTATCCTGTGGCTTTAAAGGTTGTTGGACTTTACAGTTACCTGGTACTGAAATTGTTCACTGAAATTTGCGCTGTAAGAGAGTCGGTCACTTAAAGCAAGCATTTTGTACATAAAGCATAAAATGTCGGCTTTTAGAACCGGCTGTCAATGGTTACAGCAAAGGCGAATACATATGATAGTGATTAATCGGTAATTAGATGATTGCATAATAAAAAGTCTTTGTGTTGCTTTTATCACCATTTTTTCTGAGACCTGGCCACTTGGACATTTACGATGTCATGACACTGAAAGCCGAGCGCTTTAGAACGCCGCATTATCATAAAGTGTGAGCTGCAACAAAGTTGTAAATGAAGCAAAGTGACAAGAACAAGGCGCCGTGTTTAATGGCGGCTGTTAACTACACGAGGCGTTAAGGTGCGTCCACATTTGTATCATTTGCCCGTATCAGATCATCGTCGCGTAGCATGATCGCGTGTCACGATCACGCGTTTGGACGTTGCGCCGATCCGATCACTCGAAATCCATTTGCTACGCGTATCACACACTTGTATTGGAAGAGTGCGGCATTATCGGCGCGCCGACAGTAAGCGTCCAAGCAGCGCGATACGCAGTCATGCTACGGCACGATGATCGGATACGAGCAAATGATACAAGTGTGGACGCACCTTTAAGTATCCCGTGGCGTCCTCACTTTAAAGTGTGTTGCCTTGACAAATACCCGAAACTATTTATAAAGAGAATACTGAAATTTATACATTAATAGGAATGAACTCTTAAGGCCAAAATGTCGCATGCGTTGCATAAAATTTCTCCTTTCTCTTGATTAATTTGTATGCAATTAGTCTACTAGGGCTGGTCTAAAAATGTTTAGTTACTCTCACTCTACTAATGCGATATATGTATACTATTATATGGGTATTTTTTATGGTAATAGGCTAGTATGATAATGTTAGTAAACAACAAGTATTTTCAAAATTGGTATTGTGACCCGTTTGTTGACACGTCGTACTTAAAAAACAATATAAATACCTTGCTTCTTTCATCAATAATTTCACCCCAACACATATGTATTGAAATTACCCACATACAGGGATCAAAATTACATATGTCGGACGACTATAAATATTTATGGGTTTAACCATTTTGTATTTCAGAAAAAAATGCTACTTAGTCTCGTAGATACAAGTACTCCAAAAATAGCAATGGTTGTTGTGCGATCTGGCCAGCTAAATAGCTATGACGTTGCCACACGGCATTACCGCAAAGCGTGTGCTGCAGCAAAGTTGTTAGCGAAGCAAAGTGACAAGCTCCGTGTTTAATGGTGCCGTTAACAACACGGGGCGTGAAGTATTTTGAAGCCTTCTCACTTTAAATGCCGTTCCCGAACAAAACGCATTATAACGGTTGGTACCAACGAATCACATTTGTAGAACGTCATGCTTCAAATACGTACGTAATAGATATAAAGAAAAAAAACATTTATGACTACACTTTGAACCTCGTGTAGTGTAACTACTTACGAAGGTTCTACTAACTGGTTCTAGGTTTTAAATCCGGCGGGGGCAAATATTTTGGTGATAACCTAATAAGCACTTATTTTCCTTCGCTTTGAATGTTTTTTTATTATATTCGTCTAGTACCTAGTACAAGTATTGTTTCCTTTTTCAAATTATGAAATTATATCTGAAATATTTGATATGTAGGTACATTGAATATATTTTCAAAGTAACTATTGTAACTAACTATTTGAGGGTCAATAATAGTTTTTTCATTTTTTGTATGTTTGTGTGTCGTCGTGGATTCATTACGCCAAATCGGCTAAGCGGATTTTAACTATTTTTGGTACACGGGTAGCTAAGTATCCGCAAATTGTTATAGGTTACTTTTTTTCCGACTACGCTGAAGAAAAATGCAGGGGTTACGACATTTTCTCCTCCACGAATGAAGTTGCGGCAACTTCTATTAAATATATAAGAATTGCTTATGGGTTCCTCACGCATATATTGAAGAAGTGGGCTGCAATAGTGGTAACATTTTAATAGATTAAGGATGTACCGCAAGCACAGTATATCTTTTCATCCATGTTTTACCTTCATCGTGGCTTATTTCTTCAGAATATGCGACTGGAAAGTGATAGAGGTTGAAAAACCTGTAGAAATACCCGTTTATAGAAATAGGATTTGTTGCCCGTAGTTAATAGTCCGGCCTCCTTGACTCATGTTTTATTTATGTCGATTATATTTATATAACGCTTAAGTGTTACTTCCATATTCATATTTAGAATGCCTTTTAGTTAATATTCGGGTTTTGATGTAAATGTATTCGGGCAAGTTTCAGAGCTGCAAGTTTAGGAGCTAAGTGGGACAACGTGACAGATGGATGAGCATATTCATTACTTTTGATTCCGAGTGGTTTTAGGTGTACACACACATATGTCACTAGTAGTTCTCTAGTTAGTTTTGAAATTCTGTAAATTTACAAAAGAAACACTATTGAATAAAGCACAAAAAAATCAGAGATTAATATTTGTTTCAAATGAGAACAAAAAAAAATATTAAGTCCGGTTTTTCGTCTGGAGTTTTTCTATCGACAATGAATTTTAAGCGTGAATATCTACGTGCGATGTCGTCTATCACTTAAAAGTGAAGTGGTTTAAATATGTAAATGTAATTTTAGAGGGAGTTAAATTTTACCATTTCCGGGGCGGGGATATAGTACCGCTGCGTCCAATAGTTTTCATGATATATATGGAATGATGAAAGAAGTTGCGCCCCGCGTTCATTTTGAACATACCAAAACACAACAAGCAAAGACGCGCAGCAGACTACTTAACCTGTTCTCTCGATAGAAAGCACCTAACCCACGCGGGTTATCTGAAAGTGGTTGCTTTGGATACAAGCTGAAGTCTGCTACCATAAAACCTGTCAAAACGTGCTGCTATCGTCGATTGTCTAGGCGGTGTTCTCCAGGGAAAGGACCATGATCATATCAAAGTGCCCACTTTACATACTGCCCGGTCTTTGCCACAACACAGCCTGCTAAAACTTGCTGTTAGAACCTGGCCCACGGATCATCTCATAGCACTCGCTTTCCAAACTGGTACGGCTGCGACATTCTTTTCATCAGACATGTGCAAGGTAAAGAGCGGTTTAAGGATGTGTAGCGAGCTCTGTTCAAATAAGCGAGGGGTCGTAAGCAGATTGATAAACGTAAAAGTGTTTTTGTCCACTGATCAATGTTTTCCATGTACTACTCATTTACCTTTGACAAACACCGTTTACTGACTGCTCGCTCACGACCGTCCTTTGCAACACATCCCTCGCATACATCCCTCGCACACATCCCTCGCTCACATTCCTAGCAACACTTCCCTCGCAACACTTCCCTTGTTTTGTATGTACAAAAACCTCGCTCCACTAAGTTGTTTCCGCAAGAGCTGCGCTGAGTGAGGATATGTATATGAAATGATTTTATTGGTTCTTTTCAAACACATCCCTCGTTAAGTTAGGTTAGACATCCTCGCACATCTTTGGTGGAAACGCAGCTTTAGGAACCGCGCTGTTCTTCGTCAGTATTTAGGCTCTGCTCGCCACTAGAAGGACCTCGACCACGCGGGTCATCTCAAAGTGCTCGCTTTGCATACTGCCCGCCGTCTGCCACAACACAGCCTCGCGCTGAAACGTGGTCAAAATGACGGAGATATACGACATATTTAAATTATATAACGGTGCATGAAAACATACGAAGAAAATTTATACATACTTGTAGATAACAATAACCTCAAAAAGCTCAACCGCCAAATCGATGGTAAGACACCAAGAGGCAGGAGCCTGACACGTTGGACAGACCAAATTCACACAGCCCTCGATACCACAGTACACGTTGGCAGCAGATAAAATGAGATGGCGACGCATCATCAGAGATTATTTTCCCGATAGTATACGTTATATGTGAACTCAAAATGAACAAATAGTTTATTTTTACTTTGTACTGTTTTATATGAAATACGAGTGATATGAAATGCACATCTCTGAGAAACTTAATTTGTAATAATGATAAGTGACTTCTTGTTATGATTATCATTTAAACGATATACCCCGGTTGTGAACGGACAAAAAGTTAGCAGGGGCATAGAAATAGGTAGCTCTGATGAAATCCTTTGGGTACGACAGCTTAAAAAAAGGCGTTATGTTCGTGCTTATGCATAATAAATGAATAAAACAGGGACAATCTTACACAAATCGACCCAGTCCCAAACTAAGCAAAGCTTGTACTATGGGTAGGTGACGATATAATATACAGATAAATTATAATACTTAGATACATAGAAAACATCCAAGTCCCAGGAACAGACATGCGTGCTCATCACACAAACATTTGCCCTGGCCGAGATTCGAACCCGGGACCGCCAGCTTCGTAGGCCGTTGTGCAACCCACTCAGTCAAAAGTGTCGACAAATGGCCCTGAGTTGTTATAAAGCTGAGTTTTCAGTGGATATCCTCGGGAGAGGCCTTTGTCCAGTTGTGGACGTCTACGGGCCGATAGAATAAGCTAAATTAAGGATAAGTAACTGAACTGAACTGAACTGAACTGGATAAGTAACTTTGTTGCTTTTAATTTGTATAATTGATTCTTTCACCTATAGTTTATATTTCTACCCGTTAAAGTACAGACAAAAATAGGTATTAGTTCTACGTAGACTTATAGTTGTGTGATTCTGGACACAAATACCTCGGTGCGCAGCGCAGTTGCATATTTCACATATAATTCGAGAATAATCGGTATCGTATGGATCCGACATTGACGGAGACGTGTACACTCGGCTACAGAATAACTGGATGACATGAGTTTTTGAAGATTGCGACTTATCGCTTTGCGTTACAATACAATCTAACACAAGCAAGAACCTTCTTTATATATTGCATAGAATACAAAACTAGCAATAGTAGATTGTTAACCAAGGGTTGAAAGTGAGCCATTTCACCCGAGATATTTCTGGCGTTAGAACGAAGTGAGAGTGCCAATAGTTGGACGGTGAAATGGGTGATTTCACCCGAATTAAGCTCTACTTTTTATTTCGACTGTAAGAAAATAAAATACTACGGGCACATTTTATATAACAGGTGAATTAAAAATCATTGCCTTAAATATTCTTTTTTTTGACATAATGGCATGTTGCCGGAGCCTTGCGGCTGTACCGGCGGTCAGGACTGGCGTCAATGGGGTTGCTCAAATGAGAACCGCCTGTTCAGCCTTGGAGAAAAAGTGAGAGCTGTGGCGCGGGAGGCCCATGACCAGCTTGGAAGAAAAATGTGTAGTGTGATGTATGTTGTGATTTAATAAATAAATATGATAATGATATTGAGTTTAATTTACAAAAATGACAGAGAGAGAGAGAAAGAGGGTTAGAGGCTGGGAGAGCCCAGCCAGGCGGCGGTCCCTTCACGCAAGGTCTTGATATCTGGCCTCGTAGCCAGGCCTACGCGCATAGAACCCATCGGGGGGGGGTGGCCCCGCCTGCGGGTGTGTTTTATCTTCCCGGAGCGACTTCAACACCAGATTCCATTTCCCGATGGTTCTGGTGATGTCGTCGTCCGAGTCGTTCAGGACATCCTTTGGACGTCGTATGTGAAGTTTTTGCCCTTTTTTGTTGCGAGGGTTTAGTTCCGGTGGAAGTGGGAAATGTATGTTGAGGGACAGTTCATCCTCCTCGGCGGCCTCAGAGGGGGTCGGGGAGGGGGTGGGATCGGTTTCCGGGATGTTGGCACCAAGATTTTCCAGAGGATGCCTCTTCACGGGGTAGTTAATAATTGGGAGTTCTGGTTGACTTAAAATTTAGAATAAACCTCCAACCTAAAATCTTTTCGCACTGGCCACTCCACTTGCCATGGCCGACAAGACTGTAATCAAGTTGTTTGTGATGTGCATATCTAGAAGGCCATGCCGAAACATAAAAAAAGTGTCATGCTGCTAATTATGTCATTACGGCGGGCAACAGAATCGAGGAACGTTTTAAATGTTGATTTTATGTAATATCGAAAAAAATAGACCAACTGTAAAATTAAATTAATATCGGCCTAGATCGTAATAAACTCGTCGTTTAATGTATAAATATAGCTGAATTTAGATACAGGAAAAGCTTTTATTTTATTAATATGATGTAACTCAATTACACAGTACACGTAAATCCTCGGCTGTGTGGCTAATTGTAACCGTTAAAAAAAATAACTTTTACGTAGGGATGAAAAAGCAATTTTTCACCCGGCTTTACCCATGAAAATTTATCTTTCCGAACAGGAGAGATGAAAAATTAAATTTACAAAGAATTATAACTGCTAACCTACGTAATCTGTACATGTCTATACGTCGTATCGCTTAAGAGCTATCTCTTTCAGAAAACCTATGGAATGCATGTTAACATACTTACTATTCGCCAGAAGTTGTTAAGTCGGATGAGAAAGACTAACAATAAAACAATCCTGCTTAATACCTTATATCTTAAGGATAAGGATATATATATATATATATATATCTTGTAATACCTATAGATTTATTGTCACTAAAAATATACACTTTACGATCATATAAAACTTAAAATGAACTTAAATATCAAATTAAAACTACCTACACAAATTATTGACTAAATTTACTAAAAACTACATACATAAACTAAAAATTATAATCTTATAATATATTTAAAAAAGTTGACCCCTTTGGCATCGTGCCGAGGATGCTGGCAGCAGTCCCTCGCTGAATGGCAAGACCAAGTCTTTGGGCAAGGAAGCTGCCGGCTTTGCAATCCCCGGTGGAGTCCACGAGCCTTCTTGCCAGCTCTTTGAAGAGCCTGTGAGCCTCCAGGCCCCATGGACCCATGTTCTCGACTCCGAATCGGGTGAAATTGTATTCGGGGCCGAGAGCACGGTATTTAAAGCACTTCATCTTTTCGGCCGCTTCAGCCGCTGCGCCTGCTTTATTGCAAGTTCCGTGAAGGTGAGAGGGAGCCAGTGTGTCTACACATGTAGCGTCCCACACCATATCCTCCCCAACCTCCACGGAATAAGAAACATTCCGTCCGGTCTCTTGCCATCGTCTCGCGCGATCCCAGTTGGCTCGAGTAGAGCCGGCATGTTGACGGTGGCAAGAGCTCGGCGGATAATGTCATTAAGCACGGCGTGCCTTGAGAAGCGGCCGGCGCTTTTCTGGCAAGATAGCCCGTGGCGTCCCGTCTGGTCTACTTCGCTGCCGCAGGGGCACCTGTGTGGTGCGCAGATTCGGGCTCCGAGCCGGAGACAGGTCGCTATTCGGAGCGTGTCAGAATCTAAGTAGGTCCCGGTCTTTGGCGATGGGTAGGCGTGTAACCAAGACCCTGCTTTTTTGGTTCCCACCGCTAATAATCTGGCCCGTTCAGGACCTGTACTGCGGCTCAGTAAACTGTCGTACATTAATTTACATAGTATGTCATCCCAACTCCTCTACGAATTAAGGTGGTCTGGAAAATCCTGTCCCGGGCAAGCAAGTGACCATGCATGTTTGCCTTCCTCCAGGTCATAGTTTTGTGGGGAATCCCGTGAGATTTTACCTATGAGACTAGTCGAGCTGTGGAAGACAAAAAGGCCGGTAAAGAAATACTAGAAATTTTGCGGATCCCCATCCCACCGTATCGGATGGGTAGAGATGCCTGACTCCAGGACTCTTCGCTTACCTGTGTGTTTAAAATAGCCTCCAAATTCAGCTTAATAAGGTCGTCTAAAGGTGTTAAAAGGATTTGGGATTTCCAGAGAGGACAGCAGCGAAGCACATATGTTAATTTTGGGACGAAAAGGCAGAATTTAAGTATTGACAAAGCTTAATGAGGACTTATTTCGAGAAGTCTGTCGGCGTAATTTTGGAATTTAGAAATAGAATTAGCAATGTAATCTGAAAAAGATTCTTGGAAAATTGGAGAGCCTAGGAGACAGAGGGAGCTTTTAGTGACTATTTTAATATTTGGCGCCAGTCTGTCAAATTGTTGTTTGATGTTGATGTCTCTGGAATTGTCACCTGAATTTGGAATATACAGTTCGCACTTACTGAAGTTCAACTCTAGACCAATGAATTCGAATTTTGTCTTTATTGTTACTAGGTCCGAGAGGACAGTATCAACGTCGCCTCCTAAGGTTCCGTCGTCCAAATACCACACGTTAAATTTTGATTTTAAATTTTGAATTATAGGATTTATGGCTAAACTAAAAATTGCTGGTCCAAGAGGATCACCCTGTTGGCAACCGACTTCTGAAGATATTAAATTTTCACGATAAAGTAATTTTGTTGGATCTGCATAGCAGTGAAGAAGATAGTTGTAAATTTCTGGAACGTTCTGTTTTATTTCGGCCAGAAGGGTGTCTGTATTTACAGCATTAAAAGCATTTTTGACGTCAATTTTGATCAACACTTCGCTCGTCCCACTGGAAAGGTAGGTGCGGAGAGAATGGACCGCTGCTTCGCACCCTCCTCTTGTGCCGAAACCTAGTTGGATTGGTTCAAAAACAGATTTTAATTTCTTAATTATGTGGCGCACTGCAATTTTGGATGCGAGACGGCGAAGTGTTGAACCAACGGCAATAGGTCTCACCCCGCCATCTTTTTTAGTTAGAGCTATTAAATTAGCACTGTACAGTATAGGTAGTATCTCGTAGTTGATGTTGCCAGAGTACATGGTGTTCATCAGTTTTGTAATCGAATTAAGCAGTTGTTCTCCTGCGTCACCTGTGGAGTAGGATGTCAGATCTTCAAGGTGCTGGGGTGAGATACCATCCAAGTCAGCAGCAGACCCGGTTTTAAACGAAATGATCGCTTCAAGGACGTCCTTGCTAGTAGTTTGTAGACAGGCCTGGCTTGCCGTTGGTGGGTCTAAAAATAAAGGAGTGGTTGGAGCTGGGGGGTGTTTAGTCTGTAGGGCCAAAAGAGTTTCAGGGGTATTTGGTGATAGCACATCGCTAGAGAAGAGGAGACGAGCCGCGCTTTTTAAATCGCCGTCGCTGACTTTAGTTTCAATCTTTTTGGAGCGGTTAAAAAACATATTTTGTCTTTTCACTATGGGTAGTATCGGACGATCGATAGAGCAACTATTTTTAATCTTTTGAGTGAGGGATGTTGGATGAGAAAATGTGTTTGGATCGTCGGCCTGGACATGGAGAGTGCGGTATGAAAATAGAAAAAGGTTGTGCCAGTCTTCGATTTCGTTATTGTCGGTGTATTTTTGTATCAGATGTGATAGATGGGTCGCGACGGGTATTCTGGCACCTCGGGGGATTCTTACCGTACCAAAACGAACGGTAATGAGGTATAGATAGACAATATTCGCCATTTCCCCCGCTTGATTGATCTGTCAGATTGTAGGTATACATTAATAATTTATTCTAGTGCTTTACTGTTGTTTAAAGTATACTCAACGACTGCAGGCTGTTTACCTACGCTGTCTACTAAAGTAGGTAATCTTAGAAGAAATTGTATCCGGCTAAAACGTATTTTACTGCCTCACGTTTGGTGTTGATGATCAACTTAAGGTGCGTCCACATTTGTATCATTTGCTCGATCAGATCTTCGTTCCGTGGCATGATCGCCTGTCACGATCACGCGTTTGGACGTTGCGCCGATCCGACCGCTCGAAATCCATGTTGATACGCGTATCACACACTTAGATCGGACCAGCAAGGCAGCACGATCGGCGCGCCGACAGTGAGCGTCCAAACAGTGCGATACGCAGTCATGCCACGGCACGGTGATCGGATACGAGCAAATAATAGAAGTGTGGACGCACCTTGAGCGTACTTGTATCGTTATGTACTACTTCTTGTTCCTAAGTAATGTTCACCATACTAAACTGTCATCATCATATATATTTTAAACATATTGGTACTTTTGTTTAATGGTTAATCACTGCTTAAATATACATAAAACTAAGTATATTAAAACTAAAAGTTAAAAATAAAAATAAAACTAAACTAAATCTAAGGGCCCGTACCAAAGATGCTGGCAGCATTACCTAGCTGTATGGCTAAGCTTATACGCTGGGCGAGGAAGCTGCCAGCTCTTTGGTCACCTGTGGTGTCGACGAGCCGTTTCGCCAATTTCTTAAAAAAGACGCGGGCGCCTGGACCCCACGGGCCCAGGGTATCGACACCGAATGTCACAAAATGATACTGGGAGCAGAGACCCCGGTATTTGATTTTTTTACGGGCTTCAGCCACCTTGACCGCCGCACCAGGCCTTGTCGAAGTGCGTGGCAGATGTGACGGTGCTAGGGTGTCGACACATGTTGCGTCCCACACTATCACGCGACCCATCTGCCACAGGACCAAGGTCATCCCGTCCGGTCTCTTGCCATCGTCTCTCGAGACGCCGTTTGGTTCGAGGATTGCTGGCGTGTTAACGGTGGCAAGAGCTCGGCGGATGATATCATTTAGGGCGGCGTGTCGCGAAAAGCGGCCGGCACTCAGTTGGCAAGATAACCCATGGTGTCCCGTCTCGTCAACAAAAGTACCACAGGGGTATTTGAGTGGAGTGCTATGTTCCTAAGTTAGTTTCAATCTTTAGCATAATGTTGCATGTTTACCTTTAAAAGATTGTTGCACTATTCTATAAAGAAAAGCATCAGAATTGATTGTTGTATTGGTGTAAACAATTGTTGGTGAACCTTAATAAATAATTGAACGGATATCAACAGAACCCTATTACTAAACTTCCGATGTCTGTCTGTATGTCACAGGGCTTCAAGCCTGCTGCCAAGTTGAACTCAAAATGCATTTAGGCGCAAGCATAGTAAAAATTTATGCATGAATGGGATTCGGAACAAGCTCTCAATGACCCAATCGTTACAAGCCATAAAGAGATAAAATATCAATAATTCCTGCCTACATGTGTGCAGTGCATTTGGGTCTAACTGTACTCGTTTGCACAGATCGTATTGCCGATAATCAAGATTAATCGACGCGATGGGGCCGTGTCAACACTAATCGAACTGTTATTTAACACCGCTAGTTTAATACTAGTGTTTATTTTACTAATATTACTAGTTTTATCCCCACAGATTTAACTTTATTACATTTTAATTACAATACACAAAGAAAAAAACAACCTTATACAACGGAAAGATGTAGACAGCTATAATGTTTTAAACGAGTAATTGCTATTAAAATATACATGTACAACTTACTGCTTATACTTATACAAATAACTTCCTTGCCAATAAAGAACTTCAAAGATAAAATATATTTTTTATGGAGCAAACTCGTTTTAATTTATAAACGAATTTATTGATTTTATAAAATAAACTTAGGATAGTGAATATACCATCCCTCTTTACCTAGCCTTGGTCGCTTATTCTAAAGCCTTTGACAGTATTACACACTCATCCATATTTTCCGCACTGCAGGACCACGGCATAGAATCTACATACATTCACGTCATCCGCAATATCTATTCCTCAAGCACCGCCAGTATTAAACTACAATCTTCCGGACCATCGTTTAATATACAAAAGGACGTCAAGCAAGGGGATCCGCTGTCGCCCAAACTATTCAACAGTACCCTCGAGCAGGTATTCAGGAAACTTGCTACCGGGTGAGAGGGTAAAGGCATCGTTTTTGGCGGGAAGCGATTAACAAATCTGCGTTTCGCTGATGACATCGTCCTGTTCTCATCATCGGCTATGGAACTTGGCATCATGCTACAAGACTTAAGCAGGGCAAGCCTTGAGGTTGGAATAATGATGAACATGTCAAAGACTAAGCTCATGACCAACAGCTCGAAAAAGAGAGTAGAAATGGACGGAGGAAGAATGGAATATGTCCATGAGTATTTATATCTGGACAAAATAGTTTTCTTCCAGGCTCGACAAGAAAAGGATGTCGCGAGACGCACCGAGAATGCCTGGACGAGCTATTGGTCCATGAAGGAACATATGAAGGGAAACCTTCCGGTTTCATTAAAACGGAAACTCATGGACATGTGCATTTGTCCAATCTTGACCTATGGAGCACACACTTGGTCTTTGACACAAGTTCAGAATTCTACCCTCAAGGTTTGCCAAAGAGCCATGGAGCGTAGTATTTTGGGCCTGAAACGAACTGACCGGATCAAGAATACAGTACTACGTTCCAAAACCCGGATAGCCAACGTAGCCCAAACAGCTGCCAAGCTGAAGTGGGACTGGGACATGTCGGTCGCATGCCGGGTGGCTTGTGGGCTAAAGTAGCCACCGAGTGGGTCCCACAAAATAGAGTCCGGCGTCGCGGTAGGCCTCGACGAAGATGCCGGGACGAGCTTGACTCTTTCCAGAACAACTGGTGGGAGATTGCCCAAGACCGGGATACGTGGAAAAATGAGAGGGAGGCCTTTGCCCAGCAGTGGGACACTCTAGGCTCTTAAAAAAAAAACTAAGTATACGAATAAAATCTTTAGTGTGAACTGTATTAAATTATATTATTGTGAATATGTGACTTGCTAAATGTAATCTGTATTACATGGCCAATAAATATATACTCTATTTTATTGTAATCTATTATTAAATATTTTCTTTGCTTATTTATTTAAAAAAATACCGATTCTGTCACTTTTCTCACTGATAGTACAGTTCTACAAATGCCGATCAAAATAAGTTTTTAAAGATGTCAATGCCTTTTAAGGTCATCTTCGCATGGCGCAAGGTTACTAGTAGCTGCCCTCACTGACCCATTAAAATTTTCTACCCTGTATATGTTTTGCATACCATTAATGCGGTTTCATGAGCATATCTAATTTTCAATTATAAGCTTCAGAAAATGTTGCGTAACCAAAAAAAAATCCTGCGATCCTTTTATTTCATTTTTTTTTTGTCTCTGTCCCTTCTGCATTTTCACTTGGACGTGTAGTTTTTGAGTAATGAAGGCTCTAAGTGATGCACTGTGAAGCTTCACTCCCCTCTCCCCAGTACCTGCGCGACGGTAATCGATAGTTATCAGTCTTAATCTAATCTTAACCATCTGATAAACAATGTACCAATATACAACTGAAGATCTTAAAGTGCATGGTAAATAAAGCACGTCATAAAGCACCCCAAGTTTTGTAGGTTTTTTAAATTTGGACACTCATTGTCTAAAACTATTATACCAGCAATAAACATGAATACGACCATATTTTTAGTAAAAATCACTGTTTTTTTTGTACAAGGAACTGTGCAAGTATTCTTTAAGTTTTCCGAGATAGAAGGAAATAAGTGAAAAAAGCGGTATTTTAACCTAAATCGTAATGTCAGCACAGCCCCCACACCCGAGGACTTTTGAAAGGTTTATCAAAACTCCTCAAGAAGTCCTGTACTAATTTTGCAAACTAACAAATTATTTTCGCTGATTTTTCTATCTAATACATAAATTAGCCTCTCCCCCCTGGACCTCCGTAAGGTGTAGACGTACCTAAGTCCCCGCGTTAAATATTTTTTTCAAATTTACTTAAAATTTAACCTCAATTAATTCACGAGGAATAATAGGAGCGCATAAGACTAACGGCGCAATTACAGTACGCGAAGATCATACGACGACAACTGCTACAGCTTCTAACAGCCTGGTACGTCTCGCCTGTGCTACGGCCCGCGGGTGAGTGCTACGCTGCTACGACGTCACACGCTCCAACTGCTACGCCGCGCCGCCGAGCTGTGCTACGACCTGCTATGAACCTATGTGACCCTGGTACCGCGCAGCTATAAGGTGTGTGAGCGAGTGAACGTCGTCATATAAGTGATTTCGGCTACCAAACATTGTCCGGTGAACTCCGTTGAGCTTCTACAGTCTTAGTACTTTACCTACCTTATCCTCCAGTGCACGTTCCTAAGATGGCTTCGGAATTAGACGACAGCATGGTTTGCGGTGCGTGCCGATTGGACCTGTCAGTGGGTGCAGAATATCTGCAATGTATGGTGGAAACCTGCGGGAAATTGTACCACTATGCATGCAATAATAAAACTCTCTCAGAGGCCGAAAAAGCGGTATGGGCATGTCCCGAATGTACCTGTGCTGCCAAAAAAGGAGGCCGGAACTGCGATACCCCGGTAGGTACCCCAGTTAATGTAAAGAATGTAGCACTCAGGAAGCCAACCTCCACGGGCCCCACCAACGCGCCTCAGCCCGCTCCACGGCGATCACCAGAAGCGAATGTGTCTATGTCGATGCCGACTAACTTGGAAATCCTGCTTCTTCGCGATCAAATAACCTGCCTGACAGAACAGCTGTCTGACACAGTTGCTGCTATGGGGCGACACCAGTCCGCTATTACTATGTGCACGAGCAGGATTGAGGTAATTGGCGCTAAGCTTGAAGAACTAGAACAGTCCATTCAATCCAGTTGCCCATCAACCTCTTCAACAGAAAAGCGTAAACCAAGCGACGACGAGATTGCGAAATCTAGCAAGGTAGGAAAAACCCGTGGCCCAAAGCGCAGCCGTACCAAGAAGAGCGGCAAAGACATGGACCCTGGTAAAACAACTGACGCCTTAACCAACACTTCAACAGTGGAGGCCTGTAATGAAATCTCGTCTGCTAATCCACCCTCCTATAGTAATAGCACGGCATGCTCCCAGCAGAGCGATCCTCCAACTAATGAGTTGTCTGCTGATGACAATGAGGAGTCTACGGGCGAGAAGTGGCATGTTCAGCTGTCAAAAAACAGACAAAGACGCCTAGCACAAGGACATGGTGCGGCCGGCTCAAGCGACACTAATTCTAGGAATGACCAAGGTTCCTCGCGCGTTGCACGAAACTCCTCGGTGCGCGGTACAGCTGGACCTGACATAACATCTCTTAAGGCAGTGGAGCATAGAAAACACATACACTTGTGGAACATGTTATCCGGAGCTGACGACATACGTGAGTACCTTCAAACACTATGCCCAGAAGGGTCATGTACTGTGGATGAGTTGAAACCTAAAGGTGCCTATAAATCCTTTAAGATTGGAGTCCCGGCCGAATACTTACAGAAATGTCTTTCTGCCGATGTATGGCCCTGCAATGCCAGAGTTAAGGAATGGTTTTTTCGTAGACCCTTGCGCGAAACCCAGTAAAACAGTAGCTAAAGACAAACCACGCTCACAATCAATATCTCAAGATACCTTGCATGTCATATATCAGAATGTAAGAGGACTGAACACCAAACTTAAGCATTTTAGACAGAATTTCACAAATGCAAATTGCGACATCATTGCTGTTACTGAATCCTTTCTCACGGAGTCCGTCGATAACGCTGAAATAGTCTCCGGCGACTGGAGCTTACTGCGACGTGACCGGGCAACTGGAGCTCGTGGCGGGGGCGTACTGCTCGCTTGTCGCCCGGGCATCAAGTTGGCGAGGCGCACAGACCTAGAGACTTCCGACGGTGAAGATATATGGGCCTCGCTACGGATCGGAGGATCTCTATTGCATATATGTGTGGTATATATTCACCCAAGAGCTACTGACGATGTGTATATGCAGTGGTTTCAAAAAGTGGAATCTGTAATCGAGGCACTAAGTGATACAGTTGTTATTTTAGGAGATCTTAATCTCAACCCCCAGTATACTTCTCAAAATATTTTACACTACTACTGTTACTTTTTAACTGTTTGTGGCTTGACTGAGATGAACGAAATAGAAAATTTGTATGGGGGTAAGCTTGACGTAATACTTGTGACAGAACGCGTTCGGATTACCGGTATTATGGAGATTGACGGAGGCGGACTTGTACCGTATCGTGATGCTTATCACCCTCCACTAGACGTAGCCTTCTATCTTGACCGATCTCGAGAGGGACCTCACGCTGACTTCATGGATCCAAGCAATATTGAGTCCCAGCTGGACTGGAATTTCGCGAAGGGTGATTATGACCTATTGTACAGTTTAATATCTAAAGTATCCTGGCTAGACGTACTAAATGCTCAAGATGTCGATAATGCCGTTGATGCTTTTTACAACACTGTGTACAGTATATTTGACATAGCAGTTCCTAGAAAAAGGCGGTCAAAACAGCGGTTTAGATGTTATCCAGTATGGTTTAGTAGTGAGCTAATCAATGGCATCATTCATAAGGCGAATCTCCATCGGGAATGGAAACGCACAGGTAGTATGTATGCCTATCATGAATTCTCAAAGTTACGCGCTAATTTAAAAGAGCGGATGATTCATGCCTATAATGACTACATTGATGGTCTGCAAGCCAAAATATGTCAGAACCCTTGTGCTTTTTGGAAGCACATTAGTTCATTAAAATCAAAAGGTGGCTTTGAGGCTTGTCTTCATTATGAGGGGAAAGAATACGCAGGTAGTGACGCAGCTGAAGCCTTCGCGAAATACTTTGCGAGCGTCTTCACACCTACTGCCCCGCTGCTTGACCATAAGGCCGCTAATAGCAATGATAGGTCAAGTTCTGCAAACTATGTGCACGTTCACTCTATCACTCCGCAGGACGTAGAGACAGCCATTAGACAATTAAAGCCTTGAAGTTCAGTGGGGCCAGACAATATTCCTGCATATGTTATCAAGGGATGTAAAGATAGTTTTATTCTCCCTATATACCATATTCTTAATATGTCCCTAGCTACAGGAAGGTATCCTAGCCGGTGGAAAGTAACGCGAGTCACTCCTATCCCTAAAACTAACGACACATCCCGCGTTGACAATTACCGCCCTATAGCTATTCTTTCCTCTCTGGCTAAACTGTACGAATCAATCCTAAAGAAATTGATTACTCCACAAGTCAAACCTTTCCTATGCGACTCTCAGCATGGTTTCAGATCAAAGCGTTCAGTGGAGACCAACCTTTTAACTGTTACAAACATAATCTCTGAGCACTTAGACAAGGGTACACAGGTTGATGTTCTCTACTTTGATTTTAGGAAAGCGTTTGATCAGGTTGATAATGATATTTTGCTTAACAAATTGTCTTCCATTGGTTTTTCTTCCAGACTTCTTAAATTGTTTGCTAGTTACATGTGTAATCGGCAACAATTCGTGAAGCACGGGTGTTATATATCTTCTCTCTTTCCAACCCTTTCTGGAGTCAGTCAAGGCTCTATTCTTGGTCCGCTTTTATTTGGCATCATGATCAATGACCTGGAATCAGTGCTGAAACATGCCACATGTCTTCTATATGCAGACGACCTAAAACTAATATATGGGATAAAAGGATTAGCAGATTGCGAAGCTATGCAAGAGGACATAGACGCAGTCTTACATTGGAGCACGATAAACAAGCTATTTTTTAATGCCTCCAAATGTTGTGTTATGACCTATACACGTTCATTAAGACCACTCCAAACCCAATATTTGCTTGGATCACAAGTTATAACTCGCGTAACAACAGTAAAGGACCTCGGGGTTGTGTTTGATACGCGTCTCACCTTTCACAACCATATTGAGACCCTAGCTGCCGCCAGTTACAAAAGACTGGGATTCGTCACCAGGAATGCTCGAGATTTTAACAACCCAAGGGCAATTAAAGTGCTATATACCTCCCTTGTTCGAAGTAAGCTGGAGGCGGCTAGCATTGTATGGAATCCTTCCGAGAGTACGTACGTCCTACTTTTAGAAAAAGTTCAAAAAGCATTCCTGAGGTTCTTATACAAAAACGTGAATAAGTATTATCCCTTCTTATACCCCACTAAATTTCTGTTGGGATCACTTGGATTCAACTCCCTGCAAGTAAGGCGTAACTACAACCTTCTAGTTACGGCTTGTAGTATTTTACGCGGTGACTCAGACTGCCCGGATTTGGTTGCGCAGATAGTGAGGCTCGCTATACCTGTCTTGCCCAAGCAGGAACTTAGGCCGCGTCATCGTAATCTGCTTGCAGTTCCGATAACACGAACTGTAGCACACAGAAATTCCCCTCCTATTCGGGTTTTAAAACTTCTGAACTCGCTTCTGTCATGGGCTCCTGAAAGTGACGTGTTTGCAGACCGATGGGCAAATGTAAGTAGTATATGTCTGAAGTACTGTGAAGCGATGGATGGAAGTCAGATTACTTAGAATAATTATTTTGTAACTTTTGTATTTGTAACTTTTGTATTTGTTATTTATGTACTGTTAACTTTTGTACTTTAGTCTTTAATTCTAAATTATGCAGTGATTTGGTTTATACTGTCATGCTGTATATATTTTGTTGGAATAAAATAAAAAAAAAAAAAAAAAAAAATAAAACAGCGTGAATATTATAGTATGAGAACTATAATGGGGTACTCACGATGTTTTTTTTATGGGTATCATGTGTGGGTAAGTTTATTTTTAGTGGTTAGTGTGTGCTAAAAGGTTTACAAAATTAAATGTTGCCAACAGTGCCCTTCAGGTACCAAGGCCCGGTATAATTTGATCAAAGCTTTGGTATCCGCCGAAATTCCGGTTCTTTGAGGAGAAAAGGGCAAAAGTTGGAGAATTCACTTACCTATGTAAGTTGGAAGTTTCTGCCGGAATTTATTAACATAAATAGCCGTCTTTGTCTTACTTTCTGCTCATCTTTGGAACTTATTTACAACAAAAATGAAAGGAATCTTCGCCCTGTAACCGCTACGGACAGGCAATATAGTTTAGTTCTGACGAACAATAAACTCTGCAATCACAATCATCTTGATTTTGTTAGTCCCTTTCGCTGTATACTTACAGTTTGCGTACAGGATGAAGAAGCGTGGAGGACCAGCCCCCTATTGCCTAACGCGTTGGTCACACGGAATCAGAATCAA
Source organism: Hedya salicella (assembly GCA_905404275.2). Taxonomy (NCBI): domain Eukaryota; kingdom Metazoa; phylum Arthropoda; class Insecta; order Lepidoptera; family Tortricidae; genus Hedya; species Hedya salicella. The sequence continues at coordinate 23,547,479 of FR990109.1, read as the reverse complement.
GTGTCATGATTTTGTATAGGCTATGATAGTTGATTCGGATACCTTTATCAAAATTTCGTTAGGCAATAACCCCCTGGTCAACATAGCTGGAAACCGTTGGATGGGGGTGGCGCACGACCGGTCGTTGCAGAGTTCTTTAAGGAAGACGTGTGTTTAGCAGAGGACGTCTGTAGGCTGATATGATGATGACATTAATGACAGTTCATACCAGCTATTGTTGATCATGCTTTTTTCTTTCTGACGTTGGCTACCAAATGTTGTAACCGAGAGTGACACCAAATTCTATATGAACTAAGTTAATTGATGAAAGTTACTAGGGTTCTTAAGAAAACCTCACAACTGATCACGGGGAGGGGAGTACAAGGAGACCTCACGTGCAATTTTTTTACTGTACCTGCGAAACCATACACCTATACGTGGACGAGCGGGTCGCTTAAAACCTCACCAAAGATCACCAAGAGGGGGGGGGGGGGGGGGGGGGTGATTTCTGGATGAACCTCTATGAATAAAAGTTACATTGCAATTATAACATGGAACTAAGCACTACAAACTGCTCTTCTTCTTATTAGATCCTTTTACTCCTCGAGGAGCATAGGGACTCGACTATACTTTTCCATTACTTTCGATCCGCGGCGATGGCAACAATCTTCTGCCAGTTCATTCCGATAGAGGCTTCTTCCTGTGCCATGGTTCTCCTCCAAGTACACTTTGGCTGACCTCACTTTAAGAGTATATCGACTTGGTGTGTACTTACTTCTTTTTTCCTGAAGTTTTTTGAGATACAAGCTTTTTCAACGTAGTGATGCTATGTATCCTGACGTACAAACCAAGTCTCACCCAGCCTTATTGTAGGGACTAGGAACGTGTTGTCAGCATTTTCGCCTCATGTGTCGAACCACGCTTCCCGCTCGCTAGTCGTCTCCCGGCCGTGTTTATGACAATATATTAGTAACTAGTACTTTCAATCTTCTGATTTAACTCCCAGATAACATCCCTAAACTTATAACCGGCGATAGAACGTTGGATTTAAACACTGTTATCTTGGTGCGGCGCAACAAATATTTCGAATCCCAAAAAATTGGACCGCTACAAACTACACTAATTGACCATTACGTTAAGAGAAACATTTTTTACTATCGATAGCATTTGATGACTCTGTGGTTTTAGTGTTGATGGCATTCAGAAAGCACTTCAAAAAGGCCACCCACACCTGTTTTTCTGGTGTTTATTAGTCCTCTCATATATCTTTTGGAATCGCTCTTCTCGAATTAATACACCATTGCATGCTTTCTTATATCTGTTGTATGTCCCTTGCATCGTTCCTTTTAGGTTTTAGAGCTAGGTTTTACAATGATATGGCTGTACTAGAAAGCAGATTTGGGCCATATTATGAAACATTTTTAACCGACTTCCAAAAAAAGGAGGAGGTTCTCAATTCGACGGAATGTTTTTTTTTTTTATGGATGTTCACCGATTACTCAAAGACTATTCGACCGATTTCAAAAATTTTTTTTTGGTTTTATAGAAGGTACTTTCTAGTTAGTCCCATTTAATTTTAGTGAAGATATGATGATGGAATCCATGAGGAATTGAAGAAACTCCTCAAATATTGTAGGCATACATATAGCGATTTTGGTATAATAAGAAACATAATAAGCATTTTCATTCAGAAACTGTAAATTGGTGAAGTGGAACTGATGCAGAAGACCACAGAATGCCATCGGAACTCCTCAATGATAAATGATTTACGGGTGGCGACAAAATATCTTGATTAATTTAGCTAAGCAACTTCATAGTCACAAATTTAAATGTTCCTGATGAGAATGGTACCATCGAATTGATTTGATGATGGAGCCGGAAGGTAGGCACCAGATCTATGTAATAGAATAATGTATCCTAGCCGTGTTTGGGCTTGTTCAAATCGTCACGAGATACACTTTTAAGTAACGATTAACTAAAAAGTGTAAAATAAATAAACTTTTAAACAAAAAAATAAAACCGACTCCAAAAAAACTAAAAAGTACAAAATAACGCCATAATTCAGTTTCTTTAAATTACTTACAAGTTTGCCATCGTGTCACAACTTACTAAAATCGTCAATTTTCAATATTTTACACATTCTATACCGACGCCTAAACGACGCCTAAATAAGATTAATTGTATATACTGTATAGATTGAGTATACAAACGGTTACTTGTAAGTAATTTGAAGAAACTGAATTATGGCGTTATTTTTTACTTTTTAGTTTTTTTGGAGTCGGTTTTATTTTTTTGTTTACAAGTTTTATAATTACAAACTTTTGACAACTTGCAAGTTGAATTTGACCCATTACCCGATATCCGAATGGTCAAATCAAATCAAATCAAATCCAAATATGCTTTATTCAAGTAGGCCTCGGTACAAGCACTTTCGAATTGTCAGTTACATTGAGAGGAGTCTTTGCTGGGAGACATACAATATGATCCAATATTTGTTGCAAGGATTAGGGAAAACCCAGAAAAATCTAAGGTATAACTAAGTAAGTTAGGTGACAATACAATTATTCATGTTTGACAATTTGCTGTTAATGTAAGTTGGTTAATGAATAAATAAATAAATTATTATGACACCATCGAGCTGATCTGATGATTAAGCCGGATAGTGGTTATAGGAACTTTTACTCTGTAGTAAAATAACGCGATCGCTGTAGAATCGTGTCGATGAAAAGTTAACGGATGCTCAAAGAAAAGTATAGACAGCAAAAAAACTTTTCTCTAAAGTGCTATTGTTGACAGAAAGTTATTTAAAATGCTGGTGTTTGTTATGAAAGAATCCCCGAGGAGTGCATAATCCCTGCAGCGTAATCCGTCGGCCGGAGACTAATTACGCGCCGCGGCCTCGCTGCGCCGCATTTTCCCTTCATTACCCGTATTTCGCCGTATTTTATACCTCGCCCGATGGAATCCTCCTTCATTAAAAGTCGGTTAGCCGCACGTTCCCATCTTGCTACTGGTTCCGTCGAAAGGATGGAAAATTATGAAAATTTAGCAATGAAAATTTTGTGTAAGTATCATATTTTAGATTTATTCAATACCAGCATTTACCCGCGGCTTCGCTCGCATTACCCTTTTAATTATTTTTTTCTAATACAATCTTTCATATGAACAATACGAATACGAGGAAACTATATAATATTCCTTAAACAAAACAATTTTAAATGGATTATTTATACTCGTATCGCGTATATTATCTGATTTGAGTTTCCGACGTTTCGGAACCTTTACGGCTTCCGTGTTTACGGGGTCGGGATCTTATATCCTTCCCAAGGTCTTACAATATCTCGTTTAAACGTGAAAATTTAACAGGCCGAGTTGTTTCGCATTTACTAGTATAAGTAATAATATTATATCAGAATGGATTTGTATAATTAATGTTTGAGAAAATCTGCAGATAGTCGTCAGAGCGTCATTGAAGATTTTGGTGTTCCTGGCAGAAAAACAGACGTTAAGATTGCTAATGTTAATATTATTAAAACCACAACCATGCGGTTTAAGAACATTAGGTGGCATGGAAAATGTATGCGTAGTACCAACTTCTCCCTTTAGACCGCATTTAACGACTCGTATCGTCGGTTGCTAGCGCATTTCAGATCGGCTTGACTCCTTGGTACTGCGTAGAGATGTAGCCTTCGATGAATTGTTCGGATTGATCCCTGCCGCATCTTTCCGCCATCGTCCTACGCGACAATATTTCCATCCCCTCTATTAAGATGGTTGGTAGCCCACAACTGTTTTTCTAGAAATTTCCTGCCTCGCACGACTGAATCGTGGAATAAATTATTGCCTCACCTGAAAGGCTCGCAACGCACTTGTGACTCCTCTGGTGTTGCAGCATCTATGGGCGACGGTGATTGCTTACTATCAGGCGATCCGTCTGCTCGTTTGCCCCCTGTAACATAAATTCGCCTACTCGTATGTCTTCGTCTTCATTGTGCCATATCCTCAACGTAAGTCGGCAACCATCTTCCAGAACCTGTTCGTGTCTTGTGCGAGTCTGCAATGACTGGCAGAGTCATTAATATTGGACCAGCTTTTAATGTTATCTAAGTAGGTCGACATAGCTTAAAGAATTAGTAAGCTGAAGTGGCAGTGGGCTGGCCATATCTCGCAAAGAACCGACAACCGCTGGGGTAAACGTGTTCTTAAGTGGAGACCACGACTCGGCAAACGTAGTGTAGGTTGCCCTTCGGCCAGGTGGGATGACGATCTGCGAAAGACTGCGGGCAGATGCTGGATGCGTCAAGCTGAAGACAGGGCGCTATGGCGCTCATTAAGGGAGGCCTATGTCCTGCAGTGGACTAATATAGGCTGATGATGATGATGATGATAATGAACTAGATTAGCTCTCCTATTCCTCTAATCCTCTTACCGTAGATTTTCCCTCGTTCATCAGCAAAAAATAGAGTTTATGCATTCTCCTATACAAATAATGCACGGAAGAAGGCTAATCATAGTCATAGATTATTTACCAGAACGTAAAGATTTTATGTAAGAGTGATCCAGTTGTATAACTGTTCTCATTTCAATGGAGAAAAACGGTCAAATCCTTCAATTAAATTCAGGTGAATTCTCGAAATTTCCCGAGACCCCTAAAAAACTAGCCGGCTTTATTAATGAAGTTTGCCTTAACGTTTATTAAGTCGGAACAAATTAAATTGTTCATTATTTACTGGAAGGTCGCTCGGGCGGGCGGAGTAATTATGAGATCTACCTATTGTCTCACACGATATGAAAGGTTTATTTATTTATTTATTTATTTATTTTAGGGATAACAAACAACCATACAATTTATGTAAGACTTAAAATTACAATTATATGTGTTATAATATGCATGGCCAACAGCATTATCCACGGATTACTTTACATGAGTTGGGGTTGTCAAAAGTGGATCAGGTGTACAGATTAGTAATTATAATTTCAGTTCGTGGAGAAAAGCAAGTACAAATTTTGAACATGGATATTTTATGTGAAATGGGTGTTCACTCCAAAAAAAACGCGCTTCTCATTTGTATGATGTTGATTTGAATTAGGCAACATTTAAAAGTCAACAGGTCTGCAAGGTTCCTAGAACTCTGGCGGTGGAATTGTCGATTTGTAATTAATAAACAAATGAAATAAAAACTACTTTTATAAAGTCAAAAATTAAACGTTTGTCACATTTAAAATAAATAAAAAAAATATTGAAACGGACTATTTGGAGGTCACTAAAACGAAAAATATTTTTCACTTCTCCTGCTCAAAAAGTACTTCATATTAGCTTAGCGAAGCGAGACTAAAATAGTACATTTAGCCCCTAACAAATCCCGAACAAATTTCTATGACACTGAAAAAAAACCTTGCAGCCAGCTACATACTCCTTACGAATAATTAAAAACAAACAAACCAACCTGATCAGATTGGCCAAACTTTCTGACAGAATTGCTCAAATTGTACTTTTAGTTTTTCACGAAATATACAATTTTAATATGAATTCTTTTTTATTTCCTCTCAGTCGAAGTGAAAAGCAGAGTCTTAAACTTCGTGAGCTCGTCTAAATATATCACTTCGTGTCATAATGGCTTATTTTAGCCCCTTGTCAAACAATCTACTATTATTTTTATTTTTGTATGTTTGTATGTGTCGTTGTCGCTTCATCAGGCCAAATCGGCTAAACGGATTTCAACTATGTTTGGTACACGGGTAGCTGGGTATCTCTAGATAGTTATAGGATACTTTTACCCGCCTCCTATGCTTAAAAAAAGGACTATGACTTTTTCTTGTCCACGAACGAAGTTTACTATTTATCAACTGGCAGGTACGCACCTTCTAGTTGATTAATATTATCACAACACACCAAAAGTAAGTTTCTTGCTTCATCTTCCTTCGTTCCTTCGAGACTATGTATGTAACGCGACGTCCAAAACGTCAAAGAAACCAAAAATTACTCGTAAATAAATCATATTTAGGAAAGCCCGAGGTGAGTTGTAACATCGTCGATTTTTTTTCGAATTTATTAACCGACAGCTCGCAACAGCTCACATTTGTTAGTTCAAGTTGTGAGCTGACAAACACGCACTGTTGCGTGCTTGCTAACAGTTAATAGGTTCCAACAAATCGACGATGTCACATCTCTCCTCCGTGTGTTCTCACATTGGTTTCCCTTATACAGGAGATGCCCAGTTTTGTTGCTGTGATAATAAACAAATTGAATATATATCTGTAAAAATAAAGATCGACTGCCCTAAAAAGACATCCAAATGCCATTTGCAGGCCAAAGATTTTTTTAACTTTTGTATGTTTCTTTGTGGCTTCATCGCGTCAAAACGCCCAAATGCATTTCAACTTTTTTGGTACACGGATAGCTGAGCATCCACAGATGGTTATAGGGTACTTTTTACGTGACTACGCTGAAGTAAAAGAGGTTTCATGTTTTTTTTCTCCTCCGCTGACGAAGTTGCGGACACCTTCTAGTGACTTATTATTTTTCTTTACAACTTTCATATTTGATTATAGAGGGATTTGAAATGAAAGATATTATGAGTGTTTGGATGTGTTGTGTACGAGGGGCGTTCAATATATTCTCGGAATCGGTATGATCCAGTGTTATCATTATTATGTTTGATGATAGGTCATATGATGTTGCTATTCATTAATAAAATAAGCAAATAAAAAAAGGATATTATTAATTTGTCTTTATGTAATAGCGAAACAAAGAAATGTGTAACGACGTCAGTAAAACGGGAGCCTGTTTTGATTTTTGTTTAGGAAGAAGTGAGAAAAATTACGGTATAGTAATTAAGAAAATTGATTCTGAAAATGCAAGATTGACTTATGGAGGTGCCTAAAAAAATAATTAAGACTCATGCAATTACATTTTCAAAGAACGGGTCACTTGTCGAAATTCTATGTAGTTATTCTGACCATCAAAAGAAAATTATATTTAAAAAAAAATTTCGAGCACACACTAAAAATATACGCATATATAAATATTAAGGAAGAGTGATACAACATTATCCTAATGCAACTAAAAAAGCTGGTCAATGAAAATACGAAGAAAACAAATACGTATATTATATGACCTTTTCTTGAGACAGTGCTTCAGATTACCATGTCTGCTGCTCAAGGCCACAATCTCTAATCAATAAGTCAACTTACGTGAAACATAGCCCAAATGCTTGACAAATTTTTCCTTTTTTCTAAAACTAAAAAATCCTTAACAAAATTAGTGCACCACCGATGAAGCAAAAGATAAGGCAAATTTTGCCCATAAAAACTTTTTTTTAACTTGAGAATATAAATAAAAATATTTTTATATATTATGTACGCATACAAAATACGAAAGAGCCAAATTATTACATAAAATATCTATCATACGAATAAGTTCACATTTTTACACTGATACCGAGAATATATTGAACGCCCCTCGTATATTAAGTGTGTGTGTAGTACTTTAGTAAGCTTCAAGATTAGCTCTCTCGCTCGGTATGATGTTTTACACTAGATACATAAAGAAATATGTATGTTGGTATATTCTTTTGTGTATTTGTGTAAGTTTATGTACGTATATGTATATTATAAGTATATCTGTTAATAGGGATGTTGACTGGTATTTGATGACATGGTAGTTCTTAGGATGCAAATATTAAAAAATAAAATTTGAGTTTGATACCTTACGTGTAGCTTGTTTTATAAGCCTTTAAAGTTAGGTGGGAGAGACCATTTTTAAAGTATGATAATATTTATAAACGATAATACCATTCAATAACCCATTAAATGTTTAGTATCTTTTGTGATGAAACCGTTTCGATAAACGCAAGTTTTAACATAGCTGCAGAACAAAGTTTTTAATTTGGCCATATTACAATGGACCCCAGGAAGGTGTGACGTCACACCTTCCTGGGGTTTAGTACGGAGCGTTTTTGAGAAAGTCCAACTGTGATTTTAACTTTGTTGTACCTCGTGGAGTTTTTTATGACATTGAAGTAGTTTTGTCACAAGTATTTCTATTATTGAAAGGTCGTTCTATAAGATACCACAAAAAAAATTGTCGACATCCCTATTCTATTCATCTTAAATTTTCTCAGTGTACACCCCTGCACCCATATAACTGTTTCTGTTTAACCCAATACTTGACTAGTAGATAATGCCTCCTTGCAGTACGTCCGCCATTTGTAAATTATTCGATTTTGTAGGTAATAAAGTTTAAATAAATATATTTTATTGTATTTATATATGAACTAGCGCAATATATTTCAACACAACGTAAATATTAACTGTTGTAAAAGGCTTCTAAAAGCTTGCGCCACATCGCCGCAACATAACATCCCAGAAATGGCCGCATCCGTCCACTCCACACGAGTAATATCGGTTCAAATAGACTAAGATACCAGTGCACATTCCTGCATCTATCTGTTGTTAGAGTTCCGTAGCCAAATTGACCAAAATGGAACACTTATAGTTTCGTCATGTCCGTCCCTCCGCCCATATGTCACAGGCATTTTACTCAAAACTACATGATTTAAGTATATTGATGAAATTTGGAGTATAGGTTTTGTATAAGCCGCTTCTTAGTTTGATAGGTAAATTTGAAAAAAAAAACTTGGGGGGGGCACTTAAAAACATTTTGAGGTTTCTACCGTTTTGGAGTTATTTCCAAAAACACTGCGCTTCTTAGCAAAAGGACGTAAGTGCCGCGGAGATACGGGCTTTCGCTAGTTTATTCTACTATATATCGCATTTTTTTTATCATAGTGATTTTTTTATATGAACGACTGCGGAACCCTAAACTCAGCATGGTCTGACTTGATCTATCTAATATCTATGCACACTACTTTAAAAGAAAAAGTATTTCCGTCATCTCCGGCTGAATGAAACTCAATTGCCAAGAAGCATTATTTAGTTACTACGTTCTCAGTTCTCGTAATGTCATATTACAAGATATATGATCTTTTTAAAGTAATGATGAGACAATTTCACTTGAAAGTTTTGATTTACATTGCGGGCTGATTTATTTTGTACGGTTTTTTTTTAATAGTAATTTTGGGCAAAACTTATCTAAGGGCGGCTTGCACTAAACAGTATTTATATCCCATTTAAATACAAAATTACGTTTAACGCCTTGCACCACGTTAAATAGATCGCTAAACATGTTTAGGGAGCTGTCAAAATTAAACGCCCATCAAAAGCTATTTAACTCGGCTAAATACGTTTAGCGCCATATTTAAAATTAATTTGACGTTTACTTTGACAGGTTATGTTTGTAACATTTGGCGCCAATTGTTTAAAATTTGGTGCAACTATTAAATAATAATGGATATTTCGAGTTTTTATTCTGACGATGATGAGGAAATAATAGAGTTCATAAATAGACCAGTAATGCTACGGGAAATTAATACAAGCACCAATTTATTTGAGACGCTCAGTTACAAAAAAAACCATAAGAAGGTTCCGACTACGAAAACATACCTGGCAAATACTCTAATAATAACTAAAAAACACGAACACACAGCACCGCACTCAGCAGTACGAATAGTGATGGCGGCAGGAGTCGGTTTATTTACTTTAGTTATTTGTTAAATTTAGCGGCAATACTTTGCTATATTTGTTCTTAATTTGATTTTACAATGGCAACCGACAAATAAAATGTTGAAATGCGCGCGCACGTCACTTTGTGTCATAATTAAACGGCCCGTTCCTATTTACGCATACTTGTCGCGTGTAAATGATTAATTTTGGTTAAAAAGATGGCTTATTTCGCCATTTACCTACAACGAAATGTAGGAAAACTGTTTTACCGACACATTAAACGCGTTTAGTTCAATAATCTTCAAAACAACTTGGTACAGGATGTCACTAAACGCAATTATGTTAATTGCATTTAACGATATAAACGTGTTTAGTTAAATTTGTTTAGCATATATTTAAACGATATTTGGTGCAAGCCGTCGTAAATATACTTCTTAGACCGCTAACCACCACTTAAATATTTGCTCTTATTATTAGATTTACACGCTGTATTAAGTCCACTATCATTTACGTCCCAGTAGGACCCTAATATTGGTCCTTCGAACCGGACAAACTGATTACACCTCATTTCATTAAAAAAACAAATAAGTGCATGAAATTGCAGAGGAATCTTGGTCTAAAAGTGTCACATCGAAATCCAGACACACAGCAAACGATTTCAAACCTTCTAACTGTTACTCTAGGTCCATATCAGCTTGTGTCGCAATGTTCTAAACATCGTAAACAGCATTCGGCAGTTAAAGAGAGCTGGTCGCAGGTTTATGTAGTCTTTAAGTAGATACTTCAGCATTTGCTTTGGTCCAGATCGTTTAAACTACTTGAAACTGAAATACTAACAAGATCTTGGAACTAAAAAGCAAGATAGTATTTGAAATGCATTGCCCATTTACTTGGTTCAACTCCAGCTTTGTTTTTATACGTCACATACATATATACACGATGTATAAATGATGCTGGGGCTATATTTCAACGATGGTTGTTATTTAAACCGGACGAGCCCTGTCAAACGATGTTGTATTAATTAATGGATGACTTTTATAAATAAAATAGCAGCGTTGCAGTTTGCTTACATGCAAATTGCAACACCATGCTAAACCAAAGCCTTTTCTGTATCAAACACATTGCTGGGCTTTTTTGAAGGCACTTTTCACTCTTGTGTATTATATAGGTACTATACATATATCAAATCTTGTTCTGTGTGCTTTATGGAATAAACGAGTTTTCTTTCTTTTTTTCAAATAAATATCACGGACAATCTCACACAAATCAACCTATTCCTAAAATAAGCGAAGCTAGTAGCAGAAAGCGGGTAAGGTTGTCTAACGAGTTTTAAGTCTCAGCAGCCATAATGGTCCATAGACCGGTGTCGAAAGATAGCGAGAGCTATACTCTTTCCTAGATAGCTTTCAAGATCTTTCGACATCAGTCGATGGACTCGTATGGTCGCTTTAAAAATAAACCCGTAAGACCCTCAACTTTCGGTACTAGATAACGATTTATCCCACGACTAAAAATTCGAGCTCATCACACAAACACGTACATGGTCGGGAATGGAACCAAGGACTGCCAGCTCCATAAGCCGTTGTGCAACAGACTTAGCCAAACGTGTCGTCAAATACTTAATTACATAAAACGACAGTTTTTTTATGGTTTTGACATATAACACAATAAAAAATAATTTTAAAGTCTGAATTTACCAGCGTGTTACGCCACGAGGCTCCCACCCTCTCGAAGGACCATCATCGAGTCACCGCTTTTCTCAATAACCAGCCAATCGGCTCTCACAATAATAGTTTAGTTTCCTGTGTAAAAAAAAATATGTTCTAATTAGTCCGTATATACGTCCGTGTATACACGTATTTATTTTTCTTTTGTCAATCAAACAAAAAGAGACAAAGATAAACTCCGTCAAAGTTTGGGAGTGGGGGCGCATTACGCCACGCCGTACAAAAACGGTCGCACGGCGTGAGATCACGAGGAACTTTATCTTTTTGTTAAATTGACAAAAAAAAAATACGTGTCAATATTTTTTGATAATCTAACTGGCGGACTAATTATATTTTTTTAGGACACAAGCTTCTGCTAAGTGGAGATTTAGTCACCCCGAGGAATATCTGTGTATATTGAAGTGTCGCGAAGGTCTTCGGCCTACCACCGCGGTCGCGTAAAGGTGCGTCCACATTTGTATCATTTGCCCGATCAGATCTTCGTTCCGTGGCATGATCGCGTGTCACAATCACGCGTTTGGACATTGCGCCGATCCGATCGCTCGAAATCCATGTTGATACGCGTATCACACAGTTAGATCGGACCACCAAGGCATGATCGGCGCGCCGACAGTGAGCGTCCAAGCAGCGCGATACGCAGTCATGCCACGGCACGGTGATCGGATACAAGCAAATGATACAAGTGTGGACGCACCTTAAAGTCGTGATCGACCTCGATCAATACTGTAAGTTTAGAATTAAGTTAATTTGTAATCTCACGTTTTCACCGTTATATTTTTAATCATTAAAATCACTTCATAAATCAAGTGTTGTATAAACTATTTCCGATAGCGGCCTCATACATAACTAGCGTTAGCACTGACCAGTATAACAATAACTATCAACATATTTTGTCGATTTTAGTTATCCTAACAACATCAGTCTTAAATACTCGCTTATCTCCCATTTCTACGCTTCGTTAAAGAAAATCATTATCCTCACTTCCGAACTGTTCCTTCCTACTTCCACTTCCTTACTAATATTATGAACATAATAACTCATATGATTTACGAGTACATCACAAAAAGGAGACGCTGAGTGGCCATTACAATGATATTCACAAAATAACATATCTGTGATATTAAAAAAAAATCTGTTTAGTGACCTACAAATACTCTGTTACAAATACTTTTTTAAATATCTTTATTTACAAATATTCCATTTTTAGGGTTCTGTACCCAAATGGTAAGACGGACAGACCTATTACTAAGACTCCGCTGTCCGTCTGTCTGTCTGGTCTGTCTGTGTGTCTGTCCGTCTGTCACCAGGCTGTATCTTATGAACGGTGATAGCTAGACAGTTGAAAATTACACAGATGACGTATTTTTGGTGCCGCCATAACAATAAATACTGAAGTATAATTTTATGTCTGTCTGTTTATGTCAGTAACCAATATAAAATTATCGAACTACGCGTACATTTTGCTTAGGAGTAGCGCTTTGCTAACCCTGGATTTTCATAGATACGACCGTTTCTAGTGTATATTTTGTACGGAACCCTCGGCGCGCGAGTACGACTTGGCCGGTTTTTAAAACTTTATGATAGTATAGATCAGCGATTCCCGAACTTTTTTGGAGGCGGAACCCTTTTGTATAACAAAAATTCGACGGAGCCATAAAATAATCAAAAAGTAGTTTATGGATATACCTTATTAATAAGGCAGTATAATTTGTATCTGCCTAATTACCGTTCTATGTAAATTCTATTCAACAATGTAAAATAATATTCAGAAATATTTAACTCAGGAAAGATTTTAGATAACTTCTGTAACCAAATTTATTCATCACCGTATAGTATTGCGGAGTCCCTACAGAATCATTTCCACACTTTGAGTATGGCTGGTGTATAGATATAGATCTGATAGGGATGATGATTTTTTCTTAATAATTTGTTCGTCATCTATACTAATATTATAAATGCGAAAGTGAGTCTGTCTGTCTGTCTGTCTATCTGTCTGTCTGTCTGTATGTTACCTCTTCACGCTTAAACCGCTGCACCGATTTGGATGAAATTTGATATGGAGATATTTTGAGTCCCGGGGAAGGACATAGGCTACTTTTTATCCCGGAAAAATACCCTTATCTGCGATAAACGAATTTAAGGCGGACGAAGTCGTGGGCAGAAGCTAGTGTACATATAAAAAATATTTTTTTACTTAGTCAAATAAATTAGGAGGTATATTCAGTCAAAACATCAAGTGACGTCACCTCGAGGTACAAATTTTACCTAGGAGTAACGTCACGAGCCCCCACTCCTGAATTTTTTACAATTTATCTGAGTATTTCTTTTTTATTTTGAAAAATAATAATATACGTGTCTAATGTTTTTTTTTGTTTTCCAACCGGACTAATTAGAATTTCGATTTTCATACCCCGACGTCATGTCTATTATGACACAGACTACGCCCATAACATAGTTACCTAAATGATAAACATAACACGTCTGCGACGCTGTTGAAACCATAATGCTACTTAAAATGGAACACATTGGGAAAGAAAACACAAAAACGTTATTAAAATGTAATAGTTAGCAGACCGTATTGCTCGTAAAACTAATCAGCAACCACGTCATTGCAGATATAGAACACATTGGCAAAGAAAACACAAAAATTTTACTAAATTTAAGTGATAGTTGGCACACCGTATTGCTAATAAATAAAAACTGGACGATGGCAACCAAGTAATTGCAGATATAGAAAGACTATTTGTATGTCAGATTGCTGATATTTACCCAAGTACCCAAGCTGATAGTTAGCATACATAAATTGGTAACTTTGTTGTTGCTTGCTACGCCTAAACCACTAGTTAGGCTGGAACCAGCCGAGTGAGAACAGCTTTGCCGAGGTAACCGATCCGCCTAGATGCTTAGGCTGGCTTAAGTTAATACGTTAAAGTTAGGTCTGAGCGTAGCCTTAAGGTGCGTCCACACTTGTATCATTTGCTCGTATCCGATCACCGTGCCGTGGCATGACTGCGTATCGCGCTGCTTGGACGCTTACTGTCGGCGCGCCGATCATGCCGTACTCGTCCGATATAACTGTGTGATACGCGTAGCAAAATGGATTTCGAGCGATCCGATCGGCGCAACGTCCAAACGCGTGATCGTGACACGCGATCATGCCATGCGACGATGATCTGATACGGGCAAATGATACAAATGTGGACGCACCTTTAGGTAGATAACCGGGCTAGCGCCGAAATCCATCTATATTGATTTAAACTTATACGATTTTCATTGACTATCACAACACAACAAAGCGAAGCTTAATCGCGTATGATTATGATTTATTTAAATACCTTTCGTTGGTAATTCTGCGACGTTTTAGGCGTACGAGTCGAACTCGCGTACCAAGGGCTCCGTATAAAATATACGCTACAAACGGCCGTATCTATGAAAATCCAGTATTAGCAGAGCCCTACTCCTAACAAAAAGCGGCCAAGTGCGAGTCGGACTCGCCCATGAAGGGTTCCGCAGCCGTTTATACAAAAAATGCACTACAGATGAAGAAAAATACGATAAAAAAAACACTAACAAAAGAGCGTTTATACCCGGCACTTACGTCCTTTCCTGAGAAGCGCAGTTTTTTGGCAATAACTTAAAAACGGTATGTCCGATCATGTTGAAAACATATTTGGTTTAAAGTATTTATTAAATTTTATATTTGTAAATATTTTCATATTTTTTGAATATACCGTTTAGAAAATAGGGTAGGGTAGGGGGGCACAATTTTTGCTACTTTCGTAGCGAATGTTTCGGAAAATATTCACTAAATCAATTTTTTTTTTAGAAACTTCAAAGTGTCTTTAGAAGAGCTGTCAAATGATGTGCCACACATTGATATTTGCTGAAACATTTTTTTTTCGGTTTCAGTTACATGTATGGAGTGCCCCCCCTAGACATATATATTTTTTTATTTAACTATCAAACTAAGTAGCGGTCTACACACGACACATATGCTCCAAATATCATCAATTTACATCTTATACTTTTTAAATAAAATGTCTGTGACATACGGACAGACAGACAGTCAGACATGACGAATCTATAAGGGTTCCGTTTTTGCCAATTTGGCTACGGAACCCTAAAAATGTACACGGTGTTCGATCGCTTTATATTAGTTCTTAAAAAGACAGACAGACATAAAATTATACTGTTCTCAGTATTTGTTTGTTTTTTTAGCAGAAACAGATATCCATCATCTAAGAAAATTTCAACTGTCTAGCTATCACGGTTCATGAGATACAGCCTGGTGACAGACGGACGGACTGACAGCGGAGTCTTAGAAATAGGGTGCGGTTTTACCCTTTGGGTACGGAACCCTGAAAAGGTGGTTTTAAGTCTTTCTTGGGGCAACCCGGTGGGTATCGACTAATATGAACGCCACGCTACTGGTAGATAGCCCGTCTAGCATCATGCCGGCTTTGCATAAAGGTGCGTCCACATTTGTATCATTTGCTCGATTAGATCTTCGTCCCCTGGCATGATTATGTGTCACGATCACGCGTTTGGACGTTACCATCGTCATACGTCAACATCGGCGGACATAGATCGGACAAGCGCGGCGTGATCGCCGCGCCGACAGTGAGCGTCCAAGCAGGGCGATACGCAGTCATGCCATGCCACGGTCATCGGATACGAGCAAATGATACAAGTGTGGACGCACCTTAACATATTCTGTTTTTGCTATTTTGCTCAATTTCACCAGACTCTGTTAGATATTAACGCTTGATTATACATTTCAATGACAACTCCAAAAATAATACAAATTACATAAATATAACGGTAACCTTAATGTTGTTTGTATGCCTGTTGCGAGGCATCAAATTAAAAAGAACACTGAACTGGCCTAAAAATACTTCTGCCAACAATGAATTCGAGAGAAAAACAAAATTTGCATTATCGCTTGCAATTTTCAACACTGTCAACGAGACAGCGAAAACTCGCGTTTTGATTAATTGAAGTTTTAACAGGTAATCTTGTCGTAAGGGCGCGGGCCGGCGCCATTATTCTCTAACGGGCGGAGATCACAGGACGGTAAGGGCGAGGTCACAAGACCTTTTCAGATACGTTTACTAGAGATTTTTGGGCTATTTTTGTGTCTCATTGATCGGCATCTTCACATGCGGCATCAAAGGCCCAATAGGATACTTCCATGAATTTGTTTGTAAAAACTGTGTCAAAATGTGAAATTAAAATTTAAATCTACCAAGAAATACGCATGATATAAGTATTTTAAACTGCTAATTAGACAGAGAGGTCCGATATGCACTATTATTAGGCTTATTGAGCTGACTATGAGACTAGTTCGATTTGTGTAAATTTGTCCCGTAATATTTATTTATTTAATATTATTATCATTTATTTATTACCTCATAGCGAACTCCGGCCATATAAACTCCATATTAAATTCCGTTTTGCAAGAAAGAGATAGATTGAAATTTTTGATGGCTTATATCTTGGTTATTTTTATAGTTATTCGAATAATTATTTTTGTCTACTGTTTGTTACACGAATGAGCTTTAAAAAGCCAAAATTTAAATTAATGCATATTGCCTATTGGCATGAGCCAAAATACTGTTCTTCTTACTATTTATTTTTCCTTGAAATAGGCTGTTCTAAGACACAAATTTCATGCGTTTAGATGCGTTTATTTTTTTATTGACTATGAGATCTGTCGAGTGACGTCACTACTGACTGTTGTCTGTACTAGGGTTTCACAGGGACAAATAAGAGTCAAAATTTAAAACACAAAACAAATTGGAATCTAATAATTGTAAGCAGTTTATTAAATCTATTCCAAATCGTTTTTTAATGACCATACCTTGTAAAAAATGGCTTATCCCAATAGGGATGATGACAGTTTTTTTCGGTGGCACTCTTTTCGGTTTTTTATAACGATCAAACTTCTTAATATGGGGCTAACTACAAATAGAGTCTAGAAAGAAAGAAAGAAAGAAAACACATTTATTGCAGCGAAAAGATAACACCATTACATGAAGAAAGCTTAAAGAAATAATTAAATTAAAATTATCTTAAATCTAGATTGATAAGAAACAAATGAGATCATATACGCGATATAATCCGTTAAATTGTTTTATTTCAAAGAAACAATTGACTAATATAAGTATACAACATGGTGCTACCATGTCCGCAACAAAAGGCCACCACTCAGCATGATGCTGCGACATCGGGGTAATATCGCAGCGCTGGTCTTCCGTTGGACCCGAGGTAGGTAGGTAAAAACAGCAACAGGAAGTCCTGACGTAATGTTTACATGTATACCTATTAAGATAATGTATGTATGTGGTGTAAAGCTAGACAAATCCAAGTGAAGGGTTTTTATAATGGACGAGAAGCAGTTCAAACAGATGGACAACTTGCTAGACCAATTCGCCGACGTGTTCACTGCCAAGACGGATGCTGCAAAGCACATAGAGCATCATATTGACACAGTGGACAGTCGACCTATTGCTGTGCCACCTTATCGTCTATCAGTTCCCCGGAGAGAAGTCTTAACCAAAGAACTCGATAAGATGCTGCAAGACGGGATCATAGAACCACAACAAACCCCCTGGGCGGCTCCGGTGGTACTTGTACCTAAGGCTAATGGAGAGACACGGTTATGCGTAGACTACCGAAGACTCAACGCGGTTACCGTCCCGGATCCATACCCAATTCCCCGAGTCGACGACTTATTGCACGATGCCAAACCAACCCCATGTATGTCCACTCTCGATCTCAAGGCTGGGTACTGGCAGATCAGTGTTCGAGAAGAAGATAGGCAGAACCCTCTGGAATTTTCATCTTTAAGCGAATGCCTTTTGGTCTCCGAAACGCACCAGCAACCTTTCAGCGCCTCATTGACAGATTTTGGGTGGACCTGAATCACATCAAGATATTAGCATACTTGGACGACCTCATTGTTTTCTCCAGTTCCTTTGAGGAGCATCTGCAGGATCTAGCTGCAGTATTCGAGAAGATGCGTGTATACAACTTGACGGTGAATCGTCAAAAATGTCGCCTTGGTTGCTCGACCATAAAGTATCTTGGGCATTACATAACGCCCGAAGGACTACGAGTGGACCCAGGCAAAGTTTCGGCCATCTTAGAGCTTCCCACTCCTTCTAATGTTCGCCATCTCCTCACATTCCTTCAGACCTGTTCATGGTACCGCAGATTCATTAAAGATTTCTCAGGCATAGCTGAACCCCTGACTAGATTGACTAAGAAGAAAGTTATGTGGACATAGACTACGGAACAAGACACTGCGTATAAAAAGCTGAAGGAGTTACTCACTACAGCACCTGTCCTGAAGCAAGCTGATGAAAGTAAGTCTTATGTGATCAAGGCAGATGCGAGCAGGTATGCGATCGGAGCAGTTCTGGTCTAAGACATAAATGATTGTTAAAGTTCGGCATTCAACTGAGCGCTCAAAACGCTACTCAAGTATGACGTCATTTTTGAGGTAGAGTACAAAATTTATGTGAAAAAAAAAGCATTTTGATATTTTGGTCGTGAAAAACTAAATGCAAACTACATGGATGCCATAAACTTATTGTTTTATTGAATTATAAGTATTCTAGAAAATGATTTAAAACTTGATTTTGGATTTAAAGGTTTATGCTAGATGAGGGTCACCGAACGGTGACGATGCATTTACACCTTCCTTTAGTTTTCATCCTTAGATTTTCTTCACGTTACTAACAATAACATTAAGTATCCATACTATCCATACTAATATTATAAATGGGAAAGTGTGTATGTCTGTCTGTTACCTCTTCACGATTAAACCGCTGAACCGATTTAGATGAAATGTGATATGGAGATAGTTTGAGTCGCTGGAAGGACATAGGCTACGTTTTTTCCCGAAAGAATACCCTTATCCGCGATAAACGAATTTAAGGCGGACGAAGTCACGGGCAGAAACTAGTAATATTATAAATGTGTAAGTGTGTCTGTCTGTCTGTCTGTTACCTCTTCACGCTTAAACCGATGAACCGATTTGGACGACATTTGGTATATAGATAGTTTAAGTCCCGGAGAAGGACATAGGCTACTTTTTATCCCAGATAAATACCCTTACCCACGATAAACGACTTTAATGCGGACGAAGTCGCGGGCAGAAGCTAGTAATACTATAAATGTGAAAGTGTGTCTGTGTATCTATCTGTCTGTTAGCTCTTCACGCTTAAACCACTGAACCGATTGCATGAAATTTGATATAGAGATAGTTTTAGTTCAGTGGAAGGACATAGGCTACTTTTTATCCCGGAAAATACCCTTATCCGCGATAAATAAATTTAAGGCAGACGAAGTCGCGGGCAGAAGCTAGTTTCATATGAAACACAAAATGTTGCGTTTCTGAGAATCACACCACATTATGTATTACGCTGTGACCACATGCACATAAATCGCTTATCAAATACTGTCCATGTGGACTCGTTTAAGGTGGAAGAGGGATGTTATAGAATTCCGGCGCGGCCAGGTGAAAAATTCACATTACATGCGGCATCAAAGGCCCAATTACGGTCCGACGAGGATCCTGTTTCAAACGTGCTTCTCTGTTTGACAAGTGCAAAGACATCGCTGACTAAACTCACCAATTTAGCCTATTAAAAATAATAATTAAAAAAGCAAAAAACCCGACTGCGTAAAAAACGAAAAAGAAAAAAAAAACAAGTCCAGTACCCTAGAAATGTTTTAAGTTATAATAGAAACGTTTCATGATTCATGATCAACACTCACATAAAACAAATAATAAATTATAATATGGAACAAAGCGATTTTAAACAGACGGGACCCATTATTGGGAAAATTTGCGTCGATCTAAATTTCTTATGGGTATTATTATTATTTTTTGGAGTCTGTAACTGTAGATATAATTATATGTACATATTTAGTTGTGCATACATAAACATGACTGTAAATAAAATGTAAATACTTGGCCTCAATATCCATATTCACCTTTCCTCTAATCAATCCTACTTTTTATTTTTATTTTTATTTGGAACATCAACAGCATTACAGAAAAAAAACACAATGCTTAAAGCTAATACATAAAGCCAATAACAGATGTTCACAGCATAACGGTTAACGAGCCATAAAAAGTAGGTAATGGTACTAATGGTTTAAGATTAATGATTAATAATTAACCTCGCATTGTATAAAGACCATGTATATAAATTCGAGAAAAATAAGACACCCAAAACAAGACAAGACTACTATACTACTAAATAATATTAGACCTAAATTCGAAAGGTTGTTAGGAAGTATGGATTGCTATGTGTATATTTCTTACCTTTTCTAGCTTAGACTGATTTGACTGGAGGACCGATTTGGGTGATATTTGCCATGGACTTGATTTAGATAGTACTACAGTCAAGGATGTAAAGATAGAAAAGTGGTACTGTGTCGTCCGATATACACCTCTAAGTATATACTCTGTCTTTTAAATCACGTTAAAAATGTAAATAAGTGCGAAAAACGATTGATTTTGGAGTGGATTTTTATTTAGTGGTATTTGTATAACATTTTATCTGGACTTTACTTCAAATTCCGGCCCAAGGGAAGAGGTGTGAATTAGCCGCTTACTGACACAGACCGAATTCCACGCGGGCGGAGCCGCGGGCACAGCTAGTATATAATATAATATAACATTTCTACGCCAATACTGGCCGAATATGTCGCTCTAAGAGACTTGATACCAACCAAATGTACCATATTCTTGGAAATAAAATGATTAGATTTGATTTCATTTATTCTTTTAATCGTTTGGCACAAGGAATTTGACAGCCTGTTGTTTACCATTTCTCATACTATTTTAGATTTAAGTGTCTGATGTTATTTTCTTTTGGTTTGCAATTTGTTCTAGAAATTTGAAATGAGGTTGTTCTTATAACCGACGAACTAAATCTGAAAAAAACGTAATTTTTTTGTTCGTCTGTAATCAATGTAATATGACTCGATACCGCGTAAATTTTGATAAGGACTCTGCTAACACTTGATTTTTAAAGATTTTAGGGTATATTTTGTACAGAACTCTCTGTGTGCGCGACCGACTCGCATTTTACCGAAAATACAAAGGGCTCTTAAGCAACTTTGCGCGAAAAATAACAACACAAAGGCAGCATATTTGCGGTGATCCCACTATCGGTATTCGCAACATTCCTGTGACATAATGTTACAGTGAACATTAAGCGCCGCATAGCGGGAGACATAGTTCGAGGCTGTGGTTTAACCCCACGGCATACCCATAAATACTCGTATAAGTAGTGAAACTTGTATATATTACCTCAATGTCTAAAGTATTTTTTTATGTAGAATAGGTGAATTAACTTATTTATTTATAGTGTTCCGTACCCAAACGGTAAAACGGGACTCCATTACTAAGACTCCGCTGTCCGTCCGTCTCTCTATCTGTTCGTCTGTCACCAAGCTGTATCTCATGAACAGTGATAGTTAGACAGTTGAAATGTTTACAGATGATGTATTTCTCTTGCCGCTATAACAAAAAACCTAAAAATAGAACAATTTTATATCTGTCTGTCTATATGATAACCAAAATAAAATGATTGAGCACCGCATACATGTCGCTGTGGAATAGGGCTCTATTAACACTGGATTTTCATAGATACGGCCATTTGTAGCGTATATTTTGTACGGAACCTTCGGTGCGCGACTTTGACTCGCACTTGGCCGGTTTTTTTTTTTCATTTCACTAGATCTGTTTGGTCATATCCTTTAAAGATTTGTTGAAATCCACAGAGATTTCTAATACAGATTGGCCCTGTTTCCCTACGACTATTGGAATATTCTAAAGTATTTAATATTCTCGGTACTTTAAAAATAATTTAAGCAACTTATTTAGGGATTTTACATTTATTCATAAGTTAAGTAAAGGTATAACATAATAGATGCGGCGAAAAAATACTATTATTAAACATGTTGGAGAAATGGGTGCTTTCTGAAATAAATTTCATATACCAAGAATATTCTGAGAACATTTTCGAGACTGCTTTCCACGTTTCGAGTATGTTCTGCAACTTGCTCATTGCTAGTACCGTCAATACGAGCTTAAGCAACATCTATTCAGCAATTTCAAAATACACGGTTCAAAGCCTGTATTCTATCTAAACGTCCTTCACAACCATTTCCAACAAATGCGACCCATAACCCCACTTTTATCCTCTCCGTGCAATAAACACCAGTTTATCCCGGACATTCCTCCCAACAACCAAATAAGGAAAAATAAAACAGCCATCCCGGGTTCGCACCGGGGTTCATTATCAATTATCCGGGAAGGATCTCCGGTTCGCAGGCCAAAGAATTTGGGATAGGTTTTTTGGATATATTTTGAGAAATAATAAAACGTAATTGAGGTCAAATAGAGGTCTCATTTGGGATCGTGTAACGAGATCCGAAGAATTTTAGGCAATTAAAATCCTCTCGAGTACCGTTATATTATCCACTAGATGCCCGTAGCTTCGTTTTCGAAGGAGAAAAGTCATAACTCCTCGTTTTTTATTCAGCGTAGTCGGCTAAAAAGTATACTTTAACCATCTGTCGATACCCAGCTACTCATGTACCTATAATGGTTGAAATCCTACCGAAACGTCGGGAACTCAAATGTTATAATATAAGCGATATAAAGCGTTAAAATTGTGTTATTTGAAACAGAAGAATATATTATAGTTTAAATCCGTTTGGCCGATTTGGCGTAATGAAGCTACAACGACACATACACACATACAAAACGTTCCAAATAGGGAATATGCATGATTTTTTCTTTTTTGTTTTATTAAAGGCTCATTCATGTAACAAACAGTAGACAAAAATAATTTTTCGAATAACTATAAAAATAGCCAAGATATAAGCCATCAAACATTTCATTCTATCTCTTTCTACCAAAACGGAATTTAATATGGAGTTTATATGACCGGAGTGTACTATGACGTAACAGTACGTGTCAGACCTCTCTGTCAAATCGCCGTCTAATTAGCAGTTTAAAATGCCTATATCATGCGTATTTCTTGGCTGATTTTAATTTTAATTTCAATTTTTGAAATCGTTTTTACGGTATTTTCATATTTTGTTAAGAAAAGCGATAAAACATTTCATGTTTGTACCTTATTATAGTAGGACAGATGAAAGGTCTTTGTATAAAGCCTTGCCAGTAAAAATTTGACTGGAACTGTACATTGACATTATTTAATAGTACAAGAATCGAAACCATAATAGAATAATCATTACGACTCCTACAAATCGGAAATGTTCAAGCTTTTTCTATCTAATAAAGTCGCACATTTTCCCCGGAAACCCATGTATCCCCATACATATTCCCGATACAGGACACATGAACCCCAGTAGATAATGATGTGTTTTTCTCCTGGCCAATGGTCGTGAGCTGTTTGTTTCTGAAGGACCCGAAGGTCGGATACGGTCAAACAAACATTTACACATGATAGGAATTTATTGACTAGTTCTCTGTTCCTTTTAACAATTTTTCTTTGAAGAATATTTTACTTGTTAGTTTTGGTCCAGATGTCACAATGCGTTTGTTTATTCTTATAAACCATAATGCGCATGAATTTTCCTTCTTCAGAGGATTATTTTTTTTAAATGCTGAAATTATTTTTATTTTCAACCGAAATGTAACCTAAATTACCTACCGTGAAAATTTCAAGTGGCCTCTCCGTCGATGAGTCAGTCAGTACTTTTGCTTTTATTATAAACTAGATTAGAATATGCCCGCAACTTCGTTCGCGGAGTCGAAAAAGTCATAACCCGTCGTTTTTTCTTCAGCGTAGTCGGGTAAAAAGTATCCTATAACCATCTAGAGATACCCAGCTACCCGTGTACCAAAAATAGTTGAAACCCGTTTAGCCGAATTTGCGTGATGAAGCCACAACGACACATACAAACATACAAACATACCTACATAAAACCCAAAAAAAATATATTACGTTTTAATGACCTCCAAATAGTCCATAACAATCTTTTTTTTTTTACATCTTTAATGTACAGACATTTCATTTTTACAACTTTATAATAGTATAGATAGACTAGACACTAGGAGGCGCCTGCAACTTTGCTCGCGGAGGAGAAAAAGTATAACCCCTATTTTTTTCGACAGCGCAGTCGAGTAAAAAGTATCCTATAACCATCTGGAGATACCCAGCTACCCGTGTACCAAAAATAGTTGAAATCCGTTTAGCCGATTTTGCGTGATGAAGCCACAACGACACGTACCAACATACAAAAATTAAAAAAAAACTTTTTAGACTCATTGTCCTTCAAATAGTCCGTATAACTTTTAGTATATATTATTGTTGAAAATTTGCCAAGCGTCGCAGTGTAGGTTATTGAGTCTTAGGAACTGTAGACCTGTATATTTTTCAGTGACAAAAAATTACTAGTTCTTATCTTATCCAAAATAAATAAGCACCTTCTCTAGTTTTAAATATTTGTATGTCGTTTTGTAAAGTAAAAGGGCTTCACATTGGCCGTGGGCTATACTTGTATTAAACGAACCATTTCAGGCCACTTGTGACCCCTTAAAGTTAGTAGAGGTGACTTGTAATGCAACTTTTCAATAATCACATAGGCCCCAGGCATGCTCTTTCAGTACAATAAAGTTTCGCTAGGAGTAATCTAAATTGTTGAAAGAGGGGAGAGAGGGATGGGGGAAGTTACGGTGGGGGTAGGGGAGTAATTAATCGCTACTATTCGTGGGAACAGGTAACGCGGGTACTGCACGGTTACTGACTTTGCCCTTAATTTACGAGTATGCTTATTGGATTTAAGTTTGTAGCTGTCTTTTTAGGGTTCCGTAGGTCAAATGGAAAAAACAGAACACTTATAGCATCACTTCGTTGTCCGTCTGTCTGTCTGTCAAGACCCTTTTTCTAAGGAACGCGTAGAGGTATCAAGTTGAATTCAACATCAAATAATTATGTCTGTAGTCCTTTGAAGCTGCAAAAAAATCAAGATTCTAAGTGAACTCAATGCAAAAATACAGTCATTAAAAAAGGAGTTTCCATTTAATTTCCACAAAAAATCCTGCCATGGAAAACATACGGTAGGGATTTCCGGTTATGCTAGAAACTTGAAATTTGCTATTAAGGTTGTTCTTATAGCATAACTCACATAAAAAATCTGTCCATTTTGCTTAAGAATACAGTTCTGCTAAAACTGGATTTTCATAGATACGGGCATATTTAGCGTATACGGAACCCTCGGTGCGCGAGTCCAACTCGCACTTGGCCGGTTTTTCATTACTTTTCTTGACTGAGATTTGTCTGCGGCTTTGCCCCATGATTTTATTAATCCTCCGGGATAAAAAGTAGCCTTAGTCACTTTCCAATATTTTTACTCTCCAAAGGCAAATGTCCCAGTGGACGACATGTGACGAACCGGGTGTCAATTATTGGAATTTGAGTGTATATGCAAAATGCAAAAAATACGTCAATTTTTGAAAAAAACTAACCAACACTTTATGTGTAGTGTGTTAGTGTGTGTTAGTGTTTTTTAGTGTTTTTAATCACATGAAAATATCGATGTCACTAATAATATGGTCATTTTTTCATATCTCTGCTGTCAATTGGCCGTCGAACGAAGCGATTCAATCAATAAATCAATCATTTGTCTATATATTTCTAAGACATAGCTAAGTACGAAGTTTGATAGAATCGCTACGCTTCGCCATGATAAGGTATAAAAATTAAGAAATAGGCTGGCAGGTTAAAATATGTTCATTTAATTAAATAAAATTACATTCAATAAAATAAGCGCATGCATCGAGTTTATTTCTTTTCACATCTCATCACCCGCGCCCAACTTGGAAGAGCCCTGAATGCCGCCGTCGACTTGTTCAGTATCGGCCCGGCCGCGACTTTGCGCGTCCAGCGGCAGCGGCGAGCGTATTTGTATTACAATGCGCGTGTTGCTAGTGAACTGCTGTACGGTGAGCGTGTCTACCGTGGAATGGACAGAGAAATCGCTCGCCGGTGCCACTGGTCGCGCGATGTCGTGGCCAGGCCGTATGTTATCAACTGGCTCGACTTACTCATCGTTCAGTGACCTACTTGTTTTTTTTTTTATGACAGGAGGCAAACGAGCAGATGGCTAGCCTGATGGTAAGCGATCACCGTCACCCATAGACACTTGCATCACCAGAGGAGTCACAAGTGCGTTGCCAGCGTTTCAGGTGGAAGTACGCTCTTTTCATGTAGGCTTGAAGGTCGCATCGGTCCGGAAATACTGCAGGCGGCAATTTATTCCACAGTTCAGTCGGCGAGGCAGGAAATTTCTGGATGTTTTAAATGTTTTGACAGACTTCCAGACTGATAGAGAAACTTCTATATCCAGTCAAAGTCTATATACAGGGTGTCCCAAGAAGTAGTGATATACTGAAGCTGGGAGGTAGAGGACCTAGAGGGCTACCTAAATCACCCCCATGTATGTTCCGCGATTTTTCGTATTTTCGGAGTTATTACTTTTTGTTTAATTTTTCACCTATCGCCGAGTACGATGAGATTTTTATTTATGGTGACGTGAATTATTGCGGTAGATGCTTGATTTTTTTTGTGTGCTAAGCTGATAGATAGGCCAATTCAGTATAGTAACATTTACTATCGTTAGATCTTTGAATGGAATAAAAAGAAAAATGGCAAGAATGATTAAATTACCCAATATGTTCACAACTTCAAGGGGCTTTAAAAAGATAAAATCACATAAAAAATTACCGTTTGGCTTTTAAAAACTTGCTCTATCTATCAGGTAGCTGCCCGGAAAATTTCATTTTATTATTCATATGGCTTCAATCAAAAAATTGAACTCTAAATGTGGTAAGTGCAAAATTTTAATTTACATGATGATTAATACAAACAAAGTAAAACCAATTACAAGGTGTTTAATTATAAGAAATTTTCAAAATGGCCCCGCTGTTGCTCAATGCAAGTGCGACATCGCCGAAAAAAGTTGTCTTTAGAACGTCTGAATGCACTTCTATTATTTTTAATGGTTTCTTCTGCTACTCTCAATTTCCGGGTTAACTCGTCCAAATTGCGTTAAAGTTATGGAACGTCGTACCGGACTTTCTAAATCTCAGGTACACCGTACACTACAGAGCGTAGGATATCATCCGTTTCACATTAGAAAAGTGCAACAGTTGAAACCGGAAGATTACAATCGGCGAATTGAATTCTGTCAGGAAATGCTGAGAAGAGCAAGTTTTTAAAAGCCAAACGGTAATTTTTTTATGTGATTTTATCTTTTTGAAGCCCCTTGAAGTTGGGAACATATTGGGTAATTTTATCATTCTTGGCATTTAATTTTTTTTTTATTCCATTCAAAGATCTAACGATAGTAAATGTTACCATACTGAATTGGCTTATCTATCAGCTTAGCACACAAAAAAATCAAGCATCTACCGCAATAATTCACGTCACCATAAATAAAAATCTCATCGTACTCGGCGATAGGTGAAAAATTAAAAAAAAAGTCATAACTCCGAAATACGAAAAATCGCGTATACTTCAGTATATCACTACTTCTTGGGACACCCTGTATATATATGCCGGGAACACAAATGAGATATAGTCCACATTTTTCAATACTTACAAAAATTAAGTTTTTTTCTCCATTTTTGAACGCTTTTTACTTGATATATTCATTCCCTCAGGACGTCCCATAAAGAACAAAGACTTACACAGCTAAAAAAAGATGAAAGTTGATATTTTAATAAGTAGGTAACTAAATTAAGAACACCTTCCTGTTTGCGATTCGTTTTTTTTATTCAAATTACCTCAACCTTTAATGGTTAAACTTCAATTCTTTCCATATTTTATCTTCTTTTAGACGATTTACATAAAATTAGCATGAAAATGTAAAACATAATTCATATCCGATATAAGAGTACAATATCTTAAATATATAAATTCAAATAACGCGCAAGTTAAATTATCTTTTGAGTGGGGAACAAGAGCTCGCGAGAAAGTTCCTCGTGTAAGCGCGCCGCCTCGTGCGGGGAACTCTGTCAAAGTAAGCCCGCACCGCTCCGGGATATACCTGCATAGTCTTCAGGTAGCACCGCATATTCAGTATGATAATAAATAAGTGTACGTCTAAATGTGTGTCTTAGCTGCATCATGAATTATAAAGGATGTAGTAAACCATAATCTCAATCCCATTGAATGAAATGAAATATACATTTTTAGAAATCACGTGGTCGCAAGTAATTAAAAACTGGCCAAGTACGAGTCAGACTCGCGCAACGAGGGTTCCGTTCAAAATAGTAGCTATGAAAATCCAATTTTAGCAGAGCCCTACTCCTAAGCAAAATGTACGTGGTGTAAAAAAACAACTAAAAAGTTCATTGTTTCTGAATTATGACTTTCAATCATTAAGAGTAACATAGATACAGGTACATAGACTTCAGTCAAAATAATGCCTCAAACGCGACATTGAAAGGTTCAAGGCGATGACAAGAAAAGCCTGACTTACTTATTTATTGAAGAGTAGACGGTCTGTTCTTATTTTCGCCGCTGTCTGCAGAACAGTTTAATGTGATCCCGCGATTGTCTCAAGGCGTGTGGGCCGTAATCTGCTTGTAATTGGACCGGCCATTGATAGCCTCGCAGGCTCAGGACTACATGCAAGAATAAACACAGAGGTCCAGAAGGCCAGCACTCTCATGGGCAGTTAAGAGGAGGTATTGATCCAGGCTTCCAACACTGGTTTAGGACTACAACAAATAATGAAATAATTATCGTTATTCTGTAAGTAGGCCGCAAGGGCACTTTTACAAGTCTGACTGTATGTACGGCATTTTCCTAGAAGAGACCATTGTTGAGAAGAAAACAGAAGCAAACTCAACAGTCAGTATTTTTTTCTAAATAACTCTTATCTATTATAATATTTGCACTTAGCCTATCCTAAATATTTGTTTTATACATGCATAAACAATAAATAAAGAAAAACTGGTCAAGACCATGTCGGATCATGCTCGATAGGGTTCCGCAGCCGTTCACACAAAAAATACACTGCAGATTAAAAAAATATCTGTGACATACGGACAGACAGACGGATATGACGAAACAAGAAGGGTTCAGTTTTTGCCATGTTGGCTTGTCTTGACCTTAACTCACTACATGCCATATGCCTTAACTGATGATGATGTCCTCTTCATCGGATCCTGAACAAAGCGACTTCATGAAGTTGGGCTCGTACTGCCGTCCTTTACCTAAAACCGTACTAACCCGCAAATTATAGTTTTGAGTTATGAGCAAATAACGTTAAAATCAAAATATCTAGGAAATGTGTAAATTTATTCCTGTTTCTTTTTAATTAAAAATTATAACTAAATTTATTCTTTCATTGTTATTGCACTACTCCGTAAAAGAATGATTTTTTTTTTTATAAATAAGTTTTTGTGTTTTAGTGTCGCAAATAATTGCTAACCTATTAACGATATTACACTTAAAACACCGTTAAGTATACCTTAGCCGTTCTTTAGCATTTCATAATAAACAAAACATAGCTGAATAACAGTAAAGTCACTTAACGAGTTTATAGTATTTGTGTCTGTGAAAAGATTATACTGAAAAACTTTAAACAAGCACGTTAATGGACTGTAACCGTTTTGTAGCTATGCAATAACTGGAAACATTCAAGCAAGTTGTGTACGTTGCTTATCTAAAAACACGTTAAATGACGAACTATCGCCTCTAACTGAGTTTTAGTCGTGTAATCCTGTGGGTAAAAGTTATAGTATTTTTGGCAAAACCACGTAAATCTACACAATTATAGAAGTCAGTTTTAAAGGTAATTTAATTTAAAATTTAAATAAAGAAAACGAAACTGTGCGGATGTATTCCTTTATTTGTTTTCAATAAAAACACAAGAAAAATACTGAAAAATCAGTCTAAATGAGCCTTATATATGTATAACATATTTTTTACAATTGACTGTACTTTTAGTATAATTTAACAACCGTTATTTGTTATGCAAGACTACAAAGTTGTTATTTGGCGCGAGTGCTTCAATTAAAAGCCGAGCAAGCCGTAGTAGGTATAGTTAATTAGGTTATAAGTTTCAGATAACTGTTATAAGATCCGAAGGCATTCCTTACCATATAGAGAGGAATGTCCCTAATATCCATATAAAGTATATAGATTAAGTGACTAACCCTAAGCACGTGTAATCTAGATTATAAACTATATAATACCCATTTAATCTCATAAAATAAAGTAGTTCTTAACTGATCGTGGTGTGTTTAACTGCTCCTCCGGTCCCAACATTACATGGCGACCCTGTCAGTGGCGTGTACGGTCACATGGCAAACCTTGCCAGTGGCACGTGACCGCCGCGTTTCGAAGTGATTGGACATGTTACGTAAATCATGTGCCAAACGGACAATTCGGTAGCACTTGGAAAATTGGAAGAACTGTTCGCTCTCACTGCTATGGTAGTTATAATAATCGTGATGTTCGTTATTATTCTAATTTATATATACCACGTATTAGTACGGAGGACCTTGGCCAGTGCGTCACGTCTAGATAACGGTACCATATAAGGGATGACCTAATATAGTAGTGATCGGGTAACCGACTCCGAGGTGTTCGTTTCGGAAACGGAACTAATCTCAGTACCAATTAATTAATTAATAACTTCTCGAAATGGGTAATCGAGCCAGTGCACCACCTACGACGCATCAAGCAGGACATCAGGATATTTATACGCAAATCGGAGGTACAAATTTGATAGAGCAAAATACGACAATAGCCGAGGGCATTACCCGAGTAAATATATATATCTGTATCATACTTGTAGTGGGACTCATCGTCATTATTGTGCTAGCAGTACGGTTCGCAAACAAGTGCGTGAACAAGAAGATTCAGAGGAGAGCGCAAGGAGAAGTATTGAGAGCCAAAGTATAATGGAAGGATATCGGCAGCAGGTGCAGCAATTCATTCGCGTATATGGAGAAGCAAATGAGATCAAATTTTTGGATCCAACGATAGCCATCAAAGAAGGAAGAGAAGTGATACGGGCTACTGCTGAAGGACGGAAAGGGCATCACTTGATGTGTCCAAGAAAATTGACAAGCAGGCGTTATTTTCACATAGTGAACCAGTTGGACGTTGACTTCGATGATGGGACAAAAGCAATGGCAGACCTGAAGCTGGTATATCAAGGACGAGAAGTATGGATCTACGATGTAACTTGGAAACGAGAAAAGGTGTGCCAAAAGTTTTGAAGTGTTCCACGGCACAATGAACCATAAGTGTATAGTGAAGTGCTAGTGGCGTAGTGAAGTAGTGTATACAGTGAAAACGGACAGTAAGATTTCGCGAAACAACAAGACTTTTTATTGATGGAACAATAAAGTTAGTAGTATGAGTAAAATATATTCGTAATATAAATGGCAAGCGTAATCAATGATTTAATAACACAGTTAAAAGAAATTAGAACATACCTTATTAAGATAGGGCAGAGTAGGCGCAAGGGAGAAATATTAATTAAGAAATTAAGTGATGCCCAGAGCATAAGTGAGAAATTTGAAACAATATGTAATGATTGAACAAAGCGCAGGAAGCCAAGATTCAAGACTCGCTCCGCTCGTGGTTCAAATATCGATTCTTGAGCGTAGCGAGGCTTTCAAGGCACAAGAAGCAAAATATTTTTGCAGCTGTGCGAAACACACAACTTTTCACCTCACCAAAGCGTGGAAATGTGCGATGTAATAAAACTATGAAATATAACTAATTATCCATTTAAAACTAGTAACAATGAACCTAAGGAACACACTAATAATATTTATAACATGACAAACAAATAAACATATTAGTAGTAGGTTCATTACGGCAGAGATCAGTAAATAAGCCATACTGGTCGAGTATGAGATACTTACTGGACGGACCGAGTCGTAAGCAACATAATACGAGGCCAGAATGGCATTTACGGTCGAAGCATGGATAGTGTTTTTTCTCAAAGAATTAATTTAGGAATGTTTAAGAATAATATACTACGCATATATTTTTTTAACAAGGTCTTTGCGTTTAGTTATTTTCACGGTGTTATCATAGGAATCAAATTTTTAATGAAAAAAATATTTCTTTATTTCAGAAATAATGTTCATATTATAATAACTGATACATTTTCCAAAAAATATAAAAAATAAATCCCAAAATAATGACATTAATTTCGACTTCTTTCTGCTATTTTATATGGTTTAATTAAGTATAAGTATATGAACTTAACGCAGCTTATAAATTATTTCCGTGCAAACGTCATTGGCACATTGTTTTTTTTTCTTTAATCATGTTATTTTATTATCTGCCAAGACTGTCAACCTCTTTCTTTCTCGTTTTTTTCCTGGAAAATGCAGTCGTACTATTAATAAAAACAATGAGTCGTGTGTATATTAAAAATAAATGTTTTTTTAAATAATAGTATATTTGTCGTACGCAAAATAACGTTTGAGATGATTAATGAACTTTTTGAATTCATATACACGACCTCATCACACTCTCATTTTTAGTCTTCGTACAGATCGGTTTTGAGAAAAAAAACGAACTTTTAATGACTTTTGCACGTAGCCTAGCGTAATTTATGACTTGAACGGGAGCTTGTCTGCTTTTACCGTCATCGTTGTGCTAGGCGGTAGGGCGCCGCAGCGTCCTCGGCACCTCGCGTGTGGGTGATGCCGCGCGCGGGCGCTCGGAGCAGCGGTAGTGTGCCTAAGTCTACACTACATGTTTAATACGATCAGTCAGTTTGTGTGTTATGAGTCGTCCTATGCTTGAGTCTATCAGTTTATACTATTGTGCGCACGGTGGGCGTCCCCGCCGGCGAAGCCTTCGGTGTGCAAGTGCAGAGTGAGGTCTGTTGTTGGTCTGTTGAGTCGTTTTTGTCTGTCGCGCTCGGCGTCTGTCGTCACGGTCGAGGTCGTAGTCAGCTGTTCCAGGGTGGGAAATGTCGCTGTCAGTGTCGGGCGAGACATCCGGGTACCATTCTTTGATGGTCGCCGTGATGACGTCGTCCGGGTCCGTCAGTATATGTCGGGGCCATCGTAGGTACCCGCGCCTTGCCCTATTGAAGGCGTGGACGTCGGGGACCTCCTTCGTCAGACTGTGCAGAATGCCCAATTGGACGAGGAGGTCGTAGTTGGAGTCGTCGTCAGAGTCGATGATCGGCATCGGTAGGCCGGTGATAAGTGGGGCGGTCGTCTTGAAGTCAGGCATGGGATAGGTCACGGATGTGGTCGTGGATGGTCGGGATGCCAGCGGCTATACATATGTCAATGTTCCGTATTCGTCGAGGGGCGTCGAGTGCCCGTCGGAGGAAGTTATTCTGTACCACTTGCAGGTGGTGCAGAGACTTCTGTCCGACGTGTCCGAACACGGGGCTTGCATACGTCAGGATGGGCCTCACGCAGGCGTAGTAAAGTGCGAGTTTATTTCTAAACTGCATTTTACTACGCCTACCGATCATTGGTCCGAGTCTGTTCAGTATGCAGGTCCCGCGTTCCTTGGCCTTTTGGATGTGTCGTTTAAAAGTCAATTTTCTGTCGAGTGTCACTCCCAGATACTTCACCTTGTCAGTCCAGGGTATACCCTGGACTGACGTACCGACCAACTCGTATTACACGTATTACAAATTGCTTCCGGTAGCCAGAGCTACCAGTTGACCTTTATACAATTTTTGATTTTTAATCTGTGAAGGGCAGTTTCGGAGCGGTTTAAACTATGACCAAAACATACCCAAATAAGATGGCAACGCAGTAAAAATTGGCAGTCAACATGATAGAACAAACATATTTTTAAATAGCTGTCGTTCTCAACGTTGTGAAAAAGTAAAGTTGCGTAAAAGTGCAGAGTGTTTTAAAAATGCCGTCAGTATTCAAATTTATATTTTACTATTAAAGATAGACATAAAACGATTCAGTGTTTATTCAACTATCAGATTATAGCTATATTTTGGTCCCAATGAATAATTATGAATTACAATCTCACTTCAAAGTAGTTAAGACAGAATTTTTTTCGGTGAATTGCGATTGAAATGGCCAACATTTTTAAGAATAAAGAATATTTCTCGTAATTATCTAGTCATTAAAACAGGTTAAGTATTAAGTTTCATAAATAAACATTAAATCATTAACATCTATGACTTATTTACACAGGATTAGCGAATAAAACAAGTAACGGTCCATGTAAGTACGGTTACGGGTGGTGGTAGCTGTAGCTACCAAAAGCAATTTAGCCAATTACTCGCTTTGACGTTGTAAGGCATGGGAGCACACCTGAAGCGCTACGATCGTGTTTGATACATTTTGTGATTTGTTCCTCATAACAGGTAAAGACTCGAACATAAAGTAAATGAAAAGTAGCTAAAAACATTTGCAATTATTACGTTGTTTATATTAAACTATTTATGGACCGTAACACTTAAACTAACGTATGCTCAATTTCTAAAACACTGCATAGACCTGGCCGCGCCCGTTGTGTTTGACCCTAACTGGGCGCCATGTTCGGCAGTTGCCCCGGTAACATGGCACGTTATTAGTTTTTTGCGTAACGGCTTTGTTTATTTACCTTAAAATCAGTGTGATTCTATGTATTAATGGTTTTCTTTGTGTGATTGTGGTTTCCTAGGTACAGACTGTTATTTATAATGTGTTTGTGTCGTGTGATATTGTGGTTTTAAGGGTTTTTAGTTCGGGTGAAAACCAAAACTTCGTTGGTACGTACATAATTTTTGTTATTTAGACTCCTAGAATCGTAATTAACGTTACTATTGCAAAATATATCCATTTTAATTTATGATTACTAGTTTCTTGTTCTAATTAGACCTATAGTTTGGTTCTTGAGTTTTTATATTAGCCACAAATAAATCACGAATTAAAGAAAAAAAATCGCCCCGTCTTGCGTCAGATATCTAAAAATGATATGATGTTCACTTTACAATTTTATTTGAACAGTTATACAATATTTGGCATTAAATGAAAGAACAACTAATCTACTTTTTTTGCATGTAAACAAAAAGGATGTTATTGCTTTAGTTTATTTTCTAAAAATATATTTCTGCTTGAATTCGTCAACTTTATCAGTGTGTCAGTTTTACGCATTTTCTAAAATTATTTTCAATATTGTAATCCATAAAATAAGTAACACGATCAGATTTTTTCTTTCATTAGCTTTTTTGTGTAAAAAAAACATAGCAAATGATTTAGTAGAAACCAAGTAATGAATTTTTCAATAAAACAAGGCATCTCGCGGAAATTTGCACAAAAAGACAGAGCAATTTTTAAAATCCAAAAGCAAGTGAGTGGATATCCAGCGCTTGGAAACGTGCTTCATCAAACTCCTTCACTCTATCGCGGACAGTGGAACGCCATACATCCATATTCATCATGCCTCAACTAGTAACTAAGTGGCATGTCTGAATCCGCCTTCTGGACTTGTGTGTGCCCTCTCATTGCCGCACAGGATAGACATCGGCCGGCTTAGGCGCGACAATCAGAGCTCGTGTTACACACGCCCCGCTTTAGAATTGGTTTGATAATTGATGCGGAGATCTCATGAGATTAGAACAACTTTACTGTTCGAGTAAGCTGAACGGAAATCTCGCAATCACAATAAACACGTTTGCTGTTAAAGCTTCGGAGGGTTCTGATTTTATGTTCATAGTAGATATATTGTCGTGAATGTTATCGTTTCATTTTCAGTCTCTGAGAGCATTAGAGGCTCTAATCTTTGTGAGAGGTTTTATCGTGGGGTTATACAAAAAAGTGAATAAATAAAAATAGGATGAGATGGAAGTGCGACATCGCTTTATTTTACCTCCAGATACAATCTCTTACAAATAGAAAGTATTACATGCTGATACATACTAGCATTCGAGCGCTCCTGTGCACTTTAATCAACCTCTTATTATTTTAGGCGAAATCCATTAACTTTAGAATTTAAAATAAACATGCACTTACAATAACGCTCTCTATTTGGTCACTACAGCTGACCAATATATGCTGAACCGAAAGTTCTACGTACCTCGTGTTGTCTATAGCTCTAAGCTTATTGGCCGACGAGGGTAAATATCGGCGGCCCATAATGTAGCGTTTGCAGTAAAGACCGCCATTCAATGTACACAAAGTGAACTGGATATATTTCAGAAACCACTACTAATGGTCGTGTTTATTTTAGATAAAGTTTTATAATCCTGGTCACGGCACCAATTTTAGTTTCGCGGTTAGTATCGAAGTGACTTGGCTTACGAAACTGATGATTTTCGACTACTGTATGCGATACGTAATAATATTGACTCCATCTTCATAGTCAAAATAAGTTGGGTAGACCTAACCTTGCAGCACTGCAGTAACAAATATGCTTAATGAACACTCTATATGAGTGTTCGTAGAAAAGTGTAAAGTGACCCCTATTAATTCGACAACTCTTAACATTGATAATAATAACATCAAGCCCCTATTTCACAATCGTGACAATTGTTAGGTGATAACGGCAATTTTATGTCCACGGCGATCCCCGCAAGCTCGATACATCTTTTTCCTTTATACTGGGCACGCAATGTACGTGCTATTGTCATTATCACCCGACATTTGTCACGATTGTGAAATAGGGGCGAGGTAGGAAAAGGGTCATTCACGATAGAACTGCCATATGATTTTGTTTATGTTTTTTTTTATTATTATTTTAGTAGTACTTAAACAGCTGGAACAATTAATCCTTGAATCGTATCGACTTCAACCATATTTTCTGTTTTTGTCTATAACGGGGAGTGCTCCGAGGAATTTTTCGGACCGATACCTGCCTCGTCTTTCCGCCAACGTCCTACGCGACAGTATTTCCATCCTCACCACTGAGATGCTTGGCAGTCCACAATTGTGCGTTTTGCTAGAAATTTCCTGCCTCTCACGACTGAACTGTGGAATAAATTGTCGCCTGCAGTATTTCCGGACCGATGCGACCTTCAAGTCTTCAAGAAAAGAGCGTACTCCCACCTGAAAAGCCGGCAACGCACTTGTGACTCCTCCGGTGTTGCAAGTGTTTGTAGGTGACGGTTATCGCTTACCATCAGGCGATCCGTCTTTCTTTTGCCCCCTATAGCATAGAATAAGTAATAGTGCCTATAGCATAAAAAAACCGGCCAAGTGCGAGTCCGACTCGCGCACCAAGGGGTTCGGACAAACTTTCACTTACCCTAAAATTATTATACAACCCGGTTTTACACTACCCGGCACGTGATATCCATAGCATTGCATATAAATGAGGTGCAAACTTAAGACAACCGCGGGCTGTCCAAACATGTCTTTTGAAAATGACAATATTTTGTATGATTTAATTACAAATGTATAGTTTTCAAATTATTGTATATATTTGTAGTATATCGCAATATTACTTGCCAAATTTCATAGTTCTATGTCAAGGGGAAGTACCCTATTATTTTTATTCGCTTGAGTTGAGAGTGTCGAAATATACGTTTCTTGCGGCATAAATGGCCGTATCTTTTTTACATTAATGTAGAAGTTTGATTTTTTCACAGCCTCAAGGGACCATACACATATGGTGTTAATTTCAGCTTGATGTGTCTACGAGTTCTCGAGATAAAGGGAACATACAGATAGACAGCCTGCAGACAGTCGGACAACAAAGTGATCCTATAAGGGTTTCGTTTTTTCGGATTGAGGTACGGTACCCTAAAAATGGACATTTATATTAACTTTAAATCACTGTGGATTCCAAAATTTATGAATTATCTGGTCCTGGAGTTTTCGTAGTAGTGGGAGGTCTGCGGCTGATTTCCCACCGGTATGGCTGGCCTATTGTCGCACTTACCACTCGCTGTTTGCCGTCGAAGCGATTGGAAATCTGAAGCCAGAACTTTAGAAAGATTTGTTGAGCTAAGTATCGCGTTTCCTTTAGCTTCCATTCTGTTTCTGTTGTCTGCTTTAAAGAAAAGAGAACTATTTACTGAATTAGAGTATTTATCTAGGATAACAGGATGCATATTGAACAATCAATTCCATATTTTGTTGCTCCTGCGTTCATGCATCAACGAGGTAACGGGTCGATGTAACTGTGTGCATCAAAAGTAATAAGTAATCTGTTTGGCTTCTGAAACTTAAATTCAAAACAAAAAGGCCAAGTTCTCATATGCCACCAAAAGCAGTCATCTATACTATTACAAAGTTGTAAAAATGAAATGTTATGTTGATTGTTACGGACTATTTGGAGGTCACTAAAATGAAAAATATATTTTTTTGGATTTTATGCATGTTTGTGTGTGTCGTTGTGGCTTCATCACGCAAAATCGGCATAACAGATTTCCACAATTTTTGGTACACAAGTAGCTGGGTATCTCTAGATGGTTATAGGATACTTTTTACCCGACTACGCTGAAGAAAAAACAACAGGTTATGGCTTTTTCTCATCCGCGAACGAAGTTGCGGGCGCGCCTTCTAGTATCTCATAAAGTGCCAAGTCGGGGACTGAACGGATTTCAACTTTTTTTTTGGCACACAGGTTGCTGGGCATTGGGCGCAAATAGTTATAGGATACTTTTTACTTGACTACGTTGAAGTAAACGAGAGGATTATGACTTTTTTCTCTTCCGCGAATGAAGTTGCGGCACCTTCTTGTTTTCAATAAAATAAGTGATACGGACTATTTGAAGGTAACAGGAAATATTTATTTTTAATTTTTTATGTTTGTTTGGGTCGTTATGTCTTCATCACGCAAAAAGGCCAAACGGATTTCAACTATTTTTAGTACACCGGTAGCTGGGTATCTCGAGATGGTTATAGGATACTTTTGGGTTATGACTTTTACTCCTCCGCAAACAAAGTAAAGGTGCCCACCTTCTAGTTTTAAAGAATTATGTCAGTGTAAAGTACGCTTGTTTTAATAACATAGTGCGGCAAGGAAATTAAAAGATAATATTTTCTGCCCGATATTGAGTGAAACCTTTCTGTAATGCATTTTAGATAGGTGAAAAATGTTCTTCAACCCCGTGAATGTCTCTAGAGTGTACTCCTCTCACAGAACTAATACATGGCGGTAGGGAATTGCAGGACACGGTCTCATTACGCGGCCAGTGGCGGGGGACTGCCGGAAATAGCCAGGCAACCAACTCGTTTTACAATCGCAATTAATGTTGGTCGCAAGTAATCGGAGTTTCATGAACTTGCGCCCGTCTTGACATTAAATCGGTGTCGAAAATCCCTGCTGGCTGGATATTTCCGATCAATTAAAAGTTGAAGAACTAGATCAGAAAAAGAAAAAAATGCATGCCGAGATATTGTTAATCGACGTGAGAAAAGAGAAATGGTATAGTAGTTATTTGTTATGTAAGGCTGCAAAGTTGTTGTTTGACGCGAGTACTTGAATTGAAAGCCGAGTAAGTGAAGGAATCTTAAATTGAACCATGAGTGGAGCGAGTGGTTCAAATATTGATCCCTGAGCGTAACGAGGCTTTCAACGCACGAGAAGCCAAATAATTTTGCAGCCGTGCGAAACACATAAATTTTAACCTCACTGCAGCGAGGAAAATGTGAAATATACGAAAAACTATGAAATTATTACAAATGTGATGGTAATTTGCGGTTAAATCGTCCTATTTGACAAAGACATTTTAAATTTCAAGCCAATATGGTCGCCGGTAGCAGGAGAAAATCGACTCTCTCCATTCTTATCACATGTAGCTTAGAATAAAATTACTATTTACTGAAGCGCAGGGAAGCCATCAAAATCTCAAGATTGAAAAATGTCCCTAAGGAACATGGTGCGCAACGAAAACATAAATGGATGGGAAAATAAACACCCACATTGTGCTATCACAAGATGTCAGACAAGACACAGCCAGACAAGAGAAGTTAGAGATATTACGAGTAGCTATCTGTAAAGATAAGTAAATATACGTCACATGCTTGTAGGCTTTAGTATGTAGCGTTTTTTGGGAAAGTCCAAAAATGTGCTTTGACCGTCGTTGTGTCTCGGGGAGTTTCTATGATATTGGAGTAGTTTTTTAACAAATATTTATATTATTATTAAGACGTCATTTTATAATATACCATAAAAAAATGACAAATAGCCTATTCTAAATGTTTTAAGTGTAATTAAGATAGGCTAAGTAAAACTAATATTGTAATAGTTAAGAATTATTTAAAAAAAATGATTGGCTGTTTAGTTAGTTTCGACTTTCTTCTCAACAATGGTCTCCTTTTATATACATAGAAAACATCCAAGACTCAGGAACAAATTACTCATACTCATACCTATTTATATCCTTATTTCATGTTAAAATAACAGTATAATTTGCCTTAGTCAAAATTATAAGTATTTGGAATATGATCGTCAACCGTCATCTAAAACAATAAAATTAAAAAGACCGGTACAATGTCAAACGCAAAAGAAATAAATTAATAAAACGATTTAAAATAATATCAACATTATAAATTAAAGATAATAAGAACAGTCAAAGATATCATCTATCACCTGAAGGGATCGTCATTTACTTATTAATAAACAAAATAATTAAAATCACAGTTATGTCAAAAAAACTTTAACAGAATACAGTGGCTTAATATTAATGCATCGTAAATATTTGCCCTTACCAGGATTTGAATCCAGGACCATCAGATTCGCAGGTAACGTTACTCCTGCTCAGCTAAACCAGTCGTCCAAATATGTATAGGTAGAACTATCTATCTTAAAACTATTTAATGCCAGAAGTATTAACAAGTTTGAGTCAAGTTTTCTTCAAGGGATGGAGTAGGCAAAGGTGGCCACCGGATATCGATAAACTACACATTACAAATCCGTCGCCAACCTTGACAAGTGAGGACCCGCATGAATTCTTGTAGAATTCTTCTATGCTAGAAATTTCACTCATTATCGTATTTCCACACAGAAACACAGCATGACATGTACATATCAAATACATCGTCAGTGACCTGAAGAAAAACCCAACTGCAAAGTAATAACTTCGTCAGCAGATAAAAAAAAATCAGAACCCCCTTTTTTTTCCTCAGCGTAGTCGAATAAAAAGTATCTTATTACAATCTGTACACAGGGTACAGAACGCATGCATGCGTTTTTGCCAGAATATTCCTCGTCGCTCCCATATAACCCCATATCTAAATAAATCGAATGTACTCAACATGTCAAACCGGCGAAAGCTAAAACTCGCATCAATGGTTTTTACCCTGAAGCAGACTGGCGTGCCACCATACCTTGCACGTAAGCTTAAGTGGAAGCAAAAACGAGAGGCAAAAGGTATGAGAGCACAAAGCGACGCCATCTCTCCTCCGCTACACCGGCTTTAGGCATTTAGGGGCAGTTTTCGATACGCTGCCTCTAAGTGCTGGAATAACTTGCCACCGCCTGTAAGAAATAGCAAGTCTCTGGAGGTATTTAAAAACCGTTGTAAGGCATGTCTGTTGGATCTTCAAAAAAATTGCATGGCACATGATAGTCATCCAAAATATATTTAGTTATTAAGTCACGGGGGGGTGGCAGAAGCGTCGGTGACCAATTGTCCTTGTGGGCTCTTGGCATTGACATTAGCTGAGCCACCATCCCTTTCATTGTTTTGCATACTTCTGTACCTCACCAATTTCACCATGTACAAGCCAAAACCGAATTTTGTACCTATGCAAAAAATGAATAAATGTCTTTTATTATTATTACTATTATTTATTACACGCCTAGCTACCCGTGTGCCAAAAATAGTAAAAATCCGTTCAGCTGTTTTGGCGTGATGGAGTCACAAACATATAAAAAACAAAAAATATATATATTGTCGATTCAGTGACCTTCAAATACTTAGTCCTTAACACTTTTTTTTATATCTTTAATGTACAGACATTTAATTTTTTTAATTATATTAGTAGTCGATTTCTTTTTATGGATAATTCATATACTGACTAATATTCGTAGACGTCCATCATTTAATACAATAACTTATTGAAACTTCGGAACCAGTCGTAGCATCCGAGTTTTCTCAATGACATGAAAAAACATTATTCACCACATCCGTCGTCAAACGAATGTTCCTCTTTTGACACATTGGAAACGTTACGTTCATTAAACAGAGCATAAATTACAGTATCATTTTACGTTAAAATTAAAGTCAATTTCTGTTGAAAACGTACAGTCCCAGGCAGCCGCTCGGCAATGCCAGTAATAAAATTCGACGCAAGTTTGTTTGTTCGAATTTATGGCTCTGTAATTAGTGATATCGAGAAATGTTTATCCAATTCATTGCGTGGAATATAAAATGTATTGACGTGTTTAACAAGAAGCAATATATGTAATATGTAAATAATAAATAATTGTTGAGAATACATGTTATATTTAGCTAGGGAATAAAAATAAGTTTTACCTATTTTCACATGCCACAAAGGCCGAATATATTAAGGAGCAAAACGTTTTATATTGTACCACCTCATGTACCTACTTAACATATATTCTGTGAGTAAATGATGATAATGATTATGATTAATATTTATTTATTCATTGTAATTACATGAAACTTTCATATTTCTGTAAATAAGCACGGAGGACTCGATTTCAAAATTGATACGTGCGGTTATTTAATTTGGAGTAATTTCATTTTAATGATCATGGCTTCACAGTTCTACATACTCAGTCACAAAAGGTGCGTCCACATTTGTATCATTTGCCCGATCAGATCTTCATTCCGTGGCATGATCGCGTGTCACGATCACGTGTTTGGACGTTGCGCCGATCCGATCGCTCGAAATCAGTGTTGATACGCGTATCACACACTTAGATCGGATAAACAAGGCAATGATCGCCACGCCGACAGTGAGCGTCCAAGCAGCGCGATACGCAGTCATGCCACGGCACGGTGATCGGATAAGAGCAAATGATACAAGTGTGGACGCACCTAAAGATTTTTTTCCCCGTGCACCGCAAGAACGTTGGTAACTTTGACTTTACTATTCACGCAAAGGAGGATTCACGTAAAAAAAATCGTTCCTGAGTTCAGCTCCTATTATGACTGTCTTTTGAACGCCTCAAGCAGCAAATGACATCATAGAAAATTCGTGCCACTGGCACGTGTCATGGTTCAAAAACTCCGAATATCATATCAATAGCTACCTCGTTCTGCAATCACTATTTTATGTTTGAAGGTTCTTATTTATTTTATTGCTGTGGCAACTAAGTCACGTCATATTACTTCGCTGCCTGGCGGTCAAAAGGCAAGTGATTTGGTGAGCTGTAGGCCTCGTGAGTCTTTCACTCCCTATTTTGAAAACGAATTCGACGAAAGCATGCTATATAATTATCGAACCTGTTCACAAAAGACGAGAATCGGTTGTGAAATGCGACCTGTAGAAGAAAATCGCTGGACATCAGATGAAGAAAGATGCGAAATCAAGCTGAAACGGAGAAATGAGAATTTCCGCCAGAAAAAGCAAAGGAACCGACATAGCTCGCAGGATTACGTGGTTGAAGTGACAATGGGCATGCCATGTAGCCCGGAGAACGGATGGCCGTTGAAGCAGTAAAGTCCTGGAGTGGTGACCACGCATAGGAAAGCGCAGCAAGTCACGGTTCCCTACTAAGTGCATGGATGAACTCGCGAGGGTCGCGGGAAGTCGGTGGATGAGCTCTGCGCAGGATCGCACTCTGTGGTGAGCTATAAGGGAAGTCTATGTTCAGCAGTGGACGTCTATGGCTGATAGATGTATAGATAAAAACGGAGACGCTTCGTCGTGAATAAGCTAAAGTATATTAAATATTTAAATAACAAAAACACAGGCAAAGTCATGAGAGTAAACCAGTGAATTAAAGCAGTGAGCGCTGCGCGGGAACTTATCTTAATTTGGAGGCTGGAGCGTCGCGAGTCACTCACTGTTTGATTTCTGGAAATCCATACCCGGTGGGGTTTAACTGCTTTAACAATCATTGTCACTTTGTAAATCCAATTTTAGCGCACTTAGCACAATCGCAGATAAAATCACTAACAAAATATTATTATTAATAGTATCCTGTTAATTGAGCTCTGAATTGGTGCCGTGACCAGGATTGAATTTTATTAACACTCACGATA
Source organism: Hedya salicella (assembly GCA_905404275.2). Taxonomy (NCBI): domain Eukaryota; kingdom Metazoa; phylum Arthropoda; class Insecta; order Lepidoptera; family Tortricidae; genus Hedya; species Hedya salicella. The sequence goes on along the minus strand of FR990109.1, from coordinate 23,503,074 downwards.
CGGTTGGGTGGGCACTCTGTTCCTAGTAAATTTGATATATACCCAATTACTCATGTATTTTCTTGTATTTGTATCGGCGTAGCGATACAAACATTATTGGTCGTGAAAAAGTGTTACACTAAATCCTCTGCTAATTCAATCATACATTTCCGAAATGAACTTTTAAGGAACTTATTTTACGTCTTTGTCAAAGCTATACCACTTGTTAAGAGATGTCAGTATGAGACTCCTTAAGATGTAAATAATGAGAGTATGGATTAATAAAATATATAACAAAATACTCGAATAATCGGGATGTTATTAAGTAGCTTGTAACATGGGAACCTGCCATTAGCTGTTTTATTCACACAGTTTTAAAATAAAAATATTCCTACACAGTTTCAAATTGTATGTCCTTGCTACGTAAATTTACCTACTTATAAAAAATAAATAATTAAAAATCGCACTTATAATCAAGTTGCAAGTAGAATACTCTCCCTAGAGGAGGCGATAGGATTAAAATGAACAAAATCACTGGAACAAGGCGAGCGTGCCGCCGAGAACTCATTAATTTGTGTCGCTCAGCGTACGCGGCTAAATTAATTATTAATTATATAGAAATTAATTAAATATTTACTATCTAGTAATGTATATGTGAGCGATAACTTTTATAGAGAGCATCTTTCCCAAACACTTTTCAAGAAATACCACAAACTATAACATACAGACCCATAACTAGTTATCGTTTAGAATTATTCAAAAATAAAGTTCATAATGATCTATGTATATTCTATTTTTATATATATGTATATTTTTGTAAATTGTTTTTACAAAAAATTATTTGGCATAATTATAAATAATTTTAATACTCATTTCAAAATGAAAACTATTTCTGGGTCAAAAACGAACTTTAGTGAATGGGCTACTGTCGGCATTCATAGAAGTAGAAATAGGCTTTATGAATTATATGAAAAGAAAGAGGTAAACAAGAATACTGTTTTCCTGGACTATGTCAAGAATTATTCAAATATGTTTAACAGAGTGTGCATAGCCGCTAAGGCAAATTATATTAGTTCTAAACTCAAAATGTCTGACAATAAAGTGAAAACTGTTTGGAATATTATTAATAGGGAAACTGGTAAAACAAAAACTCGCAATAGTCAAGTCAACATTATGTCAGGAAATGGTCAGATTATGTCGAACCACGATGTTGCCTCGGCATTCGAGGATTATTTTTCCAACATTGCAATGAATACTACAAGATATCTTCAATCATCTGCGACCGAAGCCCATTTGTTACTTAATGTTAATTTTAGCAAATGCAATGTTAGCTTTGTATTTAGTCAAGTAAATTCAATAAAAATAAAATTAATAATAAATAAATAAATATTAAGGGACAATTTTACACAAATCGAACTAGCCCCATGGTAAGCTCAATAAGGCTTGTGTTATAGGAAATAGACGACGATATATTTAATAGATATATTACTTATATACATAGAAAACATCCAAGACTCAGGAACAAATATTTATGCTCATCACACAAATATTTGCCTTTACCGGGATTTGAACCCAGGCAAGCTTCGCAGGCAACGTTACTCCCACTGAGCCAAACCGGTCGTCATAATTTAACGGATTATATCGCGTATATTATCTCATTTTAGTTCCCGACGTTTTGGAAGCTTTCCAGCTTTCCATGGTCACGGGTGGACTGCTGGAAAGCTGGAAAGCAAAGGCTTATTGTAGGGTTTATTTAACAGACAAAAATGCATGGCCCAAAACAGAAACCAAATAATTTACTTTTACCGGGACACGGTTCTTATAAGGTGGCATATCAAACGTATATAAGTTGTTTGAAATAAAAAAATACTATTTTGCTTTTTTATATTATATATATTTTTTTACTTTAATAAGTTTTGATATGCTTTCTCGAAGAACGACGAATCATTATTTCATTATTTTATTATTTCATTATAACGATTTTAATCTCAACAGTTCTATGTTAATATGGAATTTAATGCCTATCTTGTTTTCTATAAAATACTGGATGGAGATGTAATTTAGAGTTAAATTACTTAACAATAACTTCCTACTCAAATGGATGCAAAGAATTTGTACAAGCAAGAGAATCTTTTTGTACTTTATAATCACAGAGAAAGAAGCCGATACTACAGAATCTTGAAACGCCCTGCTTATCCTTTTTGCAAAAATGGCGTGAGGATTATAATAACCGTGGAGGCTTTTAGGTTAAGAGAGCGGGCGAAGTGAGGAGGCAATCTACAAGTCTAATAGAGAAATGAACAAGCCATTATTTGACTTACAGTCCAAAAAGCGAAACTCTCCAATGAGCTACTACATGTTTTATGCTTAAAAAATGTAAAGTTTCGAGTTTTGAGTGATTTTAAAAGATTTTTGTCTCGATATTGTAACGTTTTGTTAAAAGAGCCACAGTTTACGCAACGTTACCAATATTATGGTAGATGTTTCAGTGTTCGACCTGAAAAGCTCCCATGTTTAAACTTATACCCATGTAAGAGACACGATAAACATTGGTGTCAAATATTGAAATAAGTATGAAAGCATTAGGACGATGACCTTAAGTATATTTTATAGTGTAACGAACAAAATAAGTAAATTGTTACAAACATCTAAACACTTTTAAAAACATTTATAACGCGTTTTATTTTATGTAATCAGTAGCAAACGCAAACGACCTGATGAAAAATAGTCATCGCTGCCCATAGATATGTGCAACACCAGAAGAGTCGCCCATAAATAGCCAACCTTTGAGTGTCCTGTTAACTCGCCTCTTGAAGAATCCCTTGTTATACTGCTCCAGAAACACCTGAGAGGAAAACTCATTTCACAGCTTGCAAGTTTGTGGCAAAACTGAGCATGATGCCCGTTTATTGTTGTGGAGGAGGTGCGATCATAGAAGCGTGACGATGGCACTAAATCAAAAGGTTCTACAGAACATACCTCATTATACAAAGGAAGGAACAAAGAGAGCCAAGGTTTTTTTAGAGATTATGTGTTACAGGCCGGTTGACAGTTCGGGGTATCTTTGGGATAATATACTGTCATCTAGTACTCATATTACAAGCCTTATTATTAAGCATACCATGGGACTAGTTTCATCATCATGATCATCATCATCATCATTTCAGTCATAGGACGTACACTGCTGGACACAGGCCTCCTCAATAGATTTCCACATGAGCCAGATAGAGGCGACCTGCATTCAGCGAGTCCCCGCAACCCAAGCACGTCGTCCGATCACCTTGCGCTTGCCGGTACGCGAGCTATGGAAAGGGCTATGCTCGGGATCTCTCTTCGAGATCGACTCAAGAGTTAGGAGTCTCATAGTCGAACCAAGGTCACTGACATAGCACACACGGTAAGCAAACTGAAATGGGACTAGATTATTTTGTGTAAAATTATCCCTCTAATATTTATTTATTATTCACTGTAGTTTAGTTTAAGTGTTTGAAAGATATGTGGGCTCGTGGTAGCACCGCCAACTCGCTACGTTCTCGAGTTTTGTTGCTGTTTGAGTTACCTCACCTGGTTAAATAGACCGCTGCTCTCATTTCGACAATGTCAATTCGTCACTCGCAGAATTAAATACAAACACAGTCGCCATTTTGAGGAAACGAGAACAGCCTGACAAGTAAATAATCACTCATTCAAAACGCTTTTGTTGCCTTCGTTATTGTCAGGAATGCCGACGTGTTTCTTAACAATTCTTTCTCATTTGTCTTTTTTGGACTTTGTGACAAATATGTCTCCTTGGCTCCGGCGGGGGTTGCTTTTCATCGTTTGTGGGTCACGACATTTTAAGGTCAATGTTCGGCGATGTGATATGAGAGAAGGATTTAAGTTTATTCCGTGGAAATCATTAGAGTAAGGCAACTTGTAAATCATGCTGAAAATGCTTGCAAGAGACACTAATAATTCACTAGGATCATCCTGAACCTTATTAAGCGTTATACTTCTAGAACCGTTAATTTTCGTGGAATATAAAACAAGAATAGGTAAGTAAAAAATTACGCTGGCAATTTTTTCCGTAAAAGCCGGGTTCCACAGACGTTACTACAAAAAATGCACTACAGATGAAAAAAAAATACAATGTGAAAAAGTGCACAAGCAAAAGAGCGTATCTTGATTGTACTTATGTCCTTTTGTTGAGAAGCGCGGTTTTCGGTGTAATTATTTTCATATTTTTTGGACATACCGTTCAATAGATAAGGGGGGGGGGGGGGGGGGGGCGAAATCTGGCATCATGACCTTCACGAGCGTCGGTCATGTGCAGTTGTGCACGAATGTGACTTGCAAAACCGAATTTAGTGTTGAAAATTTTGTTACATGGCGCACAATGCAACTCCCCTTTGTCGTTATACGAGTAGATATAGGAAGGTTTAGGGCGGAGCTTTCTGTTTAGGCGCTTTGCATCGAGGTCTTGCAATCGACGCTCCTCAAAATCAGTGACAGCCTCATGAACAGACCTCAGAGAGCTCAGAGATACTCCTCTCTGTTGTGCAAGCTCTTCCCAAGCCTCGCATGGGATGTGGTATAATGGCGTTTGATGAAGTAGACATAGTATAGAGTGCCCCCCTTGAAGTATTTTATTTTTGTTATTTACCAAAATAAGTAGCCGTTAATAATACTTCTATAATCCAAATTTGATCAATATACATCACGCAGTTTTTGAGTAAATGACGGACGGTCATGGACGAAACTATAAAGGTTCCGTTTTAGCTACAGAACCCTACACGCGCACAGTTTCCAAAAGCTACGATACCCTTATCGCACGCGCGAAGTCGCGGGAAAACTAAGTTTAGTCTAAACTCGCCAAGGATGCGCATCAGGATTTTTGTTTCCCTCTCAAATCACGCGTACTACAAACTCATCCCAAATTCCAACCAGGCGCCGGACCAATAGTTTCACCCCTACATTCCGATTAAACAGCAGTACGTGACGGCGCGTCATTTTTCGACGTGTAATGTTACAAATCGGCAGTGCCGAAACAGTGCGATGCCACGGAAATTAGATCGGTACTGGATTTCTGGCGAAATTGCCCACGTTTAAGGGTATTGTTCCTAAAAAATTGCTTGCACAACACGTGGATTCACACATGTTTGTTCTCAATCTCTAAACTAAATCATCTATATTTAGAAGTCTTAAGCCTGAGCAACAAGCTTTATATGCCGGAGGCTCAGAGCATGTAACGACTGGAGATCCCACCCGAATACATTCTCCTGGCATAATCGCGAAATCTCCGGTTACTTTATAGGTACGGTAAATTGTCAGTGTGTGGGTGTCTTTTATTAGCCGCTTTCTTTTAATGGTGTACGTTTGTACATATATAAATATTTCTGTAATCGTTTTACTAATAAGGCATTTAAAGATTTAGACTTTCCACGGGGTGGCCGTTTTTCGAACTAGTCGTTTTGATACTAAGCCATTCAGAGATGAAGACCGTCTGCTCGGTGGTCGTTTTGGCGGATCTATATCGGAATCGGAATGTATCGTTTGTCATACATAACGCATTTTTTTTACGAAACTATGAACTTTTCAGGATTGTTATAAAACACACCTAACCTAATCTATACGATGATCTTTTCAAAAATCCTGAAAAATTTACGGTTTCTGAAAAAAATGCGTTTTGGCAAATGATACATTAGGACAAACGATACAGTCATTAGGACAAAAGACATTAGGGATTCCGAAGGAGACCCCGTTTTGGCTACCATGTTATTTTGAGATATAGACTTTCTGCATTTGTAGTAGTTTTGCGATCTAGCCCTTATGCAGATCAGGCCACTTTTGAAAATCCAGTCGTTTTGATACCGACCCTTCGGGAATACAAGAGTATGTCAAATGACTTTTCTAGTAAACGACACATTCAAATTCAAATTCAAAATTGTTTATTTAAGACAACAGGGGTCCATCATTTTGTTAGTAAATTATTAAGAGCTAGGTTAATCACAATTATCATACTGATGTTAGCGACTACATTTACTAATTAACATAATAAACCTACTCAGAATGAGGGTTTATTAATGCAGACATCCGGGCAAGTTAAATATACCCAACCGTTTACCCCCACCCCCCCTAAAAACGCATGAAAAATTTGCTCGATAATGACACGGCTTGTCTTTTCCATTAAGGTGCGTCCACACTTGTATCATTTGCTCGTATCCGATCACCGTGCCGTAGCATGACTGCGTATCGCGCTGCTTGGACGCTTACTGTCGGCGCGCCGATAATGCCGCACTCTTCCGATACAAGTGTGTGATACGCGTAGCAAATGGATTTCGAGTGATCGGATCGGCGCAACGTCCAAACGCGTGATCGTGACACACAATCATGCTACGCGACGATGATCTGATACGGGCAAATGATACAAATGTGGACGCACCTTTAGTTACTAAAATGCTCTAAGGCCGGAGGTTGCATGCTGAAAATCTTCAAGTTGAGCCATTACCAATCACGTTGTTTTTATGCTTGACCTCAAATCAATTTTAAAATAAGTACACTCTTGTATTTTAAAATAACACTCGTTTTCATTTCTTTGATTATAACGTTGTAGAACATTTGAGTTCACTAATCTGTCCTGTTATAATATTTTTTTTCTCTTTGGTTTTCGCTACTATGCACTCATGTACTGTATAATTTAGTAGCTTTTGCCCGCGACTTCGTCCGCCTTAAATGCGTTTATCGCGGATAAGGGTATTTTTCCGGGATAAAAAGTAGCCTATATCCTACCCCGGGACTCAAACTATCTCCATACCAAATTTTATCCTAATCGGTGTAGCGGTTTAAGCGTGAAGAGGTAACAGACAGACAGAAAGACACACTTTCGCATTTATAATATTAGTATAGATAGTATGGATTCATAAGTTCAACACTTACAGTACATAACCAAGCACGCTGCATGATTGACTTAGTATACATATTTATACAAAAAAACATTAAGCGGTAATTGTGCTAGGCCTACACAATAGACTCCAAGTAGCCAGTGATTGAGTCGATGAGCCTGGACTCGGAGTTAGAAAATATATCCAGACCGGTGTCACTAGGTAACATGTCGTTGAGTAACGTTTGCGCGTGACGGAGTGAAGAGTGACTTCACACTCCCCTCCAGTCACTCAGAGTGGGAGTTGCTCCGCGTACGCGTTGCTGGGACCGCGAACAGCGACCGCCGGCGGGGCCGGAGGACGATAGTGGGATCCGGGTGTAAAATAATTTATATAGATTATTAGTATATAATGTATAAGTTTTTGACATTTCGTTCGTTTCACGGATGGACTGTCCTGTAATGATCTATGAATAATTAAAAACGATTTGAATATAAATTGTCCAGTACCCTAATATTTTGTCAGAAAGCACATCGCCTTAACTCAAAACTTTTTAAGACTATCGTACAACAAACGGTATTGGATTCCGCGAGCTGTGAACTGTCACAACTTGGATGAATAAACTAACTGGCAGACGTTTTTCTCAGTTATAAAAGAAATCTTCGAGGTATCTAAATTCCATGAAATCTGAGACTCCTTGTCACAATGGGAGGATTATTTTTGGAATAAATACGAACTGGATTGGAGACCTTCCAGGAATTTATGAAGCCCGCTTGGTACTTTTGATGAGAGTTCATTTATTTAACGCTAGGGTGGTTAATTAAGAGTGAGTAGGAATTTGTCATCAACATCATCAGACAAAAAAACCAGCCAAGTGCGAGTTGAACTTGCGCACCGAGGGTTTCCTACGAAATATACGCTACAAACGGCCGTATCTATGAAAATCCAGTGTTAGCGGAGCCACTCCTACGCAAAATGTACGCGTTGTCCGTAATTTTATATTAGTTATTGACATAGACAGACAGACATACAACTCTTCTGTCGTTAGTATTTGTTGTTATAGCGCCAGCAAAAATACATCATCTGTAAAAATTTCAACTGTCTAACTATCACGGTTCACGTGATACAGCCTGGTGACAGACGGACAGACAGACAGACGGACAACAGAGTCTTAGCAATGGGGTCCCGTTTTATCCTTTGGGTACGGAACCCTAAAAAACGTCCACTGTAAGACAAAGAACGGCACCATGACCGGTCCGGTCCGACATCCAGCGGACTCCAGGTATTGATTATGAACCGGTGTCGAAAGATCGCAAGAGCTATGTCTCCTCCTAGATAGAACTCTCGTGATCTTTCACCATCGGTCCATGAACGCTTCGCTTAGAGATAAATTTAAGGACATTAATATAATGACAGTGCATTGTCAATACATTTATGAGAATATTATGTATGTACATAAAAATATTACCGACTTTAAGAAGAACTGTGATATACATAATATTAATACTAGAAATAAGCATAAGCTCGCAGTGCCTGCTACTAGGCTCCAGAAAATAAGGAGATCATTCATGGGTAACTGTGTGAGATTTTATAATAAACTTCCTAGCAGCATAACTGAGTTGTCTATTGGTAAATTCAAAAATATTGTGAAACGAAAATTATTTTCTAAAGCTTATTATAGCACACAAGACTACATGAATGATGAAGCCGCGTGGGATTAATGTAAATTATAGCGTCATGTAGGTATATGAATAATTATTTTAAGGAATACCTAAGGTATTATTATTATTTTAATCTTAATAGTTTTATATACTCTGACATTTAGAATTTTATTCTAGACACATTCTAGATTATTTATTTTTTATTGACAATCCTTTTGGGATTTATCTTATTGATTATTTTAATTTTAAAAATGATGTTTTTATCAATAATATTACACTTAAGTTAAATGATCTGATTAGGTTTTTCTGGGTTTCCCTAATCCTTGCAGCAAATGTTGGATCATATTGTATTTCTCCCAGCAAAAATTCACTCTCATGTAACTGACATTTCGAAAGTGCTAGTAACTAGGCCTACTTGAATAAAGAATATTTTGATTTGATTTGAACGTATTCGTTATTCCAGTTTTCTATTAAGGCCGTCATGAGACAATCAACCCGTGAGACAACCTTACCCGGTCCTACGAGCGTATAATAAGCCCGTTTCTAATTATTCGGTACTTAATAAGGTGACAGTGTGCCGTTGTTGCTAATTCCGTCGTTGAATTAACTCGCACTATCGCAATAAGGCGTCACGCGGACACTACGACTGTTAATAAGATTGCGGGCACTTCGAGCGACACGACACCATAGCGACACGACATAACTAATTCAAAGTTAGCGCAACAAGGCGTCACGGAAACACCAAGACTGTTAATAAGATTGCACGCACTAAGTGCAACATTGACACGATAACGTCACGACACAACATAACTGAAATGATATTTGAAAGGTAGTGAAATTTATTTTCTTGAAAGATTATGGAACACTTGATCAGGGTGTTACAATTTTTTGGAAGCACATAATCTACCCATTAGAGAATGCGATAGTGAGTTTCATTGACATAATTTGACACGAGGCTAGTACATAAAATAAAACATAACTTTAATCTTTCCACTCTTTCATTTCTGAATCTTCTTTTCAATTTGAGTTGGATTATTTTTGATAATTATTAATTGATTCATTTAATGTTCCGGCGTCCACCTGAGAAGCCACCAAGTCGGCAAGTGTGCCTTCCCGGGTAGACGCCGGACCGTCAAAATTTCCTGCATCTCCTGATGATGCCCTGTAGAGAGGCAAAACACGTGTCGCGGATTATACTGTCTGGTGGTTGTTTGTTGTATATGCATACGTATTTGTTGTGAGAACTGCATGAAAATATGCGCACGGGAGCACAATTTACTATCACATCTAACCAAGACACATTTCACGGAAAAGCAAAGCAACTATAATCCATTAATCTTATATGGAATTCCGCAACGTAACACCTACATTTTTCAATTACTTTTGTGTGAAATCGTGAGGTATAAAGAACCCCCAGTATCATTACGCTGCCGGCAATTATCGCGGCCAGCGCCGGCTTTCGGGAATGGCCTGCTTGGAAAAATCACCATCCTGTTCCCAGAGTAGCTATAAAGGATTTACAAGTGCCTGTGAGCAAAACTAATGAAACAAAGTTTTTTTTTCAGGACCATCAACAATACGACTCAGAAGGTGTTACAATATTTTGGTATAACGTAATCAAGGCCTTACTATTCTTCATTATGCATATTTAGTCGTTCAGTTTTTGAGCGAAAATATCCATGATCGACCAATGAAGCTATTAGTGTCCTGCAATAGCTTAACATCATAAAGCTAAACTAGTACATGGCGGATATGTCAAACTCAATTTTGCATTTTTTTTTTTCATGCAGTATCTTCAAGCCGCCCACTTTTACCACCCATTAGTAATTGGTTGTCACATGACGGCCATTACAGAAAACTGAAAGAACTTCAAAGTTCATTGACCGGTGTTCAAATAGCGCTCGGCAGATATAGCTCACGCGATCTTTCGACACCGCTTTATTGTCAATTATGGCCGCTGTGACGACTGACCCATGACACAATTTTAGATTTTCCTCTTTTAGATTCGATCTCAGTTATAATAACCGTGTGCCCTATGGATTAAAATCGCAAAACCAGTCGTGGACGAGACCCAGACTTCATCTTAATTGTGAACATGAGTTAATTTTTGTTACAATGTCGATGAATTAGTTTCTCATAACGAAAATATAGGATTAAAGGGAATTGAGCATAAGAAACGTCAGGAATGCCAGTCAGTCAGGCAATATCTGCCGTCAAAACATCCTATACAAAATGGGCATATGCTGTGTGTGACATCATTCATTAATAGCGGGCAGTAAAGCGGTACTAAACCCAGTTTTAATTTTGGGCTGTGAAAAACTGCATTTCAGTGCATAGTTAATGTGAAAAAAATTGGATAGTAGCTTTTAATTTATTATTGAATGATTAAAACAAGAAGATGTAAGATTATTGTGATTTTTTTATGAAATATTCAATATAGTATAACCTCTATGTGTGATCAAGGAAACTGTGTGGATGCTAATGAAAGTTATGCTATATTGATTAGCTAAGCTTCGTTATATTAAGTTAAAATAGATCTAATTTGGCCACTCATTTGTCTCTCTAAAACACCGATCGCTCTCTGAGAAATCTGTCACACAATACGTAACTAGCCCTAGCACAGGCCCCGGTCTATTTGGGCTGTTAGTGCAGACTATGTCATTAAATCTGAGGGCACGGCAGTGCCCCCGCCAAGTCGAGCAAAACAAAGGCACGCCGTACCATCTTTTCTCGAAGCCATTCACGTCATTTTCGACCCCCTGTAATTTATTTGCTGATAAAGCTAGAAGCCTGAATTTTCAGTAACCAAGAGGGCATAATACACCCTAGGTAAATTCTAAATTACAGTCAATTATAACTTATACTTAAAGATTTATTGCAAGTCAAAGTTCCTTAATTTTGTCACTCACTGACTCACCGATCATAGAAATTCTAAGGTACTTCTAGCAGATTTACAAGGTTCAAATTTTGAACCCTATTAGTGTTTAGTCTGTAAGGCACCAGCAAAACTTAAACATTCTGCTATTTCAGTCTTGTATTCCAGATATAACAGCCGTATAAGTCAATTTGTGATTTCATAGAAATGTATGCGATTACAAAGTTACATTTGCACCTCAGATAAACAATACAAGTTTTCGTTACTTAAAAGCGAAATAAAGGAGGGGGAAGGAAGAGGGTAATGAAGGGGGGAAAGAGAAGGGTAAGGAGGGGGAGAGCAGGAGAGGATGGTGGAAAGAAGGGGGAAATGGGGAGGTGGAAGAATGGGGTAGCGGAGGGACGGGAGGAAAGGAGGGGGAACAAAGGGGGAAGAAAGAGGAAGGTGGAGAACGGAGAAGATTAAAGGATGGTAAGGGGTGAGTGGAAAGGGGGGAAAGGAGAAGAGAGGGGAAGGGAGGTAGATAAAAGACAAGAAAGAAAAGGCAAGATACCAAATACCAGTAATAAGATATCAGATATAAGATATACCCGAAAAGAAAAAAAGAAGGACTGCCTACAATAAACTATGAGATTCCATCAAAAACATAACATGTAAAAAAAATTGCCAAGTCTCGCAATCTTTTCTACCACAAAAAGTTGTGAGATATTATAACCAAGTCGGATAATTTATTTAGTAGTACCTATCCAGGGAAGGATCAATCCCACACCTTTGTCATTCATAAATGTTCACCGAACTAACAACATGTCATTTTGACGGTTAATTTATTCAGTAGTACCTATCTATGTGAGCATCTATCCAACACCTTTGTCATTCATAAATGTTCATCGAATTAGTTAACTAGCAACATGTTATTGTGACCGTTATAGTGACCGTATCAATATTACACATCTTCATCTTTTAATGAATAAAATGACTTGGCTATCGCACGGCAACATGAAGTCTTCTTTCGGGCCAAGTTTACGTTCTGAGCGCTAATAAAATTAGGTAAGGTTTGCTGCATGTAGTTTAGTGTCGTGTGCGATTGGCCAAGTCGTTTTATTTATTAAAAATATGAAGATGTGTTATATTGATACTTGTTTGAAAATAAATAAATAAATATATTTTTATTTCTTTATTCATACAGAAAAAAAAAGATACATTTTCATCATAGCACCGGAAAAAATCATAGAAGATTTAACTGCCGCTGTGTTCGCTCATTTAAATATTAATAAAATTTTAGTAGACAGGCTAAGGCAAACGCCCCAGCGTTCGATACTGATCCCATTGCTGACAATATTAAAAACCGGCGAAGTGCGAGTCAGACTCGCGCACCGAGGGTTCCGTGCAAATGTTCACTTACTCTTACTTTATTACCCGGTACCGGTTGAGTTAAGTTTGCACCTGATATCTATGGCATTGCATACAAATGAGGTGCAAACTTAACGCAACGGGGTTGTTCAAATAGGTTTTGCTAGTTAGAGACATGGCTATAATTTTCGTGTAATATTTATGTTTATTTATACTATATGTGAAAATTTCAAAATTTTCGTTTGGTAAACTTTGGCGATAAAAGGGGGGAATGGTGTTTTTTTTTCACATTTTCCTTAATAAAACAAAAACTAATGACAATAAAAAAAATTAAAAAAATATTTCATGAATGTTCATGTCAAGCTCACACATATGATACCCTATTTGACCCAGTAGCTAGACTTTTAATTTTTATCCCCCTCATATTCGTCGTTTTTTTTTTAAATTAAAATATCTTTTAAAATATTTCCTGCGCAATAATACATGTGGGCTGACCATGTTTATAAATATTTCAAATTTCGAAAAATTTGCATAAGTAGTTTTTGAGATATGGCGCTTTAATAGTCGGACAGACAGTCAGACAGAGTCGCACCATAAGGGTTCCTTTTGTATTTTTTTGGTACGGAACCCTAAAAACAGTAAATATTGTGGATTTAAATTTTACTGTGATAAAGTGTTGTTTTCGAACCTGTACACTCTTAGATACAGTAATGACAATTTCTTTCTTTATGCTAGTTCGCCATTTGCCTATCTTTACTTCCATTTGCGCCGCATTTGGAGTGTCTTCGGTTCCCATAGCGGTTTTATCACTTGCTTCGTAACCGGTTCGCAGGTCTGATAGGACTTTTCGAATAGCTACAGGTTTTGCTTTTTAATTACTAGATAAGTGTGAGCTAGGAATGAATACGAAATCGTTTGTTTTTATGTGTGATAATTATATAATATAATCTTGTCTATACTGTTACAAAGTTGTAACACAGAAATGTCTGTACATTGAAGATATTTAGAAAAAAAATTTTTAGATTATTTGGAGGTCACTGAATTGTTTTTTTTTTAATGTTTTGTATGTTCGTATGTGTCATGGTGGCTTCACATTTTTGGTACACGGGTAGCTGGACATCCACAGATGGTTATAGGATACTTTTTACCAAACTACGCTGAAGAAAAAAGGGCGTTATGACTTTTTCTCCTCCGCGAACAAAGTTGCTGGCACCTTTTAGTAATATTATAAAGTTGCATAAATTTAATTTCTCACATTGAAGACATTAAATAAAAGAAATACGGATTATTTGAAGGTCACTGATTCCAGAAATGTATTTTTTAACTGACTTCAAAAAAGGAGGAGGTTCTCAATTCGAACTATTTTTTTTTGTATGTATATTACTCGATATCTCCGAGAACCGTGAACCGATTTTCATTTTTTTTAATCGAAAGGGTAAAACTCCGAGTTGGTCCCGTTGGCACTAAGTCGGGATCTGATGATGGAATCTTGGAGAAATCGAGGGAACTCTTCAAATGTTATAGGGACATGTACGGCGCTTTTGGTAATTTATTGATAAAGTCAAGAATTTACATTCAGTAAATAGGATTTGGTGTAAGGATACTGATGATGAACACCACAGATGGCCACTAGAACTTTACTTCTAAACGGCTAGAGTTTCGAAGGTAGCGATTAGATGTGCCGATTCGGATAGTTAAATTACTTGGAGGAAACAAATGTACATGGTGCTATTGAATACGGTACCATAAAACTGGTCTGATGCTGGAACCGGAAAGTACCCTACAGAACACGGTAACCAAACAACGTAACCGAGTCGCGTTTGGTGTTACTGGAATTGTCCTGACAAGCATTCTGAGTACAGAAGACTTATTTTTTAATCGACTTCTTAATCGATATTTATTACATAATAACAGTACAATATCTACATAACAGTTCTGGTGCTTAGACGAAAGTATTACAATTTAACACGTACCTAATTATTATAAACAAAGATCAGAAACAAATGAAAAATTTTTTCGACGATACTGGACTTGAACCAGTGCCTTGAGCCAGACCGGGGCAGCACGCTCTACCATCTGAGCTAATCGAAAAAAGTACGTACCTAATTATGTTTTATTTATTTACAATAATTATTTATGCTTCTGGGTTAATTATAGAAGGCATCTCCTTAATAATAATACCTATGTCACCTATGTTATATTTATATAATGTTTCAATATTTAACAATAATGTTTTATACGCGAAATGTTATGTACCTACACTAAAGATATAATATCCTACCGACTACTTTTGTTTATTTATCGATAATATTGTACACGTGAATCAAATATTATGTACGTACGCTAAATTATTACTTACCTAAAAGATGCATTTACAATAATTACATAACAGTTCGATTATTTACCTATAAGAGATATTTACAATATTTTTTTTATTAATTATATATTACAGTTCCGATTGCTTAGGCGAAAGTATTACAATTTATCATTTAGTAAGTGTAAATTGGTGAAGTGGAACTGATGAAGATGACCACAGAATGCCATCGGAACTCCTCAATGATAAATGATTTACGGGTGGCGATAAGATATCTTGATTAATTTAGCTAAGCAACTTCATAGTCACAAACTTAAATGTTCCTGATGAGAATGGTACCATAGAATTGATTTGATGATGGAGCCGGAAGGCAGGCACCAGATCTATGTAATAAAATAATGTATCCTGGCCGTGTTTGGGCTTGTTCGAATCGTCACGAGATACACTTTTAAGTAACGAGTAACTAAAAAGTGTAAAATAAATAAACTTTTTAACAAAAAAATAAAACCGACTCCAAAAAAAAACTAAAAAGTAAAAAAATAACGCCATAATTCAGTTTCTTCAATTTACTTACTAGTAACCGTTTGTATACTCAATCAATGTTATTTTGGGGTCGGTGCCATCGTGTCACAACTAAAATCGTCAATTTTCAATATTTTACACATTCTTTATATGGCACCGACGCCAAAATAAGATTAATTGTAGATACTGTATATATTGGGTATACAAAGGGTTACTTGTAAGTAAATTGAAGAAACTGAATTATTGCGTTATTTTTTTACTTTTAAGTTTTTTTTTGGAGTCACGACAAAGCGGCTATAAACGGATTTCAACTATTTTTGGAACACGAACAGCATCGCCTTTGTACTTATATCTTTTACGTTAATTGTATTTATATTTGGCTATTAAATGCAATAAAGTGTTTACATTCACAGCCACCTTCTACCATCGCACCGCTCGCCATTGGCGGGATATTCATCCACACACCTTGGAACCAAAATGGTCGCGCACCGTGCGGTATCAAAGGAATTTTCTACCGCGCACACTCCGAATGTGGAATGACCTACCTGCCGCGGTTCTTCAAGAGGGGAGTGAATAGGTTCTTAAAGGTGCGTCCACACTTGTATCATTTCCTCGTATCCGATCACCGTGCCGTGGCATGACTGCGTATCGCGCTGCTTGGACGCTCACTGTCGGCGCGCCGATCATGCCGTACTCGTCCGATATAAGTGTGTGATACCCGTAGCAACTTGGATTTCCAGCGATCGGATCGGCGCAACGTCCAAACGCGTGATCGTGAAACGCGATCATGCCACGCGACGATGATCTGATACGGGCAAATGATACAAATGTGGACGCACCTTAAAGGGTCGGCAGCATGCATCGTAATGCCCCTGGCGTTGCACGCGTTCATAGGCTGCGGTGACTGCTTAACATCAGGCAGGCCGTACGCTTGTTTGCCACCTTAGTAGTATAAAAAAAAAGTATGTACAGTCGCCATCAGAAGTATCGCAGCAAACAAGGTGCTCCCAAGTATCTGAGCACCACTCTTTTGTCTAAGTTTCGGCCCGCGGGCCCTTCTTATCCGGCCCGCGGAAAGAAAGCGGGAGAACCCAGAGTTCGGCCCGCGATATCGGCGTTATCGAGTACCACCTGAAGACTAAGACTACTTAACTAATATATTACCAATAATGCATACCTCGTGACCAGCCATGAAACCAAAGTCTTGGCCCACACGACTTTATATTAAGTGCAGCCCTTGAGTCAAAAAGTTAGAAGACCCCTGGTCTAAGCGTTAGTGCATGTTCAGATGTTTGTGAACACCCGGATATATGTACAGATATATTTGATGGCGACTGTACATATTGTACATATCAGAAATGGCCTTATTACTTTTTAACCCCCAACAAAAAAAGTGGGGTGTTATAAGTTTAACTTGTCTGTGTATCTGTGTATTTTTTGTGGCACTGTAGCGCCCATACGGATGGACCGATTTGAGTGTGGTTTTTTACGTGTCATAGATAATTTTAACCCAAGTGATCTTAGCTTTGTTTGATGAAAATCGGAGCAGTCGTTTTTAAGATATTCAGCTTTGACCGGATCTCAGCCAATATTGAAGCTATGTAGGAACTCCAAATTTTGTTGTTATATTCATTTGTGTCTCGAGGTTTTCAATTTTTTTTATTTTCTATAGTTATCTATGATAAACTGAACCATCATAGGCCATACTGTTTGAAATTTTGAACAAACCGACAATACTTAGACATTACACTATTAGTGAGAATTGCCAGACACAAACCTATAGATAACATAAATAGCGACACCCCAAATGACTATTAATGCAAATACGCTTGGATCCGTCGACACAGTGTACTTAGTGGGGACACGCGGCTCTGCAACGGAGAGCATTGGTCTAAGAATTTAGGATACCCAGGCAACATGGACAGGATTTGTTTCAAGATAAATGGGGAGCCGCATTCAGGTATTTGTAATTTCATTTTTATAACAAATAGCATATTTTTACTATTTGTTTGTATCATCCGTTCCACTTTTCGAGATCAGTCAGTTTTTAAGTTTCATGGCTTATGTTCATTAGCACCATTTTGCCAGCGTCAGGATTCAAAAGCCAGGGTTCGGTTTTATATTAAAAATAATAAAATAATGAGTTGATCCACACCGATTTATCTCGCCCATCCAAGATTTACAACAATAATCATATTTTCCGAGATGTATGTGAGCGAGAGTGACGTATACGCCACGAGCATACGAAAAGAGCGTATTCCCACCAAAGGCCGGCAACGCACTTGTGACTCCTCCAGTGTTGCAGGTGTCTATGGGCGACGGTGATCGCTTATACCATCAGACGATCCGTCTGCTCATTACCCCCTATAACATAAAAAATCAACATTACAATATTTTTAAAGATTGTTTATACACAAGCCCATCCAGATAACATAACTAGTCACACTCCAAATAACTATTAATGCAAATACGCTCGCGGAATAGTCCGACATACTGTTCTTATTTATTAGTAGAGGCACGCGGCGCTGCAAGGGAGCGCATTGTTTTAGGATATCGGATATTCAAGCAACATGGACAGGATTTGTTTTAAGATAAATCGGGAAACTCATTCAGGTACTTGTAAGTTCAAATTATTATAAAAAACATATTTTGTGATTTAGAAAGAAAATCGTCTCTTCATTTATCACGTTCCCTGTATGAGTGCCACCAAGTTACTCACGCCACTCCTTATCAGGAGTCCGTGTTTCCACTGTGGAGTCACGTCTTGTCCTTATACTGGCTGTGCAGTCGGACTTGTGACATTGTCAGATCGTCTTATATGAGGACAGTGAATGTGTTAAGACCATATCCTTTAAAACAAGCGAGCTTTCTACCTGTTTCTGTGCTAGGCTGGTTGGTAACGTGCCTGTATTTTCCTGACAGTGGGATGTGAGGTCAGCTCAGACGTGTCTCTGCTGGAGTACCTGCGCGTGGGCAGCGAGATGCGCGGCACCAAGTACATGTGCCGCGAGGGCGGCTGCGGCGCCTGCGTCGTCGCCGCCGCGCGCCCCGGCGCGCCCCCATACGCTGTCAACTCCGTCAGTATCCTAGAATAACATTGAAACCCCTTTCTTAGAGTCATTGCAGTAACCAATGACTAAGAAAATTATAAATCTATAAACAAATGAGAAAAATAATATGTTTCCCAAACTGTTTAGATTCACAAAAAAATATTAAATTTTCCAATCTTAGTTTCTTTGGAAAACCAAAAAATCCGAGAATTTCTATAAAACAAACATTGCCTAACCTATTGGGTCCTACGCTTTTAAATAGTTATTTTTTCATGTTCGGAGAGAAGTGTGGGTTTAGAAATTAAGAGAAATGGGAAACATTGTTTAACGAAATTCCTTTCGCCTTCCAGTCCACGTAGGATGAAGCGTTGGATTACGGTGCATTACACCCAGAACCACACCTTGATCTTTTTGTTCGATATGAGCGGTTATATTTGTTACGTGTAGCTTATCTTGGGTCCTCCCATTTTACTCTGTACTCCGATATTTTTATACTTAACTGGATCAACTACCAATCACCAGGTGCTGTCAGATGATGAAATTGAGACACAGGGGTAACGTACGGAAAATAGTGCCAAATTCACGTTTATAATATTTACAACATGGATTAGTCCTTCAACGACCTACATTATTAGCTCCCAGTAAAGACGATTGCCCAGCTCAGTATATACAGCAGTTGAAGTTATCTGGGTGCCGATAACGATAATGATGATTATGATGATGAAAAGCTATCACGCGCGTTTAAAATACTTTAAAATAAGATCGTTGTCAGATAGAAGGCGCATGATAGATTTAATTTTCTTAAAAATAATTGTCACCGGAAGCCCAAATTGTCCTGACTTACCGAGGAAAATTAATTTCCTGGTACCGTATAAATTGCCCAGGCCCGGTAATATCAAACTGTTTGGCTCAACCAACTGTCGCACTAACCTTAAACGACAGTCCTCTATCGCGGATGTGTGCTATATATAATGATTATCAACATTGCATTGATCTCAATGCATCTACCCTCTCGTGCATTAAAGCCACACTTGTTAGTAGGAAATAAGGCAAAGCAATAAATGAAACAAATGTTTATAAATAATTTAGGCTTAGTTAATAACGGTATACAACTTAAGTTTAGCTAAAGTTATTAGTTAAGGTGGAGTAAGTAACAAAAAATAGTTATAGTTAAATTTTACTGCTAATTCGTGCATGCTGTGTCCTTCTGTAAGTAATAAGATGCTTAGTCTTAAGCTGTAAATGTAAATTATAACACATGTAAAAGTATGCTTATTGTTGAAGGTCCAAATAAATAAATAAATAAATAACTAAATAAAAAACACTTGTCTTTAACTACTCCGCTTCTCCCAAGCTCCTCCATTTATCGGTAGCAGCATCAGGTCATCTGTATTATTTCGAAAGGCATCATTCTAAGCACCGTTATGGTTTTCTACAGTGCCTCGTGTCCGTGACATCATGTCAAGATTGGGAGATCACCACTATAGAAGGTATTGGAAACCGTCTGATGGGCTACCATCCGCTCCAAACGACCCTCGCTAAGTCCAATGGCAGCCAGTGCGGGTACTGCTCGCCAGGCTGGGTCATGGCCATGTACAGGTAATTTTAGGACTGTTGATAAGCCATTTAATTAACCATATAGGGGGCGATATACTATAAAAACACATGTAACGGCTATAGCAGCTACGTTAACAAAACATATACATACAGGTTGGAAAAGAGTATACCGACAGACTTTAACCATCAAGTTCAGTGCCTTATTGGAGTACATTGGTATAGCAATCAGTTACAAAAATAAAACTTAAATACACATGTATATATATATAAATTTGCGTGTAAAGTACTGTTATCACTCAGTTTTTACTCACATCAGTTAAAGCTGTGTGATAACAGTACTATATCCGACACGAATTACCCTCAATAAAAAAAAAACGAATACCCAACGTATTGTTGACGACCGGTTTGGCTCAGTGGGAGTAACGTTGCCTGCGAAGCTGAGATCCTGGGTTCAAATCCCGGTAAGGGTAAATATTTGTGTGATGAGCATAAATATTTGTTCCTAAGTCTTGGATGTCTTCTATGTATATAAGTAATATATCTATTAAATATATCGTCGTCTAGTACCCATAACACAAGCCTTATTGAGCTTACCATGGGGCTAGTTCGATTTGTATAAAATTGTCCCGTAATATTTATTTATTTTTTATTTTATTGTAAAACTTAATACAAACTAGCCAAAAAGAATGCAGCAACTGCTTCTGTGTATAAAAGTATTAAATAAGTGGCTACACACATGAATTTATAAAAAGCTAGTTATAAAATAATTAATATCTCAAAAATTACGCTTTTTCGGACTACATTTTATACCACTTTAAATGCTCCAATTGGGCTCTACATTCAATCGTTAAAGTCTGTCGGTATACTCGTTCCCACCCTGCATAGGTCTAGAAAACACTGTTAATAGAGAAACCAAGTTATGAAATACCTATTATTATAATCAAAACTTGACTTTCTAGCATTCTTAGAAATATCAAAATAATCTAAATCCCAAACCAAACCTGAGAATCTCCAGTGGTGGGATTTCCCAAAGAAAACTTAAATTTGTGTCACATTTTATGCTTTGAAATCATACGAGTACACTATTCCGGTACAACAGTGTGTCCTATATCTGAATTTATTGATACCGAATTTGATCATTCTATTTTCAGTCTGTTACAAAATAAAAAAAGTCTGACAATGTTGGAGATTGAGAAGTCTTTCGGAAGCAACATCTGCAGATGCACGGGATACAGGCCGATTTTAGAAGCTTTTAAGAAGTTTGCCAGCGATGCTCCTAAACCAAACAATGTTCTGGATATAGAAGACCTTTATATTTGCAACAAAACTGGGGATAGCTGTGACAAAAGTAAATGTCACGCAGGAGATTGGTGCCTCGTTACAACTGATGACGTATCAGAGCCGAAAAGGATTGAACTTGAGCTAAAAGACTGTCGGCTTTGGTTCAAAGTATATCAAATCAGTGACATCTTTGAAATACTGCGTGCGGAAGGCGACGATGATTATATGTTGGTTGCAGGAAATACTGCTAAAGGTGATGTCTAATATTTATACAGAATAGAAACGATAACTTCTAAAGATATTTATATCATTTTAACCAATAAAGTACCGCGACAATCAGACAGATTTAGATTACAGTAAAAGTCCATTCCGATACCCTAATTATCAGCGCATTTGATCGCTGCTCTTTCAGCATTGGAATAGACTGGAACATGTCTAGCTCTACTCGGCGCTTACGATGTGAGTAATCGTTACTGTATTTAACATATATATTTGTAATTTTTAATATTTTCAGGAGTTTATCCGATTGATGAATACCCTAGAGTATTAATTGACATAAGTAGTATAAAAGAAGACCTAAAAGGATTTTCGTTGGACCAAAATTTAATTGTTGGCGCTGGTTCAACATTATCTGAAACTATAGACATTTTTGAAAAAGTGATGACTGTTGAAAGCTACTTCGAATATCTTGAGAAATTTGTTCAACATTTGAATTCCGTAGCACACATTCCTGTGAGAAATGTAAGAAAGAACCAATCATATATTTCTTGTAATGTTTCAACATATTTTGTATGGAATATAATGACTTTTAATCACATGTTTTAGATAGGGACGATTGCAGGCAATCTGATGATCAAACATCAGTACAATGAATTCCAATCAGACATTTTTGTTCTACTTGAAACTGTTGGTGCTGTACTAACTATTGGTAACTGTCACTTAAGTAATAATTTATACTATCAATAAAATATCGAATACACATTTTTCAAAATATTATATATACAATCGTTGTTTTCAGTGGATTCATCTTTTACTAAAGTGAGGGTGAGCTTGCCAGCATTTTTAAAGATTAACATGAGGGGTAAACTTATTTTAAACATATTGCTTCCTCCTTTATGTAACGAATATCACGTCATTACTTATAAGGTAAACTGGTATATATTTAAAGTCTTTTCCAGTATTATTGGTGAACTGAAAATGAGTAAAACTGCGCTAATAATTTCAGATAATGCCTCGTTCTAGTAATGCCCATGCTATTGTGAATGCCGGATTCTGCTATAGACTTTCCAATAACAACTACACCGTTCGCGAAGTGAGACTGGTGTATGGAGGCCTTTCATCATTTTTCGTGCATGCTGCGGCCACTGAAGATTTTCTCGCTGGAAAGAAATTGTTCACAAATGAAACTTTGCAGGGAGCTATCGAAGTTTTAGAACACGAGTTGGTTGTGACGGAAAATCCCCCAAATCCTTCAGTGGAGTATAGAAAAGCTCTTGCTGTTTCATTGTTTTATAAGGTAAAGTGAGTTAATGTTGTAAATACGGCAATGTTTTGAACTGATTTTTAATTTTAATGTTATGGTCCATCCCCTGAATTTTTATTTCTTTTCCCAGAGTCTCCTCTCTATCTGTCCCGCGAACATTCTACGCACGCGGTTTCGCTCAGGCCGCGCAGTCCTGAGTAATGCTCGTCCCGTGTCTGAGGCTCGGCAACTTTTCGACACAGACCCTGCGGTGTGGCCGCTCAACCAGCCCATAGAGAAAGTCGAGGCCTTGGTAAGGATGCGTTTTTCGATATAATTAATGGCAAACAGCCAGCCTGACTTCGCCGTTTTACTTTTAAAGCATCACGAGTTGATTTTACTTTGGCCAATTGTATAGTTACAACACTTGTTATGTCAGAAATAATCATTTTAATACAGTATAATGATATTTATGATAATGTGGACGTGGGGGCAGTAGTTGCGGTGGCATTTTGACTTAGTTTGCCTATAACCTGTTTTTTAGATTCAATGTGCGGGCGAGACTATATATTCAGAAGACCTGCCTGCATTTCCTCGAGAAGTATTTGGTGCTTTTGTATTGAGTACCGTACCACTAGGTGACATAGTTTCAATTGACGCAAGCACAGCACTAGTAAGTAATTTAATGCTTTTCTTCATTGTATGTCACGAATATTTAGACACGTGACGTAAATCTCTGTTAAAATCACACGATAATTTGCAGAACCAACCTGGCGTAGTAGCATTCTATGTAGCTAAAGACATTCCTGGAATCAATTCCTCCGTTCCAGGAGATTTGCCTTTCAATACAACCACTGAAGAATTATTCTGTAATGGCAAGGTGAAATACTATAGTCAAGTCATTGGTGTTATAGTAGCAGAAACCAGACACATTGCAGAAACAGCAACAAAACTTGTGCATGTCAAATACGCTAACATTAAAACTCCTGTAGTGAATATCAAAATAGCTAAAACAGACGAAGATCGTGTAACAATGTTCCATAGTGTTGAAGCTACAGATAAAGGTACAGATATTTTTAAAGTGGTAGAAGGAGGCGATATAATTTATGGACAGTATCACATGTGTATGGAAACGCTGGCGTGTGTGGCTCGACCCACCGAGGAAGGGATAGAATTACACGCAACGACGCAGTGGATGAATGGAGTTCAAGTTGCTATATCTCGTGCTCTCAAAATACCGGAACACAAGTAAGTTTTATCTGTAATATAGATTTTGTGGTTGACCACAATAATGACGATAATGTGCGATGTAATAACAATGAGACGGACATGAAGATTTGTCACCTGTATTTAGAGTAGGTATCTCATAAAACTAATAGTCAATCATATTTCATTTTTTTATGCAGGATTGACATCTACGTTCGTCGGTTGGGTGGTGCCTTCGGCTTTAAGATCACGCGCGCATCACAAGTGGCGGTGGCGTGCGCGTTGGTCACCGCCAAGCTGAATCGACCCTGTCGGATCCTGCTGCCCCTGACCACTAACACCAAAGCCATGGGCAAGAGGCTTCCCACCGCCACTAACTTTGAGGTTTTCACACAGTGTTTTTTTTTACTAAGGCTTAGAATTATTTATGAGAACGGTGAAGTAATCTTCTTGGATATTTAAACATGAATTGTCTTATATACTCCTATACGGATGACGACTTTCGTGTAAATTCTACGTTTCTAGACTAATTGGCTGTAAGCTTATTATTATTTTATATTTCTAGGCAGGTGTTGATAATATGGGAAAGATTCAATATATGAACCACCATCTGTACAGTGATAATGGATACATCGTGAATGAAGCACTTTCATCGTTAGGAAACGACACATTCAACAACTGCTATGACAAGTCCAGATGGAATTACAACGCATACAATGTCACAACTGACACAGCTAGTAACTCATGGTTCCGAGCACCGGGTTAGTAAGATAAGAAATCAAGTAATAAGGTTTTTAAAAACATTGTCAATTCTTAATAAAATATTTAATGTTGTTATTTATCAGGCACATTTGAGACCATCGCAACGGCGGAGTTTGCTATGGAACGTATTGCATGTGAATTATCGTTAGATCCCTTGGAGGTCCGCCTCACCAATTTAGCCAGCGATTACAATGATCTAAAAGAAATGATTGATAATTTAAAAACCAGTGCTCAATATGCAGAGCGAAAAGCAGCTACCGATAGGTTTAATGCAGATAATAGATGGAAGAAGCGAGGTCTCAGATTCTCTCTTTTGCGCTGGCAGCCGACTGGCGGCCTATACTTGGATGTAAACATGTCTGTATATCTTGATGACGGGACTGTAGCCATAACTCACGGCGGTATTGAAATGGGACAAGGAGTCAATACTAAAGCGGTTCAAGTTTGTGCATATCTGCTTAAAATACCGATTGAAAAGGTCCAAATAAAAGCTAACACCACAATTAATGCACCAAATGGCTTCGCTTCTGGTGGTAGTCAAACTTCAATCAATGTTACTATAGGAGTTCAAAAGTGTTGTGAGCAACTTCTAGAAAGATTGGAGCCAGTTCGAGCTAAGTTGGACAATCCAACGTGGGAGGAGCTAATACGTCAAGCATTTGAAGACGACATAGACTTACAGACACATGGGTTCATCAATATGTCAGATTCACAGAGTTTCCCTGTGTTTGGAGTGGCGCTAGCGGAAGTGGAGGTCGACGTTCTGACAGGAGAGTGGCAGCTGCTGAGGGTTGACTTGTTACAAGACGTCGGTTTAAGCGTTAGCCCGGAAATTGATATTGGTCAGGTAATAATAGCCTTAGTAATTAATTTAATCAAATAAGAAAGAAAATAAATATTGGAAAGTGTAACCATAGTGTAAACGACGGATTGGTACAATCGCATGTAGAAGTCTAAGTTCGATTACATGTTACATCAATTTGTCAAAATCATTGGCCTACCAACTAACAACATAAATCGAAATGAAAGACAACAATTATACAGTCAACATCAATCTGTTTAAAAAACCAGCAACGTACAATAATTACAAAGTAAAAGAGAAATTATTGAATTTGTCATTTTCAATTTCGGCATTTGAGGAAACTCGACACAAAAAGATGAAGAAATGTCGGCATTTTAAAATAACTGATCATTACTTGCTCCAGTAAATATTTCCTAAGCCAATTTGTTTTTTTACAACCACTTCATCCTCAGGTGGAAGGTGCCTTCGTCATGGGATTGGGCTGCTGGACGTTGGAGCAGCTGGTTTACTCCCGCCAGGGGGAGCTGCTGACCGACCGCACGTGGGACTACTGGGTGCCGCTGGCCAGAGACATCCCGAGGGACTTCCGCGTCTACTTCAGAAAGAACTCGTACTCCGCAAAACGCGTCTTCGGAGCTAAGTGTAAGTTGCAAAAAGATTAAATTAATCTTGTTAATTTCTTCGTTTAGTCTTCTTTAGTTTTAGTCTTGAGAGACATTTTAAAGACTTGCTACGTCTTACATCCCACTATTCGGACATTGCAGTTAACAAAATTGACTCTCATATCTCCTATATTTAGCCATTGGCTAAGAAGATCAGTTGGGATCGCAATGCCTAAATGCTGCCCGTTGCGTTGAATGGCTAACATGTTCTAAAGTTGCAATTTCTTTTTTGTTATCACACAAATCGTATGCTTACATATAAAACCCGTACCCAAGTTTAGCGTAAGCTTTTTAAAGCATATTAACAGTTTAAACTGTTCATCCATTATTAGATTTACAAGACATTTAGAGTAAAACCAATTTTAAACTAAACGCCCCTCCATAAACCGACCTATGAAAGGCGTTAATTTAAGATTGGATTTACTCTAGATCCATAGGAAATTATGGTAACTATGTCAATGGGGTTCACTCATATACATCAACCTGAGGCATTGACTGATGGACATCTGATAAGGTCGTGTCGTGGTATTTTAAATCAACTCGTGAAAGTGGGAATATAGAGGACGTAAAAACAAGAGATCATAATGTTTATGTATTCGTTACAGCGATAGGCGAACCCCCAATCTGTCTGTCCGTTGCGGTGGCATTCGCGATACGCGCCGCCATCTCTGCCGCCAGGTTCGACGACGGGGCACCCTGCGAGTGGTTCCAGATCGGTTAGTACCTTGTTCATCGGGTTCTTATTTACTACACTCTTCCCAATTTTTCTTTCTATACTTCTTCTCACAAAGTTAGTTCCAGAAACTACAAATTTTCCAAAATAGTGATTACTCGCTCACGTGCTTTCCATCCACGACATGGTAAGAGAATTTTGGCGAAAATCGTCCAGTTTACAAACAACTGTTTAAATTGCCTGTAACACTTTACAAGTCATAAATTATCTATCCTTAAATGTTACTCTATGTACGGTCGAGGAATTTAATTTGTGTACCCTTTTGTACCTTGTCATAGTGACATTAATATGGAATCTCTATCGGCTTTCATTTTGATTTTGACTGTGACAAGGTACAAAATGGTATATGAATTCAATTCCTTGACTGTATGTGCGCATACGTAAATCACGTCTAGCCATGGCCCGACACTAATATTATTATGTTAAAGAAAGAGGCTAGAAGCTAGAGTTGTAATGACGTAACAAACACATTGCCATTCATATTATGAAATAATGATCTTTACTCTGTAAGTAGGCCGCAAAGGTACTTTTACAAGTCTGAGTCTACCAGCATTTCCCAAGAGGAGACCACACTGTTGAGAAGAAAGTCTAAAAAAACTCAACAATCGTTTTGTCTGAATATGTCTTAACTATTTCAATATTAGTACTTAGCTTATCTTAAATACATCTTTTTAAGTAGAAATTCTATTCGGAGTTCTCCAAAAAAACATATCTGAAACTTTAAAAAGTAAGATTATGATGACTCTTTTATTTCAGATGGAGCATACACGACAGAAGCAATACAGATGGCAACAGCTACTAACCCCAAGGAATTCACATTCTACTAACGCAGTTTTTAAGACCGAAATCGTAAAATAAATTTGGTTATTATACACAAACTTTACGAAAGTAAGAAAATCACGTATTTTAAAATCCGTCGTCTGCAGTTGTTACTTGATATCGATATTAAATAAACTAACTCAAAATATACCTGTAAGCGCTTTCTTTTCCATTAAAGTTTGAACATTATCTAATTTGTCTTTTTTGAATATATTACTTTCTTCAGTTCATTTTATTTTTATTAATTGGTTGTCAAACTGACTACAGTAAATTCAATATTCTGTGAACATTTCAAGTTTATACCTGTTCCGGTTCAAAACATATACCCCATTAATTTTTTTAGGTAGCCATTGACGTGCACGGAATAAAAAATAAAAATAAAACGTTTAACTGACCAACTTGCTCAAGTGAAGTGAAACATATTAATTTATCTTCGAGAAAAAGATCAATCGACGGATTCAACTCGGATGGGCAGCGTTTGGGAATCAGCGAGGTCTAATTTTCGTCCAGGATACGTCAATGCTTGAAGACGAAAGTCTTCAACAAGACCCCTACTTCACAAATGTGACAATTAACAGGTGACAACGACAATTTTATGTCCACGGCGATCCCCACAAGCTCGATACATCTCCTTACTTTATACTGGAGACGCAATGTACGTAAAAAAGAAAAACGAGAAATTGTCGCTGTCACCCGACATTTGTAACGATTGTAAAATAGGGGCTAGTGCAGATTACCGGTGATGACCTACGGAGCCGAGACGTGGTCCCTAACTATGGGCTTCTTAAGGAAGCTCAGAGTCATTCAGCGAGCTATGGAAAGGGTTCTCTCTACGAGATCGAATCAGAACGGTGAGATTCGTAGTAGACGAACCAATGTCACCGGCATAGCAAACAGGGTAATCAAACTGAAATGGCAATAGGCACGGCACATAGCTCGAAGAACCGATGGCCGTTGGGGCACAAAGGTTCCCAGGTGGAGCCCGCATACCGGCAAGCGCAGCTAAGGAAGGCCACCCACAAGGTGATCGGACAACCTGGTTAGGGTTGCAGTGACTCGCTAATGAGGGTCGCGAATGATGGTCGCCTCTTTCCGGCCCATGTGGAAATCTATTGAAAAGGCTTGTGTCCAGCAGTGGACGTCCTATGGCTGAAATGATAACGATGATTATATTTATGTACGCGTACGCTCAGGGCAATTTCATCCACAATCTTATTTTGTCACCTTCTTAACTCATCCACGATCTTATATCGTCAATTTAGACAAGTTAGCATCGTGGATCATCTGTTTCATTTCTTAATTATTTCATTTTCCACCCGTGGTTTTTTTCGGAAACTATCTGGCTGGAAACCATCTGGCTTTTTTTCCTTATCGGAGCGAAGCGTGAGGTGGAAAATTAAACAATTATTAACTTAGGTAGTTTAGGAAAAATACTTTGGTAATAATTAAATAAACAAAAAACCGAACTGTGTTGCAAAACTTAAAAGAAAAAACAAGTCCAGTACCCTAGAAATGTGTTAAGTTGTAATGGACATATTTCATGATTTATGATCGATACTCACATGTAACAAATAATTAATTATAATGTGGAACATAGCGATTTTAAATCGCATTGTTCCACATTAGACAGTCGGGACCCATAAGAAATCTAGATTGACGCCAAATCTTCCCAACAACGGGTCCCGACTGTTTAAAATCACTGCGTTCCACATTAGACAGTCGGGACCCATAAGAAATCTAGATTGACGCCAAATCTTCCCAACAATGGGTCCCGACTGTTTAAAATCGCTGCGTTCCACATTAGAAATAATAATAATGCCTATAAGGCATGATGATTGTGGATGTAAATCAAAATTCTAATTAGTCTGCCAGCAAGATAATAAAAAAAAATTGTACTCGTATTTTTTGCTTTATGAAAATAATAAAAAACAACTAAGATACATCGCATTAAAGTTTAGGAGTGGGGTAAGTAAAATTTGTACTTAGGGGTGACGTCACGCGAAATTTTGACTCAATGTATCGATTATGTGAAACAATAAAAAATACGTGTCCAATATTTTTTATTAATCTACATGACGGACAGATTAATTATTAAAATTTAGTCATCATCCCCATTGACGGTAATAATGTCCTCCACGACAGAATGAAGACCACTTTTGGTTAAAAGCATCTTGCAATCCTTCCAACGTAACGCCTTTCTTGGCGAAATTAAACATTCTTACAAAACACAAAATGATTAAGACGCGATGTCGCAATACCCCGCGTGTGGGGCCGTAAGCCCCGCATTTGTAACTGCAGATGCGGGCCACATTTCGGGCGATAATGCCGTTATTGAAAGGCCGGTCCGCGACGGCTGCGTTACGACGAACGGAGATTACAGTCAATTTGTCCGGCTTCTGGCGTGGCGGGCGAGGCCCAAGTTAAAAGATGAAGCGTTGTATCTCGTCTACGTTCTCATCTTATCCACATTCCTATTGGCTGGGTGCGAAGCAGGAGGTGGGAGAGCCAGAATCGGTTACAGCGCGCGCCTTGGCTAAAAAAGGTACTTTCGGCAGACGAACTGACACCATTTACTAGTGAAATTTATGTATTCGTGGATTATTAAGCGAAAATAAATAAACATGCGTCACTAAACCAGCTGCGTAGTGAACTGTAAGAACAATGGCAAAAACAGTAATCACAAATTAAATAAATTTCTACGATCAAGTTGGAAACGAGAACAACGAATGAAATGGATAATCGCTGTCAAGTGGAAAGTGTAAGTAAGCTTACCTAATTTGGCCATTTTTAACTGAAAATAAGCAAAAAGTCTACATTATAGTCCTAAATAATCGTCCCAAATATATATGAATTGCGTTATTTGATTAAATTTGTTTATGTCTCGTGAAGACAGTCATGTAAAAGTGAAAGTCTGTGCCTGAAATATTGATTTTTCCATTTTAAATATTTCATATTTACGGAAAATAGTAAGTTCAACGTTATTATCGACACTATAGACTTACAAAATCGTATAGAGTATATGTAAATTACGATATTTCATTAAAATTATTTGTTTGTTTACTTACTTCTCGTAATCGCAGCCAGCCATTTGACATTTCACAGTCCGCTGTAAATGCAAACGCTAGTTGGCGCTGTCATTGCGCACCCAGCCATCGCGGGAATAGTTTTCTCATTTCGAACCAAACTTGGCTTTGAGATAGAACCCAAGGATTCCTGTTTCGTAGCCAGCTTCAAATCGGGAATATTTCTCCCATTTCAAAGCTAATTATATGGGACTCAAGGATTTTCTCAAGAAATGGGGAACATTTTTCCCATTTGGCAGCTAGCTACCAAATCAGGCTATGAGATGGGACTAAAGAACTTAGCCGCTCACTTTTTTTACAATACTGAACTCCTTCTAACGGTAATAAAGTAATTAAGGACTACCCTAACTGGATAAGCTTATCAATATATCTATATTATACATCCCATATTTACTGTATATATTTTTACACTGTAGCACGCTCAATCACAAACACACGCGCGCGCGCAAACTTATCAACATACCCCAATATAGTAATGAGTATTTTGCAAGCTGCATAATCTGCCTCTCTGTACAATTTGTATCAATACATAGGTTAATATATTGGAATAACGAAACTGGGTCCTGTAACACCGGGTTCCCTAGCTCAGGACACCGGGTCGTGAATTATTGTGGTGTACAATTTTAAACAATATTTTTTTTCATTTTAACTAAATAACTATCCAAGGCTCCTAACTTGCACCAACACCCAAGTTCCGGTGAAGAAATGACAGAATCGTACACATTTTCTTGCGCCTATTTTCCACGAACAGCTCTAAAAATACTGCTTTATGTTTTCTTTTCTGAGTACAGTTATAAAATAGGAGATACTTTCTGGGAACGAAAAAAATACTTGTATAGCAATAACGACTCTATTTTTTAAAATAAGTTACGTAATACATGGTAGCTCTCTCTTAATCTACTTTCTAGATCTTCTAATTCTTTTTGCTGCTCTTTTTGTCGAGTCGAGAGACCTTTACTCGCTCCGGCTTCGTCCGTTTTGTCTCCAATCGAGGTATCTCTATTATTTCCTTCGTAATTAACGTAGCTTACTCTTTCTCGCTTGCTATAATTTTTAATATCCCTGCCAGGGATTATTTTATTCCTGTCCGTGTCGTTAATTTTATATCGATTAGCAAAATACTGTCTACTATTATGAATAATATTTGGCAGACTTTTCTTAACTCTAGTCATTTTCATTTTACAATTAGGACTCATTCGCTTTTCCGTTGTTCTTTCTGTTTTCGGTATTGCGTTAATTTGTAGGTCAAGATGGGATTTTTCGTATTCAGGCGTTCTGTTGGGTGGGGTAGAAGGAAAACGATCTTGTTTTTGTTTGTGTTTGGAAAATCTAAATGAGTGTGATTTTCGTTTATTGTGCTTAATAGTCCCCGGTTTTGACTTGTTATTATGGGAAAAAAACGGGAACTTGGAGAAGGAGCTGAAACAAGAGATATTTATGATAACTAATCAAATAGAAGCTGCCTCGGAAAAGTATTGGCAAATCATGTTTATGCGCCTCCACGCTGCCTTTACGAGCCTCGTAAATAATGCACTCTCAAAATTAACTTTCAATTTTCTACAAACTCTGTTTGCAATCTGGCCAATTTGCTAAACATATTGGAAAAAACTACATTGAGATGAAAAATATATAAGGCCTGTTAAAAATTTCTTCTGTTCCATTGGATTTTAAATCTATTGTTAATAAAACAAAGTTGTATGGGTTTATCCCTTTCCCTTTTATCACTGTTTTTCTTGCGCGGCAGGACGACATTAATTTAAATTTAAATTTGGACCATGCTCAGTGTAGGGTAACGCAGCCGTTCTTACAAAAAAATGCACTACAGATGAAAACCGGCCAAGAGCATGTCGGTCTATGCTCAGTGTAGGGTTCCGCAGCCGTTCATACAAAAAACTGCATGAAAAAAATACGATATCAAAAAGTGCACTAGCAAAAAAGCGTGTCTCCATAGCACTTTCGTCCTTTTGCTGAGAAGAGCATATAGAACCAAATGCATTTTTTTGATATTTTACTATCAAACTAAGTAGCGGCTTATACAAGACACCTTTACTTCAAATTTCATCACTATACATCATGTAGTTTTTGATTAAAATGCCTGTGACATACGGACGGAAGGACGGACGGACGGACAAGACGAAACTATAAGGGTTCCGTTTTTGACATTTTGGCTACGCAACCCTAAAAACGGGGCTAAATTGCGTTTAAATATGATTTATTTCATTACCTTCCGTTGCTAATCTTCGACGTTTTGTATACGTCGCGGTGAAAACGCAATAAAGTTAAAAGTAATTTTGGACACTGAGGACGAGGCTGATGGTTTTGTATATACGGTTTTTGAGTTATTGCTAAAAAACTGCACTTCGCAGTAAAAAGACGTAAGTGAGGTGGAGATACGCTCTTTGGAGATACGCTCTTTTGCTAGCGCACTTTTTCATATTGTATTTGTTTCATCTGTAGTGCTTTTTTTTGTATGACTAGCTGCGGAACCCTACACTGAGCATGGTCCGACATGCTCTTGGCCGGTTTCTTATAGTGTCCACCAGCATTACCTTTTTCTGTTCAAACGTCTGGCTAAATGGCTGGGTTGCTGATGGTGTGACATTCGCGCACTGTCGAGATCGTTGGCGGACAACTTGTGTCGTGAACGGCGCATGCGTGTCGCGGGACCCTTCAGCGTGGCATAGTTTTCGTCATTTGACTGTCTGCAATAAACGAATATGGATTTAATATGCGAAAGTATGTTTGTTGTTTCGTCCTTCTTTCAGTCGGCTCGCAGATTAGTGTAATTTTTGCATATAGATAGAATAGAGACTGGAATATGACTACTTTTATTCCAGAAAAATGCACGACATCCAAAGGCTATAAAATAAAACGGCCCGCGGGCGAAATGGCGGTAAAAGTCTAGTCATTGTATAAAAATCTCTTACCGCCGTTTACTGTCAAACCCGTAGCTCTCAAAGTCCTCCGGATCTTCAGGTTTTTGCATGAAGTTGACCAGATCTAAGTTGGCCAAAGGGCTGTCTTCGGAGCCATACGGCCGCCTTCGGATCCTCGCCTTGACGCTCCGATGCGGTCTGCTGTTACTTTTAACAGAATTATAAGAAAAAACTAACTCGAAATGAAGGAAGAAACATAGCAAATAAATATATCTTAACATTGTTGTGTCATGACATGACAGTGTGTCAGGCTGACGGTTAGGAATAAATGCCAGTGCTAATAATAATAATATACATGAAGTATTTATCGGACATAAGCTGCATCTTATTATAGTGATCCTATAGTAATAATCTAATCCAAAATGTTAGAAAATATCCTTTTAAACTATTATTAAGTTGTAAAAATAAAATGTTTTGAAGATATTTAAAAAAAAATTACAGAACTTGGACACCATCCAACGTTGGGCAGTTCATATTGTCGATGATCCCGAACTGACAGGCGGCCTAGAACCACTTAGCGTCCGGAGAGATGATGGCTTCCTGTGTTTGTTCTACCGTTTGTACAATGGAGAATGTTCTGAAGAACTTTTTGAGTTGGTGCCACCGTCACGTTTCTATCATCGCACCTCCCGCCTCAGAAACAAAGTACATCCCCACTATCTGGATGCTTGGCATCCAAAAAATAAACGGGCATCACGCTCATTTCTACCACGCACTTGCAAGTTGTGGAATAACCTTCCCCCTGAGGTATTTCCAGAGCGCTATAACATGGGATTCTTCTAGAAGCGAGTTAACAGGGCTCTCAAAGGTTGGCAAAATATGGGCGACGATGACTACTTTCCATCAGGTGGCTCGTCTACCCTTTTGCCACTCTTTTAAAAAAAAAAAGACGCAACTTTGTCCGCGGAAAAAAAACATACTACTCTTTTTGTCTTCAGCGCGTTCGAGTAAAAAGTTCCTATAACCAGTGACCGGAATTAGGTGAGCTAAAATACCTAAAGTTCACGAGAAGACATAATATGGAGTGGTTACAACCGGATATAAATAATATTTTATTTGTATTCCGGGTCGTAAATCATAATCCTTAAATCCAGGTCAAGGTCATCATTTGAAGAATATCCAGTATACCATAAAACAACCCAAAGTCAAAAACAAATCGTTACGATAAATCCGGTAAACCACACACGCACAAACACAACTGACCAGGGTTCAGGAGCGAATGAGTCCATCTACCTACCTGAGTATATACTTGACCTTTTACTATCCCCCTTATCTTGAGCACTAATTGTTAACACTGCTTGGCTCTAACTTACCCCTAGAGTTGATAACAAACCATGCGTGGGGAAACCCATACCATTCGCCTTGCAACTACTTCTTAGAAATCTTGTAGATACCTTCTTTTGTCTAGCCCTTTTGACTAAGAAATAACATTAAACATGCTGCACTGTAAACAAAACATGTCACGTTCAATATTACGACAAGTACCCGAATAAATATCGAATACACGGAATCAAAATAAAATAATATTATTATCCGGTTGTAACCACTACATATTATGTCCTATCGCGAACTTTAGATATTTTAGCTCACCTAATTCCGGTCACTGCCTTTCCATCTGTGGATGCCCGGCTACCCGTGTACCAAAAATATTTAAAATCCGTTCAACCGATTTGGCGTGATGAAGCAACAATGACACGTAAAAAGATACAAAAAATACCGGCCAAGTGCGAGTCGGACTCGCGCACCGAGGGTTCCGTACAAACTTTCACTTACACTAACATTATTACCTGGTTTCGGTTGAGTTAAGTTTGCACCTGATAATTGTAGCATTGCATACAAATGAGGTGCAAACTTAACGCAACCAGGTTGTTCAGATAGGTTTTTAGAAATGCTTATAATTTTCTTGTAATAATTATTTAAGTTTATTTATAAAAACTGAGACAATTTCAAAATTTTCGTGTGGTAAACATTGTATATAAAGGGGGAATGATGTTTGTTTTTCACATTTTCCTTAATAAAATCTTGTTATAAATAAATAAAAAAACACTATTTTGCTTTTTATATTCTATTATTTTTTGTTACCTTTATAAGTTTTGATATGTTTTCTTGAAGAACTACGCATTGAGTTTATACTCAAAACTTATATTTAGGATAGGCTAAGTACAAATAATATTGTAATAGATGTAAGAGTTATTTAGACTGACTGTTGAGTTCGTTTCGGCTTTCTTCTCCTCAGAGGTCCCATCTTGGGAAACGCCGTAGAGTCAGACTTGTAAAAGTGCCGTTGCGGCCTACTTACAGAATAAAGATGATTATTTCATTATCGTAATAAAAAAATAGTTCAAAAATTTACAGATCATGCCATTCATAAGATACCCTACTTCACCTAGTAGCTAGACTTTTAATTTTTGCCCCCCCCCCCTCCCGTTGTTTTCGTCGTTCATTTTAAAATGTTTCCTGTGTGGGCTGACTATGTTTATAAACATTCCAAATTGCAAATAAGATAGAGTAAGTGGCTTTTGAGATATGGCGCTCTAATAGTCGACAGACAGACAGACAGACAAAGTCGCACCATAAGGGTTCCTTTTTTACATCTTTGGTACGGAACCCTAAAAATCGATTCAGTGTTACTTTTCTTATAATTTCTTCAATGACATTTGATTAGACATTTCATTTTTACAACTTTATAGTATAGTGTGGAAGTCGGTTAAAATGTCAAATCGCAAACAATGCTGAAATAACCAGTCTGGCCACTTAGTACGCAACACCAATCGAGAAAACTCAACTTGCATTTAGTTTGACATCAGATAACACAATTATGTAAATTCCCTCAAATTAATTTAATCTTATTTTTCATCGAAAGAATTTTATTATAGCTCGACAGAGGGTTGGTTTCTGCGGTTTAAGGGCCTGCGATGAAATTTAAAGCTCTCGTTGAAAAATTGAAATTCGTTTGTACTTTTTTTGTATTTAGAGGTTAAATAAGGTAAGTGAAGGCTAACTAGGGAATAAAATGTAGGCGTAGAGAATTTAGTACCAATATTGATTGAGCATGAGAAAAACGTTTTATAAGTACAAATCACTATAGCTTGGGAAGTTCGTTCGTGACACGAGGGGGAAAGACAGCGGGGGCGGGTATGAAGAGTGCGCGCGGCGAAGCACGATGACCCTGCCGCGCGCATGTCCCTCCCGCCACCGCTCCCCCCGTCGCCCGCAGACCATGGGCGTGTCACGAACGAACTTTCCAAGCTATAGTAAACTTACCGTGAACTCAGACACACCATGCCAAGTGTGAGGCGGGCAGTGTCGGAGTTCACACGTCTCTCATGAGTTAGGTCCTCGGAATGGACCGAAATTGTACTCAGCTTTTACGACGTGAGTAACCGCTCGTGTAATCTAAATAAACAAGTCATAAGGCAAGCTACCAGTTAAAGGTGCGTCCACACTTGTATCATTTGCTCGTATCCGATCACCGTGGCGTGGCATGACTGCGTATCGCACTGCTTGGACCTTCACTGACGGCGCGGCGATCACTTTTATACTTTATTTTTACACTTTACGTTCTGCATTAAACAGTTCTAATATTCTATTCGTAGTATAATTGCCTCGGTTATTTTTAGTAGTAGTAGTTTATTCTGTCTGTCTGTCTGCCTGTCTGTATGTCTGTCTATTACCTCTTCACGCTTAAACCGCTGAACCGATTTGGATGAAATTTGGTATAGAGATAGCTTGAGTCCCGGGGAAGGACATAGGCTACTTTTTATCCCGGAAAAGTACCCTTATCCGTGATAAACAAATTTAAGGCGGACGAAGTCGCGGACATAAGCTAGTAAAACATACTTATGTTCCATTAAATTTGAAGGTTTGTGAACTAAAAATAAGGTACATAATACGAGCGATAGATCAAGGATTTGCAGCACGAGCCTAAGGCTACCCGCATAGAGCAAAGGCGTGCCCAGTACGTTTAGTGAAATTGATCGCCACCGTCGTCGTCCGCCGTTGCTTAATCCCGCGCCGTGTTTACACGGGACTCATTACCGCCCGTGATTTATCGGGACGTTAAGCTGGGCCACACAGCCCTACCGACCGTCCGACCAAAGTGATGTAATGATGGTACTTGAAGTTCATACTTGAGTTGTTCGCCCTGTTACAGAAGAGTGGTAAAGGGCAGTTGTATCAAATCGACTGTGATCATAAATTTAGCCATAATCACTCGCCACACAGCTCCACCGAGCCCGAACAGACCATGCTTTTTCATGCAGTCTCCTTCCAAAGTTCGGTTGTATCCAATCAAACTAATCGTGAATATTGTGATTTATTAGGCCCTGAAGCCGTCCCACACAGCCCAATCAGCTGATCGACCAATTATAAGGATTGGCAATATGTGCAGTTCGTACTTTGTCGTGCAAGATTGAACGTTCATTTAAAGCCAATCTTCACAACACATTGCTATAACAATTTGCTTAGGCGCTCTAGAACTAGAACCGGTTACGTTCATGCCATAACGGGTCCTAGCGCAGAGCTTGTAATTAGAAATATAAATAATATTGTTTCCATATTATAAAATATCGATGGTCTCCTGTTTTCCCGGCATTCTAATCC
This sequence comes from Hedya salicella, assembly GCA_905404275.2. Taxonomy (NCBI): domain Eukaryota; kingdom Metazoa; phylum Arthropoda; class Insecta; order Lepidoptera; family Tortricidae; genus Hedya; species Hedya salicella. The sequence goes on along the minus strand of FR990109.1, from coordinate 23,464,558 downwards.
ATGGTCCGTAGCCATATTATTAAATCACTACTTGCGAGCTTGCGACGGTGTATATTTAAAATCATCAACGAATATATTTATGGCGCAGAAGGCGACAAAGATTTCAGAAAGCATACGGTCCCTGCACCTCTAGCATATCTGTAATACGTGTCTCTTTGTCGTGAGACAAAGATTGTCTGTCTCTTTCCTTTCAATACAATGCGAGAGAGAGTGATGCTATGTCGCGCGACAATAAGCGTAGTCGCTGAGTTGCGCTAGATCGACTGAAGTATAAATAAAACACTTTGGCCACGCGGGCGATACTTCAAGAATGAAACAGGCAGTCAGACAGTCGAGACGCAGGTGGGACTGGGGTCCGGGCTCGGCTTTGCCGCGCGCGCTGCCACGGGCTCCGCCGGGCGCGCGCTCGCGCCCGGCGCCTCCTTGAAACCACTCGCTGACCTTAGTGCCCTTCGGCCAATTTTCTAGACACATGTAGAAATCGAAGCTATTTGCTGGCACTGTGATAGAAAACGAAGCGTAATATTGGTGTTTTAATTGCAATTTCTGAACTTCGAATGTGTCGCACTCGTTTTTTCTTAACATATAGGACTTAATAGTCTCCACCGTGGTGTCCGCTTTGAAAAAACATGCGTGGAGTTTCTTAGGTCGTTCAATAGTCTGCAATTCGTCATCCGCCGGTCCTGTCCCCGTGATAAAATGGTCTTGTTTTTGTTTACTCCCATATCGACGGTTGTGTTTTTTATACGTGACCTTGGTAAATGTTAGCTCGTCACTGTTGATACCTGAGTCCTCGGGTTCGCCCGGGACTGTAGCATGGTCAACCGTGGTCATATTTCGTGTTAGACTGACGTTGGTAAGTCTAGGTACCCCAGAGGTCTTCTCGATATGGTTACCAACATCTGTCGTCGTCTTTTTGGAGTCATTTGATGTCAATGGGGATGGAGTGGAGTTTCTGAAAGAAGATCCTCGAGATACTCTTTGCGTTTTTTTGACTGCTTGTGGGTTAGTTGCGGCGGTTGTCCGCAGATTCACAGCCACTAGCGACACGGGATTGCTTACCGCTGCGGGTGCGTCGAGCGATCCGTTCGGGTTAATATTGCGTGGCACAGCACATACACCGTTATCACAGCACTTAGTACACTTTTTTGTATCTTCAAAATGTGATATTATGTCTTCTAGCTTCTTAATTTCTTTAATAACACTTGAGATTTTTGATTCGATAGGTTCCAAATACTTTTTTATAACTTTTTCCAAACTTTCTATGGTTGATTTCGCCATAGTTTTGATATTATTGTTTTATTCGGCAAGCGATGAAACGATCCGTGCTCGCTGCCGCACCGTTTTAGAGTAAGCCTTACATGTTTGGCCAACGCCAATGACCTGATCATCAGGAACTACGCAGCAATCAAGTCAGGCATTCATCAGGCCCATGTGACTTATGTCTCCCTTGTCAGGCACGGAGCAAGCTGTTCATGCCTTGTCGTATTACCATACAAATTAATTAACCTTCACAACTTGCCACAACGCTCCCAATACTTAAAGCGAAATTATCTTTAATTCGACGCACTAAAGTCGCTTTTGATTTGACACAATGGAACGAGGAACGACGTCGTGAAAATTATTAATTATCCTGTATGATCAGTATGTTAATTGAATGCGGCTTTACAAAATTGCCGCAGCTTTGTCTAAGTCTTTGCAATTAATATTTGTTTCTTTGTCGCTATAATAATCAGAATATTGTGTATACTAATTACTTAATTAACTTACATAGAGGTTAGCATATGTGTGTGGATAAGTGAGTAATGGAGATACAACTTTAACAATTCTTCATGCTATCTCGGTAATTCAGTAACTTACTACTTTGTCAAAATACTAATTTATTTCTTTAAACTTTATTGCACAAAAAAAATTACGGACAGTCAACAACGTTAATACGTATCTGCCTCAAAAAGCGCGAATTAATATTTGACACGACTCTATTTCTAGGGTGTTTAGGGCATGTCAGATATTTTTGGCCCGCTTTGTTTTGGTAGATATTGATGCTGGTGTCTCTACATGGCGGACTTAATGCCAAATGGCATTCACTACCAGCCATCCACAAGGCCTAACAGAGATGGATGAAAATGGTTCATGGTGGTTTGCATTAGGACACACAATCAAATAAAACATACATAAGAACTTATAGCTATACTATATCATTAGTATGCAATCCACAATCACCATTTTGAACCATCCGTATAATATGTTATTGATCAACTCATTACGAAGGTTTCTAGAGCCGTTAGTTTGTTATTGTCTTTTAACACATTTTTCCGTGAGAACATGCCTAGGTCCGTCTAGAAGCGCCAAATCCTTTTATTAATAACTTTCGTATTTTACGTCGCGTCCGTACTGTCTGCATTCGGTATTCGACTAGGCAAAGTCAACAGTGGTAAGACAGGGGTCGAAAAACTTTTTAGACGTAGAGCCAGATGCAAAATATTGATTTTTGGGAAGCTCAAAGAGCCACAGTTTTCTGTTTCAAGTCTATCACTGTATACCAAATTCTAATACGACTTCTTTAAGGGGAACTTGAGCCGCATGTGACCCTTTAAAGAGCCACATGCTGCTCGCGAGCCGCGTTTTCCGACCGTTATTCAAAATCTTATTCTGCAAATGGGCCTCAAAGGCATTTTTAAATGTCTGATTTTACAAGAAAACAAAAAAACATTCACAATATGGATAATGAAATCATAGTTCATAGCGATATTAATGCAACAGACAAATACCTGGGCACAGGTCTCCAAGTCCTTTGATTATTACTTAATAATACACTTGCAGAAATGTAGTGTCTCAAGGTCTCAAAACAAGTATTAAAAAAACAGTTTATATAAAAAAGCTTATACTATGTTTAATGAAGATGTAGAGAGTCTCCGTGGTCAAAATTTTAAATTAGGAGATTTAAAAGGTCTCCATGATCAACACATAATGTTTTGGAGTTGTAAAGTGTCTCCGAACAAAGACATAAATTAAAATATAAATATTAGAATAGAGATGTGAATATTAATCTAACAGTCGTCACAGATAAGACTACTATACATAATAAGTATGTATTCAGTATGTCAAAGAACTATAAAATAAAATTACGAATGTCTTATCTAAAACCTAAGTTTTTATATATTCCCATATTATACTAGAGAGCAGAGCACTAATAACGTGGCAAAGTGAGATCACTGATCTTTGATCTCACTCGTGAAGCATGCTTCATGAATACACAAAATATTTTGCAACTCTCTAATGATATCGTTGATTTTATTTAGCCCCAGCAGTCATCGCTATAGACAATAAACTTTATTCACTCTTCATTTTACCTATTGTGACATTTTATTACGAACTAGAAATAGTAGGTACGAGATTTTGTCTGGGATGATTAAATTAACATTATAGCCGACGCGCTGAACATATTAGCTATATGAACGCAAATATAATATTTTATGCTGCGTAACCTTTGATTTAAAAGCGAATGATTGTTCCGACAACATCTGTGTAGATATAAAGAAGAATACAATACTCACTTGCTCAAAGGTTAACTGGAAGATGTCCCTTCCAAATTGGTTTATAATTAACGGAGGTCCAAGGTAACAAACATACAATTATATTAACGAATTGATACATACATACATACATACATACACAAAATCACGCCTTTTTCTCATTACGGGGTAGGCTGAGACTACCTCCTTCCACTTACTACGGTCCTGGCATACAACTGCCGCTTCATCAACATTCATTAATCTCTCTTTTTCTCGCATCCGTCATCTGACATACTTCATCTATTTTATCATTCATTCCTCCCCTTACAATTAACGTAGCAAAGCGGTTCTCCATAGCCCACTCTTCACTCTCGCTGGGACCGAGATGTGATGGGTTGCGAACCGACTGTATAGATGAATTACCCAATATTTTGTTTCCCCAGTCGTTTTATTACCATTCGCGTTTTTCCCCAAATTGCTTATTTTCCATTCGTCATTATGGCCGGCATTTAATTTCTTACCCGTTTTTTTTTCTAATCGTATTTTTCGCTAAATGCATTCTTTTACCAGTCCGTATTGTTCACATAAGCATAATTACGCATAATGGTTATTGGTCATACATTTTTGCGCATAATGTTTTTACCCATAACGATTAAGAGCATACATTGTAATGGTCATAAAATTTTTGCGCATAAAAACTTTAAGCATAAATACGGATGGGCATAATGGTTTTGCGCATAACATTTCAAAGCATATTATACAATCGCCATAATAGTATTACAAGTTAGTTGTCATAAATTTGAGTAAACGTATAACGAGGATTTAACTCCGCGGCTCGCTCGCTTCGCTCGCTCGTTAGTGTCGCAGTTCAACCTAACACTCCTCCTCGCTTCGCTCGTCGTCGTACCTAATCTAAGCCAAGTCGGACGAAAATAAGCAATTTGGAGAAAAACGCGAATGGTAATAAAACGACTGGGGAAACAAAATATTGGGTAATTCATCTATACAGTCCAACCTAACCCATTAATCTAGTTCTAAGGCAGGTCCGACTTGGCTTAGATTAGGTACGACGACGAGCGAAGCGAGGAGGAGTGTTAGGTTGAACTGCGACACTAACGAGCGAGCGAAGCGAGCGAGCCGCGGAGTTAAATCCTCGTTTTACGCTTACTCAAATTTATGACAACGAACTTGTAATACTATTATGGCGATTGTATAATATGCTTTGAAATGTTATGCGCAAAAATGTATAACCAATAACCATTATGCGTAATTATGCTTATGTGAACAATACGGACTGGTAAAAGAATGCATTTAGCGAAAAGTACGATAAGAAAAAAAAACGTGTAAGAAATTAAATGCCGGCCATAATGACGAATGGAAAATAAGCAATTTGGGGAAAAACGCGAATGGTAATAAAACGACTGGGGAAACAAAATATTGGGTAATTCATCTATACAGTCTGCGAACCACGTCGCCGTCAATATGGTTTTTGAAATTATTGAAACCCATTGCGTTCCCACGAGCTGCTAGGGATAAAATATTCGAACCCAGCAGAGCCCCGCATACCAGGTAAGGGTTTAGCCTTATTCCGGGGTCACCAGTCCCGGGGTGATACGGCACGCCAAACGACTAGACTCGCCTCTAGCCACGCATCCATCGGCAAGCATACCTTGGGTTGGCGGAATAGGAGGAAGGATAACAGGGTAAAGAAAGGAATTGTACGAATTTAGACAATAGAAAGGGTTTAAAGATACTACTGTCCCGGAAGACTATGTATGAGCCAGTAACAGCTCGGGAAGCCGGGGTCGCATACCCGTATACCATAACAAAAATGCCGGATAGGCAACTTCGTATGAGTAATCCCTGACCTATGACGAATTGATAACCTCCTTTTTTGATGTTAAGAAGATAGTAATTTGTTTACATTCAGTTGCAAATTTCTTTTTTTATTTCCAGGGACTTTGGAAGCAGTTTCTGCGGCAGAATTTATTCTAGAGCGCATCACGTACGAGATGACATTAAATCCGGTTAACTTGAGACTAGATTATTTAGGTTCCCATTCTACTGATCTCAGAGAAATGGTGGAGAGATTAAAGACTAATGCGCAATATGTGAGTAGGAGGATAGCCGTCGACAACTACAATGCCGAGAACAGATGGAAGAAACGTGGTTTGAGGTTTTCTTTCATGCGTTTTACGTCATTTATCGATTCTTACTTTGACGTGATTTTATCTGTCTACCACGATGATGGCACAGTCGCAATAACCCATGGTGGCATAGAAATGGGCCAAGGAATAATACTAAAGCAGTTCAGATTGCTGCATTTTTCTGTGGGAATACCGGTTGAGAAGATACAAATCAAACCAAATAGTACTATTATTACGCCTAATTGACTTTTCACGGTAGGTAGCACGACGTCAATAAATATTGGTATAGGAGTTCAACGTTCCTGTGAAGAGTTGCTGAGACGGCTAGATCCAAATAACGATTTATTTATTTTATTTACGGCACTCTTAAAAATATGTATTTAACCTAAGATATTCCAACAGAGAGAGGGCCTCGTGGTTGATTTGACAGTTAAAGTAAAGTTATCTATGGAACGATCGGAAACACTCTTTCCACGAACTGTGCATTGGGATACTACATCTTCCCCTTTTATTTTTAAGATTTCATACATTCTCTTCCCCTCTTTGTTTTTAGAATGCTCGGCCACGACTTCAGGAAGAAGAGTCCATCTGACTAGTTCGGGCATGTCACACAATCAATGAACAGACTCGTGAGTGGACCGAGTTCTTCAAGACCGAGACTCTTCAAGTCAACAATAAGTGTATCATCAAGTTTAAATGTGGCCCAAGTACATGTCATGTCATTAAAAGATCTGAAAAAAAAAAACTGTCGTTGATGAAAATAATTTAAAAATGTCTGAGACAACAATAGTTTTAGAAGCATTTGGAGGGACACATATTATCTCTGATGGAAAAATAAACTTATCCCTGACACTAAATGATGTCCAATGTGCGACTGAAATTATAAGTGTAACACAAAATGTAAAAGCCATCTTAGGTCTCCTTATTGGAGCTAAAATTAATTAAAAACATTCACACAATAGACGACCAGTTTTGCTCAGTGGGAGTAACGTTGCCTGCGAAGCTGAGATCCTGGGTTCAAATCCCAGTAAGGGCAAATATTTCTGTGATGAGCATAAATATTTGTTCCTGAGTCTTGGATGTTTTTTATATATACAAGTAATATATCTATTAAATATATCGTCGTCTAGTACCCATAATACAAGCCTTATTGAGCTTACCATGGGACTAGCACGATTTGTGTAAAAATTGTCCTGAAATATTTGTGTATTTTGTTACAGTCATTTCTAACCTTGTCCATTTTGGTCACTCCTCCCGCCCAGAGCGCAGCATTCTTATCTCGGGAGTGTGTAATATTTATTTATTTATTTAAATAACAACGCAAAAAATGAAGAAAACACAATTTAAAAAAAAAATGTGCATTTGAACAGAGAGGACGGTGGTTGATTTGACAGTTTAAGTAAAGCAAAGTTATCTATGGAAAGATCAGAAACACTAGCTCTCTCCACGAACTATGCATTCGGATACTACAACAACCACGTTTGAAAAAATTGAAAGAAAGAAAGAAAATTCATTTATTCGAGGGCATATTTATACAGCAATACAAAAAAAATGAATTACTAAACTAAGTATGCCCCGAAATGGTCCCACCTCAGCATAATGCTGGCTCTAAAGCCAGCGCTGATCTTCCGGTGAGACCATTAGCATTGTGACTTATCTTTTCCGTTAGAAATTGTGGGTACCATCTAGTATATTATATTTTCAGCAACATACTTGTAAGTGAATGTACTTTTGTCGTTGTATCATAAATACGAAACTGTTGACGCAAAATGGAAATAAATTAAACTTCAAGTACACCTACTTACTTTGTCGCAGGACAGGAATATGAAATTTAATAACGTTAGCAACAAACATGAAACACGTATATTGTTTTATTCAAGTGACTTAAGTGCAGTTTTTGAGTTTTTCGCGTAGTCCGTAACATAAATATTACATTTAATTCATCATATACATTCCTCAATAATCTTAATGTGGCGTGTATTCAGTAAAATTTGAATTCGGTGTAATTTGTAGCCGTGTGCTGTTGTATAGCCTCCCTGGTATACGGGCCATCTGAAATCAAACACATTTTGTTACAAACTACAGAAAAAGCCAATATTAAGTCAGTCATAGATAACAAATTAAGTTAAGGCAAAGCAAAGTAATTTTAATCGGACTCCGAAACATATTTAAATTTATAGTTCTAGCTTCTAGCAGACCAAAAAGTTTGTAAAAATGTGCCAGATGGCTTAAAATCAATTTCTACAAAGGTGACTTTGGTATTTATATTAAGTAAGTATTATACTCAACGTAAAATAAACTGGCGACTGAGATCATATTGCTATCTTGTTTACGCTTCTGTGATCTAAGCAGGTGTGAAAGAGATAGCATTATCATCTATAGCAAGTCACGCGCTGCTTGTTAATACTACGGTTTAAAGCAAAACTTCAGTGTGTTTGAAACGCTGTGCGGAACGCTTGTGACGTTATCTATTTTCCTTTTTGGCCGACGCTGCTTTTGCCGCTGGATCAATTTCTTTAAGTTTTGAAGCGCTATTTTTTTTTTGTGTGGAGTCTGAACGAATCGATCTTGTTGAGAACTTTTCTTAACTTCGTCGTCTTGTACGCGGTCGCCACTCGAGTAACTTTCTGCTCCAGCGGCCATCGGTTCTAACATCAATGTCCTAAGCTATATATTTTAGAAAAGGATCTAACCTATCTGGAACCACTGGTTAGTGGGCATCCCAGCGTCTCGTCTGGCGGAGGCGATTGCTTCGCGCATTGCGAAGGGAACCGCCACGGACATGCAAATTGGAGGCTCACCGATTGCTGCAACCAACCAAGACACAGTAAGTCGATCATCAGATAACACAAATAGACTACATATATATGGTGTGTGTATGTAAACTATTTATTGTACATAGAAACAGTAGAACAAAGACAGAAGAATAAAATATGTGTACAAAGCCGTATTTATCTCTATGAGGGATCTCTTCCAGTTAACCTTTGAAGAATTGAGTGAGAAAAGTAAACATCAAAAAGATAAACGAACAAGTCAATATGTACAAAGACACTAAAGGATGCATACACATGAAACTAAATATGACTTGTTTGGACTTTCGAGAAAATCTATTCTCAAGTTGAATAGGAAATCGAAAAAGCTTTACTGTCTTGTCCATGTAGGAAAAGTCAAAATTGTATGTACTCTATCGTAACTGTACAGGATCATGTTTTTTAGAGACAGAATCAATCATTTTGTGGTCACTTAAATAGAGAGGGGATTTCTTGAGGGGCTCATCTTTGTAAGAATATTAGGATCTTAGCTGCTTTAAACACATGTCTTCATGATAAAGATGACTTGATATGAAATAGGAACCAACATTAACTGCAAATTTAGCTCCATACTAAACAACAGGACTACCATGGTATGCTGTATTTACATTTGGCGCCAAGAATTCTGGGTGAAGAGGATGAGTTTTTCCTGAAGTAGACCCTGAAGTCTTGTGGGATGTCTCGAGCCTGTGGCACGTGGTAGTTCCAGGTTCGGTCCGTGAGCACCTCGCCTGTGTGGGGATCGTACACCAACTCCTCGGTGGTCCAGTATCCCAGGCCCATGATGAAGGCACCCTCGACCTAGACAAAATAGAACACGCTCAGGCACAAAATAGTAATCACGTTTTGCTTTACACTAGTGTGGAAGCTTGTGTTTCTTGAGGGTGGGGAAAATAAGCAAATAAAATCGTTAGAAATCAAATTCAAAACCTTCTTTAAAAAAAACTGCACGTCTGATTCTTCCAGCGCGTCCTAAATAGCACCTATGAGAAGAAACATTGGATCAAATGCTTTACTTTTTGCGTGAAATCGAGAAAGTTGCAATTACAAAAATGACATCATAGACACAAGAGGACTGTCAATCGCCATCAAAGAAACCGTCCACTGATATTAACAACGCCATCTATGTATAAGAATAGTCATATGCATCCATTCAAATTTACTAGCGTGTCACAGTGTTGTGTAACTATTGCAGCTATTTACGAACGAAGTGTTGCTGTGCTAAGTTTCTTTTTAGTACTAAAGCAAGGTTACTTACTTTTAAAGTGCCATCTAATATTAATGAGTATTAATACTGAATACCACCTTGCAAATATCCCCTTGTATACAAAGTATAGTGATTAAGACTCTCTTATCGAAGTTAGTTACAAGTGTAACAACAATAACATTTATGCAACAGAACAATGCTTAGACAAACATATTGGGGTAATGTATATGATTGTCTGAGGGCTCATTAGAATTAAAGATTGAACCAAAAAAAACGTAATTTACTTGTCCAACATCAATCTCAGGACTGACACTCTGCCCAGCATCCTCCAACACGTCAACGCGAATAACCTCCCACTCGCCCGTCAGTATGTCTATCTCCACTTCAGCCAGCGTCACTCCATAGACGTCCTCCTTCTGAGTGTCGGTCATCGTGACAAACCCATGCGTCTGAAGATCCAAACCAGTATTAAACGCCAACTTTACAAGCGCTTCCCACGTCACGTCAGGGTTATCTTTCTTTAAAGGTGCTAACCTCACTACAAGCTCCTCGCAACAGCGCTGAACACCTATGCCAATATTGATCGACGTCAAACTACCACCAGTTATAAACCCATTAGGATTTATTATGGTATTGTTTGCTTTGATTTGAATTTTATTAATCGATATCCCTAGGAAGTAAGCCGCAATTTGAACAGCTTTCGTATTTAGTCCTTGACCCATTTCAATGCCACCGTGAGTTATCGTCACAGTTCCATCATCATGATAAACTGATAGAGTCAAATCAAAATATTGGCCTCCAAAAGGTTGCCACCGAAGTAGAGAAAATCTCAGGCCACGCTTCTTCCATCTATTCTGGCTATTATACTTGTCTACAGACGCCCTTCTATCGTCGTATTGTGCGTCTTTCTTCACATTATCCACTTGTTCTCTGAGATCCATATAAGCTGGGTCTAAATTGCGCAGCCTGACTTCTAATGGATCTAGTGAAAGCTCGTATGCGATGCGCTCCATGACGAATTCCGCGGACGCTACAGCTTCAAGAGTTCCTGTAAAACAGTTGATTAACTTTGAATTACTCTTTCTATGATGATATTCCTGTAAAATTTTATCAATGTACGAGTAGAAACTTACTATAAAATCTTTATGATTTTAGGGAAAATTTATTCTGCTCGAAGCATATTATTTTAAAATGGTTGTTTTAGTAATAATACTTGTTATAGCCTTCTTTACCTGGTGATCGACACCACGTATTGCTCGGAGTATCGGTAATCACGTTAAAGACTTTGTAGTTGACTCGTGCCTTTTCGTAACAGTTATTGTACACATCTAGCGTTGCCAGAAACAAAGGCTCATCAAGAACGTACCCATTGTTCATATACAAATTTTCGTTACAGTATTGGACTTTTCCTGTTGTATCTACTGCTACCTGAAAGAATAAATTGTTGCTCGTGTAAATTAACAACAGCCATGTTTGATTGTTTTCTTGAACATATAGGAGTTTTTGTTAGTAATTTCTGACCTCATATTCGGTATTACACGGTAACCTCTTGCCCACGGATTTGCTTAGTGTGGTGAGTGGCAGCATGATCCTGCAAGGCCGGTTCAGCTTAAGGGACACTAGCGCACTTGCCAATGCCACCTGGCTTCCACGCGAGATCTTAATTCCGTACGCTCCTCCCAGTCTCCGCACGTGAACATCTATTCTAGAAGCATTTTAATATATTATAGAGCTATTAACCAGGCAAAAGTAATCTAGCAACGGATTGTCATATTCAAGGTTAAGGTCTCATTTCAGCATGCTCTGTTATTTAATTGCGCTGATTACGCCTGCCAATGCAGGCATTTTGACAGATGTAATCTGTCGTTAATCAGCTGTTACCACTAATAGGGCATGGTGATATTGGACCTGATCCAAAATATTTTAAAAAATTACTTGTGTTCTGGTAGTTTGAGAGCCCGTGAAATCATGTACTGCACGCCATCCATGTGCTGTGTTGTGCAGTGTACCTCCAAACCCTCTTCAGTCGGCTTCGCTAGACTCACCAGAGTCTCCATACAGAAATGGCTTTGCTCATATATCGTCAGCTCACCCTTTATCACTTTAGACACTTCTGTTCCTTTACTAGTACCAGGAATTTCCTGTCCCAGTTTAGTCCTGTTCGGATCTTTTTTTGCCTCCTTCACATCAATAACGGGTTTCTTGACATTCTTGTATTTAACATGCACTAGTTTGGCGGCAGTATCTGCTATATATCTTGTCTCGGCCACGACTACTCCAACTACTTGGCCGTTATACTTGACAGGGCCCGAGCAGAAGAGCTCTTCTTGACTGAGGAAGAAGGGATTGTCGCCGGGGGTGAAGGAGTTGACTCCGGGAATGTCTTTAGCTGAGTAGAACGTTATTACGCCAGGATGGTGCTGAAAATAAATACTTTTTAATTACAAAATAGGAGCAAATCTTTGGTTAGGCGAGTTCAGTTCATGTGATATTCAAATAAACTTTTTAAAGGCTAAAAATTTCAACAAGTCTGGTAAGTTAAGTTGTTTAGTGAACTAACCTTCAGCAGTCTTATAATATTTGTGACCTGACTTCTAGTCAAGAGACTGTAAATTTTGGTATATGGAGAATAATAATGATGGACCAGTGATGATACTCATGATATCTTGAAAATGTAACATCCTTTTCTAAGCGCTCACTACACATGACATCACTTTTAGCCTATGTACAGTAAATTGTATTTCTCTTGCAAACGCGAAGTATCGCAGGTCTCTTTCATAAGAGGTTTATACATCAGATTATGGTCAAACAGATATACAAGTGCAACTGACCAGAGCTTCACTAGCGTCAATGCTGACGATTTCTCCAACGGGCACGCACGTCAGCACAAAGGCTCCAAATACCTCCCGAGGGGCGGATGGCTGGTCTTCGGTGTAGGGGGCTTCACCAGCGCACTGGATCTAAAATTAAAAGACATTGGCAGGTAATTAGTGTTGTCTTAAACTAGGTATTAAATCTAGACAAAAAGTATCAACAACCAGGTAGTGGCTTTGAGCTGAGTCATCATCCATTGATCGACAAGGGTCGCCCCTATGGACAAGGTCACGTGAAATCGCTGCTAGCGGCACCGCATGCGAATATCTAATAAATGAAATAAATAATTATTAGGGGATAATTTTAAGTGTACAGCACAGTACTCGCTGGTGGGGAAGTTGACACGTTGAACGCGTAATCCAAAGGTACCCGGTTCGATTTCTCGTAGGATCACTTGCGAAAACAATAGTTTTTCTTTGTGCTTTACTTTTTGTATCTCAATCAGTACATAAAAATTAGAGGACAATTTTACATAAATCGAACAAGTCTCACGGTACGCTTAATGGGGCTTGTGTTATGACTAGACTAATATATTTTTCTGTACTATTATAAAGTTGTAAAAATGAAATCTCTGTACATTAAAGATAATTATTTAAAAAAATATATTGCAACGGACTATTTGGAATGAACTGAATCGTTTTTTTTTTTTTTTGTATGTTTCTATGTTCGTATGTGTCGTTGTGACTTCATCGCGCTAAATCGGCTATACTGATTTCAACTATTTTTGGTACACGGGCAGCTACGTATCCACAGATGGTTATATGATACTTTTTACCCGACTACCCTGAAGGAAAAAAGAGGGGTTATGATTTTTTTTTTCCACAAACGAAGTTGCGGGTTTTTCTAGTATTTAATATACATAAACTTAATACATAGAACACATCCAGGAGCAAATATATAAGCTCTTGAGCTATTTGCGCTTTTCGGGATTTGAACTGACGTCCATCGCGATTGAAAATGACATGAATTATAAATCTGTTGATAATTCAAAAGTAGAGTAAAACCAATCTTAAAATGTACGTCTCACCACTGGGTTTACTCTATATTTGGATGCAGTTTTTAGGTGAATTAGTGGAGGGGCGCACAGTTTAGGATTGTTTTACTCTATCGTGTCTGTCTGTGTGTTTCCTTTTCACGCTTAAACCGCTAAACAGATTTGAATATGAAGATAGTTTGAGACTCTGCAAAGGACATATAATAGTTTTTATTCCAAAAATCATCTTTTAAGGAGGTGAAAAGGGGTGGCAGTTTGTATGGGCGTTCTCAGTAACGCGGGCACATACGCCGGTAAACGTTAGTAAAAATAGATTATGTATTTAATGCATATCCAACGTAGGTAAGAAATGAAAAAGCGTTTATTTCTGAATTTGATCCGCGTTTTGTTAATATATGACATAACACAAAAATAACATGAATGAAGTCATTCTAATTAGAGCAGAATTAGAACAGAACATTGGCGTTTATGCACACCGCGTGCAATCTCTTAATTCGAAGTTCGTAACGTGCCGTCCCTTTCACCCTCATTTTAAGCTCAATTTGAGCAAGGGGGATGGCACCATACGGACTTCGAATTTCGGGTTCCGGAATAGCTCGTCAGTATATTTCTATGATATGAAAAATGCGCTGCAGACTCACGTTTCTAAAACGCGTTGTAACGTAGTGTTTAAAAAACGCAGTGTGCATAACCCTTTAACGTTTGTGCGTATTGTTTAATTTAATGTTATTCTCTAACATGGTGTTACGCCTTCCGCCTGGGATGCAGTAATAACCCTCATGTTAATGAATAAAAGAAGTTTTGCTGATTTGAAACATAATTAGGCATAGAAACGAGGGCAAGAGCTGAGAAACGATTCATAGAATAACTAGCCACAAGGACTGGCAATGAGGATAAGTAAGTAGGTATGTAATCCATATATTTATACATATATGTTTATCATAAGTTTCTTTGTTTATGTGAAATGCACATTTACAAGGAGGGAGGAGGGAGTAATACTAAATGTTTGAGCTCACCAGTGCTTCCACCTTCTCTATGGGCTGGTTGAGAGGCCACAGCGTAGGATTGGTGGTGAAGATCTGTCGCGCGTCGGTGACGGGACGCGTGCGGCTCAAAACAATGCCGCCCGACACGTACTGAGCTGACACGATACTGCTAGGACACAGAGACAGCAGGCCCTGAGAAAGAAGAAAACTTGTCGATTATGTTTGTTGCCTGATAACTCGGTGAAGGTCGCAGGATGAGGATGGTCAAACTAGCGCTCTTTGGGGCAGGGCTATGACTGTGGACGTTTTTTGGCTGATAATGATGAAAGATGATTGTAACAGTCAGTCGTCGGAAGTTAGCTGGAACCAAATAACGTAGGTACGATATAGCACACATTAGAAGAAGTGGTGTAGTAGTAGGTATTTTTGTTGATGAATGAACTGGACAACGCTCATGATGCTACCTCGGTGGATCGACGTTAACTTGCTAAGTGCTGTTGATGTTTTACAGATGAGAGGGTGCTCTAAAGACGCGTTAACTCGTCACGTTTCAGCCTTGCTCAAAAATTTCAAATAAGAATTGTGTTTGCACGACTGACGCCTCGACAGGGTTTGTTTCTTGTGATGATTATAGCAGATCTGCTTTTAATTCGCTCAAAGATGCAAGAGCTAGTCTGTGCAGTTGACGGTAGCATTATTTTGTCTGTTATAGGTACCTACATATATACCGTGCATTCTATGGCATAGTTTTTTATGTATCATATGTATTGAAACTGCATACGTATCATTTATACTTTTGATTTTTTTTGTCAACTGTGTTGCTGATACTAACTTTTTTTCTTTAGTTTCGCTTGCAACGATAACCAGTATTATCCGGATCGCGGGAAACCGTTGGACGAGGGCGGCGCAAGACCGGTTGTGGAGACCCTTGGGAAGGTCTTTATCTAACAGTGGAAGTTTTTCAGTCTTGACAATGACTTACACAAAATTTCCCTCTAACCTTATAAAACAAGTTAACAGCAAGATCCCTGCGGTACTGGACCGAGGGTTCCGGAGGATTCTCAACCACCACCAGCTCCTGCAGCAAGACCCTCAGCGCACTCTGGAGGATGTCGTTGGAGAACAGCTGCTTGCCTAGCAGGAACCGCTCCGTCAGAGCAGCGTGGACGAAACGCGGAGACAGCCCTCCGTAAACTATACGCGCTTTGCAGACTGTGTTCAGAGGAGCGCACAGCTTGTATAAGAATGCGGCGTTTACTATGGCGTGGGCGTTTTGGGCGCGTGGCATTATCTGAAAATCGATGAAAATAATCAGTAACAGTTAGCGTGCCCGCCACTTAGGCGGACTTACACCAGAATTTTAACCTGGAATTAAGACTTCACTTAGAGTTACTGACAGTTCTGGTATGAATGTGACAGGAGTTTAAATCCAACTCGGAGTTAAATTAGTTAACTCTGGACTGCACAAGGGGCCCTTAGCGTCTACATCGCAGCGTACTAAATAGAGAGTAATAATTAGCGCGCGATAAATATTGCGTTTCACAGTAGAGCTAAGAAGTACAGGATGATTCTGGAGATATAAGAACCAACCTTAGCAAGTTCAGTCAATTGTAAGCTGCGAGTATTAGTAAGATTTGGGGTTTTTGGGTTCGGTAGCCAAAATGGCAAAAAACTGAACCCTTATAGTTTTCTCATGTCCATCCATCCTTCCGTCCGTCCAAAACTACATGATGTATATTTATGAAATTTGGAGTATAGGTGTCTTGTATAAGCCGCTACTAAGTTTGATAGTGAAATGATAACAAAATATATTTCTAGGGGGGGCACTCCATACATAACATTTTTGTCAGCAAATATAAATGTGTGGCACATATTTCAACAGCTCCTTTAAAAACAAATATGATGTTTCAAAAAATGCACCCCCCCCCCCCCCCCCCCCCCCCCCTCTATTTTCGAAACCGTACCAAGATAAATACTTTTAGCGAATTTTTTTTTTTACATCATCGGCTGTACCGTTTTTGAGTTATTGCCGAATAACTACGTTTCTCAGCAAAAGGGAGTAAGTGTCGTGGAGATACGCTCTTTAGATAATTAAATGATCTTTTTCATATCGTATTTATTTCATCTGTAGTGCATTTTTTCGTATGAACGGCTGCAGAACCCTACACTGAA
The DNA here is from genome assembly GCA_905404275.2 of Hedya salicella. Taxonomy (NCBI): domain Eukaryota; kingdom Metazoa; phylum Arthropoda; class Insecta; order Lepidoptera; family Tortricidae; genus Hedya; species Hedya salicella. The sequence continues at coordinate 23,447,853 of FR990109.1, read as the reverse complement.
CATGGTCCGACATGCTCATGGCCAGTTTTTTATTTTAATCGTGGAAAAGAAATTTTAAATTAATGAGAAGGTGCATGCATGGTGTATTGTATGGTCACTACGTATGTAAGTACATTTCGAATAAGTACTTTATTTTGTCAACTTTTTTATGTAAATTTTTCTCATGGACAATAATTGTTCTTAGGGCCGATTTCACCAACAATCAATTTACACCAGAGTGGCTAACCCAGTATAAACTAAATCTAACGATTTACTCGATGGTTAACTTCATTTCCATTTCACCACGCTAGTCTACGGATAACAACCTCTCGCATAGTTACTACGTAACGTTGAACGAATGAATTGAATGACATCGTAATGCACCCAAGTAAGATAGACAATTTGTCCCATGCTTGAGCAATGGCGCTGCGTATTTTTTAAATTTATTAGAAAAATACATCAATTGTGAAGTAAGTATTGAATTCACTTGACAGTGACAATGACAATACTAATCTACATCTAACAGTTTACTCAGCCGAAATTGGCGGTGTATGATTATTCTCCAGTTTAGATATTTTATCTTTAGGTTAACTATTGGTGAAACGTAAAATGAGTTTACTCACGTGTATTAATGATTTATTATTGGAATAATGCTTATACTACGTCGGTGAAATTGACCTTTAGTCGGCCTTTCTACTCATCGCTAACCTATGCAGCTAAGCGGCGAGCGTAGCTCAGTATTGGTCGTTATTTCCTCGCACACCATTTAGCTGCAGAGCTTAGCTCTAGTGGAAGAGCGCCCTTATAGGTAATTTAAATCTGATTGAATTATTATGGTCCGATTACTTTTCAAACATCAGATTTCACTTATGTGATATTGCCAATATATGCCCTTTAACTTTCTTCGTCATTAAAGTTTAATAACCATACCAGTTTTTAAGGATTCATAAGTTGCTGTAGTGTGACCATTATGACAGTAAATTAAACATTAAATTTACAAAAATAACCAGCCAAGTGCGAGTGGGACTCGCGCACTGAGGGTTCCGTACAAAATGTAGCAAAAAAACGGCCTTATCTATGAAAATCCAGTGTTTGCAGAGCCCTACTCCTGCAAAATGGACGCGGTGCTCGGTCATTTTATATTGGTTACTGACATAGACGGACAGACATAAAATTATTTTGTTTTTAGTATTCGTTGACATAGCGGCAACAGAAATACATCATCGGTTAACAGTCCAACTGTGTAATTATAACGGTTCAAGAAATACAACTTGGAGACAGACGGACGGACAGGTCTTAGTGATAGGGTCTCGTTTTACCCTCTGTGTACGAAACCCTAAAGAAATGGATGCTTTACATTATCGATATTTTGATTCCGTTTCCTGAATCACCTTGTACATAGTGTCTTTTAACCTTGTGCTATAATCTACTTCATCATACTCTTGCTAAAGCCATCACTATTTTATTTCTTACCTTGTGTGTTCTAATCTAAAGGATATCTTCTGTTTTATACTCGTATACATTTAGGAAGCACTCAAATGCTCAGTGTAATGACTCGACCCGTGGTCATTCAAGCGAATTTTAACGATGTTTACAAGAAACCTTGTTAACCAACAGGTTTATAAAGGTCATCGGTCTACTTGTTTACAACAAAGTAAGTTTAATATAAGTTTATGGCTAGGGCCCGAGATTTTCGTGGCATGTTCGAATTGTCGGGGATAGAACTTTCCTTGCCAGCCGGTCTAGCATAATTCTTTGCGACTACGCTTGTCGCGCGACAAAGGATCACCCGTCTTTCTCGCATTGTATTGAAAGGAAAGAGACAGACAATCTTTGTCGCATGACAAAGTGTCGCGTATCGCAGTTGTGCTAACGGTGCTGGATGCAGATATATCTATGTGCAGATATACTAAAGTGCTCATAGCCAAAACATCAACATCACATGTTTAATATTGTAGTAATATTATATAACGCTTTTATACCTTAAATGACACAAACGTGTAATCATGGCTGAGAGGCGGGAGCAACACGTTTAAGAGTATCTTCCCTCTCATATCCACTCTGAGAAATGCTTCAGGTGTAACTGCTATGTGATTTCCGTAGGAATCCCCTGAAATGTAAATAAGTGTATTGTATAATTTAAAAGAAAAAGTATTATCTAATAGCAAGTTGTAGTAAAAATGTTGAGAGCAGACCTAAACTTGCATTTCAAGTATAGGACAGTCAGCTGCAGAGTAAAGTGACCCCGCTGTCATACAAATTACAAACACATATCACGTTTTTCTGCAACTGACCGTACCCAACTAAGATAGTCCAAAATTACTCAACTACTTTTATGATCCAAATACACATGAATGGGTTCTTAGGAAAAATAATTTGATTATATAATTTTAAAGTATTATTTGTCAAAACTTATTTTTTCTAGATCATATTTGGATATTTAAATTATAGTCGGGTGATAATAAGAAAATTTGTGACCCACCACGGAGAAAAATACACTTACCAATGGTGAGGTATGCTCCGATGGTCTCAAGGAGGAGAAAGACGTCTGATTGAAAATCATTATGCTGATGCTTGATCATGAGATTACCAGCAATTGTTCCTAACTGTAATATTAGATTAAATACAGTAGTCAACTTCAAACTATTTAGAAAGGCTAGATTTGACAAAAAAACCTGCTTGCGACAAGTTTATTTATAATCTCGGTCATTGGCCTGCAGTGGAATATAAATTAACGAATAATAATAATACATACAATCTATGTGATACGAGTACATAGAATCTCTCTTACATTTCTAACGGGTATATGTGCAACCAGCATCAGGTGCTCGTTCAACTTTTTTAAATACCAGAAGGGGTCAACAGTAGCTGCCAAATGCTCGAAAATTTCCATCGTCTCTGTAAGAGTGTTGCCCGCACCAAGGATCAGGTTTTGGTCGAAATTGTAACCTTTGAGCTCTTGCACATTGCTTATGTCGATGAGGACTCGAGGATATTCATCTATTGGATAGGCTCCTGAAACCATACAAAGTGTTCATCGATCTCTTATATTCACAAAAGGCACACTAATAACACTGTTTTTATTGCGATTCATACTCATATTTATTGCGATCATGTTCATTACAATAGATGGTACAATATAGATTTTACGAATGTATATGATACCCCTGTTAGGGCATTGCAATTTCTTACATACTAAAACTTAGACATATTTCGATTTCACTGATTTGATTTGGATTCTTATAGATAAAATTTGGTCGAAGGGTATTTCGTTAGAAAACTAGACCACCTGTCAGATGGATGGACGATTTAGGTATAGATTTGCTAGGAACAGTTGGATATGGGTGACTCAAAATTTGGCCATTCGACAGGAGCCTACGTCCCAAAGTGGACTGCCACGGTGTGGATTGAAGATGGTGAGATAAATTACCTTTAGCAGTATTCCCAGCAACAAGCATGTAACAGTCATCTCCTTTCCTCCTCAGCACTTCAAATATGTCATTGACAAACTGCACTCTAGACCACGATTTGCCGTCTTTAAGTTGTATTTCTATATTTTCTGGTACTTCCACATCTTCTGCTTGCACAACACACCAGTCACTTTCACTGCATTCACTTGTACGGCATGTTTTCCCACTTTTCTTGCAAATGTTAAGGTCTTCTATATCCAGTATACTGTTAGGCTTTGGTGCGTCGCTTGCAAACTGCTTGAAAGCCTCAAGGATGGGTCGGTAGCCGGTGCATCTGCAGATATTACTCCCCAAAGACTGCTCAATCTCTAACATGGTGAGCTTGTCTTTGCTTTTCAGGAGACTGCAAAGTAAACAGTTAATGTTACTTAACTGGAATATTGTATATTTTTGCTTAAAGACTTGAAGACATGAAATCATCTGAAAATCAGCGTGCAGCGTCACGACGTAACCCCTTTTAGCGCTGTGTGGCGTATTTTTTGTCGTTGTATACATCTGCATGGCCGTGCGTTGATTACATGCGTTTTCTTTAATTGTTTATTTCTTTCATCTGCCATTTGATAAAATGTGAGATTAAAGAAGGCATGGACGCGAAGATGGGTAAATGCAGGACTCATTTATGAAAACAATACTCATCGTGTCTTTTTTCTTCATTTGTAAAAGTGGATACGTTATGTGGAACAGAACCTACATTTTTTGCCAAGTTGCCATCAAGAAAAATGTATGTATACTGGGAATAAACAACAGTGATACATTTTGTAAAACATAATTACAGCATAATCTGATCCGATTTCCTATTTCAATAAACTTTTATGTAAGTAATAAGCGATGCGGTTCAGCAGTTTGTTTTTAACGTACAAAATGTTAAATTGGGTTACATCACGCAATAAGAAGTTACAAAGTCAGTAAAGTTAAACCACATAATTGCTCGGCACTTACTGGCCTGTGATCGTCCGACGTTGCGTATACGCAACAATAAGAATCCGATAGCTCAATTCCACTCACTAAACCATGCATTATGTATTAACGCCCAAATTACTGCTTGTTATTGGAACATTCGTAACATAAGCCTTGGTAGTAATTAGTTGTGTCAGGGTTGATCTCTGGAATCTTATTAGAGTTCGGCATTAGGATAACAATTAGCTGCTGCAATTTTAGAATCAAATTTTTGACCGAGCGGAGCGATGGTCTTCGTTACAGATTGAGCAAAAAATGCTTACGATACTTGTTAATTCATTTAGTTTTTGTAGATTTTAAGTTTTTTTTGTAAGTAGTTTTTAGCTGATTGAGTTTACATGAAATTTATTTGAAATTCAGTAGGTAAGGTAATTACCCTAATGAACATATTACTTGGCACCTTCATCTGAATGCATAGTTAACCTCCTTTGCATCTCACAGCCGGGTAAAACCAGGTTGTCAAAGAAAAAATTGCACTTGATTTCGCCGCTAAGGGCGCTTGTGTATAGTGAGGTCTTTCAAACAACTTACAAACGTGAAATGTATTGAATTTTTGGGATTTGCAAGTTTTTTTATTGCGATTTTGCGTATAAGAAAAACATGCGGTAGTGTTTAATAAATGTTAATGGTTTTAAGTAAGTGCCAAGAAAAAGAGATGCAAAATTCAAGGTCATAGTACCTCACCCTCGCCGCGACTCGTGCCAACATGTAGTGCTACAAACTCAAAAAGGTAATTATCACTGTTCAACGGTTTAAAATGAGGCTAAAAGTATGGGTGCCTGTCGTTTCGCATAACGTTTTTTGTCCTAAAAATGTTTGGCCGAGAATGTTTGGCATACTGTTGAATGGCATACTACTCGTTTGTCCTAATATTTTTTGCGCATACTCATTTAAAGTCCTAAAGCAAGTTTGTCCTAATATTGATAACTCTAAAATCGAATTACATAAAGCATACTATTTCTAACAAGAATCGTCCTAAGAATTATTTTGCCTATTATTAAATTGGCTACATTTACAGCACCTAAACTAAACTATGGTAGGCGTGAAGTCAGAAGCGTTACGTATTCTACTTTAAGTCAGGTCAGATTTCGGTTAGGTTAGGTACGACGACGAGCGAAGCGAGGAGGAGTGTTAGGTAGAACTGTGACCCTAACGAGCGAGCGAAGCGAGCGAGCGAAACGCCAGAACTTTTGCGTATTATTAAATTGGCTACACTTACAGCACCAAAACTAAACTATAGTAGACGTGAAGTCAGAAGCATTAGGTATTCTACTTTAAGGCAGGTCAGACTTCGGTTAGATTAGGTACGACGACGAGCGAAGCGAGGAGGAGTGTAAGGTAGAACTGTGACCCTAACGAGCGAGCGAAACGCCAGAGAAAACAAGGTTGAGAAGTTAGGTTTTGCTGAGTTATTATTGCGACAGGCAAATATAGTGCGAATCGTGCCATTACTGCATTTGCTATTGCGATTTTGCTAGGCGTTAACTTTTAACGTTTAAAAACTCTGCTTGCAAAAAATCATCAAGATTTACGCTTAATTCAATTCAATTCAATGCAATTCAATTTTATTTCGTGCACAATATGGTGTTAAGATGTTACAGGTACAAAGTTCAACATGTACCCTGCTAGGGTGAAGCACAGACTTAGAGTTAACTTAACCTAATTATATAATAAAATAGACTATTTAACATGTATTTATATTTGTATTATCTATTACATAATCATAAATTCATTAAGAGTATAAAAAGCATGGGACAGTAGATACTCCTTTAGCTTTCCAACAAAAGTTTTGTACTTGTCTTCAGCTGATATATTACTCGGTAGCTTATTATATATTTTTATCGACATGCATTGTGGTCCCTCTGACTTCATTTTGAGTTTGGCAATTGTGGCTTGTACCAGTTTGTTTCTCGGTCGCAGACTATGAGTTCCTCTACACACACCTTTAGCTTGGGTGTAAAGACTAGGGTGTTTCCGTACGAATTTGCACGTCTCGAGTATATACAAGGATGTTAGTGTTAGTATTTTTAATTTAACAAAATGAGGTCTACACGATTCCTCATTTCGAATGTTACTTAAGATCCTTATACATCTCTTTTGTATTAAAATTAATTCAGAGACTACTATCACCCCATAAAATGATACCATACTGGAGCCATGCTTGAGCAAATGCATGATAAGTTGAAATTGCTGTTTTTATGTCTGTAGTTTTTTTGATATTGGGATAATTTTGTGGCAATTTTATCTACGTGACATTTCCAATTTACATATTGATCCATTTTTAAACCTAGCAAGGAGCACGTGTTTACTACTTCCAAACTAGTACTGTTTAAACTTTCTATTTCTAACGCTGTTCTTTGATAAGGCCTAAATTGGATTAACTTTGTTTTTGATAAGTTTATGAGCAAGTTATGTTTATTTAGCCAATCTGTCAGTATGTTTAACATCGACTCTAGTTTATCAGATTACTCGTTAGTGTTTTGGCAAGGCAGTACTAGCGATATGTCATCCGGTTATAGAAAACAACCTATATTTGGGTTTTGTCTAATTATAACTTCAGGAAGGTCGTTGATGCACAATAGGAATAGGATACATCCGAGGACACTTCCTTGAGGGATAGAGCAAGTCGTTATATTTTTTTGGGACGGTACGTTAGTTACATTATTTTTATGGACACAGTCGACCTCAACAATTTGTTCTCGGTTTTGAAAATATGATTTAAACCAATCATGAGCCAATCCACGAATTCCAATACCGGAGAGTTTATCTAAAAGCATATTATGTTGAACTCTATCATAGATTTACTCATGTAAATAAGCAGTCCGAATGCGTGTTGTTTATTGTCTATGGTTATTAATATCTCCTGGGTAAAGTTTAAGGCTGTTCGGGTTGTTGATCTTCCATTCCTAAAACCGTATTGGCAGTCATTGAATATGTTGAATTTATTACAAAAAGATGACACTTTTTTAGCCATAATTGATTCGTATATTTTTGAGAACGTGTTTAAGAGGGCTATGGGTCGGTATTGTCCTAGGTCAGTCAGGTCACCTCCTTTTTTAAAAATGGGTTTGATGAGTGAGACTTTCAGTAGTGAGGGAAATTCCCCTGTAGGGAAGGACTGGTTTATCAGATTAGTGATAGGAAGTGTAAGTTCGCTGGCGCAGTGTTTTACAAGTTTTGGGGGACTTCATCTATCCATGGCTATTCTTGTTGTTTAGCTGTAACATACATTTGTACACTTTAAATGGCTCAACCGGTGAGAGAAAAAATGAGTTTATAGACGGATTTAATACGGGACGGCTGTGTGATGTATTACTGGTAGAGTTCGTACCAACTGACACAAAGTACGTATTTAAAGTGTTTGCTACAGTAAAGGGTTCATTATTTACAACACCGTTTATTATCAGATTAATTTGATTACGCGACTGCGGCTAAGATTTTTTGACATTGTTACTAATGATTTGCCAAGTAGTTTTTATTTTATTTTTCGAGTTCTTTATTTTCCTTATATTATCTAATTTTTTGGACGTATAAACGGCCCGTTTTAATATTTTTTTTATATTTTTTTTTAATGACATGTAGTAAAAACAATTTTAGCACATTAAATATTAGGAACACTACAATTATGCACACCAATCATTAGACATTAGAATCTAACCACATCAAACGATAGGACAAATAATATTTAGGACAAACGATAATAGGAGCAACAATTTCGGACAATCAAAAATATGCGGAACAAAGTGTATGCCATACGTTATTAGGACAAAAGACGTTATGCGACACAACGATAGGACTAATAATTGTATGCCAATCGATATAGACCCTAAAAATATAGCACATATTAGAGTAATCACAATGAATAAACATGAGATATGAATTTAAAATAGTACAACGCATGAAGGTTGCACGCTCGCGTCACCTTCACCTGTCACCCAAATATTTATTTTAAAGGAATCCGTAACTAGAAGAGAACCTTATTACTAAGGATCGTTTTCACCGTATTCGTTTCAAAGGTAGTATAAATCTTATTCCATAAATAAACCATTAATTACTCGCTAGTAAAGTCATTTTACGAGAACGTTTCACAAATATTTAACCTAAGGATAAAAGCCCGATTTTAAAGTAAAATCTTTTACGGTCGATTTCGGCTGAATAAACTGTTAGTTGTAGATAAGTATTGTCACTGTCACTGTCAAGTGAATTCCATGTTTTTCCCCAATTGATGACCCGAACAAATTTAAAAAATACGCAGCACCATTGCTCAAGCATGGGACAAACTGTCTATCTTACTTGGGTGCCTAACGATGTCATTCGTTCAACGTTACCTAGTAACTATCCGAGCGTAAGTTATCCGTAAACTAGCATGGTGAAATTAAATTGAAGTTAAGTATCGAGTAAATCGTTGGCGTTAACTTTATTAATTTATTTTATTCAATTTTGGTGAAATCGGCCCTAAGCCTCCCTTATTTGTCTATCACAGAATTGTAACTCTTGAATCGTAACCGCCATTATCACAGGATTTGTATTACTGCGGGTTCTATGACCAAAAATTAAAATGGTATAATACGAAAAAAATGTGAACCATACGAGAAACGAGTTGTTCTCAGAGTTTTTACACATGCTGGTACAAAACCTTTCATAGGCTAGTCCGAGTCACACTTGGCTGGCTTTTTCCGCTTTAACTAAAGGTGATATATAATGCGGCACCAACGGGTATAAACTTAAAAAACAAAACGAGGGTTTTCGTTGTCCAGTAGCTGTACTCCTGGTTGCATATACTCGTCCCAGAAAAAACGGATCGGATAAAGACATTTCAGACTGTCCAACCCTACATTAACCTTGCGGTGACAGATAACGAAGTAGAGCACGCAATCACTCAGATTTTCTTATCACGTGTATTGTCTTTGGCCATTGCTAACGAGTACATCGTAGTACAGTGTACACGTCTTTAGGCGGGATAAAGACTCCATAGAGCGGTTGGTCGTACAGGGAAAGGTGAAGGTAGCCAGATCGCGCGGTAAGTCACCTATGAGCTGGATTGACCAAATTAAATCTGCAACAGGAAGCTTCGCATCTGACTGCGCTCGACAGTCTGGCAACTGGAAGAGATGAGAAGATCGTGCGGTGCACCGTATCATTCTCTACCACCTACGTGGAGGCCTCGAAGTGAACACGACTGCTCTGCCAAGAATGAAACGACGAAAAAGATTTGAATACAACGGGTCACTATGTGGCCATTAAGTTCACTAATTAGTTGCCAACTGTAGCCCTTATGAGGAGGCTCCAAATTAACAAAACTTCAAGGTGTACCTAATTTCTCTCTGGGTATTAGGAAAATTTTATACAATTTAAGATACAAAAATACCACACCGTGTCCGTGTCGCAGGCTGCATACAGAATCTGGACCCGCTAAAATGTAAGATGTGTTGTGTTTTGAAGACATTTTTAATAAGTGAGAAATAAATCGGGCATCGGAGGAGAAATGATGGAATGGATGGACTATCGAGCACAGATATTTGTCTATCAGGATATTCAATAGCGGTGGTCCCAGGGGCAGTTGTAGGAGTTTTAACAAGCACAATAAAGTAAAAAACTATTGGCAAATCTCATAGAGAAAGACAATTTATGAAAAGGTAACTCTTAGGACTTCAACCTTAAAATCTGTGGCTGCGGCGGCAAGCCGAATTTCAAGTTAACCGGCCCGTGAATGTTACTTGTATTATTAGAGGTTATGTTACTAGTAAAAGTAACGCTTTCGAATCAGGATGGAGATCAGTGATGCGGCAAAGGTCGTGAGAGTTCAGAAAGGAAGTAATCAACCGTGGAAATTATCTAATTGGCACTGAAGATACAAGATTTTTTTCTGTAGAAAATATGATTGTACTCACTATAATTTCAAAGAGCAAATAACCCGGGTTTTTATACCCAGACGAGTATACGCCAAATATCAACGGGAAGCTATTTTATTATTTGTTTTCAATTAAATGAATTTACTAATATAACAAATATGAAAGTTTGTAAAGATGTCGGTGCATGTTAGTTATTTATTAACGTTTTAACCATCAAACGGATTAAGATGAAACTTCACACACAGATAGATAAGGTCATAAATTAAAACACAGACTACTAAATTCTAAATAGCGCTGGCGCACTTCACTTATTTTCATTTTTTTAATCAGAGGCGTGGGATAATTACAAGGGAAGCCGAAGCGTATTCATTTACTCATATTTAAAGAAAAAGGTGGTTATAAGCCTTTCCTTGGGCAATCCGGTGGGAATCGAATTATATGGACGCCACGCCACTGTTATTTATCCCTGAGTCCCAACAGCTCATATGCTGTGGGTCGGGAAAATGCGCCCCCTGAGGGCTATGCCACTTACAGCCGCTCAATTGGCCAGCCCCTAGCTTCGATGCTGACAAAGCCGTAGGCAAATACTAGTATATATAAAATTACCTACCCATACATGGCCATGACCCAGCCAGGCGAGCAGTACCCACACTGGGTGCCGTTGAACTTCGCAAGAGTCTTCTGCAGCGGATGGTAACCCTTCAACCGGTTGCCAATGTCCTCTATCGTAGAAATCTCCCAGTCTTGGCATGATGTCACTGATACGAGGCACTGTGAAAATAACAACACATCAACGTCACGTAGTTGACGTAGTACAGTCACCAGCATTAATATCTGCCACAACAAAGCGCGCATAAATATCTGATTTCTAGGGTCGTGTCACGATCACGCGTTTGGACGTTGCGCCGATCCGATCGCTCAAAATCAATTTGTTACGCGTATCACACACTTAGATCCGACAAGCGCGCCGTGATCGCCGTGCCGACACTGAGCGTCCACGCAGCGCAGTCATGCCCTGCACGGTGATCGGATACGAGCAAATGATACAAGTGTGGACGCACCTTCAGATATTTTCGCCCGCTTTGTTATGGCAGATATTGATTGATGCTGGTGACCTATACTCATAAAGATTACTTACTGTCTACATATTTAATTATCATGACTGGCATATTCTCGGTGCTTAATAGAATTTGGACTAAATGAATTTCGTTCATCCCTGAACTTTACGTTGGCCATTTAACGTATCTATCACATTTAAGAAATCTTATAACCAAAGTACAAATAAACTAGATTGTGCAGTTCAGTCCAAGAGGTCACATGTCCCGACCTATATCTACCTCTACGCAACATGCAAAGATCCTGCCTCCTGCCTAAGCCACTACTTAAGCCATATAATTTAAAGGCATTAATTAGTCGAGGTTCGGGATCGGGTGCTGTAGTCAGCATAGGCCTTTCGATCCTAATCAGACAATTAAAGCAGCTTTTGGGTTAACATTTACAAAGCAGTTACTAAGGTGACTGCGCCAGATTTTTCGGAAGTGGCAAAAGAAATGTCGGATGGCAAGGAGCTCGTTTGCTATGTTTTCCTGTCAGTGAGAGTTTCGAACAGGGTTCCATCGTGGTTGCCGCGTCCATCCTTGACATGACAGCCTTCCGCCATTTTATCCTGTCTCTCATGAGCTCTTCCCAGCAATGCGAGTCTGTAAAGAAACTACTAACTGCTGATACCACCGGACTACCACAGGTCATTGTTGAATGATGCCACGTCCCGCTTGGCGCAGTCCTTAAAACGAAGCAACGGTTTACCACAGTATACTATAGTAGTATGACGAGAGAATCTAGTAGAATATACCGTCCATCAATAACCTTCGCTTAGCAATTGTCCTAACGAAATGCTCTGCATGAAAACGATAAAGGAAAAATACAATGTTAGAGTAGGTGCCCTATATCCCAGAATTTAGAAAGGATATTTTTAATTAAAACGTTTTTGCGACGCAATGTAGGGAGATTCCCAACAATTTGGACCGCCGATCTGGTCAAGATCGTGGGAAACCGATGGATGAGGGCGCCGCACAATCGGTCGTTGTGGAGATCCTTGCGGGAAGCCTTTGTCCAGCAGTGGACGTAGAAATGGGCTGATATGATGATGATGACTGCGATATGGAGTGGCAATTATAGCATGTTGAGCTTGTGCCTCGCGATCTTCATGCATAGTTGTTAGCTATCTTGGACTAGTAGGTACTGACGGAGTTGACGGCGTGAGGCGGCGCGCCTGGCCGCGCGGCGGTGACGACGCATGCGCCGCAGCCGCCCTCGCGGCAGAAGTACTTGGTGCCGCGCACCTCGTTGCCCACACGCAGGTACTCCAGCAAAGACACATCTGAGCTGATCTCACATCCCACTGTCAGGAGAAACAGTCATTTGAAAATCGTGCAAGGTCGAAGAGTCAATTGGGTGTTCGTATTTTATTCGGTACTTTCGGTAGATAGGATAACAAGATGAAAATGCATTTAAGCAAGTTTATAAACTGGAATAATTTTCAGCAAAAAGTTAGATATTATTATTGTAAGTATTTTATATAATTATGTTTATCGTCGCCTAGTACCGATAGTTTAAGCTTTGCTCAGTTTGAGACTAGGTCGATTTGTGTAAGATTGTACCTGATATTTATTTATTTAATTTAAGTACCTATTAGATTTTGCGTTGAGCCACAGACTAATAAGAGATACTACGTATCAGACTGCAAACTCAGAAATAAATATTATTTGCACTGGGCAACTATATTTAATCGGTACGATTAGTGTTGACTGACGTTATTTTTTGTTCTATTCGAGATTGCAATATGGCAAAGGATCGTTACGTATTCAGCCAAAGTGGTCTAGGATCATTGAATGAGGTCTAATATTTAGAATGAATAGTTCCCGGCACGTAAATTTGAACACGTAATTTCAGTAATTGTATTGACGTGATCAAATTATATGCTGAGAATTATACCTCAGTGGCAAAAAAATAAAACACACATTTTTTGTTAAAAGAGTCATTTTTGAATTTCTTTTTAAATTTGTCGTAAGCGTTCTTCTGTATTGCAAGTAATACATCTCTCCCCTTTAATATTTTGTTGGTTGTGTTGCACCAATTCATAATTGTAAATCGGACAGTCAGAGCAATGAAATGACTGAGAATATTTTTGTGCTCGGCGCAGTCAAATAAAAAAAATGAATTCTTGGACATAATGTTTGCTAGTACTGCGGGCGATAATTTTGCAAGATCATCACGATTTAAACACTTCAACCACTAAGTATTTTCTCAGAGCACGGGAAATGGTGTAAAAGAGCGTCCTTTCGCAAAGTTCTACAAACACAGCACTCTTAAAACATTTTGCAAAAAGCAAGACAGGATAAACACAAGGACAAACGTTACTGTGACAGTGACAGAATGAATTTCGACAAATTATATTTAACTGACAAGATGAGTGTATTGACAAAGCAACAGCTAATCACAGCAGAGAAAAAATAAATAAACATTTAAACAAAAAAAATAAAACCGACTCCAAAAAAAACTAAAAAGTAAAAAATAACGCCATAATTCAGTTTCTTCAAATTACTTACAAGTAACCGTTTGTATACTCAATCTATACAGTATATACAATTAATCTTATTTTGGCGTCGGTGGCATATAAAGAATGTGTAAAATATTGAAAATATACGATTTTAGTAAGTTGTGACACGATGGCACCGACTCCAAAATAACATTAATTGTATGTACTGTATAGATTGAGTATACAAACGGTTACTTGTAAGTAATTTGAAGAAACTGATGATTATGGCGTTATTTTTTACTTTTTAGTTTTTTTTGGAGTCGGTTTTATTTTTTGTTTAAATGTTTATTTATTTTACACTTTTTAGTTAATCGTTACTTAAAAGTGTATCTCGTGACGATTCAAACAAGCCCAAACACGGCTAGGATACATTATTTTATTACATAGATCTGGTGCCTACCTTCCGGCTCCATCATCAAATCAATTCGATGGTACCATTCTCATCAGGAACATTTAAATTTGTGACTATGAAGTTGCTTAGCTAAATTAATCAAGATATTTTGTCGCCACCCGTAAATCATTTATCATTGAGGAGTTCCGATGGCATTCTGTGGTCTTCTGCATCAGTTCCACTTCACCAATTTACACTTTCTGAATGCAAATGCTTATTATGTTTCTTATAATACCAAAATCGCTATATGTATGCCTACAATATTTGAGGAGTTCCTTCAATTCCTCATGGATTCCATCATCAGATCTTCACCAAAATTAAATGGGACCAACTAGAAAGTACCTTCTATAAAATTAAAAAAAAAAAATTGAAATCGGTCAAATAGTCTTTGAGTAATCGGTGAACATCCATAAAAAATAAAAAAAAACATTCCGTCGAATTGAGAACCTCCTCCTTTTTTTGGAAGTCGGTTAAAAACGTCAGTCAACATTAAAAACAACATGGCGCTAACGTACGCGTTTTGTTATACGAAGATTACCAGCTGTGCGTTGAGCCTAGTAATAGGAGATTATGTAGGCAATTGTTTTTTTTTTTTTTCATTAGGTATAATAGACACTTTAGATACTTTTCTTCTATAGGTACTATTATAAAGTTATCAAAATTAAATAGTAGATATTTTAAAAAAAATAAGTGATGCCAACTATTTGATAGTCATTCCAGGGTCCATAGAAGCAAAATATTTTATATGAACCCCTGTCAAATCCGGCTTAGATTTGAAAATACAACACAATTTTTATATAAACTATATATTGTGATAACTAAAATGCATTAAAGCTGTTTTGATCGTGACGTTGCCACGTATGTTGACATCCAAATGACTGCGACAACTCACTAAATTCATCCTTTTTTTGGAAAAATAGTCTTCACCATTATATTAAAAAAGATAATTTTCATAAAGAAGCGAAAGTTATTATTTAGGTTTTTAACCGACTCCCAAAAAAGGAGGAGGTTCATAATTCGTCGGGATCTTTTTTTATGTACAAAAATCGACAAACTAATTTTTTTACTGAATTTTACTTGGGTCATAACATTTTTTACTCCTGATGGCCTCAGAAATGTGAGAGTTTAATTGAAATTAGACATTAACTCAAGTACCTGTCTCAATAAAACTTTTAAAACTTAGAATTTAGATACAATAATTTAAAACAAGTTAGAGATAAATCAATCTCACTAGATTTCATTAATCATACCATGCTAAAAGCAACCACTCTTACTTACTGACCAATACAGTCCGACTTATCCTCGTCCCGATTTCGTTGTTTTTCATAGTAGACAGGGACTTCGGGCTAAATTACTTACATGATAAGAGAGATATGTCAGATTGCACGAACGTGCCTTTCATTTAAGGCCAACTTAATTTTGAAACTGTAATATGAGCGATTCCGAGTTTTAGCTGAACACCTTATAAAACATTTGGGTTAATTTAGATTTGTGCAACATGTAAGTACTGACCAGAGCGGGGTTCTCCGTTGAGTCGGAAGCTGACGCGGTCCATGGCGCGCGCGCAGGCCGCACGCAGCGCACTGGATCACGGTAAGTTTGTTGCCATTATAAAACTCATGCGCAAGACACCACACGACGTTCTATTGCTAACGGACGCGCTGATAATGGCTGATTATGTACAAAATTATTAAGCGCAAAACAAACTTGCAACACGCAACGCACTGGACCACGGTAACTTCGTTTCTATTAGGTATAAGATTCGTGCCCGAGACACCACACGGCGTTCTATTTCTAACGGGCGCGCTGAGAATGGTTGATAATGTACAAAATATTAAGCGCACAATATACAAACTTGCAACACGCAGCACACTGGACCGCGGTAACTTTATTATGTATTAACTTTATTGCTATTATAAAACTCGTGCGCGAGACAACACGCGACGTTCTATTGCTAACGGGCGCGCTGAGAATGGCTGATATGCACAAAATATTAAGCGCAAAATATACAAACTTGCAACAAGCTGTACACGGGACCACGGTAACTTTATTGCTATTACAAAACTCGTGCGCGAGACACCACACGGCGTTCTATTGCTAACGGGCGCACTGAAAATGGCCGCTTGAGTACAAAATATTAAGCGCAAAATATACAAACTTGCAACACGCAGCACACAGGACCGCGTTAACTTTATTATGTACTAACGTTATTGCTATTATACAACTCGTGCGCGAGACAACACACGACGTTCCATTGCTAACGGGCGCACTGAAAATGGCCGCTTGAGTACAAAATATTAAGCGCAAAATATACAAACTTGCAACACGCAGCACACTGGACCGCGGTAACTTTATTATGTACTAACGTTATTGCTATTATACAACTCGTGCGCGAGACAACACACGACGTTCCATTGCTAACGGGCGCGGTGAGAATGGTTGATGTACAAAATATGAAGCGCAAAATATACAAACTTGCAACAAGCTGTACACGGGACCACGGTAACTTATTGCTATTATAAAACTCGTACGCGAGACACCACACGCCGTTCTATTGCTTACGGGTGCAGTAGCTGAGAATGGCCGCTTGTGTACAAAAAATTAAGCGCAAAATATACAAACTTGCAACACGCAGCACACTGGACCACGGTAACTTTGTTTCTATTATAAACTTCATGCGGGAGACGCCACAAGGCGTTCTATTGATAACAGGCGCGCTGAAAATTTCTGATAAAATATACAGACGTATGATTTCACTGTACCGTTCCTACTAATGTGAGCCTCCATACTTACTGTCAAAAAACTGGTTTATTTGAGCGAGCTCGTTTTTTATTTGCACTACTCAGAGTATGGGCTACTAAGCAGTTTTAGTAAAAAAATACAGCGCTTAGTTATGATCTTAATAACGCTATGTTAAGGTTTAATTCTGTTTGATAGCCCAATCATTATGATAGCATTAAATTAATTTTATGCATCCGCTTTGGTCTGATGGATAACCATCTTTGAATATGGTTCGATAATTATAAGTAATTTAAGGTATTTTAGGTCTGACAAAAGGTTTTTGTACAGGCGTCGGTACTTACCGTTAAAAAAAACTGCAAAAGTTTCAAATTTTCGATTTTGGCAAGTTGTTATATGGTTGGCGCCGACTCCAAAATTAAATTAATGCTATGTTAATAAACTCGCGCTAAAGAACTGCGAAGTTTACGAAGTAAAATAACATAATTAACATAATAATCAGTAAAAAAAATAACGGTGAAAGACAAACAGAACAGGATCAAAACGGTTTGGCTCAAATAAAAGTGACAGATAGCCTTTGAGCATTCCGTATGCCCATCAATATTAAAAGTAAGATCTGTAAACAAGCAGTAAGACCGGCTCTTCTGTATGGCTCAGTGCTGGTGAATGAGACAGGTAGATGACAAGAACTACCGAGATAAGTAAGAATGCTGCGCTCTGGGCGGGAGGAGTGACCAAAATGGACAAGGTTAGAAATGACTGTAATAAAATAAACAAATATTTCATAACAATTTTACATCAATCGAACTAGTCCCATGGTAAGCTCAATAAGGCTTGCGTTATGGGTATTAGACGGTAGGTATTACTTATATTTATAGAAAACGTCCAAGACTCAGGAACAAATATGTATGCTCATCACACAAATATTTGCCCTTACCGGTATTAGAATCCAGGACCGTAGGCTTCGCGGGTGACGTTACTCCCGCTGAGCCAAACTGGTCCTCTAGATACTGCGAACACTCTATACGGGAGAACACTATAGCTGGTCGTCTATAACTATATACGGAGAACATTCAAAATCGCGAAGATCGAACATAAACTGCGTGGAACTGAGACCCGACTAAGATGGTACGGCCATGTCATGAGGAAAAGCGAGAGCCACATGAGAAAGGTTATGAGTATAGCGGACGGGAAGCGAGGTCCAGGCCGACCTCCCATGATTTGGAGCCAGACAATTGTAACGCGGCAAACCTCCTTGGCACAATACTGGCCAGTAATAAATTGCATCGGGAAAATTTGAATTCCACGATTGTCTTTTGTTTGCGGGGGACAGGTCTTGACTCGTTTGGTTTGAACTTGTGCTGAACTTATAATGAAAGATCTGAGATTGTAATATATTATTAATTGATGTGTTGTTGCAAAACTTTAAAATTGTAAAAACTGTCTAGTGTTAGCATTACTGTGTTGGATTAAATATCCACAAGGGCTGCCACTTCGCAGGTAGATTTTGTATAAAGTTATATTTCTTTATTTTCGTGTAATGTTCTGTTCAACTCAACCCAAGTCTTATTTTGTTTTCACTGGTCTTAACCATAAAAAAATAAGGTTTGGTTTGATTTGAACCACCCATTAAGTGGAGCATTTTTACAGTCCTTTCTTTTTCGCTGAAGTTTTCCACTGAAAACCTATCTGCAGTCTACAGTCGCACCTCGGCCGACGGTTCCATCCAATGCCTTCTTGGAAAGCTGGAAATGGAAAATTGGAAAGGATACTGAATCTCCACAACCGTCCTACCTCCCTGCTCAGATAACGCCAGTGATTTCCGTATATTGCCGCGTACTGACTGAATCCCGTTTAGTTTAAGTATGTTTTTTATTTGTATGTAGTCCATTCTAATTATATGTTTTACATTACCGCGTCCTATCTTTTATTCCCGACGACTAGCCGGGCTACACTATAAAGGAGGACCTGGAAGTGGTAGATCTCGACACGGAGACAAGACCAAACCGTATTTTGAAGTGTAAGCGTACAATGAGGGCTGATCCCAAATGAAATGGGATATACAGTAAGCAAGAAATAGAAGAAAACAAAGTAACTTACCTCATCATCAGAGGTCGGAATAGGTAGTGCCTATTTCACTAAATTTCGCGGGCGGGTTTACTTACCGATTTCACCGACAATCAATTGACATGAGAGTGGCTAACCCAGTATAAACTAAATCTAACGATTTACTCGATGGTTAACTTCATTTTGATTTCACAACGCTAGTCTACGGATAACACTCTCTCGCATAGTTACTAAGTAACGTTGAACGAATAAATTGAATGAAATAGTAATGCACCCAAGAAGGATAGCCAGTTTGACCCATGCTTGAGCAATGGTGCTGCGTATTATTTAAATTTGTTCGAGTAATTCATCAATTGTGAAGAAGTCTGGAATTCACTTGACAGTGACAATGACAATACTCAGCCGAAATTGGTGGTGTGTAAGAGTTTTTTCTAGTTTAGAGATTTTATCCTTAGTTTAATTATAATTATTGGTGAAACGTAAAATGAGTTTACTCACGAGTAATTCGTGATTTATTATTGGAATAAGACTTATACTACGTTGGTGAAATCGATCCTAAAAAATAATGATTAATTTTTATTGATTGCGGGATTTCCCGAATTAGTTATTATAACTAATTATGAGTGAATTTATTTGTTTTAAGTATCAGTGGCGTGGAGTCAAACATATAGTAGGTAAAGCCGGAGTATATTTACTTTTATGTTTTTTTAACGCAGTAAGATAAAGTACTCAAATACCTTAACGTAGGCAAGCCGGTGAGAATCGGGTTCTATTAACGCCACGCGACTGTTAAGTATTAACTAAAATCAGATTGATTTTTTACGAAAATCTTGATGATGTTTTACCACCACGATCTTCGTGATTTTCAAAGTCTAAGAATCTATATTCTTGAAATACAAATATCCAAATAAGGAAAAATAATTAAGACTACGACCGGATTTGAGCCAGTGCCTTGTGCCTTGCCGGGGTGCACGCTCTGCCAATTGAGCTACAGATTCCAGTCAGCTTGTCTTCAAATTTTGTCACTACTTACTTGTTACAAGATCTTTGCATTTTTTTTAACGGCGAAAAGCCGGTTAAAATGCACAGATTCATTATTTGGATCTTTGTGTGTAAGATCGGATTATTTATCTAATGCAAACAATTTAAATACGTTATCAATAATATTTTATTCTGTTTCCGCGATTGTTACTCATTTATATAAAATCATTTAACGGATTATATTGCGTATATCATCTCATTGAAGTTCCCGACGTTTCGGAATCTTTTCAGCTTTCCATGGTAGCGGGTTGACTGAGAAAAGATATATTTTCCTTTGTCAAAGTTACAAATTGTGCACTTTGAGAAAACAAATAAAGGTGTACATACATGCCAGATGGGCTTAATCTGTAATGCAGTTACACATGTGCCAGAAGGGCTTAATTATTTTATTTTAATAATTTACCAAGCAGCATTTCACAACCCGAAAGTGGACAAACGATAGGTCTGTCGGACGTAAGAATGACCCCGGGAGTCAATTATTGTGTATTAAATATGTAAACAAAGTAACTCATCTGGGAAATGCCGCATTCAATAAAAATAATGCATTTTTAGAGGTTATATACTCTCTTAATTACGTCCTCCAAGAAGTTTAGGCGAATAGGCACTACCTAATCTGACCTCTGCGCATGATCTATACTATTATAAAGTAGTAAAAATGAAATTGAAGATATTTTAATATAGGACACTTTTTACCTGACTACGAAAAAGAAATTAAAAACGAGGGGTTATGACTTTTTCTCCCCCGCGAACGAAGTGCCTTCTAGTCTATACAATTATAAAGTTGTAAAAATAAAATGTCTGTACATTAAAGATATTTTCAAAAAAATTATTGATACCGACTATTTGGAGGTCACAAAAACGAAATTTTTTTTTTTTGGATTTTATGTATGTTTGTATGTGTCGTTGTGGCTTCATCACGCAAAATCGGCTAAACGGATTTCAACTATTTTTGGTACACGGGTAGCTGGGTATCTCCAGATGGTAATAATAGTAGATTGTTTTACAAGGGGCTAAAATAAGCCATTATGACTCGAAGTCATTATTTGGAAGAGCTCACGAAGTGAGCGAGGACTAATATGTCTGAGTGTCATAATGGCTTTTAGCCACGTGTTAAACACTCTGCTTTTCACTGCGACTGCGATAAAATAAAAAAATTGAATATTAAAATTGTACATTTCATGAAAAACTAAAAGTACAGTTTGAGCAATTCGATCAGAAATTTTGGCCAATCTGATCAGGTTCGTTTGTTTGTTTTTAATTATTCGTAAGTAGTATGTAGCTGGCCGCAAGGATTTTTTCAGTGTCATAGAAATTTGTATGGGATTATATACGGCTAAATGTACTATTTTAGTCTCACTTCGCAAAGCTAATATGACGTACTTTTTGAGCAGGAGAAGTGAAAAATACTTTTTATCCGACTACGCTGAAGAAAAATTGAAGGGTTATGACTTTTTCTCCTCCGGACTACGGACGGTGCATTATTTTTAGACCTGTAAATCGACTTGATATAATTTAGTTTGAATGGTACATCCAATGACCAATGGGGCGTAAAAGTTGTCTAATAGAGACCATGAACCGGAATATATATTATATAGTCAGGAAACGTTTCAGGTTGAGGCCCGCCTCTTCGTTCCACATGTTCCCGGTACAGCCTTGAAGCTTCCGCCGCATTCTCCCTAGCATAACCGTAATAGTAATACATTTCTGCGTAGTCACGTGAAGTAAACATGATCACTTACACCCAAACTCAAGTCCAGTTAAATAATGCCAAGTCGTCGATTCCAGGTAATAACACTAATCCAAATCGTAATGCAAGTCAAAGTCCATATGAATAGCCAAAATGATTAGAGAAACGAACAATTAGCAGTATTAAAACACAATTTTTTAATTGTTGAAAAGTACAAACGATGACCAAACAACGTGAAAATTTTCTCATGCGTCAACCGTCTTTTGTTTTTTGTTCTTTTTCTATTGATGGCCAGTGCACTTAATTTTGCACTTGCCACATTTAGATTGAAATTTTTTGATTGAAGTTTTATGAATAATAAAATGAAATTTTCAGGGTAGCTACCTGGTAGATAGAGCAAGTTTTAAAAAGCCAAACGGTAATTTTTTTATGTGATTTTATCTTTTTAAAGCCCCTTGAAGTTGTGAACATATTGGGTAATTTTATCATTCTTGGCATTTAATTTTTTTCTTATTCCATTCAAAGATCTAACGATAGTAAATGTTACTACACCATAAATAAAAATCTCATCGTACTCGGCGATAGGTGAAAAATTAAAAAAAAAGTCATAACTCCGAAAATACGAAAAATCGCGGAACATACATGGGGGTGCTTTAGATAGCCCTCTAGGTCCTCTACGTCCCAGCTTCAGTATATCACTACTTCTTGGGACACCCTGTATATTCGCTATCTTTATATATATATTTGAAGTGTGCAATAGACAGCGTGTGATCGCTCGCTTTAGACTATTTTTTACATTAAATGATTATTAATTTCCTCCTAAAACAAGTGTCAAACTTAAAAAGAGGATGCGAAATATTTTTGTAATATATGTAATAAAATAATTTTGTTTTTTTTTTTTTATTTTTTTTTTTTTGGATACTTGATAGATTCAGGCGTTACTTTTCGGAATTCCATTTTAGATTTATGGATTAAAGTTCATTTTGCTTTTCCGCGAAATAGTGTCATGGTTAGATGTGACAATAAATTGTACTATCATAAATACGCATGCAAATACAACAAACCACCACCAGACCGTATAATCCTCGACACGTGTTTCGCTTCTCTAGGAGGCATCATCAGGAGCTGCAGGAGATGTCACAGTCCGGCCTCCATCCGAGAAGTCCAAGTCGTCTTCGCACGGATGGATGCCGCAAGTGCACACTATTTGCGGAAAACGGAACGAAGTATAGAACGGAGATGAGTCCCCGGAAAGCTCAGCCGAATTTCACCATCCCATACAAATTGAGTTTCGTTCTCATTTTAAAACTACGTGTTGGATTGTAACCAAACTTTGCATACACGATGACATGAGGTATATCTAGGACGGTAATAAATTTTTATGGCTTCTGTTTATAAAACAAAACAAACACAGCAAAGACAAGTTTTGTATCAAAAACTTTAATTTACTGTTTTTTTGTTTTACTATGGTATCTGAAGCTACATAAACTAATTACAGACCTGGATATACCTGAACTTATTCGAAGTACAAAGTTTTAGAGCAAACTAGCTAGACGTTTTAAAATGAGAGCATAACTACGTTTGTATGGAGAAATGAGCTTTCCTGGGACTCTTAATCTACAACTTATGTATCTACTTAAGCGTAGGTAGTTAAAAAATGACCATTGAAACAAGACTGACCATCTCCTTACAGAAAGCCGTTCCTCGATATGTACAATGCCATCTATGTAAGTATAACAATATTTTTTTACAATAATTCAACTTTGCAAGCGTGACACAATACTTATATGCTACGAATTATTCATTATTAGCTTTTTGCGAAGTAGTTGTTAGTATGCTATGTTTCTTTATTCAATTTTAACATACTTAAAGTATGGCAAATGTCAGTCCTCTTGTTTTAATGGTGTTTGTGACAATATAATATGGAGCAGCTAAACTTTATGAGATAGTGAAGTTGCACTTTATCACCAAGTTACTCGTAATTATCAATTAACGAGATAATACAAGAAAATCGGGTGAACTGATCAATAATGATACTCGAATTAATTTGCCTCGCGGTGTAACTACTTAATTGGTTCGAATTAAGCAATCCAAACCAGTTTTTTTATGATCGTGCTTAACAGGTATTTACGATATTTTTGGCTGATAACAGATGCGTAAACCTGCCTGCATAATACTAAGCTGTCAGCCAAGCAGCTGCATGGATCTGGAGGCACGGGAGTGCCCCCGCCAAGACGAGATAAACGAATTGCGAGACAACTAACTACTGTTTATTGAAGCACTTCGTCCTTTTTTTAGGGTTTCGTAGTAGCCAAAATGGCAAAAACGGAACCCTTATAGATTCGTCATGTCTGTCTGTCTGTCTGTCTGTCTGTCTGTCCGTCCGTATGTCACAGGCATTTTACTCAAAAACTATAAGATGAATATTGATGAAATTTGGAGCATAGGTGTCTTGTGTTAACCGCTACTTAGTTTGATAGTTAAAAAAAAATATATATTTCTAAGGTACGCTTTAAGGGCACTCCATACATGTAACCGAAATTGAAAAAAAAAACAGCAAATATCTATGTCTACAGTTCTTCTAATCTTCTTATCGCGGATAAGGGTATTTTATTTTTCCTGGATAAAAAGTAGCGTATATCCTTTATTAGGATTCAAACTATCTCCATACCAAATATCATCCAAATCGGTTCAACGGTTTAAGCGTGAAGAGATAACAGACAGACAGACAGCAGACAGACAGACATACTTGCGCATTTATAATATTAGTATAGATTTGAATAAGAAAATCATCATCACAAGGCCTCATACATATTGACAGATGATTTAAACAGCGAACAACGCCTCTTACTCCTCTGATATTTAACTCTATTCGGGAGCGACATTCACGTCTACATTTCTGGCACGTCAATTGAGCACTACACCAGGGATCAATGTTGCGGTTGTGCCTCTTGGCACGCTTTACGGCCAGGTCTTAAAACGTGTTCGATTTGCAACGCATGAGCAGCAGTCGTTTGCCCAAGCAGACCATGCTGAGCCAAGTCGCATTCGAGAGGCGTAATATAGGGCGACCCATGTTGCTTTTCAAAGACTTAAAGCGTGACATGGTTGCATTTGGCATCGAATGCAACTCGTGAGACGAATTTGCTGCAAACCGTGATGAGTGGAGAAGTGTCATCACAAAGGGCCTCGAAACACAATAACAAAATACTAGTGTTGTACTAATCACTACAATCGAATGAATGTTCGACTTCGATTGTAGTACGCCGTGGCGATGAAGTACCCCTAAGTTCCCTGCGTTTCGATTTCATTCGAATCTCGAATATTCGAATGAAATCGATTCAGTGACTTCTAAATAGACCGTTTCTATCTTTTTTTTTTAATGTACAGAATAGACTTTTCGTTTTTACAACTTTAGAATAAGTAGTATAGATATATCTTGTAGTTTTTGAGTAAAATGCCTGTGACACACGGACGGACGGACATGATGAAACTATAAGGGTTGCGTTTTTGCCATTTTGGCTACGGAACTCTATAAAATGAAATGTCTGTACATTGAAGATATATAAAAAAATAAGTAAGACAAATTTGATGGTCAATTCAATTCAATTCAATTCAATTTTTTATTGCATATCACATTACAGACAGATGGAATATGAAAAAGGTATACATGTGACGCCCTACAAGGGCATAGCAATTTGAGAGGACTTACTAGCCCTTAATACTTAAAACTAAAGGAACAAATTATGTTACACTAGTATTACACTAATAGAAACGTTCTCTATTGCACACTTACACTTAAAGTACTTATTATTACTATTTATATATCTATGTAGGATCAACAATGTATTTATTTAGTACTAAAGACCTCTTTTAAACTATAATAGCATTTACTAATAAGATATTTTTTTAATTCTTTAGTAAGTAACTTAGGTCTATCTAAGTCTTTTATTGTTTTTTTTATTATAAATAGATGGGCATTTGACCGCAATCTCACCTGTTGTTATGTGACGATGCGGTCAAGGATGTATCATGCCCGTCTAGAAACAGCCTATACACTCTTGTCTTGAACACGCCCAAATTATAATGGTCGGGGAACACACTCGCAGGCAACGAGTTCCACTCCTTTGCGGTACGCATGATAAAAGTTGCACCATAGCGCTTCGTGCGGATTCGCGGAATATTGACTACGTGCGGATGGAACGAACGCACGCGTCCTGTGTCCCGATGATGGAAAGGGGCTTGTGGAATTAAATCATATAATTCCCCCGCACACTCACCGAAATTTAACCTGTAAAAGACCGACAGACGAGCGACCCTACGTATTGTATTTGGTAGATGGTTATATATTCTAATGAGCATATGATGAGGGCTAGAAGTTACTAATTTTAGTTTTGAGAATGGTCGTTTAAGTTGATGTAAGTTTCGGTCATTACGTTTAATTTTTGTTTGAGGCGAGTAGAGGTTCGTATGTTTCCTGACAAACTTACATGCTTCGAGAATATATATAGAAGGAAGGGTGAGTATTTCTAGTTTAATAAAATGTGGACGACAGGATTCCATTTGGTCAATATTTTTTAAAACTCTAACACACTTCTTTTGGAGAATGAAAATTTTATCTATATACAGATATACAGATATACACTTTCCCCACAGAACTATACCATATGCCATTCTAGAATATGCATATGCGTAATACGCAACGAGTGCGGTCTGCAAATATGTCACTTGTTTTAGGTGTTGTAGGGCATAAATAAATGAAGACAGTTTCTTGGATACTTTTTGGACATGCGATTTCCAATTTATATTAGTGTCCAGGTCTATGCCCAATAGGGTAACAGAGCTCACTATTTCTAGTTTAGAGTTATTATAGCTATATGATATATTTAAGGCTGGTTTCTGGTGAGGTTTGAATTGAATAAGTTTTGTTTTATTTAAATTGAGTTTTAAGTTATTCCGGTCTAACCAATTAATGATTTTGTTAAGTATAGAGTTTAGTTTATTTTCGACTTCTAAATTATTTGCACATGGGACCAATACGGATATGTCATCTGCAAAGAGCACGCAGTGGTTATCTAGTATGTTAGGGAGATCGTTTATGTAAATGAGAAAGAGACAGCATCCTAAAACGCTTCCCTGTGGAATAGAACCGGTAACGGCGACTCTATCAGATCTGACGTGCCGTAAATTGCCTGTTCTAAAGTCAGTGTGTTCAATCTCTACATATTGTATGCGGTTACTAAGATAGGATTTAAACCATTCGTATGCCGCCTCTGACTCCTGTAGTGTATAATTTATCTAGGAGGGTTTTATAGCAGACTCTATCGTAGGCCTTACTCATATCGAGAAGGAGGCCTACCGCATACTTCTTGTCATTTATCGCATCAAAGATTTTTTAGAGGTATTTGTAGATAGCGAGTGTTGTAGAGCGGTTAGATCTGAAACCGTTTTGGACATCGTGTAGAATTTGAAATTTTTCACAGAAGGAATAAAGCCGTTTTGTCATAGCGGTTTCATATATTTTAGCTGACGTCTTATCAGAGAATGGAAAAATTTTTTTTTTTAGTTGATACACATTGTTCTAGATATAACTTTGCCGACGACCCAATGCTCTCCAAGCTATATCTACTTTTAGCATAGCGAGCGATTATCGTGGTTCAGCGAGCACGCCGGTGACCACTCCTCACCCAACCAAAGCAATGTGCCAGCTAATTCACTTTATACAAGCTTTTGTTTTAATTCTTTACATAATACTAGAAGGCGCCTGCAACTTCGTTCGCGGAGGAGATAAAGTGATTACCCCTCTTTTTCGATAGCTTAGTTGGATAAAAAGTATTCTATAACCATATGTGGATACTGGCTACCGGTGTACCAAAAATGGTTAAAATCTGTTTCGCCGGTTTGGCGTGATGAAGCCACAACGACACATAATTTTTTTTTAAATAAAAATCACTTTTCGATTCAGTGACCTCCAAATAGTCCATTATAATCTTCTTTTGGAAAATATGTTCAATGTACAGACATTTTGTGTTTAGCCTCCCTGACGTCGGCCGGAGGGTGGCTGACCTTGTTGCTAATATTCTTTCTCTTAAATGACAACATGTCAGGCATACCATATTTGGTCGACACTTTGATGACGTGGTTGGCTCTGAACCCGGGCGCTACCGTGCCGTGCAACCCTAAAGTCCGGCGAGCTTGGGATAATATGGGCTCTAAAGCCACACTGGACCGACTTTTTAGCGAAGCCACGGGTGTGGATCGCGCTAGACTTCTGGCTGTATCACGGACAGAATCAGGGGCTTTGCTGCACGCGTTACCTTCGCCTCAATTGGGCACCTTGCACACCGGGGACTCATCGCGTGTATCCGTCGTGCTCCGCTTGAGCTGCAATACTTTTCAACAACATGTATGCATTTGCGGTACCATGGTGGACGCTGGTAGCCAAAACGCATAAAGGTGCGTCCACACTTGTATCATTTGCTCGTATCCGATCACCGTGGCGTGGGATGACTGCATATCACGCTGCTTGGACGCTCACTGTCGGCGCGGCGATCACGCCCCTCATGTTCGATCTAAGTGTGCGATTCGCGTAGCAAAATGGATTTCGAGCGATCAGATCGGCGCAACGTCCAAACGCGTGATCGTGACACGCGATCATGCTACGGGACGAAGATCTGATCGAGCAAATGATACAAATGTGGACGCACCTTTAAGTTGCCGTGGGTACGCTGGGACGCACCCGTGTTACCATACTCTCAATGATATTGACCAGAGGGCCCTCAAATTGGCCGATGTTCCCACCGTCCTCGAGCCACCGGGCCTTAGCCGTACAGATGGCCGGATGGCCTGATGATGATGATGGAAAGGGGGCGGTGCTTGGTGTAGGACGCTACATGTGTCAGTACCTTCTCCGCCACTCATGTTGGACGTTCCGCACGCACGGCCGGAGCGGTGGCCGAATCTCAAGCGGCGGTAAAGCGGTAGAAGTATGCTCCCTTGGGTTCAGACTACATTTTTGTCCCTTTAGCGGTGGAAACGGCGGGCTGTTGGGGGGCGGACGCGAAACAGTTTGTGTGGGGACATAGGGCTGTCGGCTTAGACAAAAAGAGGAATCGTTTCTGGTGCAAAGACTGTCCATAGCTATCCAGGGAGGAAATGCCGCCACCATTATGGGCACATTCGCACCATTCTGTTCATGAGGCCGACACTGATTTTGAGGAGCGTCTATTGCAAGACCTCGATGCAAAACGCCTAAACAGAAAGACCCGCCCTAAGCCTTGGAAGGCTATAGGAATACCTACACGTATAACTACAAAGGGGAGTTGCATTGTGCGCCATGCAACAAAATTTTCAAAACCCAATTCGGTTTTGCAAGCCACATTCGTGCACATGACCGACGCTCGTGAAGGTCATGATGCCAGGTTTCACCATTGACGGATACGTCAAGGAGGGCAATATATATATATGGGCACATTTGCACCAGGACCGGCAGGAGCTGGTTTTCAGGTCTTGACTGACATAATTTATATTTTTATGTTAATTTATCATAAGTTTTGACGTTTGTGACATGTGTACAATTTATACAAAAATATTTGTAAAAAAATATGCATACATGTTCACAATATTGGAATAATTTACTTACAAAATAGTGTATACCGTAGCACAAGCGATCATTTAATTAAAAGTGTTTACAAATAAATGAAGTTTCGGAATTTTAGATCTATTATATTTACCGACCAGAACTTTTAAATGTCAAAGTAACTTTTAGCCTTTACACACAATGAAATACAACTTTGATTCCGAGTCTAAAAGTTTCAAATTTTAATTAAATTGCTGAACAGAAAACGTAGGTGAGAAAATTACACGGCGAAGTTGTAATAAGTTGGAAGGACATTAATTTTGTTTTATTGAATTAAAGTGCCTTGTGAATTGTGAATTTATTTTGTTGCAGTAAACGGCCAATGTGGATTCATAGGAATTTAGCTAAGGTTTTTTTAGAATAAGTATTTTCAGGTTGCCATTTCAATAAATTGGTTTTAAATATTTTTTTAACGTCTACAAATTGGCTTTTGAACAAATATGAGTTTTAAAAGGTTTATCATTGATATTTCTCATAATCGTATAATTTGTATCTACTTTTTAAATTTTAAGGTTAACTTATGAGCAAAATAAGCTACGAGTACTAAGCTCTATTTTGATAAAACCGGTTAACCAGTTGTGGCAATAAATTGTGCTCATATACTATATGTGCATACACGCATGGAAATATAACCAAACCCGCGTATAATGATCGAACACCGCGTACATATTACTTAGGAGTAGGGCTGTGCTAACACGTGATTTGAATAGACACGGCCGTTTGTCACGTATGTAACTTAGTCTGCCAACACTGAAAAAACAAATTTCATGAGACACTTATAATCTTACTTACGAAAGAAGAGCAAATCTTGGCATCTACTAATGTATTTCAATAATTCTCTATTTCGAATCGATATTTTTTTTGTAGTTTATTTATGAAATCAAATATAATATAATATTACATCTCTATACATAATTAATATTCTGACAGAATATAATAGTAATATATTTGTCACTTAAGGAAAATAAAAAATTATATTGCTTGCAGTTTTATTATGAAATATTTAATTTTGTAGTACACCATATCCCGGCCAGTGAAATTTTGATTGCATGTTTGAAGAAAGCACTATACAAGCCTCGGCGAACAGGGATTGTCTTCCTCGTATCTCTTGATGATCTATAACTACTCACCAGGCGATCCCCTCTTTCGCAGCCCATGCAGTAATACTGTACTATTCAATAATTTAATATATAATATTCGTGATAGATAATTAATAAAGTTATCCTACGTCTTCTATTAGAAGAATCTCACTTGGTGTTAGAAAATGATCTTTCGACTTCGACTGACGTGATATGTAAAATAAAAGAACGACCATGTTTTAAAGCTAACGAAGTTACGTTTCTCTGCTACTGAGTGTACCTGCACTCTCCTATATATTTAATTTAATTTCATATATTGGTCCTTAGTGTTTTTTCTCGATATCCACCAATTTGAGGCCCTAAATTCGTGGATTTGGAGCCCTCGTGTGGCGTAATGTCGTCAGCTTACTCCCGAACGGCCCGGGAGACCGTTTCGCCGTGTGCGTAGGAGCGACATGGGACTAAGTAGGTAACAGTAGGTCATCATCCCATACTTGTGTCATGATTTTTATTATTTTATGCCACAAATATCGCGATTTCAGTTATTTCGTGCTGGCAATATTTAGAATGCGGCAAATTTGAATGACCCAGTGAGACTTCGGAAGTCGTGAACCAATCCGATTCGTGTTTCTAAGTGGAGTTTTAGGCGCCAATTCATATTTAAAAAAAAGCGGCCAAGTGGGAGTCGGACTCGCCCATGAAGGGTTCCGCAGCCGTTTATACAAAAAAATGCACTACAGATAAAAAAATACGATATTAAAAAAAGCACTAACGAAAAAAGAGCGTATCTCCCCGGCACTTACGTCCTTCTGCTGAGAAGCGCAGTTTTTTGGCAATAATTTAAAAACGGTATGTCCGATCATGTTGAAAATAATTTTCGTTGAAAATATTTATTAAGCTTTATACTTGTAATATTTTTTTTTGAACATACCGTTTAGAAAATAGAGGGGGGGACACAATTTTTGCTACTTTCATAGCGAATATTTCGGAAAATATTCACTAAATCAAAAATTTTTTTTAGAAACATCAAAGTGTTTTTAGAAGTACTGTCGAAATATGTGCCACACATTGATATTTGCTGAAAAAAAATATTTAGTTTCGGTTACATGTATAGAGTGCCCCCCCCCCCCCCCCTAGAAATATCAAACTAGTGTCTAGTAGCGGTTTACACACGACACCTATGGTCCAAAGTACATCAATGTAAATCTTATAGTTCTTGAGTAAAATGCCTGTGTCATACGGACGGACAGACTTGACGAATCTATAAGGGTTCCTTTTTTGCCATTTTGGCTACGGAACCCTAAAAATACAGTAGACATTCGGTGGAAAGGCGGCTTTCCCATCAAAACAAGGCTACGCTTTTTTTACTTGTTCCAATTCACTTATTAATGAGTATTAAGTTAATATTAGTTTCCTTTAAACGTCGTAATCAACATAAAAACCTATTGTTTATTTTTAATATTGAATATTGAAAAACCGGTCTTAATAAGTTGTCCGAATGGAACGAAATAGCTGCCAAAACGCCTGTCAAAGAAGAGGCCTTTTTTTACTGCAAGCATGTTTTAAGTTTCGAATTCCTTCCATGTTGTTTTTCTGATTTTATCGCAACTGTATTAAAAAACGTTGTTTGATACACATGTGAACATGTCATTCTTCACTCGTTCCGAGTCTTCTCGGTATCTCGGTACTCGTGAAGTAATGACGTACTTTCTGCACTAGCGAAAAAATTAACTATTACATGGCTCATCCATACTAATGGGCGATTTGTAGGTTTCCACGTTGGCCTCTTGGTCTTCAAAGCGCTGATCACGCAATAAATGTTTATGTTTAGAGAGCGTAAAGAATTAATTTGGACTCAGAATAGGCATGTACGGAGGATGGGTCATCATCAAAACGTTCTCATGGTCCAAAAAATCTTTTGTTTTGCGGGCGGTGTTGGAAGTTCGCATTATCGGGATGTAAGATGAGTTGCCTCTGCGAAGTTTGGCCTTCATGTCTGGTAAAAAAACCAAAGTGTGCCGCGCGTCCGACTCGCGCTAGGACGGCTTTTTTTCTCTTTCGCGAAAGAAGTTGCTTGCGGGCATCGTCTAGTCTTAAATATTTGTAACGCCTTCTGCACCTGAGCCAGTGTAATATCTAAGTTTGATTGAATTGTTCCGTAGGATTTGTAAGCGGCCCTCCGCCGCTAATAAAATTGTTTTTATCCGAGACTCGAACCCGGCATAGCTGATTACATTTAGTCCGATCGGCTGCGGCGGATTTTGCAATGAAGTCGTTTTGGACATATGAGGAAAAATCTCTCGTAATAGGCAGTTAAAACGGACATAAAAAGATATCGTTTATCTTTAGTAGTTACCAGAGGCGTGGCATCAGGAAAATTACAAGCGAAGCCGAAGCGTATTAATTTGCTCATATTTAAAGAAAAAGGAGATTATTAGACTTTTCTAGGGTAACCCTTTTTTTTCTTCAAAGTAATCAAATAATCTTGAATTGAATGCCCAGCTATCCGTCTACCAAAAATAGTTGAAATCCGCTTACCCATTTTGTCATGATGAAGCCACAACTACAAATACTAGTAGGTATCCGTAACTTACTTTGAGGAGGAGAAAAAGTCATAACCCTTCCTTTTTTTGTCAGCGTAGTTGGGTAAAAAGTATCCTATAACCATCTGTGGATACCCGTTTATAATCTTTCTCACTCTCCAATACTATAATTGACAAGATTTCATATTTGGTTATAGCCCTAAATTGATATCCAATGTATAGAAAAATGAATATACAATCCGAAAAAAAAATTAAGATTTTTTTTCTCCTATTTTTTGAATAAAATAGCTGACAGTGCTAAACCGGAAGATGACGTCATTTAGAATATTGAAGGTCTGTGCCTTCCATAGATTAAAAAAAATCTCTTTTCCGGTTGTCACTAAGTTACGTTTGACAGTTAAATACAAATATGTCATTGCTTTGTCTTGCTCAAATTTCGTTCGTGCTCTATTTTCCCGTTTACGATTCTTCTATTGCGACTCTGCTTTTCCACAGATATTGG
Organism: Hedya salicella; assembly: GCA_905404275.2. Taxonomy (NCBI): domain Eukaryota; kingdom Metazoa; phylum Arthropoda; class Insecta; order Lepidoptera; family Tortricidae; genus Hedya; species Hedya salicella. The sequence goes on along the minus strand of FR990109.1, from coordinate 23,414,309 downwards.
TTCTAATCCTATAAAGAGTCGACTTTTCCTCGGATTTGAGAAATGAAGAACTCCGATTGACTCACTCAAGCTGATAGCACAAACCACAAACTTGCCACGAGTAGAGACGCTCATGAATGGAATATACTCAAAGCTGCGATAAGTATTACGTGGCCGCCTTAAGTTAAGAGGTGCAAAAAGTATCATAATCACAATGCAACACTTAAGTCGATAATGCAGTGGGGTACGTGGAGGTACGCTGAGTCTCCAACATATGTTTTGTGCAACGCCGTATGATTCCAGAGCATCGCGTGTGAAACAAATTGTAAAAGATTACCGTTTTGTACCATTTCATATTGTGCAATAAAGTTTCAATAAATAGAATATCTCTAAATTTTAGTGGTTGTTTTCCCGCAGCGAGATGATTTTGAACATGATACTAAGCAACTTTCCCCAAGGAACATAGATCGAAATATGAAAAAAAAATTCGGCTCCCCATAAGTAGACTTGATCAGCTGATTGCATATTTTCTATGGGAAGTCGAAATTACATTGTATAGTGCCAACAATAAAACATATATTTAGTAAGATATATCGTTTATTTTAAAGCTAACAGTAACAAAAGTAGCTTTGAGCATAACACATCACACACTCCGATCCGCCCGCAAGACACCATTCTGCTTTATTTTCTAGAGGAAGTGCAAATAACATTTTTCCAGCACACCTACCGTACAGCCGTAATTTTAAAAGTTTTTACGTAAAAATATTTAGTTTTTGCTGAAGACATATTCACCGAAATTTCTCAAATTTGTAAACAAATATTTGAACTATCACTAAACGTCAATATTGAATTCCATAGATAAGTACTCGTACTTTAGGTAATATACGGCTGACACACACGACAGATGCCCTTTTTGTGTATTTAAGCAGCTTATTAGACTTTTGTTTGCTAATTAGGCTCTATTTCACAAACATTAGTTCACTAAATTTACGAAATCAGATCTGAGTAGGTTTACCGATATGATATAGTTATTAAAATCGTTTGTGTGTATGGAAGTTTTACGATAAACAACATTTTTCTTCGTTTGCAACACATCATCCACTACATAACTTCATTATGGCGCTTACGCTTTTTAGAATGAGTAACTCTAAAACTTGATTTTTTTGCTTCGAAATGGAGGCTTTCGAGGAAAACATAAATTACGTATATCTTGAAAATACCCTCTTTCGAACTGCATAATAAAAAGGTTTTGGTCTGAAAAATGAAACATTGTCAATAAAACGCCTACATTTACAAAATAGCAACTAATAGTGTTTCAAATACATTGCAAACTAGGAAGTCCCATAATGTCACATTATTCGTAGTTAAGCTGCCTCAAACCAGTGCGAAACAAAAAGACAAATAAAAGAAACCAACCAGGAGCATGTCGGACCATGCTTAGTATAGGGTTCCGCAGCCGTTCATAAAAAAATTCAATAAGAAAAATGGCACTAACAAAAGAGCGTATCTCAATGGCACTTACGTCCTTTTGCTGAACATACCGTTTAGAAAATAGAGGGCCTGTGCCCCCCACATTTTCTGCTACTTTCGGAGCGAATATTTCCGAAAATATTCACTAAATCAAACAAAAATATTTAAGCCTCGAAGTGTTTTTAGAAGTACTGTCGAAGTATGTGCAACACCTTGATATTTGCAGAAAATATTTTTTTTCAGTTTCGGTTACATGTATGAAGTACCCCCCTAGAAATATATATTTTTTGTATTTTACTATCAAACTAAGTAGCGGTATACAAACGACACCTATGGTCCTAATTTCATCAATGTACATCTTATGGTTTTTGAGTAAAATGCCTGTGACATACCGACGGATAGACAGACATGACGAATCTATAAGGGTTCGGTTTTTTCCATTTTGGCTACGGAACCCTAAAAAATCAAGCTTCTAAGTCAACGCAACCCGAAGATACAGTTATTAAAAAAGACATTGAAAACCTACAGGGTACTTCCAGGTGCCCTAGAAACTTGAAATCAGGTGTGAAGGCTCTTCTAGCACAACCCACGAAATAACTCTTTTATATTTTTGTCTGTTTATGTCAGTAACCAATATAAAATGAACCCACAACGCGTAGGTACAGTTTACTATAGGGCTTCTAAAAGTGGATTTTAATAGGCAAGGCCGTTTTTAGCGTATATTTTTTACGGAACCCTCGGTACGCGAGTCCACCTCGCACTTGGCGCTGTGCAGTTTTTGTGATGGGGAAAAACTGTTAAGTTCGCGTGAGATCACGTGACCGACCGATTTCAATATCGTCATAAGACGGACACGTGACCTGGTCGAAAACTGTTACAATGTCATTGACAACGCACATAATAAATTCACAACGTTAGTGCAACCCGTGTTTTTTATGGTTCCGTAGCCAAAATGGCAAAAACGGAACCCTAGTTTCGTCATGTCCGTCCGTATGTCACAGACATTTTACTCAAAAGCTATAAGACTTACTAAAGAAGACGAAAGTTTACTCAAAAATTGTGTAAGCCGCTACTTAGTTTGATAGTTAAATAAAAAATATATATATTTCTAGGGGGGGCACTCCATACATGTAACCGAAACTGAAAAAAAAAAATCCAGCAAATATCAATGTGTGGCATATCATTCAACAGATCTTTTAGAAACACTTTGATGTTTTAAAAAAAAAATATTTGGTCAATATGTTCGAAAATATTCGCTCCGAACGTACCAAAAATTGTGTCCCCCTCTATTTTCTAAGCGATATATTCAAAAAATATGAAAAAAATTACAAATATAAAGCTTCATAAATACTTTCAACAAAAATTGTTTTAAACATGATTAAACATACCATTTTTATGTTATTGCCAAAAAATTGCTTTTCTCAGCAAAAGAACGTAAGTGCCGGGGACGTACGCAATTTTGTTAGTGTTTTTTTTTATGGTATTTTTTTCATCTGTAGTGCATTTTTTTTTATAAAAGGCCGTGGAACCCTACTTTGAGCATGGTCCGACATGCTCTTGGCCGGTTTTTTTGTACTAGTATCTTTCACCGCCACTTATGACATTGATCAGTAACATCAGATTGCTTCGTAGTATTAATCCAGTTCTTTCAGCTGTTGTTTTTGTAGTCACAAAATTGGCAAATTTTGGCAATAAATGGTGCCAACACAGCGGCATTTCAGCTTTGAGATTCTAAACTCTAGAATGCCCCGAGGAAGATGCCAAAAGCCAGTTACGTGCGTCGCATCGCATATCATAGACTGAGTATTAAAACATGGTTGTTGGTTTTAAAGGTAGAGAAAAAACCCAAACAGCATTCTGAAGATGGTAGCTGATCATGTTTTCTGTCCTATAATAACACATTTAATTAAAACTATAAAATCTAATTTAGATTTTCTACTCGTGAATCCACGAATAAGAACTCCGTAAATCATACTAAAAAGGCTTACTGTTTAGATTGGACCATCAGTCTATTCTCTATGGTTTATATTATACTATATTTTGCCCACGACTTCGTGTGCCTTAAATTCGTTTATTGCGGATAAGGGTATTTTTCCGGGATAAAAAGTAGCCTATGTCCTTCCCTGGGACTCAAACTATCTCCATACAAAATTTCATCCAAATCGGTTCAGCGGTTTAAGCATGAAGAGGTAACAGACAGACACACTTTCGCATTTATAATTTTAGTATGGATGTCACTCAATTATAATACCTATATTAATGTACGGTCAGGGAATTTAAAGGTTTGTCACTTTTCGACTGTATGTAATGGTATTAAGGTTCAAAAGTGACATACCTTTAAATTCCCTGACTGTACAACTCCGCACAGAACTATAATGAGTATCAAAAAAGGGACGCAGTTTTTTTGCAATATTTTTTTACCTATGTTTCATTTACTGTAGTTTATGGGTTACTCGTAGAAAAAGTATTGTATATAATAGTTTGTATAATTAGCTTTTCTCAAACATGCAACGAAATGTTAATATTATGTTCCTTATAATAGGCTGCGAAGTATGACGTTTCAGGTGCGACTAGTACAAGAGGTCGATAATGGAATTTCATACAAATCATGCAGGCTTATGTCGGCAAAGTCCTCTTTTTAACCGACTTCCAAAAAAGGAGGAGATTATATGTTCGATGGTTTGTTTTTTTTTATGTATGTTCACCGATTACTCCGCCAATTGTGGACTGATTTAAAAATTCTTTTTTTTATTTTAAAGGAGATACTTCCGAGGTTCTATTGCCACCAAGTTGGGATCTGATGATGGGATCCCAGGGAAATCGAGGGCAATCCTCAAATTTGATGTTTTTCATGTATTTTCTTAAGCTCTTTATGTATTTGCATATGGTAGTCATCATCTCATCATGCTGAGCTGATGACGGAAGGTACAACTCCTTAATAGTTAAGAGTTAGAGGATAATTCTTAAAAAAATCATCTATTATACGTTAAGACTGTTAGTCATATTCTTTTTAGTGTGTCCCTGAAGTAGTCTCCTTATCAGCAAGTCAGGATCAGATGATGGAATACCAGGGAAATCGAGAGAAACCCTCAAATATTATAGTCACTAACAATGTTTTGTATAAATTTTTCTAAAGTTATCAGTTCTTTTCCTCTGGTTGTCATCATTTAATGCTGAGCTGATGATGGAAGGTACAATGAACTAACCAACTTATACATTTCTTACTTCCAAAGACTCGAGATGCGTGCAAAGTGCCTCCTCAATCTTCCCATTCTTGGCTCTAAAAAATATTTTATATCACTACTAAAATCCATCACTAAACAAAATTAATTAAAAAGCCATAAATATTTTTTTATGTACGGTACGGATCACATTTAAATCACCTTTTGAAGTCGGTGCCAAACCTGAAGTAAATAAAGTTCTTTATTCAACAAAAATACGAATTACTATGACTAAATATATATGAAGGTAGATAATAAGTAAAGGCTCGCCGCCGCGGTTCTTAATAGTAATAAATGAATGGTTTGGCACCGACTTCAAAAGGTGATTCAAATGTGATCCGTACCGTACATAAAATATTATTTATGGCTTTTTACTTTATTTTGAAGTCGGTTCTTTTTTTATTTTTTAATGTCCATTCTTCATAAATTTGTGGCACAGGCATCATGACATTCTGCCACTATTCGTATTCAAAAATAAAACTTTGATTTTTTTGTTAGTTATTTCATTGCATTTTAAAAAAAGCACTATATATACCTCGGCGGAAAATATGGGGTTGCCCACCTCAGACCTATCCAGCCTTGCTTTGCTCGGCCGTCTAATGTCTTGGGCCGGCAACCCCTTTCGTCCCGGCCTCTGTAGTAATGTACTTAATTAGGCCACTCCGCAAGCTTCGTGGCCTAAACGCGATACTTGACAGAAGAAGCATACATTATAAATAAATAAAATAAATTAATAAATATTACGGCACATTTTTACACAAATCGAACCAGTCCCATGGTAAGTTCAATAAGGCTTGTGTTATGGGTACTTACTAGACGACGACGGTAGATGAACGATATAACGATTGTATAAAATACCATTTAAGTTCTATCATAGTTTTTTAAGTTTTATTGTAAACTAACAAAGAATGATATCCCCGTTATCTTATTTAAATACATTTATTTTAACCTAAAAACTTAACAAATTAATAAATGGGAACTCTTTGAGAAATGAATAAGTTCAACATAAACTGATTGTTCATTTATTAACACATATACAGTATATAAAATGTTTATAAGACCCCACTATCCTATAAATTTTCTGTCATTGAAATAACATCATTGACATTTAACAAAGAGCATTATGTTTCAACTGTTATTATTATGCTATTAATATGCAAATTATGTTATTAACATATACTTATGTGTTGATACTTTGTAAGACTGCTTTAAATAAGTATGCACTGTTAGGTATGTACGAGTATTCATTTTGTCTTTCTATAAACAAAAGTATAAGTGCATAATAACATTATTGCGGAATTTACCATAAATAAACTCACAAAAGATTACCGCTTTTTTCACCTTGCGCGCATGGTTAAGCAAAGTCTGCACCTTTTTTGTGTGGATTCCTGTCTATATACATACATATTTAAGGACTAACTTGCAGCAGTTGCTCATGCTGTAGCTATAGAATAGAAGTAGGAAATGATAGTCAACGTTCGATCGTCATCATCATCTGCCCGGAGTCGTCCACTGCTGAACAGAGGCCTTCCCCAATGCACGCCACCACACCCGGTCCTCAGCTCTGCGCATTAAACCGCTTACCGCCAGTCTCTTCAGGTCGTTGGTCCATCTGGCGGGTTTTTTTGACGTCTTTGAACAACGCGTCCTGTTCACATACGCGGCCGAGACGTGGACACACACAAAAGGTTTCGTCCGCGTTCGATATTCCTATGAATAAAACCAATCTTAACACTATCACGGACATTCCATCCACAGACCTAAATTAGGACCCTCGTGATACTACACTACGGCTGTGGCCGGTGACTTTAACTTCACAAAACTGCCACTCCGTCCACAGCCGAAGAAAACTCATAGGTTTTGTATGAGGGCAAGCATCTTGTGCCGCATTACGCACATCACCGAGGTCTCTAGTGCCACACCAACAGCTTCAGGGTAACCTCGACTTTTACGCACTACCCACCTAAGGGGATGCATCAAAAATGTAAGCTATTTTTTAGTGAGATTTTTGTCAATCTAGTATATAAAACAGGCAGGCCTAACGCGGAAACATGTTTGCTTAAAATTTCCTTGATAGGAAAGAAATCCGAAAACGTCTTCATTTTCCGTTTCTTTATCTAGTTTGTACAAACGACACATTAATAAACGAGCATTATTTGAGGTAAACACGTGCAGCACATTACGAAAATAGTTCTATTTTTACAAACGCACACAATTAAAAAGAAATCATCTACTAACAAAAAAACACTCACACACTGACAATTTACCGTTTACACTAACCGGAGATTTCGCTATTACTTCGGCAGACTGGAATAATGTATTCGTATTGCTTAGTTAAATGCTCTAAAGGTAACATCTATACTATTTTAAAGCTGAAAAAAAATGTCTGTACTGTCACCAGCATCAAAATCTGCCATAACAAAGTGGGCTAAAATATGCCCACTTTTATGTGGCATCCTAAACCCCCACTTTTATGTGGCATCCTAAGCCCCCACTTTTATGTGGCATCCTAAGCCCCCACCTTTATGTGGCATCCTAAGCCCCCATCTTTATGTGGCATCCTAAGCCCCCACTTTTATGTGGCATCCTAAGCCCCCACTTTTATGTGGCATCCTAAGCCCCCACTTTTATGTGGCATCCTAAGCCCCCACTTTTATGTGGCATCCTAAGCCCCCACTTTTATGTGGCATCCTACCTAAGCCGCCACTTTTTTTGTGGCAGATATTATTGCCGGTGACTGTACATTAAAGTTATTTTCAATAAAAATATGGAAACGGATTATTTGGAGGTCACTGAACGGAAATATATATTTTTTGGATTTTTTATATTTTTGTATATTTCGTTGTGGCTTCATCACGCGAAATTGGCTACGCAGATTTCAACTATTTTTGGTGCACAGGTACTTAGCTGGGTATCTCCAGATGGTTCATCATCATACTAAGCCAAGGACGTCCTCTGCTGCACAAAGGCCTTCCTCAAGGATCTCCACAAAGACCGGTCGTGCGCCGCCCTCATCCAACGACTTCACGCGATCTTCCCTACATTATTGGTCCATCTTGTTGTAGGATACTTTTTACCCAACTAAGCTGAAGAAAAAAGAGAGTTTATGACTTTTTTGCTGTGAAAGAAGTTGCCGGCATCTTCTAGTACGTAATAATCTTGCCCTTCTTCGCATCTTCTAGGAAATGTGATGTAAACTAGTAACCTTGATAGTGCTGAAAACTCAATATAGGTGGGTCGGTGTGAGGCCTCATTCGGCAGTTCATTAGTTACACAAATTAATGAATCCAGAGACCCTAACTATGGGTGTGATACTCCGAATGTGGAATGACCTCCCAGCCGCGGTTTTCCCTGAAGGCTACAGTATGGGGATCTTCAAGATAATGCCCCTAGCTTTGCCAGCGTTCATAGGCTGCGATAAATAAAATCAACATTTTTTTATGAATTTTTAGTTTCAAAGAAAAAATCTGTAAAAAAGGAAAAAGTTACAGTGTATTTGGCGTAAGTATATGCAACAATGTATATTCCAATGCATGGTATCTTTGAAAAGAAGCAAAGTGCAATCACATTGTAGCATCAGTGCGTCCGCAGAAAAACGTATTTAATGACATACCTTATGTCAGTATTTTAACCATACCTCAGCAGTCCTTCTGACTTGCGCACCGCGTCCCCACCCTAGTGCAGGGGGTCCGTTGATGGCATTCCCGTTCGTGGATTTGCATGCCTTCACTGAAACCCGTTACGGTAAAAAGGCCTAGCCTGATTTACCCAGTTCAAAGGTAGGTTCTAAAAACCGGCCAAGTGCGAGTCGGACTCGCGCACCGAGGGTTCCGTACAAAATATACGCTACAAACAGCCGTATCTATAAAAATCCAATATTAGTAGAGCTCAATCCTAAGCAAAATGTCCACGGTGTTCGATCAGTTTATATTGGTTACAGACATAGACAGACTGATATAAAATTATACTGTTTTTAGTATTTGTTCTTATAGTGGCAACAGAAATACATCATCTGTGAAAATATCGACTTTCTGACTATCACGGTTCATGAGATACAGCTTGATGACAGACGGACAGACGGACAGACAGACAGACAGACAGACAGACGGACGGATAGCGGAGTCTCAGTAATAGGGTCCCTTTTACCCTTAGGGTACGGAACCCTAAAAAACAACTTTAACCATAATCAAAATGGCGGCAAGTCGGGGCTGTAAAACCAGGCTAAAAAGCTTAGTCACCAACTAAAGCCTTCTAAAACCGTTGGTAGCGCAGAAGTACAATTCATAGGGCCAGTCCGCAGAACAAAGCCCACGATAAGCCATTTCCGGTTTTCGATACCAATTTGCACCAACATCCTGTCCTACTTCCACCACTAACCAATCAACGATTTCTATTTTCACGACCACTTTTCACAAGCCCCCTTCCATTGCTGGTTTAGTTTCGGCAAGCAGCTAGTGAGCTGTACATAAGCGGCGATGGATGCGAGGGATGTGTAAGGGTAGTTTCGTTTGATTGTGTACCTAAATGTCAAAGGTGGATCGTACATTGATTTGGCTTCGTTTGGGTATTTTGGTGGGTGAAATGTGAATGTTTCTGTTAGCGGCCATTGTATCAATTTGCGGGGCGGGTAGTCAGTAAAACGTATCTAATCAATTCCAATATATCTAAAGTCTATACACGCACGCGGTATCAGTAATTAAGTTGTTTTAATTCATAATTATCGAAGACATATTTGTCGGAGAGCTGATGGTCGATGGGGCACGAGTTCTAGAGTGAAGACCTCGAATGACGCTGTGGGATGACCTGAAGAGACTGGCTGGAAGCGGTTGGATGCGCAGAGCTGAGGACCGGGTGTGGTGGCGTGAATTGGGAAAGGCCTTTGTTCAGCAGTGGGCGACTCCGGGCTGATAATGATGTATTTTTTTTTATTGACGATGCGACCAAAGATGTATCATGCCCGTCTAGAAAGAAACAGCCTATTATTCACTCTTGTCTTAAAAACGCCCAAATAATAATGGTCGGGGAACACACTCGCAGGCAACGAGTTCCACTCCTTTGCGATACGCATGATAAAAGTGGCACCGAAGCGCTTCGTGCGAATACGCGGAATGTCAACCACATGTGGATGGAACGAACGCACGCGACGTGTGTCCCGACGGTGAAAAGGAGCTGGTAGAATTAAATCATGTAATTCCCCTGCACATTCTCCGAAATGTAACCTGTAGAAGACCGACAGACGAGCTACCCTATGTCGATGCTCAAGGCTCTGCAATTGCAAAAATTTGGTCTACACATATTAAATTTTATTGAATGGGGGGGGGGGGGGAGCTGCGGCCCTCAATTATAAAATTAGAGGCCTCGTTGGAGTGTAAAAACAGTACGTCTACCGCTCTGTTGAAGGTGATTGAAGATGTGAGGTATGGCATTGAGTCCTCCCAGTTCACAATTTTAGTCCTTATTGACTTCTCTAACGGCTTTAACGCGGTCGATCATGAACTCCTGCTTGCTACACTCGATCGCTTGGGTATCTCATCATCAGTGGTAGCATGGTTTACTTCCTATTTGCAGAATCGTCGTCAAGCTATTCGTGCTAAGCACTCCTTCTCCGATTGGTGCGATCTACTTTCTAGTGTCCCACAAGGCGGAATTCTCTCCCCTTTACTATTCTCAATATTTATTAACCACATTACGCTCAATATTAAGTGCTCCTACCATCTTTATGCCGATGACCTACAACTGTATACACAGACAACTTGCATGAAGCAGTATCTTTTATAAATAACGATCTCAATTGCATCTCCTCTTGGTCTAGAGATTTTGGGATTGCTGTCAAACCATCTAAGTGCCAAGTAATAATTATCGGGAGTCCCCGCTTAATGTCAACCACCTACTTGACACACCTGGCTCCGGTTATTTTTGAGGGCATAGTGATATCCTTTGGATCGAAGGTGAAAAATCTGGGGCTAGTCCTTGACTGTGGCCTTAATTGGGACCCTCAGGAGTCTGACGTGTGTCGTAGGGTCACCAACACTCTAAAGTCATTGTATAGACTGAAGCATTTCCTGCCGGTAAGTACAAAGACACTTCTCATTCAAACTCTCTTGCTACCTGTTATTGATTATGGTGATGTGTGCTATACGAACGTTACGCAGGCCTTGCTGGACAGGCTAGACCGCCTTCTGAACAACTGCATCAGATTTATTTTCGGACTCCGCAAATACGACCATGTATCTGCTTACCGACGACAGCGTAAGTGGCTTCCTATTGGAGAGCGCAGAACTCTTAAAATTCTACGTACGCTTTTCACCATATTATATGATCCAGCTGCACCCGATTATCTACGTTCTAGGTTTCAGTTTGTCACGTCCCGCCCGGGCTGTGAGCTCCGTTCCTCCCGTACACTCAAACTCTCCATTCCTCCTCATCGCTCTGGTACCATGTCCAACTCCTTCACCGTACAGGCAATTAGTCTCTGGAACGCCCTTCCCCTCAGTATACGACAAGCTCAGAGTAAGTTCTCCTTCAAGTGTAAGTTGCGCAAGCATCTCTTGGGAAATCTTCAAGATTAAGAGTCTTCATAGTAGTTTAGAAGCAGGTACCTATATGTATGTATATATATCTATGTATATATGTGTCATGTATATATATATTATGTATTTAGTATATTTTGTATTCTATGTAACTTAAGTGTCTCGCCCTTGTAATTATTATTTTGTACAAGTCTGATACCGATATCCCGCACCAATAATTTCTCTGTTTAGCCTAATAACTAATCATTGACAAGTAGAGAATGCCTTTATGGCATTAAGTCCGCCATTTGTACTTTCTTGTATTGTGCAATAAAGTTGAATAAATAAATAAAAAAAGGGCCTCGAAAGATCTTAAACGATGTTTGTTTAAGATCTTTCGAGGCCCCCGTGAGGTTGGGCACGTGCCCAGAGTGCCCAGAGGGAAAAAAGAGCCTGGCTGTAATAGTTGGACATACGCACAGATAGTCGTACCACTCACATAAGGGTTCCATTTTTTCCTTTATGGCACGGAACCCTAAAAAGACTACCTACGCAAAAATCAGAAATCGATTTCCCTAGTTACGAACAACTTAGAGTAAAAAACCCAAACGTCTCGATTTGAACAAAAAGTACAACTTGGCACATTGTTTACAAACCTGTTTTAAATAAGGTAAGTGTATCAGTATTCCACACTGTCACATTAGGAGGCTCCTTCAACCATATGTATATCAATCACTGATCTCTACTATTCCAATTTCCTCTTGATAAGCTGTCCACTACATTTGACAGCTAATTTTGTGTACGAATTTGAAGCGGTCAGCGAGTATCCCAGTGAACTAATTTTGACGTAAACTATTTCAAGACGGCCATATTGATAATTTCGATATCGATATTCAAGTATGTAACCATCCATTGAAATATGTAAATGGGCCTTATGTGTATTCGTTTTATTTTATGAGGTAAACTGCATTTTGACTTCTTCTTTTTCGATACTGGATATTTTAATCGCTTTTAAAGTCACCTTATTTACTCCATACACACGAAAATGGCGGAGTTCTGCTTCTTCAAGTTTGTAATTTCACGCTTGAGCGATACCGTCAGTTAGTTGTCGCATTTTATAGTAACTGCACCGTGTGTGATGAACTTTAGTATTTCTAGTCACCCCTACCCGCAGACACAAACTTACATCTAATAACAAACATTCGATATATTAGTTACAGTCGTCGACTTGCGGAATTCACTAATTTTAGTTCCATGGATACTCATATCTGCCTACCAGTGCCTATAGGGCCAAAATTAGAGAAGAGTAAAAGATTACCGAAGGTTGTCTTCTGCTCGCAGTTGAAAGATGGAGAGCGCAAGCCAGGAGGCCAGTTCCTGCGATATAGAGACGTCATCAAACGCCATTCTACCGCATGCAACATCCCATGCGAAGATTAGGAGCTTGCACAACAGAAAGGAGTATGGCGCAGCTTTGTTCATGAGGCCATCACTGATTTTGAGGAGCGTCGCTTGCAAGACCTCGATTCAAAACGCCTAATCAGAAAGACCGCCCTAAGCCTTCCAATATCTACACATACAATGACAAAGATGAGTTGCATTGTGCGCCATGCAACAGAACTTTCGAAACCTAATTCGGTTTTGCAAGCCACATTCGTGCACATGACCGACGCTCGTGAAGTTCATAATGCCAGGTTTAGCCATTGAACGCCAGTAAGGAAGACGCATAAATAGAAGTCAGTGATATCAATAGAAGTGGCAAACACGGTGTCAATTATTGGAAGTAGCTTGTCAACCATTAGCACGTACACCTTACAGGGATAATGTTTATTTTTAGGCGGAACTATATTAAGACCTTATCAAATGTAACGTGAGCAGCGCCCGTAAATTGTAATTATCATGCGTTTGTGAAACCAGTTTCGTGTATGTAAAATACAAGCGAGTGTAGATTACATTTTATTAAATACACCGTTGAGGATAGCAAATTTGGCCTTGAATTACGTAGATTTCGATCACCTTATTCAGTATAGGTAATTTGTAAGAGATGAACTAACACCCTCTCCAAAAAAATGCACTAAAATCTGAACAAATAATTGTATAAGACCTCTGCCATGAGGGAAAATTCTTAAAGCTACAACAAGAAGCATTGGTAGTGAAATATATCTAGGGATTTCCTATATCGATAAATTCATTAATCGATGCTTTTCCTCTGTAACTAGTTTTCACTCCAAAATTTGTTTGTAAAAATACACAATTTTACTGACACACACATCAATGATATAAAAGAGGTAGATAGATAATCCACGTGTAAAAATGGGCAAGCTTATGAACACATAAATCTGTCAATATTGCAGTAAAACACTAATCGTAAGTGCCTCTTTGACGCTTTTATTGAGTAATTAGAACAAAATCTCATTATGCATGACGGCATTTTTTTATTTGACGCATAATCCAATATATAACAAAGTACTCGGTGCACGAGACTGCGTTAAGGTTTGCCAATTGGCATAACTTTGGTTTGCCATTTTCGGAGTCCGTATAACCTATCTACCTCTATTTATGTTATATAATTGGGACTCATGAGCTAATTGATGTGTAAGATGTTTCGCATGAAACACTTAACTTCTTAACGATATTTGCTTCAACAATGAACAAAAGATAAAGAACAGTGTGATAACAGAAAAGTGGTAAGTAGAAGAGGATGTAGGTAGTGGCCAAGGTAGGCAGTTCTGTGCCAATATGGAGCCATGGTCGTTCAGGGCTTCAAGGTAGGTATTCCTCTGTGCCCATATGGAGCCATGGTCTTTCAGGATTGGCCATACCTCTGGGCCTATATGGACCGCACGCCACTGTTACTGTCGGTTTACCTGACTATATTCACAGTGGGAACGTGCAACCCGACAGACTTTTTAACTGTCGAAGTTAAAGCGTAATTGGCGCATATAAAGTGATTATAACTATAATATTTTTCTCCTTTATTGAGGATACTTAGCGTGAAATTTTACTCGTATCTCTCAGCTTTAAATCAAATCATCATTACATAAAAGCGAATTTTAAAAATATGATTTTCTCAAAATAATTATATACAAATTAAAGTATGTCGAGTTACCCGTTCTCACGGTGTATTTATCACTCGTATTTCATAGAATCGGCTACTCTCGGACGCCATTCGGTTGATCTGAGTCGATTCAACTCGAGTTTCAATTCGAATCAGTGGCCGAATCAACTCGAGTTATCCGAGTTGGAAAAAATCGACTCGTAACATCGCTAACCCTTTTTAACCGGCTTCCAAAAAAAGGAGGAGGTTCTTAGTTTGACGGAATGTTTTTTTTTTTTTATGGATGTTCACCGATTACTCAAAGACTATTTGACCGATTTCAATTTTTTTTTTGGTTTTAGAGAAGGTACATTCTAGTTGGTCCCATTTAATTTTGGTGAAGATTTGATGATGGAATCCATGAGGAATTGAAGAAACTTCTCAAATATAGTAGGCATACATATAGCGATTTTGGTATTATAAGAAACATAATAAGCATTTGCATTCAAAAAGTGTAAATTGGTGAAGTGGAACTGATGCAGAAGACCACAGAATGCCATCGGAACTCCTCAATGATAAACGATTTACGGGTGGCGACAAAATATCTTGATTAATTTAGCTAAGCAACTTCATAGTCACAAATTTAAATGTTCCTGATGAGAATGGTACCATCGAATTGATTTCATGATGGAGCCGGAAGGTAGGCACCAGATCTATGTAATAAAATAATGTATCCTAGCCGTGTTTGGGCTTGTTCGAATCGTCACGAGATACACTTTTAAGTAACGATTAACTAAAAAATGTAAAATAAATAAACTTTTAAACAAAAAAATAAAACCGACTCCAAAAAACTAAAAAGTGAAAAATAACGCCATAATTCAGTTTCTTCAAATTACTTACAAGTAACCGTTTGTATACTCAATCTATACAGTATATACAATTCATGTTATTTTGGAGTCGGTGCCATCGTGTCACAACTTACTAAAATCCTCAATTTTCAATATTTTACACATTCTTTATATGGCACCAACGCCAAAATAAGATTAATTGTATATACTGTATAGATTGAGTATACAAAAGGTTACTTGTAAGTAATTTGAAGAAACTGAATTGTGGCGTTATTTTTCACTTTTTAGTTTTTTTGGAGTCGGTTTTATTTTTTTGTTTAAAAGTTTATCATTCAGTACAGTATGAGAAAGCAGTTGTGACGCTATGTCGCACGACTAGCGAAGTCGAAGAAAGTCACGCTAGGCCGGCTGGTTATAATTCATTAAAATAAGATGGAAATTATCCATGACGCAATACCTATCACCCGCATGCGCGTTGCTTGTTGACATTCAGACTTCGGCAGACTATAGACATTGTGTTCTAGTTGGTGCAGTAGGGTGCGATGCGAATAATTTATTGACAATTTCACGCTAGTAAGTTTTGTTTATGAGATAGAAATATACTGCGCGCAGCGTTTTCGCTTGAAATTAATCGCTGTATGTTCCATCTGTATTGAGAAACATAAAATTATACCTACTCGATAGTAACTGGCATTTTACACAAAAACTACAAAACTGAAAAAACCCATCCATCCACTCATATGGAACATATTTCGACTTTCGACTGTTCTTTTAAAAACATGTTGAGGTGAAGGTATATATTTTATATTCAAACTGCGCTTCTCAGGAAAAGGATGTCAGTCAGCCATGAAATACGCTCTTTTGTTAGTGCACTTTTTCATATCGTATTTTTTTCATCTGTAGTGCATTTTTTTTCTATGAACGGCTGCGAAACCTTATGCTGAAATGGGCCGACATGCTCTTGGCCGATTTTTTTATGTGCTATTTTCCCCCTTGGGTAATTTTTTTTTCATTATTAAAATAAATAAAATCGGACTTTTCAAAATTAGGTTGACGATGATTCAATACAAAGAAAACAAAACCAGTCGATTTCAGTAGCTCTGCTTTTTTATCTCCCCGTTAAATGTGATCTCACGCAGCGTTACCGCTTGCAATTAAGCGTCGCACATAGGGGTATTTGCACGATCTACGCGGCCAAAATTATTTTTATGCTTAGTTGGTATCAAAACAATGTAAATAAATAAAAAAAGTTAATTTTTTCAAAAAAAATGTATTTTTTAATAAAAATATACAATATATTTACAAAAAAGCTACAATCAAAAATTAGGTCCGTATATAGGAAGAAAAACGTAATAATGCTAAGTTTCTTGACTTTCTTCTTCGCTCTCTGATGTATTTACCGATATATTGGGTTCTGCAGATACAAACATGGCCAAAGTTTCAGGTAAAAAGGTTTTCGCTTTCCTTTTTTTTACAGTTCTCATGCTACTTAGCACAGGATCTGAACTAAGCAGAAGGCGATTAAAAATATCCTGATTACAAGTTTCCCTGGAAAATTTCCTCGCAAAATCTTGGCGGTAACATCTAAAATGTTTGTTGCGAGCCTCAGCTGCTTCCTCGGAAAGTTGTCCGATTGGCAATAATGCCTTTTCGATGATGAGTGCGCCATGGACTAAAAGCTTGTGCATGGTTGGCGTCATGGGATGCCAATCATAAAGGTTCTTATAAACACGAGCAGTTTCTAAAGCATATCTTTCATATTTTAAAGGATCAATTTTGAGCCCGCTTGAAATAGCTTCCAAAATGACTTTTAGTCTATAAATTAGCTCATAATTAATGCCAGTTATTTCTGCAGCTAAACTGGGGTTCTCGAAGAACCTTCTGCTGGTATTACCGTCATTTGTATTCCCAAAATTGGATTTAGGCATATCTATTATTAGTCCTGTTTCAGTGCGAAACCTTCTTTGAATCTCTTTTTTCGTTTGTTCTTCTTGGTCTTTTTCCTCTTTCGTTTTTCGTGCCCTGTACTTTTTTACTTGGAGTTTGTAGGCTAGATGTAGAATGGCTTCAAATATGCGAATTCTGGCGTGTAAGACTGATATGCCGAATTCAAGGGCTTCAAAATTTACGTCTCTGGCATAGTCCAATTTATTAAAATCTTTCGATGTTGCTCCACATATGTAGCACCTACTTGTAGACCTCGTGCCTGTGGCTGCATTGCAGACCTTTCCATCTACCATGGTCATTATAAATCTGTGCTTAATTAGGAACTTTTTCCCATTTATTTCAAATTCTGTTGGGACTAAGGAGCTAATAGAGCTTTTAACGTTTCTTATTTCCTCTTCAGTAACATCTGTGGTTTCCTTGATGAAACGGAATCTCATTGGTCGACAAAATCGCGGCGAAGAGGGTGCTGGATTATTCCATAAAACTTTTTCATTGTTATCCCCACAAACTAATTGAAGAGGCACGAAGCAGCTTTGAAATATGTTTGCATCAGAATCGGTATCACTTTCGAGTTTTTGCTTAAACTGTGATTGTTGGGACCCATCGCAGCCCCATTTACTAATAAGAGTTAGGCATTCACGCTCTTGCTCCTTTAAAGTAAGCAATACATCTTCTAGGTACTCCGATAAACGCTTAGCGGTAACATCCATTAGAGGCTGCAACTGAGCTTCGGCACTGGTACTCGTTACCGTAATTGATTCTTGAGGTGGGTAAATTATCTTCTTGGCTTTTTGTAAGGCACTGTAGCACGGAAAAATCTTCTTATTGGTTTTTCTTATAATCTCATACTGTCCTCGTGTCAAATCGGCATCCACAAAAATTTGCAAAGCTTGCATTGGTGTTAAGGAGGAGAATTGGTCTTTACTTGATTTCGTACGGTAAAATGCCTTTTTATATTTATTTGCTCGTGTCGGGGAATTGGTGATATCCCTTAGTACGACTGATGCATCTTTTTTACCAGATTTTTGCAGTTCCACTTTCGCAGCATGTATTATGATATCCTTTTCAAAATTGGAACGAAGTTCTTCAGTCTTACGCCTTTTGCTTCTCTCACTTGCGTCTTTGAACGACTTGGATGGTCGACCTGCCTGCTTTTGTGATGTCCCAACAACAGGTATTTCAAATTTACCTTCCAGCCAAGACTGGTTGTATTTAATAAAAATATCTTCTTTATAGTGAGCTTTGGTCCATCTTCGTTTGATTTCTGATTTGAAATAGGCAAAACCACGCTTCAAATTAATAATTTGGTTTTCATTGTAACCTTCACATGACAAAAGTTCATCTCTTAGATAGTTCAGTTTGGCATCTAAATTAGGCAAATTTTCCTTCTTCATGCGGTCAAACAAGTATTGTCGGGTCACAATTCTTACTCCTGATGTATCCTTTGAACCTAAAACAAACATACACCATGTTATAATCGCAGACAAACATTTCGTATTTTATACATAATTTCGCTAAATATCTTTAATCTCCCAAAACTGTATTTATCCGGATGTTTCCGGAGGTGTTTTTGTTAGTAGTTATAAGAAAAAGGATCAAATAATAACCTATAATAGTAAACATAGCCCGATCTACCCCGATACATAAACAAAAACACTAGTAAAGTAAAAATATTGAAGAAAATCACAGTCCCAAAATGAGCTTTTTTAAATCAATAAAAAAAATGATTTTCTTTAGGTTGCCATGACTTTATTAACGTAGTTTATAAGTTTCTTACCTTCTCCTTCAGAATCCATCACTTTCAATTTGTTACACGAACTTGATAATATAACAACTCACTTGGGAAGTTTAACATTTAAAAAAGCGCGCCGAGAACAAACGTACACTACGTGAAACGGTTAAATTCCGACTGATGCTAGGGGCGCGGGTTGCGCTCTAGCAGGTAGAAAGGGGTGGGGTTTTGCTCCCGGGTTAGTGCTTTGTTTTAGGAAGTGGTTTTTACGAATGTTATTATTATTTTGATTTGGGGACTTTTGGCCGCGTAGATCGTGCAAATACCCCTATGTGCGTCGTGTGATTCAACCTGTAGGTGTTATAATGACAGCAAACTATAACGCTCGGTATCAGTAGTATTGAAGCGACGCCGGCGCACCATGGACCGGGTCAGCTTCCTCGTCAACGGGGAGCCAAGATCAGGTTGGTCCAATTTCCATTGTCAGTATCAATAATTCCTAGTCCAAGATTTACCCTAGGCGCAGTAGGTCAAGGCAACAAATTTAGGGAATATTTGAGGCTGTAAAATCTAAGGGTGGCTTATTTTTTCCCAGGGAAGCTCTGAGGGCAAATCCGGCCCTGATAATTTCCAAGTTCCACTTCGTTAACATTGGCACATATTCGATTAATGGATAGTTCCTTTGCTTGTCCGCAAAATAGTCTCCTGGTTAGATGTAACAATAAATAAAATTGTACTTACATGCGCATATTCTCATGCAGTTTCTACAAAAAAAATACGCATGCAAATACAACAAACCACCACCAGACAGTATAATCCTCAACACACGATGTAATTTTTGGAAGATTAAACTGTCTGGAGGTGGTTGGATTAAAAAGTTATCGGATTACTGGATAATCTAGGTATACCCCTCTCTTTGGACTTCAAATAACTCAATAATGTGCCACTGTAATTTGCTAAGTTCTCGTTGGTCCGTGGGGCACTGGGAAGAGAATAGTGTATATTGCAAGGGCTAAAAGTCATTGATGATGGTTGCCAGAACTTTGCCGGAGTTTTTTTGCACCCCAGACTACGGTAGTTACGACTGCCGTAGCCTGCGAGGGCATCGTATAAGGTAATTACGTTAGTGTGATTTTCACCATGTTATTGCATTGATTTGTACTCGTATCGTAGATACTGACGGTATGTAGCGGGCCATCATTCGCTGGTCCTGCAGAAAGTTTAGTTTAGGACATATCAAATTTGAAATGTGATGTGGCTAATCGTATTCAACCCGAAGAAGATCACGCCGTAATACATAAAACTATATTGAATTAATCTGGTGTTATATAAACGTGTATTTACATAGTTAATAGAGTAACAGAGACACTTTATTTTTATAATTTATGTCACTAAGAAGAAATTGGTCATACGAAATGTAAACATGAGTCGCTAAATGTATAGATAAATATTTATTATTGCAAAATAAAGGCATTCTTAAGCAAAAAATACTGATAAACATTGTTACAAATTTAACAACTGTGGAAGCGTCGTTGAATTAAGTAAGGTTCGTTGATTTCGGTGTTTGTAAAATCTCAAATATATTTTTAAAATTTAGTCTGTTTTATGTATTAATATCGCATATCAAAGAAGTAAAAAAGAATCGATCACCTGTTAAGAACAGCGCCATCTATTCGACGTCGTAACCTAGATGGCTTGATTAGCATACTAAATGCATGCATTGTTAGATAGTTAACTTAGTAGTACACAGCGTAACTAATAGGTGGCGCTGAGAATGATGTTCATACTACAGAGACGTCGTGGGCTCGCTATGCCGTATATTCGGGAAGTGATTAGAAAAGGTACATACAGATACAGATCTATTAGTACCTACTACTGCTACCATTGCCACTAAATATAACCCCCGGTCCAACCACAAGAAAACACCACCGAACTCACGCAAAATACCTATCATTCCGGAGAAAATCTAATTCAAATAATTTGTTTCGTGTTATACGACACGTATAACATATTATGTACAATACATTGTTATTATTATCCCTTGAAGCGGCAGCCGCCATACTGCTTTTTTTCGCGAAGTGGCAATCGATCAATTTGAAATTAATTCCTTCCGTATCTTATTTTAATACTACCACAAAATGGCATTGCAAATGGCGAAATATAATTATTATCTTCTAGATGTGAACCGAAATCGATGTTATTTTTTGTAGCCTACGTCTTAAAATTGGTCCGATATACATTTTATCACAAAGGATTGGGTAGTTTAAAAAAAATGTTTGAAGGGCATTTTCTGGGCCGAATTTTAACTTAGTCAGTCCAGTCTAGTACATTCAGAAGAGATTGACTGTGACATACCTACGGACAGACACACGAATTTTGTTTTATGCAGGTTCCCCATAGAGGACACGAACCTCAAATACCTCAATCCCTCTTCAAAATAGAAAACATATAATAAATGTACATATGTGTGTGGTTTTATGTTGTGTTCTAAGGCCGAATCAGATATCCCAGTCAGAACTGGTAGGTCGTCAACGAAATTTGAGTGGGATTTCGATGCCAGGCTGCTACTCATATTGATGTCCTACAAAAAAAATGATTAAACAAATGATATTGATCCTTGGTACATATTTATTGGCAACCAAAGTAAAGTCAAGTTCATTTAATATCTGACTGAAAATCTGACAATCAATTTCTGATCACAATTGTCAGAACGTGTACTTTTGGTCGAACTTGCACTCAGTTATTAAAAAACTCGTCACTAATAAAAATCCATAATTTCAGACCTGATACTATCCACATTAAGTTGACGTTGGTAATGGTACGATATGCCAATGTCGGCAGCTGTATAAAAACTTAAGCAAGCGCTTATGGCGCAATAAAAACGTAAATAGAATCGACTAAAATGGTACATAATCGGCCATGGAACCCACTAACTTTTTATGGTTTCATATCCAAAGGGTAAAACGGGACCCTATTATTACTAAAACTCCGCTGTCTGCCCGTCAGTCACCAGGCTCTGTATCTAAAGCTAGACAGTTGAAATTTCACAGATGATGTATTTCTGTAGCTACTCAACACATACTAAAAACAGTAAAATTTTATGTCTGTCTGTCTATGTCAGTAACCAATGTAAAATAATCGAATACCGCGTACATTTTGCTCACGAGTAAAGCTCTGCTAACACTGGATTTTCATAGATACGGCCGTTTGTAGCGTATATTTTGTACGGAACCCTCGGAACACGAGTCTGACTCGCACTTGGCCGTTTTTTCCATGGATTTCCAACCTCGACTAAGAAGAGTTTCACAAATACCATTCATCATTAAGAATCAATATCGTTTCAGCCATAGGAAGTCCACACATAAATACCACTAGTATATCGGTACACGGCACAAATTTTATAAATTAATATAAACTTACTATGTAAGTAACGACGAAACTATCAATCAGATTTAGGTAGCGGTCTAAAAAAATAAGACCGAACGCGCTTTTTTCTACGCGACCGGAGAGCTAAACGAAACGCGGAAAGGGAGGGCGTGCGATTAGCAGTGGCTTGCGGTCCATATAGGCACAACGGCACTGCCTTCCCTAAATGACTATGGCTCCATACAGGCACAGATAAACTGTCTACCCTGAAGCCCGGAGCGACCATGCCTCCATATAGCCACAGAAAAACTGCCTACCTTTGCCAAAAACTCTGTACACGTCACTGGTGATTAAAAATCAGCAAACTATGAAATAAGATATGAGACTTTTATAAACAGTTTTGTAGCGAAATACCAATTTTTATTTGGGTCAGTTAATTTCATTTATGTAGAAAAATTGGGCATGGGCTCGATACACTGCAAAAATGGACAAGAATCGCTGGACCAGACGAATCCTTGTAGACCCAGAGCGGACAGCAGAGGGCGCGAACCTCACCGTAGTGCTGGGTGGACGACATTCGATGATATGGGGGTCGGGACGGGACTAGATGAGTTGGGCACAGGATCGCTGAGAGTTGAGGAAGAGGGAAGAGGCCTACCTCTAAGATTGGATCAACAACATTTCACTATGATGACTTATAACCTTAAAATGTATTAATTGTATTATAGTATTACATAATATCTACAAAAATCGAAATTAGTCATGACTTTGTAAACCAGATTAAATTATTTTTAGACTCTTATTAAATTTGTGAAACTATCACACACACGGCCCAATAAAAAGCTCACGAGTTTGCTCACCATTAACTAAACATTTTGTCCATGCAGCTAGCATAGCATAGCACGCAGGGCTTCAAAAACCCTGAATATTTGGAGAAAATTGCATTTTTCCCCGGAAATGTTAGATTTTATTCAGTTCAATAAGGTTTTCCTTGATACAAAAAGAGTCCGTTAAAAACCCGCCCGGACGCCTCCCGGACGGCCTCCAAACTAGGATAAATCAGGGGAAACTCGGACACGTGGCAACCCCACATACAGCCAATATTTATTTGTACGAAGGTGCAGTCTCAATGTAAACACGTATTACACCTTCCTAATTTAGGCACTGATGACAGGGACACAGCAATATGTTGGAGCGAGATGCACTGCACTCTTCTTTACCTACATATTCCTGCGTCTATAGTCAATTGGTTCACAGGCGCTTCCTTTTAACATTGGCATATGTAAATACACATCAGAGGATGGCTGTCGAATTCTTTTTACCCGACTACGCTGAAGGAAAAAAGGAGGGTTATGACATTTTACTCCGCAAATAAAGCTGCAGGCAGCTTTTGATAATAAAATACTATCTGTATTCTCAGTGGGGAGTGAAACAAGTTCGGAGCTGTCTCTGCTGGACTATCTGCGAGTAGACAATGATCTACGCGGCACCAAGTACATGTGTCGCGAGGGCGGCTGCGGCGCTTGCGTCGTCACCGCCGAGCGCCCCGGCGAGCCACCACACGCCGTCAACTCCGTAAGTGCAGCGAGTGGTGCTTCGTAGTGGGAGAGGTACGCTCAAACATGTCTCTACTGGAGTACATGCGCGTGGGCAGCGAGTTGCGCGGCATCACGTATTTCTGCCGTGAGGGCGGCTGCGGCGCCTGCGTCCTTACCGCCGAGCGTCCCGAGATAACGCGACACGCCGTCAACTCCGTAAGCACAGAACTGATAGCTCTTTGCACAGTACTTGCCTGATAGGACACAACCTCTGACTGATAATGATCTCCGTGGAGCCAAATACATGAATCGACAGGACAGCTGTTGTCCCTGTATCCACGCTGCCAAATGCGTCATCTTAAGTCTTTAAGTTAAGTGTGGCCAATGGAGCCAGTGGGTGAAAAGGGCAGAGGGGACTCAGTACATTTTTTTTAACAAACCGACGATTGACTCCAATATTCAAATTACCATTGGTCACTATGTGTCCGAAGATCTGTCTGAACATGCGTTTCAGTTACAGCATACTAACTCATGGAGGAGTCCTCTTAAGGGCTGACCCTTTCTTGCTTCATCTTGAAAGTTGCAATATACTAAATAAAATGTTCAATCTACTACATTTCCTTAAGTTTCTTTTATTCCTTCATGGCTCTACGGTACATGGGCATTTTACCAAGGATCGATGTAGGGCCGGTCGTTATCAATATCATACAATATAAACATAGCACGTTGTTTAATCACTTCACTTTTTTAAACTCTACCATTGGTACCTTGGTCACATATCAAGTCAACCTAAACTTTGCGGAGATTCTACCAACCAAACGTATCAAAATACGTATCTTAAAAATTCCCCTGTAATATTTGTAAAAATATATTTTTGTTCAACATTCTAGAGCTAGCCTTATCATGATCATATCAGCCGAACCATCTCTGAAGGATCCCTACAGTACAATGATCGGACGTGCGCTGCCTTCATTCAACAGTTTTTTTGTGATCTTGAACAGATCATGGATCCACCTCGTAATCTTTTAATCAAAGTGTGTACTTATTTATGCAGTGCCTGGTAGCGGTGACGTCATGCCAGGACTGGAACATCACGACGATAGAGGGCGTCGGCAACCGGCTAAAGGGCTACCACCCGGTGCAGAAGACCCTCGCCAAGCTCAACGGGACCCAGTGCGGGTATTGCTCGCCCGGCTGGGTGATGGCCATGTACAGGTAACCCTATGATTCATAGAAAAGTGAAAGCTATTTAATTTGATTTAGAAAAATCTACAAAACTAGATTATTATTGTTTTTGTTTTTTGCTGCAGTTGAGGTGGGTTCAATTTTGATTATTTATTCATTACAGATACATTATTTCAATTACATTTCTGGTTGAATCCTTACAGAATCCTCGTGGGCACCGTGTTTAGCGTTTTAGATATTTTAAGAATAAGTTACGCATATGCATTCAGAAAATATAAATTTGTGAAGTGGAACTGACGAGGATACCTTATCAATGATAAAGTGATTTTTGGGTGGCGATAAAATAACTCAATTAAGTTAGTAAACCAACTTACAAAATGCAAAATGCCTTATTACGTTGAGCCTGTATCTCTGCCGTCTAAAATGAATGCAGTATTGAAGACCTTTGTATAAAAGTGTAAAAAAAATGAATTCATCAATTATTCTTCTATAACAGACAAGTGCTCAGTAGGGTGTGTTTGTATGTGTGTGTGTATTGTTTAGGTCGCCCTATGGTCGGCGGCTTCTGGAAGTTAATAACATGTTTGCACAAATGTTACTAAAAAACCCAAGCAGCACTATGTACTTCGAGTTATAAAGTAGGGCAAAATGTATCTTGCTTAAAAATAAAAATAAGCTACTAAGAATTATTCATAGAGCTCAGAATATCCACGTAAAAGGACTGAATCACTCAAACTCACAGAAAGAAGAAAAACAAACTTGTTTCAAATGGGGATGATTAAAAAACAGCGTGCTGCAGCGTGATGATTAAAAAACAGGCTCTATCACAAATCAAAGTAGACCACAATGCATATCATCGGCTCATGAGAACCACTCATGCGCACAAATGAAACATCCACCTAGGGCCACACAACGTACCCCTAGAAGAGATAAATCGACTCACTGCCCAAAAATACTTGGAATTCCTAGACTCAGCGGGCCCCAGTAGTGAAATCTATATTTTAAAACAAGGTACACTCGCATTTTAAATAAATAGAAATAAATATAACGGGACGATTTTTACACAAATCGAACTAGTCCCATGGTAAGCTCAATAAGGCTTGTGTTATGGGTACTAGACAACGATATATATTTAATAGATATATTACTTCTATACATAGAAAACATCCAAGACTCAGGAACAAATATTTATGCTCATCACACAAATATTTGCCCCGTACCGGGATTTGAACCCAGGATCTCAGTTTCGCAGGCAACGTTACTCCTACTGAGCCAAACCGGTCGTCAAGTCATTTTAAATTACATTTTTAGTTGGACGAAAAAAACCCCACGATGCCGTCGCAACCTTTAATTTCAGCACGGTTCATCTGGTTTCAGGACAAACCCTAACGAAAAGAGAAAGCTACTATTTGCCACGTGCCAAAAAATGACATAGCGTAGTGGGATTATTTTAATAATAATGCCACATAGACAGTTAAACAGGATGGAAATAAAGTAATAAATCTTTGCCGCGTGGCCAAAAATCGTGCGATGCTCTCGAGGCCGTATGTGTATTCCATCTACCTCAGACCGCATCCACCGACTCCCCGCAACCCTTACGAGGTCATCTGTCCACCTAGTCGGGGGCCGTTCCACGCTGCGCTTGCCTATGCATGGTCTCCACTCCAGGACTTTACTGCCCCAACGGCCAACCGTTCTCCGGGCTCCAGGCTACATGGCCCACCCCACTTTAACGATAGGAAAATTCACATAAAAATAAAAATTGAATTAAATAACATTTAGCGGTGATAGGAAATGCCACCATTAGCTAGATTTTTTGTCAGGCTAACATTCCTGCACTCCATAATGCAGCAATACGCCATATTTTCCGTTGATTTTGAAACTTATTGAAAATGGCTTGTGCGTCTGTTACGCATAAGCGGCGGCGGCGTACTGAGCGCGGTGCAGCACTGCAGGTGCAGCGCCTATCGTTGGCACACGTGCCATGCCTAAGTACTTTAGGCTTTTACATTTCTGTGAGGTGGCCCCAAGGTCGGCCGGTTGCTGGCAGTCAATAACATGTTTGCACAAATGTTACCTAAAAACGAAAACAACATTATGTACTACGAGTAATAGAGTAGGGCAAAATGTATCTTTTTTTTAAAATAAAAACTAAGTACATGAATTATTCATTGAGCTCTGAATGTCCTCGTAAAAAGACTAAATCACACAAACTCGCAGAAACAAGAAGAACAAAACAAAAATATGTTCCAAATGGGAATGACACCAGATACAATTGAGAACCTTTTCCTTTTTTGGGACTCTTTTTTTCGGCCACATAGGTAACGTGCCCTTGGAGGAGATACAACAGCTCACTGCCCAAAGAGTCTTGAAAAGACTCATCGCACCAGCAGCAGGGCTTGTAACCGGTTACAAATAAACCGGTATTTATTTAGGTTATACCGGTTAATTATTAAAGTTGTGTACAGACGAATAGATTTAGGAGCTTTATTTGAAAGCGCTCTCTAACCGGTTACTCCGTGTTTGGATACGGGATCAATGATCGCTGTCGCACCTTTAGTGGCGCAACGACAGTCAACTACATAAAAAATTTAATTTAGTCTACCTCGTTTTAAAGGTTCCGTATCGTAGCCAAAATGGCAAATTAATATAATTAATCCTTAATTTGCCATTTTGGCTACGATACGCCTAGACTCGCATTTGAAATAAAAAAGAACATCGCTGTCCTCGCAACCTTTTATTTCAGCACGGTTTACCTGGTTCCAGGATAAACCCTAACGGAAAGAGATAGCTATCTGCGTGACACGAAATCATGTCGCGGAGTGGAGTTATTTTACTGACTTATAATTAGACTGATGCGACATAGACATTTAAACTGAATAGAAAGATAATATTTTTTTCTGATTTGGTGATTATTACTCATTTAAATAAAACAATTTAACGGATTGTATCGCGTATATTATCTCATTTGAGTTCCCGACTTTCCGTTATAATCCGTTAAATCCATTAAATTGTTTTATTTCAATGGATAGAAAGAGATAACAAATTGTTGCCTCGTTGCAAGAAATCGTGCTATGATCTTGACCTCGTGGTGCGTATTCCTTATACCTTATCCCTTAATCATCCCTTAGATACACCTACTCCACTGAATGGTTAAAATAAACAAATGTCATCTTGTGACTAAAATTGCGCGCGATGAGAAAAGATTAAGTATACAATTATCATATGAAATAATACGATGTCTAGTAGACCCCTACGATACGACGTAACACAATCATTTTATTCACGCGAAACAAAATTATATTCAATCCCTTTTTGTGTATTACAAATTATTCGAAATTAATTTAGTAAGATGAAATATAATGTTTTTAAAATTTAGTGAAATTATTTATTCTAGCGTTATTCAAATGACCATTTTAATGTTGAGTCCAACTCTGCATAAATACTCGTAGTAAACAGCCAGCTCATTGAAGCAGAAGTAGCGCATTCTCATTTGAACATTGGTATTAGAGTCATAATAATGGCTTTTGAGTATATTCTAATAGGCCTGGCCACTTTGGGCTGCTATTTGTATCTTTATTTAATACGGAATTTTCAATATTGGCGGGACCGAAACGTCAGAGGCCCCACGCCCGTACCCATGTTCGGGAATATAATAGAATCTGCAATGCGGCGTACGCATATAGTATTTACTCTAAAGAAAATTTATCAAGATTTTCCTGATGAAAAAGTAGTAGGAATTTATAGAATGACTACACCCACCCTGCTGATACGAGACCCGGACATCGTGAAGCAAGTGATGATAAAAGATTTTGATTATTTCGCCGATCGTGGTGTTCGATTAAAAAATGTCGGTCTTGGTGCTAATCTATTCCATGCTGATGGAAATACCTCGCGAATTTTGAGGAACAAATTTACTCCACTCTTCACTTCAGGTAAATTAAAGAACATGTTTTATCTAATAAACGAAAAAGTTGATAATACCATCAAGCACATTGAAACCATAACTCAAATGGAACCCGAACAAGAAGTATATCAAATCGTACAGAACCTCGCCGCGATGACTATAGCAGCCTGCGCATTTGGCCTCGATATAGACATGACGGAGCAAAACAATATAGTGGACGCTTTGAAGCGAATAAACCAAAATTTGTTGACTTTTAATTACGCTACTGAAATAAACATGATGTTTCCTGGTTTATTAAGTAAGATAGGAGCCTCATTTTTCAGTGAAGAAGTATCAGACTTCTTTTTTGGTCTCGTTCGTCAAGTTATAGCTTTAAGAGAAGGAAAACCGAGTAATCGAAATGATTTTATGGATTTAATTCTGGAAATGAAACAAGCCGGGGAGGTTCAGGGAGCTAAAAGAGTTGAGGGCGAAGAAACGCAGTCATTAGAAATAACTGAAGATATAATGGCCGCCCAGGCCTTCGTTTTTTATACAGCGGGCTATGAATCTAGCACTTCTACCATGGCCTACGTGCTCTACCACCTGGCGCTAAATCCTGATATACAGGATAAAGTAGCTGCGGAAATAAAAGAAGTCCTGCAGCGACATGGTGGTGAAATCAATTATGATACGCTCAACGACTTGATTTATATGGACAGAGTTTTTCACGAGGTACTCCGTTTGCATCCCCAAGGTGACCCTATTATCAGAGGCGTAACCGCAAATTACAATATTCCTGGAACCGATTTAACACTTAAAAAGGGACAAACTGTACTCTTTTCACTTTCTGGCTTGAATAATGACGAAAAGTACTGGCCGAATCCGTCGAAATTTGATCCAGACAGGTTCAGTCCTGAAAACTCGGCTAAGAGGCATCCGGCAGTATTCATCCCCTTTGGGATTGGGTCCAGGAACTGCATCGGTATCCGGTTTGCCAAGATCCAGCACCGGCTGTTCATGACAAAGCTGATGCAAAGGTTCAGGGTGGAAGCCACGGAACACACGTGCAGGGAGTTCCAGTACGATCCATATCGCGTAGCCATCTTCCCAGTGGGAGGAATCAAGATGAAAATTCTGCCTAGAGAGTAGCACTTATACTATATATTTTTAAGATTATCAATAAACTGTTTATTTTAACACTTATAGTTGAGTATGATTAAAAAACACATCACCATTATATTGTGATATAGATACAAATCAAAGCGCAAAGAAAAATACGATTGCTCTCGCACGTGGTCACACCAGGACTCGAACCCGGTACTTCCTGATTACATCACCATTATACTAAACTAAACCACAGTAGGTAATTATAATTTTATAAATAAAATACATGAAATATAATTAACATTGATAATGCTTTCTAGCAGAATAAACCATTGCTAAAACTATTTAAAAGGATTCAGGCGTTCTATGACTGTTATGCTGTGTGTTCTACTGCTATCAGGAAACACCCTTACGCTCCAAATACATCCTAACAATTACTTCAAATGAAATCTTCCGTCATGTATTTCGTGTATATTCGGATAGCGGTACAAGCTAGAGCTAGAGCGGCGTCTGCAATTAAATTGTGGGAAATACTTGGAGCGTGTGGACTCGCCCGGCTGATATTACTACTCATATTCCATTCTAAGTACGGAGCACAGGAGTGCAAATATTTCCTTACTAATACACAATAGTTACATTCATCGCGCAAACCAGTGTGGATAGGTTTTCGGTACCTGATATAAGTACTTATGTAGGCGCTTTACCATTGCAAGATACAATAAGCATCTGTATTATTACTTAGATTCGTAAGTGCCGCGGTTTGCTTGTCTGTAATCAAGTCTTGTGAGTTAAAGTTGAATGAGTTATGAAATCGACTTAAAATTCGATGTGTAAACGTATTATGTAATATTAAAAATATCAATCTCACACTTAACCACTCTCTTGTTACTATGTCTATGTGTTATGTTATTATATGCGATAAGATCGTTTAATTTATCACATACTACCTAATTTAATTCTTAAAAAATACTTAACAGATTTGGTCACTTCGGTAGGGTGCCCATGACACAGGCAGCATTCCAGCACTATATGGCTATTGAAATCTTTTGTGTGAGAAAGCTGCCTGCGCGTGGGTCCCCTCTTGCCTCCTTCAGATGCGTATGAGTCCCTTGTAGAGCCCGCGTGCACCCTGAGTCTACGGGTCGAGTGTCTCGAAGCCAAAGGGTATTAAGTCGTATTGGCCGCCGAGCGCCGAGACAACGGTAGTATTTTGTAATCTAATACGGAATTGTTTTTTGTATGCAGCCTCCTGCAAAGCAATGAGAAACTTACCATGATGGAAATAGAGAAGTCTTTTGGAAGCAACATTTGCAGATGTACTGGCTACCGTCCAATTCTAGAAGCTTTCAAAAAATTTGCAAGCGATGCGCCAAAATCCGATGACTTACTGGACATAGAAGACCTCAATATCTGCAAGAAAAGTGGAAAAACCTGTCGCAAAAGCAAATGCAGTGAAAGTGAATGGTGCATGGTGGAGGCAAATGATGCCAAAGAACAACAAAATATAGTAATAGAACTAAAAGACAAGAAGTCTTTTACTAAAGTGCAACGTATTAGTGATATATTTCAAGTGCTGGAGCAAAAAGGAGATGATTGTTACATGCTCGTGGCCGGAAATACAGCTAAAGGTATATTTTTTGAATTGAGTAAGTATATGTATTGAGAAACAAAAGAAATTTGATTACAATTGGGAAATGTTCCAGGTGCCTTCCCCATTGATGATTATCCTCGAGTCCTTATTGACATAAGCAGTGTCAGCGAGCTTAAAGAACACAGCATGGACCAGAACCTAATCGTCGGTGCGGGTACTACTCTGACTGACACAATCGACTTATTTAAAAGCATAGCTTCTAAGTCCGATAATTTTTGGTACTTGGAGAAATTACAAGAGCATTTAGAGTTGGTAGCTCATATCCCGGTTAGAAATGTAAGTTTACCATTTATGCAATCAGTAGTTATTGGATTAGTAAGATGTAGATTTTAAATTTTCTCTTTTGTCCACTTCTTTTTGTCACCCTGTGTTATTCTTTATTTCTTAATTCATCGTAAATAATACTTATTTATATTTGTTTTCTGATTAAGAGTACAACTTTTTTTTTACAGTTGGGAACTATTGCTGGTAACTTGATGATCAAACATGAGCATAACGAGTTTCAATCAGATGTATTCCTGCTGCTTGAGACCGTTGGTGCTTACATCACAATTTGTAAGTTATGACAAAAATCGTCTTTAAAAATATTTTGTCTAGTAAAATTATATCTTCAATTTATTTGTTGCGCTCAATTTCAGTGGACTCTGATGGAACTCAAACAAAAGTGACACCAGAAGAATTCCTCAAAGTGGAAATGCGTAGAAAGGTCATCATAAACGTTCTTCTCCCACCTCTTGGGCACGATTACAAATTTGCGTCTTTTAAGGTAAATATTACAACAACACAAAAATATGACCGTACTTCTTATATTGTAGTATTAACTATCGTGTATGTGTGTATATTTGGTGTCCCTTCTTTGCGCATTTTGATCCAAACTGTTATATTTCCTAGCTCACGTTTTTCAACGAAACCGAGAACTTTTCACGATATTTTATTTTTTATTGCGTAATTAATACTGAAACTGGGAAAGTAATCAGCTCTGGAAATATAATAACTAACATTACATGAGGTAGTCACCATGTTTTTTCATCTTTTGCAGAGGTTCGTTCGTCTAACTATGAGGTTTCCAATCCCCGGATTTTTAGTATTAACAATGCCAGAATCTGGTTCTGAATTTGCAACCATTAGTCTTGGCCTCAAAGGTAATGGAAATTAATAAGCAATTGTAATTTTTAGATAATGCCACGTGCACAGTCTTCACATGCAATAGTCAACGCTGGGTTTCTGTTCAAACTAGACTCTACAGGCACCACTGTGAAAGAAGCGCGAATTGTGTTCGGCGCGATAAACCCTCACTTTGTGCACGCAGAAGAGACTGAAAAGTACTTAGTTGGGAAGGAACTCTTCACCAATAGCACTTTACAAGGCGCTATCAAGGTTTTGGAACGCGAGTTGAAAGTGGAAGAGAACCCTCCGGAACCATCCGCTGAGTATAGAAAAAAACTAGCAGTGAATTTGTTCTACAAGGTTAGTTGCTCAATTTTTTTTTTAAATTTTTAAATATTTGCAAATTATTTATACAAATATATAATGAAACACCTTAAGTAGAATTTTGTACGGAAGGAGCTTTGGTTATAAGCTGAAAATATTGTATGTCTCAGGGTCTACTGTCCTTATGCCCCGATAGCAAAAAGGATCCACGTTTTGCATCTGGTGCGACCGTCCTGAGTAACCAGCGGCCTGTCTCTAAAGCTAAACAAGAGTTTAGCACCAACCCTCTTATTTACCCGATTAACAAGCCTATCGAAAAAGTTGAAGCATTGGTAAGTTGCAGACCTAAGAATGTTTAGATCAAAAAACCAATGTTTTTGATAGTTGGTAACTAAATCAGCTATCGTTGCTTCGCTTCTATGTTTAGTAGTATATAAACGGAATTCTTTATTACATTTTCATAGACGAATTTTCAAAAATAAAAGCTAGCAATTTTCTGCTCTAGATGTTCATTCAAGCTAGTCAATGACACTCGTCCTTAAACTTGACTCATCACGTTTTAAGCAGAGGACAATATAATATTGTCCACTTGTGCAAAAATTAGTTATACATACAGATCTGTCAATGACATCATTTTGTGCTATGATTTGTGTAACTTCAATAATACAAATAAGTCTGCTATACATAATATGACCAAGTATCACCGTTTAGTGAGTAATCTTCAATCATATTTATTATTATTATTATTATTATTTATTTAATTCCAGATAACAAAGATCCATGTTTTGTGTTAGTAAGGCTTAAAAACTAATGTTAGTTGGCACAAATTATAAGTAACATACGCTGGACACTTAGAGTACAATACAAACTGATAGTAGTCATATAAATATTAAAAATAAAAATTAAAAATAAAAATAAAAATAAAAATATTAAAAATATGGATATTTATGGTCTACTACATGATGCTATCCAGAACCTGAACTTGATCATTGATTTTGGTTACTTCAACAATGGCCAACTTTGAAATTGTTGCAAAAGTAAGGCACAAACATGTCAGGTGATGTTTGTATTCAGATCCAGTGTGCAGGCGAGGCCCCATACTCGGAAGACGTGGAGACCCTTCGGAATGAGGTGTTCGGAGCGTTCGTGCTTGCCACCAGATTTGGCAAGATCGCCGATATTGACTCTAGTGAGGCTCTTGTAAGTAATTTGTCATATATTAGCATTCCTTCGCACAGAGACTTTTTCGTGACATTGCAAGTTTTTTTTACAAACTTTCAAATCTTCACATTTGTATATAAGTCTAAAAATTTTGCAAGGAGGACGATTTGAATCACTTTCCGGAGACCGATTGAGCTGAAATTTGGTACACTTAAGTAACTTCAATGACCATAGAATAATATGGTACCATGGAGCTGGTTTGATGATAGAGCTGATTGTTGGTCATAGAAAGTCTGTAATAAAATAATGCAACCCTACCGAGTTTGGGATTTTTAGAATGATCTCGGTAAATAGTTGATGTATCTCTAAAGAAAAGCACGGCGATAAAATCTTGCTACAAAAATGACATAGGTATTTCACTCAAACTTATAATTACTTGTGCGTACCATAAGTAATAACTTATTTATTAGATTTTCATAATTTTAATAGTCTCTTGATACAACTCAACATCATGATGTGACCCAACGACACTCTCATAACCAAACGTGTAAAATAGAAAGGTTAACCATCCCTGTTAACTTCTTTCTACATCTGTATTTAATACATACGTTAGTATTTTTGCATTAAAAATTAGATAATACTTAAACAAAAATTTTAGACTCAATTGCTGTCTTTTACAGAAACACCCAGGTGTCATAGCATTTTACTCGGCCGAAGACATTCCTGGACAGAACGCCTTCACTCCCGGTGGTACTTTACTCAACCCCAAAGCGGAGGAGCTCTTCTGTCCCGGCCTCGTCAAGTACCACGGCCAAGTCATTGGCGTCGTCGTGGCTGAGACTAGAGCCATTGCGGAATACGCTGCCAACTTAGTGCACGTTAAATACACTGATGTAAAGAAACCAGTTCTTATATTAAAAGAGGCAGTCAAGTTCCCTGATAGAATAAATAAGGCTGGAGAGCAAGATGGCAGCAGCAGCGGTACAAATCTTTTCAAAATTATAAAAGGAGCGCAGAACATTTACGCACAGCAGCACTTTTGTATGGAGCCGTTGGTCAGCGTAGCGAAGCCTACAGAAGAAGGTTTGGAGGTGCACTGCACCACACAGTACATGGACGTTGTGCAGGTCATGATAGCCCGAGCTCTTAAGATACCGGAACATAAGTGAGTGCCATAGTTAAGGAATGACCCAAAATATGTTCAATATAGTGCAATAATCCGAATTACATTTGGCATAAAGATATGAATCTGATTAAGATATTTTGATAAACTCGTTACTCTCCAATGGTACTAGTATATTTTACTACAGGTTTTTTGAACGAAATTTATATTCAGATTAAGTAAGTAATCAGATATTATGTTCAGTCATCAGGACGCTTGTGTTTGTTTTTTTATTCAGAAAAAGCCGTGACAGGGATGACGCGAACGCTTTATCTGAGTCAATAAACACTTGTATTCTGTTTTTGAATGCCAAAGAAAAAAAGGGATGTTATAAGTTTTATGTATCTGTTTGTATGACAGACACATTGTAGTTCCTAAATGAATGGACCGATTGGGATATTTTTTTTGTCTGGTGACTTCATCAAGCTATGGTTGCAGTAAATCAATTTGAGTATCACCTTTGTTTCGACATGTCGGAGTTTTGCATCGGTTCTTGTCTTCTAAACCGGAGTCGACCAAGTATCCAACGAGCCGGTATGATTTGTCGCTGAACTAGTTATTTTTCTATCTTAGGATAGACATCCACGTGCGGCGCTTAGGAGGAGCGTATGGTCTGAAGATAACTCGAGGGACGCAGGTGGCAGTGGCTAGTGCCCTGGTAGCCCACAAATTAAACCGACCCTGCCGTATGATACTGCCATTCTCCACCATCGCCAAAGCCGTTGGCAAGCGGCTTCCTTGCTACACCGAATATGAGGTTAGATAGTTTTAGAACATTTAACAGATTTAAAGGTTCAAAGTTATATCAAAATTATTTTTATGTCTCTGGTTTTTAGATAGCGGTCGATTTATTCGGAAAAATTCAACTTTGCAAAGAAAAATTGTACATGGACAATGGATACGTAACCAACGAACCTTTGTTCATCCCCACTCTGGACGTGTATAATAACTGCTACGATAGGTTGCGCTGGATATACATGGTATTTTCCGTGAACACAGACACCGCCAGTAACACTTGGTGCCGATCTCCAGGTTCGTAAGACCACATCAATTTTGAAAAAATATCATCTGCCTAGTGTTATATTATAATTATCTCATTTTCTTGATTTCGATTTCTATAACCATTCATGGTTATAACTTGAATTAAGTTCACCTTAGGTGGTAAAAAGTTCTAAGCGGTTGATATATTTTCTTTCCAGGTACTCTGGAAGCAATTGCTGCAGCAGAATTCATCGTGGAACGTGTTGCGTACGAGATGTCACTAGACCCGCTGGTAGTGAGACTCGTTAATCTAGGCATCACATCGATAGAGCTCGTGGAAATGGTGGAGAATGTGAAGATTAAAGCGGATTACGCGAAGAGGAGAGCCGCAGTCGATAAGTTTAATGCCGAAAATAGATGGAAGAAAAAAGGTTTAAGATTCTCTCTACTTCGCTGGCAACCATTCGCTGGATTGTACTTTGACGTAACAATGTCAGTTTATTATGACGACGGAACTGTCTCCATAACCCACGGTGGTATTGAGATGGGCCAGGGTCTAAACACCAAAGCTTGTCAAATTGCTGCACATTTTCTCGGAATACCTGTTGAGAAAATTCAAATCAAAGCGAATAATTCACATGCAACTCCGAATTCTTTTCCGTCAGGGGGAAGTTTGACATCAACCTGTGTTGGTATTGGTGTTCAGCGATGCTGTGAAAAGTTATTATTGCGACTGGCTCCGTTTAAAATTGGTTTGCTGAATCCTAGTTGGGAAAAATTAGTGAAATTGGCCTATACCGCCAGCGTAGATCTGCAGACCCACGGGTTTGTGTCGCTGATAGATACGCAAAAATATAACGTGCATGGCGTGACACTGGCTGAAGTAGAAGTGGATATACTAACTGGGGAGTGGGAGTTAATAAGAGTAGACTTACTAGAAGACGCAGGAGTGAGCATCAGTCCATCGATTGACGTCGGTCAAGTAAGGACAACTTATCAGAAACAGTATTAATGCACATAGTTCGACTATTTTATGTTGTGTTATGTTACAGGTGGAAGGTGCTTTCATCATGGGCCTCGGGTACTGGACCACTGAGGAGTTAGTATACGACTCCAAAACTGGGGAAGTTCTCACAGATCGACCTTGGACCTATTACGTGCCGCAGGCCCGGGACATCCCACAGGACTTCCGAGTCTACTTTAAGGATAAATCTTATTCGGATCCCCGTATTCTTGGAGCCAAGTGTAAGGATTAACATAATTTGTTACTCTGTTTTAAACCACGAATGTGTCTCGCAACTACTTATATTGTTGCCATGACGACGCTCGTATATTTATGATCAACTTTATGTTGAAGGATACTATTACCTGTAATTTAAAGTTGAATCTATATCGGTCGGTTTGCACTTGCAGCAATCGGTGAGCCTCCGATCTGCATGTCTGTCGCGGTGCCGCTCGCGATGCGGGAGGCCATCGCCAGCGCCAGGAGTGACGCCGGGATCTCCTCGAAACAGTGGTTCCAAATAGGTAACTCCTATATACGTACTCGCGGATAACTCTTTAAAAAATATATATATTAAGGGGTTACTTTACAATGACATGAAAACCCATTTTATTGAGTTACTAACTTCTTAAAAACGACATGATGTAAGCAATTTGCATTTCTGTAAGCGTCGTATCGTATGTCAGAATAATTGGTATATGATATTTCAATATATTTTTTAAGCAAATTATTAAATTCCCATACTTGGACAAATTTTGCATTAAACACCTATGTTAAAGTTAGTAACACAATGTATTTGGATCACTGTCTTTCATAAATAGATGAATTGAATTGAGTTTTACGAAAGAAATAAAATCGAAAATTGTGGTCACGTATCGTCTTCTGTCGACAACCAAAACTCACTAACAGATCATCATCATCATAAAACCCCAAAGACCTTCTCTCCTGGACAAAGGCCTCCCAACGATTTAGAACTCACACTACTTTACTTACAGAACCTGATCAAAGTAAAACTCGTCTCTTGGTATCGATGTCGTACCGAGATACGAGGTTTTGAACAGCAGTGACAGATATTATGAGTTTGGTTGTCAGAAGGCGGCACAGTCAAGGAATTTGATTTATATACCATTTCGTACCTTGTCACAGTCAAAATCAATATGAAAGCCGATAGAGATTCCAAATCAATGTCACTATCACAAGGTACGAAAGGCTACACAAATCGACCGTACGTAGTACGTCGATGTTATAATGGTTATAATTAATTTTTTTTCAGATGGTCCGCACACCAGAGAAGCGATACACATGCACACTGCCACGGAATCCAGCCAGCTTAAATTTAAGAGTTCATGAAATCCAATATAACTGTTAACTATAGTCTTTTCTTTTAGGTACTTAAAAAAAGGTAAACAAGAACACCATGTGACGTCTTTTAGCCAGTGACGTCATACCACAAAAGATTACCGTCATGGCGGAATGTCGCAAGTAGCGTGGTTTTTAGGGTCCCGTAGCCAAAATGGCAAAAACAGAAGCCTTATTATAGTTTCGTCGTGTCCGTCAGTCCGTCCGTCTCCGTTCGTATGTCACAAGCATTTTACTCAAAAACTACAAGTA
Source organism: Hedya salicella (assembly GCA_905404275.2). Lineage (NCBI taxonomy): Eukaryota > Metazoa > Arthropoda > Insecta > Lepidoptera > Tortricidae > Hedya > Hedya salicella. Next base: position 23,375,484 of record FR990109.1, on the reverse strand, counting down.
CATTGATGACATTTGGAGTAAAAATGTCTTCTGTTAGCCACTACTTATTAGTTTGATAGGTAGTTCAATAATAAAATAAAAAACTAGGGGGAGGGCACTCCATACACGCAAAGGTGCGTCCACACTTGTATCATTTGCTCGTATCCGATCACCGTGCCGTAGCATGACTGCGTATCGCGCCGCTTGGACGCTTACTGTCGGCGCGCCGATAACGCCGCACTCTTCCGATACAAGTGTGTGATACGCGTAGCAAATGGATTTCGAGTGATCGGATCGGTGCAACGTCCAAACGCGTGATCGTGACACGCGATCATGCTACGCGACGATGATCTGATACGGGCAAATGATACAAATGTGGACGCACCTAAACATAAACTGCAAAAAAGTCACCAAATATCAATGTGTGGCACATATTTCGACACATATTTAAAATCATTTAAAAGTTCCTACAATTTTTTTTTATTTACTAGATATTTTTGGAAATAATCACTCCGAATAACTTCTTCTAAACCTTATATCCGAAAAATATGAAATAAATTACAAAGATGAAGCTTAATAAATTCTTTCAACGAAAATAATTTTCAACATAATCGGATATACCGTTTTTGAGTTATTGCCGAAAATCGGCGCTTCTCAACAAAAGGACGTAAGTGCCGCGAAGATTCGCTCTTTTGCTAATGAACGTTTTGTTATCGTATTTTTAACACCTGCAGTGCATTCTTTTGTATGAACGGCTGCCGAACCCTACACTGAGCATGGTCGGACCATGCTCTTGGCCGGTTGTTGTGTTTAACTTTGAAATACCTAAAAGAACTGGCTATATTAAGTTTTTTTTCATAAGTTCAATTGTTTTTAGTACAAATGTAACGAATCATCATGATATTGGAATCGACCTCTATTGACGAATTTATTAATTGCTGTCTTTAAACTTACAGATGTGACGACGTCGGTGAACAAATATTTCAGGGGCTACACTGAAATTCGAAGATCGTATGGCGCCATCCCGCTCACTCAAATACTATTTAACATTAGAGCGAGAGGGATAGCGCGTTACGAACTTCCAATTTCTACATTCCGAGTAACCCCTCTACGTCAGATTGCATTTAATTTACTAGCAGTTGATGACGCTTTGTAAAGAGTGTAGCGACAATAACTTTTCAAATCAAATATCAAAATACCGTAAAAACGAATTCATATTGTGAAATTAAAATTAAAATCGGCCAAGAAATACGCAAGATATAGGCATTTTAAACTACTAATTAGACAGAGAGGTCCAATGTGCACTGTTACGTCACAGTGCATTCCAACCATATAAACTCTATATTAAATTCTGTTTTGCAAGAAAGAGATAGAATGAAATGTTTGATGGCTTATATCTTGGTTATTTTTATAGCTATTCGAAAAAATATTTTTGTCTACTGTTTATTACATGAATGAGCTTTTAATAAAGCAAAAAGAAAAATTCATGCATATTCCGCATTCAACAGTCTACATAGGCGCTTATATATAATAAATTTTCCTTCCTTTGAATTAATTCTTTGTGAACTTCTTACTTCGTATGTACACAGTTAAACCAACATGCGGAAATGTTAATTTCTCGTTAATGGCATTTTACTTTGTAGGTACCTACCTATTTTGCATATATAGGTACTTATATAAAATTGTAAAAACGGATAAAGGGTTTGTAGGTTACTGAACCGAACATTTGTTTTTTGTATCTTTGTGTTATTGTGCCGTAATCAGAACCACGCCTAAAAACGACTGAACATATTTCAACTCCTACTTTTCATACAAGGCAAGCAAAATCCATAACATACTTCGAAGCAAAAACAAGGGTTATGTATTTTTAGAGCACAAAAAGGTAGAATAGAAAACTTTATGGTGCGACACTGTCTGTCTCTCCCATTGATTTGAAATTTTAAATACGAGTAGTTAGTAGTATTGCAAATGAAAAAAATAAATATATGTTTTTATTTTCTTCAGAGGGTAAAAAGTATTCTATAATTACCTGCGGATACCCAGCTACCCTGTACTTACCAAAACAAAAATATTAGAAATCTGTTTAGCCGATTTGGTGTGATGAAGCCAAATCGACACATACAATAAGTATAGTGAATACTTTTCTGAGCACCGCATCAAAATCGGTTTAGCCAAACGCGAGATAATCGTGGGCATACATACAGGACAAACTAAGAACCTCCTTTTTGAAGTCGGTTAAAAATCCAGTTTTTTTTTCTATTCAGTGACCTCCAAAGGTCCGTTACCATGTTTTTTTTAAATCTTCAATGAACGGAGATTTCATTTTCACAACTTTATTATATTTAGTATACTTAGATGTTTGTAATCATTTCGCAATGTCAAACAAGTGATTAATCTAAACAAATGATAAAGTTATGATTTTTATAACCTACCCTAGCTAATTCAAAGCAGTTGGAATTTAAAAAATAGAGGTTTAATAGACATAAGAATGTATAAATAGTACTTTTGTTAACTACTTTCTCCCGCTGTATAGGGACTCTTGTATATGTACTTACCGGCCAGAATAATAAATAAACATGAGCAAAACAAGTGACCACATATATTATTTCAATACATACTCTATTCCTTTCATGAGCGCTCAACTGTGTAGTCTAGTCCACTCGTTGGACATATTGGACATCATTTACAAGTTGATAAGATTTTTAATCCAAATGAAAGGCAGTTGTTCCTCTCTCATGGCATCATTCGGTAGTTTACATTGCTATAGCAATTCGAGAAGGCGTTATGGGAAGATTGGAAGCATATAAATATACAAACTTTCGAAATATATAACCCTCTTCCTCCTTAAGGTGCGTCCACACTTGTATCATTTGCTCGTATCCGATCACCGTGCCGTGGCATGTCTGCGTATCGCGCTGCTTGGACGCTCACTGTCGGCGCGCCGATCATGCCGCACTCGTTCGATATAAGTGTGTGATACGCGTAGCAACGACGATCGGCGCAACGTCCAAACGCGTGATCGTGACACGCGATCATGCCACGCGACCATGAAAATGAAAATGAAAAATTTAATCATAACATCGTTATAAGTCGGTTTCCTACCTTAATATATTTAGTTGTGGTGTACATACATAACAAATCTATTTGACATTATTTAGTTAATTAATTACAACATTGAAAAAATTAAATATTATAAATTCATTGTTTCATAATTTCAGTTTAGTCATAAAATTGTGCTTCTAGCAGCCATTTCTTCAGTCCATTTTTAAATGTTTGCGAGGAAGGTGTATCCCTGATACTGTCCGGTAACTGGTTGTAAATTAAAGGGCCGAGAACGTAAGCTGACCGTTTAGTTTTCGCTAGCCTGTGGGTCACGGAGGCGAAACGACCCGTGTTCTTGTTACTACGCAGACAGTGTTTAGTGTTTGCTTGATGATCTGATACGGGCAAATGATACAAATGTGGACCCACCTTTATGTCGGTTTCGTCATTGCTGAGGGTCGTGGTCATCTTCTCGATACAATCTCTCTCGGATGATGCACCACCATCTGTGTTTGTCAGTCGCCGTGTGTAGAGATACCTATACATAAATACGTAAATATACAAAAGTACGTAAACATATTTTTTTTGGACGATTATACGAGGTACATATTTCAGATGGGACATATATACGATTGGTCATATTTCTGAGTCTACGTTAATACAAGTGCTTGTTTTTTTTCGGTATATGTATATCAATTTTGTCAATCTTACCATAGGATAAGATTCCATTTTCGACGATACTCAGGATGGACAGTTTTCCTTGTTGATGTATTTTAAATCGTCATTTTTCTGCTTTAACATTATAGTTTCGAGTTGTCCATTTTCCATTTGCACCGAATGACAGCAAATCTTTTTTCAGTGTCCGTACCGTATTCTACTTACTCTGTCTGTTTGTATTACTGACTATTTGTACGAAAGATCCCAATTTTCTCGTACATACTATTTGCGGTTTCCATACAATAAATAGAATAACTAAAATGCCTAGCTGATGAATCAAAATCTTAATTAAAATTACATTAATAAACCCTACTTACTCCCAATTGAACGATGCAGTCCTGCGAGCTAAGTCGGCTAAATTCGTTTTAGATTCTATCACGAAGAGAAACCCCGAGCCCTTTTCATTGCACGTTGCGTAACTCTGAGCCACCTTATTCCATTGTGAACGACCGACCATGTCTCTGTCCCATGGTCATCACTGGCAGCACGCACTGTTCGAAGACCTTCGTCTTCAAGCACTGGGGTAGTTTTGACGAAAAGATATGACCCAGCTTCCCGAATGCTGTCCAACTGAGTTGCATTCGACGACTGACCTACTAAAAATAAAATACCTGCCAAGAGCGAGTCTGACTCGCACACCGAGGGATCCGTACAAAATATACGCTACAAATGGCCGTGTCTATGAAATTCCATAGTATTAGCAGAGCCCTACTCCTAAGTAAAATGTACACGGTGCTCGATAATTTTATATTGGTTACTGATATAGACAGACAGACATAAAATTATACTGTTTTTAGTATTTGTTGTTATAGCGGCAACAGAAATACATCATTTGTGAAAATTTCAAGTGTCACTATCACGGTTCATGAGATACAGCCTGGTGACAGACAGACAGACCGACGGATAGCGAAGTCTTAGTAATAGGGTCCCGTTTTGCCCTTTGGGTACGGAACCCTAAAAACATGTAACCTATACCTTGAATACTCCGTAGATATGGAAGTATCGGATTTAGATGGAAGTCTTTGTTGTGAGATAAAACATAATAATTTACGAGCGGATGTAACGGCGGTACTAAACGCGACTAATAAATTTAATAATAAAAAATACCCGTTTTATGTAACCCTTGAACTATCGGAATGTGTCGTAAAAACCGGTTTTCTGAAATAAAATTAGGTTAGCGATTGAAGAATAGGTTTAATAGCGAGGCCTTTCAGTGCTCCCAGAAATGTTGGAGTGGGGGTTTTAGACACGAACATTAAAAAAGGCTTTTGCCATTTTATTGGACGGTTGGTAAGGTTTTATTGTATCGCACTTCGGACAGAACGGGATTATTCGCGTTCGGTAAATAATTAAGGTCGTATACATTATTACTTGAACGTATTGCTTACTTTATTAATGCAAAAGGATGATTTATTGGTTTATTTTTATTAGATAATCTTTATTTGTAACAACTGAGCTGAAAATCAACGGTGTAGTTTTTAGGGTTCCGTAACCAAAGGGCAAAACGGGACCCTGTTACTGCTACACGAGCGTATGAAAGGAATATAATTATTTAATAATTGTCGCCGTTGCTTCTCGGTTCTGGACATGTCATCAACTTATTTTAAAACAATTTTATCGAAATGCTACTGAATACCTTTTCTTTGAGTATAAATATTTAAGGAGCTACTTCGTCATTCGTAAATCACGCCCCAAACGCGGAGCCAGCCAATAAGCGTGATTTGTAATAAGGGACGCATTTATTGCTAGCGCGCATGAAAGAAAAAGAAAGCGAATACACTACATGCTTGGGGATTGTTGGCGTAAGCGCCAGATGTATAAGTACCATGAAATCGAAGATATTATTTTGTTTTGTTAACATTTAAGTTAATCACTTTAAAGATAAAGGGAAGAATGACATTTTAACATAATATTGCCGTTTATTAATCTGTCGTTTGTACAAACTAGACAAAAAACGGGAAATGAAGACGCGTTTTCGGATAACTTTTCTATCGAGGAAATTTTCATTAAACATGTTTCTGCGTTAATCACTGAATAGGTTATATAGTCAAGAAACACATATCTGAAAACCAGCCTGATTTATATACTAGATTTGACAAAAAATGCGCTACAAAATAGCTTAAATTTTCAATGCATCCCCTTAACCATGCCCAAAATAATTATTCTTGCACCGATGTGATTTAAATTAGCATTATATGGTAATGAATTTTACACAGTTGCTTCAATGGCGCCACCCATTTAACCCCTTTTGTCGGACGCTTCGGAGTAGGTACTATGTATATATAGAGATTGTTCTCCTTACCTCTCTTACTCCATGACTATGGCACTACACGTCTAACGCTTAACTGAGTCTGTTCCGGAGGTATGGAAGTGGTACGGGAGGGGTGAAAAGTGACGTCACATGATATGTCCTAACTGTCTCGCTGTACACATACCTACCTATATGTCACTTGTCATTCCTCCTGTACCGCTCCCATTCCACAAGAACAGACTCAGTTAAAATTCATTACCATAGGATGCTAATTTAAATCACATCGGTGCATGAATAATTATTTTGGGCATGGTTAAGGGGATGCAACGAAAATTTAAGCTATTTTGTAGCGCATTTTTTGTCAAATCTAGTATATAAATCAGGCTGGTTTTCAGATATTTGTTTCTTGACTATATAACCTATTCAGGGATTAACGCGGAAACATGTTTGATGAAAATTTCCTCGATAGAAAAGTTAAACGAAAACGCGTCTTCATTTCCCGTTTTTTGCCTAGTTTCTACAAACGACAGATTAATAAACGGCTAAATTATATTAAAATGTCATTCTTCCCTTTATCTTTTAAGTGATTAACTTAAATGTTAACAAAACATAATAATATCTTCGATTTCATGGTACTTTAACATCTGACGCTTACGCCAAAAAACCCCAAGCATGTAGTGTATTAGCTTTCTCTTTCTTTGATGCGCGCGAGCAATAAATGCGTCCATTATTACAAATCACGCTTATTGGCGGACTCCGCGTTTGGGGCGTGATTTACAAATGACGAAGTAGGCCCTAGTAAGTGTTTGGCCTATAGTACTGAATAAGGTCCAGTATACACTCACGCTACAATAAGTCTGAGTAAACACTCGCGCTAAAATAAGGCCTGGTGCACACATGCACGTTCTCGTACAATACGATTCCGCAGCGGGGCAACAGCGACGCGGGGGAAATTGGCCGCCGCCGCGGTTCCGATGCGATCGGGTCACAGTGTCATGAGGACTGACAGTAGCGTAGTAGTATGTTGCAAAATTAGATCATTATAGAGGTAAACTAAAGTCAACGAATATCCATACTTACCGTGTGGAGAATGTTATTACTTTCACATTTTAGTTGATAAATACAATGTTACTCAAACAATTACGAAAAATCGATATACAGACGAAACATATATTAAATTCCATATAACTGTGTACGATTTAAGGTGTTTGGCCACCGAGGTGACATGCATGCTTCATATACGTTTGTGTGTAAAATATTCTGGACAGTCGCTAATAAGCATTCATATGTTAATCACATCTTTCTGTGACCAATTCCCTACAAGCAAAAGTGAATCTAACGACAAGAACATAAGGTGTGCCAAAAAATCATACGCACTATTTAATCGGACATCAACTATTGTTGGTACACTGTAGCTGGACATCTATAGATTGGTACTTTTTACTTGAGTTCGCTGAAGAAAAATTAAGGATTATGATATTTTCTCCTTCTTTGACGAAGTACGGGCATTTTCTAGTAATAATATAGATGTATTGTCGCGCCCTTAGCAGTGGTACCACCTGGAGCTTCTGTAAGTGAAGGAGGTTCGGTAAGTAGGGGTCAAAAATCTATTTTTTCTGTGTGAATGAAATATTCAATTTAACGTAAAATTTAATAAATTTCTCTCAGTGATGCTCATTTAGCGATCACAACTCACACCGAAAGATATTTTTTTATATTACCACTCTATTATTATTACCTTTAAAATATCTTCCCAAGCTGCGTCTTTCACATCTAATCGATACTATTATAGAGTTGTAAAATGAAATGTCTGTACATTGAAGATATTTTATAGATAGAAAATATTTTTGGATTTTTTGTATGTTTGTATGTGTCGTTGCGGCTTCATCGCGCAAAATCGGCTAAACAGATTTCAAAATTTGGTAGCTGATTGTTAAAGGAGACTGTTTTCAAGATGAAAGAAGGGTCATAACTTTTTCCCTCAGCGAACGAACTTGCTAGCATCCTCTACTAAATAAAAAAGTTAGACTCTCGTTTACTGTTAACACTCGTTCCACTGTGGCAGCGAGGATGAGCGAGAAACGGTTAAGCGCTTAGAGCCCTCGGGTATGATACAAAGCAGATTTCATAGTAAATGCATCTTCAATATTCTGTTAAATACGATGTTTTAGCTCGCTAGTTTCATCTTGTGCGGCTTAGGCTGCGGCCACACTACACGTTGAACGCTTATTGGAAACTGCTTCGACTTTTCAGTTTTAAGAGAATCGACGTTATAGACTTTTGTAGCTAAGTACTAAAGAACTAGTTTAGTATTGTGTCTGTTTTTACGACCGGTTGAGCTCAGCGGTAAAGATGCTGCCTGTGAACCTGACGGTCTTGGGTTCGGATCTTGGTAAGGGCATAAAAATGACATGTCTGTACATTGAAGATATTTAAAAAATGGATGTTTTGTATGTTTTTACATATATGTCGTTGTGGTTTCTTCACACCAAATCGCCATAACGGATTTGAACTATGTTTGGTACACGAGTAGCTGGGTATCCACAGATGATTATGAGATACTTTTTACCCCACTAGGCTGAAGAAAAAATAAGGGTTATATGGTTTTCACTTGACGGAAATTTGTATGAAAACACGTTTTTGACTGACGATATTAGTATATGTATATCTTTTCATTGCGTTGCATGCAAAGTTTGATTCTTCCACAACTTCAAGGCACTTTGTACGATTTACTTAATAAGTATTATTTTAGGGCCATACCTAAAATGCTTTTAGACATGAGGGTTGTCTTCGGCGGATGTGCAAACTAAAGTGCAAAGTTGACGACACCTTTTAGTTTTTGTTATTACAAAAAGTAAAGAGCACATAAATTCCTTGAAATAAGACCATGAGTATGAAATAAAACGTTTTTCCAAAACAGCACACTTAATTATCTTTCCTGGAACAACGGAAATTAATCTTCGTATGATATCATAAAATAGATGAAATAAACTAACTCGCCAAAAGCAATCTCAATTCCTTGAACATTCGATAAGTTTTATTTGGTCCATTGAAGACCCATTCAGCAGACAAAGGCGGCGGCTGAAAAAACCTATCGCAGGTAGGGTATTATGACCAATCTTTAATGTTCCGTAATTTTCTCGAGATATTTGAAGTAACGTCTGGGTAAATTAATTTTATACCAAAACTAGAAAGTAGCTAACATCGTCCGTGGAGGAGAAAAAAATCATATCCCTCTTTTTTCTTCAGCGTAGTCGGATTAAAAGTAACCTATAATCATCTGATAGGGGTCAGATAGTTATAGGATTTTCACGATTGTCAGGTGACAACGACAATTTTACTTTCACAGCGATCTCCGCAAGCTCGATACATCTTCTTACTTTATACTGGGCTACGTGAAGTTGTCACCCGACATTTGTCACGATTATGAAATAGAGGCCTGGAAATTCCCGTGTACCAAAAATAGTTGAAATACATTCAGCCGATTTGGCGTGACAATGACAGATATAATACAAATATACATAAATGAAAAAAAAACCATCTAGTGACCTCTCTCTCTCTTTCTTCATCACGCCAAAACGTCTCAACAGATTTCAACTATTTTTAGTACACGGGTTGGTCAAGCACAGATGGTTATAGGATACTTTTTATCCGACTAGGCTCAATAAAAAATAGGGTTATCATTATTTTCATTTGCTAAAAGTTGCGGGCAACTTCTAACATTTATAAAATCTAATATTCCTACCATGTTTCGTGTCTCCTACAGAGTCGGCTAGACAATGCAATATTGCCATCTTTCCAGGTTGTGGGTTGTGCCCACGACTTGGCAATATTGCAGCGACCAGCGGCGCCCGGAAGCCGGCCTTATCCGCGGATGCCGCCTAACTTTAAATTGACCCAAAGCTTTCAGATCTCAGGGGCGTGACCAACAGTACACTGGGTTGAACAGTAACTTAACAGCATCATCGATTTTGACTTATTAAACCTACACGATTTTCACTCATCATTACCACAACAAATTGAATATGAAGAGACTGGAAGTCGTCGTTTCAGAATTACCAATGAAAGGTAGTTAATAAATAAAACATGCTCGTTTAAAGTAAAACCTTAAAAAGTATAGGAAATATATTAACATAAAGTATTCTTACTAAAAACTAAATCTATATTAATGATTTATTTTGGTTATTAGGTACAATAAAATTGGCTTACTAATAATATAATAATAATTATATAACTGGCTACGTTTCGGCGATCTCTTCGGGGAAACCGAAGGTTTTTCGTCCGCACAACTACCGGGGGTATATCCTGAAGGACGGTACGGTCGACATCTGTCGGGCATGCCGTCGTCCCGGAGAGTCACTCAGGCATATAAATTCCGGTTGTTATCATCTTGCTAACGGCGAGTACTTGCACAGACATAACCAAGTAGCCAGGATTATTCACCAGCAACTTGCTCTTAAATACGGTCTTGTGGGGTCTGAGGTGCCGTACTATAAGTACGCACCGATGCCAGTTCTTGAAAATGGTCGTGTCACGCTTTATTGCTATATATTTATCACGGACAGGACTATTGTAGCCAATAAGCCTGATATCGTGCTGGTAGATCGATCTAAGCGCCGGACAATACTCATCGACATCACCTTTCCACATGACAAGAACCTCGTGAAGGCTGAAAAGGACAAACTCAGCAAGTACCTTGACTTGGCTCACGAGGTGACCGCCATGTGGGATGTTGATTCGACGATTATTGTCCCCATAGTCGTTTCAGTAAACGGTCTTATAGCGAAGAGTCTCGAACAACATCTTAAGAGACTCTCGCTAGATAGCTGGATCAAGGGTCAGATACAGAAGGCAGTAATCCTGGACACGGCGCGCATTGTCAGGAGGTTCTGTACAGCCCTAACCACCGGTAGCTTGGGCCCTGCCCCGCTGCCGGCGGAACCCTAGGTTAGGTTTTTTTTATAATGTGTTTGTATTTTGTATTTGCTTTATGTATTTTACTTTTTATATTCATATTGTAAAACACCTAACTTATGACGACAAATAAATAAAGTGAATAAAACTTTTATTTCAAGTAATGACACTCATATTTTGTTAGTATCTTAAACCCATAGAGGGTTAGTAAGTAAAATAAAATACACGAAATCGGACATGTAGCCCACAACAGTGGCGTAAATAGGGACAATCAATCCTGTCCCCTATCATTTTCGGGATGTTGTTGGGACTTACTAAGACAAAATGTACCTAGTAAATTTTGACTCATACTATAAATCATGTATAAGTATATATAGGTAATTTTAAACTGAAGTAGAGTAAACTCTCTCAGCCGTATATTTCCTCTTTTTGGCTGACTGAACGTATCTTCCGGCCTGCAGTTTTCTTATTTTGTCGGTTGAACCAGTTTAACCCACCTCAGTCCTTGTGCCTTACGCACTGCGTCTCAACCCAACTCTAAGTGGCTGCGGATATCTTTCTCATTTGTGAGTTTGCGCTCCGTCAACTGAATCCGATTCTTGGTATGGTGTAGCCAGACCTACAAAGTTTGATCAGATTCCAAAAAAATGAATAGTATCGTTAGGTACAAATGGAAAATCGTCCATACCGTTCAAAATCAATTTTGACAAAATATAATTGTGCTGAAAAATAATTATAACCAAAATTAATACAAAAGATCATTATTTCTTTCGAACTAAAAGACCCGATGGCCGTTGGGGCAGAAAGGTTCTCGAGTGGAGACCGCGTACCAGTAACCGTAGCGTGGGAAGGCCATTTGCAACCATAAGGTGGTTGGGCAATCTGGTTAGGGTTGTGATGAGTCACCTCTATCCGGCCCATGTGGAAATCTATTGAGGAGTCCTGTGTCCAGCAGTGGACGTTCTATGGCTGAAACGATGATTATGATGATGATATATCAAATATGTCAATTTTACTATGGGGCATGATACTATTTTCAGCGATATTCTGGATCGACAATTTTCCTTGTTGATATGTTGAAAATTTACATTTTTCTTATTTGACGTATAATTTCGATAATTGTCGATTTTCCATTTATACTTAATGATAGTAAGTTGAATGAAAGAAAGAAAAAAGAAAACTGGTTTAGTCTATAAAGCACATACAACAAGACTTCGCTGATAACTAGAGTGACATATGTATCGTACTTATATATTAAAGAGTCTAGTAATGTTTGCGATACAGAAGAGGCTTTGACTTAGCATGGTGTTCCTTCCAATCTGTATGCAAGCAAACTGCAACGCTGTTATTCTGTCAAAGCCCTTTGGGACCCCGATTTGTAAATAAAAAAAAAAACTTTTTGCTCGTGTTCTTACTGCTACTAATCTGTATGCTGTGGCAATTCTTCTAGTTGATATTCAGAGCGCTTTATGCCGATTCGTTTGAATTTTGATAGTTCGTACAATGAGTTCTGAACCTTTTCTCGCACAACTTAGTCCCGAGCAAAAATCTTTTTATTTTTTTGGCTCAATTTCGTTTTCAACTTTATCATGAACTTTATGTATATTCAACTACAAAGCTCTGTCTATTAGGGTTCCGTACCTCAATGACGAAACCCACAGGAACACTGCGGTGTGAAAAAAAAGATCTCTTTGGTAGGAGGACGCAGAAAATATTCCCACATTTAATAATCGCAAATTCACTTGCTTATACATATCTAAGGTACGTATATAAATAAGGCCGTACTTAATTAATTTCAGACCAGGTGATCCATAATTAATATGTTAGTAACAATAATAAACGAGCCTTATTTGTATGTTACTAGTATTTAAAATTGAAGACAAAATCACAATATCACATGTGTAACTTTCTTTACTATTAGGCCCACCTGGCATGTATGTGCCAGCAATTGTCCTGTAATATTGATTGATTTATTTATATTTATTGTCATATTTTAGTAAAACAATCTCAACGGATTATATCGCGTTTATAATTTCATTTGAGTTCCCGTCGTTTCGGAAGCTGTACAGCTTCCGTGTTCACGGAGTCCACTGAGATTGTTTTTTCTCTTTCTAATTTGTGCAAACTACCCACTTTAAAAAAATAAAGTAACCCATAGTAAACATACATACCAGATGGACCTAATGTGCCAGATATGCTTAATTATTTTATTTTATAATAAACTACCACCGTTTCATAGAATAAGGCTTCCTCAAGAGAAAAAACGCCGCAAAGAAATCTCCCAGACTATATTAATTATTATATTATTTTAAAATAAAGACTCTACTAAACTACTTTTGAACAGATAACATACTTTTACACCGTTCAAAAATTAAGATTTTGCAGTCCTGTGTCTTGCTTGTTCCTTGATGTGATGTATTACAGGATCCCAAGCTGGTGGTAGCGACAACCCATCTTCTCCATTAAAGTTAGGATGATTTTTAAACTCAATAGCCTCGCGTAGCATTCTGTGAAAATATATTTTCTCTTTGGCAAGGATAGAAGGATTATGTTGGAGCTTGTAATACCAAATTACATCTGAAAATACTATATAATGCAATAAATGATATGACTATGACTATCAAACATAATTGGATGGTTTGTTTTGTCAATGACAATGTCCGCAGCAGTGGCGTAGCTAGGCGTAAGCTTAGAGGGCCCTCGCCCACGACCTCACGCTTAATGGGGCCTTTCGCAAAAAGCCCCCTTGTGGATGATGAACATTCTCTTAAAAGAAAAAGGGCCCCGCTGCTGATACGATTGAGCCCACGTCTAGATTAGTCTACATTACGCCATTGGATGCGGATCGCCTCTATCCGGCCCATGTGGAAATATATTGAGGACGTATTGTGTCCAGCAGTGGACGTCCTATGGCTGAAATGATGATGACGCCACTGGTACGCAGACTGCAGACCTATTACATCGACGGTACTTGACATACGCCATGTGCTCTTTCACACAACAAGGAACAGACCTAGCAAAGCCCGTTTCGCACTTGTCAGGTTGTTTCACCTTATAGCGAAGAAATGAGCCGAAATTTGAAATAGATACCCTCATATATATTTGTATTCATGTATTTTATTTGGATATAAATCGTGAGCTTTATAAACATCTGCATGATACAGAATTGATATGACTACATATCTCACACCCAACTTAATATAAGATTTTTGTGCACTGCATTTTTAGCAAGTATTTTATACATGTTGCTTTAAATTTTCACAATTTATAGACATTGCTTTATAAAATGTTTTAACGAAATATCACGACCGCTTTCGTTTAGCGGTCACTACGCTGCTTGGGAAACTGACGGTCCTGGGTTTAAATCCCGGTAAAGGCAAATATACAAGTATATCTATACGTTACTTTTCTTTATTGTTCGATGGTACTTAGATAAACACAAAGGTACAACAAACTAATAAATGATAAACACGGCTAAACTTGTAATACACCCGAGCGTCGAAGACAGTCGCGCGGAAAAGTTATTTGGACAAAATGATAAAACCGCCCATGGAATGGCAATAAAAGAAAGCAATCGAGCAGAGACGATGAATGGCGCGAATCAGCTCCGTACAATCGCCCGGAAAAGTTATACTGCTCTTATATTATATAACGCCTCAGTCACTAGATCTGTAAGTTGGACAATCGAGGCCACTCACTCAACTTTGTGCTTCTCGAAATTGTTGATACTTGTGACTTCTGAAGTAAAAAACACGAACGCTGCCTTTTTTGCCCTACAGTCAACACTAGATATACCCAATAATAGTACGGATGACGACTAAATATTTATAATTAGGCCGTCATATAGTTTAATTATAAATATTGGAGATGTATTTTTTTACGTCACCAAAAATAAAGGTGAAACATTGAGTCAAAATGTCGCCCGCACTCTTAAACTTTAATGCGATCTATCGGACTATTTTTTTACTAATTTAAAAAAGCAAAAAATACGTGTCAAATATTTTTAAGTTATATAACTGACGGATTAATTATAGTTTTGATTTTTATACCCAGTAATCATCCCTATTCCCATAAGTTCGGTAATTACTCGAAAGACTACATAATAAATAATTTAGCAGTATTGATTTGAAATAAAACAATTTAACGGATTATATCGCGTATAATATCTCATTTTAGTTCCCGACGTTTCAAATTCAAATTCAAAAGATTTATTTGCTAGGAATACAGATTTCATATAGGTCTTACAATATTTTTGGTTTCATGTATTCAGTCTACACGTAGGCATGCAAATATTTATCACACTAAATTATATTCATATTCAATTTTCAATCTAAGTAATCAATAATAATATTATAATGTCAATAATCAATAATAATATTATAATTTCAATAATCAATAATAATAGTATAATTAAAATAATCAATAATAATAGTATAATTAAAATAATTACCTAATTCTACATGTGTCACGATAATATTTTACGCCATAAAAACAATTTTCAATCAGCCAGCTATTTAGAGCAGTTTCAAACCTATTCCCCTAAAGAGTTACAATTTCTTCAGGGATGCGATTATAAATGTCAATACACATGTTATTAATTTTTTTTTTTGTATATAGCTTTGCGGCATTGTGGTTTTAGTAGCAGCTGCCTGCCTCCCTTTCAATCGTGTCTGCCTCTGCAAGGTTTCTCCACGCTTTTGGAAGTAGTGTAAGTGGGAGTTTACAAAAACGCATACTTCTCTGATGTACAAACACGGCAAAGGCAGAATGTTTAGTTTTTTGAAAAGGGGGACACAGCTATCGTCATACCATGCATTGCAAATTACTCTCACACATTTTTTCTGTTTCGGAAGCTTTCCAGATTTCCATAGTTACGGGTGGACTGAGAAAAGATGTATTATCCTCTGTCAAAGTTACGATTTGTGCAAACTACCCATTTTTGAAAAACAAAACAAATAAAGGTTTACAAACATGCCAGATGGGCCTAAGCTATGAAGACAGTTACACATGTGCCAGAAGGGCTTACTATTTTATTTTAATAATTTACCAAGCAGCATTTCTCAAATAAGGCGTACTGAGGAGAAAAGAAACGCTGCAAAGAAAAACTCCCAGGCTATCTCATTACTAATTATAATATTATAAAAACAGAGACTATTAACTAGTTTCTAAACCGATAAGATATTTTACACCGTTCGGAAATTAAGGTTTTGCAGTCCTGTGCCTCGTTTGTTCCTTGATGAGATGTATTACAGGATCCCAAGCTGATTGCTTTGATTTTGATTGAAACAGAAGTATTGATTTGTTTGACTGCACCTTTATTCGTCCACACACCTTGGAACCAAAATGGTCGCGCACCGAGCGGTATCAAAGGAATTTTCTACCGCACACACTCCGAATGTGGAATGACCTCGCTGCCGCGGTTTTTCCCTGGAGGTTACAGTCTGGGGTTCTTTGAGAGGGGAGCGAATAGGTTCTTAAAGGGTCGACAACACGCAGGTAATGCCACTGGCTTTGCAAGCGTTCATACTCGTAGGCTGCGGTGACTGCTTAACATGAAACAGGCCAAGCCTACGGCTTGCCACCTTAATATAAAAAAAAATAACCCCAAGGAATCTTACTCGGTTTTTACTTCTTAGTCTTGATTACTTCTGAGTACGTGTTCCTTTTTCTCACATACACTACACACACACACGTACGGGCACCCTTTCTCTAATATTTGATATAAGCATAAGTACCTAATGTAACGTTATTCTCATTACATATGATTGTTCGATTATTATATAATTTGTTTCACTAATTTGTATTTTGTCATCACACTTGTTCGTAAACGGTTGTACGCAGGCAAAACGAGCGACAAGGTTAATTTAAACCGTATATATAATAACTTCTTTTTTTTTTTTTGACTGCATTCACTACTCTAATATGCCAGGTTTAGAACGGAACCGTACGGAATTAGTCAAAATCAACAAATTTGAATTATACATAATGTAATATCAATAAATACACGTCGACGCTATAGTTAAATGCGTTAAAATAGCTTGTCTATAGTATTTTACAATTATTAATTTACGTAAAAGATTATATGCAACAAAATTAAAAAATAGTTTCGGAAGGAAACCTTTGTTGCACCAACGAAAAAGAAAACGAAACCCATGTTTATGTTATCTATGGAATGAGATTCTACCAATCACGAAATTACACTTTATGACACAATGTTGCGCCTTGTGACAATATTTTCTGACTTAATGATTTATTAGTTTCCTCGCAAGTGTGACGAAAATCGTTGTGTGTTACTCGGGTGGTACCAGAATTACAAACTCGAGTCATTGAAGCCCTCAGCCGGCGGCTTCGGCCTTCAATGTATTCTCGTTTGTAATACCTTCTCTACCGCCCACGGTGCACAATGTACTATTGTGAATATCTGTTAAGGAGCGTCCATATTTGTATCATTTGCCCGATCAGATTTTCGTCCCCTGGCATGATCGCGTGTCACGATCACGCGTTTAGACGTTGCGTCGACGAGCAAATGAAACAAGTTTGGACGCACCTTTATAAAGGCTTATTACCTGTAGGTAAAAAAATCGGCCAAGTGCGAGTCGGGCCCCGTGCACCGAGGCTCCCATACAAAATATACGCTACAAACGGTCGTATCTATAAAATTCAAGTGTTAGCAGAGCCCTACTCCTAAGCAAAATATATGCGGTGTACGATCATTTTATATTATTTACTGACATAGGCAGACAGACATACAATTATATCGTTTTTAGTATTTGATGTTATAGTGTCAAGAGAAATACATCATCTGTGAAAATTTCAACTGTCTAGCTATAACGGTTCATGAGATACAGATGCACAGACAGATAGACATACAGACAGACGGACAGCGGAATCTTAGTAATAGGGTCCCGTTTTACCCGTTGGGTACGGAACCCTAAATACGATTTCACTTGCGCAACCCAGTGTACTTGAACCTTATGACAGCGGCAAGTTGGATGGAAACCGCTATCTGCGCCTGAGTGCACGGATGCTCCCGTCTCCACTGAAGATTCGCTGGTCATTCTAGAAGAAAATTGGAAAACATTGTATGGTTTCTTTCCGCTTGACCTCAACTAACATAAACACCACATGATTACTAGTTTTTATATCTTTGTGTATACAACTATACAACAAAGGCACCCCAAGGACTACTATCTATAGTAATATAAAGTAAAAATTAAATGTCCGTCCATTGCAGATATTTAAAAATGTAGAGGACTATTTTAATACCACTGAATCGAAAAATCTTTATCAAAACACAACAAAACGTGGCTGAATCGCGTATAAATATGATTTACTAGCTTCTGCCCGCGACTTCGTCCGCCTTGAATTCGTTTATCGCAAATGAAGGTATTTTTCCGGGATAAAAAGTAGCCTATGTCCTTTCCCGGGACTCAAACTATCTCCATACCGAATTTCATCCAAATCGGTTCAGCGGTTTAAGCGTGAAGAGGTAATAGACAGACAGACAGACAGACACACTTTTGCATTTATATTATTAGTATGGAAGTATGGATTTAATTACCTTTCATTGGTATTTATACGCGATTAAGCCCCGTTTTGATTTAAACTTACACGGTCTTCACTCATTATCACAACACAACAAAACGGGGCTTAATCGCGTATAAATATGATTTATTTAAATATCTTTCGTTGGTCATTCTTCCACGTTTCGGACGTCGCGTTACGTCCATGGTCTCGAAGGAAACTGGAGCGGCGAAATCAACGTCTTCTAGCCGCGCGAGTTTTTCGATCTACCCGCGCTTGATGTTTATTATTAGGTGATGAGTATTTATCCACATTCATGCCGTACGGAAGAGGAATAACGGACATAATTGGCACAGGACTACAAAAGTACTCGATAAAAACTGTGTACAAGCCGTTATCTAGGGTCATAGGGCATGTAAGATCACCTAAGGATGTTATTCGGTTCCAATCACCTGGCGTTTACAAGATCGATTGCAGTTGCGGGAGTTTTTATATTGGACAGACGAAGCGCACTATTGCTGAAAGAGTTAAGGAACATATCGCAGCTGTTAAGAACCGCCAGGTGAATAAGTCCGCTATTGCCGCACATTTATTAGAAGCGGGACCAAACCACTGGATAGAGCTTCATAATCCCAAGATCCTTTCTACGGAACGTAATTACTATTGTAGAATCGTGCGTGAAGCAATTGAAATCAAGAAACACCGAAATTTCAACCAGTAAGATGGTTTCAAGCTTTCATCTTCGTGGAATCCAGTAATTAGTAAATGTAAGCAACATCATATAACATCTGATAAATCGCCTGACGTCGTGAGTGTAGTGTGTCGGTCTAGTGACGACCGTAGTGTTCAACCTAATAATAAACATCAAGCGCGGGTAGATCGAAAAACTCACGCGGCTAGAAGACGTTGATTTGGCCACTCCAGTTTCCTTCGAGACCATGGACGTAACGCGACATCCGAAACGTCGAAGAATTACCAACGAAAGATAATTAAATAAATCATATTTATACGCGATTAAGCCCCGTTTTGTTGTGTTGTAATAATGAGTGAAGATCGTGTAAGTTTAAATCAACGAAAAATCTTTATTTTGTATTTTTGTATGTGTCTTTGTGGCTTCATCACGCCAAATCGGCTGAACAGATTCTAACTATTTTGGGTACACGGGTAGATGAACATTTTTAGATGGTTATAGGATACTTTTTACCCTACTAAGCTGAAGCGGAAAAGAGGGTTATGACTTTTCTCTTCCTCAAATGAAGTTTCGGGCACCTTCTAAGAATAAGTGTCCCATAAAAAACAAAACTTTTAAAAATTCAATTCTTGCAACTAGAACTGAGTTGAATGAATATGAGCCATGACAGGATGACGTCACATATGTCATATGTATATCTAACTAATTTACCGTAACCTACTCACTTCCGTACATCGCAACGCTGTCGCGGGCTGAGCTAATAGACATTGAATTAAATATGCAATTCGTAATGTGGAATTGAGCGCTGCGCAAATACCTCTCGATATACAGCAAAACATGCTTGTGAGGCCCCACGCTTTTATCCCAGATGAAGTGTTACCGTAGATCAATAACTATTAATTAGCTTCAATGACATAGATTGATCAATTTTGAAAGTAAGTTACGCTAATGTGGGTATGAACACTGCGCAAATACTTCTTAAGTTCCAGCAGAACACGCTCGATGAGTGGGAGATTAAGCGCCCTGCAAATACCTACCTCTGGAACATATCAGAAAATGTGGATAGATACTCACACTTATATCTCAGATACGATGTTTGCGTAACATCAACAGTTTAGATTAACCTTACCCTTACTATATTATAAACGTGAAAGTATGTATGTACGTTCCACTTAATCTCAAAAACTACTGGACGATTTTTTATGAAACTTTCCAGTTATGTATGTCAAATTTCATCGGTTTTAGGGAGGAAAAAGGGGATGAAAATTTGTATGGACAATAAATATTTTTTTACGCTAGGAACTTGAAATCGTGGTAATATGCTTCACATTTAAATTAGTAAAATATCGAGTTTTGGGGAAAGACAAGCAATTTTTTATCCCGGAAAAATACCTTTTATCTGCGATAAACGAATCTAAGGCGGACGAAGTCGCGGGCGGCCGGTATAGTCTGTAATAAGTCAGACGTGTAAATAGAAAAATCTTAACAGTGCGATGCATGATCTGCTAGAAAATGTTGTGTAACTTTGTAAATATTTTTTAAATACTGTTGCGATACTTTGTTACAGAAATATAGTATGTACGATGTCTACTTAAGTAAGAATATAGTTTTTAAGAGTTTGCAATACCCTTACATGTGATACTTTTGTATAATTTATAACACTTTATAATTACCATGGTACGTAATAAAGAATATGAATATGAAATGTGTAGGCAACGGTTGCCAGTATAAGCGGCTTGACAGATTTACTTTTTAACCGACTCCCAAAAAAGGACGTGGTTCTCAATTCGGTTGTATTTTATATATATATAAAGACTGAGAAGAGTGTGTCGTGTATACCTGCCAAAGGATACATTTTACTCGACTACGCTGAAACACAAATAGTTATTTTTTGGCGCGAGTGCTTAAATTGGAAGCCGAGCAAGCGAAAAAATCTTAAATTGAACCACGAGCGGAGCAAGTTGTTGAAATATAGATTCCTGAGCGTAACGAGGCTTTCAAGGCACGAGAAGCCAAATAATTTTGCAGCCGTGCGAAATACATCACTACAGCTGGCGAGAAAATGTGAGATGTAAGAAAAGCTATGAAATTATATCAAAGAATTATTTTTTTATTCAAAATTAGTGATCATGAATCTACAAAACACACTCATAACAAAACACACTAATAAACATTTAAAAAATCGAACTTGAAATGAATTTTCTACGCTAGATGATAAAAAGATTTTTCCCACGCAGATTTGGCACTGTAAACGGAACTTTTAAGAACAAGTGAGGTGAACAGAATATTATTTTCTCAAGCGTGCAAAATATTATTTTATAAAATATTAATGTTATGTGCCCTATAATAGGCTGCGAAGTATGAAGTTTCAGGTGCGGCTAGGACAAGAGGTCTTTAATGGAATTTCATACAAATCATGCAGGCCTAAACCGGCAAAATCCTCTATTTTAATTTCCATTCCACATAAATTTGTAGCACAGGCATCATGACATTCTGCCACTATGCGAATTAAAAAATAAAACTTAGATTTTTTCGTTGTTTATTTCATTGCATGTTTGAAATATTATTTATTTTCCCTCCTCCTCGAACTCAGTTGCAAACATCTTCAAGTAACTATAATTCCATATGAGGTACCTATACAAGAATTTACGTATGATAGTGAAGTTGGAGAGTCTCTTAAATTTTGTGTTTGACGACACGTTTGGTTCAGTGGGTTGCACAACGGTCTACGAAGCTGGCGGTCCCGGGTTCGAATCCCGGCCAGAGCAAGTGTTTGTGTGATGAGCACGAATGTTTGATCCTGGGTCTTCGATGTTTTCTATGTATTTAAGTATTATAATTTATTATGTATATCGTCACCTAATACCATAGTACAAGTTTTGCTTAGTTTGGTACTAGGTCGATTTGTGTAAGATTGTCCCTAATATTTATTATTTATTCCACTTTTCAGCGTGATTCTTGATCCATACTTGTAGCAGCCCGAGTGTTTACTAATTAGTAATAATGTGGCTATATTAATTAGCTTAATAGGGTTGTCGTGTAGTTAAACAATCTGCGCGCACAAGCGGCTCGTTTCAAGTTACTCAATACATTGTTACACTGGAGTGGATCGTGATACTTAATTTGGAATTTTCCTAATGAATACTCAATTTAATTACATTTTATTTGTTATTTGTCAATAGTTACTTTAATTGGCAAAAAATATATAAATAAACTTCACAGTGATACCGTTCTAATGTTATCAATGCCGAGTTA
Source organism: Hedya salicella (assembly GCA_905404275.2). Lineage (NCBI taxonomy): Eukaryota > Metazoa > Arthropoda > Insecta > Lepidoptera > Tortricidae > Hedya > Hedya salicella. Next base: position 23,353,111 of record FR990109.1, on the reverse strand, counting down.
AATGTTTTTGAGAAAAAATGTTAAAACGTAATAAAAATATATAAGTAAGAACGTAATTAAGTGTGTTTACATTCACTTAAGCGACGTTTGAGTTTACTTCTTACATATGATAAAATAAAATATGTCTAGCTGATAGCACCAAATTATAATAGTACTTACGTACACTTTATACATATTAAAAATCTACCAAAATCATACTATGTTCAATGTATAGTAGTCTCATTTCGAAATTGTTACATTAATATTGCCATTAACTATAATGTCAGTATCTAGATTGTAATTGTATTTCTCTTTATTGTATAAAAAAACCGGCCAAGAGCATGTCGGACCATGATCAATGTACGGTTCCTCAGCCGTTTATACAAAAAAGTGTATATACTACAGATGAAATAAATACGATATGAAAAAAGAACTCTAACAAAAGAGCGTATCTCCCCGGCACTTACGTCCTTTTGCTAAGAAGCACAGTTTTTTGGCAATAACTTAAAAACGGTATGTTCGATTATGTTAAAAACAATTTTCGTTGGAAGTATTTATTAAGCTTTATACTTGTAATTTTTTTCATATTTTTTGAACTTACCGTTTCGATAATAAAATGGGGGGGGGGGGATCAATTTTTGCCACTTACGGAGCGAATATTTCGCGTCGCGCACCGAGCGGTATCAAAGGAATTTTCTACCGCACACACTCCGAATGTGGAATGACCTCGCTGCCGCGGTTTTTCCCTGGAGGTTACAGTCTGGGGTTCTTTGAGAGGGGAGCGAATAGGTTCTTAAAGGGTCGACAACACGCAGGTAATGCCACTGGCTTTGCAAGCGTTCATACTCGTAGGCTGCGGTGACTGCTTAACATGAAACAGGCCAAGCCTACGGCTTGCCACCTTAATATAAAAAAAAATGACCCCAAGGAATCTTACTCGGTTTTTACTTCTTAGTCTTGATTACTTCTGAGTACGTGTTCCTTTTTCTCACATACACTACACACACACACACGTACGGGCACCCTTTCTCTAATATTTGATATTAGCATAAGTACCTAATGTAACGTTATTCTCATTACATATGATTGTTCGATTATTATATAATTTGTTTCACTAATTTGTATTTTGTCATCACACTTGTTCGTAAACGGTTGTACGCAGGCAAAACGAGCGACAAGGTTAATTTAAACCGTATATATAATAACTTCTTTTTTTTTTTTTTGACTGCATTCACTACTCTAATATGCCAGGTTTAGAACGGAACCGTACGGAATTAGTCAAAATCAACAAATTTGAATTATACATAATGTAATATCAATAAATACACGTCGACGCTATAGTTAAATGCGTTAAAATAGCTTGTCTATAGTATTTTACAATTATTAATTTACGTAAAAGATTATATGCAACAAAATTAAAAAATAGTTTCGGAAGGAAACCTTTGTTGGACCAACGAAAAAGAAAACGAAACCCATGTTTATGTTATCTATGGAATGAGATTCTACCAATCACGAAATTACACTTTATGACACAATGTTGCGCCTTGTGACAATATTTTCTGACTTAATGATTTATTAGTTTCCTCGCAAGTGTGACGAAAATCGTTGTGTGTTACTCGGGTGGTACCAGAATTACAAACGCGAGTCATTGAAGCCCTCAGCCGGCGGCTTCGGCCTTCAATGTATTCTCGTTTGTAATACCTTCTCTACCGCCCACGGTGCACAATGTACTATTGTGAATATCTGTTAAGGAGCGTCCATATTTGTATCATTTGCCCGATCAGATTTTCGTCCCCTGGCATGATCGCGTGTCACGATCACGCGTTTAGACGTTGCGTCGACGAGCAAATGAAACAAGTTTGGACGCACCTTTATAAAGGCTTATTACCTGTAGGTAAAAAAATCGGCCAAGTGCGAGTCGGGCCCCGTGCACCGAGGCTCCCATACAAAATATACGCTACAAACGGTCGTATCTATAAAAATCAAGTGTTAGCAGAGCCCTACTCCTAAGCAAAATATATGCGGTGTACGATCATTTTATATTATTTACTGACATAGGCAGACAGACATACAATTATATCGTTTTTAGTATTTGATGTTATAGTGTCAAGAGAAATACATCATCTGTGAAAATTTCAACTGTCTAGCTATAACGGTTCATGAGATACAGATGCACAGACAGATAGACATACAGACAGACGGACAGCGGAATCTTAGTAATAGGGTCCCGTTTTACCCGTTGGGTACGGAACCCTAAATACGATTTCACTTGCGCAACCCAGTGTACTTGAACCTTATGACAGCGGCAAGTTGGATGGAAACCGCTATCTGCGCCTGAGTGCACGGATGCTCCCGTCTCCACTGAAGATTCGCTGGTCATTCTAGAAGAAAATTGGAAAACATTGTATGGTTTCTTTCCGCTTGACCTCAACTAACATAAACACCACATGATTACTAGTTTTTATATCTTTGTGTATACAACTATACAACAAAGGCACCCCAAGGACTACTATCTATAGTAATATAAAGTAAAAATTAAATGTCCGTCCATTGCAGATATTTAAAAATGTAGAGGACTATTTTAATACCACTGAATCGAAAAATCTTTATCAAAACACAACAAAACGTGGCTGAATCGCGTATAAATATGATTTACTAGCTTCTGCCCGCGACTTCGTCCGCCTTGAATTCGTTTATCGCAAATGAAGGTATTTTTCCGGGATAAAAAGTAGCCTATGTCCTTTCCCGGGACTCAAACTATCTCCATACCGAATTTCATCCAAATCGGTTCAGCGGTTTAAGCGTGAAGAGGTAATAGACAGACAGACAGACAGACACACTTTTGCATTTATATTATTAGTATGGAAGTATGGATTTAATTACCTTTCATTGGTATTTATACGCGATTAAGCCCCGTTTTGATTTAAACTTACACGGTCTTCACTCATTATCACAACACAACAAAACGGGGCTTAATCGCGTATAAATATGATTTATTTAAATATCTTTCGTTGGTCATTCTTCCACGTTTCGGACGTCGCGTTACGTCCATGGTCTCGAAGGAAACTGGAGCGGCGAAATCAACGTCTTCTAGCCGCGCGAGTTTTTCGATCTACCCGCGCTTGATGTTTATTATTAGGTGATGAGTATTTATCCACATTCATGCCGTACGGAAGAGGAATAACGGACATAATTGGCACAGGACTACAAAAGTACTCGATAAAAACTGTGTACAAGCCGTTATCTAGGGTCATAGGGCATGTAAGATCACCTAAGGATGTTATTCGGTTCCAATCACCTGGCGTTTACAAGATCGATTGCAGTTGCGGGAGTTTTTATATTGGACAGACGAAGCGCACTATTGCTGAAAGAGTTAAGGAACATATCGCAGCTGTTAAGAACCGCCAGGTGAATAAGTCCGCTATTGCCGCACATTTATTAGAAGCGGGACCAAACCACTGGATAGAGCTTCATAATCCCAAGATCCTTTCTACGGAACGTAATTACTATTGTAGAATCGTGCGTGAAGCAATTGAAATCAAGAAACACCGAAATTTCAACCAGTAAGATGGTTTCAAGCTTTCATCTTCGTGGAATCCAGTAATTAGTAAATGTAAGCAACATCATATAACATCTGATAAATCGCCTGACGTCGTGAGTGTAGTGTGTCGGTCTAGTGACGACCGTAGTGTTCAACCTAATAATAAACATCAAGCGCGGGTAGATCGAAAAACTCACGCGGCTAGAAGACGTTGATTTGGCCACTCCAGTTTCCTTCGAGACCATGGACGTAACGCGACATCCGAAACGTCGAAGAATTACCAACGAAAGATAATTAAATAAATCATATTTATACGCGATTAAGCCCCGTTTTGTTGTGTTGTAATAATGAGTGAAGATCGTGTAAGTTTAAATCAACGAAAAATCTTTATTTTGTATTTTTGTATGTGTCTTTGTGGCTTCATCACGCCAAATCGGCTGAACAGATTCTAACTATTTTGGGTACACGGGTAGATGAACATTTTTAGATGGTTATAGGATACTTTTTACCCTACTAAGCTGAAGCGGAAAAGAGGGTTATGACTTTTCTCTTCCTCAAATGAAGTTTCGGGCACCTTCTAAGAATAAGTGTCCCATAAAAAACAAAACTTTTAAAAATTCAATTCTTGCAACTAGAACTGAGTTGAATGAATATGAGCCATGACAGGATGACGTCACATATGTCATATGTATATCTAACTAATTTACCGTAACCTACTCACTTCCGTACATCGCAACGCTGTCGCGGGCTGAGCTAATAGACATTGAATTAAATATGCAATTCGTAATGTGGAATTGAGCGCTGCGCAAATACCTCTCGATATACAGCAAAACATGCTTGTGAGGCCCCACGCTTTTATCCCAGATGAAGTGTTACCGTAGATCAATAACTATTAATTAGCTTCAATGACATAGATTGATCAATTTTGAAAGTAAGTTACGCTAATGTGGGTATGAACACTGCGCAAATACTTCTTAAGTTCCAGCAGAACACGCTCGATGAGTGGGAGATTAAGCGCCCTGCAAATACCTACCTCTGGAACATATCAGAAAATGTGGATAGATACTCACACTTATATCTCAGATACGATGTTTGCGTAACATCAACAGTTTAGATTAACCTTACCCTTACTATATTATAAACGTGAAAGTATGTATGTACGTTCCACTTAATCTCAAAAACTACTGGACGATTTTTTATGAAACTTTCCAGTTATGTATGTCAAATTTCATCGGTTTTAGGGAGGAAAAAGGGGATGAAAATTTGTATGGACAATAAATATTTTTTTACGCTAGGAACTTGAAATCGTGGTAATATGCTTCACATTTAAATTAGTAAAATATCGAGTTTTGGGGAAAGACAAGCAATTTTTTATCCCGGAAAAATACCTTTTATCTGCGATAAACGAATCTAAGGCGGACGAAGTCGCGGGCGGCCGGTATAGTCTGTAATAAGTCAGACGTGTAAATAGAAAAATCTTAACAGTGCGATGCATGATCTGCTAGAAAATGTTGTGTAACTTTGTAAATATTTTTTAAATACTGTTGCGATACTTTGTTACAGAAATATAGTATGTACGATGTCTACTTAAGTAAGAATATAGTTTTTAAGAGTTTGCAATACCCTTACATGTGATACTTTTGTATAATTTATAACACTTTATAATTACCATGGTACGTAATAAAGAATATGAATATGAAATGTGTAGGCAACGGTTGCCAGTATAAGCGGCTTGACAGATTTACTTTTTAACCGACTCCCAAAAAAGGACGTGGTTCTCAATTCGGTTGTATTTTATATATATATAAAGACTGAGAAGAGTGTGTCGTGTATACCTGCCAAAGGATACATTTTACTCGACTACGCTGAAACACAAATAGTTATTTTTTGGCGCGAGTGCTTAAATTGGAAGCCGAGCAAGCGAAAGAATCTTAAATTGAACCACGAGCGGAGCAAGTTGTTGAAATATAGATTCCTGAGCGTAACGAGGCTTTCAAGGCACGAGAAGCCAAATAATTTTGCAGCCGTGCGAAATACATCACTACAGCTGGCGAGAAAATGTGAGATGTAAGAAAAGCTATGAAATTATATCAAAGAATTATTTTTTTATTCAAAATTAGTGATCATGAATCTACAAAACACACTCATAACAAAACACACTAATAAACATTTAAAAAATCGAACTTGAAATGAATTTTCTACGCTAGATGATAAAAAGATTTTTCCCACGCAGATTTGGCACTGTAAACGGAACTTTTAAGAACAAGTGAGGTGAACAGAATATTATTTTCTCAAGCGTGCAAAATATTATTTTATAAAATATTAATGTTATGTGCCCTATAATAGGCTGCGAAGTATGAAGTTTCAGGTGCGGCTAGGACAAGAGGTCTTTAATGGAATTTCATACAAATCATGCAGGCCTAAACCGGCAAAATCCTCTATTTTAATTTCCATTCCACATAAATTTGTAGCACAGGCATCATGACATTCTGCCACTATGCGAATTAAAAAATAAAACTTAGATTTTTTCGTTGTTTATTTCATTGCATGTTTGAAATATTATTTATTTTCCCTCCTCCTCGAACTCAGTTGCAAACATCTTCAAGTAACTATAATTCCATATGAGGTACCTATACAAGAATTTACGTATGATAGTGAAGTTGGAGAGTCTCTTAAATTTTGTGTTTGACGACACGTTTGGTTCAGTGGGTTGCACAACGGTCTACGAAGCTGGCGGTCCCGGGTTCGAATCCCGGCCAGAGCAAGTGTTTGTGTGATGAGCACGAATGTTTGATCCTGGGTCTTCGATGTTTTCTATGTATTTAAGTATTATAATTTATTATGTATATCGTCACCTAATACCATAGTACAAGTTTTGCTTAGTTTGGTACTAGGTCGATTTGTGTAAGATTGTCCCTAATATTTATTATTTATTCCACTTTTCAGCGTGATTCTTGATCCATACTTGTAGCAGCCCGAGTGTTTACTAATTAGTAATAATGTGGCTATATTAATTAGCTTAATAGGGTTGTCGTGTAGTTAAACAATCTGCGCGCACAAGCGGCTCGTTTCAAGTTACTCAATACATTGTTACACTGGAGTGGATCGTGATACTTAATTTGGAATTTTCCTAATGAATACTCAATTTAATTACATTTTATTTGTTATTTGTCAATAGTTACTTTAATTGGCAAAAAATATATAAATAAACTTCACAGTGATACCGTTCTAATGTTATCAATGCCGAGTTAAATGTTTTTGAGAAAAAATGTTAAAACGTAATAAAAATATATAAGTAAGAACGTAATTAAGTGTGTTTACATTCACTTAAGCGACGTTTGAGTTTACTTCTTACATATGATAAAATAAAATATGTCTAGCTGATAGCACCAAATTATAATAGTACTTACGTACACTTTATACATATTAAAAATCTACCAAAATCATACTATGTTCAATGTATAGTAGTCTCATTTCGAAATTGTTACATTAATATTGCCATTAACTATAATGTCAGTATCTAGATTGTAATTGTATTTCTCTTTATTGTATAAAAAAACCGGCCAAGAGCATGTCGGACCATGATCAATGTACGGTTCCTCAGCCGTTTATACAAAAAAGTGTATATACTACAGATGAAATAAATACGATATGAAAAAAGAACTCTAACAAAAGAGCGTATCTCCCCGGCACTTACGTCCTTTTGCTAAGAAGCACAGTTTTTTGGCAATAACTTAAAAACGGTATGTTCGATTATGTTAAAAACAATTTTCGTTGGAAGTATTTATTAAGCTTTATACTTGTAATTTTTTTCATATTTTTTGAACTTACCGTTTCGATAATAAAATGGGGGGGGGATCAATTTTTGCCACTTACGGAGCGAATATTTCCGAAAATATTCACTAAATCATTTTTTTTGTGGAAACCTCAAAGTGTTTTTAGAAGATCTTTCTAATGATGTGCCAAACATTGATATTTGCTGAAAATTTTTTTTTAGTTTCGGATACATGTATGGAGTGCCCCTCCTAGAAATATATATATATTTTATTTAACTATCAAACTAAGTAGCGGCTCATACAAGACACCTATGATCCAAATTTCTTTACTATATATTTTATACTTTTTGAGTAAAATACCTGTGACATACGGACGGACGGACGGACATGTAAAAGTGCCCAAAGGCCTTCTTGCAGAATAAAGTTATGAATTATGCTTTTTACACATTTTTTTTGTAGGTCAGGTGTTTATCAGAGCGTTAAATAAAATCCTTTCCTTAAAGCTAGCCAAGACGCTTTAAGGAATGCTATATGAATATCATATTTCAGACATAAGTTACGGAAATATGGTGTTTTTGGAATGGGCTGAGGGGCTACTTTGAAATTCTATATTCGAAGTTCGTATCTCGCTCACTCAAATAGAGTTTAACATGAGCGCAAGAGGGATGGCGCTATACAAAGTTCAAATATCGAATTTCAGATTAGCTCCTCTGATCGAGGTTGATTTACAAAATAACTTTCTCTTTATACAAAAGTAGTAGCAGCTACTTTATCTAGTAGTCGATACCTACTCAGTGATGCAGTTTGCGTTACTTACAAACATACGTACCGAACACGGTAAATATTTACGAACGCGAGGGAAATGTGCAATTTCCACGTGCATTCAAAGCCAAAGTATCATCGATTCCAGCATTTACCATCTTGATATGGAAATAACATTTTAAAATTTTATTCACATCAATATTTGAGCAGGAATTCAAGCATGTTTGTGAAATGACTAAGAAAATGTTGGATGGATACGAAACTGCTCTAAAATTACACTGCTACAGATACAATTTATACGAGTTTCATCTATTTTGTTAAAAGTTGTAAAAAATAAAATGACTGTACATTGAAGACATTTAAAAATATATATTGTAAGAGACTGTTATTGTTGGTATTATATATTATTGGAAGGCACTGAATCGAAGAATATGTTTTTTGCATTTTTGTATCTTTGTATGTATTGTGGCTTCACATATTCCCATATTCCGCAAATAAATATTCATTTATTCATTCGTCACGCCAAATAAGCTACAGTGATTTCTAGTAAACTATTTTTGGTACGGGTAGCTGGGCATGGACAGATGATTACAGGATACTTTTACTTGACTCCGCTGAAGAAAAAAATAGGGTTAAGAAATAGAATAACACGGTTTTGCCTAAATGCCTAGATGGCAAATATATTATTCCTTTTGGGAACCCTGCATTCTCCGAAAGAAAGATCTACAAATGCTAAACTTACTTTTTTTCTTGTAATGAAGGGACAGGCTACTGTCAAAACAAATGTGTTTATCATCTTGTTTTAAACATCCTGCTCTTTTGTGGGCATAACATAAAAAAAATGTATTAAGCTTCCTCTGCTACTATTCAGTATAGGAAACGTAACATCTACACTATTACAAAGTTGTAAGAATGAAATGTCTGTACATTAAATATATTTTCAAAAAACTATTGTAGCGGACTATTTGGAGGACACTGAATAGATTTTTTTTTTGGATATTTTGTATGTTCGTATGTGTCGTTGTGGCTTCATCACGCAAAATCGGCTAAACGGATTTCAACTATTTTTGGCACACGGGTAGCTGGGTATATCCAGATTGTTATAGAATACTTTACCCGACTACGCTGAAGAAAAATGAGGACTTATGACATTTCTCCTCCGCGAACGAAGTTACGGCCACCTTCTAGATAGGTCATAAACCGTGGAAAAAAGTCGTCCATCGCAACAGCAAAGGATTTACGACTTAGATATTTGATGAATCGATCCTTAATTTACGCCATTACTTATGAATGAAATTATTCTGGACAAGCAGCAAAATTCTAACTCCAAAGACAAACTTTTAACAAGAAGCCTGCGTATTTGTCACTGGCACAATATCTATACCATTATAAAGTTGTAAAAATGAAATGTCCGTACATTGAAGATGTTTTCAAAAAAAAACAAAATTCAAAAGATTTATTTGTCCAATATAGATAGAATACAAGGTCTTACAAAGTTATTGGTTTCACTATGTGGTGCCATGTGGGGCATACAAATTTGTTTTTTACATGCTTCCATGCAGCATGCATAACACATAAAATATTAATCTATTTAGGTCATAATCATGCTATACAATAAGTTTATTTATAATTAATTGATGATTATAAAACAAAATAAGAATATGGTATGTCAATATATATTATCAGCTAATGGTATCAGTCAGGAATTCTGTTACTGAATAATAGGCTTTTTCGTTGAGAAACGCCTTGAGGCTCCTCTGAAATTCGATGTCACTTCCTTTTTTTGCTACCACTCCCTGTGGTAGTTTGTTATATATCTTATGAGCCATTTCAAGTATGCTTTTAACAGTGCTGTGTGACTTGGCTGTGCCCTTATTTTGTTTTGGAGACGAACACTTTTAAATTTATTAAACAGAATTTGGTTAGTATTTACAAAATTAGCTATTTCATATATGTACAAACATGGGAGTGTTAGTATTTTGAACTTTATAAAGAATGGTTTGCATGAGTCACTCACACACAAAATGATTGTAACGTACTATTTGGAGGTCAATAAATCGAACATTTTTTTTGGATTTTTTGTATGTTTGTATGGTCGTATGTGTCGTTGCGGCTTCTTCACGCCAAGTCGGCTAAACGGATTTCAACAATTTCTGGTAGGTACACAGGTAGCTGGGTATCTCCAGATGGTTATAGTATACTTTTTACCCGACTACGCTGAAGAAAAAAAGGGAGGTTATGACTTTTTCTCCTCCGCGATCGAAGTTGCGGAGGAAAACGTGAGGTCACTGAACCCAGACAAGAAAATCATCCGGAGACATCAAGAAAATTACATCATGAATTTACGAAAACTGTCCGCGTAAATTCTGGCAAACTGTATTAAGGTAGACGCAAAGATACGTGTCTGACGTGAAATAATACCTGGGAGGTACCAGGCTCCCTCGAGCTATGAAAGAAAAGTTCAACGCAAGGAGTTCAACAGTTTGAAACTCTTCCTTGAGTTCGATTCGAGTAGGCTCTATAGATTGAAACCTTAAAAGTGCTGAAAAAGAATTTGAGATTCCGCTTGTCTTTACTGTTAGCTTATGCTCACAGTGTTTGATAAAAACGTTTTTGTGCGAAGTAAGCACGTAATGTCTGACGCAAAGGTTCGCACTTTATGGTATTGTACCCTCAGAATATTTGCTAACTTTTTCTTATTAGCTAATAAAGATAGAAAGGACTCGGTCTAAAAATCAACGCTGTGGATTGACTCAAGCATATGCTGAGACTGTTACCAATTACCTCGCAATTGTGTACTAGTTTTAATTTTATTGAAATGAAATTATTTATGTCAGACATCAAGTATCCATAAATAATCAGACACATGATAATATTACTCACACACCATTTCTATTATTTTTTACTATTACTATTGTTATACTAAATACACGTGGGATATTACTAGATCTTATTTTTATTATTTCTTTTTTTGGATACTTGTAATATGTATTGTTAGTATAAATTGTGGCAATTTATTCTGATAATATATGCCAGACGCTCCCAAGTTTGTTTAACCAAATCTAAGAACACATGAATGAACATATTTATGCAGATTCATCTCTTGTATATTATGTATCATCTAAGGAGAAGAAACAATTGACAGTTCTAAGGTAGGAAGTTCTTAAATGGGTCTTACACTCATGAACCCCAAAACTCACACTACACATGGCTCTAACGAAAACTATACAAAATTCGTTTACTTATTGTAATATTTCTCTTCAATTTCCTCGTTCTTGTCTAATATTGGAAGGATCAGCAAAGATCCCGTTTCAAATCCCGATCAGCTCATTATTACATTCACACGATTTTCAGTATAAAGGATCCTTTAGAAATATGCAATGGAAACACAAAACACACACATGTCGCATCATAAAGGAACACCGCGCTTCGCACATCCCTCGGAATTAGCATAAATGAATTATTGACGAATGCAGAATAACCGGCTGTTGAAAAAAATGTATTATTCAGAAAGGTAAGCCAAGTTCACAGGCGGGTAATGGAGTGTGCAGAGTCACCGCTGCCTTCTGTCGGCTAATGTACCACTGGGGCTTCGATCCACGTGGCAAATGATGTTTGTCCAAGATTTGTCCAATATATGTCCGAGATTTCTCAGTTCCGTAGGTCATCACTGGCAACACGCACTGTTCGAAGACTGTCTTCAAAAACTGGGGTATTTTTGACTAAAAGATATGACGCAGTTTCCTGAATGCTGCCCAACCGAGTTGGACTTACCTAGCTGGAACAATCGCACCCTGTGGCGAACTATAGGCGAGGCGTATGTTCAGCAGTAGGGGCCTAGACGTCCGTGGCTTATATATAGATGGATGTCCGAAATGGTCCTGATTCTCTAAAGAAATATTACTAAACAGTTTCATAACAAGCCACTTTTTTTTTCAGAAACTAAAACATTCCGGATATTTTTTTGATCGTTGCGTAGAGCACAGTAGGCTAAGTTAAGTTTGTTTTGTGAAAGTTCTTAAGAGTCCCCAGTAAGCTCGGTTCTCCATACAAACGTAGTTACGCTCTCATTTTCAAACGACTAGCTACTTTGCTCTGAAACTTTGTACTTAGAATAAGTTTAGGTATATGCAGGCCTGTAACTTGTTTATGAAGCTTCAGATACCATAGTAAAGAAATACAGCGAATTTAAGTTTTTCATAGAAAAGTTGTTTTTGCTGTATTTCGTTTGTTTTATAAACTGCAGCCATATAAACTAGTTTGAGGCCTAGGCTAGATGTAGATATGTTATTGTGTATGGAAAGTTTCGTTATAATCCAACACGTAGTTTTAAAATAAGTTCGAATGAACGAATGACTCTTAAGAATATACAATTTCATAGAAAAACTTAGTTACCGAAATGAAACCGTTGAAAAACATACCGTTTTGGAAACATATAATTTAACCCCATAAGTAAGTACACTGTCTGAGATATCACCTATATACTTTAGCTATTTGCTCTATAAACAGCAACCATTAAGACAGTTCTTTATCAATGAGATGAATATGCTTCATTGTCAGAAGGGTAACAGTCACATCACTAAAGTAAAAATGAAAGGTGCGAGTAATATTTTAAGATTTTGTTGAATTTAACCATATCTCCTTCAAGCAACTTGCCATAGCTCAGTTCAGTTTTTAATTTTAAAGGCTACTGCCCATCATCGTGCGCTTGACCTTATCCCATTTACTTGGAGTCGGCGCAGCATGTTTTTTTCTTCCGTACCTCTCTATCACTCGTCATGTCGTCACTCACAACCTTCCTGTTCATGTCATCTTTCACGCAATCCATTCACCTTTTCCTTGATCTACCCCTCCTCTTACAGGCTACTGTCCAGCGGGATAATTTTGCAAGATAATTTTGAATGAAGTGTGCGCGCGGTGGAGCACGATGACCCTGCCGCGCGCACAATTCTTACCCGCCCCCGCTATCTTTCCCCCCGTCGCCTGCAGACTATGGGAGTGTCAGAAAAGAACTTGTCAAGCTATAGTCTATAAATATAAAATAGCCTGTTAAAGTGTCCCACGTTGGGAAAAGGCCTCCCCTTTTTCCGCTATGCATCCCTATCCAGCGCATACTCCCGCCAGCCCTTGCAAAATATGTCCAAATCGTCTTGCCATCTCCTCTTCGATCTGCCTCAGTTTCTATTGCCATCCTGGGGGATCCATTCGGTACTTACCTTGGCCCACCGTTCTGGGTTCGGCGGCAGACATGCCCAGCCCAATCCCATTTGAGTATGGCGGTTTTTAGCTATAGTATTTTCTAAATATTCATTGTAGTCACTATAAGATCGAAAAGTATATTATCAATGGCGGGGACATGGCTGTGATATTGTTCAATTGGAGACACCGCAATGTCACATCGACTTCGGTCCCTGATGGAGTGACTCGGCGCTCTTCTCCGCGCTTGTATTGTTTGAATGAAATTCCGAAGTTCGATGGCGAGTTCGAGAATGATTCTCGCGGAACAGTTCTTTGGAATTGGATTACACAATTGTGACGACTTGTAATAAATATAAATCCCGAGCCTAATTTAGTTCCGAACCTCATTAAAGTTGATGAATACATTACAATATCTTACCGCGACAAAGGAAATGTATTTTTACGTGAAAATGTATTTTAACCGGGAAGATGGTTTCAAACTTTCATCTTCGTGGAATCCAGTAATTAATTATGTAAACAACATCAAATATTATCTGATAAATCGCCTAAAGTCGTGACTGTAGTGGGTCTAGTGACGACCTTAGTGTTCGACCTAATAATCAACACCAAGCGCGCGTAGATCGAAAAACTCGCGCGGCTAGAAGATGTGGATACTCGCCGCTCCAGTTCCTTCGAGACCATGAGCGTAACGCGACGTCCGAAACGTTGAAGAAATGACCAACGAAAGGTAATTCAATAAATCATATTTATACGCAATTCCGCCCCGTTTTATTGTGTTGTGATAATGAGTTAAGATCATGTTAGTTTAAATAAATGTTTCGTGACTTAGAGCAAAGGTATATTCAGCAAGGTACGAGTATACTCCTAACATCTGCAATGTCTAATGTCCTACCAGTTATGTGCCATCTGCCAACTACAATGGTATTAAACAAGAAATGGTGTCCTTTAAGAAAAGAGCGTACTCCGACCTGAAAGGCCAGCAACGCCCATGTACCTACTCCTCCTCTAGTGTGGCAGGTGTCTAATGGGCGACGGTGATCACTTACCATCAGGCGATCCGTCTGCTTGTTTACTCCCTATATTATAAAAAAAAGAGTATAACCAGCCTGGTAAGTAAGCATAACTGTTACAGCTTTTTACTCCTCTGCCGCAAAAACGTGTATATTCCAAGGAGCCTGCGTAATGACTGACATCATTTTATCAAAAATCTTGATAAATTCACGATGTGTGGAAAAATGATTGCGGTTTCGCCCTAAAACAAGTATTGCATTTATCAACTCGCCCACAAATGAATGATTAAGCTGAATGTGACTATAATGATGCCTAAGTAAGCACGTTAAGGAACCGGGTACAGATTCTTCTTATGGAAGTAGCTAGGAAGGTGTGACGTCACACCTTCTTACCTTCTACGGGGAAATTAAGAACTTTGTTCTGCAGCTATGTTTAAAACTTGAGTTTATCGTAACGGTTTCGTAACGAAAGTTACCATATATTTCATGAGTTATTCAATGGTATTATTATTTGTAAATATTTCCATACTTTAAAAATGGACTTTCCCATCTAAATTTAAAGGCTTATAAAACAAGCGACATGTATCGAACTCAAATTAGTTTTTTAGGATTTGTATCATAAAAGCCACCATTTCGCATCAAAATTGTATGATTATTTAAGTACAGTCAGCATCCCTATTATCAGGAAATCTGAAGTAAATAATTATATTACTATTAGATGTTACTCTCTTCATAGCTTCGCCTGAGTGTCTAGACGGCGTCAGCGCTTGCTATTCGCGCCACGCCGAGCAATTTTTAAAACACAATCACCCACCGAGTCCCGCATAATTGGAGATGTTTTGCAGCTTACTGCAAAGCTGCCATGTTGGAACCTCGATGGAATACTAGTTTCATTGTACAGAAACGTGTTACACTATGTTTTTCCGTTTTGTTTTACAATATCAACTTAGAGTGCAAAAGGAGGACATTATAGACTGTTTTCATGAATAGGTCAAGACTATGGATCCAATGGTGTAGATAGACATATTAACACGTTCCCTAAGCAACGGTTACCGGCTAAAAGCATGTCGGATAATGCTCAGGGTAGGGTGCCGCAGCCGTTACTAGAAAAAGGCAGATGAAAAACATACGATGTGAAAAGTACACCTCAAGCTCAACTCAAAAACGGTATATCCGATCGTGTTAAAAACAATTTTCTTTGAAAGCATTTTTTTTTAGTTTATTTTTCCAAAACGGTGTACATAACTTCATCCAACTTAAATATTTTTTCCAAAACGGTGTACATAACTTAAACTTTAAACGGGGTCAATGCCCCATATATGATGCATTCACGTATCGACTGTATATCGTAATGCCTCACATATGATGAATGCACAGGCAACGTTTTAAGTTTCGAAAGTTAGTGTTAGTGCATACTCAGAAACTTACTCCAACGAGACGTTTATACAAAATACAAAAATTATTTAATTGCTTATGTAAATAAAATGATTTTAACGGAATATCGCGTATATTAGTATCTCATTTGAGTTCCCAACTCAAAACTCTAATGATGGGAACTTAAATGAGATATATACGCGATATAATCCGTTAAAATTGTCTTATTTAATTAAGTGATAATAGCGGAAACATTGGAAAATATTAATTGATTTGCTTAATACACGTACATAATATGATATGCCTAGCGGGTCCTAAACTAGGCTGAGCCTATATCATTGGGTCCTGGAGTGCAAAAAGGAAAACAGTTAAATTTAGTGAAATAACAATAGATTTTCAGTACATTTTTTTTAAATTAAACTATGTACTAATCATTACGGAGTATTATACACCGACACGACAACCGCTAACGTTAGGTGGTGTTAGTATGTATATGTACATATGTGTGGGTGTGTGTGTGTAAAGCAGGGGACCATTAACTTGCAAGAAGTGCGGTCGTTATATGTTTGACAGTAGCCACTTATGACTTGAGCTGAGTATAAATGGCATCGTATAACTGAGAACTTAGGTCTTGTTCTTACATTCAGTTATTTTAAGCTAAGCTCCCAATGAAAAGGTGCCAAATAGGACATCATTAGCAATATAATCGCAGTAATAATTTTGGCTCGGAGTTCGAGTCTAATGACCGTGCATATCTATCTCTATCATATCTATCTCTATCTCACCTACCCATTTAAGTTAAGTTTGCACCTGTCATACACCACAACGCATACAAACGGGGTGCAACCTTAACTCAACCGGACGCGTATAGCTGGTTCAAGTTATTAAACAGACAAAGCACTTAATTGGCAGCCATTTTGTAATTTTCGCCCTCAACGGCCCCATTCCTGCACTAGTGCGCTTTTAGAATGGATCCGCTTTAACGACAAAGACAACGATGGAATTACTCCCCAGTAATTACTAATGTACTCAACTGCATTTTGCTTGCAATGGGACGACCTAAATCTTCAACAAAGCTTGGAGCGTATTACAATACTTTTAAGGTTAATATTTCCACAGGCCAGAAAGCTGGATAGTAGTTTGCGATAGATAATGAGAATGTTTTATTTGAGTATCACTCAAGTCGAACGACTCTCGGTGCATTTTATTGCAAGTTTATTGCCCATAGATTGGATACATTTTAAAGAAATATAGCATACGTGGTCTCTAACTAAGGGCCTCTTAAGAATGCTCAGAGTCACTCAGCGAGCTATGGAAAGGGCTATGTTCGGGACCTCTACGAGATCGAATCAGAAATTAGGAAATTCGTAGACAAACCAAGATCACCAACGTAGCAAACAGGGGAAGCCAACTAAAGTGGCAATGGGCAGAGCACATAGTTCGAAGAACCGATGGCCGGTGGGGCAGAAAGGTTCTCGAGTGGAGTCCGTGTACCGGCAAGCGCAGCGTGAAAAGGCCACCCGCTAGGTGGTCGGACGATGTGGTTACGGTTGTGAGGACTCGCTGGATGCGGGTCGCCTCTCTATCCGGCCCATGTGGAAATCTATTGAGGCCAGTGACCAGCAGTGGACGTCTTATGGCTGATGATGATGATAGATGAGTTATTTCCCGGTTGGGGGTTCTCTAGCATCTCCTGATGATGTCTCGTAGAGAGGCGAAACACGTGTCGGGGATTGCCCGATTTCTTCTCTCCCTCCCCCACCCTAACTCGGGTTGAACTAATTCAACCCCACCTCCGCAGTTCTTGTCGATGATTTGATGGCATTCCCGTTTGTGGGCTTGCGCCCCCCCCGACTGAATCCAATGGGGAATGGATGAAAATTTTCAAAAATCTTGAAATTTTATTTATAGGTAGGAATTAGTCTCCTCATCGTCAGAAAAAAATTACATATTTTTCTTAGCTTAGAAAAAAATAAAAAGATGAAAAGGTGTTGGTGGGCCTATATGACAGCTTATACGGTACGGCAATAATAACAGTACATTTACAGCCATTTTAATCGAAAACATCAATGGTGCATTTGCCGTACCGTATAAGCTGTCTTATAGGCCCACCATTTTTTCTAAACCACAGAAAAATCCGTAATTCATTTCTGACGATAAGGAGACTTACCTACCTATAAACAGAATTTCAAGATTTTTGAAAATTTTCATCCATTTCCCATTACCGGTAAGAACAACCAGTTCTAAGTCAAGTTCTAAAAAAAAGTGTCGAGGACCTCTTCGGTGGTGGTTTGTTGAAAAACTTATCAAGACATTATTTACAGATTCCTGGGCGCTACGAGGCTTTCCAGTTACGAGAAGTCAAATAATGTTGCAGCCGTGCGAAACCCACATATTTTTACCTAACTACAGCGAGGAAAATGTAAGATGTAAAAAAACTATGAAATTATAACAAACCGTTTTTTAACCGACTTCAAAAAAGGAGGGGGTTCTCAATTCGGTTGTATTTTTTTATGTTTATTACCTCAGAACTCCGTCATTTACACGACGATTTGGAAAATTATTTTTTTGTTCATAAGTAGGTATATCCAAGTTGGTCCCATAAAATTTTGGTCAAGATCTGATGCCGGGATCCATGAGGAATCGAAGGAATTCCTCTAATATTATGAGCACATCAAAAGCGATTTCCGTATTTATTACAGTAGTTTAAGCAGTTACATTTGAAAATCACCATTTGGTGAAGAGAAACCGATGATAAAGACACAAGCCATCAGTTACCACTGAGGGCTCTACCAGTGTTATTTAATTCGCGGATCGCAAGTCGATTTAGAAAATTATTTTTTCGGTTAAGAGTAGGAATCTCCAAGTTGATCCCATAAAATTTTGGTGAAGATCTGATGATGAGATCGATGAGGAATCGAAGGAATTCCTCGAATATTATGAGCACAAGTATGGCGATTTCGGTATTTATTACAGTAGTTTAAGCATTTACATTTGAAAATCACCATTTGGTGAAGAGAAACCGATGATGAAGACACAAGCCATCAGTTACCACTGCGGGCTCTACCAGTGTTATTTAATTCGCGGATCGCAAGTCGATTTAGACAATTATTTTTTCGGTTAAGAGTAGGAATCTTCAAGTTGATCCCATAACATTTCGGTGAAGATCTGATGATGAGATCGATGAGGAATCGAAGGAATTCCTCAAATTTTATGGGCACATCTATGGCGATTTTGGTGTTCATTATAGTAGAACAAGCATTTACACTCGAAAATCATCATTTGGTGAAGAGAAACTGATGATGACGACACAAGCTACCTGTCACTAATTAGGGCTCGACCAATGTTATTTAATTCACTAATCGCAGTATAATTATTTATCATATTTTGCTTAGAGGCAGAAGTTGGTAAAAATCAGGGTAGAAAAGTGAAGAACCAGAGAACTCCTCAACGGTTAACGGCCCTGATTCAGAAATAGCAACGTTCAGCTGAAGGTCGTGAGCAATTGACATTAGAATTCATTATGGCTGGAAGTGCCGTATAAAAGCCGTAGAAGTCATAAAAATCGTGTATGTGTGGCTTCGATCGTCAGAAGGCAGATTTCGTAGTCTTGTTATTTCCGTTAACAATTTCTCATCATGGTCGATTTAATAATTTTAGCGCAACATATATTTGACCTTTAGCGAAAATATTTTTATCACGGTCTATCACAGCTTTCTCTAGGGTACCTTGTAGCTTATGAACAGTAACCGCTCAACTTAATATTAAAGGTAAGATACCTCCGTATCCCCTTGTCGCTTGAAACGTAGTACATGTTGGAGGTATGGGTATGCAACCGTCAATATCTTTTAACCTAAGACCAACAGTTTCATCGTCAAATTTTACGTACACGGCTTCCGGGAGCTCCCCGTCCTCCACCTGATCTCGTCTTAGGGCCGGCCATTTTTTTTATTATGCCCATAGTTCCATTCAGTAGTCCATCAGAGACGGAAATATTCCGTCTCAACATCACTCAAGATTCTACGCCAATTTGAGTTGCGAGATAATTCTGTAAATATTATGGGTCAGTTGAGACTGTTAGTCGTATTCTTTTTTAACCAGCAAGCTACTGGACTTAACCATTTTGACCTAGCCAATTCTTATAATTTAGATTTTATTTACAATAGTCTTATCTACAATTTGTCTATTATTTACAATAGGGCCTCAATCTTCCCATTTTCAGCTCTAAAAATACTTTGTATCACTAAAATCCATCACAAAAAGCAAAAAATAAAAAAAATAAAATAAAAAAAGAACCGACTTCAAAATAAATTAAAAAACCAAACATAATCTTTTATGTACGGTACGGATCACATTTGAATCACCCTTTGAAGACGGTGCCAAACCTGAACTAAAGTCCTTTATCCAACAAAATGAAGAATTACTATAACTAAATTTAGGTGATAACAATAACTAAAGGCTCGCCGCCGGTGTTCTTGAATGTCTTTTTTGTTAATAGAATTGAATGAATGGTTTGGCACCGAATTCAAAAGGTGATTCAAATGTGATCTGTACCGTACATTAAAGATTATTTTTGGCTTTTTAGTTTATTTTGAAGTCGGTTCTTTTTTTATTTCAATTTTTTTATTTATTATTTAAAACTAGTGATGATAAACCTACGAAACACACTCATAACATCTAACAAACACACTATTTTGCGGAATAGCAAAAGAACTATGATCCATAATCTAAGTTGGTAAAATATTTCACCTGAGAGCAAGTCGTCGGGAGCAAGTTCTACTGTAGTTCGAGAGGTATTTGCGCAGCGCTGAAATCCACATTAACATAATTTACTTACTAAATTTACACATATATCTCATTAAAGCCAATTAATAACTATTGGTACTGTGTAAACACTTCATCTGGGACACAAGCGCGGGTCCTCAGAGATATTTGCTCAGTGCTCAATCTCACATTAGCCTAGGTAATTAATTCGTCTGCCATCAGCTTGGCCCGCGACAGCGTCGTGACGGACGACATTATTGAATTACGATAACTTAGTTGGATATGGTGGTGACGGGTGTCTCAGGTAGGCACATGCAATACCGGCTGGCATTTCAGACGTGATCATAAATTACCTCGTCTGTATTTAATTTTAGAACCGTCCTTCGTAAAGGTGTAACAACAAATATGATTAAGTTAATAATTTAATGATAGTCCTCTATACAAATAAGGGCTCTATATCTAGCAAAACCAAAACCTTTTCTGGATTTTTTTATCATTTTCTATATTTTCTCGCGTAGAACGTATTAAGTTAACTCCGGTTTGTTTAAAAAAGTTATGAATAGTTTACAATTTCAGAAAAAGAACTTAGTTGATGAAATAAAGCAGTTGGAAATGAAACAGTTTGGGAAACATAATAAAGCTTTAAGTTTGTAAATAAACCCAGAGCTTACGGTAAGCTTATCTTACCACGCAGTTTATCTGATACATGTAGGTACGCTGCGTTGCTTGTGATGACTAGAGGGAATACTGACAAACAATTTTGTTTCGTAAAACTTTATCTCAATAAAACACCAATAGGAACACCACTAAACAACTTATCAAACAACCAGCAGAAGAAAAACTATCGGTATTCTAATTTCTACATATAAAACCAATATGTTTTATGCAGCAAAACATCTAGCAAAGATAAACGCGAAACTTATTCATTTCGATTTGAACCAATCGAATAAAACAAACTATCCGACAAAACAAAACGGCATATCCCAGATATAGCTGAAACAACACTATAAGAGATAAACATCATGAAAGGAAAACATCCAAAACGTGTTCAAAACCGCAACATTGGCAACTATACGGGCGATAACGCGCCGCAAAAAAAAACTAAGCGAACGCAGTGTAGATTGCTACAACCATTTCGCAGGCGCCTGTAAAATGGGATTTTAAAATTAAAACTTTATGCGGTTGTAACGGACACTAAATTGGATTTTGCATGAAATTCCCTTTTTAAGATTCCGCTTTTACATTTGGAAACCATGCGACTTTGGCTTAAATACTGTTTATACAAATAAAGTGCAGTAGCTGTCCCTAAGCTAAAACTACTTAATAGATATTTAAAATCTGAGTAAAATCGAAAATGATAACGTATGTAAATATATAATATCGAAGTTAAAAGGAAAATTATAACGAGTAATTGACTTCGATATTCTCCAGAATCCATCCATACTTATATTATAAATGCGAAAGTGTGTCTGTCTTTCTGTCTGTCTGTCTGTCTGTCTGTCTGTCTGTCTGTCTGTTACCTCTTCACGGTTATACCGCTGAACCAATTTGGATGAAATTTGGTATGGAGATAGTACGAGTCCCGGGGAACGACATAGGCTACTTTTTATCCCGGAAAAATACCCTTATCCGCGATAAACGAATTTAAGGCGGACGAAGTCGCGGACAGAAGCTAGTGCCTTATAAAATCGTATTAAATCCATACTAAAAAGGTAAAAAAGAAACCCTTACGATGCGACTCTGTTGACTGTAACAGCATTATATTTCAGGAAACATGTATGCTATCTATTTCAAATTTCCCCACATATATTATGAAACATTTTAATATTATATTTTTAATTTATATACAACATGACCATTATGAGGGGGCTTAAAATTAAAAGTCATTTCCCCCTTATTCCCGTAGTTTACTTACCAAACGAGGATTTAATTTGTTTGTCTGATTTAATTACATTAATGAACATAAAAAATACAGGAAAATTATAACCATGTATCTAACGAGCTTGCTTATTTATTATCAAAAATCCGTTTTGTACAACCCGTTTGCGTTGAGTTTGCACCTCATTTGTATGCAACGCTATAGATATTAGGTGCAAACTTAATCGTTTAATGAGGTTAGCTTAAGTGTACGGAACCCTCGTTGCCCGCGTCAGTCTCGCACTTGGCCAGTTTTTTTAACTGTTGCATTTTTAGATTGTTTGGCTCGGTTCTGAAAATAGTGGTAATTTTTTTTAGGTATGTGGTTTGGGGAGGCGTTTGGCTTCAATTCTCAAAGGGACGAGGGACTTTTGTCATTCGAAACAAGGGCTATAGGTTACTTTGTCGATGAGAAATGCAAAATGTAGCCTCTGTATGGAGAGAGCTGAGATATCTCTTGCGGCAGAAGTTTTTACCTTTGATAATTAACATGAAAGATACTCAAACTTCAAAAGAGATGTCATTATTTTGCCAATGTTCCGTTATGAGTTTTAAATATGCAAGGAAATGAAAAGGATGGGTAATTTTACCATTATATTCTGCGATGAATAATAGTAATTTGGTAAGCTACCTAACAATGGCATGGGAAACTTTGGATTAAAAAAATCAGAACCCTCTTTTTTGCTTCAGCGTTAAAATCTTGAAATCATCCTCGAACCTTCTGTAGCAAAAACAGTTGTTATCCTTCCAATCGTTTCGACGTGATCAGGCCGCTAAGACAAAGAAAACAGGCCAATCAGGATTGTTTAATGTAATAAGTAGCAAACGGGCAGATGCGTGCCACCTGGTGGAAAGTGGTCATCGTCGCCCATGGACATGTGCAACACCGGAGGAGTCGCCCACACGCGGCCAACCTTGGATTGCTCTGTCAACTCGCTTCTTGGAGAATCTTTTTGAAAAAGAAGAAGTCATAGTGCACAGGAAACACGTCAAGGGGAAGCTCATTCAACAATTCCCAAGTTTGTGGCAAAAATGAGCGTGATAACCGCTAATTTTTGGGATGCCAAGCATCCAGATAGTAGGTATGTACTTCGTTCCTGCGGCGCTTATTATATTTATAGTCAAAATTAAAAGTATTAAAATTGAATTTACCTTAAAGTGATTGCATAGCTTCACATAGAATTACGAATTTGAACAGTAAAGATTAGTCAAAATGTAAATGTTGATCAGTACAAATCAACGAGATCGTCTCAAGTGCTCAAATCATTTACAAGCATAATATTATTGCTTTTAAACGACTTCCCGATCATCTAGTGACGTTAACGAGCTGTTCGTCTCAAAATCACGCGAACTTTTATAAACCCACTCATATCTTCGAAGTTGACATTTATTGGAAAAGTTTCCGCCGACTTTCTTGCGGCGTACTTCAAAGCAATTATGGCCTTTTGTGAGGTTCCAAAGCGATGCCTGGCCTACAATTCTAGACTTGGGAAATCGGCTAAGCTATTATGTTGCGTAGATACAACGAGCGATATATACTTGGAGGAATAGTTGCGCAACTTGCGAGGAAATGGGTAAAGAGAAATTGCTTGCTGAACGTAAATTTTCAAGATATTCAAATAAGGATTAAAAATTAAATTAATGCAAATATAAGTTCATCGTTTGCAGTTCGTAAAAATGAATATTAGGTTTAGGAATGCTGAGCAATAAAACTAGACTCAGATTATTAGTAAAATTCTTTCATTGTAAAGATTGCCCGAGTTTCCATAATATTTACTGAGCATTCTTCAATATTACTGCCTCAAAGAATATTTGCTCTCAATAAATTGAAGACTGTATCACGCATATATATTTTCTAGCGTGGTACACTCGGCAAGGACGAAATGATCGTTTGGTTGCGAACGAGAACATGGCAAGTAATGTCACTCTGTTAGTTAAATTTAAATGGCTGATGACTCTGCGCCTCGCTCCCTCTGCATTTACCAATTTAATAATGGTTATGAGTAACAGGGTATAAGAGGCACACAAAAAAACCGGCCACGTTGTTTTTTTTATGACATAGGAGTCAAACGAGCGGACGGGTCGCCTGATGGTAAGCGATCACCGTCGCCCATAGACACTTGCATCACCAGAGGAGTCACAAGTGCGTTGCCAGCCTTTCAGGTGGGAGTACGCTCTTTGTGCGAGTCGGACTCGCGCATCGAAGGTTCCGCACAAACTTTCACTTACCCTGACATTATTATATCACCCGGTCATCTTTAGCATTGCATACAAATGAGGTGCAAACTTAACATAACCGGTTGGTTCAAATAGGTGTTTTAAAAAAAAATTGCTAGTTTAGTTAAAGACATGGTTATAACTTTCGTGTAATGTTTATTTATACAAATTGTGAAAATTTCAAAATTTTCGTTCGGTAAACTTCGGTGATTAAGGGTGTTTTCTTCACATTTTCCTTAATAACACAAAATCTAATCACAATAAAAAAAAGAAAATGTTTAAAAATGTACGCATTAAGCCCTTTCATATGCCCTATTTGACCTAGTATCTAGACTTTTAATTTTTGCGTCATTTTTTTATAAAATAAAAATATATTTCAAAATGTTTTCTTTGCAATACATGTGGGCTGACCATCTTTATATTTTTGGCGCTGCGATCAGGGTATTGCGCTTTAGATATGGAAAATACCGATTTAAATTATGTAACCCTAATCCTTATAGATTATCTCCGTACCGAAATGATTTTCGGTTGAAATTTACCACATCTATGCCACTCTTCAACAAATGCTACCAAATTTACAATCATTGGTTATTTATTTATTTTGAAAAGGCATGGTTACAAGTCACAAACTTAGTCATTAATTAAAGTACATAATGTTCAAGACATTTACGTGTTCTTTATTTTCCCGGCGACTGTACACCAGTATATACACATCCGTACACATCCAGGCATATTTGTACACAATAAGTAAAATATTGCGGAGACTGGGATCTCGGTATTTACATTCGAAATGCGGTAAACAGCTGGGATAGAGGATATCGTTCTCTTACTCCACACATAATAAACGGCGTAAGCGACGTTCTTTATAAACGAACCTACGTCTTTTTGCATTGTACGTGACCCGATCGTCTGTGCATTATCTCTTCGAAATGCATTAGAAAAACCTTTCATTTGACTTCCTCATATTATTATTGTTGATCAGAAACATAATAGTTTTTCGTTATGCAAAACTGAAAAACTGACACGTGTCGCGCGAGCTAAATTTGAAATTAGGGTAAACTGAGTTATTTAACATTGATTCTAGAGCTTAGCGAGGCTTTATGCCTATCGAGGTTTCAAGGCAAAAACGCGAAATAACTTTGCAGTTTTCACCACACCAAATAGAGGAAAATGCATTGTGCAAGAAGAACAATGAACATGCATATCTTTATTCAATTCTTCATTCAAAAGTAAACACTCGTAATATAATAAACGAACACAATACCTATATTCAAAATTAAAAGTTCCCTATAGGGAATAAAATCAAGTTTTTTTGTACAGATTATGTGCTTTAACATAGCTTTTCCAAACGAATGAGGTGAAAAAGGCTTCTCTTTGCTTTATTTTTAACTCATTCATATCAAACAGTGGAGAAAAATATTTTGTGAAAATCTGCAGATCAAGCCCTTTTATATGATACACCGAACCTAGTAGCTTAAAATTTTTTTTTAAGAAATAAAAATACATTTTTTAATACTTCGTTTTAAATACACGTGGGCTGGCCATGTTTATAAATATTCCACATTTCGAATCGATAGCGCAAGTAGTTTTTGAGATATGGCGCTCTAATAATCGGACAGACAGACAGACAGACAGAGTCTCACCATAAGGGTTCCTTTTTTACCTTTATGGTACGGAACTCTAAAAACGAGCAAACAGTAAAGATTCAGTGCATTTCACATTTCTAAAGGCCTCAGTCTACACTAGCGCCTCCAATGGTGAATCTAAGCATGATAGCCCTCGTTGGATCTTCTAAGAGGCGTCTTCAAAAAGCACCAACGGGTTCCAAAACATGTTACGTGATCAAATTACACGGTCAGAAAATAAACAATTCGAAAACATAAGATTTCGCCCTTGCAATGGGCTCACAAGCTGAATATTCAAATGAAGTGGGTGCCCCATATGCTCCTTTATAAAATGACGCATAAATTGCAAAGCGAACGGTTTGCCCTCGTACTCACCATAGCAGGCAATTTGCGTTTTCATCTAAAAATGAGGATTTTACTCGATTTTTATTTCCACAATATAAAACCCTATATTTCTTAAAAGGCAACCATGTATTTGTGCAGCACTTTGTTTGAATACGAGTACAATTTCGAACCTAGAGATTTTTTGCGTATATATAGCGGTTGATTTATAGGAAACTAGCTTCTGCCCGCGACTTCGTCCACCTTAAATTCGTTTATCACAGAAAAGGGTATTTTTCCGGGATAAAAAGTAGCCTATGTCCTTCCCCGGGACTCAAACTATCTCCATACCAAATTTCATCCAAATCGGTTCAGCGGTTTGAGCATAAAGAGATAACAGACAGACAGACACACTTTCGCATTTATAATATTAGTATGGATTATGGGTCGATTGCGGAGCAAAAAGTTGTATAAGAACCCCAATCAAATCCGGCTTACTTTTGAAGATATTATCAATTTTCCTGTGAATTAATTATTCTGATTAGTGATCGCAACGTTGCCACGTATGTTGCCAAGTTTCGCGTCGCTATTGACAGACATCAACTCTAAAGATATTTTTCTTAGAGAAGTGAAAGTTATTCAAGTTTTGTATACAAAAATCTACTAATTTGTTTTTTTTGTGAATTTGGCTTGAGTCATTTTTTTTTACGCCTAATGACTTTAGAAATACGTGATTAAAATCTTTTTTCGGATTGCTCACGGGACCCTGTGCATATGGAATAGATACAAATGTTATTTAATTTAATAGAGGAACATTTTTTTTTTGCGATAAAAAAAACTTTTTCTTCTAATATTTTCGTCTGTTTCCGCGATTATTTCTTTATTAAATAAAACAATTTAACGGATTATATCGCGGCCACCCTTGACCATGGAAAGCTGAAAAGCTTCTGGAACATCGGGAACTTAAATGAGATAATATACGCCATATAATCCGTTAAATTGTTTTACTTTTTCTTCTCTTCATAATCTTTCTAAATTTTATAGGCCGTTGCAGTTTTTGTCACACTGATCCATTTGAAATGGTCTTTGGTTGATTTTGATACGTTAACAGGTTGCTAATTGGCTCTGGCCAGTGAAATTCGATGGCCCACAAGCGCATCTCGTCTATGTCCGGCGCCATCAGTCGGTCTTGATCCATAAAGGGGACTTTTTTACGAATGTCGCTAATAACCTTTTCCAGTATTGATGACGTACGCAGCGGTCGATGAAACTCTATCCCTTGTGCGGCTGCCATTGCTTCGATACCGACCACAGCAGCGGCGTTGAAGCACATGTCACTAAGGCGACGAGCGGCGTACGTAGCCATCGACACGTGGTCCTCCTGGTTAGCTGAAGTTGGCAGACTATCCACGCTACTCGGATGAGCGAGGCTTTTGTTTTCAGATGCGAGCGCAGCACAAGTTACCTGAGCTGTCATGAAGCCAGAATTAATCCCATTGTCTTTGACTAAAAACGGCGGCAGACCGGAGAGACCGGTGTCCAACATAAGGGCCATGCGACGTTCGGAAATCGAACCAATCTCTGCCACCGCTAATGCAATGATATCTGCAGCGAAAGCCACCGGCTCTGCGTGGAAGTTCCCACCCGAAATAATCTCGCCCGTTTCGCTGAATACTAAAGGATTATCAGATGCAGCATTCGCCTCAATCCGTAATACTCGAGCAGCATGGCGTAGATTGTCCAGACAAGCTCCCATCACTTGCGGCACGCAGCGGATGGAATATGGATCCTGAACGCGGCTGCATGGCTGATGTGATTTGCCAATCTCACTATCTTCAAGTAAAGTACTCACTGCTTGCGCCACGTCGATTTGCCCAGAATGGCCTCTAGCCAGATGGATGCGAGCATCGTATGGCCTTATGGATCCTTTAACTGCTTCTAACGAGAGTGCTCCTGCCACCAAGCCGGCTGCAAACATTTTCTCTGCTTCAAACAGTCCACGAAGCGCCAAAGCGTTTGAAACCTGAGTCCCATTAAGAAGTGCTACACCCTCTTTTGGTCCGAGAACCAGTGGTTCCACTTGAGCTAGTTCTAGGCCCTTCAATGCCGGAATGAGCTCACCGTTTACCCGCACATTTCCCTCGCCTAATAACATCAGAGAAAGATGAGACAGTGGAGCTAGGTCACCAGAAGCACCAACGGAACCCTTCTCCGGGATAACTGGCATTACCCCAGCGTTGAACAAAGTTACAAGGTTTTCAATGAGTTTAAGACGTACTCCGGAATGACCGCGAGACAGGCTGATGATTTTGTTGGCTATGACCAGACGGAGCACATCGTCTTGCAATGGTTTTCCTACGCCGACGGCGTGTGAGAGGATGAGGTTGCGCTGCATCTGGGCCAGGTGTTCTGGGGCGATGGTGGTTTGAGCCAGCTTGCCGCAGCCAGTGTTGATGGCGTAGACAACTTTCCCACTGGCGACAATGGCTGCAACGGTTTCTGACGCTCGCTCCACAGCCGCTACAGCACTTGGGTCAAGGCGTAGCTCAACTCCACCATGGTATATGTCACGTAAAGTTGAAAGCGTCACGGAGCCAGGAGTTAGGATGCATAGTTTCTTTTGTATAAGCATTTTGATATCCTGCGTGACAAAACAAATGTGTGTTATACCAAGAGCTATAAATAAAACTAACTTATAAACATGACGGCATTTTAATGACTAATCGTTACCTCTTCTTATCGGATAAGCAATACCAAATACTTTATACTTTTTAGGGATCTATACACAAATGAAAAACGAATTGTCTGTCTTTTGGCTCAAATATTGAGATCCACCTAGTCCATGGTATCGTGAACAAAAATGTGTTAACGCAATATCGTTATTTTAATTATAATTTTATAGCAAATCTGTTTCCCCAAACTGCTTCTTTTGACAACAGTCAAATGAAGCAGTTTAGAGAAACATCTTCCACTTTTCTCCGTAATCAAGAAAGTTTTAGGTTCTTTTTTTAAATCGTTGAGTACCGAAAAGTATTGGTTGCGGAGAGGAGAAAACTTGGTAGGGGAAATAAAACTGTAAAGGAAACATAACTAGCCCGTAGTTAGTGAACCAACGAAGAGGATATCGTCAATGATTGAAACTACTTATTTTTGTAATGAGGCTTTTCCAAAAATATACTAGTTAGCACTTCGATCCTTCTGCATGCCTTTTATTCATATAAATATTTTTGTACACGACTCTACCATTACTCAATTATTGCGATGTTATTGTACGGAACACCCCAAGTGAAGATTCGGTACCATGCGGGTACGATTGACGCGATGCGAAATAACCTTGTCACTTTTTATGATCTTGAAATGATATGGGTGCCCACGAGGTTGCAAAAAATATTCTTTCTGGGTCATGAATTTTTAAGTAATTATAGCCTGCAAGTAGAATATTTATTTTGCATACCGACGTTTAAATTGATATGATTTTAGGATAAGTGATTTAGGGATTTTATTCGTGTAAGTTTTTTAAACGTTCTGATACGTTACTTTGTATAATATCACTTACCTTCGTCAATTCGTGATCTCACTTAGTTTTTTTTTTCTGAATCAAAAATCACTGCAGAAACCAGTGCTTCGTTGATAGACTTCAAAATATTTCTCACCTTCAAAATTAACGAGGGAATTTGTCATGAACGTTGAAATTTTAATAATTAAGTCGTGTTTAAGATCATTTTTATATTGGTCTGTTCTTTTTATAAGGCCGCGTTAAAACGTTGGAATATAAATTCATTATTTGAATAAGAATATTTTTACACCATATGAGTTAACATGAGTAAAACATACCATGACTTTTTAATAATACGTACGGTAACAAACAACCCCATCGTGATCGATACTCCAGCGACTTTCAGCAGATCATCCTGTGATAGGCAAATATGCTCATCTATGTAGATAGAACGGATAAACCAGCACTCTACCCGATAAGAGATTTCCTACACAGCACGTAAGTTACAAACCCGACGCTGCGCGTATTGCAACTCTACTTTGTGGAGGGTCTATCCACGCTGCGTCTTCCGTTGCGTAATCATCCACGCAAAAACTCGTCGGGGCTACGAACAATAAGCCCGGCCCATTGCCACTTAAGTTTGGCATTTCTTCGACCTATGACGGTTACTTTGGTTTGAGTCATCCTCTTTAAGTCACTTTAGTTTGACAGAGACCGCTGTACCGCGCCTTAGGTATGCGAGCGGCGAGACAGGGGGGCAGAGCAGCCGCTGATTCGTCATTTCATTTCACCGTCGTCTTCCCCCCCGTCTCGCCGCTCACATACCTAAGGCGCGGTACAGCAGTGTTGGTCAAGCTATAAGAGAGAGTGAGATGGAGAGGGCTAAGCTTGGAATTTCTCTGCGAGATCGAATCAGGAATGAAGAGAAGGAACCAGAGTAACCAACCATTGGTCTATTAGCAAATATTGGAGATCGAATATTCAGATAACTCAGTGTGCACGCAGCCTAGCATGTAAATAATACGATCAATGACGCCAAGTTAATAGTTTTAATTAAAGACATTCTGGAAAGCCATCTGTGCTAACAATGATACATGAAAACAATATGTATCGCGCCAATGATGACCTTGTGTGTGATGACGCTCATGCTCTAACATTCGCTGCTATTTAATCCATATTAGGGAACAATTTTACTTAAATCAAACCAGTTTCATGGTAAGCTCAGTAAGGCTTGTATTATTGAGTAAGTACTAGACAACGACATATTTAATCGCTACTAGACGATGCCCGTGACTTTGTTCGTGGAGGATAAAAAGTATCCTATTATCATTTGTGAATATACAGCTTCCCGTGTACCAAAAATAGTTAAAATCTGTTAAGCCGATTTGGCGTGATGAAGTCGTAACCATGCATACAAATATACAAAAAATCCAAAACAAAATTTTTATTCAATAACCTCGAAATAGTACGGACAATATATTTCTACATATTTTCAATGTACAGACATTTAATTTTTCAACTTTATTACATTAGAGATATTTAGGTTCAGAGAACATCCTAGACTCGGGAGCGAATATTTAATCACACAAATACTGGGATTTCAACCCCAGACTGTCTTCTTCGCAGGCAACATTACTCCCGCTGAACTAAGCCCGTCGTCTACATTGAAAGCTACAAATGAGCAGCATTCTTATGAGAATGCGAAACACGCATCGAAAGCTGAGGGCTTGCAGTGGGCGGGGCGAACCGAGATATTTACCTACTCGCCGCATTGACCGGGTTATGCCACCAGTCCGGGGCCGGCGCCGAGCGAGTGAGCATGTGTACGCTGCGATCTGCCGTTGGGATCGATCGTTCTCGTAGCGTGTCGTATTGATATACTTCCCTTAACAGTTTATTTATGTTTATAAAAGCACCATGAACTTCAAAAAGAAGTTACGTGAATTGTTCTGTGTTTGAATACATATTATAAGGTTCGAAAGTACTCTTTTTTAAGTTGCCGTCAAATGGTAAACATTTTTTTTTTCATTACTCAGGAGGTAGGTACGTGTTTATTATGAAATAGTCCTTTACGTGACTTAAACAGTTAATTTATAAGATTTACGCATTCATAAAAGTACACAGTAGGTACTGTGTGCAAAAGATACAACACTTTACCTGTACAAACTTAGGTACATTGTTTTAAACTACCGCGGTTATTAGGAATTTATACCAAAACTGTTTAAAAAAGGATTCTTATCAATGCCTAGAAAACTGATTTATATAGTAGGTAGATAGGTATGCGGAGGGAAACTTCGCGTCATATATATAAAATAATAATGAGTATGTTTTTTTGAGAAATATGCAAATCTCAAATAACTTTGCGGTAATAAATAGAAACAGTACGAGTATGATTCTTGGGGACATATACCTAGATGTAGGTAATACCTAAATTAAATACGTATTGACATAAATACAGGAGAAAATTGAACATTTTTGTCACGCATTGGTGTTTTGGCGACAGCTTTTTTGCCCTCATTGATATATTCTTGGCGTGACAACCCTAGCACTACACGTGCCGCGTGCGAATGAATACAAGTTATACGATAGTCAGAGAGGCATAGAGTAGGCACGTTTCTCATGCCCAAACAGCGTTTTTACGAGGAAGTGAAATTTCTGTACTTGTACTATTTATTACTTATTCTGTGTCGAAAGGACAAATATAATTTACTACCTGTATGGAATATATATTTTTGTCATTTAACTAACAATCTATAGACACGAGTTATAAATTATACTATACGGGTTCTTTTTTAACATTTTGGCTATAGAACACTAAAAAAACTTTATTTTTGTACTATTTATTTGTTTTGTGCTTGTAGGCAGATAATTTAAATGGATACTTTCTTGTCAAAGTCTTGTAGTCTGTGTGGCCATTGGGGCAGTAAAGTTTTGGGAAGTGTAGACCACGCATAGGAAAGCTCATTGTAGGACGTCCCCTGACCAGGTGGACGGGTGGCCTTGTGAGGGTTGGGAGGAGTCGGTGGATACAGTCTGCGCAGGATCTATAGGGAAGGCCTATCCTCAGCAGTGGACGCCCGTGGCTGATAAATAGATAGAAATATAAAAGTTGTGCCATGCGTATCTGAAAATATGCAGCTAATCACGACAATGATGACAATTTCAAAATTATCAAAAACTGAAAAGAAATTTGACCACGTACGAGTAGGTATCATTATAACAAATTCCTTACATTAAAGAAATAAATGTAATTCGTGCTTTATATATTATTAACATTAATATTTTAAGCAACATAAGCATCTAAAACCATTATTAAAAATGTATTAAGTTAAGATTCAATAAGTAATCTCTAGATTTATAATATTTCCTACCTATTTACCAGTTATGAAAGAGCGGGGCAGCCTAGCATAGGTTTACTTACCGAAAAGGAAGTCCCAATCACTGCAGGCATTGTATATGTTCAAAGGGAAAAATAAATAAAAAAACGTTTTCATTTTCAATATTATAAGTATACATTTATTTTCTTTTGTAACCGACTCCCAAAAGAGGAGATGGTTATCAATTCGGCTTTGTTACCTCAGAGCTCCGTCATTTATTTACCGATTCAGAAATACGTTTTTTGTTTGAAAGGAGGCACATCCAGATTGGTCCCATTTCATTTTAGTGGAGATCTGATGATGGGATCTATGAAGAATTGAAAGAACTCCTCAAATATGGTAAGCATACATATGGCGACTTTGTTATTATAAAAAACATAAGAAGTATTTTCGTTCATAAAGTGTAAATTGGTGAAGTGGAACTTATAAAGAGGACCACAGAAGGTCGCTAGAAGTCATCAACGATAAGTGATTTACAGGTGGCGACGAGGTACATCTTGATTAAAATAGCTAAGCTTCTTCATAGTCGCAAATTTCCGAATTGATTTGATGATGGAGCCGGAAGGTAGGCACCGGATCTCTGTAATAAAATAATGTATTCTAGCCGTGTTTAGGCTTCTACGAAGCGTCACGAAATATACTTTTATTTTAAGTTAGGATTAACTAAAAAGTGTGAAATACATAAACTTGTTAGCAAAAAATAAAACTGACTTAAAAAAAAACTATAACTTAATAAAATAACTGCATAAATCAGTTTCTTCCATTTACGGTTGCTTGCAAATGCAAGCAAGGGTCTGTTTTTCTACTCAATCAATCAAAAAGTTGCCTTTTTAGCATTTTTGTTATGGTATACGGGTATGCGATCCCGGCTCCCCGAGCTGCTACTGGCTCATACATAGTCTTCCGGGACAGTAGTATCTTTTAACCCTTTCTCCTGTCTAAATTCGTACGATTCCTTTCTTTACCCTGTTATCCTTCCTCCTATTCCTCCAATCCAAGGTATGCCGTGCCGATGGATGCGTGGCTAGAGGCGAGTCTAGTGGTTAGCGTGCTGAATTGCCCTGGGACTGGTGACCCCAGAATAAGGCTAAACTCTTACCTGGTATGCGGGGCTCTGCTGGGTTTGAATATTTTATCCCTAGCAGCACGTGGGAACGCAAATGGCGGCGATGTGGTTCGCAACATCGCAACCCATCACGTTTCGGTCCCAGCGAGAGCGAAGAGAGGGCTACGGAGAGCCGCTTTGCTACGTTAAATGTAAGGGGAGGAATGAATGATAAAATAGATGAAGTACCATACAGAGATCCATAAGCAAGAACAGATGACAAAATTTGTCGACTACTGGTGTGGACGATTAGCTCAGATGGTAGAGCGTGCTGCCCCGGTCTGGCTCAAGGCACTGGTTCAAGTCCAGTATCGTCGAAAAAATTTTTCATTTGTTTCTGATCTTTGTTTATAATAATAACGCTAGTGGAGTGATCCACTAATAAATTGCAAAAATTGTGATTATTATCATGATATTTGTAAAACAAGAAAAATATAGATGAAGTATGTCAGATGATGGATGCGAGAAATATTGATATTCTGTGTGTGAATGAGACAAAGCAAAAGGGTTGTGACAGCACAAAATGAAGAGATTAATGAATGTTGATGAAGCGGCAGTTGTATGCTAGGATCGTAGCAAGTGGAAGGAGGTATTCTCTGCCTACCCCGTAATGGAAAAAGGCGTGATTGTATGTATGTATGTGGAGTCGGTGCCGTTGTGTCACAACTTACTGAAATCGGCAATTTTCAATATTTTATGTGTCAAAATACTTCTATCCGTCGCAGCGATATGGCCAAAACAGAGATTTTTACAAATCTCTAAGGGATATGACCAATTCACGCATGATTGTAAAATAACGAATCCATTTTATCATTTGCCTATAAAAATGCAGTCACTAGATCAAATCTCTGAATCTGTTTAGTGAAATGATGAAATTAGCCAAAAGAAAGGCAACTTGTTTTTTCATTTCACCAGATTTGTTTAGTGTCTTGATAAAATCCCTGAAACACGTCAGTGAGTTGACGAAACGATCTCGCTAAGTGAACTTGTTCTATCATTTCGCTAAACGTTTCACATTCAACGACACATACAAACGCGTAAGCATTTTTTTTCTATTTAGTGACCTTTAAATAGTCCGATCCACGTTTATTTTTTAAAACATCTTTAATGTACAAATATTTCGTTTAACGATTTTACAATAGTATAGAAGAAAAAATTACTTCCAATAGTAAATTTTGAATAGATTTTTACAAAACGCAAATAATTCCATTCCATCCTAAGTCCGATACAATAAAACCTTACCAACCGTCCAATAAAATGGCAAAAGCCTTATTTTAATAAGTTCGTGTCTAAAAACCTCTCTCCACCACTCCTGGGAGAACTGAAAGGTCTCGCTATAAAACCTATTCTTCAATCGCTAACCTAATTTTATTTCAGAAAACCGGTTTTTACGACACATTCCGATAGTTCAAGGGTTACATAAAACGGGTATTTTTTATTATTCAATTTATTATGTCGCGTTTAGTGCCGCCGTTACATCCGCTCGTAAATTATTATGTTTTATCTCACAACAAAGACTTCCATCTAAATCCGATACTTTCATACTCTACAGAGTATTTAGGTTATAGGTTACTTACTGGTATCTTAAATAATAAATATATAACACAGGGACAAGCTTACACAAATCGACCTAGTCCCAAACTAAGTAGAACTTGTACTATGGGTACTAGGCGACGATTTACAGTCAAGAAATTTAATTTACATACCATTTCGTACCTTGTCACAGTCAAAATCAATATGAAAGCCGATAGAGATTCCATATCAATGTCACTATGACAAGGTACGAAAAGGGACACAAATTAATTTCTTGACCGTACATAATATATAGATAATTTATAATATTTAAATACATAGAAAACATGCAAGACCCAGGAACAAACATTCGTGCTTATCACACAAATACTTGCCCCAAACGGGATTCTAACCCGGGACCGCCAGCTTCGTAGGCCGTTGTGCAACCCACTGAGCCAAACGTCGTCGAAAAATAAGTAATGAGCATTAACTACTAACCTTAAATGTTAGAGTTAAATTAAGAATGAAAAACAGAGTGTATAATAATATTTTCTTCTGAGTGTGGTCTTTCATACATTGGTTAAACGAAACGCAGTGTATCAACACGGGTGAAGGCGCACATAGCAGATGTCAAGCACCGTCGATGAAATAGGTCTGCAGTCTGTGAACATGTCATTGACAAACCAAACCATTCAGTTTAGTTTGATAATCCTTCTATCTTTGCAAAAGAAAAAAGATATTTTCCCAGAATGCTACGCGAGGCTATTGAGATTAAAAAGCATCCTAATTTCAATAGAGAAGATGAGTTGTCGGTACCACCAGCTTGGGATCCTGTTATACATCTCATCAAAGAACAATCAAGATACAGGACTGCAAAACCTTAATTTCCGAACGGTGTAAAATATCTGTTAAAAGGTAAAAGTTAAGTCAAAGTTATTATCTGTTAAAAAGTAGTTTAATAGTCTTTGTTTTTTAAAATATTATAATTAGTAATGAGAGTTTTTCTTCGCAGCGTTTCTTTTCTCCTCAGTACGCCTCGTTTGTGAAATACTCCTTGGTAAATTATTAAAATAAAATAATTAAGCCCTTCTGGCGCATGTGTAACTGTCTTTACAGATTAGGCCCATCTGGCATGTACGTACACCTTTATTTGTTTTTTCAAAGTGGGTAATTTGCAAAAATTGTAACTGACAGAAGAAAATATATCATTTCTCAGTCAACCTGTGACCATGGAAAGCAGAAAAGCTTTCGAAACGTCGGGAACTAAAATCAAACATTGTAAAGTTTACCTTAGCCTTTGTTTACATCATTTGTTCCGATCTGATTGACAAATTGCGTTCAAACTACTGCGATCTTATTTTTATAACGATATCGTTATAAATAGAACAGCATTACAAAATGACATCATTGTATCAAAATTGAGATTGAACCGCAGACATGTCGTTATAAAAACATCATGTTCAAGTTTACTAATATGTGTTGCCTTTTACCATGAAAAAACAAAACTAAAACGTAAATAAATAACTGCATAATTCAGTTTCTTCAATTTACTTACAAGTAACCGTTTGTCTACTCAATCTATACAGTATATACAATTAATATTATTTTGGCGTCGGTGCCATATAAAGAATGTATAAAATATAGAAAACTAGCTTCTGCCAGCGACTTCGTCCGCCTTAAATTCATTTATCGTGGATAAGGGCATTTTTCCGGGAAAATCAGTAGCATATGTCCTTCCGCGGGACGCAAACTATCTCCATACCAAATTTCATCCAAATCGGTTCAGCGGTATAAGCGTGAAGAGGTAACAGACAGACAGACAGACAGACAGACAAACAGACAGACAGACAGACAGACAGACAGACAGATAGACAGACTAACTTTCGCATTTATAATATTAGTATGGATAGACAATTTTAGAAAGTTGTGACACGATGGTACAGACTCCTACATAACATTAATTATATATACTGTATAGATTGAGTAGACAAACGGTTACTTGTAAGTAAATTGAAGAAACTGAATTATGCAGTTATTTGTAAAAGTAAACAAGCAGTTTTGTTTTGTGGAGTCGGTTTTATTTTTTGTTAAAAATTTAATTTATTGTACACTTTTTAGTCAATTCTTACTTAAAAGTGTATCTTGTAACGATTCCAACAAGCCCAAACACGGATCCGGTGCCTACCTCCCGGCTCCACAATGAAATCAGCCCAGTGGTACCATTCTCATCAGGAACATTTAAGTTTGTGACTATGAAGTTGCTTAACTAACTTAATCGAAATATCTTATTGCCACCTGTAAATCATTTATCATTGACGAGTTCCAATGGCATTCTGTGGTCTTCTTCATCGGTTTCAAGTCACCAATTTACACTTTCTGAATGCAAATGCTTATTATGTTTCTTATAATACAAAAATCGCCAAATGTTTGCCTACAATATTTGAGGAGTTCCTTCGTTTCCTCATGGATCCCACCATCAAATCTTCACCAAAATTATATGAGACTAACTTCGAGTTACCTAAAAAATGTAAAAACATCAAATAATCTTCGAATAACCGGTGACCATACGAAAAAAAGGTTTCGATGAATTAAGATCCTCCTCCTTTTTGGGGGGTCGGTTAAAAATAGCATTGCGCTCAAAGCTATAAAAGGAGTCGACTCAGTTTAATGTCGAACCACAGAGAGTAATTTGACGCAGGTATTAGATAGATATATTAGACAGATTCCATAAGTTGAGCGTCGGTAAGCGTTGATGGTCCCTGATTACGATAGTCCTATACATATATTTAGATTATCGACACGAGAGCCACTTATGACAGCAAACACACCAACCTTTACATTTACATTCATTACAAATCCCTACTTGATAACAGAGCGATAGAGTTGAATTGGCTTTGACAGGGCGACAGGGAAATGCCACTTGTTGATTTGAATCAAGACCTAAAGCAATGTACGGTGATTGAACTTTGGCAATGTTTTAATAAGGGTTATTATTGCATATGGCACTCACATAATGGCACTCGTACTATCAGGTAACAGTGTAGTTGAAAGTCTATGTTAATGTGAGTCATGTGACCAGTTAAGTCAATAAGCATAATGACGGGATACGAAAATTAAAATTCTATTTACGTCAGTAAGATAATGAAAAAAATAGGACATATTTTTTGCTTTCGAAATTAATATAAAAAACTGACATACTCGCGTTAAAAATCATGACCTCTTTTTTTATGAAATAGGAGGCAAACGAACAGACGGATCGCCTGATGGTAAGCGATCACCGTCGCCCATAGACAATTGCATCACCGGAGGAGTCACAAGTGCGTTGCTGGCCTTTCAGGTGGGAGTACGCTCTCATTACTAAGAATAAATCTATACCTAGGTGTGTCAATGTGCCGCCATTATTTTTTAATTGCGTTAAAAAAAATACGTTTACCATATTTTTTATTACCGAAGGAAATTACTAAAAATTAAGTTATCATCCCTAGTATATGTCTATTTGTTTGAAAAGACACTAAAATATTTAGTCTCTTTACGTTTCCTATGGTCTCACCCGAAAATCAGCGCTAGATTTGAGCCAGCATTATGCTAACGTGAGACCATTACTTTCCATTACTTGGCATCCTTAATTGTAGTAAGTTATTTTATCGTAATTTAGTTAATTTTTTACGTTTCTATTGCTTAAGTGTGCCCTCGAATAAATGTATTTTATTCGTTCTTTCTATTTTTTTCTCTCCAAATGTCATATTTTCCTATTTTGTGCAGAATAAACTTTAAGTTTTTTTAATTTTCTTTTCGGCGTGATATAAAGAGTTGTAATATTTATTGCGTTTATTTTTTAATTGTATAAAAACTATACTTTGAAACCAGAGATCAGACCTCTGGCCAGTGGCTTACGAGAGATTAGGTTAACGTATGTTGGATCTTTGAAATGTATCGATTCTAATCTAAGGCACTGTCTTCTACTTATAAAGATTATGATAAAGTTTTAAAGGCATCAACAGTTTAACCGTAACGTCCCAATATATTTATGAGCATGTTATTCATATTATTAAGAACTTAGACTCATTCACTTAGAATTCTTGTATCCACAATTTTAATACTAGAAACAAAAATAAAAATTGCCATTAGGAAGTTCCGCGTTCGTAATTCATTCATCATTAATATCATCGATTACCATCACGGAATTCAAATCAGTCATCATTTATAGGCTGATGTATTTATTTTTATAATAAGTTACCAGATTTAACTATAATACCGTTTCCAGCTTTAAAAAACTACTTGAAAGGGTCTCTAATGTCAACAGCATGTTATTGGATAGTGGACTCATCATTATTGGCCACAGCGTCTGTTGTAGATGTTTGTTGCGGCATTTGTGGGTTTACGGGTTTCCGCGTCGCCATTGATGGCTAAAGAGTCATATAGCAGCGCGGTATTTCTTTCCACATCGATCACACAAAATGCGAGTCCGCAGGAGGTGGTAGAGCATGACGAAGACTCTTCTGCTTGAGGTTCTCCAGCCAGTCATCGTCGTATTTTGATAATTCAACTAGTGGACTATTTAACAGATAAAAATGCATGTCCCAAACCAGCAACCAGCTAACTTACCTTAACTGGGTCACGTTTCTTACAAGAAGGAATATCAAACGTAAGTCGTTTTTAAACTTCATATTTTGCACTTCTCTCTTCTATGATAATTTTACTTACAACAGTAAAATTTATATGTTTTGTTGTAGAACTACGCGAACCTACTTAAAATACCTGCATATTTCAGATACGCTAAGCACTAATATTGTAATATTTAAGAATTGAAATAAAACAATTTAACGGATTATATCGCGTATATTATCTCATTTTAGTTCCCGACGTTTCGGAAGCTTTCCAGCTTTCCATGGTCACGGGAGGACTGAGAAAAGATGTATTTTCCTCTGTCAAAGTTACAATTTTGTGCAAACTACCCATTTTTTGAAAAAACACAAATAAAGGTGTAAATACATGCCAGATGGGCCTAAGCTGTAAAGACAGTTACACATGTGCCAGAAGGGCTTAATTATTTTATTCTAATAATTTACCAAGCAGCATTTCACAAATGAGGCGTACTGAGGAGAAAAGAAACGCTGCAAAGAAAAACTCCCAGGCTACCTCATTACTAATTATAATATTTAAAAACAGAGACTATTAAACTACTTTAAACAGATAAGATATTTTACACCGTTCGGAAATTAAGGTTTTGCAGTCCTGTGTCTCGCTTGTTCCTTGATGAGATGTATTACAGGATCCCAAGCAGGTGGTAGTGACAATCCATCTTCTCTATTGAAATTAGGATGCTTTTTAATCTCAATAGCCTCGCGTAGCATCCTGGGAAAATATCTTTTTTCTTTGGCAAGGATAGAAGGTTTATCAAACTTAATTGAGTGGTTTGGTTTGTCAATGACATGTTCACAGACTGCAGACCTATTCGTCGTCGACGTCGAAACTAAAATGAGATAATATACGCGATATAATCCGTTAAATTGTTTTATTTCAATGAGTAATAATCGCGGAAACAGAAGAAAATATTATATTTAAGAATTATTTAGAAAATATGACTGACT
The DNA here is from genome assembly GCA_905404275.2 of Hedya salicella. Classification (NCBI taxonomy): domain Eukaryota; kingdom Metazoa; phylum Arthropoda; class Insecta; order Lepidoptera; family Tortricidae; genus Hedya; species Hedya salicella. Next base: position 23,311,545 of record FR990109.1, on the reverse strand, counting down.
GTTGAGTTTGTTTCGGCTTTCTTCGCAACCGTGGTCTCCTCTTTGGAAATGCTGGTAGATTCAGACTTGTAAGAGTGCTCTTGCGGCTTACTTATAGAATACAGTTCATTATTTCAATATAGTGCCTCTCCAACTAGTGAAGATTGGCAGTCAGCTTCGCAAATTTCTCTCGGTCTAGTGCCGGTCACTGATCCACTGTTCACACACAAGTACCAATATGCTTTTGAAATATCTCGTAGCTTTTTATGTGAAAAATTCTAGTTTTCTCAAAGCTGGCGAAGTTGCATACAAATTGCAGCTGCGAGACGCGACTTAAGCCGTGAAAAGTAAACGGCTCCATTTCTCCGCGCTTGCTATGTACATACCGACACAAATAAGTTTGCTGGTTTACATCAACCTCTGTACTAGAAAATACTATATTTTGTCTCCATATTATACCTCCGTTGAGGTTATCTGCCTTTTCGCAGAAATAATTTTCGCCGAATTCATTTGCCAACTGTTTCATTTCCCAACTCTCGATTTTCTCTGAAACAATTTTTTTCGGTATTACATAAAGCAAACCTAACCTATTATATAAAGACACTAGAAGGCGCCCGCAACTTCGTTCGCGGAGGAGAAAATGTCATAACCCTTGATTTTTTCTTCAGTGTAGTAGGGTAAAAAGTATCCTATAACCATCTGGAGATACCCAGCTACCCGTGTACCAAAAATAGTTTAAATCCGGTAAGCCGATTTTGCGTGATGAAGCCACAACGACACATACAAACATACATAAAATCCAAAAAAATATTTTTCGTTTAAATGACCTCCAAATAGTCCATAACAATCATTTTTTTGAAAATATCTTCAATGTACAGACATTTCATTTTTACAACTTTATAATAGTATAGAGGAGAACATACACTGACAAAAAAATTGGTTTCGTAGAAAATCGAATCTTCAAAAATGAAACATTCGGCGTAAAAAAAACTCGGTGAAAATGCAGGATAGCAGAGGCGTATTCATTTACTCATATTTAATGATCTATTTATTTATTAAAAAAACATCACACAGCATTACAGTAATCCATTGCACTGTGTAATTTCATGTTTACAAGAAAATCTTAGACGCTAGAGGACCTGTTATCCATCATCTCGCAAAACCTCAGGCACTCCTCGCACACAGCCGCCCATCGCCATGCAAACAAATCACACTCCGGCGCTGATACCAGGAGCGAGTTGAGTAGCGCGAGGGCACGAAGGAGCGGTAAACGACGGTGCGACACAGTGCGTGCCGGAGGCACTGCCAGCAACACTCGCGTACGTGCTCGTAAAGGAATCCTTGGGACGCTCGGAACAGAGAGTTTTACTAGTTGCTCTACTAGTTCTGGGCAACTGGAATCGCCGCGGAGTACGCGACATGCAACAACCAGCAAGCTAAGGTTGCGCCGCACCTCCAAGGAATGGAAGCCAAGAGTACCAAGCAGAAATTTAGTGGGGTATAAAAATGGGTAATAGTCATAGATCTTTTTATACAGCATTCGTAAAAAGGCCTTTTGAACCCAAAAGTAAAGCGTACGTTAATTCATGAGGGATCCACACCATCGCGGATGCTTCTAACTTGCTCCTCACTAAGGCATTATAGAGTACCTTTATAGCCCCAGGATCATGAAAATTCCTAACGTTACGAATAACATAACCAAGTCTTCGGTACGCATCGTCAGCGAGGGCTCTGATATGGTCGTGAAAAGTGAGGCGACTGTGAAATATAAGCCCGAGGTCCTTTACCGAGAAGACTTTATTAATAGGCTCCGTACCCAGAACGTATTCGGAATGTATTGATGTAATAGAGCGACTAAAAGTGCATACGCAGCACTTGGCGGCATTAAGAGAGTTTGTTGTCCACATTCCAATGAAACACCGAGGCAACATCCTCCTGTAGCGACACACAGTCTTCAACACGCTCCACTCCATACACCAATTTAAGGTCGTCAGCATAAAGGAGACATCTTGCGTTTCTAGCTGCCAATTCAAGATTATTAACCATTATGCCAAACAGGAAAGGACCCAGAATTGAACCATGGGTGACGCCAGAGCGAGTATGATACGGAGCGGACACGAAATGACCATGCTGGACAAATTGTTGTCAATCGCGTAAATAACTTGCAAAAAAATTCAGTAGCTTTGAATCAAAGCCAATATTGCTGAGCTTGTGAAGCAGCACGTCGTTGTCTACACGGTCGAAAGCCTTTCGAAAATCAAAATAGACCACGTCTACCTGGATGGCCTTGTCCAGATGTTCAGAAATGATGTTGGTTAGAATTAAAAGATTTGTATTTACTGAGCGATTATCTCTGAAGCCGTGCTGTGAGTCACACAAGAATGGCTTTGCCTGGGCAAATAGTGTTCGGTGGAGTATAGACTCAAATAGTTTGGCAAGCGTGGGCAGGATAGCAATATGCCTATAATTCTCTACGTTAGTTACATTACTCGTCTTAGGAATTGGCCTTACTCGAGTGGTCTTCCAATGATGAGGATAAACGCACGTTGAGAGTGCCAAATTAAGTAAAAAGAGTATAGGCGTCTTTAAGAACTCCATACATCCCTTGACAACATATGCAAGCAAGTTATCAGGCCTCAGTGCGCTGTGCGGTTTCAACTGCTTAATTGCCATTTCTAATTCCTGCATAGTAATTTCATTTAAGCAGATATAAATAGCAGATGGTTTTTGGCTGCTACGAGGGTTGCTACTTATATATCCGGAAACAAAAAAACAAACAAACGTACACGGCTGAAAATAGTTTTATTGTTTTTCAAAGTATTCCCCTTGATGATCTATGCACTTTTGCATTCGCGTGAACCAATTTTTAAAGCACTTCTGCCACTCCGCCTGAGGTACCTCCATAACGTGTTGTTTGAATGCGTCGACAGCATCTTCAGCGGTCGAAAATCGTTGACCGCGTAATTTATTCTTTATATTTGGAAATAAATAAAAATCGTTGGGTGCCAAGTCAGGGCTGTACGGCGGATGACCCGTTAATTCCACATTTTGACCCTCCAAAAATAGAGTTGTTTCGCGTGACGTATGACAGCTGGCATTGTCATGATGAAGAATGATTCTTCGTCGCTGGTTAGTTTTACGAATTTGTTCAAATACTTCCGGTAAGCAAATGGTCGTGTACCACTCTGAATTAACCGTTCTACGGTTTTCTAGTGGCACTGTAGCTACATGGCCATTAATACCGAAGAATCAGGCCACCATTTGTTTCAATGTACTTTTTGCACGAGTAACTTTCGTAGGGTTCGGCTCATTTTGAAACACCCATACCGTTGATTGTTGCTTCGTTTCGGGATCGTATGCATAGATCCAGGATTCGTCACCTGTATAGATGTTATAAACGGCTTTTGAGTCACCACGGTTATATTTTTTTAACATTTTATTGCACCATTCGACGCGAGCATGTTTTTGCTCATTTGTTAAGTTGTGGGGTATCCAACGCGAACAAATTTTTTTTACAGCCAAATAATTATGTAATATGCTATTAATGCTGGTCATAAAAATACCCAGAGTCGCCTCTATCTCGCGGTACGTAACATGTCGGTCGTCCATTATAAGTTTTCGCACAGCCTCGATATTTTGTTGTACAACGACCGATTTCGGGCGACCTGCCTTAACTTCGTCCGTAAGCATACTACGTCCACGATTGAACTCACTAAACCAGTGATACACAGTAGTTTTAGATGGGGCTTCATCACCAAAAGTTGAAGTTAGTTGATCTATGCACTGTTGTTGCGTTAAACCACGCCGAAAATCATAATAATAATAATAATAATAATAATAAAATTTATTGAAAACATATTACAGCTGTAATGACTACGGGCTAAACATACTTATAATTAGATAACATTCTTACGCGCCTGAACTAGGATTATCCTGTGTTTCAGGCAAAAAAAAGGTCAAACAATTAATTATTAATTCATATGCAAAGTTGTACAACATAATCCTTATTAATTATTAGAATAAATTAAGAAATTATACAGTATACATAATCCTTATTAATTATTAGAATAAATTAAGAAACTATACAATATCTATGCGAGCTTAAATTAAAAAAAGTATATAAACCAAAAACTAAAACCTATGGAATCAAATGTATAAAATTAAAAAAATCACTTTAATACAGTTAATAACTTCTCTGTATCATCGTAAGACATGTTTTGTAGGGCGACATTAAGTGTTTTCTTACAGGTCAGGTAAGTAAGCGGGAACAAGTCAAACCTCGCATTAAGTCTGTTGTATAGTAATGGGCCTAAAAATAAAAAAAATCTTGAGGAGAATGGATGTCTACTATACATAATAGGGCAAATAGTATCTTTACGTCTCTTGTTAGTATAATCAGAGTAGTAAGGAAGTTTGGTATGCTGTTTTAGGACTGTGTTCAATATAAATAGTTGGCGAACTGTCAGAATTTCACACGATTTATATAAGAGGTTTGTGGGAAAAAGAAAAGGACGGAAAGTAGAGACCTTGGGAATTGCTCTTTGAGCTCTTTCTAGGTTCAGCATTGTCGTTTTGGCTGTGCCACCCCAGGTAGTTATGCAGTAACTTATCACCGATTGACATAGTGCAAAGTACACTCTTTTGATTAACTGAGAATCCGCGACTAAACGTAGTTTTTTGAAAATAAATATTAATTTACGGACTCTGCTGCATAAGGCTTCTATATGGTATCTAAAAGAGAGAGACCCGTCGATTAAAATTCCTAGGTATTTTAACTTGTTCGTCATAGCTATACATGGACATTGACATTGATCATCTGAGGGATTCTTGCAGTTGTGTGCATACAGCGGGAGGTCAGTCGCAGACGAATTTGATTTTCGCATGGAAAATTTTATGAAATGTGTTTTCTCTGAATTCAATGTTAGCAAATGATGCCGAAGCCAGTTGTTAACCTCATTAAAACCTCGTTGCGCGTCAACATAAACTTCATCTGATGATTTTGCAGAAAAAAGTAGGGCAGTGTCGTCAGCGTATGAAATAATTTTACAATTTTTGATTTTCAGATTACAGAGGTCATTTATATAAATTAAAAATAGGGTAGGACCGATAATACTCCCCTGGGGGATCCCGTAAGGGGCGTTTGCCAGGTCAGAACTAATAATATTATCTATTTTTGTGCATTGCGAGCGTCCATCCAGATAATGTGCAAAAAGTTTAAGCTGCGTACCTCTTATACCTAATGCTTCGAGCTTGTGCAGTAGGATGCGAGTGGAAACGGTATCAAAAGCTTTAGCAAGGTCCAGGAAAATTCCTATGGTCTGATTGCCCTTATCCAGTTCCTGTACTAAGTGATTAGTCAAAACATGAACAGCATCGGCAGTTGATAACTTTGGTCTAAAACCGAACTGACCTACTGATAGTAAGGATTGATTCTCTAAATATCGGACTAATCTGTCATTAATAATTTTTTCTAATATCTTAGATGTTGATGGTAATATCGAAATAGGTCTGTAGTTTGATATTTGGTCTTTTTTGCCGGATTTGAAAACGGGAACTACGACGGCTTTTTTGAGACATTTAGGGAAGATTCCCTCAGAGAGACATTTTTGAAAAATAAACGTGAGAGGTGGAACTAATATCTGTCTAAATTGCTTCAGTATTTTATTTGATATAATAAATCATAGCACGAATATTTTCACGAGTGAGTTCCATTCTTGCTGCGAGATGACATTTAAAACCCGTCAAAAACAAAACACGAGCGTTAATAAGGAAGAAAAAATATACCTTATATACTTAAAAAAGTTCAAATTTTACCATGGCGGTCAAATATGCTATTTAAGAAGATTGTAATCCCGGTTTCCGGATATATAAATAGCAGCCCTCGTATCTGTTTCAAAGTTACAATTAAGACGAGGAGTATCCGGTAGAAAAACACTTGAAAAAAAATTAGAAAAAGCTATGGCTGTCTCCTGTCCGACAAAATGTCTTCCCTCAAAAGTCACCTGTGAGACAAACCCTCCTTTAAACTTGAGACAATCAACGTGTTCCCAAAAAGCGCGCGGGTTACGTTTCAATTTAACTTGAATGTTATAAATGTAAATATTGTAAGCAGAGGTAATACGTGTTTTTATTTCAGGCCTTAGTTCAGAGAACCTACTGTATATGCTAACGTCTTTGGTAGCTTTCCACTTACGATGCAGATCTGCCTTACGTACTATATCGCTAATCAAGTCTGCAGTGAACCATACCGGATAACGTCGAACACTTTTCTTGTAGCGAGCTTTCTTAGGGATACAGATATCAAAAAAATTGTGGTTACAGCTATTATATCACATTCGAGCAGCAAAAGGTTTAGTCTGAAGAACGTAAGCTTCGTGTTGAGTCCTCTGACGTTCTGGTAAATTAATTCCAACGATGTTTTGGACAAGATATAAATCTATTGCTGTAGTTGCTCTCGGCGGGTCCCAATGGTTGGTTATTTCCAAAATAACCATGGTTTAACACGGGCATTGGCTAGCCAAACTGCCGGGGACATACAATTATTAAATAGAGCTGAAGAATTTTAATTTTAAAGGACCTATACTCGCCTTTGGGCTTTAGTTCGTCAACAGTGCAAGTATTTCCAGGAAAAAGAGATTGCATATACGCACGTATTTCGTCTGCTCCAGATACCATATTCCAAAGTTGGAAATATTTACGATATTCTATTTCCGATTCTGCCTTAAGCGGTGTAACGTCTGGTCCTGCGATACCTCGAATAGAAGTGAAGCGCTTTTTCCGGTTGGTGACCTCTTGCCACCTCCCAGCAGATGTCTCTTCCCGGCCGCCATCATCAGCGGAGTTGGCGTCCTCCCGCGGAACTTCTTGAAGAGGCGCATCCGATAGTGGTGCGTCTGATGTTTTATTTCCTTGTGATCACACCATCCTCACGTTGATGTCTCCTGAACCTTTATCCGCATTTACCGAGGGAGGAATGTGTCACGTAGTGACATTTCAAGTTTTATTCCGTTTTGGCTTTTAGTTGTCTCAACGTTTCGATTATCTGCGGTCAATTCATTACCTAATCTATGGAAGTGATTAAATTAGGGTTACCACGTAATAAATTTTCATGGAATTTGTGATTTTCTAGTTAACTTTATGATATTTGTTTACGATTTTGAGGTTTTCATAGTTGGTATTATCTAGGCAAATTGAAAAGTTAAGAGAAAGTGTTGCTGAATTCAAAAGTTTATATTGTCATTTGTTTACCAACACGACGGTTAGAGTAATTTCGTGGGTTTTCTTAAGGTCTTCCACCACAGGAAGTGGTGTTTAATTCTCGGGATATTATGTGGTCAATTTGTGATAACCCTTTTGTCCTAAGTGAATGATCGGAATTTGGAAATCTTCACTCTTTCCGGATTTGAGACCACGATGCCGTAGAAAGGCTTTTCGATTCCGAGATTTAGCCGTGAAGGCACCGACCAAGCGCTCCTCAATTTTGTCCATGACCCCTTTGGAGGTCCCTATGGGAAGCGAATTACAGATAAAGCCATTCAGGAGTATTCCTGGATTTCTGGTAAGATTTATTGAACAGTTGATTCAGTTACAATATATTCTTCGGGTTCTAACATCCTCTGATCTTTCAGTGAGTCTTGCGGGCTGGATATAGCACGCACTGGCTTCAAGTGTTACCTTGGAGGCTCGTGGTAAGATATCTTTCTTTTTGATAATATTTGTAACAGTCAGCTTCTGATGTCTAATGAAGTGTTATTTCTTCTTTCAGCCTGTTGGGTTTTTTTAAGCAAAACTATATTTGGAAAGCTTTAAGAATATCCTTTTTGTTATATGCAAAGAATACCACCTAAAATGAAAATTAGAATCTGGATGTGAGCGCCGGGTAATTCTTCATCTCCCTTGGTTCAGAAGCCGTCTGACAGCCAAAATACTCGCTGCTGTATACATTAAACACCCACGACAGACTTCTCCCAAGCATTTTCCTACGGAACTTGAGGTCGGTCAAATTTCCTTATGTTTGTACCAGGCATTTTTCCTGCTTCGGTCTAGAACAAAATGTATATATTAAATTTAAAATTTAGTTTAAATGCCCAGATCATTGGTGTCCAACATATTTAATGTTTAACTTTAATCAGAAACTGTGTTAAAACTTTAGCATAGGTATAGAGACTGGACCTGGGTAAAAAGAGCCTTCGACCTTTGTCCCTAACTGTGCTAGCCACATTAAACCGTCACAAGCGGCTACCCTCCAGAGTCCAGTCCCTATAAACCGTAGATTTAAATTGTATTCCAACTTAATTTAGGAATAAACGAATTGAGCCTTATATTTGTAATTATTTCTTGTCATCCATTTTTTTATGCACCAACATCACATGAAGTACAAGTTGTTACCATCACTCCCCATTTTTCTCTGAAACGCTCTTCCCCTGTAAAAGCGCGACGTTTCAAATGGGACTCGATTTTACCTGCCCTAAGGAGCATTCGTTGCGGGATGATGCAGAGGAAGGCGCATGAGAAGGTTCAGCTTGTGTTTCGTCACTTTGTGAGACTGCGATGCTCGTATCGGAGAGTCTGGTAAGTCCCTCCGCCGCCCCAGAGGGAGGCTCATGCCTGCTGGGCTTCCCCGTCCGTTTGAGTTTTTGCTTGGGGACATGAGCTACTTTGTCGCTCTCTAGAACAGGCAGAGTAGGCTTAGCGCACTTACAAGGTAGCAGCGCTGTTGATTCCAATTTCATTAGCCTATTATTGACCCAATCGAACTTCGAAGCACATTCGGAAAGCGCAGCCTGGTATTGTGCGATAGTGGAGATGGCATCGGCTAGATGTTCAGACAATGTGGTCATTTGGTCACGCATAAGTTGCATTTCGAGCGTCATGGCTACCGATTGGCCGGTAGACTGTGAAAGAAGAGGCGTGGTTTCACTCTTATTCTTATTTGCTATGTTTTTAATAGTCAGCGGTGTACCAACGGGGGTCTCATAATTGCGTCCACCCTTCTTATGATCATTACAGCACTAGAGCACATCCATGTATCCTTCTTCTCTAATATGAGTTTTATGATAAAGTTTATAAGCCTTTCCTTGGGCAACCCGGTGGGAATCGGCTTATATGGACGCCTCGCTGCTGCAGAATAACCTCCGAAGTGCTTGTGCCTCACGTATCGCATCCTTTTCCTCTCTAAGTGGCCGCGGGTGGCATTTCTGTTTGTGGTTTTTGCGCTCGTCCCACTGACTAAAAGTACTGGTAAAGAGGCCTAGAAAGATCCCTACAACCACTCTCTGTCACAGGTCAGGTGTCAATATTATCCCATCTCTTTGTATCCAGAACAGTGTGGTAGACCTATTGGTTGCAATCAAAAACACAAATATGTAGACTCCGATTTGTTTAGCTTAAACACTCTCTGGAGTCGGTCCCTCAATGTCTGAGGATCGTGGTCAGCATCAGGGTTGTACTTAGATCGGATGATCTGCCTCCACCGATTTTTGTCCAGCGAGCCTCTCACGACCGTCCAGAATTTGGAGCACTACGAGTCTTTCACTTGATCTGTCCATATTCCAACCACGATCAGTTTTTCCAAACTTACGTCGCCTTTGCGGATTGTTAGCTCAAATTCTTATCATTAACTTATCAGTAACGCACTTGTAACTCCTCTGGTGTTGCAAGTGTCTATGGGGTATCTATTGGGCGACGGTGATCACTTACCATCAGGCGAGCCGTCTGCTCTTTTGCCACATATATTTTTTAAAATATGTCTGACTTTGTTATTAACTTGTTAGCATTTCTCATTGGACTTCTTGACCTATGATCACACTAAATTTGACGTTATAGAGTAAAAAAGGCCAACACATTTCTTGTACGGGGAATTAGGGACCTCCTTAGATTCTGTTCTTCTGTCAATAGATTTGCTAAGAGCTCGTACATAAAAAAAAAACAGAATTATTCTTTATAATTGGCATCTCTGGTGCTTATAGTACATTGTGTATCCAGGGTGGTAAGAAGGGAATTACGGACGAGAGTCTATTAGAAGCCCGACTCCAAAGGCGGAGGGCTTATACCCTTACTGCCCGTAATACACACAATATTTTTCATCAAATTTGCGAAGAAATAAAAAAAATATACAAAAAAAATATTATGAAAAAACAACAGTCAAACAAATTAATGGAACTCGCTAAAAGAGATTATCAACTCTTTTCAATAACTCTTACTCTTGCACAGATAATACTAAGAACTGCGTTTAGTTTTCAATCTTGACATGCCGTACTGTCAGATCGTACCGATTTATAAAATAAAAAATTAAAAAATAATTACATAAAACAAAACTCTTTGTAATAATAGTAAAATATAAATATACCTAATTCAGTAAAATGTACCGTATACGTTTTATATACAGTGAAATTGGTTTATAGACAAGGTTGAAGATAGAAAATAAACCTTGGCTGATTTGAAACCTCCTTAGTCTCAAAACGTACGAGTGGGTTTTATATTTTAAAACTAAACCCATAACTCCCGTGGGAGTTAAATCGGCAATAACTGCTCTCTACGTCTGTGTACAATAACACCCTTTACGAGTAGTATGATGAAAAATATTTAAAGGTAATATAGACAAACATATGCATAGCAAATACTTGTGGATAGGGTTTTGTCGCTATCGTTCAAGCTCAGAACCCTAAAATGAGGCTATTTCTTCAGGATTTGTGACCGGTAAACCTCAAATAAAGGACAGTATTGTTTTCCGACTAATTTAATGGACATACGTGAACGCAAGTAAACAATGCTATCATGCCCTCAAATCATAACGAATGAAATCCAAAATAACACCACGCCAAGTTTAACCGTAGTACGGTTACTAAGGGTCCAAAATTGCAGAGGTTTATTTACGGATATGATGTTATTTTGTTGTCATGTGGCGAAACTACTTCTAATACAAAATTTATGCGGTCTTCTTGAAAAGCTAATGAAAGTTGGTGGGCGACGCGAAATAGAGTTTAATACGAGACAATAGGACGCATATTGCTGTGATTGGGGTCGAGGGTTGCGGTGAGGATGCCATTTTGTGTGGTGCAAGAGAAAAGTGCATAAAAAGTAGTTCCGTATACAAATTATTTATTTTAAATAAATAAGTAAGTTAAAACTGTATTTTGTGGCAAACTTTATTTCCGACAGTGTACTTTTCATTAAACATCTATCAACTATGATGTAGCCTGAATTGATCTCATAATTTTTTTAAAATATATAAGATTCTGAGAAAACAAGCGAAATAAGGAACTACTTACATTAAAGTTTTGAGTTACGTGTAGCTTTAGATTTTTTTATTAGCCCTCAAAGTTAGGTAGGAAAATCCAATTTTAAAGTACAAAAATATTAATAACTAATAATACCATTGAATAATCTATAAAATGTATGGTAACTTTTGTTATAAACCGTTTCAATAAAGGCAAGTTTTAACATAGCTGTAGAACAAATTTCTTAATTTCCTCATACAAGTTAAGTACTAACCGTGTGACGTTAGTAGACTTTATTACTATGAAGCGTTTTTTGAGAAAGTCCAAAAATGAGATCTGAACATTGTTGTAACTCGAGGAGATTTTACGGAATTGAAGTATTTTTTTCAGGAATATTTATTACGAGGCATAGGTAATGAATGTCACATAGCGTTGCATATCAAAATGACAATTCCGTTTCTACTATGAAGGCACTCAGACCCCTATCCTCACGGAAAGAAATATCTTAAACGTCGTTTTTAGGGTTCCGTAGCCAAAATGGCAAAAACGGAACCCTTATAGATTCGTCATGTCTGTCTGTCTGTCTGTCTATCTGTCCGTCCGTATGTCACAGGCATTTTACTCACAAACTTTAAGATGTACATTGATAAAATTTGGAGCATAGGTGCGTGTGTTAACCGCTCTTAGTTTGGATGTTAAATAAAAATATATATATTTCTAGGGGGGGCACTCCATACATGTAACCGAAACTGAAAAAAAAATCAGCAAATATCAAGGTGTGGCACATATTTCGACAGTACTTCTAAAAACACTTTGAGGTTTCTAAAAAAAAATCGGTTTAGTGAATAATTTCAGAAATATTCGCTACGGAAGTAGCAAAAATTGTGTCCCCCCCATCTATTTTCTAAACGGTACGTTAAAAAAATATGAAAAAATTTATAAATATAAAGCTTAATAAATACTTTCAACGACAATTGTTTTCAACTTGATCGGACATACCGTTTTTAAGTTATTGCCAAAAAACTGCGCTTCTCAGCAAAAGGACATAAGTGCCGGGGAGATACGCTCTTTTGTTACTGTTTTTTTTTTTCATATCGTATTTTTTTTCATCTGTAGTGCATTTTTTTGTATAAACGGTTGCGGAACCCTTCATGGGCGAGTCCAAATCGCACTTGGCCGCTATTTTTACATTCCAAGGAAATCTCTAATTTTCTTATTGAGAAGGCCCCCCCCCGCATTTTTCAGTGCTCCAGGGCCTCCGCATATAAAGATAGCCCTGCAAACTAAGCTAGCATTCGTGGCGAACACCCTCTAAACACGCGAAATGATCCAACACCCGCATAACATTACAAGAAACGTTATTTATTAGCTGCCATTGTTATAATCGCATAAGGTTATGGTGTGAAGGAAGGAACACGTCCAACTGAAAGACTTATGGCTGCTCATGCACTGTTTCTTATGGCGTTTTGTTTTATTTATTGCCAGAGTTTGACTGCAATTCCGTTTAGGTTTTTGCAAGGCTAATGCTGCATAGTTTCACGTTTTCATTTTTTACAAAAGCTGGGTAAGCTTTTGGGAGAAATGTGGTACAAATCAGACTTTTTTTACAGTTCCGCCACGAGAACGACTAGTGACGCGGCAAAAGAATACTCTCTTCATTGCGTGGTTGAGACGCTCACTGCGCTGCAGTTAGTTGGCATCACACGCAACATACACACATACAATCACGCCTTTTTCCCATTACGGGGTAGGCAGAGACTACCTCCTTCCACTTGCTACGGTCCTCGCATACAACTGCCGGTTCATCAACATTCATTAATCTCTTCATTTTGTGCTGTCACAACCCTTTCGCTTCGTCTCATTCACACACAGAATATCAATATTTCTCACATCCATCATCTGACATACTTCATGTGTTTTATCATTCATTCCTCCCCATTAGGGTGTGCCAAAAAAATCGGATATTTTTTTTTTCTCACTCACCGCTCAAAATATCGTAGAAAATGTCGAAACAAAGGTCCTGTCCAAAGGAGAGTTCGTAATTATAATTTTAAGGGGTCCTCCATCGAGTCTGAATTTTTCCCATTTAAATAACACGGAAAAAAATAATTTTCTCATTATTTACCGCCGCAACATCTGAAGATTTAATTTTTTTATAAAATAAACTATTGGACCTTTTTTGGCTTCTTCCCTATACACTATTGTAGCAAATTTGATGGACTAAAAAATAAGACCCAAATTATTTATATTTTTATCGATTGTTAACTTGAACAAAGCTAAAATTTAGAAAAATAGGATTTTGTTGGTCTGTATCTTTTTAAATAATAATAATACGAAAATTTTTTTTAAGGAACTTTTTTGTAGTGCGTTAGATGGACTACAAAATTGTCATTTAACTTTTTGTTCTATCTTGGATAGTTTAGCTAAAAATTACAAAAAACGTAAAATTTCGGGAAAATTGATACTCTAAAGCTTTATAAAAAGTCAGGGATCGATGGTAGAAATTTGGCCCGATATAATTTTTTGTTCAAAATTGAATGCCAAAAAAGGTCCAATAGTTTATTTTATAAAAAAAAGGAAATCTTCAGATGTTGCGGCGGTAAATAATGAGAAAATTATTTTTTTCCGTGTTATTTAAATGGGAAAATTTCAGACTCGATAGAGGACCCCTTAAAATTATAATTACGAACTCTCCTTTGGACAGGACTTTTGTTTCGACATTTTCTACGATATTTTGAGCGGTGAGTGAGAAAAAAAAATATCCGATTTTTTTGGCACACCCTACTCCCCATACATTTAACGTAGCAAAGCGGCTCTCCATACCCCACTCTTCGCTCTCGCTCGGACCGAGACGTGATGGGTTGCGAACCATATCGCCGCCATTTGCGTTCCTACGAGTATCTAGGGATACAATATTCGTACCCAGCAGAGCCACGCATACCAGGTAAGGGTTTAGTCTTATTCTGGGGTCACCAGTCCCAGGGCAATTCGGCACGCTGACGACTAGACTCGCCTCTAGCCACGCATCCATCGGCACGGCATACCTTGGTTTGGCGGAATAGGAGGAAGGATAACAGGGTAATGAAAGGAGTTGTACGAATTTAGACAGGAGAAAGGGTTAAAGGATACTACTGATATCACACGCAAGGTATAAGGAATTCGCTTGCCACACCGCTTCTCTTCAGGTCGTCAGTCGATATGGCAGGGGGTCGTTCCACAGAGCCCTCTGGACCATCTCACCACTAAATGTGACAGTTTTTGGAAAAAGGTCCCACTTTGTCAATATGGAGTTATGAGTAGTTCCTAATACTACGGATCATACGCTATCTTTTGGTGAAAGATATATGTCTCTAGGTGCTATAGTTTTTCAAATTTGCAAAAGTGAAAAAGCGACAATTGAGAAAACGTTCGTTAAAGTTTGAGACGGCAAAATACACACTTGTACTTTGAAGTAATGGAGTGGTTAGTATCAAATGAATTGGCATACTTTAAGGATTTCAAATTAGTAAAAATCATGTATGTAACCTTAGTAGTTTGTATGTTATAAAAAAGGGCTTGAACATAAAAAGAGAACGAAAATATGACCATCCTGAATATGGGTTTATTTTTAACCGACTTCCAAAAAAAGGAGGAGGTTCTCAATTCGACGGAATGTTTATTTTTTTTATTTTTATGAATCTTCACCGATTACTCAAAGACTATTTGGCCGATTTCAAAACTTTTTTTGGTTTTATAGAAGGTACTTTCTAATAGGTCCCATTTAATTTTGGTGAAGATCTGATGATGGAATCCATGAGGAATTGAAGGAACTCCTCAAATATTGTAGGCATACATATAGCGATTTTGGTATTATAAGAAACATAATAAGCATTTGCATTCAGAAAGCGTAAATTGGTGAAGTGGAACTGATGCAGAAAACCACAGAATGCCATCGGAACTCCTCAATGATAAATGATTTACGGGTGGCGACAAAATATCTTGATTAATTTAGCTAAGCAACTTCATAGTCACAAATTTAAATGTTCCTGATGAGAATGGTACCATCGAATTGATTTGATGATGGAGCCGGAAGGTAGGCACCAGATCTATGTAATAAAATAATGTATCCTAGCCGTGTTTGGGCTTGTTCCAATCGTCACGAGATACACTTTTAAGTAACGATTAACTAAAAAGTGTAAAATAAATAAACTTTTAAACAAAAAAATAAAACCGACTCCAAAAAAACTAAAAAGTAAAAAATAACGCCATAATTCAGTTTCTTCAAATTACTTACAAGTAACCGTTTGTATACTCAATCTATACAGTATATGCAATTAATGTTATTTTGGAGTCGGTGCCATCGTGTCACAACTTACTAAAATCGACAATTTTCAATATTTTACACATTCTTTATATGGCACCGACGCCAAAATAAGATTAATTGTATATACTGTATAGATTGAGTATACAAACGGTTACTTGTAAGTAATTTGAAGAAACTGAATTATGGCGTTATTTTTTATTTTTTATTTTTTTTGGAGTAGGTTTTATTTTTTTGTTTAATCTATATTTATAACATGACATGCAGATTTATCATTAAAGTTGTATTTATAAATGTATTCTCATGTTAAAAAAGACAGAAATAATTCGATGGATCCTTTTAGTTAGTTATTATTTCAAAAAGTTAAGAAAAACAGAATTGAAAAGTACTGCATAAAAAAATTCAAATGACAAGTGTATTTTAATATATAACATAAGATTACTTAAAAAATACACTTCTCAAGCATAAAAAGTATTAATATCTAATTCTAAGTACTTTTTTATGCATTATAAAGTTTAGTTATTTTTTATAGGTAGCGTCCCACTTTGTCGATTTACTAAACTTTAGTGCTTGTTCAGTGAAAAGTATGTGTTTGATATATTTATCCCATTTTATGTATGAGATAAAGGTTTGTTATTGATAATCTAATAGTCATTGATACTAATATCGTTTGTTTGATCTTTTTTTACGGAATTTGAACGGAATTGATTTCCGACTCAAGTTTAGTGTCCCACTTTGACGGTTTGGTTTCGTTCGTATGGACATACGCTAAAAAAATACTACAAGTATAAAATCAGCTTTTGAAACATAAGTGTAATGTTTTTCGAGTTAATATTTATATAAATGTTATTTTATGTCTATCGGTTAATTAATTTTTTTTAAATAATACTGTTTTTTATTTAGCGGAATCACCGATAAAAAAGTCCATTATCGATGGTTACCCAACCCTACTATTCATATTTCGTATTTTTCTTTTCTCCTGCTCAAAAAGTACGTCATATTAGCTTCGTGAAGCGAGACTAAAATAGTACATTTAGCTCCTAGGGTTTAAAAGAAAGCCATATAATCCCATAAAAATTTCAATGACTCTGAAAGAAAAAACTTAGGGTCAGCTACATACTCCTTACAAATAATTAAAAACAAACAAACCAACCTGATCAGATTGGCCAAACTTTCCGATGGAATTGCTCAAACTGTACTTTTAGTTTTTCATGAATAATACAATTTTAAGGTCTTTTTTATTTTCTCGCAGTCGAAGTGAAAAGCAGTGTTTAATATGTGGCTAAAAGCCATTATATGACACTAAGATATATTTGTCCTCGCTCACTTCGTGAGCTCATCCAAATAATCACTTTGTGTCATAATAATGGCTTATTTTAGCCCCTTGTCAAACAATCTTCTATATTTTATTCGTATTTTTTATGCTGTACTTTTCAATTCATTTTTTTTACTTTTTGACATAATAACTAACTACAGGGATCCATAGAATTATTTCTGTCCTTTTTAGCATGAGCATACATTAATAATACAACTTTAATGATGAATCCGCGGGTCGTGTTATAAATATAGAAAATAAACCCATATTCAGGATTGACATATTTTCGTTCTGTTTTTATGTTCAAGCCTCCGTAACATTCAAACTACTAAGGTTACATACATGATTTTGACTAATTTGAAATCCTTAAAGTATGCCAATTCATTTGATACTAACCACTCCATAACTTCAAAGTACAAGTGTGTTTGTCGCTTTTTCACCTTTGCAAGTTTGAAGAATTTAAAAAAAAAACTATAGCACTTAGAGACATAATTTTCTCACCGAAAGATAGCTTATGCTTTCTTATATTACAAACTACTCATAACTCTATATCGACAAAGTAGAAATGTTTCCCTATAACAGGCACAAATATGATATCGACGATTTTTTTCGGTATTCGACAAAGTGGGACGCTGGGCACAAAACTTTGAGGCCTTAAAAAAGTGCTTAAATTGGTCATTTATGGGTCGACATCAAAATCATAGGTTTATTACAGTATGTTCTATCAGTTTTCATTGAAAGTCGATATTCGTTAGGTTTGCCATATTTCACTAAACTGCCCGTAACTCCGAAACTAGACAAAGTGGGACGTTTTACTAAACTCCCTCACAAATGTTCACCACAGTGGTGAATAGGCACTGCAATTTCCCAACTGACTGCTAGTGACCAACAGTATCAACAGTATCAACAAGTGGTAATATTGCTCCTATTTTACCACCAGTGGTTAAATGGGAAGTGTTTTGTTCCAATTGACCACTGGTGGTGAAATTTAGTGGTGAGATGGTCCGGAGTACCACAAAGCGAGTCGTTCAAGGTCTACTCCAGAAATAGTCTGCCCCATCGACCATCGGCTCTTCGACAAATATGCTCGCCTACCGCCGCTTCAGTTTGCTTATGCTGAGCGCTATGTCGGTGCCTTTGTTTCTCTGGATTTTGTCCTTCAGAAAAACTCCGAGTATAGCCCTCTCCATAGCTCTCTGAGTGACCTGGAATTTGTAGACGAGGCCTTTTGTAAGTGTCCTAGTAAGTAGAAGACGCGTATTTTGTCTGTTATACTATCCTCAAACCAAACTGACGACTGGGGTAATTAACGCCGGCGACAGTTTTTATGGCTTTTGTGGCTGGTATCCGTTGTCTTTTTGTAAAGGTTTAGTCTTGGGCCGCCTGTGGCTCGCGCCACCCGCCGAGGTGCAAAAGTGGACGTGATAAATAATACGGTGTGCAGGCGACTACTAAATTAGCTTTGCATCACGTCGGTGAGCTGACGCACTTACGAGTGGGTTCTGACGGTTTATTAACCACGCCTTGTGTGCTGAGAGCTATGTTTGTAGCCTTATAATACACTCACTTTAGATTGTAATGTATGGAAAATTTTGCATAATAGAAATATTTATTGCCACACCAAATTAAACCTAAGTAAAATAGTAACGAGCATGTTTGAAAAGAGCCAATAGAATCATTTCATTTACCTTTCCTCGCTCAGCGCAGCTCTAGTAGAAAATAGCTTAGCGGAGTGAGGTTTTTGTACGTACAAAACAAGGGAAGGATGTGTGCGGGGGATGTGTTGCGAGGACATGTGTCTCTGTGTGTGCAGTCACTAGACGGTGTTTGTCAGAGGTACATGTGTAGTACATGGAAAACATTGATCAGTGGAGAAAAACACATTTAGGTTTATCAATCTGCTCACCGCAACCCGCTCGCTTAATTGAAAAGAACCCGTTACACATCCTCACACCGCTCATCTGCACACCTTTCACAGGTTCGCTCCGCATTCTCGCTCCGCCCAGCTACCTCGCACATCTCTGGTGAAAATGCAGCCTTATAACTACCATTCCGCGTGACAAGGATCGGTCTTAGCAGTGCTGCGACCGTCACTTTTCTCATTTGAACCACATTGACTACTATTACGAGTACGGAAATATATTGTGCATGTAATTCCCAATATTTAGCTAATTTTTCAAGCTCCTGCCCCGCTCGCCCAGCTAGTCTTCGAGCCATGCCATGCATCACTAAATTGAACACCTGCCCCAGATGCTAAACCTCCTCTCTAGCCGCCTAGGGGCCTTTTAAAAGGCTTCATGTTCCATTGAATTCTAAATTTATTGTAAATAAAACAATAACTGAATGCGGGCTATTTTAAAGTCACTGTATCAAAACAAATTGAGATATTTTGTATATTTGTATGTGTCGTTGTGGCTTCATCAACTCAAAACGGCTTAATTAATTTCAACTTTTTTTTGATTCAGGGGTAGCTGGGCAGACGGTTATACTTTTTTTTGAATACGCTGAAGTAAAACAGAGGGCTATGACTATTTCTCCTTTGCTGACGAACCTCTAATTCATTCATAAAAAAATACTGACGATTGATTTCCCGAAAAACGATTAATTCCATACAGAACAAATCCTTGTTTTTATATAATAAATTCGTTCTCGGCAAGTTCTATATCCGAGTATTAAAATTACAAGATCTTTAGAGTGGCCTGAAAACTCTTTCTGAAAGAAAAATGTATGTATGTATGTTCAGTCTCACTAACTCGAGTGAGACTTTACTGCGGCTAACTTGGTTTGTGTGTCGGATATTATTTCGTCACTTTGAGAAATACTAGTATCTAAATTTATTTTTATACTACTAATGAGGCAAACAAGCGTACAGCCGGCCTGGTGCTAAGTAGTCACCGCAGCCTATGAACGCTTGCAACGCCAGGGGCAGTACGCGCGAGTTGCCGACCCTTTAAAAACCCCCTCTTGGAGAGCCCCATACTCAAACGAAAAACGTAGTAACTCTTTATGACGATAGTATTCTCTCACTACCATTTTTTTCAAGTCGGTTTCAGATACAAGCTTTTTCAACACCAAAATGTTGTTAAGTTGCCGTCAAACATAAACGCAATACCCTACCAAATTGGGATGTTGACAATTTTTGTCTATGGTATGTTATAGAACGACTTCTCAATAATTGATATATTGGTGAAAAAGCGGCCAAGTGCAAGTCGGACTCGCCCCTGAAGGGTTCTGCAGCCGTTTCTGCAAAAAATGCACTACAGATGAAAAAAAATACGATATAAAAAAACGCTAACAAAAGAGCGTATCTCCCCGGCGCTTATGTCCTTTTGCTGAGAAGCGCAGTTTTTTGGCAATAACTTAAAAACGGTATGTCCGATTAAATTGAAAATAATTTTCGTTGGAATTATTTATTAAGTTTTATATTTGTAAATTTTTTAACTTACCGTTTAGAAAATAGATGGGGGGGACACAATTTTTGCTCCTTTCGTAGCGAATATTTCGGAAAATATTCACTAAACCGAATTTTTTTTTAGAAAATATGTGTCGGTTACATGTATGGAGTGCCCCCCCTAGAAATATATATATTTTTTATTTAACTACCAAACTAAGTAGCGGTTAACACACGACACCTATACTCCAAATTTCGTCAATGTACATCTTATAGTTTGTGAGTAAAATGCCTGTGACATACGGACGGACGGACGGACAGACAGATAGACAGACAGACAGACATGACGAATCTTTAAGGGTTCCGTTTTTGCCATTTTGGCTATGGAACCCTAAAAACGACTTCAATCTCATAAAACCTCACCAATGTTAAAATTACATTTTTGAACTTTCCCAAAAACGCTCAATAGAAAAGTTTAGGTAAGTGTGACGTCACACCTTGCTTCCTTATATGGGGAAATCAAGAATTTTGTTTTGTTCTGCAGCTTTGTTAAAACTTGCGATTATCGATACGGTTGATAACAAAAGTTACTATACATTTCATGGGTTATTCAATGGTATTATTAGTTATTTCTGTTTTCAATTTAAAAAATGTTCTTTCCGACCCAACTTTAAAGGCTCATATAATTTTAAAGGCTACACGATATTTCGATCATAGAAAGTACCATTTTGCATCAAAATTGTATTTCTTGTTGAGTACAGTCAACATTACAATTGGAAATAGCTAAAATACTCAGTTTATGAGTGCTATTTGCGATTGACAAACATCCAAATGTAATTTAAGTTTTAGATTAGATTGATTCAGCTTTGAATCAAACTACCAGAGCTTTCAAAGCGCGTGTCTCGAATAGTCCCATAGTAGTTGGGATGAGCAAATAAAGAGCTTTAGAGCGCTAAGTTCGGAATGGTCTATAGCGTTCCCTGTGACAGTGATAGCTGGATGGGACTTTTCTCTGTGGTATGTCATAGAACGACCTTTCTATAATATAACTATAGGTGAAAAAATTACTTCATTCTCATAAAAACTCACCGGGATATAAAAATGTCGAAATCTCATTTTTGGACTTCCCAAAAAACGCTTCATACTAAAGCCTAGGATCTTCTCTTGTATTGAGAAATTAAGAACTTTATTCTGCAGCTTTGTTAAACTTGCGTTTATCGAAACGGTTTCATCATAACAAAAGTTACCATACAATTCATGGGCTATTCAATGATATTATTAGCAGTGATCTTAAGTGGCATTTTTGATAAAGCGATCATGGTAGAGTGTTCAGGTGTGGCAAATTTCAACCGAAATGATGGATTACCAAACTTAAAATTACTACCATATCACTGATTAGATCTTAATATCAATTTACATGCATTTTTAAAAATCGACTTTCCCACCCAACTTTAAAGGCTCATAAAACAAGCTACACGTGAGGTATCGAACTCAATTTTTCTTTGCGATGTCAACCAGACTGCCATTTCACATCATTTTTTTTATTTCAGTACAGTCAACATCCCTATTGTGCAGCACTTTTATTTCGTTTATAATTAATGGCTCACATGCCAAATACAAAATGCTCTGATACCATGGTGGTATCAGAGCACTTTGTAACTATATTTACCTAACTATCTACCATCGGTCGTATATCCTTCTTCCTACTAATATTGTAAACTAGAATGTGCCTATAAGGGTTCCGGTGTTACCTTTTGAGGTATGAAACCCTAAAAATAAGAAAAAAGAATAATTACAATCTTTTGAACTAATCTGCGAAATCTTTCAGTCGGAACATTAAAAAACTCTTAAAGCCTAGAAAGATCAACAACCCTTTTTAGCAAACGGCAAACAGCGATTAAGTTAAAAAATAAAGCTCCAATTACTGGCTCTCTAAATTAATTCTTTACTTAGTGAATTAAATACTTCTTTAAAGTATATTTTTACTAGAAGTTGCCCGCAACTTCGTTCGTGGGGGAGAAAAGTCATAACCCCTCTTATTTGCTGCAGCGTAGTCGGGTAAAAAGTATCCTATAACTATCTGTGAAGACCGTGCTACCCGTGTACCAAAAATAGTTGAAATCTGTTAAGCCGTTAGTTACAGCTTGATGAAGCCACAACGACTCATACCAACAAACAAAATATTAAAAAAAATGTGGTCTTTCAGTGGCCCTCAAATAGCCCAAATTACTGTTTTTTTTTTAAAGACATATTTTTTTACAAATAATACAGATGCGAGATTGTGTTTGTCCGTATGTTAGTTTTTCTATCATTTACAGATAATGAGGCGCCAGGTTGACGTCTTTTTTGCATGTAAATATAATGCCTATAAAAGCAGGAAAGTCACTAAGGCTACTTTTTATCCCGGGAAAACGCACTTTTCCCGAGGAATAGACCAAAAAAGTAGATTAGTCACACGCGGACGAAGCCGCGGGAAAATGTTAGCTTTAACTAGAAAACTAACCGTGAGACTCAGACATATTAAGATTACGTTAGCGATTACTCACGTCGTTACAGTGGAGTACTGCTCAACATGTTTCGGTCTATTTCGCTGGCTTTAGTCATTAGAGACGAGTGGAATCGGACTCTGCCCGCTACCCGCCTTAAACGAAAATTTTAGTTTAAAAATATATTCTAAATGCCTGCTCATCGATGCATTTTGATCCAATCCCAGCCGACGGCTTGCCCAAAGCCGAGCTGTCCAAAGCTACTTGTCACATCTATTCTGAGAAGAAATTCTTAAAAACTGCCTCCATTCCAGCTTACTTGAAAAAAAACCTTATGTTTCAAACTTATGACGCAATTTCGGTAAGAGTTACAAAAGAAATAGACCGTTTTGGAAATGTATTCCTCGTCTGTCCGTCCGTAAGCTCCAGCTAAACCTTTCACAGCTCTGGAATTTGTTACAAAAGGAAACGAACATTGCTGCACGGGTCTTAAACTGTTTAACGTTCTTGTTAGAAGTATAAATCCAGCCTTAATCAGACATCGTAATTCTTTTCAAGACAAAAATAATATGACATGCATTTAAAAATAAAATTAACATGTCGGACCATGCTCAGTATAGGGTTCCGCAGCCGTTACTACGAAAAAAAATACGTTATCAAAAAGAACACCAACAAAAGAGTGTATCTTTTTAGCACTTAGGTTCTTTTAGAGACCCGCAGTTTTGCGGCAATAACTAATAAACGGTATATTTAATGTATATAAAGATATCAACGTAGTTTCGTTATTTTCTCACAAACGTAACTTTGTAATGATCAATAACATAAAAGTAATATTATGTATGGAGAAAAATAACAATTTATTTTCTTTTTGGTACCCAATGGCAAAAAAAGTGTCCAATGCTGAATTGTTATGGTTTTAATTCTGGAGCGTATAGAAAATTAATGACAACAATTATTTTTAAATTATTACTAATTAAATTAAACTTCCTTACGGAAATTACCATACTTTAATGTAAATGAGAGCTATGATGCTTTATTTTATTACTAGCTGTGCCCGCGGCTCTGCCCGCGTGGAATTCGGTATGTGTCAGTAAGCGGCTACTTCACCCCTCTCCCCTGGCGGCGTAATTTCAAGTAAAGTCCAGTTGTAATATCAATTACCACTAAATAAAACTACACCAAAATCAATAGTTTTTCGTACTTATTAAAATTTTTGATCGGACGATACAGCACCACTTTTCTATTTTTACGTCCTTATCTAAATCAAGTCCATGACAAATATCATTCAAAACGGTTCTGCAGTCAAATCAGTCTAAGCATGAAAAGGTGAGAACACATAGAAATCCATACTTCCTAACAAACTTTCGAATTTAGGTCTAATATTATTTGAGAGTACCTAAGATTAGAGGAAAGGTGAATATAGATATCAAAAACGTGAGGCCAAGTATTTACATTTGATTTAAATTTACGTTTATGTATGCACAACTAAACATGTACATTCATACTCCAAAAGTAGGTATGTAGAGTATATTTACATAACGTTGACATTTTACAATATTTTTTGTACACCCCATTGTGAGTCTTCACGAACAGCTCCGTGCAGCTCGTGACGCGCGAGCACGCCCTGTAGAGCTGCCCGTGCGAGAAGCAGCCCGTGCGCAGGTCCACGCCGGTGGCACGCAGCGTCTGCCCCTGCGACTTGTAGCTGGTCATGGCAAAGCAGACGCTCACTGGAAACTGTAGGTGCTTGAAGCGGAACGAGAAGTTGCTCGGGATGAGGGGGATGCAGGGGATGAACACGGCTTCTCCGACGCCGCACACCATCAGGATTTGCGCCTCGATGAGGTTTCGCTGCAGCTGCACTACTTTTAGCTTGTTTCCGTTTCATAACTTTGGAGGTGACAAATTCCGAAGAAGCATGATCGGAACTCCAGTTTTCAGGGCAATGGGGAATGGATGAAAATTTCCAATAATCTTGAAATTTTGTTTATAGGTAGGAGGAGCCTCCTTATTGTCAGAAAAACTACAGATTTTGTCTGTTGCTTACAAAAAAATATATAAATGAAAAGGTGTTGGTGGGCTTATATGCCCGTCTTATACGGTACGGCAAAAATAACAGTACATTTACAGCCATTTTTAACCGACTTCCAAAAAAGGAGGAGGTTCTATGTTCGCCAATAGTGGACCGAATTTAAAAAATATTTTTTTATTTGAAAGGATTTACTCCTGAGGTGGTCCCATTGCCACCAAGTTGGGATCTGATGATGGGATCTCAGGGAAATCGAGGGCAATCCTCAAATTTTATAGGCACTTAGAACGTTTTTCATATATTCTTTTAAGCTTTTTAAGTATTTGCATATGGTAGTCATCATCTCATTATGCTGAGCTGATGACGGAAGGTACAACTCCTTAATAGTTAAGAGTTAGAGGATAATTCTTAAAAAAAAAACATCTATTATAGGTAGATACGTTAAGACTTTTAGTCATATTCTTTATAGTGTGTCCCTAAAGTAGTCTCCTTATCACCAAGTCAGGATGAGATGATGGAATACCAGGGAAATCGAGAGAAACCCTCACATATTATAGGCACTAACAATGTTTTTTATATATTTTTCTATAGTTATCAGTTGTTTTCCTGGTTGTCATCATTTCATGCTGAGCTGATGATGGAAGGTACAATGAACTAACCAACTTCTACATTTCTTACTTCCAAAGACTCGAGGTGCGTGCAAAGTGCCTCTTCAATCTTCCCATTCTGGGCTCTACAAAATACTTTATATCACTACTAAAATCCATCACTAAAAAGCAAAAAATAGAAAAAATAAAAAGAACCGACTTGGAAATAAACTAAAAAGTCAAAAATAATGTTTTATGTACGGTACGGATCACATTTGAATCACCTTTTGAAGTCGGTGCCAAACCTGATGTAAATAAAGTTTTTTATTCATCAAAATACGAATTACTATGACTAAATATATGTAGGTAGATAATAACGAAAGGCTCGCCGCCGCGGTTCTTAATAGTAATAAATTAATGGTTTGGCACCGACTAAAAAAGGTGATTCAAATGTGATCCGTACCGTACATAATATATTATTTTGGGCTTTTTAATTTATTTTGAAGTCGGTTCTTTTTTTAATTAAACATTTTTAATAGAAAATATCAATGCTGCACTTATATAGGCCCACCAACACCTTTTCATTTTTTATTTTTTTCTAAGCCACAGAAAAATCTGTAATTTTTTTCTGACAATAAGGAGGCTTATTACTACCTATAAACAAAATTTCAAGATTTTTGAAAATTTTCATCCATTCCCCATTGTGTGTGCTGGGAGTCCTGAAGCGCTCAATGAGTTTAGGAACTCCATCGGGTATGTTGTGACGTTGTTTTCATCCACAACAGTGTTAATGGAATTATATACTGCCTGTTCACCTTCGATTTCCGCCAATATCCGCGCATTAACAGCTCTCTCACAAACCCAAGAGTTCTCACGTCGCGTCACCTGGCTCAGGTCTCCCTATACGCTCCGAATGTGGTCTTCATCGGATGGAATGATCCTGCATAACGTCTCTGGTAATCGAACCAGTGCGTTGGTTTCCTCCAGAAGTCTTTCTCCCACCTGAAGCAGTACCTGGGCGAATTCCTGCACATGTGAGCCTCCTCCTTGTTGATACCACCGAGCCACTTATCTCGTGTTTTGTTGTATTATTAAATCAATTATTCAATTAAATTTGTATATATCCGTACCCCCTCTTCTAAACTTAGAGTTAATTTGGCAAAATGCTTCCTCAGTGGCTTAAGTTATATCATAAGATATTTATTTTAGCGCCACCTAGTAGTTTAGCGGGGTACTCGATAATTCGTTAGCTCGAGAAGCAGCTAGAGTAGGTTTGAGAAAAGTTTGCTCCTCCTTCCTAAGTAGCGCCATAAGATTCAGGTGCAAACTTAACTCAATCAAGTGTAGTGGCTACCCCCACTTTTAAGGGTTGAATTATTGGCTTACATAGCCACGAAAAACGTTGTTTTCCGACATGACACTGTTTCAATAGTCTGTAAAGACTAAGAGGCCTTTGATTGAACTTGGCCGGGGATTTTCTCGATAGATTCGTAAAGTTTGCATCAAAATCTGTTCAGCCGTTTTCACGTGATGCGCGTACAAATAAACAGACAAACAGATAAACAGACAAATAGAGAAAAATTCTAAAAACTGCTGGAACGTGTTCTGTTATCAATTCTAAGTATCCCCAGCCAACTTTTTTTTGAATATCTTCCATGTACAGACTTTCGTCCCTCTTCAGCTTTATTATATGTATAGGTTTCAATTTTGTGTCAATAACTGAATGTTTATTTGAACTGATATAGTGTTTATTGTTTAAGGCGACGCATCGCTAAACTATCAATTGAAAAACATGGTTCGCATCCCGTTCTCTGATTGGTCCGCAGCGGACTGAGGGGGGGACTGATGGCATACAAATACGCGCCAGCGCTAGCTTATACCATAAGGTCGTAAACGACAAAACGGCTTTTTTCGTTCCAATTAAAAACTACAAATAATTTTAAAAAATTCAACTAACAAACGAAAGTGCGTAGTTAGACTAATGTACTAAGAAAATTTTGAGGCTTAAATTGTTCTGGTTAGCCTGAAAAATGAGAATCTCTGTTTTAAATGAGGTTTCTTTGATATTGTTTTCTCTGTTATAAAAGTTAAAGAATCGTGTTTCTGCAACTAACAAAATAAAGTAAATGAAATGAAGAACCATGTTATGAAATATCACTTTCATATGTTTTGAAATGGCTGAGAAATGTTAAGATCTCTGACACCAAAATTTCCAATTCGTCGTCTTAAAAAAAGAAATATGATGAGAATAAAAACGCCTTTTTTTTGGTGGTTTATAAATTTTGTATTTCTTAATTGGAATGCGGAAACGGAGTATAGTATGTGCAGGTTTATCAGTTAAGTTGATACTAGTATAAAGTTGTATAAATTAAATGTCTGTAGATTGAAGATATTTTAACAAAACTACGTTTTACGGGGTATTTGAAGATCACTGAATCGAAACATATACCACTCAAGAGCAAAACTTGCGGGTTACCCTAATTTATACAATAGTAATAGATTTGTATTATTACTAAACACCAAAACGGCTAAACGAATTTCCACTATTTTTGGTACACGGATAGCTACATCCACAAATAGTTATAGGATACGTTTTACCCGACTACATTGAAGAACAAATTAAGGGTTATGACTTTTTCTCCTCTGCGAACACCTTCTAGTCTTAAATACAAACAAAAAACATGCTATCATTATAGACATTACTCATTAGTATAGATATTACACTTACATATAAATTTATACATAAACATATACATTTATAAAGTTGTAAAAACGGAATTTCTGTGCATTGAAGATATTTAAAAAAAATGATTGTTATGACTATTTGGAGATTATTAAAAAAAAAATATTTTTTTTGGATTTTATGTATGTTTTTGTGTGTCGTTGTGGCTTCATCACGCAAAATTGGCTAAACGGATTTCAATTATTTTTGGTACACGGGTAGCTGCATATCTCCAGATGGGTATAGGATACTTTTTACCCGACTACGCTGAAGAAAAAATTAAGGGTTATGACTTTTTCTCCTCCGCGAACGAAGCGCCTTCTAGTAATTTACTAATAGTGAACATTTCAAGTGGAGACGTGAGTATTATAGTAAATTACTTACCAATGGCTGTAAAAGAAAGAAAACCCGAAATCGCAGGTATTTGTGACCCGAGCCGCAGACGAGGGTTGTAAATATGCGATAGAGGGCTTTCTTTTTTACTGCCTGTGGTAAGTACACAATTTTACGTCTTCACCTGGCCATCATGCGAGTTTTACCGTACGCGTAACGTGCAGTAGAACTCACATTATGACCAGGTGTGACGTAAAAACATTTACAAAATGTTATATTCATGTCCGCCTTCATCTATGCATGCCATTGGTCGACTGATGATAGAATGTAAGAAACTGGCTGGCTAAACAAGAGGTACATGCGAGCACGTAAGTGTGACTGTAAATAAGGCAGATTAAGTAATCTTAAATTTGTGTTGTTTTGGTATTAGCAGTTAAGGCACAAAAGTTTTGTAAAATAAAACAAATAAATCTAAATCATCCTGTTTTTTTTTCAATCTAAATTTACTTAAAGTGCCCATTAATCCCATTGTATTTGAAAATGTTTTTACCTTTCCACTAGAGCTAAGCTACGGAGCTAAGCAGTGTGCGACGCAAAAGCCACAAATATTATTACTTAGCCTCGCTCGTCGCAGCATTGGTGGATTATGTCTATAAACAGTAGCGTGTACAGGGTTTTAGCCAAGGTAGGCAGTTAAAATTATGATCACATGGGTTGAGAGTTCCTCTGTGGCTATATGGAGCCATGTTCGTTCAGGGTAGGTAGTTCCTGTGTGGCTATATGGACCAGACGTCACTGCTATTAGCTCTAGTGAAAAGGCACCCTTAGGGTTAGGGCACTTAAATATAACTAAAATCCCAAAGAATCGTCATTGAATAATTTGTGAAAGCCTAAGTTTACTAAGCAGCTCGTCACCTCCCTCGTCTCCTCCATCTTTTTTTACGGCGCAGAGACTTGGAGCCTCAAGAAAGCCGACCGCCAGCGCAACGACTCGTTCGAGATGTGGTGCTGGAGGAAAATGCTCAGGATTAATTGGACAGAACATCAAACCAACGAGTCCATTCTCAACGAGCTCAAGATCCCGATGAAGATCAGCACTAAATGCATGCGGAGGAATTTTGAGTTCTTTGGCCACATTGCCAGAAGGAGAGGTGACAACCTAGAAAAGCTGCTGATGACAGGAAGGGTGTGCGGAAAAAGGCCCAGAGGCAGAAGTCCAACACGCTGGTCTGACCAGATACGCTCTACCCTCAAAACCTCAGTTTATGATGCCATCCACGCAGCCGAGGATAGAGTGGGCTAGCGCAAGACAGTCCACGATAAAGTCATTCAGAGAGGCCGTGACCCTTAGCATTGAGGATTGAGGACACATGGAGAGGAAAGTTTACTAACATAATGGTTCCCATGGGTTTATCTATAGCTATCCTAGCTCTCTTTCCTTTTGCTGTTTAATTATTTCACTCTACAATAACGCTTTCAATTATTCTACTATTAAAATATTCACGAAGGTAATTATTTGTGTGTATTAATGGTTAATACCCCACATAAACCGGGTCGGTTAAATGCTTAATTAAAACGACGGTAAGCCCGTTACTCGCGAGGTCCGCGTAAACAATTTGGTTTTACATATTTAAACTGTTATCAGGGCTATTAAATGGTCATCGAAATTGTACTCATCAATTATCACAATTACCGGAACAGTTAATTGTGTTCTAGTATTGCGAACAATAATAAATTCAAGATATCGGAAATAAAAATCATCGTCGGCCAAAAGGTCCACTGCAGTTGTGTATGGGGACTATATTGGCACAAAGGCACTGCCTACCCTGAACGACTTTGACTCCATAAATTTTATGTCCCGGACAATATAATTATACTGGTTCCCGTGACCGGGACAAAAACAACTCACTTTCTTCAATAACTATATATATAAACGTAAAAGTCCTGACTGACTGACTGACTGACTCACTTATATCAACGCCCAGCCCAAACCGTTCGGCCTAGAGAGCTGAATTTTTCACAATAGGTAGTTTTTATAACGTTAATATCCACTAAGAAGGGATTTTTGAACGTTCAGCCCTTAAGAGGGTGAAATGGGGGTTCATAGTTTCTATGGGGAAACAAGATTAGTAAGACAATTTTTATTCAAAACTTCACAGGAATATTCCTAACAGTAAATGAGTAAGCACGTATTTCAGGTTTTTTGAGAATTCAACTTCTTAGAGGATGAAATGAGGGTCCAAAGTTTGTATGGGGAAATCAGATCAGTTTCGACTATTTAATTTTAAACATCACACAAGTATTTCTAACAATAAATGAGTAAATACGTGTTTCAGGGTTTTTGAAAATTCAACCCCTAAGAGGATGAAATGAGGTCCAAAGTTGGTATGGGGAAATCAGATCAGTTTCGACTATTTTATTCGAAACTTCACACGAGTATTCCTATCAATAAATGAGTAAATACGTGTTTCAGGGTTTTCAAAAACTCAACCCCTAAGAGGATGAAATGAAGGTACAAAGTTTGAATGGGGAAATCAGATAAGTTTCGACTATTTAATTTTAAGCTTCATACGAGTATTTTTAAGAATAAATGAGTATGTGTTTCAGGGTTTTTGAAAATTCAACCCCTAAAAGGGGAAATTTGGTCACAAAGTCTAAAAGTCGACATGGATATTGATTCTTTGGTTTATTCGGTCACTGATTACGAAAACAACAACGATTTTAAAATCTGACGTGGCGGATTAGAAATACTATCTCCCCTGTCAGGGTGCGATAGGGTTGAAATGTCAAAATATCAATATGGGTATTGTGTTCATCGTTTTTTGGGACGTTAATTACGAAAAAGGCATCGATTTAGAAATCCAATGTAGTGGACGTGAAATATCATCTCCCTGTTAGTGTGCTTTGGGGTTGAAATGTTAAAATATCAATATGGGTGTCGTTTTTATGGTTTTTTGGGACGATAATTACGAAAATGGCATGGATTTTGAAGTTTTATATTGTGGAAATGAACATTCTTGTCATTGAAAGAATTTGTGCCAAATTTCAATTCAATCGGTCCGGTAGTTTCGATCGAAGATCGGTTGTAACAGTCGGACTCCCCAAACTTTGTAACGGCACTAGGTTGCAAGTCAAGGTTTGCACCGGAACGTAGTAGAGGCCACTATTTTAACCAGATCTTGAATTGTACTCATTGTTTTGCGCAGGGAAAGTCCCGCTTTTTAGGGTTCCGTAGCCAAAATGGCAAAAACGGAACCCTTATAGTTTCTTCATGTCCGTCCGCCCGAAGCCACAGGCATTTTACTCAAAAACTACAATATGTATATTGATGAAATTTGGACAATAGGTGTCATGTATAAGCCGTTACTAAGTTTGATAGTTAAATAACAAATAAAAATATATCTAGGGGGCACTCCATACATGTAACTGCGAGTTTTTTTATTTTTATTTTAGCAAACATCTATCTGTGGCACACATTTCGATATTTATTTTAAAAACACAATACAATACAATTGTTAATAATAGCTAGGTAGTATATAAGATAATAGCTAGGTAGATTTATGTTTTGCTTGTGTTTTAATTCGAGTAAAGACTCACTTTTAGTTTCGCCTTTTTACACTTTATTGTTTATATTATTTACGTGCTTAGATATAAGATTTATTGATTGTTACCTTTTTATTGTGCCTTTTTATTAATGTTGAATTGTCTGTAATATTTCGGGTACTTATTTAAATAAAGAGATGCTCATTTTTACACATAACAATAACACTGCAATACACACATATCCTATACTCTTCACACACATCTTCCATCCTTGTCACTCGTTCCCTCTTCCCCCTTGCACCTCTCATACCATGACTATATCAAATTTGCCTACCCGGTGGGCGGAAATCCCACTAATTGCGCCCCACATAAATTCACCTTATACCGATCCTTTCCCTAGTAAAATCAGTCACCTGCCACTTGCCACCATTCGTCCCACGCTCCACACTACACACCGCCTCGCTGCTGAAACCTGAAAATAGTCTTCTTATTTCTTCTTGTGACCTGCCGAAACCCTGCTGCACCATCTACAGTCCACTGCATGGACCCTATACGGACCCGTCCGTAACAACAATAATAACTCTTTATTCCACACCTCACAAAACAGAGTAAAGAAAACAATACATTCAAGGAGAGGTTAACAACAGGTGGTCTTATCGCTAAACAGCGATCTCTTTCAGACAACCTTTGGGTAGTGAAAACTGAAAACACTGAGGTTTCTAAGAAAAAAAATTGAGTAAGGGGATATTTTGTGTCCTCCCCCCCTCCATCTATTTTCTATACCGTATGTCGTAAAAAAAATACATACGTAAAACATAATAAATACTTTCAACGAAAATTGTGTTCAATACGATCGGATATACGGTTTTTGAGATATTGCCGAAAAACTGCGCTTTTCAACAAAAGGACGTAAGCCGCATGAAGATACGCTCTTTTGCTGGTCTGTAGTGCTTATTTTTATAGTAACGACCGCGGAACCGTACACTAAGCATGGTCCGATATACTCTTAGCTGGATTTTAAATTCAAAATTACCCCGAATTTGACGTGAGCAAAGCCGCGGGCAAAAGTTTCTATGCAAGAGTAAAAATCTGCATTAATCTTAATCTCTTAGTAGTAGTAAGTCATTGCCGGCGTAACAATTAAAGCCATCATTTCTTTAGAAAAAATTGACGGAACTGCCTTCACCAAAACGTCGTATACCGAAACCTCCAGAAAGTAACAAATACTTTTTCGAAAACCGCATCTAAATCGGTTCAGCCAAACGCGAGATAATCGCGGACAAACATACATACCTACGTAAGGGTCAAACTGAGAACCTCTGTTTTGTAGGCGGTTAAAAATTACGTTTAGTACGCGGGCGAAGCCGCGGGCAAAAGCTTGTTATAATATATATTCACAACTCGCTATTACATTTATTTATGTCAAGTCAAAATTATAATACTTTTCGTCATCTTCTATGCTAATTTTATGTCCCGGACAATATAATTATACTGGTTCCCGTGACCGGGCCAAAAACAACTCACTTTTTTCAATAATTGTAATATAAATCCACAAGTCGCTACTACATCATAGAGAAACTGCCTACCTGGAAGCTCTGAACGACCATGGTTCCATATAGGCACAGAAGAGATGCCTACTTTGACCAAAAACCTAGTGCACGCTGATATGGGCCTTACTCGAAGAAGCCCACCATAACCGGCAAAGCGCCGCCCACATCCTGTGCACCCCAGCAATTTTTATCAGGTCATCAGTCCATGTGACTGGCCACGCACGCTGCATCTTCCAGCGCGTGATTGTGGTCGGTTCACTATGGATCTTACTACCATAAGCGAATTACCACTAACCACATTTTTATTGACACACGAACTAAATCCCAGCCCCCATGATGTAGCGGGGCGGGGCCGTGGGCGCGATTCGGTTGTCTAACAGTAACAGGCAAATGAAGCACTATATCAACCCTTTTCAACCCTCGAGAATGACGGTTTAATTAAAAGTTTGATTCACGCGTTGACTTACGCTCGGACATGTTTCGTTTAAGAAAGACTTGATGGATCAATTAAGTAGTCATAATCAGGGATCGGAAATACGAATAATAATTTACCTACACTTTGCAAGATCCCGGAAAAGCTAAGCAAATAGGCTTCTTAAAAATATGATTTACTACAAGGTGAATCGCAACTTCGTTCGCGAAAGAGAAAAAGTCATTACATTACCCCTCTTTTTCTTCAGAATAGTCGTTGTAAAAGTATTGTATGATGATCATAACCAACTGTATACCAAAAATTGTTAAAATCAGTTTAGCAGTTTTGGCGTGATGAAGCCACAACGACACATACAAACATACACAGGAAAACAAAAAAACGATTCAGTGACCTTCATAATATCTTTAATGTACAGAATTTTTATTTTATAATAGAATAACACACGTTCCGGGATTTGATCACATTTAGAGACCCGAAAGCATTTATAAAAAACATCTTTGTTGCTGAATCATGAATCTCAAAAAATATCTATACGAGTACTATTATAAATGTAATAAATATGGGTGTCTCGGCGCCCAGTACGAGTTTATCCCGTTTGGCGTCGAGACACTGGGTCCGTGGGGCAGGGCTGCGCGTGGGCTCCACAAGGCACTAAGTAAGCGCCTAAGGGAGGCAACGGGTGACCCTCGCGCAGGCAGCTTCCTCGCGCAAAGAATTGCCGTCGCAATACAACGCGGGAATGCTGCCTGTGTGATGGGCACGCTGCCTAAAGGCCCAAATTTTTATAATCATTTTTAATAGTTTTAGCCAGCTTTTTGAATAAGTTTGTTGTTGTTTAGTGTTTTCTTGTAAATAAATCCTTTCACTGTAAAGTTGTAAAAATGAAATGTTTGTATGTGTCGTGGTGGCTTCAGCACGCCAAATCGGCTTCACGGATTTCAACTATTTTTGGTACACGGGTAGCTGGATATCTTCAAATGGTTATCGGATACTTTCTACTAAAAATAAAGAGGGCTTATGACTTTTTCTCCTGTGTGAACGAAGCTGCGGGCGCCTTCTAGTTACCTATATTACGCTATCTAACTCACTCAGTCCCTTTCGTTAGTTGAATGGGTTACAGTTTTAAATTAAAATAGGTTAGTTTAAATTTTTGTAATTCTTATCTTGTTATTTTTGTGTGTTCCTGATTGAATAAATCGTTATAAATACTTAAATATGACAAGCTGTTACTTCCTAACAATTGGCAGTTTACTGAATGTCCGCTTAGCCAAGAGCGACGCGAGCAGGCACGTGCCGACGCCCGCTTCAGCGGACATTCCAATATGTGCGCAAACCGAATACCGACGTGAGTTTGTGTTGGTGATAACCTGGCGCTCTGAGAATAATATCGAATTTGAGTGACCTATGGACCTGACGCCGGAATTATAACAATACCAATAAATACTCTTTATTGCACACCAAAAGAAAACAACATGAGACACTTAAATCTAAACCAGTATGAGAAAAGGTAAACAACAGGCGGTCTTATCGCTAAAAAGCGATCTCTTCCAGACAACCTTAAGGTCGTAGAGATGGCGCAAAGAAAACAACCAATGAGTAATTAAGTAGTGCACATGACGATGAGACAAATCATAAATTAAAGCTAGAAAGAAAAACAAAAGAGAAATGAAAATTTCAGATACATACAAAGATACTAAAAAATAAATAAACATATAAAATACAAATAAACATATATACAAATATACATATACCTACACAAATACATACATATCACCAATAATTTACTTAAATTATGTTAGATGCGAACGGTCAGGGCACATGGAGATTGAGTAAATGTGTTTTTAGGGTTCCGTACCGAAAGGGTCAAACGGGACCCTATTACTAAGACTTCGCTGTCCATCCGTCTGTCTGTCTGTCGGTTGCACCGAGAGCCTGGCACCAGCCTTTATCGCATGAACTGTGATAGCTAGACAGTTGAAATTTTCACAGATGATATATTTATGTTGCCGCTATAACAACGAATACTAAAAATAGTATAATTTTATGTCTCTACCTGTTTATATCAGTAACCAATATAAAATGATCGAACACCGAGTACATTTTGCTTAGGAGTGGGATTTGCTAACACTGGATTTTCATAGATACGGCCGTTTGTACCGTATGCTTTGTACGGAACCCTCGGTGCGCGAGTCCGACTCGCACTTGGCGGGTTTTTAAATATTTTCTTTTATTTGCAATCTTGAAATTTAGCGAACAACCGTAATGACTGACCAAAGGTGGTCAAAGTCATTACGGTGTGGTGACTCACGATGAAAGTTGGTTTCTGATTCTAACCGCGACACGTGTGAGGAGACACCAAACTGGGCAGAAGGTTGCTTCACCAGCTCATAGTTATCTGACAAATCTCTGTTGAAATGCCTATCTTGCAGACGTCACTGTCACTCCCGTTTCTGTTTTTTAAAACCTGGCTTTGAACTGAATAGGTCTGGCTAGACCTCCTGAACAGTAATCGGATTCCTTCAGTGGGCGGAGCGCAAACGTACAAACGGGGAGTGCTATCCGTAGCCACTTAGAGTTGAGGTGACGCAGTGCGTAAGGCAAGGCACAAGAACTGCCGAGGACGGTACCGTTTCGAACTCTATGCTCATTATAAACACTGCCACAAAAACGCTTTATAAATCATCTGATAAAGATGTGAAGGCCAATGATGATGGCTCTGGTACCTATGGATACTTTATTCATAAGAATTTTAAATTCAAAACAAAACTACTCAGACTATCATATTAGAATTAAAACTTCAGACAATTTATTTTGTTTTATTTTAAAGATACTCAGTAACTTAGAGATGGGAGCCTGTTCACTGCTATTTTTTAAAATATTTGGAACATCAACAGCATTGCAAAACATCAATAACAGAGCTTCGAATTAATACATATAAAGCTAATAACAGATGTCGACATATATACAGTTAGTATATAACATCTATTGTGATGCTACTCACCGACTGCTCACGTGGAAAGTACGAAACTCTTTAAAAAATATCCCAGGGTGCCTATCACTGGTTTCTAGTAAATTAAACTACAATATTAATCACAGACAGTAAGGCATTTATTAAATATTAGCTTTTGCCCACGACTTCGTCCGCCTTAAATTCGTTTATCGCGGATAAGGGTATTTCTCCGGGATAAAAAGTAGCCTATGTCCTTCCCCGAGATTCAAACTATCTCCATACCAAATCTCATCCAAATCGGTTCAGCGGTTTAAGCGTGAAGAGGTAACAAACAGACAGACAGACAGACAGACACACTTTCGCATTTATAATATTAGTATGGATTGTTCACACAACGCACTGGTATGAATGAAGTCTTTTTTTAATGTCTACACGGATAGTTCCAGAAAAACACTGTATAGCACCAAATTGGGACTGACCTGGTTGCAAGCACACATATAGGCGCGTCCACATTTGTATCATTTGCCCGTATCAGATCATCGTCGCGTGGTATGATCGCGTGTCACGATCACGCGTTTGGACGTTGCGCCGATCGGATCGCTCGAAATCCATTTTGCTACGCGTATCACACAGTTATATCGGACGAGTACGGCATGATAGGCGCACCGACAGTAAGCGTCCAAGCAGCGCGATACACAGTCATGCCACGGCACGGTGATCGGATACGAGCAAATGATACAAGTGTGGACGCACCTTATTACACTGTTACTTGCTATTCCAACGTTGCACTAAGGAGGCAGCGTCCCCCAGGTGTCTCCAGTACTTGGTCTCCAGAGTCACCCAATACAGTTGTTCTCCTCATGCTCCCGCCGTTACAGCATTCTACCCAATGGTTGTGCAACACGTCACACGATGACTTGATTAAAAATCCAAACTTGGATTTGAACTTGAACTTGAACTTGAACCCCTGAGACAAGACAAAGGATCTATGTTAAGTACCATGTACCGTTTATTTATTTACTTATTTATTTATTCGACACACCAATAAAGTACAAGGCTTTACATTTAATTTAC
Organism: Hedya salicella; assembly: GCA_905404275.2. Lineage (NCBI taxonomy): Eukaryota > Metazoa > Arthropoda > Insecta > Lepidoptera > Tortricidae > Hedya > Hedya salicella. Next base: position 23,273,634 of record FR990109.1, on the reverse strand, counting down.
AGTAAAAACTAGGAGCACTTCTAGCCCGCACCTCAATAACAGATGTGCAACAGCATTTACAAATATTGGACAGTTTTATTTAGACGGGAAATATAAATTTAGTTAAAATAACAAATCAAATCTTCCTTATCTTACATACTACGATCTTAACAATAAAGAGAAATATGAAATACCGTTATTCCACGTACAATGGATTTGAGGAACAGAAGATCATCAAAAGTACTCACATTTCTGGGTTATTTAATGATGTTTCACCACACTGCTTGTGTTGTTTTTTAAATTATTTGGGAAGTAGTACCCATCGGTAAAAAGAAGTAAAGCGCAATAATCCGTCATTTTCGTATTAAAATGAAACTGGCATGTTCGTTTCTCTCCAGATGCAAATCAAAAAGGAACGAAGTCACTCATACGCCACCCTAAGTTGACGGTAAAATGTGGTTCTACTTTGCTAGGTGATGTGCGTAATCCAATAGCTCGCTCGATATGCTTGCATGTTGGACTCATTAACACGCACAACAGTCGCTAGATGGTGTTATACATAACTCGGAGTACTGTGAAATAACTATTTTAATATTATTATATTATACACGAAAATCTCGTGTTACAAGTGGAGCTCGAATATCGGTATATACATATATGGAATGCAGGTTATTATTTAAGATTAAAGTTAGGTGCCTACATGGTACGAACTAACTTAAGTAAAACAAGTGAAAACGAGAAAATCTGCTCACTCCGTGAGTGCATATCTATGCATGTGTGTGTGTGAAATGCTATATGTAAACGATGCCTTATTATTTGCAATGTGTTGCTCTGTCAGAAGACAGAAAAAATTTCATGAAACAAAAGTTTTCTTTGGCTTCATTTTAGTGTAGACTCATCGACTGGAATACCTATTCCCCGAAAACTTTCATACCAAAATGCTCCTCCAAATGCACGAACGGTGGCTCCTGCTGCACTTCGTAAAAAATAAAAATCGCCACTGGACTGCAGCTCAGCAAAATTCTTTTATAACTACGTAATGATATTTAGAGCCTTCCATTAAAACTCGGACCTGTACCAACACTTTCCAGTTCTAAATCCGTTTTGTCGGAAAAATCTGTATAATTGCAAGATCTGAGCTAACCAAGTTTGCCAAGCCGGCTCCGGAAAACTCTCGAAATTATTTTATTGTCGAAGTTGGAGATGGCGGAAAAATACTTTATATTTGAACTTGTGATGCTGGACGGTTTTTTAGAGTTCTGTCCCATTTCTACTGGTTTTATTCTTCAATTGCTTATAGGTATAACTCACTATTGGACCTAAAGCCTCTCCATTCGATCGCTACGGCTTTATCTCCCACCAACCTCTCTCTATAGTCGCTCCCTGAGGATTGTGGTCATTGGTGGATGTGGATGCTCTACACCTAGTTTTTATGATCTGCCTCCCACCCGGTGTCTGTTTATCGCGTCTCTGACGACCGAGCAAAACTTGTAAGTAAGTAGTAAGTAAGTAAGTAAGTAAGTAAGTGAGTAAGTAAGTAAGTAAGTAAGTAAGTAAGTAAGTCCCACCAACCAGTTGCATCTAAAACGTCTCGCCAAGATGGAGATCTTGGCCCTGCCCTCATCGACCAGGTTGGGAAGGTTATGGTTTTTAAAAGTATTAGGAAGTTATCGCGCATTATTTGGACGTAAGCTAAGTTTCTAATTTCATCATTACTCGCATCTTGTCCTGTCATGGTGTCCAGGCGGACCATAAAATGCTTGAATCTTCAAATTAGATTTTTTTTAAATATGATTTCATATACATGAGTGCCGCTCGGAGATAAACGCGTCTTCTCTTCTCTCAAGGTGGCTAACCGACTGGTGGGACGCTTTGTGTATTTTTTTTTAAGATTTACTAATTTGATGGTACTAAGTACTGAAACAATATTGAAAATCACTGCTTGAACATTATCACACACCGTAAAACAGTACACACAACTCAATGTCAATAAGGTCTACTAATGATGGTCACTTTAGTAGGTATGTAAGTATGTGGCTGATGGTACAATATATTTTTACCAAAAATACGAAAAAAACTGCAAAATATAGTGTATGGCCTCACATACAAACTAGCAGCTAACTTAACGTGTCACAAGATATGAAAAAAAAAATGCATTACCGACTCTTTTCCCTACTTTCCTGGCCTCTCTCCTAAGAGAAATGCATAATTTGATACCCCAGGACATCCCTAAGATGTCCAAAAGCAAATTGCTAACATAAACGACATGAGGTAACAAGTTCAAAAGGCACAGGTTGGGGCTCGGAAGGCGACATATGATACTTAACCCGGGAACTTCCTTTGGGAAATGTATATCGCGTAAACGAAGCGAATTCATATTTATTTGCTGGTCTTTGCTCTGGCTTCGCTCCCTTGGGATTTTTGAAAAACACCGTAATTTTCCTAATCTACGTATAAAAAGTTTATGTAAGTATAATTTTAGGTTTCTTGGTCTAGTTTGGATTGTTCGGTGATGAGCCAATCCGAATTCCTCTTTTTATTTGTATCTATAGAAGATTATTAACCTCTCATATGCTTAGGCACTGATCCGTGCAGAGCATGTCTCTTAAAATTGTGTCTATGTTAAAATTACATATAACTTCAATTTGATTGCCTAATTTTTGACATTGCCTAAGAGGCGTTAATTTTGTTACAGTGTAAATTATGAGTGGGACTCGCGCACAAAAGATTCCATACCACTGTACACAAAAAAGTTGAGAAGAATACGTCTATCTATTACTGTTCAATAGTGAGAGCGAGAGCCCTGTGACAGACAGACAGCGGAGTTCCAATAATAGGGTTACGTTTCGGTACGGAACGCTAAAAAACACTCAAATTATTGCAATAATGGATGAAAAATTATAATAAAAACCGGCCTAGTGCGAGTCGGACTCGCGCATCGAGGGTTCCATACAAAATATACGCTACAACCAGGCCAGTACCGACCAGGCCGTATCTATGAAAATCCAGTGTTAACAGACCCCTGTTCCTGAGCAAAATGAACGCGTTGTTCCATAATTTTATTATGGTTACTGATAAAGACAGACATAAAATTACACTATTTATAGTATTTGTTGTTATAGCGGCAATAGAAATACATCATCTGTTAAAAAAAAATCAACTGTCTATCACGGTTCATGAGCCTAGTGACAGACGGACGGACAGACGGACGGATGGACAACAGAGTCTTAGTAATAGGGCCCTGTTTTACCTTTTGGGTACGGAACCCTAAAAACCAATTAAATAATGGATAAAAGATTATAAAAAATACAAACAAACAAAATTCCAAAAGCAATTTAATTAATATTACTAAGCTCGAATAAAAACTTAAAGCTATTTAAAACTTGATTTAAAACCGTATCTTTAATTCCACGTAACTTCCATTTAATCCTAAACGTAATTAATTAAAACAAAAGCCCGCTTCAAAGGCCCCAACACACTCGCGGCAAATAATTATCACTTTCCAAGTGAAATAAATATACCCCCGCAATTTTACCCTTGGGCAGTACCTTACAATTTGAATTAAGTAACTTTATGCTCGTATTTTAACCTTTAGACCGCCTAGGGCTTACTTGAAAGGTTATTGTTATCCGGTTGGGGAGGAGTTAATTTTATCCGGGACAGAAATAAACATCTTACTCAACATTCAGTAGGTAATATAACATGTTCTACTCAGGCGGTTTGTATATGCTCATCCATACTATTAATAAAGTTGTAAAAATGAAATGTCTGTTCATTGAACATATTTTCAAAACAAAAATATTGTTACGGACTATTTGGAGGTCTATAATCAAAAAATATTTATTTTTTATTTTTTGTATGTTTTTATGTATCGTTATCGGCTAAACGGATTTCAACTATTTGTGGCACACGAGTAGCTGGGTATCTCCAGATGGTTATAGAATACGTTTTACCCGACTACGTTGAACAAAAAATGAGAGGTTATGACTTTTTCTCTTCCGCGAACGAAGTTGCGGGCGCCTTCCAGTTATTAAATAAGACCAGTGATTAAAAAGTTAAAACTACGAAATCTCTTCAGATAGGTTGCTCGCATGTTGTGAGTCTTGTGTGTCGTATAGATGATAAAAAACCGGCCAAGTGCCAGTGAGACTCGCGCACCGAGGGTTCCGTACAAAATATACGCTACAAACGGCCGTATGTATGAAAATTTTGTATTAGGAGAGCCCTACTCCTAAGCAAAATGTACGCGGTGTTCGGGCATGTTATATTGGTTACCTACTGACATAGACACAAAATTATTCTGTTTTTAGTATTTGTATCTATAGCGGCAACAAAAATACATCAATTGTGACAATTTCAACTGTTTAACTATCACGGTTCATGAGACAGCCTGAGTCTTAGTAATAGGGCCCCGTTTTACCCTTTGGGTACGAAACCTTAAGAAGTGAGAAAAAATTGATGGCAGTGTGAATTTTATCGAGCTACCCGTCCATTTTAATAGACAATTCGTCGAAAACTCATATATTTCTTTCAGCAGTCACTCTGCGACCATCTCACATAATACTCCGTTAAAACTATCCAGCTTAGTAATGGTTTACTCAAACGTACCACAACCACAATACAACCAGAACCACACAACAACGACAACCTCGTAGTCGGATGATAATTTATATGAAAGTAAATAGTTCAATTCACATGGACCACATATTTTCATTCACACTGGGACTCATAAAGCGGCTCAGAGTTACGCAACTCGCAATGAAAAGGGCTATGCTCAGGGTTTCTCTTCGTGATAGAATCATAAATAAGGATATCCACAGAAGAACCAAAGTAACGAACATAGTTTACAGGATTGCATCGTAGAAGTGGCAATGGGAGGGCCATGTAGCCCGGAGAACGGATCACCGTTGGGGCAGTAAAGTCCTGGCGACCACGAATAGGAAAGTGCAGCGTAGGACGGCCTCCGACTAGGTGGACGGATGACCTAGTCAGGGTTGCGGGGAATCAGTTGATGCGGTCTGCGCAGGATCGCACCCTGTGGTGAGCTATAGGAAAAACCTTTGTTCAGCAGGAGACGTCCGTGGCTGATAGATAGATATGGAGAGACATATCTCCGTTAAAAGCAACCGTGTGGTCGGTCCGAACATATCAAAACAACTGCAAGAAGCTCCAGCGCAACGAGTCGCAAGTAACCATTACGTCACGACTTTTGTCGCTACGTTGGCGTGTGGTTGTGGCACATCTGACTAGAGCCTAAAGGTACCAACTATTGCTTAACACTCGTCATATTTATGTTTTACTAGAAGGCGCCCGTAACTTCGTTCGCGGAGGAGAAAAAGTCATAACCCCCCTTTTTTTAGCATAGACCGGTAAAAAGTATCATGGAGATACCCAGCTACCCATGTACCAAAAATAGTTAAAATCCGTTTAGCCAATTTAGCGTAACGAAGCCACAACGACACATACAAACGGATTTATGCGTATATGTATAGATAGTCTTATAAGGAAAAATGACGATATATAAAAATGTCTACCTTCTAAAAATAAATTCGTCTGAGTATTATAAAGCCAAGATATACAAACGTCTTAGTCTAATAAAACCGATGTATAAAAATGTCTACTATCACAGTATAAAAATGTCTACAATTACAGGAAGTTTGGCCTAAAATTAAAAATGACAACGTATAAAAATGTCCACTTACACTTCACAAAGGGCCGAAACAACAGACGGATTGCATTCCGACTGCAAAAGTGCAGTTTGAATGCAGTTCTATTGCAGTTGATATAACGGCATCCAAACTGCACTTTTGCAGTCGAAATGCAATCCGTCTGTTTCGGCCCGTATCTTGAGTACCTAATTAGTTCCATCTTATATGGCAAGAATGTTACCAACTAACTTGCTTAGAAGAAACAATACTTGCTTTAAAGCTGTATGTTTTGTAAAAAGATTAAATAATTAAAAACCGGCCAAGTGCGAGTCGGACTCGCATACGAAGGGTTCCGTACTACTGTACATGAAAACGTCGTAATGAACAACTGCCAAGACGAACGGATGGACGGACCAACGGATCGACGGAAAGACATGACGAAACTAAGCTTTCGTTTTTAGCCATTTTGCACACGGAACCCTAAAAACTATCTAATCGGGTTATGTCAGTACATTATCATAATTGTCGGTCGAGGTGTCCACCGCTTGAACTGGGACCCAAATAACGCCACCATAACCGGTCTAAAGCATAGTTATACGTCCTTGATAAGAATGTATTATGTATCGAGTGTAGAATCTCAACCTTTTTTTAAGTCTGTTAAAAAATCTTATTAATCACTACAGTAGTCATTTTTACACTTCGACAATTTTACACTTCACTTCGACTGTATTTTTCACCAATTATCAAAGAGACATTTTTATACATCGACATACATATACCATGTCAATATTATACTGGGACGAAATAAGACCAGTAGACATTTTTAAAGATCGTAATTTTTCCTTATAGTCTCAAGTCGCATAAATCGATTTGACGCCACACGCCACAACGACACATACAAACATACAAAAAAATAAAAATAAAATATGAATATCTCTCGCTCTTTTAAAATCATTTTGAGGTTTAAAAAAATATATATTTAGTGGATATATTCAGAAATAATCACTCCGAAAGTAGCATAATTTGTCTCCGCTAAACAGTATGTCCAAAAAATATGAAAAAAAAATAAAGTTTAATCAATACTTTGAAATTTGTTTTCAACATAATCGAATTTAACGTTTTTTAGTTATTGTCGAAAAACGGTGCTTCTCAACAAAAGGACGTAGGTGCCGTGGAGATACGCTCTTTTGCTAGTGCCCTTTTTGATGTCGCATTATTTTTATCTGTAGTCTGAATTTTTTCGCATGAACGGCTTCGGAACCCAACACTGAGCATGGTTCGACATGGTCTTTGGACAGTTTTTGAAAAACAGGGCACTTGATTCCGATTTTTCGTGATAGAAAGGTATATTTTGTATATTGGTTTAATGACGTAAATTTTACTCCAATTGGAGAATTCCCACCAACACCAATCCTAAGTACAATATTCTGAAATTGGCAACCGTTTTAAACCACCCGTTCGCAATAATCTTTCCAAATAGCTGAACTCAGTAATTTATGGATATAAAACTAATCCCTCTGTCGCGCGGTAAGGCAGACCTACGGCCGAGTCTTAGCCGTTATCTAACCTGCGGTGGAGCCGCTAACGAGGTCGATTAACGAGGTGCTTAAAGAGGGAAAAGGTTATTAAACAGGCGTTAAATTGTGGTTGATTGGCCGAGTCAATGCTTGATATTGGCGCGACCTTAAGGATTTAGAGGTTATATATGAACGTTAACACAAAGTTTGACCATGAAGGAAAAAATCAATGCGACCCACTACACTGCAAGCGGGATTCGAACCCGCGACAATCATCTCACTACGGCAGTCATCATCCTCTTTCAGTGTGTAAGACGTCTACCGCTGTACAAAGGCCTCCCCGAGGATACAACAACGACCGGTCGTACGCTGCCCTGATCTTCTTCGTTCTTCTTCTTCTCATTCATCTGTTTCTTGATCTTGACCAGCCTTCCTATTGCCTAGTGGTGCGTCCACATTTGTATCATTTGCCCGTATCAGATCATCGTCGCGTAGCATGATCGCGTGTCACGATCACGCGTTTGGACGTTGCGCCGATCCGATCACTCGAAATCCATTTGCTACGCGTATCACACACTTGTATCGGAAGAGTGCGGCATTATCGGCGCGCCAACAGTAAGCGTCCAAGCAGCGCGATACGCAGTCATGGTACGGCACGGCGATCGGATACGAGCAAATAATACAAGTGTGGACGCACCTTAACGCGTTTGACGCTCTGAATCAGAATCAAGTGTGATGATTTGGTTTGGGCTATGACAGTTGATTCGGATAGTAATAAAAATAATAAAGCTTTATTTCATTCTATACAGATTAACATTAAATTTCAACATTCCATAAAGATTACATTAATTTCAATTTCTATCATCCTTACTCCTTACTATATTATACATGTGAAAGTATGTATGTAACTTCCACTTAATCTTCATTTCATTATGGCTTACGATATACTTTTAAAACAAAATGAGATCTTGTGATATCATACCCAAATACAAGACCCAGCGAGTAGCTGGACTTTCCGATATGGCGCATTAAAAATTCATACAGGCAAGGCGAGATTATTATTATTAATTAAACACAAACATATTTATTATATTATTCACCCCGTATTATCCTTTTTGTCCATCTGTGCAGTCAAAGGTCCGATCTAATCCTCCCTGTCTCTTTTATATGTTTTATCTCGTAGATCTTGCCATGGTCGGTTACGAAACTATTGTTAAAAGGGCATGGGGTTTTACTTTGAGCTATTTTAACTATGTTTAATGCATATTAAGCGTTCTCAAAATATTTTTCTATATTGCGTATGATGTTAAAATTAAGTTTCAGTGATTTGGTAATAAATATGACTCATATAGCATTAGCATAGTATGAAACTAAGGACTATTTAGGTTATAATTTTAATGAAGGAAGATATATTGTATTTGGAAATCAATACTCATTCATTTAGTTTAAAGATATCGTTTGTAATATTTACCTTAATTTATATTTTACCGCCAAAATGTGCCTACCTCAGTAATATTTTATAGGAGTATGTACATTTTGATTACTTTTTAAATGTGAAAACATCACACGATGTTGCACGCTAAGACTGCAGTTGATCGCAATGATGTTTCCTTTTTACCATATAATAATCATTATTGCACACCAAAAAACATAAAACATACGTAACAGTATGAAAAATACTTAAATCTTTGTGTCAATATTGTAAGGGCGACCCTCTATAGCGGCAGACGCTGCCCACGCTACGCACGAAATCACCCCACCCACACCCCCGCACTTCCCCGAGAGACACACCGGGGACATTCGTGCATAGCGTGAGCAGCATATGCCGCTATGGTGGGTCGCCCTAAGGTTTTACTTCGCCAACTAGAAAAATATAGTGTCAGTAAATTGAACGTGTTTCGTAACATAAATGTTTTTAAAGGAATATTGAAAAACTGGTATCGCTCCTTTCAGCCTTTCATCCCGCGTTTGCAACAAGTGCTCTTTCCGCCTAGACGGGGGACTAAACTAAAGGTGCGTTTCCACTGAAGTAGAGAAAAGCGGTGCTGTACGAAACGCACCAATCAGGCTGTGTCGCTGTTGAAACCAACACTAGTTATTGCGAAGACCATGCCCTCGGGTTCGAATATTGACTGAAGCATAAAATAAAAAGAGTAATAAGCGGCCAAGTGCGAGTTGGACTCGCCCATGAAGGGTTCCGCAGCCGTTTATAGAAAAAAATGCATTACAGATGATAAAAAAAATACGATATAAAAAAATACTAACAAAAGAGCGTATCTCCCCGGCACTTACGTGCTTTTGCTGCGAAGCGCAGTTTTTTGGCAATAACTTAAAAACGGAATGTCCGATCATGTTGAAAACAACTTTCCTTGGAAGTATTTATTAAGCTTTATATTTGTAATTTGTTTCTTATTTTTTGAACATACCGTTTAGAAAATAGACGAGGGGTCACAATTTTTGATACTTTTGGAGTGAATATTTCGGAAAATGTTCACTAAATCAAAAATTATTTTAGAAACCTCAAAGTGTTTTTAGATGAACTGTCGAATGATGTGCCATACATTGATATTTGGTGAAAAAAATTTTTTTGGGTGGCGGTTACATATGTGGTGTGCCCCCCCTAATATATATTTTTTTATTTAACTATAAAACTAAGTAGCAGTTACAAACGACACCTATGCTCCAAATTTCATCAATGTACATCTTATACTTTTTGAGTAAAATGCCTGTGACATACGGACGGACAGACAGACAGACAGACAGACAGACATGACGAATCTATAAGGGTTCCGTTTTTGCCAATTTGGCTACAGAACCCTAAAAAAGCGCTTTAGTAAAACCATTTAATCGTTAGGTACATGTTACTGCTTTTAAATGCTTTGCAATCGACCAATTTTATCTGTTTATCTTACGTTTGTTAAAAACATATTAAACTATGATCGTGTGTCTGTATCTCTTTTGTGGGGTTATCAAAAGCCGCCTTGGCTAGTGACCTGTAACATATGCGCATGAGTTCAGCGCTTGCGCGCTGTGGGCTCGGCCGTCGCCGCGTTGTCGCATGCCACGTGCACACACGCATGTCTGGCCCACAGACTATTAATGAAAGCCATTGTGTTTAAGTATTTCATTACTAGAAGGTGGGCACCTTCGTCAGCGGATAAAAAGTATCCTATAACCATCTATGGATGCTCAGCTGCGCGTGTAACAAAAATAGTTGAAATCATGGACCTATAAAATATAAGAACGGAGTCTTTAGAAGATTCGACTAAAGCCAGCTAGCTCATGGCGGATCGCGTCAATGTGAGCATTTTAACGGAGTTGCTATGTACAACAAAATTTCCCCAATCAAGAAAACGTTTAAAATATAATTGCCCCAATACGAGTAGAAGGTAAGAATACCTATTCTGTATCCACTTTATTCTGCGCATTGTTGGATCACTATTCGTAATTAATAGGGATTTTTTTCCTGCTAACCGATAGGCAAAATGAATCAATATCACAGTCAGTGAACTTACTGTTATCCACTCTCTGTGCATTGTCAAAGCAGATAATATAGCGCAGTATTGTTGAGTTATTGTTCTGAACAGAAACTGATAGCGTTAAGTGCCCATTAAATTGCTAACGACGTATTGCAAAATCCGTCATTGGTTTGGTAAATCAAAGCTACTTTCCATTTTTGATTGGATTGTGATAAGGACTCAGTGGCACACCTGGTATATACTCTACAAAAACAAAAGTCTAATAGAATGACTCTAGTTGCAGTTGAATTTAGAATGTGAAGGAATAAATAGCTGTTGCTAAGTCTACGAATCATTGGGTCACACTTTCCTGTTGACGTCCCAAAAGGGCTCTTAATTCAATTTTTTCTTGCAGGACTCCTATAAGGCATACACAAATTTTCTACTATTTACATTAACTATAACTACTTTAATTTTTTATTTTTCCACAGGTTAGACGGCTAAATTCTAACATCCATCTGTATGACCTTTTTACGAATAACAGTGGTTATTGTTAATTTGTATTGTTGTTAAGTACATGTGCACTTTATAATAATAATTATTTTATTTTGGTTAAATTCATTGGTATTATATAATATTTTTTTATAATGGCTCTTTAGAATCGTCTCCGTGAATACTTGATAGATGTTTAATGAAAATAACAGTTGGAAATGAAGCTTGTCACAATTGAAATTTGGGTGAGGACCAATATTTTGGCGAGTAGTTAAGGCATTTTACTTGCCTAATTTTTATTGATTCCATTGTGACACGAAAATTATTGATACTATTTGTATGCCAACGTTCGTGTCACAACGGAATCAATTAAAATTCGGCAAATGAAATGCCTTAACTACTTGCCAAAAAATTGGTCCTCACTCATTTTTGACAGAAACTTATTCACAACGTTATTTCTATGTCGGAAATCGACCATTTGGCTATTTTATGTTCTTCATTCCGACGATGATGATGAATGGTCAAGATCGTGGGAAGCCGTTTATTTTATAGCAGCTCGCAAGATGGACTATTTTTATTCTTTCTTTGTAGCGGTTCTTAGGTACTTATATTTAAAAATAATCTGACCCACTAATTTGACAATATCAGAAGTTTTGAGATATTGTTTTAACAGTGGCCGTTAAAGTACGAAGAGGACATATAAAGCCAACTAGGGCCAGTAAACCACGGTCCTCTCCATAAGTTTTGTCCCTTATTATCAGGGCGATCGTTATAGTTTTAACTGCTGGGTTTATGACGGAACTTGCCCACGTGACTGATGTACGAATATATGAGATATATGTTCGAGTAGCACAGATTACACAGGGAGATCAGGCCTGTCTCAAATATTACTTCTTCCTGCCTCGCACGACTGAACTGTGGAATAAATTGTTGGTCGTTACCATCCTAAGCCGCCCAACGAAGTATACTTTAAACATATTATTTGATTCTCGCCATACGCTCGCTTTACACCAAACGCCATAATTCCTTTCAGCTCCCAGGTAACACACTAGCTTAAATTCATAACGTCTCATCTTCTTCCCTCCTATGACTAAACATAAACTTTAAACAACCATGAAAAGGGGGATTTTTCAATGATATGGGAACTGAGATGTGTCTTTATGAAGGAGATGAGGAAATTTAATTCCCCATTTGCCGGTAATAGCGTGTAATGCGAGTCCGCTTCAGATGTCGTCAAAAAATGGAGCCTTTTCAGACGACAGGTATGGGGGAGATATAATTCAAAACAATTATTTAGATATGAATCATATGAAAATTACAAAGCGCAAACATTAAAACGATTGAATTTTATGCAGGGACCAAAAAATCTTATTGATATTAGAAAGGAGTAACTGAAGTGACATTGGGCAGGGCACATAGTTTGAAGAACCGTTGGCCGTTGGGGCACAAAGGTTCTCGAGTGGAGGCCGCACACCGGCAAGCGCAGCGTGGGAAGGCCACCCACAACGTGATCGGACGACCTGGTTAGGGTTGCGGGGACTCGCTGGATGCGGGTGGCCCGGCCTATGTGGAAATCTATTGAGGAAGCCTGCGTCCAGCAGTGGACGTCCTATGGCTGAAATGATGATGATGATGTATATTATTATAAAGGAGGAAAGGCTGACGTTTCTGTTAACTGTATATGAGATTATGGTAACCATTATGAAACCGTTAATAGTGTTTCTGACCCAGCGTAAAGCTTAAAGTAGAAGAAATATTACACTAACACTAACACTCTTTTTTTCTTTAGCGTTATCGAGTAAAAAGTATCCTATAACCATCTGTGTACGTGCAATATTATTAGATTCATTTAAATAATCCGTAGTAGTCACCTTTAAATAGTCTGTATTACTTTTTTGGTTGAAAATATCCCTCCGGCGGCGTGGTTCGACAACGTTGTTCAAAACTATCGGATTTTTTTCCCCTTATTTTAGACGATCGGACGAAGATGATATTTAAAATCCCCTTTGTTACGACCCGCAAACCACGAGGATTTTTTAAATTACACTTTGTTCGCCCCTCTAACTAGGAGGATTATTGAATTTCACTTGCTTGAAAATCAAATATGTCCTCTTTATTGCAACTTAAAAGATGTCTACTTGTCTATTTTCATTTTATTTGAACATCAGTCATCAACCCGCAACATTCGCTCGAGAAAGAATTCTAAGTACGTCAATTTCTGCATGTTCTAGAATCATATTACTTTTATATACAAATTTATTACATACAATTGTCTTCTATTTGCGATTCTCTGATATTCCTCTTTTTAATTTAATTACATTAAAATCATTTTATTCTTTTCAATATAGACAATAATTTCAATAAGTTTGGTTTCTTTTTCTAGCCTATGAGCTCATTCACCCGTAAGGTGGTCGGACGACCTGGTTAGGGTTACGGGGACTCACTGGATGCGTGTCGCCTCTATCTGGCCCATGTGGAAATCTATTGAGGAGGCCTATGTCCAGCAGTAGACTTGGATTTTTTTTCTTTTTTCTGGCTGAAATGATGAGCTCATTTAATTTAGTATGGCATCCTTCAGGGCAGTTACTTATTCGGAGCATATCACCTTGCATCGACCACTTTTTTGAAGTCATCGCTAGTCAGGCATTGTTTTTCCATGTACTGCTTAAAATTAAACATCCCTTATTATCAAAGTCATGCAAGTCATCCAAAATTTACCCCTATCCAGTCGGAAGGTTTGCGTTATTTTATTAGAGAGTGCCTGTGACCACCTTCCCGGCTTCAGATCAGCTCCATGATGTTGACGATGACATAATATTGTATTGTCACCTAACTTACATAAATATAGCAAATTTTAACTCGATCAGAAACCATAATTGCAAAATTTGTTTACCTACATACACACTTAGTTATGTTATAGGTGGATCTAATAAAAAATTAAAGTCTTACATTATTAGCATCAAATCTTACTCTATCAGATATCAAGATAAATCTATTATTCGAAATGAAAAAATGAAATCAAAGCTAATAAGTAGGTATATACACCGTGACCGTTAATAACCCGAAAGATTTAAACCACATATTTTTGACGACTGTACGAATAAATAACGTTATATCAACATGGGTCTAATTATGTGTCTTAATTAAATTACTATTTCAGTACGAATTAAATCTTATTAATTGCCCTCTTCTTTGTGTTCAAGCCTATAGGTGGGAATCTCAAGTTGAAGAACAGAGAGCGAGCATGACACTTCACGAATCGCTCCGAAATCATACGATGAAAGGCGAATGGTGTGACTTGTATTCCATGAATGACAAGAAGTGTCAAGTTATGTCTAGCACGATGTTTGTGTTGAAATTATTTTTATTTATTGGCACCACAAAATACCACAAATACTTATGTATCCAAACTTTATTAGGTGCTACGACATTAAAGTGCTCTTACATTATTATTGAAACTTTGTGTCTTAGGTATTTTTTTTTGACTAACAATCACAACCATAAATTGTTAGGCATGATAATATTCGAAGGAAATCATACTACTTATTTTTTTACATCATACTTACCTCTTACCTCATACAGGAAAGGGACTTTGTTGTAACAGCGATCATGCTAACCTGTACCTACAGTAAAATAAACAACAACATGAAACAGTTACGCATTTTTATTACGAGTAATTTAATGAATTAGATTTTCAAAATGTGTACCGCCGTTTTCAGCACAAATATTCAATCTTGAACGGATTTCATGATACATACGGATTTCATGATAAGTGTTCTTGATTTCTTCTGAAACCGTTTGAATTCTTATTAACAACTCTTCTCTGGAGTTCACAGTTGTTGAGTAAACCTTATCTTTCAGAGTTCCCCATAGAAAGAAATCTAGCAGAGTTAAATCCGGTGACCGGGCAGGCCATGCTAAAACTTCGCTCCCACGGCCGATCCATCTCTCGGGGTTATTGTAGGTTCAGCCAATTAGAGTGCTGGAACCACATAGTTCGTCGGGTTTCCAAATCGACATCGTACTTTAATATTAAATCCTTGTTATCCTGGTTTAGTATTTGATTTCGCGTGTGAATAAACCTTTGTGAACCTATAAGTTGTGTGTAAATATATTGACCTTTTCAAAATCGTGTTCTTGTTTTTGTACTGAGTTATCGTAGATGAATGTTAGCCCCATCGCTAACATTACGTCTTCACCAGGCCATCATGCGAGTTTTAAGGTGTGTCGTAAATAATATAGTAAAAGCGAATCTGCGTGAACTTCGGGACAGGGACACCTGGCGCGAAATCGCTCCATGAGGCCTTAGTCACATGTACCTCAGGTGTTCATAAGTTTTGAGACGAATATACTCATATCTATTAGATGCCATGTAACATATTTGCTTATTGTTCATATTTTTTTTAATTTTATGTAAATGTAGGTAGCATACGCTTACGGAAAAATAACACACAGATAATTCGAAATTTGCACCCTTGTTTTGAATACAAGCCTTCAAACGTGCGGCCATTCGACTATCGCGTCGCGTATCTTTTATAGAAAAGGAAAAATAATCCAGGAAGGTGAGGTTTTCTGCTCTTAGCTCCAATTCAATCCATAAAGAATAATCCAAATAATTCAAATCGGGACTCAAAGACGACCAATTTTCGCTGCGAACGAAGCCTGGCAAATTGATCTCTAGCCAGCGTTGCAACAATGCAACCCAACGCGTTGGAGCCATTATGACATACAATGAAAAATAAATTCAAAATTGTTATTTTTTAATTCCTGATCCTCGAAGTCAAACGTCTACCAGCTTTTATTATAACACGAGGTATACCATTTAGAAATAATAAATAGTTGTGAGAAATCTATCTATTTGGAAATATGACCGGACCTATTATTTTATTCCCAATAATGCCAGCCCACAAGTTTACGGAAAATTTGTGCTGGTATGAATTTTCCCTTTTCGCATGGGGATTTTCTTCTAACCACATATGCTGATTATGGGACTTAAAAACTGTCTCTCTCGTGAACAACCATTCATCTGTCCATAATATCTTATTTAGAAATCCAGGATCTTCCACTAATTTCTGATTCATCCTTTGGCTAAAGGCAACTCTAGCTAGCCCGTCATTGTTAATTAATCCGTGTACTTTCCTGTAGTGAAAAGGATGCAGGCCGTACCTTTTCCATAGCCTTAATACGAGCTTATAGTTAACATTGACCATTCTTGCTACAGCTCTTGATGACAAAGTTGGGTCTTCTGTTATGATGTTCATTATTCTGTTCTCTGCTTGTTCATCTAGATTTATAGCCCTTTCTCTGTAAACATTTCCAAGTCCTTTTTCGTGAAACTATCGATGGATATCCGCAAAAGTCGAATGGTAAGGTATACGAAGGTTTGGGTATCGTCTTCGGTATTCGGCGACTGCCTGGAGCGAGTTCCCATCACAAAATCCGTACACAAAGTGGATATCTGCTAAATGAGCCGAAGGATAATGCGGCATAGCGAATATTATTTATTACAGTCAATAAAATGTTCAATGTTATTTTATCTTGCGTGATAATTAGTTATCATTTGTAATGTGTCATTTTAGTGACAATCAATTTCAAACTAGCCAGTTATAAGAAGAACCACTCTCGCGACTTAGAACAGAACAAACCTAATTATCTCTATTCTCAGTGATAACAAAAAAGCTACTTGAGATTGAAGTGTGTAAGATAAGATATTATAATTATTCGGATTAATACACTACACTGTATTTTAGTTGCATGTTATATCCTTTTATCTCGTGATGAAAATATTTTCGGTAGTAAAAACTTTTTGTAGATAGATACCAAACTTCTTTATGAAACTGGCTAACAACCATACAGTTAGTGCATCTACGTGTAAAAGAAGTAAGTGGCTACGTCATGCTCACGCCCTTAAGGTGTGTTACACAGGAGATTTTTTAACTTTTGATTTGTTGTAAATAATTAATATCTCCTTAATTATGAGTTTTTGGACTATATGTTACATAACTTTATATACTCTAATTAGGCTCTAGTATCGTTAGCTTAAATCTTTCGGGTTATTAACGGTCACAGTGTATACAGTTCGGTTACTTTTTATGATCATTAAAATCTTCTAACAGTTAACAGTGTAACTGCCCTAGTGTCATAAATAAACGTATACAAACAACTTAATTAACACAAGTACCTTAATTTCATAACTTAATCTCGGCGCGGCCATTACCGGTCGCAAACAAAAGAAATTCGCACCGAGTATCTGATCCCCAGTTAATTATAATTACAGTACAAGCAATTAATAAAGGCTATCTGATCAAAGTGACAACCTTGTATGACCAGAGGATGGTTGCACACTGCCAGCTATGAAGTCCGAACCTCAAGATCTTAAGTCAGATCCCCTTATCATTGCAGTGAGTTTTTTGAAGCAGCATAGGGTTGACACAACATTATTTGGCAATATAGTTAGATACATTTAGTACACATTTTTAACACATGAAAACAACAGCACCGTTACAATACAATACAATAATCAAGACACTATTTCGTGGAAAAGCAAAGGAAATTATAAGCCATTAATCTAATATGGAATTCCGCAAAGTAACGCATGAATCTAACAATACAATAACCCTTTATTGTACACCTCACAAAACAGAGTACAGAAAACAATACATTCAAGAAGAGGTAAACAACAGGTGGTCTGAACGCTAAACAGCTATTTCATTCAGATATTTATTTCATTCAAAAAAAGTACCTGTACCTACGTATAAATAGGTGGCGCAAAGCAGTTAGTAATTGAAGTATTGTGCATATACATATATTAAACAAACACAATAAGTAGTATAAATGCACATATACTACATATATTTATGTTAGCGTGTTATTTCCGAATGAATTATAATTAGTTCAAGCAATTGATAAAGGCTATTCGATTGAAGTGACGAACTTGTGTGGCCAGGGGCTGGGCGCGTTCAGCGAGTTCAAAGCTCAATAAATTACAGTCAGGCCAGGCCCTGTTATCAGTTAAGTAAATTAATCGAAGCAGTATAGGGTTTACACACAAAATAACACTATAATCATTTTATTGAGCATGTTAATAAACAATACATTTAATTATACATATAGGTACAACAATTGAAAACACCAGCTCCATTACTTGTGTTATTTCCGATTTAAGTATAATTGCAGTACAGGCAATTGATTAAGGCTATTTGATCGAAATGTCAACCTGTAGCGGCAGAGCCGGGTCACGCGACAAAATTGATTACAACTAAATTTAGAATTTTCAGAAAAGAAGGTTTTCGAGGCTGAGGATATGGACTGCTGTTGATGTGTCCTCTTAAAAGTGTTTTATTTTTTTGTAAAAAATTTATGTATAACTTCATGCAACTTAAATGACTAGCCAATCCATACATGTAACCGAAACTTTTTTTCAGTGTACATCAATGTGTGGGACATTCTACGACAGTTCTTGCTAAAGCATTTTGATGTTTTAATTTGTTTTTATTTAGTAATTTTTTTCGGAAATAATCGCTCCGAAAGTAGCATAAATTGGGACCTACCCCACTATTTTCTAAACCATATTTTCCAAAAAATTTGAAAAAAATTACAAGAGTATAACTTAATAAATACTTTCAACGAAATATTGTTTTAGATTCATGTATAGATCCATTGCTTTACGGCGACATAGTATCTTGGTTAGATGTGACAATAAATTGTGTTCACTTGCGCATATTTTCATGAAGTATCCACACAAAAATACTTGCAAATTGTTTTCTCCGCGTCGCTTCGCTTTGCTCAGTGGCATGTGGGCCTTTATCTAAGAGCAAGACAGCTATTGTTTTACGTTTGACGGATGGGATCAGATTGTTGGACTTGGTGTTAATAATGTGGCACCAGCATAAGTGATAGTGAAACAGTAGTCACTTTAACAGTTGCGTAATGTTCATGAGATACAAATAATAGACTCACACTTTAAGTACTTGATTGGCAGACTGATTAACATGATTATCGTTACTAAGAATATAACCTCACCTAAATGTATGTTTCAAAAATAATATAGTTAGTCATTAGGTACGCGGAAGTTTTCTTTGCAATGTTTCTTTCTCCTCAGTAAGCCTCATTTTGTATAACGCTGCTGGTAGTTTATTTTTAAAAATAAATAATTAAGCCCGTCTGGCACATGTGTAACTGTGTTTACACATTACGCCCATCTGGCATGTATGTACACGTTTATTTCTTTTCTCAAAGTGGGTAGTTTGCACAAATAATTCCTAGATTTAATAAGCTGTTAGCTTCCTGAATCAACCGTAGTTTTAAGCCTAAATTTTTTACTGAAAAAGATAAATAAAGGCTCCCTATAATTACTTTATTTACAAACAACTTTCTACTACATGTTTTTCGACCGACATCGTTTAAGATGTCCAAACGTACGCCACCTAATTACTCGCAATAAAACAACTAACAAAACTGGTCACGGTTTGGAAACCCCGCATCCTCTGCGCGGGCGCAGTCTTCCCAACCGGATCGCAACTCATTTCTAGAGCACTTGGTATGTACTGTGTTACGTTAAATAGCGGGCGTTCACCTCAGGAGACTGGTTCTATTATAACATATATCGAAACATGACGAAATGGCTTATGTTCATTTAATCCGAACACAACTAATATAGTAACTAATATGTACTTGTGGCATATAGGTATACGAGTATAATAATCTCTTGTGATACGTAAACTCAGAAGAATTAGAATACCTTACTTATCTGACGTTCATGACACTTGCTTCATAATTCTAGCCGTGATGCACGCTATCAGATGCATCACGGCTGCTTAAGATAAGTATATGTAATAAAAATATTTTTTGTCTTAAAGCGAATGCTTGCCCAACATCTCAAAACTCTCGCTAGATGGCTGGGGTCAAGGATCAGATACGTAACACAGTACTCCTGGACACGGCATCCCTCGTCAGGAAGTTCCTCTCTCTGGGGTCTGAACCATCGAACATCGAACCGTCAAACTTTTGTCGGTGTAGCTGATGAAGCGTGAAGCTGTTTCCATCTCTCCCTATCCAGGGCCACCTCCTTGATTTCCCTATACGACAAGATGTCAACCTTCTCTTTATTTGTTTCATGAAGCTTATCCTTGGTCTTTCCCTTCCTCGCTTACCTTCAACCTTTCCTTCTACGATTTTATGAATAAAAGCGTCGTGCCATATAAGGTGACCAATCATTTTCTCTCTTCTATTTTTTATCGATTTTATCAAATACTTTTCCCCCATCCTGTTTTTATAATGTGTTTATTTTTTGTACACCCTAACTTAAGAATAGAGGGATAGATAATAAGTACCTATTTACTTGGTAAAATTGGAACGATAGAGTTGTTAGCATTAGATAAACTCTCTTCTCACTGTTTCGCAAAAGTTCTCGTATCTTTTTTAAGTAAGTAATAAATATTCTCCGTTTATATTATTGTATGCTCCCAAAAGGCAACTGTTGATAAAAATTTCATCCACCCATCCGTTGTATATACTTACAGTGAACAATAAATATTTTCTATTCTACTTACGTCTGCCGAATGCATGATACCAAAGCAGAGGCAGACCGAAGAAGAGATGGCGGGATGACCTGGACGCATTTCAGGACGCGTGACAGGAACATGCACTAAACCGGGACGAGTGGCGAAAAAGAGGTGAGGCCTTGGGACAAACATACAGGCTAATAAAATAAAATAAACTACTTAAACTTTATACGACGATAATGAACTTTGATTTGAACCTATTAGGAACTACTGCAACGCAATTAGAGCATGTAACCGCTGGAGATGCCAAACGAATACATTCCCCTGTGCCAAAGTAATCGCGAAATCTCCGCTTAGTAGTTTATACTATAAATTGCCAGTATGTGGGTGTTTTTTTGTTTGTAGGTGATTTTTAGGGTTCCGTACCTCAATCGGAAATAACCGACCCCTTAAAGGATCACTTTGTTGTCCGTCTGTCCGTATGTCTGTCTGTCAAGACCCTTTGTCTCGAGAACGCATGGAGGTATCCAGTTTAAATTAACACCATATACTCAGTCTACGGTCTTTTGAAGCTGTGAAAAAATCAAACTTCTACATTAACGTAAAAAAGATACGGCCATGTATGCCGCAAAAAACGTATATTTCGACACTCTTAAGGGAATCAAAATGATAGGGTACTTCCCGTTGACATAGAACTATGAAAGGCAAGTAATATCATGATATACTACAAATACTAACAAGAATCTGAAAACTACACATATGTAATTAATACATAAAAAATATAGTCTTTTACAAAAGACATATTTGGACAGTCCCGTTACGTTAAGTTTGCACCTCATTTGTATGCAATGCTAAAGATATAAGGTGCAAACTTAACTCAACCGGAACCGGGTATTATAATAATGTTAGGGTAAGTTTGTATCGAACCCCCGATGCGCGGGTCAGACTCGCACTTGGCCGGGTTTTTTTATTGTGTTAGATTGTAGATATAGGAATATTTCCGTAATTTGCTGTAAGTATTTACGTAACTCACCCCCAAAAACGCATGAAAAATTTTTTCGGTAATGACACGTCTTGCCATCTCCATAAGTGAAATGCTCTAAGGCAACGCATCATTACTCAATCTATAAAAACGTCGCATATGTCGTTTTGCCTTTCAAACTTTAATACGACAGCAATATAATCGTGAAAGTTGATCTCATTTTGGCGAGGATTTGCACCGGTATGTGCCGAGGTGTCGGGTTAGAGCAGTTACGCAACTTACTATGTCATAGATTAGATTATGATCTCATTTGCGACCCGCCCTGCCGATCTGCTCACTGTTTTATGATTTTAAGGAGGATGGAAATTCTTTTATAATTTTAAGCCATTTCATGGATGGTTCCATCGAAATATATTTTCTATTAATTTAAGTATTACTTTAACTTAAGAAATTATAGCCTATGAATAGCGAATGGTCTAACCTTTTATCAACATTGCTTTGCTAAATGCTCTTTGTCAAAGCATGAATAATTAAACAATATCAACTTTATATTAAGTTCCTTTCTATTATATCACTAAACTTGTTTCTAAGTAGTGTAACTAAATACAACAAAATCTACATATTTAACGGTTAAATTTTATTCTACGAAGTAAATGAAGCTATTTTATAGCACCCTAGGTCGTCGCTTTGCAATCGCAAATAAAATATTACTACATATCAAAAAAGATTTATATCTGAACATGAGGCTCTCAAAGAAATGTATACCTATCGTGGGAAATGGACTTGTGCGATGTTACTCGTCTTGTTTTATTGGTGTTTAGTAATGGTAATATTAATATCATGTTATTAGGTAATGGCGCATCATAGAATGTTGTTAGTTTACTCATTTACTTCGTTGGTTTTGTTAATGAACGTGGAATACTTTATGAACGGAAATTGGTACATCCCGAAGCAGCGATGGTGATTTCTACATACAATCTTCGTTTTACTACAATTTACACAATTGTTACTTTCGAATGCCATTTACATCCTAAACTAGAAGGTGCAACTTCGTCAGTGGAGGAAAAAATATATTACCCTCTTTTTATCTTGAGCGTATCCGGATCAAAAGTATTCGTCAACCATCTACCCGCGTGCCAAAAATAGTTGAAACATGGTTGAAACCCGTTTAGCCGTTTTGGCGTGATGAAGCCACAACGACACATACAAAAAATCAAAAGCAAATATTTTTCGATTTAGTGACCTTCAAACAGTCCGTTTCCCTTTTTTTTAATCTAGCATTTTGCTAATTTGGCATTCTACAAATCTGGCATTTGACTAATCTGCCACGCTGCGAAACTGACATTCTGGTAATCTGTCATAAAGCGTCAAAAGGACATCTGTGTCTCTTAGGTTTTTACGCTTAAACCGTTAAACCAGTTCAAATGAAACCTGACGATAGTTTGTGACCCTGAAAGGGAAATCATCCCTTAAAGAAGGTGGAAGGAAGGAAGAAAATATACGATACCCAGGTCTCGGTAAGGAGGGCAAAGCCGAGAGGAAATACTAGAAAACGATATTTATTTTGATTTGATTTTGATTTGATTTGATTTGTACCGTTTAAGATAATCTATGTATAACATTATGGATTACATACTAACTCGTACGGAGCGTGGGCGCGAAATCCAATCAAACAGATTCAATCACTTTCACATCGCATATATTCGCTGTTAATAGTTCATCAAGTTACAGATTTATATGCGTAGTTATGTAGACATACGCGTATTTGAAATTCGAAATTGTGGACATTACCTAAGTGTCTCAGAAATGTGTGTTTTATGTTTTTTTCCTGATATGATAAACACGGCAGTGCCCCCGCCAAGTCTAGCAAAAATAAAACAAACATCACTTCTACAAATGGAGACTGTAATCTTATAAGAGATACACATCTTTATGGCAGCACTTCGTAATCGGTAAAAAGGTATGTACAATATGTACATTCACATTTGTTGCTTTAGCTAATACATAAAATTCACCGGGGCACTGCTACATTAACTTGACAATATCTTGGGCACAACTCTACCCTAGAACGGATATATCGTTTACTAGCTTCTGCCCGCGACTTCGTCCGCCTTAAATTCGTTTATCACAGATAAGGGTATTTTTCAGGGATAAGAAGTAGCCTATGTCCTTCCCCGGGACTCAAACTATCTCCATACCAAATTTCATTCAAATTGGTTCAGCGGTTTATACGTGAAGAGGTAACAGAAAGAGAGACAGACAGACACACTTTCACATTTATAATATTAGTATGGATAGTATGAAAGTATGGATATTAGTATGGATGTCATTCGAGTAGCAGTATACATTTTCATAAAAGCGATATAATGGGGAATGGATGAAAATTTTCAAAAATCTTGAAATTTTGTTTATAGGTAGGAATAAGCCTCCTTATCGTCAGAAAAGAAAATAGATGTTTCTGTGGCTTAGAAAAAAATAAAAAGATGAGAAGGTGTTGGTGGGCCTATATGACAGCCTATACGGTACGTCGTGGGCGACCCAGGTATGCTCTTGCTAATATAATATATAATGTTTGCTTTGTTCCACTGGGTTTTTATTCTATTTAATCGTTATTCTGATTTGTACTTGTTTTTCTTGTTTATAATTATTAATCTGAGCTGTACGCACGATGCATTCTGTTATCCATTTTCCATTCCAATTCCACCTGACTGCTTTTGACGATCGAAACTCCAGACAGCTTGCTTAACGCGTTCACAAAAATGATTTCGTGCGTTCAGTTCTCCGTGGCGCCACCTATGGTCTCACCGGAAGATCAGCGCTGGCTTTAGAGCCAGCATTATGCTGAGGTGGGACCATTTCGGGGCATACTTAGTTTAGTAATTTATTTTTTGTATTGCTGTATAAATATGCCCTCGAATAAATGTATTTTCTTTCTTTCTTTCTTGGTCTCTTTACGCTCCGATATTCCTCCATCCTTTCAAGTTGGCCAAGCCAACGGAGTCTGTGAACTTTCGTCTCTCCTATGATATTAGGTTCGGCCATCAGCTCCTCTACTTCGGCGTTTTTAAGGACCCTCCAGCTTCCATCCCATCTTTGTCGCGGGCCCTGGATCTTAAGGAGGATTTTCCTCTCGGAAACTAATAGCATTGGCTCTTCCTTAAGTGTCCATGTCCATGCTTTGCACATGTACATTAGGACGTTATAAGAATACTCGCGTCCAACCCAAAGAGTTACGGGTAGTAGGAAATACTACCTACAAAGGCGTTGCGAAATTTAAATACTCGCAATCAATACTGGCAACGGAGAAATCAGTATCCGCATACAGAAAATGCAATGCCGCCCTTGACGAGGTGTTGGTGTCCAAGCTTCTTAGGAAATCTACCAAACTCAAAATTTACAAAACCGTTCTGCGAGCTATCCAATACGGGTGCAATTTCACTGCCTAAAAAATTTCAAAGCTGTAGTTCGGATACACTGTATTCGAACTACAGCTTTGAATACAGCAACGCTAGATTATACATATTGTTGTTTGGTGTAGAGTGGTGATACCTCTGACATATCTCGGATATATGCCATTTTCCACATCGAATTTGGTCAGAGATCCATTACTGATATGACGATTGATTGATAACGCCAATGCATATACTACTGACGATAAAATAGGATATATACTTAGAAGGTGAAAAATTGAGGTGAGGAGGTAGAAACATCTATACCTACTATTATAAAGTTGTAAAAATGGAATGTCTGTACGTTGAACATGTAGAAAAAAGGATAAGGACTATTTGAAGGTCGCTTTTAGGGGCTTTTAGGGTACCGTACCAAAATTTGTAAAAAAGAAACCCTTATGGTGCGACTATGTCTGTCTGTCCGACTATTAGAGCGCCATATCTCAAAAACTACTTATGCTGTCTATTTGAAATTTGAAATATTTATAAACATGGTCAGCCTACATGTATTGCAAAGGAAACATTTTAAAATATATTTTTATTTGCTAAAAAAAACGATGTATATGAGGGGAGAGGGCAAAAATTAAAAGTAGTAGCTACTAGGTCAAGTAGGTTCAGTACTCAATTACGGACTTCGCCTTTGGGGGAATTCTGTTGACGCAATAAGAGTGTTCAGAGCACAAAAAAAATGTAGTAGAGCCATCTGTGGCGCCGGTTATTTATCATCTTGTAAGCAATACTTTATAAGTCTGAGAATTCTGCCACTTCCTTGTATGTACATTTGCCAAGTATGTATTTTTGTCAAAAAACACCCAACATACTTTAAGACCTTTGGAAATGTTTTTAAAAAACAATCAAGGCACGAAAATAAATTAATTGTAACAAACGCAAAATTAAAGTATACAATAAAAACGCCTACTGCATGGCAGTCAAAATCTATAATAAGCTGCCCGAAGACATAAAAGAATTATCACTGCCTTTGTTTAACAAGAAGTTGTTTAATTGGCTAATTGGTAAATGTTATTACTCCATTAATGAATATCTGGAATCTGTATAAAATTTATCTCCTACAATTAAATAATGTAACATGTTGTGGTGTAAAATAGTTGTAAAGTCTTGTTTAGTGAATTATTTAGGCTATTGAGTTGAAGTATTGAATAGGATTATTATTTGAAATAAATTACCCAAAATTATTAATTTAATAGAATAATTCAATTTAATTGTAAATTTCAAATCTTATATAATGTTATTGTAAGCCTGTGATTGGTATATTAATCAACGTATTTAAATTTCTTTTCTGATTGTGACATGGCCTATTAATTTTTATTTAGAATTAGTTACATTGTATTGACATTATATATATATATATATATATATATATATATACATATTGTATATTTGCATACTTTAAATAGGTAGAGTGTAATTGGGACTTAGAATCTAAGAACATCTGTGTACATAACCTACATTCTTGCAAATAAAAGATTCATTCATTCATTCATTCATAGGGTATCATAAGAAAAGGCTTAATCTGTACATTTTTGTAAAAAAATACTTCTCCTAAGGGAATGAAACGGAGGTTGATTTGTATAGACAAGTTGTAAATTTACACGGGAAAGTAGTGTGAGGACTGTTTCTATAAAATCTCTTTAGTTTAAACGTAAACTATAATAATGTAGAGTTATACCGTTGGCAAAGTGCAACAAAACTTAGAGCTACTGCACCAA
Organism: Hedya salicella; assembly: GCA_905404275.2. NCBI lineage: Eukaryota > Metazoa > Arthropoda > Insecta > Lepidoptera > Tortricidae > Hedya > Hedya salicella. The sequence continues at coordinate 23,246,879 of FR990109.1, read as the reverse complement.
GTTCTTACATAAAAATAAATAAGGAAGCGACTTGAAATAATGTGCCAAGTTGCCCAAGTTACTTGTAGTTGTATAAAGAAACGGACACACCTCGGGTGGCGCCCTGCCAGGTGCAGTCATTAGTTTTCCTTGGACTTACAAGGCCAGCTTTTATAAGACCTAGAAGATACCTGCAATTTCGTCAGCAGAGGAGCAAAAAATAATAACCACATTTTTTCACGAGTCACGTCGGGTAAAATTATCCCACCAGCAACATTTTATGTAAAATTGGCGGCCAAGACTCACATGCTTATAACACTTTCGCTGTAAAAAAAAATATCAGATCCCAGGAAAAGCCAAGCCCCTAAGCCCTGACTTTCCACACCCTACCAGGTGGAAAGGTAGTTTAAAAAGTATGGCATCAACTGGCTTCAAGCCCCTAAGCCCTGAGTTTACTAACCCTTCACCTTGGTTTCAAAAGTATTGCTTGGCCTTTTCATAGAGTACCGTAAATAAGTCCAACGGACCGTCTGGCCTATATGGTATCAACAAATTAAGTTTATGTCTTCATGACAATAATTTTATATAGATATATGTTTGTATATTAATACTAGCTTACAGATCAAATTTCAGTTTAGTAAGTCATCGGGAAGTACCTACCGTCAACTCGGGTTACTTTGACCCAATGGAGGGTAACTTTGATCCACATGAAAAGGTTATTTAAAAGGGTCTAATAAAAAAACTCAAAAACGTTAAAGGCTAGCTAATACCTACCTCATGGCATATCTCCATAATTAATAACATACTGTTATAAGTCAATACAATTCATGGCTTATGTCGCAGTAAAAATATAATTAATCAATTAACTGTGAAGTAATAATTATCAAACACTAACTTACATAAATGGCTTGTGAGTGTTTATTAATTCGATATTTTCAACTTGTGTATTGTGTATTGCGTTACAGTACGGGATTTAAAGAGTCTTGGTAGTTAGAAAAGTCTTGGTAGTTATAGAAATTATTTTCCTGGGGCCATTTATTTAGTCTTATTTTAAAGTATGTTCCCTAAGTGCTACTTAACCTGTGAATTTGGGCGCTGTGGTGTTAACTAGAGCGAAACTAAGAGGGTTTAAAAATGAGACGAAACGGTTCGAGAAAAGTAGTGCCCCGCTTGTTTTTTGTTCGCCTTGGTACTAAAAAAAGTTGAAATCCGTTCAGCCGTTTTGTCGTTTTAGTGATTCTTCTTCATAATTAACAAAAAAATACTTGATATAAACCTATTTAAGATATTTTTTTGTCCATCATTAACAAAGGTAATAACATAAGAAAGTTACCAGTTTGAAAAATGAATGTACTATTTTTGAAATGCTTAAGTGTACACGGACCTTAAAGAAACATTTTAAAACTATAATGTACGAGTAAAACCGTTTTTATGACGATAATAAACCCGAGACGTGTAGAAACACTAGGTCATATAAGTTCGTGAAAATTAGGCACTAGAGTGGTTTACATAAACACTACATCAAAATGTAGGTATATCAGTACAAATAAAATATCACGAGACACTCAATCTGAAAATGGTCCGACACGCTCTTGGCCGGTGTTTTCATTTTGATAGGTATTATATAAGTATACCTGAGTATATTTTGAATCCGGACACATTCTGTCATATAAGTCACAATAAGGAAATCAGTTTCATTCTTCTGCTAAATTGCAATACAATTATAATGTAATTGCATTCGCAAATCACGATGCGTATAACCACAGCATTTAGCAACCGAGGTCCCCGACATCCACAAGGCCTGTGGTCAGCTGTCTATGTATCTAATGCAATAATCAAAATAGGGCTTAAATCGCACATTGCACATCTGAGGTCACTTTGGCGATGACATTGCCTCAATAAAACGGGATTCAATCGTATAAATTATTTAAAGACCTACATGTTTTGGGCGTGTCATCACATCACGCCCATTCTATACTGCGCGAGTTTTTTGAACAAGTGCCCGCAACTTCTTTCGCGGAGGAGAAAAAGTCACCCTAAAGTAACCCCTATTTTTTCGACAGCGTCGTCGGGTAAAAGTATCTTATATCCAACTACCCGTGTACCAAAAAATGTTGAAATCCGCTTATCCGATTTAGCGTGATGAAGCCACAAAGACACATACAAACATTTAATTTTTACAACCTTCTAATAGTATAGATAGATTAATATACATCCCTATACCGCTACTATGACTGAACTTTGAGTTCATTAGCGGAATCCTTTACGCAATGACGAATTATATTTTAAACGACGCAAATCCCGCATTGCCTAAGTTGCATTTGAGTTGCGACTGCGCCTAAACACACTGCAACAGCACACGTGGCCAGTATGTGCAAATTATTTTCTTTGGCAAGACGCATTCTCAGCTGGACAGCTCAACTATTACCGGACAGATTAACACGTCCTTATGTATAAGTATTCTAATGTAGGTTAGGACAAACTGCGTTTTACCCGATTACCGTAAAATGCTGCTTTGCACCGGCTATACAACTATGACTGCTAGGTAAACTTTTTTTAAGAACCTGACTTTGAACTTTGAACTGGATAGGTCTGGCTAGATCTCCTTACCAGTAATTGGATTCAGTGGGAGAGCGCAAACCCACAAACGGGAATGCCAGCCGTGGCCACTTTGAGTTGGGGTGGGATGCAGTGCGCAAGGCACAAGAACTGCGGAGGTAGGTTGAACCGGAACCGTTCAACGCCAGTTAGGGGAGATTGCGAGACTACGGGCTGAGCGACCCCGCCGCCGGCGGAGTTGACTCTTAAACTTCATCGTCGGGAGAGTTCGCAGCTGCCTTTTTCTCGATGCCTGCTGTGATCTCGTTGCCCATAAACTGCAATGTTACAAGCTTTTATTTAACTTCTATACTATAATAAGTTGTCAAAATGAAATGTCTGTACATTGAAGATATTTTCAAAAAAAATATTGTTACGGACTATTTGGAGGTCACTAAAACGAAATATATATTTTTTGGATTTTATGTGTGTTTGTATGTGTCGTTGTGGCTTCATCACGCAAAATCGGCTAAACAGATTTCCACAATTTTTGGTACACGGGTAGCGGGGTATCTCCAGATGGTTATAGGATAGTTTTAACCCGACTACGTTGAACAAAAAACGACGGGTTGTGATGTTTTCTCCTCCGCGAACGAAGTTGCGGGCATTTTCTACTACAATATATGTTTGTACGGGTCAAATCTTGCAAACTAAATTTGACCTACTGTTAGGTTTCCAATTAAGCTATAATTTGGCATACATAATCTTAGTAAGGATAGGCTATAATACTTATTTAATGTGTAATCCCAAAATATATTGACTTCTTTTATCTTGGACTTGGTTTATTCCAAAATATCAAAATACCTTAAACGGTTTCATATTTTGACATGTTTTGATCTTAACATCTTCAATTGGAATAACGGTTAATCATAAAGTTAATATATTTGTAAGTAATCTAGTTGCTATCAACGTGTTGTACCCATCAGAGCTCCACGTGAAACGACTTTAAGGAAATTGGTTGAGAGACAGACAGACGTATGAGTGATCTTATTAGGGTCGGGAGTTTCATCCCATTTGCCGTAAGTCAATCATGTTACTCGTGCCGCTGTCTTAAAGGCTAACCTTCTATATTATTATAAAGTTGTAAAAATTTAATGTCTGTATGCACATTAAATATCTTCAATGTACATTGAAGATATTTAAAAAATAGTAACGGTCTATTTGGAGGTCAATGAATCATTTTTTATTGTATGTTTTTAAGTATCGTTGTAGCTTCATCACACCAAAACGGCTTAACGGATTTCCACTGTTTTTGATACACGGGTAGCTGAGCATCCACCCATGGTCATAGGATACTTTTTACTCGACTACGCTGAAGAAAAAAACAAGGCTTACGATTTTTGTCTCCCCCGCTGATAAAGTTGCGGCATCTTCTAAGTTTACAATTGTAAGATAAATAAAAAAAAACGAATTGGTATTACCGTAGTTTTTCGTCGTAGAAATGGCTTAATCATAAATTTGTAACTATTTTCCAACTTTTCGGTATTTTCAGTGTACTGCAATCCTATTATTATTCATACGATATAGAAGGATGTCGCAAATTAAGTAAATAAATATTACGGGACAATTTACACAAATTGCTCTAGTCCCATGGTAAGCTCAATAAGGCTTGTGTTATGGGTACTAGACTACAATATATTTAATAGATATATTACTTATATACATAGAAAAACATCCAAGACTCAGGAACATATATTTATTACCTTACCGGGACCGGGACCTTACCGGGATTTGAACCGAGGACCTCAGCTTCGCAGGCAACGTTACTCCCACTAAGCCAAACCGGCCGTCAAAAATTCGCGAAGAATTTGGACCAATTCAGTATGAAAACAGCTTTAACCGGTCTGTCCATCGTCTTTTGAAACATTTTATAATGACGGTGGAATCTTATGTTTCTTCATTTTAATACATGTCTTGAAATTTCTGGTAGGTAATAAACGCAAAGATTGTAGAATATTTTCTGCCTCTGAGGACTTCGAAATCTGTAAAACGAAGTTCGTATGGCGCCATCCCGCTCACACAAATACAGCATAAGATGAGGGCGAGAGGGGCAGCACGTTACGAACTTCAATTTTTGAGTTACGGAGTAGTTCCTCTGTTTATCTAAATATACCGAGGGCAGCAAATTAAATGGAATTAATATGACTGCGGGATTTAATTCAAAGCATTTATTTCAGTAAACTGAAGTGGCAAAACTTTGTTCCTCCAAATGTCAAATTAAGGGTTAAAAGCTTACTAACAAAATACATATCTATAATAATTATTTAAGGTTTATATCTTTCATTTTTTTTTTCTGTTTTGTTTTTATGTATGTTTTTTGTCGTATTGAATAAAAAAATAATTAGTAAGTAAGACTAATAAAATGAATTGAGAAAACTAATTACATTCATACTACTCATACTAACCCCCATAAAAAATTGTAAAAATGAAATGTTTATTGAAGATATTTTCAAAATAATGATTGTAACGGAATATTTGGAGGTGACAGAAACTAGCAATATACATATTTGAATTTTTGTTGCTTGTGTGTCTTTGTGGCTTCATCACGCCAAATCGTTTGAACAGATTTCAACTATTTTCGGTACACGGGTAGCTGGGTATCTCTCCAGATGGTTATAGGATACTTTTTACTCAACTACGCTGAAGACAAAAAGAGGATTTATGACTTTTTCTCCTCCTCGAACGAAGTCGCGGGCGCCTTCTAGTCTTTTATATTAATAAAAATCAATTAAAGAAATATATGTTTGCGCATCACTGCAGAACGGGTACACCTATGTGACTAATTCTTTTTTTAATGCGTCAAATTGTCAGGACAATGTTTGTATGTAAGAAAATATATTCAAAATTCCATAACTAGAAAAATTAATGTTTTGGGTTTGAAAAATCTCAATATTAGAAGTGAGAGACACAAAAGATGTAAGTATACCCGTGTCAAGCCGGGGACGACAGCTAGTTAAATATAAACTATGTGGACTGTATAATATTTTCTTCTGTTTCCGCGATTATTACTCATTGAAATAAAACAATTTAACGGATTATATCGCGTATATTATCTCATTTTAGTTCCCGACGTTTCGGAAGCTTTCCAGCTTTCCATGGTCACGGGAGGACTGAGAAAAGATGTATTTTCCTCTGTCAAAGTTACAATTTGTGCAAACTACCCATTTTTTGAAAAAACACAAATAAAGGTGTACATACATGCCAGATGGGCCTAAGCTGTAAAGACAGTTACACATGTGCCAGAAGGGCTTAATTATTTTATTCTAATAATTTACCAAGCAGCATTTCACAAATGAGGCGTACTGAGGAGAAAAGAAACGCTGCAAAGAAAAACTCCCAGGCTACCTCATTACTAATTATAATATTTAAAAAACAGAGACTATTAAACTACTTTTAAACAGATAAGATATTTTACACCGTTCGGAAATTAAGGTTTTGCAGTCCTGTGTCTTGCTTGTTCCTTGATGAGATGTATTACAGGATCCCAAGCTGGTGGTAGTGACAATCCATCTTCTCTATTGAAATTAGGATGCTTTTTAATCTCAATAGCCTCGCGTAGCATCCTGGGAAAATATCTTTTTTCTTTGGCAAGGATAGAAGGTTTATCAAACTTAATTGAGTGGTTTGGTTTGTCAATGACATGTTCACAAACTGCAGACCTATTACACCGACGGTGCTTGACATCTGTTATGTGCTCCTTCACCCGGGTTGATACACTGCGTTTCGTTTGACCAATGTATGAAAGACCACACTCGCAGTCCAGCTTATAAATGCCTGCACTCTGCAAAGGGGTGCTACTCTTCACGGGTCTAAGGTATTGAGACACCTTCTTCAACGGCTTGAAATATGTTTTTATAGAAGCACGCTTCAAGATGTTTCCGATCTTGTCTGTGACCCCTTTCACATATGGTAATACGGCAGGTTTACGCTCGACTGTTGGTTTCTTCATACTGGGATTCTGCTTGGAACGTGGTATCTGGAGCTCGTTGGCTCGAAGCGCACGTTTGACATTCTGCAACTCAGCAGTCAGATGTTGATCGTCGCAGATACCCCTGGCTCTCTGAAACAAAGATTTACCCACTGTAGCAAGTTGACAGGGATGGTGGTGAGATTTGCCATTCAAATACCTATCTGTATGCGTAGGTTTCCTATATACAGTATGACCTATGTCATTTTTAACACCTCTAATTACTAGCACATCTAAGAATGCAAGTGAATTTTGATTTTCCAACTCCATAGTGAATTTAATTTTACTATGCATGGAGTTCAGATGGTCTAAGAAAGCTGAAACACTAGATCTAGGTAAAATAGTAAAGGTATCATCTACGTATCTTTTAAAGATCCTCGGCTTGACAGGTGCCAATGAAAGCGCTCTCTCCTCGAAGTCTTCCATGAAAATATCGGCGACGACAGGAGACACCGGAGACCCCATTGCCACACCATCAACTTGCCCGTAGAATTCACCATTCCATAGCATATAGCCAGATGTAAGGCAGTGTTGTAATAACTCAGCATATTCTATTGCCATCTGTTGTTCACCCAATCTTCTTTTCACAATTTCAATACATTCTTGAACTGGTAGGCATGTGAAGAGAGACTGGACATCAAAACTGACCATAACTTCATCATCAGTTAGTCTCAAATCCTTAATCTCACTGACAAAATGGTATGAGTCCCTTGTGTATGCTTCCGTCTTCCCTCGCAGTAAAGAAAGTACACCTGCTAAGTGCCGAGCTAATCGATAGGTAGGAGCATCGATTTGACTCACTATAGGGCGTAACGGAGCACCAGGTTTATGTATCTTTGGTAACCCGTACAACTTTGGTGGCACCGGGCAAGAAGGCACTAAACTTTTCACATCCAGATTAAGATTTTCAGAGTGCTTACTTATCAGCTCGGCTGTCGTTTTTACTACTTTCGCCGTTGGATCTCGCTTAACAAGCTTGTATGTTGTAGCGTCTGACAAAAGTACTTCCACTTTCTGGTTGTAATCACTAGTATCCATAACAACCGTCGCATTTCCCTTGTCAGCTCGAAGAATGGTGATATCTGGGTCCTCACGCAAGCTCTTCAAAGCGTTGAATTCAGTTCTGGGTAAGTTAACTTTAGGAGACTTCGCTCGTCTTAAAATTGAAGACACATCCTGGCGTACGGCCTCCAAATCCTCCTTACGCATATGATTTTGGACCAAACAATCTTCCACACCGACTATAATCTGTTCAAAAGGGATATTCCGTGGAGTAACAACATAATTAAGCCCTTTTTTAAGAAGCGAGGTTTGGGATTGCGAGAGTTCCTTTGAGCTAATATTCACTACAGGTGCAACGGCATTTGACGTTGACGTTTGATTACCTCCACGGAGCGTTTCATTCCTAGTGCGTTTTGATTTCAACTTGTCAAACTTAGCATTTTTCTTACGTGTACAGCTTTTAAATTTTGATGCGTAACGTCTGTCGCCTTGTTCAACAATACTTTTGAAGTCATCATCTGTCAATATCAACTGCAATTCGTCACTCTTTTCTTTAATCTGTTGTTCAAATTTGTGAGCTGAATAACGGGTATTGTGGATAAGTTTGCACAGTAACTTTACACTAGCTTGGCGGAGAATGCGTTCACTACCGAAAATGTCCTTCTTCGGTGCTATTTTCACGCATGTAGGAATGAGATCTTCATCACGGCATTCTTTAAGGAAATTCAATGAACTTCGAGCTCGTGCGAGTCCCGTCCTGAGGTCTTCATACCGCCTGATTTGGTTAGCAACATCCAGTCCGTACTGGTGTACATAATATTTTCTTCTGTTTCCGCGATTATTACTCATTGAAATAAAACAATTTAACGGATTATATCGCGTATATTATCTCATTTTAGTTCCCGACGTTTCGGAAGCTTTCCAGCTTTCCATGGTCACGGGAGGACTGAGAAAAGATGTATTTTCCTCTGTCAAAGTTACAATTTGTGCAAACTACCCATTTTTTGAAAAAACACAAATAAAGGTGTACATACATGCCAGATGGGCCCAAGCTGTAAAGACAGTTACACATGTGCCAGAAGGGCTTAATTATTTTATTCTAATAATTTACCAAGCAGCATTTCACAAATGAGGCGTACTGAGGAGAAAAGAAACGCTGCAAAGAAAAACTCCCAGGCTACCTCATTACTAATTATAATCTTTTCTCAGTCCTCCCGTGACCATGGAAAGCTGGAAAGCTTCCGAAACGTCGGGAACTAAAATGAGATAATATACGCGATATAATCCGTTAAATTGTTTTATTTCAATATGTGGACTGTAACTGTAAACTCAGTAAAGAGGCGTTCATTTTAAAATTGGTTTTACCTTAACTGTTTAAATAATTACTCAATCAGAAGAAACGTCTAGAAGTGAATTTAAAAGTATGCGTTGATTTATAACTTTATGCCTTTCCTGTCCATTTGAACGGTGAGCAAGGGTGCCATTCTTAAATTTGGCACTCGACCGCCTTCAGGTCGTCCCTAATATAACTTGACACGTGATTTAGTGGTAAATGTTCCAGATTACATGTCAAAATATATTAGTCCATCAAGTAGGTTATCAAAACTGACTTAAGAAAAAGAAGCCAAGGGAAACTATGAAATTGAATAGTTTATACGAATCTGTCAGCGCTGCGTTCGACGGTGATGCACATTTTGTGAATACTATAGCAGGGCTGTAGCTTTTGACAGCTCACTATAACACGTGTTGCAAGTGCGGTAAAAGTTCGCGACAGACAGCCGGGCGACCGGACGTGGGGCAACATGACCCGGCAGTCGCACCGTTTTTCATTGGCTCCTTCATTTTCTTTAATAAATGAAAAAAAATACAGCAAAATTGTATGACACATGAATTAGATATTGCCCAGTGACTCAGATCTGGTGGAGCTGCTAACCTTTGAACACAGCAGGAAGGGCGCCTTTATTGCGATATGCTAAAGGAATCATTTTAGAAAGAGTGCGGTGGAACTGACTCTGCATTCTCCATCTTGTATTTTTTTAAGGGACAATTTTTACACTAATCAAACTAGTCTCATTGTAAGTTAAATAAGGCTTGTTATGATACGATATATATATTTATGCTCGTTACACGTATATATGCCCTTACTGGAATTTTAACCAGTCGTCAATGGAATAAGACTGACTGGATAAGGGTTCCACGCTTACGTTGTTGATATAGCACCGGCTCGTGCACAAAGCGATTAGTTTCTAAGTTCCTTGTTAGCATGGCTTATGAATGGACCTCTTTTCCGGCTAAAATTTTCCCGAACAACTTGTATGATTAAATTGAATATGTCGTATTTCGTTAAACATGCTCCGTCGTCACTTACCAACAGGTGAGATTAAATTCAAATGCTTGCTTATCCAATATAATAAATGTTTTTTTTTGCCTATGCATATAAGACATGGGACATAACTTTTTCTCCTGAAACAGTACAATTTTCATGATGTTTAAAAATATTATCATGAAGAAGAAGTTCGGTTAGGTTTGTTTTATAATAGGTAGGCCCACACTATTAACGGTTTCAGAAAAATATGTTTTTTATAACATAATATGTTGACGAAATGAAGTATTTAATAAAACGTTTTCCGATAAAACAAGATACAAACATAAGACATAGTACCATAATTCATTGAATATAATCTAAACAAACTGATAAAAAAAATATTCTGAGCATTTTGCGATCACCTCCATCTTAAAACAACGTCAACATCTTTAGTCGGTTATGATCTAGAAAAAAAGTACTTTTACTACTACTTAATCGTAAGTTTCGAAATTTATTATTTGAAGTGGCCATTTCACGCCTTTACCACTGTAGCGCCCAATCTCGTTCCTCTGCGCGCACGCACATATAAGCGCGCATGCGGCGCCGCGACACACACGCGATTCACCAGTAGCCCAGAACACACCAGTGCAGTGCAGTGAACATGAAGTTTATGGTTAGTGTTGTGCATGTGATGTGTGATATATGTTCTATATATTTGTTTTGGGTACCGAGCATTTTCGGGGACAAAAGTGTTTCATACATTCTATGCCTATGCAAAAAATCACACCGTTCTATTGCTAGTTACTGCGTTACAGCGAGATAAACTATCAAACACTTTAGATAAGGGTAACTTCTCATCAGAAGTTAGGGTAAACAATCCAGTAATTGGCACAAGTAAAGTATAGAACCAAGGTTTCGCGGGATTGTCACACCCTTTTATTAGCATGTGCCAATAGTTAGATGAATATCGACCATAGGATTATTATAAATCAAATGCTATTGCATTTTTTTCTCGTGGGACGAGCATGTGAGTCGTTTCCGAATTCTATTTTTATTTTCGATGTACGGAACCATAGAAGCCGACATTTTAAGAGTCCCCAGTAAGCTCGGTTCTCCATACAAACGTAGTTACGCTCTCATTTTCAAACGACTACCTAGTTTGCTCTGAAACTTGTATTTAGAATAAGTTTAGGTATTATGCAAGCCTGTAATTAGTTTATGTAGCTTCAGATACCGTAGTAAAAAAATACAGCGAATTAAAGTTTTTCATACAAAACTTGTTTTTGCTTTATCTCGTTTGTTTTATAAACTGCAGGCATATAAACTAGTTTCAGGCGTAGATATACCTTATGTCATTGTATATGCAAAGTTTCGTTACAATCTAACACGTAGTTTTAAAATAAGAGCGAAACTCCGTTTGTATGGGAAGGTGAAATTCGGCCGAGCTTACTGCGGACTCTTAAGAAAAGGTGATCATGGATTATTTACAGTAATCTTCTTTCTGACGCCTATTAGGCGACTTCTTTAAAACTTAGTTACACTTCATAACCCGAACACTATCTGTACTAAAACTGAAAATAATATAAACTCATTTTTTTATTAAAGCGCTGAAAGCTTGCCTGCTTACTTAGCCTCTTGATCGCTTCTAAACCCTTTGTGGCCTGGCATTAGAAATTTGAGACAGCTTTTATCATCCTTGACAAAGGAAAAATATGTGTTGAAAAAACTACTTTCAAAGAAGGTTTGTCAGAGTAGTCTGCCACCTTGAATAATAAAAATCATCCGTGAGATTATTCTCTAACTAAAATATAGTCAGGTGTGGAGATAACTATGCAATCAAAATTTTCTTATAACCGATTTCAAACGAGCTTAAAGTCTTTGTCCCATTAATAGTTGTGAAAAACATGGAGTATTTATACTAGCAATTATAGGAGTATGTGGTATATGCTGTTCGTAGTGTACGTGTTTACCTTGCCCCCAGTTAAAATGCATGAAAGATGTGTTCGTTAATAATACAGCTTACTATCTTCAATGGTTAAATGTTCTAAGTAACAGTCATACAAAACAAAAAAATATAATAAAGCTCCTTGACTCCAGAACCTCCTTCTTAGAGTCATTTAAAAATATAACCCACTGCGACTGCGAACATCTCTATTACTACTTTACTTAAGTTCTCCCGCAGCTGACTGTACAGTTTACACTAGCTTAGTGCTTGACGCTTGAGCAATATCATTAGCGTTAAAGTGCTGCACTAATGTAGAGTATACACTGGCTGAGCGCTTGTCATTAGTTCTGAGCGTCCGTGGCAGGTTACAACTAGTGTTTACACTAAAACTTGGGATTAGTAGAGGTGTTACTTGTGAAATGGATGGACCATTTGTATCTATTAGTTAAAAGCATATGTGTAACGTCTTCACAATATAAGGGTGTGTCTTCGTTTTCGTGTTACTTGTTAACCCCCGACAAATAAGAGGGGTGTTATAAGTTTAACGTGTCTGTGACTAAGTATGTAAATCTGTGTATCTGTTAATCTGTGGCATCGTAGCGCCCATACGGATGGACGGATTTCAGTACGGCTTTTTGTTTGATGAAAATCGGAGCACTCGTCTCCGAGATATTCAGTATTTAGTGGAACAAGTGACCGGATCTCAGCCAATGTTGAAGCTAGGAGCTCCAATTTTGTTATGTTCATTTGTGTTGGGGGGTTTTTTTAAATTTCTCATTTTCTATAGTTTACTTTCTTCTTCTTGTTCAAATTTTGGCATCTTAGTAATAATAACCTCTCCTGACGAATTCGATCATGACGACCACTTCAACTCCTCATTATTTATTGGCTTGACGCGCATGCGCCTGAACATGATTTATATAGCTTATCTTCGCGGTTAACTTCGGTGCGTATTGTCGGCACGTCAGTTCACCGTCTTTGTAATATACTCGTAAATGATGGCAGTAGGTGAATTGGGTCCTCAGTTTAGTCGCGTTTAGCGTCAAGATCAGCCTTACGGTGATGCTAGAACTCGCTAAGTCGGCTCATCACAACCCTACGCCATTTTGGCCGCTGTGCTTCCATTAAGTGCCGCTTGTAAATCTTAGGGCAGCTAAATTTGGTGATATCTGCAAATAAGGAGTAGAATAAAGTACCACTATAGACATAACTGTATTTAAATACCCGTTCACTACAGTTTTTAACTGTAATGGCTACTGTCCATTGGGGTAAATTTGCCAGTGTCAAAAAATTAAGGCGAGTTACGGTTTGATATTAAAACAATGAGTTGATCAACATCGATTCGTATCGCCTGTCCAGTGTCTACGATGGACGACAAAGATGACCTACCTACATACTTAGAATGGGCATTTATGAGTTTCTGCTAACGTAATTAACATACATTATGATCATCATAAGCATGATTTCAACCTATCTTCTGCTCAATAATAAATAAATAAATATCAGGGACATCTTACGCAAATCGACGTAATCCTAAACTAAAGCTTACTTCCCCCATATAGGTCTCCCTCAATTACTTCTTCAACGAACTGTCACACGCTTTCGTATCCATCAGCTTTCGGTCGTCAATCTTGTGGCGCTGCAAGCCATCTGCATCTTCCAGTTCGTGATCTCGTTTGAGAATTCTTTACCGATTCTCCGTCCGTTGGCATTTCAAACGGTTTACTCAAAAAGCTATGTAAGCAACCTTGCTTCTTTTACACATCTCTTTATTTGTGATTTTATCAAGTAAGGCAACTTCGAGCATGGCTCTCCATAACACGTTGAATTCTTTACGATACGTGGCAATTACAAGTACCTCCCAAAGTAGGTATAATTGTTTGGTACACTAGGTCGTATAAAAAAGCTACGTATTTAGAACCTTTGGATCTAGTACAATGAACTTTTTGTTGTAGGTGGCAGCACTATTGCTGGCAGCGGCATGCCAGGCAGAGGTAGCCAAGAGTAAGCAGAAGGAAGACAGCAGAACGGAGAGAAGGGCAGCCGAAGGGAGTGTGGTGGAGAAGAGAGCCCCCGCCATTTTACCTACAGGTAAACTGCACATCTTTTACATGTATACTATTATAAAGTTTTAAAAATAAAATGTCTGTACATTGAAGATATTAATATTTTCTTCTGTTCCCGCGATGATTACTCATTGAAATAAAACAATTTAACGGATTATATCGCGTATATGATCTCATTTTAGTTCCCGACGTTTCGGAAGCTTTCCATTATTTAATTGAAGATATTATAAAAAAAAGGATAATAGCGGACTATTTGGAGGTCACTGAGTCGAAAAATATATTTTTAGGATTTTTTGTATGTTTGTATGTGTCGTTGTGGCTTCATCACGCAAAATCGGCTAAACGGATTTCAACTATTTTTGGCACACGGGTAGCTGGGTATTATTATTATTGTTGATTTGTGGGCCTTCTGTTTGCCGCTTCGACCAGAATTGATCTATTGTGGCAGCCCTTTATTAGAGTTCACTACTGAGGCCCGTTGAGTCTAGGAATTCCCAAATTCTTTGGGCAGCGAAAGCTCGGTATCTCCATATGGTTATAGGATACTTTTTACCCGACTACGCTGAAGAAAAAAAAACGGTGATAATTTTTTCTCCTCCGCAAACGGGCGCCTTTTAGTAATAGATTACTAAAAGGCGCCCGTTTGGTACTATTGTAAAGTTGATAAAATGAAATGTCTGTTTGTGGCGTTGTGTAAACGGATTTCAACTAGTTTTGGTACACGGGTAGCTGGGTATCTCCAGATGGTTTTAGGATACGTTTTAGATGACTACGCTGAAGAAAAAAGAGGGGTTATGACTTTTGACCTCCGCGAATGAAATTGCGGGCGGCGCCAGGTAGTGCTAATATAAAGTAGTAGAAATTAAATGTCTACAGATTGAAAATATTTTCAAAAACATTTGGAGGTCACTGAATCGAAAAATATTATCATTATTTTGTATGTTTGTATTTATCGTTGTGGCTTTATCACGCCAAACGGATTTCAATTATTTTTGGTACACGGGTAGCTGATCACCCAAAGATGGTTATAGAATACTTATTATCCAACTACGCTACAGAAAAGATTAGGTATCCTGACTTGTTCTCCTTCGCGAACGAAGTCACGGGCTCCGCCTAGTATACGAGTAGCATGAAATGTCAGAAAAGGTTTATGCTTATTTGTAAAACATGAAATTAAATTTCAATCAAAATTATTATTTTTTTATTTTAAACTTTGGTAGAAGGCACATTATGCTATGCTAGATTTTTTACATTATTTTTCGTGGAACCTTCAATTTTTCACGCAACTTTTGACCCCTCAAAAGAATCTAAATATATATATATATCTTGTGAAATTCGGAAAAAAACAATAAATTTACCCACTCTACTGCAGATTCAGTGGCAGCGGAATCGAGATTATATATAGAAAACTTAATACAGCCACCCTTTAAATAACCACTGAGTATTTTGTCAACAGTGACGCCGTCAGCAACACCGGGAATCGAGTACGCCGACTCCAAAAACTCGCAGACTGAAAAGACTCCAGCCCAGGTAAGTCATTGTATTTAGTTTCATATGTACGAACACTTACAAGGCTTCGTTAAAAACCCGTCAATAACATGAGCAAGTTGTATATTCAAGAGCTCCTACCTGAAAGGCCGACAACGCACTTGTGACTCCTCTGGTAATGCAAGTGTCTATGGGCGACGGTGATCGCTCGCAGTGATTTATTACACCCATACTCCAAGCTTAATAATACATCTTTTAATTTTTAAGAAAAATGCCTGTGACATACGGACGGACATGAAAATACCATAAGGGTTTTGTTTTTGCTATTTTGCCTACGGAACCCTAAAAATCAAATGTAATAAAATCAACCATGCCATAATCTTAAAAGTACCTCCCAATACATGATTTTGAAATGTATGACTTAAAAACTGTAGAAAACAGATGATTATGAGATAATATATGCGATAATTGTATCGCGTATATTATCACCGCTTAAATTGTTTAATTTAAATGAGTGAGAATCGCAGAAACAGAAGAAAATAATATGTAGAAAAAAGGTTTAACTTGGAGCTCTCAGCACATCTCGAAATAAGTTAAAACATTCGAAATGCAAATCAGCACGGTGCGGTGGTGGTGGTGCACACACATTCGCAAAATTCCGTTATACAGAAAACAATGAAAATCACTTCGCCAAAATTGTAACGAGTTACTCCCTGTCTTCTTAAATAAAAGATGCAAAGTAACACCCTAGCTCGGGGAATTCCATATATAGTTGAGGGAAGCACACCGTGACGTAATACATCACGCACTGACATCTATGAGAGCAGGCGGACGACTGCAACAAGGAAAATATTAAACAGACCACTCGTTGCTGCTTAAACGCTTATGAAGAGCAAGTTGTCACGCGCGGCGTGTAGCAGCATGGAGTATACAAAAGGTAAGGAGAACTATCTCATATAGGAAGACAGATTAAAAAGATGCGGAAAACAGTAAATATTAGTTCTAAATCGGTCCATAATGGTGCAAGAGTAGCAATTATTGAGTCAACAACCAATTACAAATTATTCTTATCGAAATGCTTCTCAATTCTTCGTTCTCTTCTGATGTAAACATTGAATCCTGTTCAAACTGATTTGTCTTGCATTGCAGAGAGATTTAAAAAGTGTTCCGTACGAAATATACAACTAAGAAAATCCAGTGTTAGCAGAGTCCTAAGTTAGCAGAGTACGCGGTGTTCGATCATTTTATATTGGCTGCTGACATAGACAGGCATACTCGTAACATTGAACTGTTTTTATAATTTGTTGTTATAGCCGCACCAGAAATACATCATCTGTGAAAATTTCAAGTGTCACGGTGCATGATATACATCCTGGCGACAGACGGACAGACAGACAGACAGACAGACAGACAAACAGACGGACAGGGGAGTCTTAGTAATAGGGTCCCGTTATGCTCTTTGGGTACGGAACCTTAAAGAAATGTTTCATTACATGCAGGGGCGTATTTACCCTAGGGCCAACGGGGCTATAGTCCGGGGCGGAAGACAGTCAGGGGCGGCGCGGCGTAGCAACACTCGGTACGCGAGTCTAACTCACACTTTGCCAGCTTTTTTTTTTAACTGCTGGGGCAGCGAAACTTATTGGCCCAGGGCGCCAAATTTCAAAATACGCCCCCGATTACATGGTCCTTACAGTAAAGGGAAATTTAGGTCTGATCGTCTTCCTTAGTACATCCGCACTAAGCCGGGCGGGCAGCTAATTTGAAATAAGAATGATGACGTCCACCTGCAGTTGCGGAAAGCGCAGTGGTCTCCTCTCGGGAAACGCCGTAGAGTCAGACTTGTAAAAGTGCCCTTGCGGCCTACTTACAAAATAAAGATCATTATTACATTATTATTTCAAATTCAAAGTGTTAAAATTACAACAAAAAAACAGACCGCATAAATACCTCTCTAAGAATAGGGCGTTTGAGAAATCAATATTAACACTGGTTTAGATTGAACAAGAGATTTCCGATTTAAAGATAATTTCAATATTGGTTTAACATCCAGCCGAGTCTCCCGTCTGTATTTGCCCTTACAAAACAACTTTTCTCAAGAAATTTAATATAAAAGTTCCCTGATAATTCCACCGAGGGGAGGGCGGTTTTTATTCGCGTTTTTTGCCGAATAGTTGGCAAACCCGACTTGTATCGAGCCCAGACAAGGCACGCTAATGATTTAACTTCCAACTTTCATCGCGGAGGTATAGAGAGCTATGACGATGATGTGAAATAATGATAAGGATTCCTCAAACTAAGTAGTATTTACACTGCTTAGAGCTTTCTACGATAACGTATTTAAAGGGGAATGAAAAAAACTATTGATCGTAAAATTTTACTATTCTATAGATGAGTACCTAAATGATGAATTTTTATCGAAGTAAAAAATAAATAGTCACAAAATTTTTAATATAATCTACATCTCGTAAAGAATCTGCAAAATTTTTACCTTAAACTTATATGAACTCAAGTAAAGTTCAACGAAAAGAAAAGTATGTTTTTTATCTTGTTTTGTTGATTTTTGTACATAAAACTTGAGTAACTTATGCTTCTCTATGAAAATTATACCTTTTAATAAAATGGTAACGATTATTAAAAAAACGGATGTCGTTAGTGTGTGGTAGCTGTCACTTTGATGTCAGTCAATAGCGAAACGACACTTGGAAACATACGTGGCAACGTTGCGATCAAAAGGGCTTAATGCACTTTAGTAATCACAACAAATAGTTTACATGAAAATTGATGATATCTTCAAAACTAAGCTAGATTTGCCTAGGGTTCATGTAACATTTTTTGGTCCTGATTACCTCATGTATACGCTGGTAAATTTATGCTGGTTCCTCACGAACACGTTGTATAGATAAGTGATGTAAATGATGAATCTTTACTAAGTAAAATGGAACTAGGCACTAAAATTAATTTTATAAATCACAAATATTGATATTTGATAATGTAACTTAATGTATTTTAACACGATAATAATGTGAATGATGAAGTTTAATGATATTTATGTGATATTTTATTTTATTTTATTGCCTCGCTTGCTAAATTGCAGTGCCCTGACAGGTTTCAAGTTTAGGAACCAACCTAAATGTAAGACCTAATGTGCCACATGATTATAATACTTCAAATTATTAATTATGAATTACGACGTCTTAAATCACCCAACGTAGGTACTTCTACTACACTGACATTTCTTTTGAAGACGTGAAGATACCTATGATCAGGAAAACATTATGTCTTAATTTGTTTGTCAACCCTAAGTCAAGTAAAAGGAAATAGAGAAAGATGTAAAAACAAGAAGCTGATTGAACGATAACTATGAATTCCTCAGCTCAAGTGATCTAAAAACCATTAGGTACCTTGAAGAATCATTTATTTGAGCTGATCACTAGACGCCCCATAAGTTATTGCGGAAACTATCTCACACGAAGTGCTAGGACGTAGTATTCCAGACACGCCCCCGCGGTGATAAATGCGCCTTCTGTCGGCTTCAGCGGTGATTGCTCCACATACTCAACAAGACGAACACAGTGGTACAGTAGAATAAACGTTTCTATCATAACTTTATTTGATTTGATCATAAGTGCTTTTAGGCTCTTGCAGCTTAGTATGGGCTGCTTGAACAAGGCATCATTAATCAAATGACATATCTTCTTCAAAACAAGCCAAAGCGTCGGAACTGACAAAATCCGTAGTTTCGCAAACAACTGTACCTTGCCTCGATTACTTGGTACTCAATTTGTTATTTGATAACTATGTCACATGAAGTGCTGCGGCGCACGTCTGTGAGTATTCGAAACACGCCTTCGCGGTGATAAATACGCCTGCTGTTGGCTTCACTCCAGACACTCAAAAAGAAGACGAAAACAGTAGCAAACATTTTTTTTTTGCGAAGCAAGCTTTTACCACTTTTATTAACTTTATTATCTTAACGTTTCTAAGCTACTTCAGGCAGAGCATCGTTATAGGTAATAAATAAATAAATAAAAAAAGAACCGACTTTAAAATAAGCTAAAAAGCCAAAAATAATCTTTTATTTACGTTTCGAAAGTCGGTGCCAAACCATAAATTCTTTACTATTATGAACCGCGGCGGCGAGCCTTTAGCCTTATTATCTACCTACATATATATATACATATATTTAGTCATAGTAATTCGTATTTTTGTTGAATAAAGAACTTTATTTACTTCAGGTTTGGCACCGACTTCAAAAGGTAATTCTAATGTCATCCGTACCGTACATAAGATTATTTTTGGCTTTTTGGTTTACTTTGAATTCGGTTCAGTTATATTTAAAAAAATATATTTTTTGCTTTTTAGTGATCGATTTTAGTAGTTATATAAAGTATTTTTAGAGCCCAGAATGGGAAGATTGAGGAGGCACTTTGCACGCATTTTGGAAGTAAGAAATGTAAAAGTTAGTTAGTTCATATTCATTTGTACCTTCCATCATCAGCTCAGCATCATGAAAAGTATAATATTTGAGAGTTTCTCTCGATTGCCCTGGTATTCCATCATCTGATCCAGACTTGGTGATAAGGAGACTACTTCAGGGACACACTATAAAGAAAATGGGGACACACTATAATAACAATCTTAACGTATCTATAGACATTTTTTTTAAGAATTATCGTTTAACTTTTAACTATTAAGGAGTTGTACCTTCCGTCATCAGCTCAGCATGATGAGATGATAACTACCAGCAATGGGACCACCTCAGGAGTACCCTTTCAAATAAAAAAAGAATTTTTAAAATCCGTAGACAATTGGCGGAGTAATCGGTGAACATACATAAAAAAAAATACTAACTGTTGACCATAGAACCTCCTCCTTTTTTGGAAGTCGGTTAAAAAGACTTTACGCGTAATGCATATAGTAGGAACATATACGTCAATTTGACATTCCATATAAGAGAGATGACGTAAGTTCCATAATTCATTCTCTGAATTACTACAAGATGGGCATTTGTTAGGTTCTTTAGCTATAATATATATATTGTTAGAACCTAACTTTGAACTATCTAGGTCTGGCTAGGTATTCGTACGAGTAATTGTATTCAGTAGGGAGAGCGCAAAGTTACAAACGGGAATGCTATCCGCGGGTCCACTTAAAGTTGGGACTCGATGCGTAAGACACAAGAACTGCTGAGATGGGTGGGACTCATTTTGGGACGTTGGAGAGAGAGACAAAATCGGACATAGGGGCGGCTAAGAAACTACTGGAGGGGGCATAACTCGGAATTTCTCTGAAGGATGAAATCCGAAATGAGTTGATCCGACAAAGTTTTCGATATAGCCCAATGCATGGATTAGCAGACTGATGTGGCAGTGGGCCGATCATATCGGTCTCAGAACTGACAACGGTTGAGGCAAACAAAATCTCAGGACCGAGCTCAGAGGCATGCCATGGGAGAGGCCTATGTCCAGCAGTGTACTGAGATGGGCTAATGATGATGATGAAGATGAAGGAACTACTGGCTGTTCGCCCCCGCTGGCGGGCTCATAAGCTGTAATCGCATGAATATAAAAATAACTGTTAGGTACCGACACAAAGATCTTTGGCAAAATGCACATTTAATGAAGAAATGGTCTGTATTAAATTATCCTATTACTTGGTCTTGGTACTCCATTAGTTATTTAGGAACTACATATCTCGCATGAAGTGGCGCTCGTATTCCCGACACACCCCCGCGGTGATAAATGCCTGCTGTCAGCGTCTGCGGTGATTGCTCCTGACCTATATAACTGACGCGTGTTTTTGCCATCTTGTTACATTGGAGATTTTCAGTAAAATAGTAAGGGCGAGTTGCATCGACCACATTTAACAGCCTGTTTAACGTAAAAAAAAGTCGGATTCTGCATACTTGTACTACAGAATTCAACATACGTAACGTACGATAACGTCGATAACAGACAACCGCCCTTATAATACAGTTGAAAAAAAAAATTGCATTTATATGTCATTTAAATCAATAGTTGTCTGATGAGGACTAAATGGTAAGTAATATTATAGCGAAACTTTCAAATCGTCTTCACGAATACTTCGGTATTCTGGAATGAACATACCCAGATTGGTAAATTTTTCCCTACTTACCCAAAAAAATCTGGTAATAAACTCTATACCCAACTAAATATTGCGGACATAGTAATTCGTAATATGAATGATATAATTTTTAATCAAATTAAAATTTCACCTAATAATTAAATATTTAAATTAACAATTATTTTTGACATTTAATTTGTAAGGACGTAACTGACATATTTATTTAATATAACACGAAAATAATGAATTAATTAACATTCTAACAATATATAAAATCCTAAACTAAATTATAAGGTAAATTAAAACTACTAAACACACTAAAATTAAAAGGAGTTATAAAAAGAACACCCCGTCCAGCAGTTCCGCCTGCGGCATGGTTCCCATTATGCTGGCGGCGTTACCTCTCCGAATGGCTAAGGAAATCCTCTGGAAGAGGTAAGCGCCAGCTCTGGGATCGCCGGAGGTGCGGCTCAACTGCGTCGACAGGGTCTTCATGAAGTTTTTCATGTCGGCTGACCATGGCCCTAAGGTCTCCACTGCAAGGGCCGCAAAATCGTAATTATGAAGTAATGTGGAGTATTGGCGGCGCTTGAGGGTCTGGGCCTGATCAGCCGCGGCGCCGGCCTGGGCTCGGGTGGCCTTTATGTGGGACAGAGCGAACGTGTCTACACACGTAGCGTCCCAAACCAGGGCCCGCCCGAGTTTCCACGGCACCAAAGTTACGCCATCAGGCCGTATTATATATTTATATAATTATTATATATTTATTAATATTCTAATAAAATTTAGTAAATCTTAACTGCTCTACGAGTGTAAGCTTAAAATGCTTTATTATTATTAAAATGGCTGCCTTGAAGCGCTTGTGGATATTTTATGTTTTTGCTTTTATATTTCTTGAGAAGAATTTACATTAAACTTGAGTGCAAACTATTCCGATAGATTTTTCTGCGTCATTTTGAATACAATAAATACAATATATGAATTATTAATTATAAATACTCTTTATTGCATAACTAGAACACAGAAATACAGAAACATGATAATATAAGATATAAGAAAAATAAATATAAACATACATAAGAATGAACAGATTACTTACATCAATACTTCCAGTACTTTAGTTTATCTTTATTGCTACTTATCCTTGCCTGACCGAACAAACTATATACATTAGTTTTTTTTACAGAGTTTAGAAATTTGAATATCTTTAATAAAAATTCTCACGCTAAAACCAGTTTTTCTAGAGTCGCCGGTAATGCCTAGTGCAACCTGCGCCGACGCATAAAATTTGCTAAATAACCCGTGCGAACTGGCCCAAGGCGGATATGGGTGACATTGTTTGCGTAGCGTTCGTATTGACATATTTCAACTAATCCTCACTGCACTAGATATTTATATACAACTATTTATAATTAATTACCAAATTCCTTGTTTTATTTTTTGTGCATATCGTGTAATACAACGCAAAGGTTCGTCCAAACCAATGCCTAAAATACGCTGACACATCTGCCTAACTAGTGGTTCCATGTGCTGTACCTCGCGAGTCTTTCAATCTCCATATCTCCGCCATTTTGAATTTCCAAAAACAATTACGACAAAAAATGACGTATAATTATAGAAACTAATTACAAAATTTCACGAATCGATTGTGTAATGAGAGACAGAGAACAATCGCTGGACAGACTTTACGAAAGCATTTTAGCACAATCTGAAAAGGTGACGCCTCGCTCGCTACCGTTCGCTCGGTCAATGTTAGTTTGGTACTTTTGAGAATTGTGACGTATTGTTCTCTGTAGTATTCATTATGTCTATGTCATTAGAAAACTACATATTATAAGGTTATCTACTTTTAATTAGTTGCAGACACTGTTGGCGTAAAAACGACGCATGGCTTAGAAAAGATCAGAGTAGGGGAGGCGAGACAGATAGGACACGTCATGTCACGTCACGAGAAACTCGCTAGCGCCGATCGTAAACTAAGCTCATGGTAGGCACACAGGAACACTCATTTAAGCGTTAGACCTGTAGCTACCCGCCCCGTAATAACATTACATAAACTTCCCTTTATTGTATGCACCATGAAATTAAATATTTTTCTGAAGATCTCCCTTGTCTATATCTATTGCACTCACTCACTTTTTATATGGAGATTTTAAAAACCAATATTTTCTCTTTTCCATGCCATTTTTAGTATATTTTCTTCCATTCAAACCTTGTCTTGACAATTACAAACAGAACAAAAAGAATTAGCCAAATTGGTGCAGCCGTTGTGAAGTTATATGCGCGAACATAATTTTTCTCCCATTTATTTTTATTTATATCGATAAGATTGATTACTGTACTTTAATATTTTAACAACTAGCCGAGACAAACGAGGTCAAGTAACTTCCTGATTACGCAAAGCCGTCCAATTTCTCAAAAAAAAACTTGGTGCGGTGCGATATTAATGAAATTGGTAGTCAATATACCAACTTTCCTGGCCTTTAATTTTAATTTACGCTGACACCCCTCACATACTCGTAACTCCATTGCCGGCGAACCGAGTGGAAGGTTAACGTCACTTTCTTTTAACATTCATGACATAAGCGACAGGCCTGGCAAACCTTTTCAACTCAAAAATAGTCCCCTAAATTACAGCAAATTTATTTAAAGCGTCATTGAAACGTAACAAAGAAGGTTTAATATCCGCGGGTAGTAAAAAAGGTTTGCGTTCCGTGGGATAAATGGGTCATTACTGTCCAAATTGGCTATTTGGGCGCACAGGAAGATGTGTTGAAGAAATCAAAAGTGAAATTGTTGGTGATAAGTGGGCCTTCTCGCTTCGCATTGCTATTGCCACCTACTCTGAAAATAATACGTGTATTCCTGTTTTAAAGATATGAAAACCTCGTCATTTCTATCTGGAGACGTTCAGTAATAATACATATTAACATCTGTGGATGCTCAGCTCCATGTGCCAAAAATAGTTGAAATCCGTTAAGCCATTTCCACGCGATGAAGCCACAACGACACAAAAAATAATCGTTTCAGTCCACTTCAAACAATGTATGTCAGTTATTTTTTGGAAAGTAACTGCAATGTTCAATGTACAGACATTTTATTTTTACAGCTTTTTAATTGTATGGATAAAACAGAATAATTGAATGCTCTAAGAGGTTCTAAATTAATTTCAAATTGTAAAATATTTGTATAAGCGTATTTATGATTAGGTACTTTTAATAGACCTCGTCGTAACCTAAAATAGGCGGGGACCTAACCTTTTTATACTCGTGGACGATTATCCCGAAATATTGGGGATAACATGCCCTGGGAGTGTGTCCCTGTCCTTGTATTCAAGCAATTTAATAAAGGAACCTTTATTTTTGTACGCTAATAACGAGACATGTTCAATAAATGGACCCATTTTGGTCATGACATATTATAATTAAATTTCCTACACGAGATAAGGGAATTGATATATAGTATGTTCAATGTTTCAATAGTAAATTATACTGCTAATCAGTATGTTTTAAAAGAAAAAACATTTGATCACTGATTGACTATTTTCAAACTGTTTCGCTCGGCAAAAACTTTCGTTTTGCTAGAAATTTCTTGCCTCGCACGACTGCATTGTGGAATAAATTGTCGCCTGCAGTATTTCCGGACCGATGCGACCTTCAAGCCTTAAAGAAAAAAGCGTAAACCCGCCTGAAAGGCCGGCAACGCACTTGTGACTTCTCTGGTGTTCCAAGTGTCTATGGGCGACGGTGATCGCTTACCATCAGGCGATACGTCTGCTCGTTTCACCTCTATAACTAAATATATATATATATATATATATATATATATATATATATAAATAAATAAATATTACGGGGCAATTTTACACAAATCAAACTAGTCCCATGGTAAGCTCAATGAGGCTTGTGTTATGGGTACTAGACGACGATATATTTAATAGATATATTACTTACTAGAAGGAGAAAGAGTCATAACCTCTCGTTTTTCTTCAGCGTAGTCGGGTAAAAAGTATCCTATAACCATCTGGAGATACCCAGCTACCCGTGTACCAAAAATAGTTGAAAACTGTTTAGCCGATTTTGCGTGATGAAGCCACAACGACACATACAAACATACATCAAATCCAAAAAAAAGTTTTTCTTTTTAGTGACCTCCAAATAGTCCATAACAATTTTTTTTTTTTATATCTTCAATGTACAGACATTTAATTTTTACAACTTTGTAATAGTATAGATATTACTTATAATACATAGAAAACATCCAAGACTCAGGAACAAATATTTATGCTCATCACACAAATATTTGCCCTTACCGGGATTTGAACCCAGGACCTTAGTTTCGCAGGCAACGTTACTCCCACTGAGCTAAACCGGTCGTATATATATATATATATATACATATACGAGAATAATGGACTCCCCTGGTCACTGCGCCACTGTTGATCCGCAGCTAGTTGTGATGTGGAGACTCACCCATTTAGGCTAGTGGTTCTTTATATGGTAATCGTAATTAATCATCAATATGTAACCTTATGTAACTTGCTTTATTATGATCATTATAGATTCGTACATTGAACGGTAAACATGTGTTTCATTGATAATCTCCTCCGTATCGTGTAGATCCTTAGAAGCAGTTAGTAGCTACATTACATGGCGACCTTGCCAGAGCTTTACTAAATGTGACAGAGACATGGTGCGGACTTAAAATGTGCCAGGTGGACGCTAAAGTGCTAAGGGACTTGGAGGACCTATTATATTATTGGGTACCATACGGGATAATTGCATTGGTGGTACTCGTTGTACTGTGTTGCATGTGTGTCCGTCGGTGGCTATCGCGCAAACCGTTAGTGGAGACAGCTGCAGCAGCGTAAGAGCGGAACAATGATGGTAACGTTATGTTCTTGATTGTTCTTTCTCATATTGACTGGCTACTAACCATGGGGAAAACTGAGTCCAAGATCGAGAAGGAGGAGGTCATAATTGCTCAAAATGGCCAGGGCAATAAGGCTAGCACTTCCCAGGACATGCAAGGAGGCGGACAGATGTCCTACATTATGGTAGCTATGGTTTTGATGATGGCAGTCATACTTTGCTACTTTATCTGGAAAAGGATTCATAAGTGCCTTACCAGGAAAATTGAGCGGCAGGCGGCGGCTATAGTGATGCGTAGGCGGGCATCAGTATAATACAGTGAAGTGTCAACGGAAATGTGAGTACTTATAATTCAGTGTTCATTCAGTGATATTGGTTTAAATATGTGTCGTAGCATGATGTCGCGTATGGACAGTTGTTATTTTTAAATTAAGGGCTACTTTTATTTAGTTATAATAAGCTGATTGTGCTTGCTGATGATGGTTAATGGTAGTGATGCCTGTATTGAAAGACTTTTATGAGCGTATTCAGTATCTTAGAGAGTATTTAGTTAAACTTGGGCCGGCTCGGAGGAGCGAGAAATTAGGCCAAGATAAATTATCAGAGGCAAAGTCAGTGTATGACAAATATAACGACTACATAAAAGTCTATAGCATAAGGGTAGAAAAAGGGGAAATCCCTATAAATGATAGTGATCAGCAATGTATTACTAATTTAGAAAACGAATATAGTAAGTTATTAGAGTTATTTGAGGAACAGGAGCAGCTTACAGAGGCAAACATGGGTTCTAAAAAGAATTTTGACTTTAAGACAGCAGTCTCTTTGTTGCCTATCATGGACGATAGCGAAAAAGTTACCTTACAGTTAATCGACGCGTTAGAGTTATACGCGACTATGACGGTGGATACTGATATTCCCGTATTAATAAACTTTGTCCTGAAAACACGGTTGTCTCATAACGCTAAGCTGCGCTTGTCAAGTAGTTACACGTCAATATCTAGCATGGTTGATGAAATGAAGAAACATTTACTTACGCGTAAATCCGACACTGCTTTACAGAAAAAAATGCAGATTGCTCGACAAGGTGCTAGAACTATAGAGCAATTTGGTAGGGAGTTAGAGGACATCTTTGTGAACCTCACAATTTCCCAGGCCAACGGTGACTCGGCCGCATATAGCATTCTAAAACCTATAAACAAGAAGCAGGCAATACACAGATTTACTGATGGCTTGCGAAATGACAGGTTGGGTACGGTAGTATCAGCCCGTAATTACACGTCGCTTAAGGATGCGATACAGGCTGCGAAAGATGAAGAGATCGCTATGTCTCCATCATGCTCAGAGCAAGTTTTTACAGCACGCGGTAGGAATATGAGATTTCAGAGGGCATCATCTCGGGGGAACGCATATTTTGCGAGCCGAGGCAATAGAAGCCATTATTCGCAAAATGGTTTCCAACAACAAAACCGCGGCCGTACTTTTCCAAGAGGTAGTTCTGCTCCTTGGAAAAGTTCTAGAGGTGGATTTCGGGGCAACTTTAGTCACCAGAACTATATCCATAATAGGGGCAATAGGCAAAGTAGGCCACAAAAGCAACACCAAATAAACGCAACTCGTGAATCACATGACGAGAATGATTCATTCGGCCAGCAGTTTTTTCGTGCCTAACAATTTGTCATACATTTTAGCTTACAGTAATATGAACTCTGTCCAATTTTACGTACAAGGCAAGTTGTTTACATGGCTCGTAGATACGGGAGCGTCACTAAGTGCAGTCAAGCATGACTCAGTAGTGACAACGACCCAGGTTATTCAACCAAAGACTACCACCATAAATGGGATCTGTGGAAAAATTAGCTCGATTGGTGTCGTACATTTTAGTTTAGTTGAAGAAAATAATGATTCATTTAGTCATGAATTTCATGTTTTTAAAAATCTGCCGTTGGATGTAGATGGTATTATAGGGCAGGATTTCTTGTCCAGGTTTAAGTGCGTTTTAAATTTCGAAAATAATACATTGACCCTTGATAATGGCGGTCACTTAACAGTTGTAGCTTTACACGTATACTCTACCAATAGTAACATAAACCATTCGCTTATTAGATTACCGGCGAGAAGTGAAGTACTAATTAAGGTCCCGATAACTATAAAAGGAGATTTTGTAGTATCTGCTCGAGAAATATGTGAGGGTATTTTCATGGCAAACTCTATATCTAGAAGCATGGATGGAAATTTAACAGTAAAAGTGATGAATACACGAGAGCAAGAAGTAACTTTAAAATGCTTAACTCCTGAAATTAGGCGGCTGGAAGATTTTGACTGCTTTACTTTTGAAAAGTCTATAAATAATGCAGATAGAGTTAAGTCCTTATTGTCGTTATTGAAATTAAACTATTTAAACAAGGAAGAAGAGGGTAGTATAGGAAGCATTTGCGCTAAATTTGCCGATATTTTTCATCTGCCGGGGGATAAATTAAATACTATGAATCTATACGAACAGAAAATTCACGTGAAGTCTAACGAAACTCCAGTTTATAGTAAACCGTATCGGCTACCTTATGCGCAGAAAGCAGAAATTAATAGGCAAATTCAGCAGATGTTAGCAGATGACATCATCGAGGAAACTAATTCATCGGAATGGGCAAGCCCTTTGCTACTTGTTCCAAAAAAATCCGATTCCAGTGGAGAAAAAAAGTGGAGAGTAGTAATAGATTACAGAAAAGTTAACGAGCGTATAGAAAATGACAAATTCCCATTACCCAACATTAGCGAGATATTAGACTCTTTGTCAGGAGCCGTATATTTTAGCACGTTGGATCTCAATCAAGGCTATCACCAAATTAAACTCGATGCTGACAGTAGGAAATGTACAGCGTTCGTAGCTGATAAGCACTATCAGATGAAAAGATTACCAATGGGCTTGAAAACAAGTCCTAGTGCGTTCAGTCGGGCTATGACTATAGCCATGTCAGGCCTTAATTATTTACAATGTATTGTTTATCTCGACGATATAATTATAATGGGACGAAATTTACAGCAGCATAATAAAAATTTAATAGATGTTTTTTTAAGACTAAGAAAAGTCAACTTTAAGCTCAATCCTTTAAAGTGTAGATTCCTACAAAAAGAAATATTATATTTAGGACACTTGGTCACTGCTGAAGGTATAAAACCCGACCCAAGTAAAATTTCAGCGATTCAGAATTATCCAACACCAAAAAACGAAGATGAAGTCAGGAGATTTGTAGCATTCGCAAACTACTATAGAAAGTTTATACCGAAATTTTCTGAAATATCGCAACCGTTAAATAACTTATCACGGAAAAATGTTAAGTTCGTCTGGACTAAAGAATGTTCACAAGCATTTGAACACTTAAAGAAAGCGATGAGTAATCCACCCTTATTGCAGTATCCAAATTTTTCTGCCGAGAATGAATTTATAATAAATACTGATGCATCAGGAGTAGCACTAGGGTGCGTACTAGCAAACGGAGATGGTTTACCGGTAGCTTATGCTAGTAGACCCCTAAATAAAGCAGAAAAAAATTATGCAACAGTGGAACAAGAACTTTTGTCAATAACATGGGGAATTAAATATTTTAGGCCATACTTATATGGTCGACGTTTCAAGATCATAACCGATCATCGTCCTTTAATTTATTTATTTAATATGAACAACCCTTCCAGTCGACTAACAAAGTTCAGGTTATGTTTAGAGGAGTATGATTTTACAGTTGAATATTTAAAAGGTAAAGATAATGTAGCTGCGGATGCATTATCAAGGATTGTAATAACTAGCGAGCAACTGAAACGTATGAGTGAACATGATATGTATGTATGTACGAGACGTCAAAAGAAACAGATGGAAGAAAGGGAGAGAGAGAAGAGTTTGGCCGATAAGCATTTCAAAACGATTGGATTGATCACCCAAAAGTGGTGGAAATACTTAAAAAACCAAATAATTCTACAGAGTTATCTTTTGGAAACAATGACTACAGGAAATGTAAGAAAATGCACGATTCTGTTTTTAGTAAGAATCATATGTTTGTTTATTCGCCCTCTTTGTCAATTATAGGTCTTGCTCCAATTTCTCAATCATGTATGAAACGAGCTTTCTTCATGAGAGAATTGGAAATATTCTGCAAGAATCTTAATATAAAGGAAATATGCGTCATACGAAATAATGACAATATAAATAAAATAAAAGAGTTAACTCAGCGCATTAAAGATATAAGTGGATGGTCCGGACCACGAGTATGTGTAATAAGAGGCGTGACAAAAATAAATGACAAAGACGACAGACGCGTAATAATAAATGATTTTCACATCCTGCCAACTAGTGGCCACGCAGGTGTACGAAGGATGTGCAACAATATAAAGCGCTATTATTATTGGCCAGGTATGGAAGACGACGTAAGACTATTTGTGAAGAGGTGTGATAAATGCCAAAAACAAAAATTTCATACCTCAGTTAAAGAACCAATGTGTGTAACTAGTACCGCAACAGCGGCGTTTGACAAAGTATTCTTAGATCTTGTAGGCCCCTTAACTAAAGATGACAATGGGTATTCCTACATACTGACACTTCAGTGCGAGCTCACGAAGTACGTCGAGGCTTACCCACTTCCTAATAAGGAAACCGAAACAGTAGCACGAGCATTTGTTGAAGGGTTTATTTTACGCTACGGTATACCGCGCCAAATAGCAACCGACCGCGGTACCGAATTCATATCATCAACAATGCGAAATATATGTAAGTTGTTAAAAATAGAACAAATTATGTCTACTGCTTATCACCATGAGAGTCTTGGTTCTTTGGAAAACTCTCATAAGGCCTTAGGAGCTTTCCTTAGAATCCAGACGGATAACCAGGCTCATACTTGGAGCAACTGGTTGCAATATTGGTGTTTCTCTTATAACACGACTATGCATACTGAAACTAGATATACACCCTATGAATTAGTTTTTGGAAAAATATGTGCCATTCCTAGTAACATTAAGAATAGTGTGGATCCTATATATAATTATGATGACTATCCGTATGAATTAAGATATAGATTACAGAAGTCCCAAGAGGACGCTCGAAATAATTTAATTAATTCTAAAGAACTAAGAAAGTATAATTATGACACAAATTGTAAACATGATAGCTATAAGGTAGGAGAATTATTATTAGTTAAGAAAGAAGCACGTGAAAAATTGGACCCTGTCTATATTGGACCGTATCCAGTAATTGAGGATATGGGTGCTAATGTAAAAATTAGTATAGGTAATAAACAAAATGTTATTCATAAGAATAGAACTAAGCCATATTTTGTGTAACCCATTATAATCTGTTTATAATATAATTAACTTGTGCGCCAGGTGTGCGAGGTGCATCTATATGTTATTGTAAACACTGCACCATATTAGCGCACTGCCAAGTTTGCATAACAAAGGATCAGCGAACTCGACTGACCGACTTAGAATTAGATTACAGAAAGTCAATGACTTTAAGTAACAACAATAGTAGTAATTAGGTAAAAAAAAAAAAAAAAAAAAAAAATTAGGGGGGTGATGTGATGTGGAGACTCACCCATTTAGGCTAGTGGTTCTTTATATGGTAATCGTAATTAATCATCAATATGTAACCTTATGTAACTTGCTTTATTATGATCATTATAGATTCGTACATTGAACGGTAAACATGTGTTTCATTGATAATCTCCTCCGTATCGTGTAGATCCTTAGAAGCAGTTAGTAGCTACATTACATGGCGACCCTGCCAGGACGAAAATAATACATTACATAGTAAATAAACGATTTGAAATTTTATTAAAATTAATTGTTTGGTTAGCCGGCCCGGATTTAATCCGCTGCAGTGTATTTTATTTTACAAATTGCTGGTGAGTGAGATAAAATACGCATAAAGTTGGTAGACGTGTGAATTTTCATAGTAATAAATCTAACGTAATTGAAGTATTAACATAGTAGATGAATCCTTAATTGAAGAGAACCAACATTATCTTTTCAAAAATAACGGATCTAATATTATAAGACTTTCTGATACGTTTTGTAAATTTTGTAGTCACTTTGTTGTTGTCACCAATTTATGTCATTACTTTGTTATAACAGATATAAATAAATATTAACTACGTGACATTTTTAACACAAATCGACCTAGTCTCATGAATACTAGACGACGATTATTATATTTATTAGATTATATTCACTTATATGCATAGGAAACATCAAATAATTATGCTCATCACACAAATATTTTCCCATACCGGGATTTGAACCCAGGATCTTCAGCTTCGCAGGCAACGTTACTTCCTCTGAACTAAACCGGTCGACAAAAGAGAACATATGAACAATTCTTAATTAAAAAAATAGTTCATAATTTTTATAATAACCACAGACATTACAAATAAAATATATTTTACCTTCATTTAAGTCACTATTAGATTTTAACGTGCTAATTAATGCTCATAGTTACCAGTACCTACCTGACAATTTGTAGGAAATGAAGCGATGTAAAAATAGAACCAACTCTTATCAAACATTTTTTTAAATAAAATCAAATCATCCAAACAAATTTTAAGAATATAATAAAGTCTATTTCGCTTCTCAAACTTGTTCTTTATGCAAACGCTTAAGGAAATCATAAAATACTCTTTATTTTACTTTCCACTAAACACTTTTCTTGCTGACTTGAAAGTTTTCATATATTAGGCTAATACTTTATTTTTAGATCAAGAATCCACTTCTATTGGAAATTTCAAACTTTTTACGAGGAGCTTACGTGGGTTCTTTAAAAAGTGTTTATACTGTACACTTACGGAACCCCTGTACCTATAATATGTGTATTTACCATAGTCAGCACAGTGTAAGTACACGATATTTGTACTGTTACTTATTCTGTGATGATATCTATACTGTTATAAAGTTGTAAAAATGAAATGTCTGTACATTAAAGTATTTTCAAAAAACTAATTGTTCGGGTTGACACGACAATATCCCCACCCTCACCACTTAGATGGTTGGCAGTCCACACCTGTGCGTTTTTCTAGAAATTTCCTGCCTCGCACGACTGAACTGTGGAATTAATTGCCGCCTGCAGTATTTTCGGACCGATGTGACCTTCAAGCCTTCAAGAAAAGAGCGTACTCCGACCTGAAAGGCTGGCAACGCACTTGTGACTCCTCCGGTGATGCAAGTGTCTATGGGTGACGGTGAACGCTTAGCATCAGACGACCTGTCTGTTCGTTTGCCTCCTGTCATAAAAAAAAAACTAAATGTAACGGACTATTTGGAAGTCCCTAAATCAAAAAATATCTTTTTTGGATTTTTTGTATGTTTTTATGTGCCGTTGTGGCTTCATCACGCCAAATCGGCTGAACGTATTTCAACTATTTTTGGTACACAGGTAGCTGGGTATCTCCAAATGGTTATAAGAAGCTTTTTACCCAATGCTGAGGAAAAAAAGAGAGGTTATGCCTTTTTCTGCTCCACCAACGAAGTTTCTGCACCTTATAGTGTGCAATAAAGATTAAATAAATTAGACATTTATGACTTATGACAAATGATTTTATAACTACGATTGTGACTTTCAATGATTATGGGTAACAAACGGATCCGGGATGTTAATGACTGCTCGATGCTAATAGTACTAATGCGGTTACAGAATATCCGCCATCTTGTCCCGTCCCAAACCGACATGGCGGCGAAAGTTTAATTAAATATAAATACGTTCGAGACGAGCCAACTTTTCCCATTTCTAATCGGATTAATAAATGTCGAATGACATTAATAACTTGCAATTTAATCGGAAGGGATTGTAATTTAGATTGATTAAGTACATTAATTTCTGGTTACTTAGAAGGATATCTTGCGGAAACAATTTATAAAGATTATTTATACATGAACACGACTTTAAATATATTTTTCGTTATCGATCGTTATACGCTTGCAGCTCTTCTTCCATCTGACATGTCACCCTGTTCATATTTTTAATTTTATAATGTAATAGATAAAATCATTTCTATTTTGTATTTAAAGAAACACTCTATTTCATCAGTGACTGGACTTGTAAGCCCCTGAACACACGATTCTTTTCTGAATAGGAAAATTATAATTATTTCTTTGTTCTTAAAATAACACTTAGCATCAAATAAAGCCACATAAACAGTACAAGAGTACGGTGAAAGTCTTTGTTTATTTGATTGCAAAAACGCTATTTTAATTCTCTTGTTCTTCTCAGTTGATTTGCGTTATTTTGCTGTGTACAAAAAAAAATGTTACCATAATTTTAGTCCATTTGTTGTACTTAGATCAACTTATCTCGATCATCTTACTTTAATTTCATACTCATAAACTCATCATCAACCTATTTCTAGCTTCAAAATTTAGTATTTTAATTAAAGTAGGAATTTCCTTAAAACAGCGGTCGTATAACAATCTCAGAATAATTGCCAAAGTGATGTCTAAAATAATTATAAAGTAAGAAGTAAGACACATGATCAATTAAAACATACATGTCTAAACAAATGTTCGTTGTACCTGGAAAGTTTGTAACATTGTTGGAGTACATAGTTGGCACAATGGTGGGTTGCAAAACAAACGGAAAACATACAAGCGATGAATTATTTAAATTCGATAAACTCGTTCGTTCAGTGGGTAATGAAATGGGATACAAGTGATGGGCGACAAGCGGGTAAATTGGTTAAATCAAAAGGTAATCAAAAGTTCATTCTGCAAATAGACTACACCGCACTTTTACAAATCTGAATGGGTATATTATTAATTTTGGAAAATATGACATGTGACGAGAAGTAATGCCGTAACTGGCCGTAAGATACCCTCCAGCTTGTCTTTTTAGGTCCTAGGCTCCGCTGTCTGTCCGTCTGTTCGTCCGTCCGTCTGTCTGTCCATCTGTCACCGCTCATCAGGCTGTATCTCATGAACCGTGATAGCTAAATAGTTGAAATTTTCTCAGATGATGTATTTCTGTTGCCGCTATAACAACAAATACTTAAATTCAAATAAAATATACTTATGTGTTTTTTAATTTTCTTAGATCACTTTTGAACAACCCGGTTGCTTTAATTTTGCATTTGTATGCGACGCTATAGATACCAGGTGCAAACTTTAACGGCCAGTAGTTAGGTAAAGAGAAAGTTTGTACGGAACCCTCAGTGCGCGAGTCCGACTCGCACTTGGCCGGTTTTATTGTGTATTTTATGGCAATACGCTAGCTTATTTTGGACTGACCTCTTACCTGGCTTATCAGACTGATATTTAATCTTCTCAATGTCCGGAGCATAGAAATGTCAACAACATTTTGCATAAGAAAACCTTTTCACTTCGAAAGTGTATGACTCGTGCCGCACCCCGTATGTGAGGGTGTGGCGTTCGGTCGGAGCCTGGCATGACGCAATAGCTACGCGCCCGGGACGCCACGACACGTTGACGACACGCGTGTCAAACTTTATGGTTACGACTGCACACCTAGGCAACTGATGCAAGTGAAACAGTCTAAGTCTCGTTACGACTAGGGTGGATAAAAAAATATTTATTGATGTTTACTTCCATATTAAGAACTAATGTTGTTGTTGTAAACATCAATAATTCACGTTTTTCAAACATATAAAATGCAAGTCATCGGTCTTTTCACACACGAACAGATTCGCGTATGCATGACTAGCATTTGTTTATGTTTTAAAATCGACACGATACAAAGATTCACGTTCCAATGTCATACTCGTAATTATAGGTACTCTTTCTCAGAAAATTAATTGGCCCGTAATCGGTGCTATTATAAAATTGAAAAAATGAAATGTCTGGACATTGCACATGTTCAAAAGAGTAAGTGGTAATCGAAAAATATATATATATGTGACGCTTCATCACGTCAAAACGGCTGGATGGATTTTCACCATTTTTGGTACACGGCCCGCTGGTCATCCACAGATGCTATTAGAATACTCTTTATTCAACTACACAGAAGAAAAAGAGGGTTATGAATTTTTTCTCCACCGCTGACAAAGTTGCTGGGACCTTCAAGTTGGCAATATGATCACTTTAAGAACAAAAGTTTCGTTTTTAGAGATACGAAATTCTAAAACTCTGGCAAAGATAAATATCCACACAAAGTTCCAAAGTATGTATATATAAACCTTACTGCCATATATAATAATAAGACCTGTATACATATTTTTCAAACTTTGTGGTATATACATATTTTAGCCCTTGACTGTACATCTCGACTGATGACACTGTTTTTGTAGATAACTGCTGTGACAATACTTTTCAAATACATCCTTTATTCTACGAAAGAATTCCAGGGTTGCCATCGTCATAATGCCGGCCACATAACTGGCCATTAGCACCCCCAAATGACGCAGGGTTGACACCATAACGATTTTTCACTTTATGTCGACAACTTGTTTGCACTCAAATTTTCTGCCATCATTTTTCGGTTGAAGGTATCGTCAAATTGGCGAGGGTTGTCACCTGCGTTGTTTCGACTCGTTTGGCTCGTCAGGGCTGTCACGAGCCTGCGGTGCGTGCAAATGAGAGTAATTTATTTAATCTCGTGTTGCTCGCTGGCAAGGTTCCGTTGGATTATTTTTAATCATCACTGGATTATTACGTATTTATTTTCTGAATACAACTTTTGGTAAGACTCAGAGAAATATGAATGGGTAATTGCTTGGGACGTTTTAGTGAACTAGACCTAATGAATTTTGCTTAAGTTACTGATTATAGACAAGTACAATATAGTGTACTAATATAGTCACATTTGGACATAAATGGAAAATATTTGCTGAGATGAGCGATTGCATAAAAAATATATAATTATAATTAGGTAACCCAAAAGTTTGGCAAAAATGTGAACCGCAGAGTGAAGTTTGTTTGAACCCGAGCTGCAGTATTAAAAAAAGTATATTAGCGTTCTTCACAATGAAAATAATGGCCAGACAGCTAGTGGATCTTAGTTGTATGATAAAATAAGGATGAAACCCCAATAATGGGTTATTGGGGTTTTGTTCCAGATTGTCGCTTACGTAACATAACTTTTTTTTTTTTTTTTAGTAAACACACATGTCGTATCAGGATAATCTTTACAGGTTATCCTAATACGACAGTGTGGTATCTCTTATAGCTAGATTAATACTACCTAAGTAAATTACACAGATATTCGTACAACATTAAATAAATTGGATATAACATAAAATGGAGCGCAGCATTTTTTGGTGAAAAGGACGGATTGCGTCCGAAACACCACGCTGCGCTCAAAAAAACGCATAGCTGACGTAGGTAGCAAGACAGACAGGCTTAAGTGGGATTGGGCAGGCCACGTATGTCGTATGCATCCAGAAAGATAGGCCAGCATAGCCACTAAGTGGGTGCCTAAAGAGAGACGACGCAGGCGGGGCAGGCCCAGACGAAGAAGCCGGGATAACCTAGGCGCATTCCTCAACAATTGGCAGGATCAGGCATAAAACAGGGACCTGTGGAGATCCGAGGGAGAGGCTTTTGCCCAGAAGCTGTAACACAAATACAGGCTAGCTAAAAAAAAACACGAAATATACAATGTTGCCTTTGTGAATTAGTTCAGCGTGCAGCAGAAAAGATCTAATTCGACCGATACACAGTTATGAGGTCGAATGTCTCTTTTAAAGGGTGTTTGACGTATATATAAGGTACTTGCATTCAAGATCGCCTGCTTCTTAAAATGGCCCACTATCAATTACTTTGTATTTTTTAAACTCCGAATGTGTTTAAATTTCGCGCCCATGGTAGATTAGTACCATAGATAAAACTGCAACTTTATATCGAAGCCACGGAAATTGAACTAAAGTACCAGATGAAAATCCTTAAATTAACTTCATTTGTTATTAAATATTCCTCCATATTGATTTCAGTTTTATAGCACCATCAAAACAAACAATCCAAAAGTTAAAATTAAAATTAAATAAAGATAAAAGCAAACTAACTTTCACAAATGATTAACATAAAACAAAAAGCATGTCAGACTTAATAAGAGACATTAATTAATTAACAATTAAAGCTTCAATATTTGAGTTTAATAAGTTCATTATATTGCTCGGTTGAATTGGATTGCTTAACAATACCGAGCAGATAACAGATAATAATATTGTGAGTTAAGGTTTGAACACGAAATTCATTTTCGTGAGGCGACCCCTTCACCACTAAGCCACAGCCAATTTCAAAATAATTATTTCAATGACAATGCAATACAAATAACTGCAGGGACAAAGGTTTAATCACTTTGCAATTAATAATTTAAAGGGTATTTTCATCGTGAATAATTGAATATACTTGACTACTTGATACCCAATTTTAGAGCCTGTAGTGAATAAAGGGGTCTGTCTTGTCTAAAATGGACAGGATTGAAGCGTCATTAAATTAACGCTACTCTACTACTTAATGTTTGTAAATCTTTCAAACCCGCGTTTGAGATTGAACTCTGTTTATCGGCATGGTGCCAAAGTAGTTGCCTTAACGCCAATTAAGTCGGTGACAAATTGCATTTGAAGTCGACACCACCTGTCGCTTACTATCCATACTAATAATATAAATGCGAAAGTGTGTATGTCTGTCTGTTACCTCTTCACGCCTAAACCGCTAAACCGAATCGGGTAAAATTTGGTATGGAGGTAGTTTGAGTCGCGGGGAAGGACATAGGCTACTTTTTATTCCGGAAAAATACCCTTATCCGCTATAAACGAATTTAAGGCGGACGAAGTCGCGGGCAGAAGCTAGTTATTTATAACACAAGTCTTATTGAGCTTACCATGGGACTAGTTCGATTTGTGTAAAATTGTCCCGTTATATGTATATTTATTTATTGCACTATATTAACTTTATTAATTTGTACATTGTATCTTTTAACACAATTAAAATAACAGAACCCTCAATTAAAATTAAGCTAGCCGTGCGTTTTGACGTATCCAATTCCAAATGAGTCGTGTTAATGCCAATTCAGTCGCGACAAATTAAATCCATCATTAAAACTGCGTGTGGTTTTGTAGGTATGTTATTTGAAGCCGTTGTACAATATTAATTGTATCATTTCGTAAATAGGAATTTTGAGTGAACGTTAAAGCTACAGAACCAGTTGCTGCAACTGAGCCCCGCTTGTCGACATAATGCCAAAGTAGTCGCGTTAACACTAATTAAGTCAGCGAAAAATTGTACGTGTTTTGGCCGATACCGCCGTGTCACTCGTGCGAGCAGTTAGCACAACTTATATATGTTTGAATACAGAACCCTTAATTAAAACTGAGCCACGCTTGTCGCCGTAGTGCCAAAGTAGTCGCGTTGACGCCAATGAAGTCGCGACAAATTGCATTCGTCGCCGTAGCTCGCGGCCTAACGAGCGCAATTTGTATTCTTTACAAATGCACAATGTTTATCTTTTAAATTATTTTTTACATCACCTGTTGTCGGGTTTTGTATTGTTTCACAAACCTTTGTTTAAGCGGTAATTTGTCGGCGTCGCGAAACTGCGTGACGTGATTAGCAGGATCAAAACATGCCACTCAGAGAAGTGGTCGGCACTTGGCTAGCCAAGTTGTGTGGACTTGTGCCTACTGTACCCAAATCTAGCTGTAAGATTGAGTTTCTTACTAAGGATTAATTTTTCCGAGATCGTGCATGTTTTGAGTTAAAAGGTAAGGTTTATTTGGTCTACAAAGTATCAACCCTTTGTGAGGCAACCCTTCACTTGGCCTGTTTTTTTATAATACACGGTGCTCGCCAGAAATGGGAAAGATTTGAACTACAAATTCCTTAAGTCATTAGGATTATCAATTTTCATGTAGCAATTTATTGTGATAACTAAAAAGTACGTTCAGGTGCGTCCACACTTGTATCATTTGCTCGTATCCGATCATCGTGCCGTAGCATAACTGCGTATCGCGCTGCTTGGACGCTTACTGTCGGCGCGCCGATAATGCCGCACTCTTCCGATACAAGTGTGTGATACGCGTAGCAAATAGATTTCGATTGATCGGATCGGCGCAACGTCCAAACGCGTGATCGTGACACGCGATCATGCTACGCGACGATGATCTGATACGGGCAAATGATACAAATGTGGACGCACCTTTAAGTTCTTTTGATCGCGACGTTGCTATATATGTGGCCATGTTTCGCGTCGCTATTAACACGGAAACCAAAGTCACAGATACTGCTCACCCAAATCACCCTTTTCGAAAATATAGTCGCTACCATTTTATTAAGAGAGATACTGTTCATAGATAAGCAAAATTTATTCAATTTACGCACAAAAATCGACTACACTAGATTTGTTTTTTTTTGCAGAATTTCGCTTGCTTCAACATTTTTTACCCTTAATGCCCTTAAATGCATGGTTAAAATCTTTCCCATTCCACACGGGCACCGTGTATAGTCCTATGACTATCTAAGAGACTTACCTACGTAGGTACTATTTAGTCGAATACTTAAATTTTGTTGCAAAATTGCTACATATGCCAAAAATCGTGCCAGTAACTTGCTTTGTTATTGCGTTGCAAAACGGACAAAGTAATGATATCAACAAACAAGCTTACATTTACAGATAAAAATAATTAAGCGTGAATCGGTTTACGGTTATTTTGCGACTCTCAGACGAGATTTATACCGTACAGGTACACGCCCACAGCAGCGGACGAGCTACTCGAATACAAGTCAACTTGCCTTTTACCATCCGCGCGGTAGCGACCCGTTTAAAGCAATGCCATAAACCGATTTTATCTCCTGTCGAAGCAAATATAGCAAATGAGCAGCGTTTCCCGCTATTCGGAAGCGGAATGCCCCGTTTTAAGTTTAATCTCATGTTTTATGCCCGCAGACTGTTCCGATTCCCTCTGCATTAATAAACTTGTTTATAATGTCGTTAAATTGCATTAAAGTAGCCACGTTTATTGCTGCGAATTAACTTAAATATGGTATTCAGCAATACGACTTACCATTCTACCTACCAATTATGTTTTTATCTGGACATACGACTTCGGCTATTTAATTACTATATGTCACAATATTTACCGTGATGTAGACTTCACAGATATTTATTGCCTGGTTTAACCGTATACTCGAATGCGGTTTTTTTTGCTTTATCTAACCGCTTTAAAGGAATAACTTTTTATGCTATGTGTGACCAACTAGCCCCGCCTAATACCAAGCAGCAGGGAAGGTCCTGGGTTCAAATCCCGTTAAGCGCAAATATTTGTGTGGTCATATCTGTTCCTGAGTAGTGGATGCTTCCTATGTGCAACAACTAAAATACATTTTAACAGATAATATACTATTACACCGTTCAGAAATTAAGATAATGCAGTCCTGTGTCTTGCTTGTTCCTTGATGAGTTACAGGATCCCAGACCTTGCAATATGTTCAAAAGTGCGGAATGCTCTCCATGAGTATTTCACAGCTCAGGATCGAGGCGAAACAAACTTATGTAAACTAGTCAACAAGAATAAGCATGTGTAAACTAGGTACAACTTTCGCATTAGTAATATCAGTACGTAAGGACATACAATATGTAGTATCTAAGTATAATCCCTTCCGAGTGGGAACGAGCGACAGGCGCTAATGTGGACCACTTTCACACGCCACGCCCTAACGTCTAGAGTACCTCATATGAGCTGGTTGTTAGAAACTGGTCCAAAATAAGGTCCAGTTCGACGTTCATTTAGATTATTGTAATCGGGATATTTTTAGGGTTCCTCAAAAGTTAAAAACGAAACCTTTATACGATCATTTTGTTGTCTGTCTGGCTGTCAAGATCCTTTTTCTCGAGAACACGTAAAGCTATCAAGTTATAATTAATATCAAATACTTATGTTTGCAGTTTCTTGAAGCTGTAAAAAAATCAAGCTTCTAAGTCAACGCAATCCAAAAATACAGTCATTAAAAAAGGTGTTTCCATACAAATTGCCGTCGATGGAAAACCTGTAGGATACTTCCATATGTCCTAGAAACTTGAAATTTGGTATGAAGGTAGCTCTTATAGCACAACTCACGAAATAAATCTGAAAAATCTTAATTTTTGCGTCTGTCTGTCTATGTCAATATCAAATATACAATAAATTTATAGTTTAAAAAACACTACAAACACGATTTACGAGACTTTTCTAACAAATCCAAACACAGCTATGATACGATGTTCCATCAAGAAGTTCTAGTTCATATCTTCCGGCTCCATCATCAGATCAGATCGACCATACCATATCATTGTATTGTCATCAGAACTACATACAGCTGCCAATTTTCATGACGGTAAGATTCTTGGAAAATTCCATTACATGGTTACATACAGGTCGACCTACTGAAAGCGTGTTAATAAGATGACCCCACACCGCGAACAAGTTCATCACCCTCATCAGTATTTTTTTTTGTCCTAGGAAACACACATAATCTAAAGCCGACGTTTTTCTAGATATTTATCTTCAAAGTTGTCACGAAAATGGAGCCAGGGATAAACGGAGAGAACGAGCATAAAAAAAAAGTTTTACGAAAAGTTCAACCTCAATGGGCCATCCGCATCTTACTCATTTGTATAGAGAAACAAGAATACAAACATTACTTTTAGATCTAAGTAGGTAAGCCATGTTCATACCTTGTTATGTTTTCATTCCAGCAGCATCAAAAAACATGGCTGCCATAAATAATTCGACGTTTTTCGTTTTGTGCAGAAACAAACAAAAACAAGATACAATTTCACACAAAGCGGGTCCCGATGACGTGTTTACCTCGCCAGGCGTGCGAGAAACATCAAAACAAGCCTTAGAGCGTAATATCTTTTTTGGAGAGCCAATGGCTGAGTGAGTGGGCATGTTGTCTTAGAGCAACGGCTGTTACTTGGGAATTTTAAAATATGCACATTTTCTTTTTTTCTCGGAATATGGAAATTACGGGCAGATTATACAGTTGGTACTCTGACTTAAGTATGTCTGCTTACTTAAGCCTGATGAATACTTATGTGGGGCACTGAATATACTTTAAAACGAACGAACAAACGATTCTAATATATAAAAAAAATACAGTTTATGTTTCGTAGTAATCGTATAACTACGAAACAAATACATAGGAATAATGAAATTTTGTACGAAAAATTGAGGATCACTTTTCTCCAATTATAATCTATTCTCGATT
Source organism: Hedya salicella (assembly GCA_905404275.2). NCBI lineage: Eukaryota > Metazoa > Arthropoda > Insecta > Lepidoptera > Tortricidae > Hedya > Hedya salicella. The sequence continues at coordinate 23,203,405 of FR990109.1, read as the reverse complement.
CTAAGGGAGTTTTCGTAAAAAAAATGACAGTTTGAGATAAGACATCTGTTAAATTCAAATTTAAATAAAAAACTTACACACGTCCTTGACGATTAATGAGAAAAACCCGGCTTCTTGCACTTAAAATTGTAACCAAAAAAAAGTATTAAATATTACAATCTGTAAATATTATAGTCTGAAGAATGTTGTTTTCCTGAATACATTTATATAATTTAATTATGTCTATAACAAAATCATTAAAAGACGTTTAGGACTATCAGTATCGATTTCATTATAAATTTGTATTGCTACTGTCACAAATGTATGTATAGTGTATGTAACTATATTTGTACGGGTGGATCCTGCAAGTTAAATTTGACCTACTTTCCAGTTTTCGCTAAAATTTGGCATACTTATGTAGGTTTGGTGATAATGCAATAGTATGACACCATCGAGCTGATTTGATGATGGAGCTGAAGGTGGTCATAGGTACTCTCTAATAAAATAATGCAATCGTACCGAATTTGGGCTCTTTAGAATCGTCTCGGTCAATAGTTGATGGATGTTCAAAGATAAGTACAGTCGGCTATAAGAGCTTGTCACAAAAATATTTTTTGTGATAGAAACTTATTTAATGTAACCTCGAATTTAGGATACGATTTTTGTTCTCTTTAGCTTTCCTACCAGAATGACGCAATGCAATAAGCCTAATGTAACACACATGTAAGTAAAAAGTGAGGTGTTTTTTATGCGGACCAGTCATCGGATAAGTCCAGACGTGTGGTTATCTCACCGCGTATGTTGTCCGATCAGACCGGTCCTCGAATGAAAGTGCCTATTGACCTACAATGATTGATGAACTTACTTGTGTGTACAATACAATAAAATATAAATACTCTTTATTGCACACCTCATAAATATACAGGGACTTACAAATAATGAAAAAAAGAACAGATACACACACACAATTGGCAACATTTAAAATTTCCAAATAATATTAAATCGACACACATTTTGTAAATTAATTAGCAAGGAACACTAAAATATTACTTTTATTATTTTATTGTTAACACATTCTGTTAGTCCGAAATTATATTCGCATACTAATGTTAAGACCGATTAGCATAAGTAATTTTATTATATTCGGCATGTTATCGATTGTCCGACTTATATAAGTATGCCCATAAGCATGTGCTTAGCATTAGTATTTTTGGCGAACCCAGAAATCACGAATGGGGGCTCGGGGGGTTAAGCCTAGTTAGTTGAAAAACCCCAGACACATTCAGTAGAAAACTGTCAATTTTCAAAGGGTCGAGTCGATTTTCTTGAACGATAACTAAGAACACTTCATAGAGCCACCTTTCGAATAAACAAAAACAATATCAAAATCGTTTCATCCGTTTAGGAGCTCACACAGATACACAATAATTGATAGATCCAGGCGCCATTTTGCGGAATTTCATATTAGATTAGTTGATTATAATTACTTTGCTTTTCCGCTAAATAGATTTTCTGTTCCCCGTAAAAGACAGGGAAATATAATCCATTTATCACAGATACACAGATATATGGGTACATTGAATATAACGTCCCGCTTTGGGGTCATTAATGCCGCACGGCACTTTGCGGATTTTATGCGGAAACAGATCTAGATAAAATTAGCGATTCAGGACAGAATGTGACTGAGCGCATTATAGACGACAAAAGCGGGCGGCTGCTTAGTGCTTACTTCGCCTTAAAAATGCATGCACACCATGGCAGTGACGGTTTAATTGTGCTAGACTCGCTAATGACACGCACTTGTCAATGACAATCAATAACGTAAATGAGTTGCAGTTATTTAAAAAAATCCCACAGATAGGCACAGAGATACATATACACACATATACATGTGTTAAAATACAACCCCTCCTTTTTCGTCAGGGGTTAAAAACTATTCATGGGACGGCGCTTTTCCCCACTGACCTTACAGAAACACATAAAATAAGCGAGAACACTAATACCACTGAGCGCATTATCCACGACAAAGCGGAGTTCATTACTGCGCCTTAACAATGCACACGGGCCATGGCGGTGACAGTGAATTGTACTAGACTTGCTAATATTTGCAAGTTTAAATGACATGCCACAATTAGGTACACAGATATATATATACGAAAAATGTATAACACCTTCTTTTTCGTCGAGAATTAAATTGAATTAAATTCAAAATCATTCTCATTCTTCATTTTTGACCCCCTCCTCCCTCTTGGTGATATTTGGTGATTATAACCTCATTCAAGATCATGTGTATGTTTGGACTAAGTATGAATAAAGTTAGTTATTGAGTACATTCGCCCCCCCCCCCCCCTTCATAAACGATCACATGATTTTTCGACAAGCCCTAACGTCACATGGTATTACTTAATTCTATAGTTAGTATTATATTAACATAGGTTTTTCCACAAAAGGGCATGTAGCTGCACCAGGCAGTTCAAGTCTTGACCTTACAGACACACATAACATTAGCGAGGTCACGAATACTACTGAGCCCATTATCCGCGACAAAGCGGAGTTCATTACTGCACCTTAACAATGCACGCGCGCCGTGGCAGTGACAGCCTAATTGTGCGAGACTCGCTAATGTTTGCAAGTTTAAATAACAATAATCGAAAAAATTACGTTAAAGTTCTTAGGCGACTGCGTCTAAGGGATATTAGTTATGTTTTACGAGGGTATGTTTGGGGTATGTGGGTAGAGTTTGTACAATCGGTGCCCTAGCTGACTTAAGTATCCGGTCTGTTTATACTTACGTCTAAGTATGTATGCCTGATTACTTATCTAAGGGAAACAAATGTACGTATGCCTGTGTGTGTGTGTGTCTTTGGCTCTCTTTTCGGCATATGACATGTCGTTATATTAGTTTAGCAATCGGATTTTTATTCAGAGCTCTAATTGTGGCCGCCTCAGATGATATGAAGAGAAGAGGTACCAGAAACTTCTAAATTGTGGACTGTATTATAGAGAATAGTGCCGTGGTTGCAAACAGAGGTGCTTAGGCTAATCGATGCAAAAGGTCAACAAGGTAAGAAATGTTAGAAAGGTAATTTGCATTAGAGTCAATGTAATGTGGATAATCTTAGGGATTAAGATCGTACGTGGTAAAATCTTATTGGCCCATTAAAAGAAGCCCCCCACATACCAACTGCGCCCCCATGTAACCATTATGGGTGCTGCTTGGTGCAGTAGATAGAATATCTATCCATATTAATAGTATAAATGCAAAAGTGTGTCATTCTGTATGTCTGTTACCTCTTCACGCTTAAACCGCTGAACCGATTTGGATAGCTAGTTACTATTATGAAGTTGTAAAAATGAAATGTCTGTACATACAAGATATATAAAAAATATTGTAACGGACCATTTGGAGATCACTAAATTGAAATTAATCTTTTTTGGATTTTTGTTTGTTTGTATATGTGGTTGTGGCCTATCACGCCAAATGGGCTAAACGGATTTCTAGCTGTACAAGCTGGATATCTTCAGTAGGTTATAGGATACTTTTTACCCGACTACGCCGAAAAAAAAGAAGAGTTATGACTTTTTCTCCTCCGCGAACGGAGTTGCAGGCCTTTTCTAGTTATACATAATATTATTAATCTTGCAATAAGACGCTGGTCAAGACTGACAATTATTTGTTGACTTTAAGCCACCATTGAGTATTTTATTATGTCCCAAATTTCATGCAGCATATTTCATTGTTTTAAGTATAAACGAGGTAACGACCTCGAGTAATTACTCTAGAATTAAAAGAAAGAAATAAATAAATAAATATCAGGGACAATCTTACACAAATTGGCTTATACCCAAACTAATCAAAGCTTATACTTTGGGTACTAGGCGACGTTATACATAATATATAGATAAATTATAATACTTAAATACATAGAAAACAGGAACAAACATTCGTGCTCATCACACAAACACTTGCCCTGGCCGGGATTCCAACCCTGGACCGCCAGCTTCGCAGGCCGTGTACATCCTACTGAGGCAAAAGTGTCGTCAAAACACTAGAAGTTACCCGCAACTTCATTCGCGGAGGAGAAAAAGTCATTACCGCTCTTTTTTTCTTTAGCGAAATTGGGTAAAAAGTATCCCAGAACCATCTGTGGATACCCGTTACCCGTGCACCAAAAATAGTTGAAATCCGTTTAGCTGATTTGGCGTGATGAAACCACAAAGACACATACATACAGAAATGTCAAAAAAAAAACGATTTAGTGACCTTCAAATAGGTTACTTAGTCCGTTACAGCCATTTTTATTAATACCTTCAATGTACAGACATTACATTTTTGCCACTTTTAAATGGTATTATAGATGAATGAAAAATTAAGCGTCATTTTAGCACCCTTCATCGCAAAAAACACATCGTAACGGACTGTAAATTTCGGCCATTTTCTTTTAATCTAATTTCCCCAATGTCGTAAACTAGTATCTAAATAGAAGCTAAATTCGAGCTCTGGCGGGAAATATTGCAGGCTTTTCCCTCGGGATATTAATATTAAACGGTAGCTCGTTACAAATAAACGGTCTAAGCTTTTATTAAAATATCTCCTCGCCTCGCCCGGCCGGTGGGGCTCGACCTTTATTGGATAAACGAGCACAATGGAATTGCAGAAACGAACGTTATTGCTAGTTTTTACACGTTTAACTTCGTCCCTCAGTTTATGATTTTTCACTAGTAAAGTTTAATTTTGATTCATATCATACCTCAGACCGGCCCCCACCCCCATATTGCCTAACGCGTTTGACGTTAGGAATCAGAATCAAGTGTCATGATTTTGTATGGGTTATGACAGTTAATTCGTATACCAATTGTCAAAATTTCGTTAGGCAATAACCCGATCAGCATGATTGCACTTATCGCTTTTTAGAATTCCGCACCAAAAAGGTAAAAAAGGAATCCTTATGGAGTGACTCTGTCTGTCTCTCCGACTGTTAAAGCGCCATATCTCAGGAACTACTTATGCTATCTATTTGAAATAGTTATAAAGATGGCTAGCCCAAGTATATTGCAAATAAAATATAAATTAAAAAAAAATATTTTGTAAAAAAAAATATCAATATGAGGGAACCCAAAAACTCACAGTCTAGCTACTAGGTCAAGTGGGGCATATAATAGAGTTTGATTTGTACATTCTTAAATTTTGTTTTTACTGTGGATATATTTTGATTTCTTACAAAGGAATTTTCGAATCCCGGCCAGGGCAACTGTTTATTTGTGTGATGAGCACGAATGTTTGTTCCTGGGTCTTGGAAATTTTCTATGTATTTCAGTCATTATAATTTATTTGTGTATTATGTATATCGTCGCCTAGTACCCGTAGTACAAGCTTTGTTTAGTTTGGAACTAGATCGATTTGTGGAAGATTGTCCCTGATATTTATTATTATTATTAAACTAATATGGATATTCCGCAAAGTAACGTCTGAATCTATCAATTATTTGTGATGTTTACTTATTGTTTGCCTTGACTGTACCGCCTACATTGGTTAGGTACGACAAATTAAAGATTATTTATTGAACATACATACATTAATACTGTAACAATTAGATCGTAACCAGCTGCATTAGTGTAAACTGTGTCGCAGCTGTTTACGCCCACCTCGTAACATTTATGTTTTACAGAGATAGAAATTGGTAACATGTGCACGTATACTGTAACTGTACTATGTCACTAAGCTGGTTTGCGAACCCATTTGGCTGACTATAATCCAACTGGGAAACGACTGTTATTAGAACGTGACGTAAAGAACTTTGATAATTTCGCTCGCTTTTACCGTCTTCGCCGTAAATCTGTTCGGCTGTGGCACAGTAGTCATAATTCTATGGCAGTGCAACAAATCTATTTAATAAAAGAATAGCACGAACTAGAAAATGCAACGGCAATCCACAAGATGTTCGATGGAAGCAGAAAATGTTCTTTTTGACGTGATAACGCGTAAAATAAATCCATGAACGCCGGCTGCACGTACGAAAAAGCATGACTCTTTGCCATTGCCACGTTCCACCTGTGTCGAGTGTGCAAGTGAGAGTGTGGAACAAGCGATAGAGAGGCACGATCGGCCTAAGCGATCGGCTTATGAATGCATAAAAGTATGCAATCCTTCATCAATGTTTTCTTATGACGATACCCGATAAACCGACTTTACAGACAACCGATTTTTTTAAGAACCTGACTTCTTACTGAGTTGGTCTAGCTAGACCTTCTTACCACTAATAATGATATATTAATGAAATAATGACCTTTATTCTGTAAGTAGGCCGCAATGGCACTTTACAAGTCTGACTCTACGGCATTTCCCAAGAGGAGACCACTGTTGACAAGAAAGCCGAAACAAACTCAACAGTCAGTATTTTTTCTAAATAATTCTTAACTTATTATTATTTCAATATAAGTACTTACTATATGTTAAATATATCTTTCTAAGTATAAACTCAATGCTTAGTTCTCCAAGAAAACATATCAAAACTTATAAAAGTTAATTCAAAAACTTTATACTGTTGCAAATCTGAATCTACCGGCATTTACAAAACGAGACGACTAGGTATTCAAAACCACGAATTTTTTACGTAAAGTATACTTAAAAATACTACAATTGTGTTATAACTAATTGGTACAAGTAGAGGAGAGTGTGTACAGAGTAATTGGAGGATAAAGGCCTACCCCAAAGACCGCCCGCCATCATGACCCGTGTTACGCCATCTGCATCCAGCCACCTTCACCAGCTCATTAGTTTACCCCCCACAAGATGCCTTCTTATAAGAACCGTGTCACGGTAAAAGTAAGTTATTTGGTTTCTGTTTTGGGCCATGCATTTTTGTAAGTACTTCTTGAGAGCTGGAAAAGTTGCGCATCTGTTTACAGCTAATATATTTACTATGTATGTGGACAGAAATGGCCTTGCTAAGGTGCGTCCACATTTGTATCATTTGCCCGTATCAGATCATCGTCGCGTAGCATGATCGCGTGTCACGATCACGCGTTTGGACGTTGCGCCGATCCGATCACTCGAAATCCATTTGCTACGCGTATCACACACTTGTATCGGAAGAGTGCAGCATTATCAGCGCGCCGACAGTTAGCGTCCAAGCACCGCGATACGCAGTTATGCTACGGCACGGTGATCGGATACGAGGAAATGATACAAGTGTGGACGCACCTCTAGGTATTCCTGCCTCTCAGCATGCTCCGAATGATCGTGTTTAAAAGCTTATTTCACTAGTTAGTTCAATAGTTACAGCAATTCAGCGTAAATTCTTGCAGCGAATTTAATTTTACAATTTTATGCTTAGTATGGGCATGTATATGTCGTAGTAATTCAGACAATTCATTTGCATAACAATATAATTCTCTGACATGCAAATGCATTGTTAAAATTATGTTATTTAACATGCAAACAAAAACAAATCTGAAAAAATCCCGAAAAAACAAGCAAAACAAAACATTATATAAATTACGAAATTAAATTAAATTAAAATGAACAAAAATTATGTAAAATTACATGATTCTTCGTTATAATCTTTGTTTTTCGCGAATTCTGCTTGTCTATGTGTTTTCCTGCATGTAAAATTACATTAGTGTTGACAATGTTTCTTAATTATTGTCATTGTTATACATTATTAAGGCAACACATTAGAATTATTATTAAATAATCAATAATTATATTGATTGAGTTTCTCCATTGAGGAACAGCGCCATCTCTCTCGCTGGAGAAGCAATGGGACAGAAACGAAGCGTGGTGTGATACGCATGTGTTGAAATTAGGCTAATGCGTTTAGCATTTAAAAATAATAAAGATACAGAGGGCGGGCGCTGATAGTGCTAGCTAACTACACATTGATTTAAACTAACACGATTTTCACTCATTATCACAACAAAAAACAGGGCTTAATTGCGTATAGGTATGATTTTATTTAATTACCTTTCGTTGGTAACTCTTTGACGGTTCCTTCGAGACCCACGTAACACGACGTCCGAAACGTCGGAGAATTACCAACGAACGGTAAATATACGCGATTAAGCCTCATTTCTTGTATTGTGATAGTGCTAACTAGATTGTGTTCGAGAATTTCAAGCCACGTACGTAAAGTTGCGATAGCTCAGTTGGTCGAATAGCTCAGGTAGCTGGGCATATCCACAGATGGTTATATAATACTTTTGACTCAATCAATCAATCAATTTTTCCCTTCCGCGAACGAAGTTGCGGGCACCTTTTAGTATCCTCTAAATCCACTAGGAAACAGGACCCAATCTTGAGGCAGTAAACGTCACGTGATAAAAACCACGCCTCGCGCACAACGTCACGATCGGCGATCAACTCGTTATTACGACCAGCACAACCTCGTGCTTGAGAAGAAAAACGCATTAACTACGTCTAGAGTTCTTGAAATATACTGCGTTTTTTCTTAAAGCGGTATAGCTGTTCTCAACCTTTACTTTCAAGGGGCGGACAAAAGTTGGAAAAATTTGAAGATGAATATTTTTTGTTCAGTTCTCGTTCTTACTTGTGACACGATTAGAAGCAAATATGACACTTAAATTAAGCCTGGTTTACACGAGCTTAATACTTGTCACTTAGTACAAGTCCCAATCCCAATGTGTAAACCGTGAGATTAGTACTTAGGTAGTATTAGTGTTTTTGAATACTGCCAGTGAATAGAAATCGATCTTATTTACTAAGCAACAAGTACTAAGCACTTAGCTACTAAGCCCGAGTTAACCAGCCATTAAAGCTATCTAGCACAAAAAGAAATCCAATCAGAATAAGAGTTAAAGATAGATTATCTTTGTATGGTTTTATTTGTCGATATTGATGTTGTTGTTTTTGCTCTGTTAAAGCATGTCTGTGGACACCATAATATGTGAAATTGAAGCTAGAGTTTAAAGTAGAATATTTACCTGAAAAGGAATACGAATAGACTAATTTTTTCTACGAAATCGTATCACAACTTACTAAAATCGTCAACTTTCAATATTTTACACATTCATTAGATAGCACCGACGCCATAATAGGATTAATTGTGTTTATACTGTATAGATTGCGTAGAAAAACGGTTACTTGTAAGTAAATAGAAGAAACTGAATTATGAAGTAATTTTTTACTTTACTTTTTTTTTGTTTTACAAATATCATGATAATAATCACAAGCGTGAGCGTCTGGTGTGGACGATTAGCTCAGATGGTAGTGCGTGCTGCCCCGGTCTGGCTCAAGGCACTGGTTCAAGTCCAGTATCGTCGAAACATTTTTTCATTTGTTTCTGATCTTTGTTTATATTAATAACGCTAGTGGAGTGATCCACTAATAAATTGCAAAAATTGTGATTATTATCATGATATTTGTAAAACAAAAAAAAGTACAGTCTTGATAATAGCGCCACCTCTCGCCGAGCAATGGTACCTGTAAAGGTATCTGCCCGGGGTGAAAGTAACTTCATAGTTCTGCACTAGGCGGCGCTAACGGCTAAAGAGTCGGATGCACCATACAGAGATCCATAAGCAAGAACAGATGACAAAATTCGTCGACTACTGGTGTGGACGATTAGCTCAGATGGTAGAGCGTGCTGCCCCGGTCTGGCTCAAGGCACTGGTTCAAGTCCAGTATCGTCGAAAAATTTTTTCATTTGTTTCTGATCTTTGTTAGTAATAATTTTTTACTTATTAGTATTTTCTTTTTGGAGTCTATTTTATTAGATAAGACAAAATGTGTAAGATTGCTACAAACATCGAAATATAAGTGAGATCACAAATTGGTGCATGTCCAGCCCAGTTTTGCTTTTCAAGTTTATCTAGCTTGGTTTTATTCTCGAAAACCAAATATCGTGCGCCCGTATGAGTCACCCAGATATTGTTCAAAAGCGTGCCCCAAAAAGTTGGGTTGAGGATATAAATAATTAAATAAATAACACAGGCACAATCTTACACAAATCGACCTAGTCCCAAACTAAGCAAAGCTTGTACTATGGGTACTAGGCGACGATATACAAAATATATAGATAAATTATAATACTTACATACATAAAAAACATACAAGACCCAGGAACAAACATTCGTGCTCAACACACAAACACTTGCCCTGGCCGGGATCGGAACCCGGGACCGCCAGCATCGTAAGTCGTTGTGCAACCCACTGAGCCAAACGTGACGTCATATGGCAATGGCAACACAGTTCTGCAGACGTTTCATTTACCTCGATGCGAATGAGCAGGTGAGTATGCCTCCGCCACGCCCTACCAGTATACAAAGGGGACAATTTGGCCCTTATTGTGGACTTACAAGGGCGCTCCACTTTATCGCCCTCCGCATAAATTAATGCCGTTGAGTCCCGACATTCAATTTTAAGGATTCGGATTTGATTCGGCCGTCATAAAATTTTATTTTACGGTTCCTGAAACGGTCATTCGAGCAGACTTTGCGAACGCGACGTCACGGTACGCGCACATTCATTACATTCGATGGGTTGGCCAGGCTAGCAGTAAAAATCTCTAGCTGGTTTATTTAGATTTCTGCGGGAGTAGTATATGCATATTTTATATGGCTTTGCTTGAGTCCGATCAACGGTCCCTACGATATCTGATAATTTTAAATTTAAAAACGCGTGTTGACCCATACGCATTATGACCAATACGCATGATGACCCATACGCATAATAACCAATACGCGAATAGACCAATATTTTATACGCTAATTGTCGAATACCCGGATTGACCAAATTTTTATACGCAAAACGACATTATGTGACGTTGCATAGTAAAAGGGTCCTCATGGTAGGTATTGAGTTACCTATACATCCATAAACTACATTATATAGGCTACCGAAAAAATATGCAATTTTCAATATGTATATGCAATCCCGACCAAATCATTTTTATCAGCCCTGTGCCATAAGGACCTTTCTGTTATTGAACCTGACAACCAATTTAATATGGAAATACTTACTTAACGCATACGCGCTAACCAAGCTACAAATACACGTCTAGTCTTATACTTTATCATTATCAATATACAAAAAAACTAATGCCTATTTTGAAGAATTTCATTAAAACGTTGATATCTCCGTAACTAGAAAGTGCCATAAGGACCCTTCTCTGAACGTCACATAAACAGAAATGAAAACCACTGCCTAAAAAAACTGGCATTGGAAATTACTTTTATTTTCTTATGCCTACCAAAATAATCTATAATTAGAGATGATATCTGTCCATTTGAATTGAGTTGGAACTAAAGTTTTATGGGTGCGTCTAGTGGCTTGATATTCACAAATAATACACCTTAATGTGCCTAAGGAAAATAAACGTTTAAGTAAAATATTCATGTGGTGAAGATAAACAGGGCGAATCTGAGGGAATTTCTTTTGAGGAAAACATTTTCGTACAATTCATCATACACCCCCCCATACATGCATAATATACGCAAAAAAACTGCCAAGATAACCTCTATTTCTCCAAAGTCAAGGGAAATTGTTGAAGAGTTCTTGTGCTCTGGAACTTTGCGCGAGCGTGTTGGATAAATTGAGTGGTGTTCGTGATTTATCTAGATTGCAATCAGCTCTGGAGTGTCATTCTGAAAATTTACGCCTCCTTCAGTGCGTTCTTGATATAACTAGACCCGTGAAGTTGTGGTACCGCAATTTCCGGCAGCACAGCTCAAAATATATATTATAATATTTTTGAAAGACACGTTTGCCTCAGTGGGTTGTACATCGGCCTACGAAGCTGGCGGTCCCGGGTTCGAATCCCGGCCAGGGCAAGTGTTTGTGTGATGAGCACGAATGTTTGTTCCTGGGTCTTGGATATTTTCTTTTAAGTATTATAATTTATCACCTACAGTACAAGCTTTGCTTAGTTCTGTAATTAGTTCTGTTAGTCTTGTAATTAATTCTGTAAGATTGTCCCAGATATTTATTTATTTATGTTAAGGCTTTATTCTATTGTACTGTTTCTGTTGTTGGTGTGCATTAAAGAATTGTTGTATTGTATTATATTGTACATGTTTCCGTCAAGCAGGTTGTCAAAACTGATTTAAGATAATAAAGTCAAAAGCGAAAGCTATGATTACCAGTGATGGTAAATTCGGTAGCATTTTTGGTACAGCGATCATGGAAATGCGCTATAGATGTGGAAAATAAAAATGAAAACGATTAAGGGTCAATTTCACCAACGTAGTATAAGTCTTATTCCAATAATAAATCATTAATTACTCGTGAGTAAACTCAGTTTACGTTTCACCAATAATTAACCTAAGGATAAAATTTCAAAACTAGAGAAAAATCTTACACCGCCAATTTCGGCTGAGTAAACTGTTGGACGTAGATTAGTACTGTCATTGTCACTGTCGAGTGATTCTTTAACTTCATAATTGATGTATTACTCGAACAAATTAACATACGCAGCACCGTTGCTCAAGCGTGGGACAAACTGTCTATCTTACTTGAGTACATTAGAATTTAATTCAATACATTTGTTCAACGTTGCGAAGCAACTATGACTAGAGAGTGTTATCCGTAGACTAATGTGGTGAAATGAAAATGAAGTTAACCATCGAGTAAATCGTTAGATTTAGTTTATACTGGGTTAGCCACTCTCGTGTCAATTGGTTTCAATTGATTGTAGGTAAAATCGGCCCTAAACATAGTTAATATGGCCGTATTAACTGTAATCCATCATTGCGGTTGAAATTTGCCGCACCTAAAGGTGCGTCCACACTTGTATCATTTCCGATCACCGTGACGTGGCATGACTGCGTGTCGTGCTGCTTGGACGCTCACTGTCGGCGCGGCGATCACGCCCCGCTTGTCCGATCTAAGTGTGTGATACGCGTAGCAACATACATTTCGAGAGATCGGATCGGCGCAACGTCCAAACGCGTGATCGTGACACGCGATCATGCCACGGGACGAAGACCTGATCGGGCAAATGAAACAAATGTGGACGCACCTTATGGCGCTCTACCATCGCTGTACCAAAAATGATACCAAAATGATCACTGATGATTACGACTAGTTGTCTAGGTGTGATATTTTAGCAGTGACGAGTCCTTGAGCGCTGCGTTCGACGCTGACACATATTCCGCGAATACAGCAGTAGGAGCTACTGCTAATTTACGGAATAAGTCCGCAGGTGATTCCTGGGACTTCAAATTATGCCGACTTTGAATCAGCAATTTGCGGCCGGTGTTCGCGCCTTTTTAGGCAGTCATCATCACCGACCGCGTTGCGTTAGCGAGGACAGTTCATTACACATGTTGGAAATATTTTCTAGTGGTTAGTAAGTCTTAGTTTGGAATTTAATAATAATAATAATAATAATTGTTTTTTATTGCAGGCAAAAAACCCATATCACACAAAAACCAGTAAAAGTAGAAATAAAATTAAAAAATTAAAAATTGTTTAGTATGTTACAGTTATACGAAACATATTATGGTTGATCTTCGTACAACTTATTATTATTTTAAAACAACTTCAAAATAAGTCTTAGTTTGAAATTGGATTAGTAATGTTACAGATTTACGAATCATGTTATGATTGATCTTCGTACAACTTTTAAATTAAAAAAAAAAAAACGATTCAGTGACTTCAAATGGTCCATAGCAATCATTTTTTTGACAATATCTTCAATTTACAGACATTTCATTTTTATAACTTTATAATGGTATTGATTAGTTGTAATGCCGTACAGGGGATTACATTAAAAAACCGGTCAAGAGCATGTCGGACCATGCGCAATGTAGGGTTCCGTAGCCGTTATTGCAAAGAAAGGCACTGCAGATGAAAAAAAAATAGGATATTTTTTTATTTATTGAAATAATTACACAGCATTCCAGTAAAATTCTAACGTACTGCGAAAATCATAAAATACAGTACAATGAATCAAATAGTAAATTGTAAAAAATAACATTTGAATCTATCCCCTCACAGAACCTCAGACATACATCACATACAGCCAGCCACCCAGCTACTTGCAAAATCATCTCACTCAGGTGCTGATACGAGAAGCACATATGAAATATGAAAAAATGCACCAGCAAAAGAACGTAACTATCGCGTTGACTACTTACTTCACTGATATAATTATTAACACCAATACTGATTCCAAAACCAATCGTGTTCGTGTCATTGCATACATACGTGTCCGAACACCTACTTTATCATTTATCTATCGCCCGACACAGGAAAGGGTAGTCATAATCTTAGGACATGCATAATCAATTACCTATATTTATAATTATGAGACACTCCATAATGATTATATCCGTGTGAACTGGCCTGACACTCGCTCAATCAAACAGGTCAACTTTTCAATAAGTTTCCTTATTTAAATACCATTACATCATCAGTTCCCTAAATGGCTACCAGTTTCCAGGCACCTTTTTCTAAAGTAAATTAAGTATAACTACAGTAAACATGAGCTTTAGTGTACTGTATTAAAATTGATTTTACTTGGGTTATCTCGTTAGCTTGCGTTTGCTAGTAGAATTAAGAGTCCCCGGCAAGCTCGGTTCTCTAAACAAACGTAGTTACGCTCTCATTTTAAAATTCAAATTCAAATTGTTTATTCCGTAAGTAGGCCACAAGGGCACTTTTACAAGTCTGACTCTACGGCATTTTCCAAGAGGAGACCACTGTTGAAAAGAAAGCCGAAACAAACTCAACAGTAGTCATTTTTACAAAATAATTCTTAATTATTCAAATTTAAATATCTTATTGCAGACCAGGGTCCATCCATAGATTGTTTGTATTATACTTATTATACTTAAAACTTTTATAACTGTGTTATAACTAATTTATAATTGGTAAATGACTAGCTAGTTTGCTCGGAAACAATACAAATAAGTGTATATCCAGGTCTGTAATTAGTTTATGTAACTTCAGATACCATAGTAAAAAAAATATAGCGAATTAAAGTTTCTCACACAAAACTTGTTTTTGCTGTACTTCTTTTGTTGTATAAACTGGAGCCATATAAACCAATTACAAGTCTAGATATACCTTATGTCATTGTTTATGCAAAGTTTGGTTACAATCCAACACGTAGTTATATTTTGGATTTTATCCAAAGGCTATACTTTATTACTAGGCAGCAATACGCAGTATGTGCCATCATCGTCACACGTTTAAAGTTAAAAATCCAAAGACTACAAATTTCTACTCCCTCCACCTGACAGGCTGGCAACCCCGCCGCTAGATGGTTTCATTACGTTTTTTTGTGTCATCGGGTTCACACGTAGGCAGAACATAACTTATTAAATTAGTTGCAAAACGAGGGAGAAATAACATTACTTATAGGTAGCGTAGGTAGTGAGTGATAGTGATTAATACTACATGCACCGGAAGGTATGAGAATATTTTGAGAATGGTGCTGTTTTTTCGACATCGATTTTGTCCATATTTCGTCAGTTTGCTTCGGTAAGTGATAAGATACACGTTTTTTATTCACACACAAAATTGATTATGATTCGTGCAAGAAAAGTACGTTCTCATCACGAGCACTCTTCTGATTTACAATAAATAAGTAAATCGTTACATAATCGTTCGATTTTAAAACAAAGAACTTGTAAGAACTTCGTATACGTACCCTCCATCTGTGAATAAAAACTTCTATTTAATCGGTTGAGTTAAGTCTGTACTTGATGTCGATGACGTCGCAATCAAATGAAGAGTCAACTCAAATTAACCGGGTAATACAGCATTTAATACGATTTACCAAATTACATAATTACTTACTTCAGAGTATGACATCAAACGACGGCTAAGTTTAAAAGAAAATTACAGCTAAAATATTAATTTAGTCGTATGTTTTAAGAGTGGCGTCTCTCGCAAACAAGTTTAAAACAAAAGTCTATGAAAAATGAAAATAAGAATGAAAAATGTTTTATTGGTCGCAATCATTGTGGTTACAATTTGAAAGGAGGAACAAAAGTGTATAACTGTTATAATAGACGACCTTTAAAAATAATTGTCTAAAATTAAGAGGTGATGGAAAACATTTATGACATGGATCTACATATATGTATCCTTATATTCATATATAGTACACAAGTAATACTTGTATAGAAGACGTTATTTCCCAAAGCTAAAAACTGTCAGTTTAATGCAATCTTGTGCATCTCTTTTATGGATTATATTCGAGTCCTTAATAGTTATGCGTTGTGCGCTCTAGACATCCTCAAAATGGAGGATTTTGTCTAATAAGTAGTTCTCGTATTTATTTAAGAATATAACGCCGATAACCAGCTTCATATACATTGACAATTTGGAATATAATATGAGTTCAGAAGCAGTCCGGAAATGAAACCCACGTCTTATACGTCTATACTATATACGAGAATTCGGGACTTAAGTACCCCTAAGACCTGAGCTGAACCAAGGGCCTCTACGAGCCTGTGTTCCCCGGGGCATAGCATTGCCTAGCCCTCCAGCAGCTGACCTACTGTTGTTCAGCCTTGAAAAGGCGGTCTAAACTGAAGGGGGTATCGCGTGGGTGCGTGCAGCGGTCCCGCCATGGGTGCGAGCCGCCGCGCCGGCCATAGATACCCGCGCTCTGCCGCGCCGGCCATCGGCGCCCGCGCCGCCGCGCTGAACGTCGGGTACCCACCGCCGCAGGTTTTGAAATAATTATATGATTACTGATTTTATGAATACAAATTACGATGCTTTGCAGAAATAACATGTTTTGTTTACACAATATGACAAATAATTATATCTAGACAAAACAAAATCGTTGAGAACTGACCCATATAATCACCGTATCATATAAATACCCACGTGGATCAATAAAATTATACTTTCTAAATTGATGACTTATATATAGTTTTACATATATTAGGTATGCTTAAACGTAAATTACAATAAGTGCCCCACTTATGTAACATGAAAAAATTATGGAAAGATGGAAGATGAAATAAGTAAGTAAATAATAATAACTTTTCCCAATATCAACTCCTCGTATAATAATTTACCTGTTATAATAAAAAAGATGAAATAAGATATTTAATGAGAACATTAGATAGATAATTGTTCCATACACATAGTTTTTTTTTTCGAGGTTAATTGTCCTCTGTTAATAGATACTTGAAGTGATAAAAATACATTTCACATGTCTCAACAATTAATGCCTGAGTTCAACCTACTTGACTGAATGAAGTTCACGATAATATGTACTATACAGGTTTACAATTACCTTACCATACTGTTAGTTAAATAGTCTTGAGGTTACTTTTTCGTCCACTTATGAAACTAAATAAAAAATATCCACTCTCATTCTGCCTGAGAAAGTCGTGTACACCAATTGAACACTGTCAAGTCAAGGGTGCCGAATATTTAAACGTATCGAGGATAAAATATTTAACATCGTTGTGAATCTCTTTCCTTCATTTGATTTTGACGAAACTTAAACTCTTCCTTTGCCTCCGCCTACATGGCGTCGAGTAGTTCAAGCTTGCTTCACCTAAATGGTGTCGAGGATTTCAAGCTTGCTTCACCGAAATAGTGTTGAGGATTTCAAGCTTGCTCCACCGAAATGGTGTTGAGGATTTTAAGCTTGCTCCAACTAAATGGTGTCGAAGATTTCAAGCTTGCTCCACCTAAATGGTGTCGAGGATTGCAAGCTTGCTCCAACTAAATGGTGTCGAGGATCTCAAGCTTGCTCCACCTAAATGGTGTCGAGGATTTCAAGCTTGCTCCACCTAAGTGGTGTTAAGGATTTCAAGCTTACTCCACCTTAATGGTGTAGAGGACTTGAAGATTGCCCCACCTAAATGGGGTAGTGGCGTTCAAGCTTATTCCACCTAAAGGGTGTTAAGGACTTCAAGCTTGCTCCACCTTAATGATGTTGAGAACTTCAAGCTTGCTCCACCTAAACGGTGCAGTAGCGTTAAGCTTGCTCCACCTAAATGGTGTTGAGGACTTCAAGCTTGCCCCACCTTAATGGTGTCAAGGTTGCCCCTTCTAAACAGTGTAGTGGCGTTAAAGCTTACTCCACCTGTATGGTGTTGAGGACTTCAAGCTTACTCCACCTTAATGGTGTCAAGGTTGCCCCACCTAAGTGGTTACCAGATTACGTGATGTGTCCACAGAGTTATCGTAATTTACTTTACGTATCAATACTTGAAAACATTACATAATTATGCATTTAAGACAACTACAAGTAAAAGGAGATTACACCAATATTATATAATAGGCTAGTTCCCTTATATCTAAGACTCTCAAGATTCCAGGTAATTAATAAATCGATATTAACCTTTCGAAATAATGCTTGAACAGAATAAACATTATTGCATAAAATTTTGCTTATTTAACCGTACAGGTGACGTCATATGTTTCCTTTGTAGGTATATATTCCAATGTTTTGACCTTTCATAAAAAGTTGCTGATTCGATTTGCCAGAAAACATCTTATGCTATTTTATTAATTAGCACGGGCCAGGTATTAGTACAACACCACAGCAGTTGTTGACTGAATGATATCTTGTAAGGATTAAAAGTAAAGCGATCGTTATTACTAATAATTTATGCCACGCCTTAAAACCTTTATCGAATATCTGGTTACAGGAATAATGCACAATAATATATTACAATATTTCTGTTTTTATGTTGCATACATGCAAGAGGCCATACATGCAAGAGGACAATAATGTAGGTACATATATATATATATATATATAATGTACTTTTCAAAGGTAAAATACCGTACCTATTAAAAGACTTTGCAAATATTCAAGAAGTATTGATTCAGAACTATTAATGCAATAGTAAACTAATGACAATAGTTATTAGGTGTTTAATAAATTTTTAGCTTCCATCTATCATATTGAATCATATAAAGCGTCTGTATTTCTTAGAGTTTGTAATGATACCTTTTTGCTTAATCATGTGTTTCTTTCAAAATTATTGTTTTATGAAGGTAGTATTGGTTTTATTGCAGTTTTTAAGTGGATTTCAATACACTCCGATTGAAATAAGCATTACTAAGCTATCAATATATCCTAACAATGCTTCTTTGCATTTGTATCTTTAGCTTCATCCATCATCATTAAAACGAATTTGTGAAAAACTTCAATGGAAATTAATTTGTCTAATAGAAAAATTGCTCCCCAATTAGCTTAATCATATTATTATGTAAGAATATTACAGAATCTAAACAGATTAATTAAATCTGCTTAGGTACTAAGTCATCTGACATATTTTCTGTTACTAGCGTAATCGCAATAGTCTGGTCAGTGGAAACTCTTAAAATAGTATTGTCTTTAACGTTATATTCCGTTAATAGCAGTAGAGATTTACACATAGAAAAAAGAAAGATCTCCAGAAACACATGCACAGGAAACGTGCGAGGTGTTAGGCTTTGTATTGATCTTTGAATCTATATCTAACATATTTATTATCATAAAATATTACTTAGTTCCTAATTCACAAGTGAAACAAAATACAACTTGAAGCAAGCAATAACGAAACCGAGGTTTTGATACTTTGCATTTTACATCAATTATTCCTGGGCTCGACTAATTTTTATTAATTATTTCTATCTTATGTGTGCATATTAATTACAGATAAACCATGCATGTTAACGCTTTATTGTTATTATTAATTTATTTTATTTTTACGCCCAAATGTTGGTGTGATTACAAGGCTCTGAACATCTGCCTAGTAATAAAGTATAGCCTTTGGATAAAATCCGAAATATAATTAACAATCAAACGAACTCACCTTAGTGAAGTTTGATTCCAATTAAGTATATGAGGATTTTATCCAAAGGCTATAACGGCCCATCCCTCCCAGCTCCAAAAATAAATATAAATTAACAGCCATTGTGTTCGATAACACAAAAATTATATTATAAAATAATGAAACCATCTAGCGGCGGGGTTGCCAGCCTGTCAGGTGGAGGGAGTAGAAATTTGTAGTCTTTGGATTTTTAACTTTAAACGTGTGACGAAGATGGCACATACTGCGTATTGCTGCCTAGTAATAAAGTATAGCCTTTGGATAAAATCCTCATATAATTGGAATCAAACTTCACTGAGGTAAGTTGGTTTGATTGTTAATTACAAAATGAGAACGAAACTCCGTTTGTATGGGAAGGTGAAATTCTTCCGAGCTTGCCGGCAACTCTTAAACTGAGTTTTCGCAGACATGGAATCCGGAATTGGTTGCAAATTGTACTGCGACTGTTAGTGGAGTGCCTTATTAAGGACGAAAATAGATGTTAGGATAGCCAGAGGCTTGGAATACCTTTTCTTAGTAATGGTCCAATTAAAATTGTAGGTACTTACAAGAATTTCCCTAAATTGTAAGACTTCCTTAGTGAAATTCTTGGTAAATTTAGCAATGAATACTTACTTTTTGTGGAAAAACAAATGTCATCTGCTTATACTAATGTAAAGTTTGTAAAAATTAAATGTCTGTATATTGAAGATATCTGAACGACACGTTTGGCTAGGTGGGTTGTACAACGGCCTACGAAGCTGGCGGTCCCGGGTTCGAATCCCGGCCAGGGAAAGTGTTTGTGTGATGAGCACGAATGTTTGTTCCTGGGTCTTGGATGTTTTCTATGTATTTAAGTATTATTATGTATGTATATCGTCACCTAGTACCCATAGTACAAAGCTTTGCTTAGTTTGGGACTAGGTCGATTTTTGTATGATTGTCCTTGATATTTACGTTTTTTTCTAATTGAAGGTCACTGAATTTAAAAATGTATTCGCGACTTCATCACTTTCAACGGCTGAATGAACAGAATCCTATAACCATCTGTGGATCGAGACCCACGTACCCGTGTACCAAAAATATACCACAACGAAACATATTTGTACACAAACGAAAAAAAAAACAATAACATCAGTGACCTTGAAATAGTCAGTTTCATTTATGTTTTTGAAAATTTGTTTAATGTACAGACTACAACTTTATAATACTATAGACATCTCCTTTTTTAGACTAACTTTCGGAATTAAGTAAAAACCGGTTCTAAGTACAAGCAACTTGGTAATAATGTCGCTAGCATCATAATGTCAAATCACCCGAATCCCGCGGAAACATCAAAGAAATTCCAAAAAATAATACCCTCGCACTACACCCACGTAGACAAAGGAGTAACTGCCAATAAATCTGCAGCAAAATACGACCTTTCGTAAGTAGGACAAGGACACTATAACCGGACCAAGTAGGTAGTTTCAGAATAATTCCGGGTGGGCCGACGCTAATCGCCTTATCTTTGGACGCTTTGCACCCGCTCCCTTGGAGGGGGGGAACGTAATGAGACTTTTAAATATTGTCGGGATAGTAGTCCTAAATAAGCACGTGGAACATATGTACGATAACGTCGATAACGTTTAACTGCAATAGCTAAAACAAAAATACATATATACAAACTAATACTACCTAAAGTAAACTAAAATTAAAATAAATGTAACGGAGAAAAACCGATACAGACGGAAAGCATTTGAACCGACGACCGTGCAGCCAGCTTGCAGTCGGTGTGCGGTTGACAAGACTGCAAAGCAAATGCAAGCGGACTGCACAGTCGATTTGCTGTTTGGATGCAGTTACACCAACTGCAGCAGAACTGCACTTGAACTGCAATTTTGCAGCTGGGTTGCAGTTCAAATTCGTCTGTATCGGCCCTTAATGTTGTTTTTAGGGTTCCGTACCCAAAGGGCAAAACGGTTCGGCGCGAGAGTCCAACTTGAACTTGGCAGGTGTTTTCTTCGCGTAGTCGAGTAAAAAAGTGTCCTAAAATTATCTGTGAATCTTGAAACCCGTTTTAGCCGTTTTGGCGTGATGAAGCCACAACGACACATACAAACAAACATACAAAAAATCCAAAAAATATATTTTTCTACTCTGCGAAGTTCAAATAGTCCGTAAGTTTAATTTTTAAAACTTTACAATAATGATTCTTCTTACCATGTTTGTGCAATATTGTTATTGTGTATTAGTTACTGAGGTTGTCTGCCTAGTAAGGCTCTTAAAGCTTAGTTTAAATACTTTAAAAGTACATAGTTTTTATATATATTTGCTGTGTCGTCGTATATATTCGTGAGTTCCTGTAACTGGCTCTATACTTATAGTTGAGTTTCTATTTGTACAGTATTAGCTGTAAACCGACCAACAGTAACTTTTAAAATAAATAAATAATATAGATTTTGATTTAAATTAGTAACGGTTTAAGTTTGAGCTTTTCGGACGTTGGATCTGCTGGTGCAGTGCGGTCATGTTTACTGAGGCACACACGGACGATTTTCCAGCTGCCGTGCGGAAAAAATGCACCGTTTTTAGAGAGAAGCCACTATTGCACCCAAACATTTGCAGACGATTTCGGTTGGCTACACTTCAAAGGCCTTATAACGAGGGTTTTCAAAATGTGTCTATACTAGAAAATGCCTGCAACTTCGTGCACGGAAAAAAAGCCATAACCCCTCTTTATTTCTTCAGCGTAGTCGGATAACAAGAATGGTATACTGCTTTTTCGGCGAAAAATGTTTCGCCAAATTTCACTTCCCAACCAACTTTTCGCAGAAGTTTCATTTGGCAAACCAACCGTTGGCATAACTGTACTTCGCTTTATTCTTATTTGGCAACTTTTTTAAATCGCAAAATGTTACTTCAACAAACTTTTATGTGGCAAACTATTATGAAGCAAATGATTTACTTTGACAAATAACAAATCGTCAAGTATCATTTGGACAAATAGTAACTTTGCAGATTAATTTCATGTTACTGCTTGTGTTTACCATTACACTACCAACCTTTGTTGAGAACCTATTCAGATAGTTCGAAGTGTAACACAAAAAAAAACAGTACAAATAATGTTTGTACCCAAAGTCATGTATCATTTATGTCTTGTTTTTGTTTAATAAAGTTTTTCACTTTATTTAAAGCAACAAGTTTTTAGTTATCACAGTGTCGCAAATATATATACAGGTTCACATCGACTTGGCTTAGGATTCCTAACATTACCTATTTCATCTTTAGGTAGGATTGACGACATGGATTAAGTTAGGTACGACGACGAGCGAAGCGAGGAGGAGTGTTAGGTTGAACTGCGACCCTAACGAGCGAGCGAAGCCAGCGAGCCGCGCAGGTTTATATCGAGCGAAAAAATATCCTAACATTACCTATTTCACCTTAAGGCAGGTCCGAAATGGCTTAGGTTAGGTACGACGACGAGCGAAGCGAGGAGTAGTGTTAGGTTGAACTGCGACCCTAACGAGCGAGCGAAGCGAGCGAGCCGCGCAGGTCTATATCGAGTGAAAAAAAATCCTATCATAACCTTCATTCACTCATAGTCTACTTTTAAACAACAAATTATTGATTGCACACATTAACTATCAATGATTGCACGACGAAATGCCATGTTGAGCAACGGAGTATCTAAACAAAAATAATACCCTCATAATTTAGCTATACGGTACATCAGCCTGCCCACATAATGAAATTCAATCATACTATAATTTGAACCCTACATCCTAACGAACTATGTTAGACTTTATAATGCCATTCAATATGTTGCTAAAAATATGGTATGCCAATAATACATTTGACGAATACATAAATGACATCTTAAACAAATTTCAAGTAATAATTTGCCTAATAATAATTTATCAAATCATTAATTGGGTAATGATATCAGTACGAAACGTTGAGTTGGGAAATAAAACTTCGCCCAAATAAAAATATGGGATGAATAGTTTGGGATTTAAACATTTAGAAAACCAAAAAGAATACTATAACCATCTGTGGATATTCGGTATGAAGAATAGTTTTTTTTGTTTTTCTTTATTATTTAGAGGCATTCAATCCTTAAGGATTATGTCAGCCTGAAGAATAGTTGAAATCCGTTAAGCCGATTTTGCGTGATGAAGCCACAAGTGCCACAAAAACACATACAAACATACATTTTTTTTTTCGATTTAGTTACTTTCAAATAGTCTGTTACAAACTTTTTTTTTATAAGTTTAAAGTACATTGAAGATATATACTTACAGACATTTCATTTTTACAACTTTATAATAGTATAGATATATGTATCACCCTGAAAAAGCCAAAGACTGAGAGAAAGAGTTTCAGGACGAACATGACCTTCAGTAATGAAGAGATTTCCACATGGGCTGGATAGAGACAACCCGCATTCATCGAGTTCCCGCAACCCTAACCAGGTCGTCCGACTATCTTGCGGTCTCCACTCGAGAACCTATCTACCCCAACGGCTACCGGTTCTTCAAACTATGTTCCTGCCCATTGCCACTTACGTGTTACTGATATTTGATATTTTAATCATCGTTGAGTACCCATACATTTGCTTACTTGCTTAGTTTGGGAAAAATATTAGCCATTTCGTTTATAAAATAGAAACCAGTTTTAAATTAAATTAGTTCCAGTATAATGAACATCGCAAAGCGGGCAGTCATCAGCGTTCCCCTTGCTCCATAAAACGGGAAATATAACGCCATCCAACAGCGGCATAAATTTTAAATCCCGGAAAAAAAACACGACAATGTAGTTAATCTTGTTCCCGTCTTTATTTCTTTTAATCCCTTCGGCCCATAAACTGGTATATAAACATTTTCTTAAGAAATAATCTTCCTTAATAGCGGCACAGTAATGAATAATCAGTACTCTGACTTCATACAAGCGCTCGAAATTAACGCACATACGGCCGTGGGTTCGAATGAAAATGACGTTGTTAACTTTTTATTTACCTATTTGACATTAACGTATTATTACTATAATTTATTTATTTATTTTCTAAAAACTTTTACATGACATTACAGGAGAACCAATGTGTGACGAATCTGAGCCTAACAGTTGAAAATTATATTTCACAATAACAGGTAACAAACAAATTATATTGAAACAGTTGAACAACTAGCATCCATCGAATCAGAAAATCTCAAGCATTCACTACACACTGCTGCCCATCGCCACGCAAACAAGTCGCACTCAGGTGTCGATGCCAGGAGCGCATTGCATGAATAAGTTTACTCTTAGATTAAGTTCGAATTTTCGCAAGGTCATACTTTCCAAAGCGCTAACGCAATATAGACATCTGGATTTCAAGTTACGTCGAATCAAGATACTGTTTATACTTAGCTCCTTATGCTAAAAAATGTGAAACGTGATATTTTCCAAAGCGCCTTACCTTAACAAGCATTGCAAAAAATATTGTTTATATCGCTTTACGCCAAAAGTGCAACGTCATACTTTCCAAAGCGCTAACACAATATAGACATTTGGATTTCAAGTTTTGTTAAATTAAGAGTCCCCAGTAAGCTCGGTTCTCCATATAAACGTAGTTACGCTCTCATTTTTAAACGACTAGCTAGTTTGCTCTGAAA
Organism: Hedya salicella; assembly: GCA_905404275.2. NCBI lineage: Eukaryota > Metazoa > Arthropoda > Insecta > Lepidoptera > Tortricidae > Hedya > Hedya salicella. The sequence continues at coordinate 23,178,053 of FR990109.1, read as the reverse complement.
TTTTGTACTTAGAATAAGTTTAGATATATACAGGCCTGTAATTAGTTTATGTTGCTTCAGATACCATAGTAAAAAAAATACAGTGAATTTAAGTTTTTCATACAAAACTCGTTTTTACTGTATTTCGTTTGTTTTATAAACTGCAGGCATATAAACTAGTTTTCAGCCTAGATATACCTCATGTCATTGTATATGCAAAATTTCGTTACAATCCAACACGTAGTTTTAAAATAAGAACGAAACTCCGTTTGTATGGGAAGGTGAAATTCGGCCGAGCTTACTGGGGACTCTTAAGATACTGTTTATACTTAGCTCCTTATGCCAAAAGTGAAACGTCATATTTTACAAAACGCAAATAAGTGCATTACAAGCATCTGGATTTCAAGTTGTGTGAAATGAAGATCCTGATGGCCCCTTATGCCAAAAGTGCAACGTCACATACTCTCCAAGCACTAATAAAAAATATAATTCTGGATTAAAAAAAATGTGAAATGAAGGTACTGATTATGGTCCCTACCGTGCTAATAGCGCATCGCTGCTGCCTGCTCGTCCCTAAATTTGCTGAAACTGCTCGCCGCTGACCCGAATTGGGCCCTTAATTTATGATTCATGGCCCCTTCCGTGATGGCACACGAAGGCACTTTTGCAAGCATTTGGCAGGGAAATTTATTGTGATGGAACGAAAATCTGAAGAATATTGTGCGTATATTTTGCGGATACACCAAATGCCGTGCTAGTTTAAAAGGCCGTCTTTTAATACGAGTTTTTATGTAATGGGTATATTTTTATGAGACGCCAACTGCCGTGCTAGTTTAAAAAGCCGTCTTTTGAAACGAGTTTTGATGTAATGCGTATAATTTGCGGAGACGCCAATCTGCCGTGCTAGTTTAAAAAGCCGTTTTTTGATACGAGTTTCTATGTATTTTACGTTGTTTTTTAATTAGCGCGGCAACAAATTATACTGATTTTATAGGTTACTTATTGTACGTATTTTACAAAATTTTAGCATAACTTCGTATACCTATCTATATGTTTAAGCGTTGGAATGGAAGACAGTTTTCAACCTTGTTATAGCAGTTTCATTGATTTGCCCTAAAATTCGGTGATCGTGTACGGTGTTTTTTTATTAACATTCGCTTATGATTTTACCTATCATTAGATGCATTTTATCTACTTGATATTTCTTACAAGATGTGTCTGTGGTATAGTCATAGGTATCGTCTTTTCTCATAATTATGATGAATATTCTGATGTGAATTATTGCATAAGTAATTTATGTATACATAAAATAGGATAGCTTTCTGATATTCAACAAAAGTAATCATCTGAGCTGTCTAATATGCCCTCTGGCGACGAAAAGGATAAGGTCGTGCGATTAACATAATGTCAATTAACTCTGGAATAACTCTCATTAACAATGTGCCTCGTAGAAGAAAGAGACAAATGAAACATTGCCTTCAGGTGTGAAGAGAGAAGACTTAAAAAAGTTATTTGTTATGCAAGGCTGCAAAGTGGTTATTTGGCGCGAGTGCTTGAATTGAAAGCTGAGTAAGCGAAGAAATGTAAAATATAGATTACTGAGCGTAACGAAGCTTTCAAGGCACGAGAAGTCAAATACACTTTTGCAGCCGTGTGAAACACACAACTTTTCACCACATTTCAGCGAGGAAAATGTGAGATATAAGAAGAAAATTAACGTATAAAAATACATAAATGCGAACTTCAAATTACTTTTCCACGCTAGCGGATAAAACGAACTTTTCTCCGTAGATTTGGCGCTCTATGGAACTTTTCCGAGCAAGTGTGGATAAAACAGTTTTTTCTCCTTACAGTTACGTAACGTTGGAGAACGTTATACTCAGTTAAGCTGGAATCTTGAACTTGACGTGCAAGAGCAATCGTTTTTTCTTTGCACTTTGATTTGTATCTATATTACAAAAGGTATAGTCATTCAAAACCCATTTCGAGGAATAGGTTCAATAAATAGCTTGCAATTATCAGATTTTCAAAAGATGATTTCAGGCATAAGTTTCTCGTGTTTATAATTTTGATTTTTATTTGCCCTTGCCAAACATTTAGTACAGACGTCAGCCAGTAGTGACGTCACTCGAAATATCTCCTAAGAAAAAAAAATTAAACAAAAAGAAAAAACATGCTGCACCCAAATGAATGGGATAAGGGCAGAATAATGATGGTACTCATACAGCTGCAGCCTCTAACAAAACCCGGGCTACTTATTACTTATTTAGCTACATTTTACAGAGTTCCTTCCTGCCCGTGAAAGTTCAATATCACTATCGCGGACCCTTGTCACTACCTGTCCAAACTTGTGAGTGCCAGTGCCTATCGAGCCAGTGTTCGCTCCAAAAGGGGTTTAAACGACTGCCGCCTGCTGCCCGAGCATTTAGAGGGTTCAAAATTCGAAGTTCGTATCATGTCATACAGGAAATTTTAACTCCAGCTATTTCAATATTTCCGTATCGATTCGGTGTGAGCCAGAAGGAATTTTATTTATGGATACAAATACAAACACTAAAGTTAATTTTCTAGTCGATGATCAAACATGAAAGCGTCCACGCAACGCTGCGAAACATAAAAACTTGAACTACTTGACGTACCCTAAGATGCTAAAACTACTGATTAAATTACTTAAAGATCTTTAAGACTCTTAATAGCTTAAGCATCTAAGTAATAGCTTATTTTGGAGCTGACTTGTCTTAAGATGCGTCGTCTGCCATTAATACCCAAATATTTATTCCTTGGGCAAGCAAAGTGATTAAAAACGCTGAATTAAATTTAAGTATCAGGTAAACGTTCCATTTCTTAGTTTGATTCCAGTAATTGACATCCTGTTTTTCACCTCTATGGCTTTGAATTAAGGTTGAAGGTGCCAAGTAATGGAAACAGTGTCGAGCACTGGGACATTTGCCTTACGTATAACTTGCCGACCACAATTTGACCGATCCCTTTTTTTGTCCTCAGATCTACGCCCGTTCAGAACCGCAGGTGGCCAAAATATCGGACGTATTGACCGGCCAGGGTCACACGTTCCCCGCCGCCATCGCCAGCCACCTCTACTCGCCCCTACCCATCTACCAGCCTCGGGTGAGTCGTCATCCATAATATTAATACTAGAAATAAGCATAAGCTCGCAGTGCCTGCTACTAGGCTCTATAAAATAAGGAGATCATTCATGAGTAACTGTGTGAGATTTTATAATAAACTTCCTAGCAGCATAACTGAGTTGTCTATTGGTAAATTCAAAAATATTGTGAAACGAAAATTATTTTCTAAAGCTTATTATAGCACACAAGACTACATGAATGATGAAGCCGCGTGGGATTAATGTAAATTATAGCGTCATGTAGGTATATGAATAATTATTTTAACGAATACCTAAGGTATTATTATTATTTTAATCTTAATTGTTTTATATACTCTGACATTTAGAATTTTATTCTAGACACATTCTAGATTATTTATTTTTTATTGAGAATCCTTTTGGGATTTATCTTATTGATTATTTTAATTTTAAAAATGATGATTTTATCAATAATTATTACACTTAAGTTAAATGATCTGATTAGGTTTTTCTGGGTTTCCCTAATCCTTGCAGCAAATGTTGGATCATATTGTATTTCTCCCAGCAAACATTCACTCTCATGTAACTGACACTTCGAAAGTGCTTGTAACTAGGCCTACTTGAATAAAGAATATTTTGATTTGATTTGATTTGATCATAATATAAGTACCAGATATTGGGAAAACAATTTGCTCAGGACCGTCAGTTCGCTGCCATCATCGTTAAATACATCTACATCCCTGGCCATCTATCAGCCCTGGATGAGTTGTTATCATAATATTACTACTAGAAATTGGGTAAATCTATTTGGCCAGGCCTGTTTGTTCCCGGCTATCATTACTAGCTAGGTCTACTAATCTCTGCCCGTTTACCAGCCCCACTTGAGTATCCCGTTATAACCACTAGATTGGGAAAACAATTTGGTTAAGGAGTGTCTGTTCCCTGCTATCATCGTTAGCTACATCTACTTATTCCTGACTGTCTACCAGCCCCGTGTGAGTCATCATCATAACATAACCAATAGATATTGGGTAAATCTGTTCAACCGGGATTGTCTGTATATACCATCCATGTCCCAACCATTATGACTAACTTCGTCTACTCATCGTTGCTCATCTACTAGCCCCGTGTGAGTATGCCAAGTTTAAAAAAACACTATTTATTGGACATTACGGACATAATGACCTGGGCTCTATTCCCTCTCACAAACACTAGCGACCTCTATTCGTCCCTGCAAGTACTACTACCTACCAGTCCAGTTCAGTATACAATCATAATGTAACCATAAAATATAGGACACATTGTACTGACTTGTATGGCCCGGTCAGTTTTTACTTCTTAACAAAATATACTAACTATGAACATAATAAACCCGTGGAATCTGCAAGGAAACCTGATTGGACAACGCAATAAATTAAAAGATAGCGTAATTCTTCTAAATATATTTTACATCCAACAGCAATACCTAGAACTTTACCAATTACCATGATAAAGATCCCCTGCAGTACCATAGTAAGCCCACCATTCATATTTAGCATTGTTACAACGTCAACCCGATTACCGAAGTCGTAATTCAGATATATATCCACATTTCAGTGGAAAGCCTCAGTCCATTAAAGATGCAGATCGAGGGGATTAGAGGCAGCTTTATTTACATTAATAGATCCCGTCGGAGTGATAAATTCCCGCGGTATGAATTAGAAATTGTCGCGGCGTATATGCCAAGCACCGCTCACGGAAACGCCCATAATTTATGAACCAAGTGTAAACATCATACACAATGTTGAGCACTACCTTAAAATCGTTACAATGACTGTGAAACTATTTACAACAACACATATAAACTAGGCTTAGTATTTTACGACGGAGCACTTAAACACGACTACGTCTGTTTATGAGTCGGTACCTAATTGGATTTTCCTCTACTACGTCTTAGTTGATGTTCCGTATTAACTGTAAATTATCTTACCTTGTCGGGAATGGATTTCCAGAAAACCCTTTCATGAAAATGTTTGTTAGCAATTGTAAACACATTGTTTAAATGTTTCCTCATTCTGTATTTTGTTTTCGCATAATTTTATTTAAAAATTGCCATTTTGTTTGCAGCTATCATCACCGACAACATACGAGATATCTGCGCCGATCCCATCACAACTAGCGTACTCTGAGCACAAGATCGCCTATCAACCGCCACAGAATGCTATCCAGTACACTCCTCATGAGTATAACCAGAAGCTGCCCAACCCGAAACAGGCTATCGCTCGCCTGACGGTCAACTACCAACCGTACCCCCAGCAGTTGCTCGTGCAGCATCAGCCAATAGTCTACTCTCAACAGCAACCACAACCTTTAATCCAGCAGATCCCCGTATACCAACCGCAACCGTTCAATCAGCAACCAATCCAATACAACCAGGCTCCTCAGGCGTTCCAAAGCCAGCCAGCATACCAACAGCCCTTGATTCAGCTGGTACAAGCACAGCCTGGAATTACGTACGCTGAACAAGAAAACAGCGAAGAGCAGACCCATCAAAGACCATCTCAGAGGGAGCTGAAGACTGGACAGCCTGAAGCCGTGAAGGAACTTGAGGAGAAAGCTAAGCCAAACCCACAACAGGTATTTACTTATTAAATATTTATCTACAGTAATAGGGATGTATACAACTTTTCTCTGTGATATGTGGAAAGACCTTTCAATAATAGAAATATTGATGGAAAAACTATTTCAATCTCTTAAAAACTCCCCGAGATTGTTATAACCAACAATGTTAAAATCACTTTTTTGGACGTTCTCAAAAAACGCTTCATCGGTCGTCACACGGTTAATACCTTGTATGGGGAAATTAAGAACTTGGTTCTGGAACTATGTTAAAACTTGCGTTTATTGAAACGGTTTCAAAACAAACGCTTAAAAACCATATATTACATGGGTTATACGTATTATTAGTTATTAATATTTTCATACTTTAAACATGGATTTTCCCACCCGAATTTAAAGGCTCATAAAACAAGCTACACGTCAGGTATCGAACTCAATATCTTAACGTAGTAACGAATACATAATAACGAATATATAGTAATATTTTTACAAATTTTGAGATGAGGCCACATCCCTATTCAAAATATTATTCAAAATTATTTTATGCCTTTTTCCCAGTACGTTATTATTACGATTATGTTTTACAATACAATGCTATAAAATGCAAATACTTCTTTTGCATAGGTACTTCAAGAAGGAAATTAAGAAGGTTACAAAAAAAGTTAATCAATGGGGCTGCAGTTGAAAAACGGTTTTTTTTAAGAGATCTGTGAGCTAGCAAGCAACGTTTTGTTTGAAAAAGCTACATGCATTCACTTATCCTTGAAAATGAAACTCAAGTAGCGTCCATCTTCCATGCAGTAGCTGGAATATTTTGTATTTATTATTTATATGTAATATATATATACTGTATATCATATATAATATAGGTATAAGCAATTATGTATGCAGTATTTGCTTGTGTGTCCTAACGCTCTCAGTACTGAATGTTTTTCCCCACTGCACCATTTTCATGCTTCTCTGTTTGGCCCTATGGTTGACTGGTAGAGAATGCCTTTTGGCGTTAAGTTCGCCATTTGTACTTACTTTTGTTTTGTGCAATAAAGTTTAAATCAATATAATGTTATGGCAATTCATGTTTGCGTTTTTTTTTTTTCAGAATTACATTGCTCAACCTCAAGGGGCTGTCAGTTACGCGAGTTTCTCGGTAGGTGCACCAGCAGCCTCTTTCACGCAGCCGCAGTACCAACAGCGACAACAGCAACAGTACCAACAGCAACAACAACCGCAACCACAACAGTACCAGCAACAACAACAACCGCAACAGCACCATCAACAACCGCAGCAACAGTATCAACAAACTGCCCAACAGCAGTACCAACCTCAGTATCAACAACTCCAATATCAAACTCCTGCAATCCAGTATCAGCCTCAACCGTACCAGGTCGCTCAGTACCAACCAGCGCCACAGCGGCAGATCATCTCCAAAACTGAACCCCAGAACCTAATTGCGATTCCGGTCAAACCCAACCAGAGACAGATCTCCTACTTCAGAAAAGGCCCAGTTCCAGCCCAGTCTTACCAGCCCCAAAGATACCAAGGCCAGGAGTCCCCAGGCTACCAGGCAGCGGTTCCCCAGTTCCCTCCAGTTCAGTACTTCGGGAAGTTCGCCCACTCCATCTTCGGGCAGTACCAGTGAGGGTTAGGCAAATTGTAATCGTTACTTAGATAAGTTCTCTTGTAAGTATTGGTAAAAAAATTGAGGTGCTCAAAGTATTTTTTTTCTGTGATGCCATATTCTTTTATACAGCGTGTACTTTAATAAATATATTAGAAAGTTATAAGAGGCATTTTTATTCTACTATTATCAAAAGCTGAAAAATTACAGTACCTAATGACTCATGCGTACGTGAAGAGTTAAAAAACAAAATGACATGAATTTATCGTACCACAATACCTTATTTTGGGTCTTCAGTGAATTGGACTCCCATAAGTCAACGGATGCAAATGAAATAAATCACCAAAAAAAGTAACCTTACTGTGCAGTTTGGAAATAATTACAAAGTCCCCCGGTCGAGTTCACTTCCCTCACACGTGCAGAGAACAATAATATTTTCACTCGAAACCCATTTCGCAAAATCCTGAATTGTGTGTCTGTCCACCGAAGGTGGTCCGTAAATAGGAATGGAAACAATTTTCCGGCTGCGCACTGCGATAAGGTCCGACGGGTGCTCTCATGCAAATTCACTCCCGACAGAACCCGAGTGGCGAGTGCCTTTTTCAAAATAAGTCTGGAAACTTCATAAGGATGGGATAAGAGAAACACTCGGATTCCGAAGCCCGAATATTGGATAAACATTCAATTATAAGCACACTGTTATTACTTTACTTGCTAGATTTCAAAAGAAAAATACCGTAATATATTTTCCTAAGAAACTCTGCAGGAAAACAAGCCTGAAAATTTTGAATGAGGAAACATATTTTGAAAACGTTTAACATTAAGACAACAGCGTTCGCCCTGAAAATGTATCAACATTACTCTGTATCATTTCCGAACTCAGTATTATTGTAAGTATTCCTGGTACTACTCATAAAGACTCAGGACTCAAACCTCACATTCCAACAAACCCTATCTTGCTGAATTGCTGATATAACATTGCATTTTCCTAGGCACCTCCTTAAATACTTAAGGATTTCTAAGAAAATTTCACAAGCAAACATTCTAAATTGCGCTGTTAGGGGTACCATTAAGGTTGTATTCTGTTTGCTATTCAATAGTAAAATAATAGATCTAGTAGAATTCTCGTACATTTATGATGAGGTGAGATTTTATTGCGGCACGCGGGCTTTATAGCATCGCTTCTGTCTCGCTTCACACAGAGGGCCGGGTATGATTTTCAAACAATAGAAACAGAAAAAAATACCTATATTTAACCAGTATTTAAGGAAATTTATGTATTAATTATATCGTCGTCTAGTACTCATAACACAAGCCTTAACGAGCTTACTATGGGACTAGTTCAATTTGTGTAAAAATTGTCTAGTTATTTATTTTTTGTAGAGTCATGTCCGGGAAGTGTCTTACTTGAAAAATAATTCTTGATTTTTTCTATACACGCTGGGCACTCAATTAATTGAAACGCTACTTGGGCCTTTAGAGCGGAGCCTTATGCCACAGGTGGCCGGAGTCAGGCCAAACTCGTCGAACCACCTCATTCTCATACTCATACTTATTTATTCATAATTAATAGATACATTATATGTCAATTTTTACAATATTATAATCCATACTAATAATATTATAAATGCGAAAGTGTGTCTGTCTGTCTGTCTGTCTGTCTTTTACCTCTTCACGCTTAAACCGCTGAACCGATTTGGATGAAATTTGGTATGGACATAGTTTGAGTCCCGGGGAAGGACATAGGCTACTTTTATCCCGGAAAAATACCCTTATCCGCGATAAACGAATTTAAGGCGGACGAAGTCGCGGGCAGAAGTTAGTATACATATATATGTCAAACTAATAACAACGCTCTTTTTTCGTCGAGTGTTAAAAAAATACAAGAAGGTGCCTGCAACTTCGTCAGTGGAGGAGAAAAAAATCATTGCCCTCTTTTGGATAAGGGTATCCGCGATAAACGAATTTAAGGCGGACGAAGTCGCGGGCAGAAGCTAGTTAATAATAAAAGAACTTGTGATATATGCACATTAGAATTACAGATTACAATTAATATTATTCAAAAGTTCATCTACTAGTTACTTACATGTTAAGATTGACTTGCTAAGTACCTAATGTTATTTATATATTATTATAACTTAAATATCGATGTCAATGTCATTATTACGATTATAAAATTCGTCAATATCATAGAAAGCTTGACAGATTAGCCACTTTTTAAGTTTATTGTGAAACACATTTGCGGATTCCAACGTTTTAATTATGTCGGGCAATGCGTTGTATATCTTGGGACCCACAACTGGCAAAGTCTTGGAGGATTTGGCCAGCCTGTGGCTAGCTAGCAGCAGGCGTACCCTGCTTCCTAGACGGGTGCAAGTGAGTTTGCTTGTGTTGAATGTGTCTTTATTATTGTCCTCCCCGTGTGTAACTACCTTTACATTGCTCATCCAGGCAACATGTTTTACAAAAGGCTGCTAACTTATTGTGGGCTGTTTTGTATTAATGAGAGGCATAGAGCTCCTCCGTGTTGTTTCAGGATAATGAAAATTGAGGAAACCCTTCCGGAATACGAAGAACGGATCAAATATTTATACTGCACTTCAGTTCACTGCTTAAGAGATCTCATTTTGTGCCGTCAGTTTTTAGTTGTTTATTATTCTATCCTATTTCCTTTATTTAATGATGGAACAAAACATTTTGCAGGTTAGTTTGCATAAAAAAATTAAAGGCTTTATTCTTTCATTAACTTTCTTCTTACAAGGGCAAGATGAACTGTTCCTACTAGGATAAGTATTGGTTTGTGTCTAATCTTTTCTCTTCTAATACATATCGATTGCCACGATCCTGCACCAACTGAACATTTCTGTTTGGCCCGATGGTTGACTGGTAGAGAATGCCTTAAGGCAATAAGTTCGCCAATTGTACCTTTATTTGTTGTGCAATAAAGATTAAATACATAATAAATAAGTAACAGTATTAAATTCCTACAAATCTTTAATTACGCATGCCAGCTCCAACATATCGGCTGTACCCTTTGTGAGAAAGTCAATATGTGATGTCCAGCCGAGCTAGCACAACTCTCCTTGAGATTGCTTGTCGCACGACATAGCATCACCCGTTTTTCTCACACTGCATGAAAGGAACGAGTGCTAGAAGTGCAGTTGGCCCTTTCCATTCTCTTCCAGTACCACATTTCGAATGCTTCCGACCTTCTTTGTCAATGTTCACATTTCACTGCAATATAACGCAATACTCCAGACATACACTTTCATTAGCCCGTTTCCGAACCTTTCCTGCAATTATTGCATTTTAAAGATGCTTATTGTTGTGAAAGACTGTGTAGTTAAGCTTTTTTGACAATAATAATTATGGATTGCCAGAAAAAAGACATAAACTAGAAAGAAATTTCAAAAACATCAATGCTTAAAAATGTAATCCCTTCCCCCCAAGCTCATACATTGACGGTAGTTAAGTGAAATTAAATGCGTAACTGCGCTTTTATGATGCACTGAAGGCGCGGCAAATCCGCACTCGTCGTGAACATGGCCAAATAAATGTAACATATTCACAAATTCGTGCAATGGAAAGGGCTATGCTCGGGGTTTCTCTTAGTGATACAATCAGAAGATAGGATATCCGCAGAAGAACCAAAGTATCCGACATAGCTCACAGGATTGCATCGTTACTACTTGGCAATTGGTGGGCCATAACAGTGGATGGATGACTGGATGACCTCGTAAGGGTCGCGAGGAGTCGGTGGATGCGGTCTGCGCAGGATCGCACCTTGTGGCGAACTATAGGTAGGGCCTATGCACAGCAGTGGACGTCCGTGGCTGATAGATAGATCTAGATCCATAAATTCTGCCGTGCATGGGCCTGGGGATGGCACAAAAGATAACCGCACAAAACGAGCATCGGGTATTTTGGAAACGCTCAAGAAGAAGAAAAAGTTAATAAACTTCACGTTTAAGCTTTATAGACGATTAATTATGGATTGCCCGAAAAAACTCCCATAAAACAAAAGGGAATTTCATAAAAACGCCCTTTTACCTCAACACTCAAAAATCCAATGCCGTCAATAATAGACTAAGGGCAAAATAGCCACAGCTAATATATTACCCGTTAAGTGAAATTAAACAGCTCCCGACGCGTAACTTCGCAGTAATGCCGCACTAAAAGCGCTGCCGAGCCGCACCAGGGCTACCAACCGTAACAATTTGTTTCTCGAACATAAACCACTGAAAATCTCGTGTTTTGGCTTTGAAACTCCATACCTACATTAATAAATAATTAATTTTAATTAAGCAGACATTTGTTAATCTGAAATATGTTTTATTAAATAAGCAAAATGAAAATGTCATGAAAAAATGCACATTTTGATTTGGTAGATGGGTGCCTCGAACGTATTTTTTATCGGGAGGATTTTTCCCCTAATCGCATTTTGCCACGATCGTGTTTTGTCACGTGTGCTTTATGTATAATCGATTTTTACCTTAGTCTCCCATTTCATAATCCCACTTTTTGTAGCCACATTTAGTCATACAATCTTTTTTTTATCTCACTTTTTCTCATTGCATTTCGTTATAAACGCATATTACTACTTATTTTATGTGAAAGCGATCACGTAGGTACTTAATAAGTTGGACTCGCGCACCAAGGGTTCCGTACAAACTTTCACTTACCCTAATATAATGATATTACCCGGTTCCGGTTGAGTTAAGTTTGCACCTAATATCTACGTCACTTTGATCATCTAAGTCCGAAATTGTACAATAAAGTAAATAGTTTTATCACTATATATTCACTTACACATAGCGAATGTAAAAAAAAATAAACGGATTGGCTACTAAAACTCACATATAACGAGATCGAGTATCTATTGGATTTCCAATGAATACCCTCGAATAAACCAATTCGGTTTTATGCCGGGCAGGGGTACAACGGACGCCATATTCGCACTTCGCCAACTGTGTGAAAAATATAAACTTGCGCAAAAAAACCTGCATATGGTGTTTGTTGATCTCGAAAAGGCTTATGATCGTGTACCTCGTGAGGTTTTGTGGTGGGCCTTGAAAGAGAAATGTGGGCCTGGGAAGTATGTGGGGTTGATTCGGTCTATGTATGACAGATGTTGTACACGCGTCCGGTCGGCGGCTGGCACCACGGACAGGTTCAGTGTCGCGGTGGGCTTACACCAGGGGTCGGCTTTAAGCCCCTACCTCTTCCTGCTTGTCATAGACGCTCTGTCGTCAGGCACTTAGGAGGAGGCACCCTGGTGTATGCTCTTTGCTGACGATATTGTCCTTGTCGGTGAAGAGGGGCTTGAAATTCAGAGCAGACTAGAGCAGTGACGGCAAAAATTGGAGAATGTTGACAGTTGAATCAGTCGATCCAAAACAGAAAACCTGATTTGCGATTTTGGCGGTCTCCCCAATCTAACGCCCATAGAACTCGATGGCGTAACGCTGCCGCTCTGCTCCGATTTCCGATACCTAGGGTCACTCATACAGTGCAATGGTGATATTGACCGTGACATTAAAAACCGAATCAGCGCAGGATGGATAAAGTGGCGACAGGTCTCGGGAGTAATATGCGATGCCCGAATGCCCCTTCGATTGAACGGCAAAATCTACAAGAGCATTGTGAGACCTGTCGTCATGTATGGATCGGAATGTTGGGCCGCAAAGGTGACGGATGAAAACAGATTGCATGTTACGGAGATGAGAATGTTGAGATGGATGAGTGGCGTGACGAGTATGGATCGGATAAGGAATGAGTATATAAGAGGAAGCCTGAAAGTAGCATCCGTAGTCGATAAGCTGAGAGCAAATCGCCTACGGTGGTATGGACATATTATGCGGAGGGATGAGAGCCATGTGACAAGAAGGGTATTAGATATGCATGTGGAAGGATGTAAGAGGAGGGGTAGGCCTAGGAAACGGTGGATAGATTGCGAGAGAGATGAAATGAAGAGGAAGGATGTAAGTGACGAGATGACGAGTGATAGAGAGGTATGGAAGAAATAAAACATGCTGTGCCGACCCCAAGTAAATGGGATAAGGACAAGCGAATGATGATGACTCTCATTACACCCACACAACGCAGCACCCACAACCATCATACACTTACACGATAGCACAACTCAATGTCACCACTAACATTGTTTTATTAGATGGTATGCTTAGAATAGTAACTATTTGCAACTTTTATTGTTATTTATCGGTAGACTTATTTATAGGCAGAAAATTGTAAACTGAGTAAAATGACTTGTTTCTCCGGGGTGAGAGCCTGGTGATCTGTGATACAGGTACCCACCTAGTTCAGACTCCAGTCTCTCACAAAGGATATCCACCATAATTTACTAGAATATAATCAATGTCATTACAATTTAAGTTTGTAATTTGTGAGCTGATAAATAAATACATTTATTTATTTATTTATTTATCTATAGCATTGCATACAAATGAGGTGCAAACTTAACGCAATCGGGTTGCTCAAATAGGTTTTTTGAAAAAAAAATTGCTACTTAGAGACATGGTTATAATTTTCGTGTATTATTTATAGAAAATGTGAAAATTTCAAAATTTTCGTTTGATAAACTTCGGAGATAAATGGGGGAGAATAGTGGTTTTTTTACAATTTCCTTAGAAAAACAAAATCTAATCACAATGAAAAAAAAACAAAAATGTACAGATCAAGCCCTTTCATATGATACCCTATTATGTTCCTCTGAATTACATGTGGGCTGACCATGTTTATAAATATTCCAAATATCAAATAGATAGCATAATTAGTTTGTGAGATATGGCGCTCTAATAGTCGGACAGACAGACAGACAGACAGACAAAGTCATAAGGGTTCCTTTTTTACCATTTTTGGTACAGCACCCTAAAAAGTGTTTTTTATTACTTAGGTACAGTCCAGGAGCAAATATATCTATCTACACAGGCGAAAAGCTCAAATGGATTAACACTCTACTGAATTGTCAAGAGAGTAAAACTCTTCGTGTGTGTCAATGTTTTTAACCTCTCATCACTTTGACCCGTCACCAACACATACAGACGTGTATGTGTTGGTGACTGTAAGTGAAAATGACGAAAACAACATAACATTTTCATTTTCATTAAAAGTGACTTTAATAGGCTAAATGTTTTTAAACATTTATTATATTTTGAGGGTGATACACGTAAAATGAAAAACAAATTGCAATATGTCAATTTACAGTAGGGCAATAAGCATATAGGACTTTACGCTGGTAGGCAAATTATTTATAGACCAAACAGCGAATTAGACAACATGATGTAAGGCAAATGACCCATAGGAAAATATACGAACAAACATATAGCACACGCGACAAAACACGATCGTGGCAAAATGCGATTAGGAGAAAAATGCTCCAAATAAAAAATACGTTCGAGGCACCCTTCTACCAAATAAAAAAAACAGTACTTATTTTTTTTTATTGTATTAGTATTAAATGGTTTTTAAAATGGACTAAATTCACATAAAATCGTTGGAGTACGCATTGAAGTTAAATGCATACACAATAGTAAACAAAAGGGCTGCAAGCTCTATGACAACTCTGCCCAAAATATTGTTGCAGAATCGTACCAATCTTCATTTTAAGAAATATTTTTGATTTACGTAATTGTTTAGTTTAGATACTAGAGGAAGGAATTGTTATGTATGTGTGTGTGTGTGTGTCACATGTGTAGGAGAGAGTGAAAACTTGTATTTATCAGTTGGCAACCCTGAGCCGCACTAGTCGTAAACAGGGCTCATTAGGCCCGAGTGCTTACGGGCTTCACGCGTAAGCGCTTCAGCGCTTTATTGCCATTGCGTCCCGATATCTACAGTAGCGCTGGGTAGTAAAACCTTAGACCCCCGGTATACCGGAGGGAGGGATAGCCTTCTTTCTTGACATGGGACTTTGTAGCACTTTTAGCGGATGGAAATACACATCTTTTTTACTTTCTGACACATATATTTTGATACCTAGCTATAATTGAAAAATACGTGTTATTTTTAAGATCTTGACTTTAAACTCGGATTCAGTGAGGCGTGGCAGACCCACAAACGAGAATGCCACGGCCACTTAAAGCAGAGTGAGGACGCGAGGCGCAAGGCACAAGGACTGCGAAGGTTTGCACTTTGCCCCCACCTAATTAATGCAATTTGCTGAGGGCAACTTGCAAAAAATATCGATTGATTGAATTAGTAAAAGGTGACATCGAGAAACAGCGTCTTATTTAAATAAAACAATTTAAACGGATTATATCGCGTATATCGTATAGTATCTCATTTGAGTTTCCGACGGTTCGGAAGCCTGTACAGCTTCTATATTCAAATGATATAATCTACGCAATATAATGTGTTTAACTTGTTTATCTAAATGAGTGATAATCGCGGAAACAGGTGAGAATATTTAGGTTCATAATTTTGTTGTAAAATATAAAAATATGCCATTTGAAACACAAAAAAAATAACGAACGTAAATAAGTACTTAAACTTGGCTGAGATAAGTGAGTGAATGAGTACATAAACCAAATACTCACCCAAAAGTAAGCTCCAAAGGGTTCTCGTTGAGTTTTTTTACAATCTTCGATTGCATCGCAATCAAGTCTCTGTACAAAGCTCAAATTCAAATTCAAAGGGCACTTTTCACGGCAAGCTAGGGTTCAGTTGGAATACTGCTTTAGCTAATATACTGTGACAATACTGAACACCTCCAAGTTACGGGCTCACGTTTCATTCGCAGAATAAATTTGGAGTTGGGTTATTTATGGTGTGATCTACGGCGATATGGGGAAGCCTACACTTGATATTGTTCCATATATTATATAACGGGTCGATACAGAGCGTATGAACACCTTATTGATATATTCGAGACGATGATCGGGGATCCGAGTGGTTTCTAAATTAGAATCGGAGAAGGTAATCAAGACAACTGTGTTGGTAGTATTTAAATTACAGAAAAAAAATATTTTGGATAAATGAAAGATATACAATTGGGATGATGACTAAATTTTAATAATAAGTCCGTCATGTAGATTAATTCATACTAATCTATATCCATAGTCCATACTTCCATACTAATATTATAAATGCGAAAGTTCGTCTGTCTGTCTGTCTGTCTGTTACCTCTTCACGCTTAAACCACTGAACCGATTTGGATTGGTATGTAGATAGTTTGAGTCCCGGGAAAGGACATAAGCCTTATCCGCGACAACCGAATTTAAGGCGGACGAAGTCCCGGGCAGAAACTAGTAAAAAATATTAGAAGCGTATTTTTTCTTTACATAATCAAAGAATAGGCGCTACATTGAGTCAAAATGTCGCTTGACGTCACTCCTT
This sequence comes from Hedya salicella, assembly GCA_905404275.2. Lineage (NCBI taxonomy): Eukaryota > Metazoa > Arthropoda > Insecta > Lepidoptera > Tortricidae > Hedya > Hedya salicella. The sequence continues at coordinate 23,161,401 of FR990109.1, read as the reverse complement.
GCTTCAATTTTTACCTAGGACACTTTAATGCCATTTATGTGAGAATTTTTTCATTATTTGGAAAAAGAAAAAACATATGTCCAATAGTTTTTAGGGTTCCGTAGCCAATACGGAACCCTTACAGATTCGTCATGTCTGTCTGTCTGTCTGTCCGTCCGTATGCCACAGGCATTTTACTCAAGGTCTATAAGATTTACATTGATGAAATTTGGAGTATAGGTGTCGTGAGTGTACCGCTACTTAGTTTGATAGTCAAATAAAAAATAAATAAAAAAAATTAAGCAAATATCAATGTGTGGTACATATTTGGACAGTACTTTTAAAAATACTTTGATGTTTCTTTATTTATTTTTTCATTTAGTGAATATTTTCCGAAATAATTCCAACGAAAATTGTTTTCAACATGATCGCACGTACCGTTTTAAAGTTATTGCTAAAAAACTACGCTTCTCAGCAGAAGCACGTAAGTGCCGGGGAGATAAATGAATAATAAATAAATAAATATTACGGCACAATTTTTCACAAATCGAACTAGTCCCATGGTAAGCTCAATAAGACTTGTGTTATGGGTACTAGCCGACGATTTATCCATACTTAATATTATAAATGCGAAAGTGTGTCTGTCTGTCTGTCTGTCTGTCTGTCTGTCTGTCTGTTACCTCTTCACGCTTAAACCGTTGAACCGATTTGGATGAAATTTGGTATGGAGATAGTTTGAGTCCCGGGGAAGGACATAGGCTACTTTTTATCCCGGAAAAATACCCTCATTTGCGATAACCGAATTTAAGGCGGACGAAGTCGCGGGCAGAAGCTAGTTACTTATATACATAGAAAACATCCAAGACTCAGGAACAAATAAATAAATAAATAATAATAAATAAATAAATATTACGGGACAATTTTACACACATCGAACTAGCCCCATGGTAAGCTCATAAAGGCTTGTGTTATGGGTACTAGCCGACGATATATTACTTATATACATAGAAAACATCCAAGACTCAGGAACAAATAAATAATAATAAATAAATAAATATTACGGGACAATTTTACACACATCGAACTAGCCTCATCACACAAATATTTGCCCTTACCGGGATTTGAACCCAGGACCTCAGCTTCGCAGGCAACATTACTGCCACTGAGCCAAACCGGTCGTCAAAAGGAGATACGCTCTTTTGTTAGTGTTTTTATTCATATCGAATTTTTTCATCTGTCTGTAGTGCATTTTTTTGTATAAACGGTTGCGGAACCCTTCATGGGCGAGTCCGACTCGCACTTGGCCGCTTTTTTATTATCTAACAGACGGGCTCATTAGAATTTTGATTTTCATACCCCTTCATCATTATTCAAAGTATTCAAACTAAAACTTAATAATATTTTCTTCTGTTTCCGCGATTATTACTCATTGAAATAAAACAATTTAACGGATTATATCGCGTATATTATCTCATTTTAGTTCCCGACTAAACTTAATACTCAATACTCGATCATTTATTGTCATATCACAAAAGTAGGCACAGATGTTAACTTAAAGCTATAGATAAGTGAACCCTGTATGGCTGTACTGCAATGTTAGGGAAAGGAGGACTTACTGACTGTTTATAATTTATCTTCTAAGTATTCATTCAGCGTGCTATAGGATTTGGTTAGTAGTAGTTACTTTATTTTATTTATGCATTTTTTATCGTCTTCTCCTTCTCTTATAGAGCCAGGTCAATCTTAATGGACGTTATTAATGGGCCCAAGGATAGCAGTTTCAGTTTGGCGGGCGGTCGACCGAGTCTATTCTTATTAGGAACAGATAGATCGCGAAAACGGAATGTCATGGCGTTTTACATAGAACTCTTTATGTTTCCATACAAATTAATAGATCTCAAAGATGTAGTACTAAAACAAACGTATTCTTCTAAATACCCAAAGGGTCTAGTCTGAAAACCAGCGCTAGACTTTTTTATCCAGCACACGCTGAGACTGAGACCCATAGCCTCATATTTGTCCAAGTTATTGATTGTATTATTGAAATTGTCTCACTACTTTGTCGTTATTCTGTAACTATTTGATTTATTTTAGTACATGTGATTCTTCTTCAGTATGTGTTGTGGTAATAAATAATTCTCTCATTCTGATTCTTAAATAACTCAATTGTATGTAATAATTAAGCTAACCGTACCTCTAAACGACTTAACCATACTAAAAGGTCCCCATAATGCGATCAGAGTGGTCACTTTGAAGTCGAATACTGCTTGATATGTTTTCGTCCAACGTATGGACTTTAATCATGGGCAAACAGGGACGTTCTTACAACGGACATGAATTAACATGTGTTATAAGAATGTCGCTGGTTCCCAAATATGCAGTACTTTCTTCCTACATGTTTTTTATGTAATATTTTCTGGTGGTCACCGTCGCCCATAGAGACCTGCAACAGCAGAGCAGTCACTAGTGCGTTGCGGGCCTAATATGTGTACATTACTATGGTATTCCAGTGATTTTTTCCGCGCGGCATAAGTATAATTATATTGTTAGGTAATCTACGGGAACTATAAATGTTTCTGGTATTAACTGTTTACGTCACTTTCCATAATTATTTAAACTTAAGTCAGACATCGTCGCCGATGGCGGAACAATTTAGATCTCTTCTTGGAGGACTGGCCAGAGGTAGCTTTAAATGGATCAGTGGAAGAAGAGAGGGGAGGCCTTCAGCAGTGGGACATCATGGGCTTAATATAATAAATAAATATCAGGGACAATCTTACACAAATCGACCTAGTCCCAAATTAAGCAAAGCTTGTGCTATGGGTACTAAGCGACGATATACATAATATATAGATAAATTATAATACTTAAATACAGAGAAAACATCCAAGACCCAGGAACAAACATTCGTGCTCATCACACAAATACTTGCCCTGGCCGGGATTCGAACCCGGGACCGCCAGCTTCATGGGGCGTTGTACAACCCACTGAGCCAAACTTGTCTTCATAATAATAAAAGTATAATAATATTGCACAAAAGAAAATTAATTATACATAGCGGACCGAATGACAAAACGCTTTATCTAGTTCTTCTGTAACTGCTTCACAGATAAACGCACAGACAAACCGATTTACTTTCGCATTTATACACGGGCAAGGATATGATATACGAGATAAGTTGCGTGTGTTGCTTTAACTTGTATCTTTATCAGTAAATTATGACATCGCTCCGTATAAATAATGAATGTACGGATGTAACTCTGCGGATAGTCGCATGGGCTTTATTTTACCGATATAAAGCTCGGTGCCCGTGGGAAATCCAAAAAAACTACATTATGATATATAACCTGGGTATTTTTTATGTTATCATTTTACTACGGTACCTACATAACATTCTTAGTGGCCCTTTTCCATTTTAACTAAAAGCGCCTGTTATGATTCAATAGCAACAAGAGGCAGCACAAGACGTTATTATTTAATACAATTAGGCGAGTGACGTTTTAAGAACGTTTACACATGTAAACTAATTTTTTCGTTACGTTCAGGCGTGTAGTCAGACTTGATGCGATACCAGGCATCGGTACCGGTATTTTAAAAACTTTCTAAAACACACCCTATTTCTAGAATGTTTTAAACCTGTATTTAGGAGAAGAGAAATTCGCAAAACACCAGATTCAAGTTATACAATTTTAATAAAATCTTGTAATTGCACAAAAAAAAACGAATCGTAATTTCGGATATTTTGTATGAAAAAAAATACAGGTTCTAATCCCTAGTAGATATGATTTTACATGTTTTTTTTTGTACATCTCATACAGAACATTCTGCGATCGATCGCATAATGCCATCCAAACATCAATAAAATGAACAAATTAGTACGTTAAAACAAACCGGATTTTCTATTACTACCTTACAGCTGAAACAGTTACAAAAGATTTTTTTTTTTAAACCCTAAAAACTTTTTTTACTACTACGAATCAACTCCTTGAATGTCTACCATCATACAGGCCTGATCAGAATACAACCTCAATGAATAACTTATGTAAATTGCACATTGTCCTAGATATTCAATTTCATAAACAATAGCAGAAATATAATTTCCACCTAAAACTTTGAACAAAACAATATCATCCCGTTAATAGTACCAGGAAAAGCAAAAGGACAACATTTTAAGGCCAAAAAGCCTAAAGGGCTCTACGTTGAAACTTACGTATTCCGTGGTATTACCAAAAAGCCATAGGGGATCACGTTTGTTTAAATTAACAATTACTACGATTCTTATTTAGTATACATGCATCATTGTAAAATATTTAAGGGGCTACCTGGAAAATTTCGGTAAATTTCACTGTTTTTAAAGTGATATAAAATTATTTCACTTGATGCAAACCACGTAAATATATATATATATATATATTGTAGCTTGGTATATGGCCTATATTTTTGTCAACCGGAATACATACTTAATAAATCAAGAGAAAAGAAAAGATTCGTAAAGTCCTTTTTCTTTCTTAAATTGTCATTGGCTCCCTCGTCAAGCGACGACATGGGACCGATAAGTGAGTAATGATGTTCACTTTTAAATTGTCAACTGGTTTTTCAATAGGTTCTATTTCTATTGTTTTTAAGAAAAGTAGTAAAAACTGGTTTTTGTCATACAGATAACAAATGTTGATGGCGTTTATCTCGGTTTCGGTGACTCGTGAAGATAAACTGAAACAGTATATTGGTAACAACGGTGGTTGTCAACACGATGAGACATATACAACACAGAAAAGCGAAGAGCTACGGATCGAAGGTCATTCGCGTATGGGAGCCCCTTAAGTGATTCTAGTTCCCATCCCATCCCATAGCAGACTTTATTGCGTCCGTCTTTGGTTATAGGCCTCCATTTTTCCATGCCTGGCAATCCATTGCCGTCTGCATCTAATCTCTGCCGACTTGTTAGCAGATATCGTCCTTCCATCTCATAGGGGGTCTGTCCCAGTTACGGGTGTTTGCACGAGGCCTCCACGCCAGTGTTCGTCTCGCCCAACGGCCATAGCAATGTGTACCGCCCATCTCCATTTTTTGTTCTATAAAACTTAAATCAGACTTCAAATACGGAACGGATAAATAAGTTCTATGTATACATTTAAGCAGTATGGAAGGCCCATACACTATACAGTACTGCAATAATCTTCAGTCAAATCCTTATTTTATTGGATTAAGAAGACATTTTGCATTTTACCTTTTTCTAGATTAGCGGGAAAATGGAGCTGTTTCCCCGTCAGGAACATTCGTTGTAGGAAATGGGTGAAACAACTTTTGGACCCACACTTTTTACGTCTCTGGGCATGATATTTTCCTGTTTATTAGATTTAACAGATAGGGACATTCAACGTTTTAAGGTACGTACGTATAAATAAAAAAAAGCGGCCAAGTGCGAGTCTGACACGCCCATGGAGGGTTCCGCAGCCGTTCATACAAAAAAAAACACTAACGATGAAAAAAAAGACGAAACGAAAAAAACACTTTCAAAAGAGCGTATCTCCCTGGCACATAAGTCCTTTTGCTGAGAAGCGCAGTTTTTAGGCAATTACTTAAAAACGGTATGTCCAATCATGTTGATAACAATTTTCGTTGTAATTATTTATGAAGCTTTATTTATATTTGTAATTTTTTTAATATTTTTTGAACATACCGTTTAGAAAATAGAGGGGGGGAACACAATTTCTGCTACTTTCGGAGCGAATATTTCCGAAAATATTCACTAAATCAAAAAATTTTTAGATACCTCTAAGTGTTTTTAGAAGTACTGTCGAAATATGTGCCACACCTTGATATTTGCTGATTTTTTTTCAGTTTCGGTTACATGTATGAAGTACCCCCTAGAAATATATATTTTTTGTATTTTACTATCAAACTAAGTAGCGGTTTACAAACGACACCTATGCTCCAAATTTCATTAATGTACATCTTATAGTTTTTGAGTAAAATGCCTGTGACATACGGACGGACAGACAGACAGACAGACATGACGAATTTATAAGGATTCCGTTTTTGCCATTTTGGCTACGGAACCCTAAAAAGAGAAACCATTATAAAAACGCGTTATGTTACAGCGAAGTTTAAAAGTTGTGAACAGATTTGTGTAGGTCCAAAAGTTGATTCACCCAAATTCCTCTGGAATCGCACTGCCCACGACCTCTTAGATTCCAATGTGTATTTCCAGGCAAACCCATATAAACACAGTTAACTCGAAATAACAATTTAAGTTAAAACATAACACAAACGATAGTGATTAGAATACCCCGGTCATTGTCATGGTAAACGGGGGCCAGTGACAATGGGACAATGTATCCCTTTATTATGTAGGGGATGGGGATAATTGGAAGGGATTCCGAATGACCTTGACCTTAGAGACAATGTGATCTTGTGTGAGCTATACATTAATCATTGCAGGGCACATCCTTTAATGACATTAACATTATAGAGGATCGATCACAAAACGACTTCATAGTTTTCAAGTCTATTATAAAGTTGTAAAAATAATATGTCTGCACATTGAAGATATTTTCAAAACAAGTGATACGGATGATTCGAACGTCACTGAATAGAAAAATGCATATATATATTTTTTGTAAGTATGTTTGTTTTGTATGTGTTGTTGTGGCCTAATCACGCCAAAATGGCTAAACGGATTACCACTATTTTTGGTACACTGGTAGATGGGCAATGATTTTTTTCTCCTCCGCTGACGAAGTTGCAGGCACCTTCTTGTATTTTTTTAACACTCGACGAAAAAAGAGCGTTGTTATAAGTTTGACATATATATGTATACTAGCTTCTGCCCGCGACTTCGTCCGCCTTAAATTCGTTTATCGCGGATAAGGGTATTTTTCCGGGATAAAAAGTAGCCTATGTCCTTCCCCGGGACTCAAACTATCTCCATACCAAATTTCATCCAAATCGGCGCAGTAGTTTAAGCGTGAAGAGGTAACAGACAGACCGACAGACAGACAGACAGAGTATGGATTTTTTATCCGTGTGACTGCTTGTGGCATCGTAACGCTTGAACGAATGTACGAATTATAATTAATACTAGCAAATGCCCTCAACTTCGTTCGCGGAGGAGAAAAAGTCATAACCCCTCGTTTTTTCTTCAGCGTAGTCGGATAAAAAGTATCCTATAACCATCTGGAGATACCCAGCTACCCTTGTACCAAAAATAGTCGAAATCGGTTTAGCCGATTTTGCGTGATGAAGCCACAACGACACATACAAAAATTACAAAAAAAAAATCGTTTTAGTGAACTCCAAAACGTCCGTAATATATTTTTTTTATTCTTCAATGTACAGACATTTTATTTTTTACAACTTTATGTATAAATATAAAAGAAGAAGTCCTGACTGACTGACTGACTGACTGACTCATAAACGCACAGCCGAAACTACTAACGCTAGAAAATTGATTTTTTCACAGTCGGTTACATAGGCTAGGGATAAGAAAGCATTTTTTGAAATTCATCCCCTAAGTGGGTAAAACAAGGGATGAAAGTTTGTATGGGAAACGTGAAATATTTGGACTTAGAAACTTGAAATTTCGTGAAAAGATTGTGTGTTTAAAATCAAGAAACTTATACCTATTCTTGATGTTTCGAAATTCATCCCGTAAGGGGGTAAAACAAGGGATGGAACTTTGTATGTGAAATGTTAAATCATTGGACTTAGAAAATTGAATTTTCGCAGAAATATTGATTGTAAAGTTTCTTGATTGATCAAGAAACTTATATTCTTAAGTTTTCGAAATTCATCCCCTAAGGAGGTAAAACAAGGGATGGAAATTTGTATGTGCAACGTAAAATCTTTTGACTTAGGAACTTGAAATTGCAAAGAGATTGTGTGTTAATTAATGAATAATGGAGAGAGAGAGAGAGAGAGAGAGAGGGAGGGAATTAGGGAGAGAGGGAGAGAAGGAGAGAGAGATAGGAAGGGAGGGAGGGAGTGAGAGTGAGATATGGAGGGTGGGCGGGATAGAGAGAGGGAGGGCGGGAGGGAAGGATAGAGGGAGAGAAAGAGAGAGAGAAAGAGGGACGGAGGGAGGGAGACAAAAAATAGGTGTCCTAGTCAAATTATGAAGTCGGTTTTCTTGTGACGTTAATACGTAAAATTATCGTTCGTAAACCGACTACAGACAAACATTTTTTGCTACGCCTTAAAATACTATCCTTTTGAAACGCCGCGGAACATTTCATTTTGGCCAGTGTTGGGAAGTTCGCCGGTTTCTTCTTTTCATAGTCTTTCAGGCGTTAAAATTAAGAGTGCCAGTATTCCTTCTTATGGAATAATGTTCAATATCCCCATTTTCTCAATCTAAATCCGTTGGTTGCTGAATATCTTCTGAGTATTTTTTTACAAACATAAACGGCATCGGACAACTGACAGAAAAAAGTTTTCCTCATTCATATCTCTGTTTTTATTACCTAAAATCTACGCGGACGAAGTCTCGGGCGGCCGCTAGTAATAGTATATATATACAGGGTGTCCCAAGAAGTAGTGATATACTGAAGCTGGGAGGTAGAGGACCTAGAGAGCTATCTAAATCACCCCCATGTATGTTCCGCGATTTTTCGTATTTTTGGAGTTATGACTTTTTTTTTAATTTTTCACCTATCGCCGAGTACGATGAGATTTTTATTTATGGTGACGTGAATTATTGCGGTAGATGCTTGATTTTTTTTGTATGCTAAGCTGATAGATAGGCCAATTCAGTATTATAACATTTACTATCGTTAGATCTTTGAATGGAATAAAAAAAAAATTCCAAGAATGATAAAATTACCCAATATGTTCACAACTTCAAGGGGCTTTAAAAAGATAATATCACATAAAAAAAATTACCGTTTTAAAAACTTGCTCTATCTATCAGATCGCTACCCTGAAAATTTCATTTTATTATTCATAAGGCTTCAATCAAAAAATTGAAATCTAAATGTGGTAAGTGCAAAATTAATCAATAGAAAAAGAACAAAAAACAAAAGACGGTTGACGCATGAGAAAATTTTCACGTTGTTTGGTCATCGTTGGTACTTTTCAATAATTTAAAAATTGTATTTTAATACTGCTAATTGTTCGTTTCTCTAATCATTTTGGCTATTCATATGGACTTTGACTTGCATTACGATTTGGATTAGTGTTATTACCTGGAATCGACGACTTGGCATTATTTAAATAGACTTGAGTTTGCGTGTAAGTGATCATGTTTACTTCACGTGACTACGCAGAAATGCATTACTATTACGGTAATGCTAGGGGGAATGCGGCGGAAGCTTCAAGGCTGTACCGGGAACATGTGGAACGAAGAGGCGGGCCTCAACCTGAAACGTTTCCTGACTATTGCATGATCTTAAGAGTACATAATGCGTATTTGGAAGGTTACATACCGGGTACCAGATTAGGCCGTATGGCCACTATGCCGGATCCTGATGTAGTAGATGCAGTGGTTGAAGAAGTAGAAAGAGACCCGTCGACCAGTGTGAGAGTTATGGAACGTCGTACCGGACTTTCTAAATCTCAGGTACACCGTACACTACAGAGCGTAGGATATCATCCGTTTCACAATTCTCACTCATGGGCAATTGAAAATCCAAATTTAAAAAGGGAATCGACATTCCAAGAACACTTTAGTGTTAACCTTTGGTCTGGCATACTTAACGGTCAGCTAATCGGGCCCCTTCAGCTGCCAGACCGCTTGGGCGGCAATCACTTTTTAAATTTTCTACGCGTCGATCTGCCCCTGCTGTTAGAAGATGTGGACTTGGAGACACGCAGAAGCATAGTACTGCAGTGTGCTGGTGCACCATGCCATTTTGCCTTGGACGTAAGAAACTATTTCAATCAAAGATACCCTGAAAGATGGATTGGTCGTTGAGGCCGGGGTGACGCCTGCTTTATAGCCTGGCCTCCACGGTCCCCCGACCGTTCCCCCGACGACGGTCGCCCGTTGATTTTTTTGTATGGGGACACTACAAAGACCTCGTCTACTCAAGAGAATGCCGCAATTTGGACGAGTTAACCCGGAAATTGAGAGTAGCAGAAGAAACCATTAAAAATGATAGAAGTGCATTCAGACGTTTAAAATACTTTTTTCGGCGATGTCGCACTTGCATTGAGCAACAGGGGGGCCATTTTGAAAATTTATTGTAATTAAACACCTTGTAATTGGTTTTACTTTGTTTGTATTAATCATCATGTTAATTAAAATTTTGCACTTACCGCATTTAGATTTCAATTTTTTGATTGAAGCCGTATGAATAATAAAATGAAATGTTCAGGGTAGCTACCTGATAGATAGAGCAAGTTTTTAAAAGCCAAACGGTAATTTTTTTTTATGTGATTTTATCTTTTTAAAGCCCCTTGAAGTTGTGAACATATTGGGTAATTTTATCATTCTTGGCATTTTTTTTTATGCCATACAATGGATAGTAAATGTTATCATACTGAATTGGCCTATCTATCAGCTTAGCACACAAAAAAATCAAGCATCTACCTTAATAATTCACGTCACCATAAATAAAAATCACATCATACTCGGCGAGAGGTGAAAAATTAAAAAAAAAGTCATAACTCCGAAAATACGAAAAATCGCGGAACATACATGGTGGTGATTTAGATAGCCCTCTAGGTCCTCTACCTCCCAGCTTCAGTATATCACTACTTCTTGAGACACCCTGTATATTATATAAAGATTATAACACAAAGTTCGATTTTAAAGAAATAAATCAATGCGACCTACCAAACCCACATCCCTATCCCTAATAGGGATCCCTAGTTCGCCTTTTTACTTATATTTTTTAAGTTGATTGCATTTGTATCTGGTTACTATGTACAATAAAGTGTTTATATACATACATAAACTGCAAGCAAGATTTGAACCTGTGCCCTCTTCTTTAACACAAAAGTGCTGTAACCAAGGATCATGTTTGCAATTTAGTAATAGTTCGCATTGATTTTTTCCTGTACAATCGAACTCTGTGTTATAATATTAATTTGAATAACAATAGTGCTATTTCCACGTTTATAAAAAAAACAATACCCAATTAATACTAGATAGTATTTAATAACATTTCTTTTTGCCTTAATTATCCTCAGGAGACACCAAAGAAAAGTCTATAATTAACCGATCAATCTTCAAAGCCCTGAGATTCTAATCAGTCTTAGTAACCACAATAGAAAAACCTCATAGAATATAGGTATTTACCCACATTATTACAGCTACGGGGCAGTGGGTATTTATTTATTGGTTCAAAATAGGAATATAGTAACAGCATATTTTTTACCCGTTCGTCCTCCATAAAAGCTGAAAGAGGCTTATGATTATAACTTTGTCCTTTTCCGCGAACGAAGTTGATTTTACGTTACATAGTTACGTTACTATTCATTGGTTTCTTTTTTGCGAATATTGATTTTTACGTTTATAAGACAAACCTAAAAAAAACATTGAAATAAAACAATTTAACGGATTATATCGCGTATATTATCTCATTTTAGTTTTAGTTCCTGGGTCATGGTCCTCCCGTGACCATGGAAAGCTGGAAAGCTTCCGAAACGTCGGGAACTAAAATGAGATAATATACGCGATATAATCCGTTAAATTGTTTTATTTCAATGAGTAATAATCGCGGAAACTAAAAAAAACATTTAAATCGTTTATACGTTCGAACATCATTCAATAAAAATATGACTCTTTGAATATTATTTATCTATTTATGAATGATATTTTTATGTCTATAACGTAACATTGTGGAGAAATATTATTCTATACAAACTTTTTGGACACTTTTATGAGGTTCTAATGTATAAACGAATCTGAATAAGATAAGCCTAAAAATAAATAAACAAATAAATAAATACATATAAATAAATATCAGGGACAATCTTACATAAATCGACCTAGTCCCAAAATAAGCAAAGCTTGTACTATGGGTATCAGGCGACGACATACTTACTTACATTGATAAATATATTACTTAAATAAATAGAAAACATCCATGACCCAGGAACAAACATTCGTGCTCATCACACCAACACTTGCCCTGGCCGGGATTCGAACCCGGGACCGCCAGCTCCGTAAGTGATTGTGCAACCAAGCCTAACGTGTCGTCGAAATACAACATAAATTATTCACGGTATCATATTTTTGCCTCCATTACTGGAGAAGGCTCGATTTCGTGCGACACAATAGCGATGAATATCAGAACTAGCGAAATAGCGATCGCTGTTTACCATCGCTAATGGCACTTGGCCGGGAAACTGTTTGTGTTGGCTCCAAACGTCTCCGACCTGATAGAAACAGACTTAAACCTGCGGTTCCTACTTGCACAATTAATTCTACTAATATTATAAACTAGAAGGCGCCCGCAACTTCGTTCGCGGGAGAGAAAAGTCATAACCTCTCTTTTTTTCGACAGCGCAGTCGGGTAAAAAGTATCCTATAACCATCCGTGGATACCCAGTGAATTATGGCGTTATTTTTTACTTTTTAGTTTTTTTTGGAGTCGGTTTTATTTTTTTGTTTAAAAGTTTATTTATTTTACACTTTTTAGTTAATCGTTACTTAAAAGTGTATCTCGTGACGATTCGAACAAGCCCAAACACGGCTAGGATACATTATTTTATTACATAGATCTGGTGCCTACCTTCCGGCTCCATCATCAAATCAATTCGATGGTACCATTCTCATCAGGAACATTTAAATTTGTGACTATGAAGTTGCTTAGCTAAAGTAATCAAGATATTTTGTCGCCACCCGTAAATCATTTATCATTCAGGAGTTCCGATGGCATTCTGTGGTCTTCTGCGTCAGTTCCACTGCACCAATTTACACTTTCTGAATGCAAATGCTTATTATAATATTTTCTTCTGTTTCCGCGATTATTACTCATTGAAATAAAACAATTTAACTAAAATGAGATAATATACGCGATATAATCCGTTAAATTGTTTTATTTCAAAAAATGCTTATTATGTTTCTTATATTACCAAAATCGCTATATGTATGCCTACAATATTTGAGGAGTTCCTTCAATTCCTCATGGATTCCATCATCAGATCTTCACCAAAATTAAATGTGACCAACTAGAAAGTACCTTCTATAAAAACAAAAAAAAATTGAAATCGGTCAAATAGTCTTTGAGTAATCGGTGAACATCCATAAAAAAAAAAAAAAAAACGGCTAAACGGTTTTCAATGTACACAGGTAGCTTGGTATCTACAGATGGTTATAGGATACTTTTAACCCGACTACCCTGACAGAAAAAGAGGGGTTATGACTTTTCCTTTTCTCCTCAGAAATATTTTTTATGAGGAGAAAAGAAAAATTTTTGAGTGATAGGTACTATTTATTGTCCGACTCAGAAGAACGCGAAGTAGGTATGAGCTAAATGCCGTCACAGATGTGTTTCAAGTTTTTGGACATTTTGGTGTAAGTACCTACTCAGTTTTACAGTGACCACTGTAGTCACGAAGAACGTCTAAACTTGAAAACGATACGCTTTCAAAAATGACGCGATTAATTAAATCATTTTGAAGAAAGTGCCACGCATAAAATATTGTTTTAAGAAAACTTCTATGAACAACACTCGTAGATTGCCTATGCTTTTTTATCTATCTTTTTTCACTTTATTTAAGGAGCTTTTGCTTTTGCGAATATGCCGCTCCATAGGACAAGAACGTAAATATACATTTCAAGTCTTAACCTAAGTGTAAATATATAAAGTCATCTATCTTCCAGACCACACTTAACGAGGACTAAAAATCTTTCGTTCAGAAACTTGGTACATTGTGTTTCGCACCCTATGCGTTAAGCGGCATTTAAAAGACATATACCTATTATTTTGACGCTTTATTTCTTCATAGCCCCCAACAGCATTCCCAACATAAGACGTCCGCGAAGACAGGGAGGCTTTGGCACCTATTATGCCGGCCAAATTATACTTACCCAAGCTTTGTATAAACTCCATCATTCTTATTCTTCACTCGAAACAAATTAGTCCTGTTAGCTTGTAGAAATCCCTCCGCGTTTCGCATGCCCGGTTTTAATAGCAGAGTCGTAAAAAATTAAAGCAACCGAGCGAACTGAGCAGTATATAAGCCAAATCAAAGTTGAGAAGCGAACATAAGCGTCCGTAGGAAAGGCGAGGTGTTGTTTAAGAAATAGGGTAGTTTCCTGGGTAAAAAAAAATTATGTAAATAGTCCGTCAGATTATCAAAAAATATTTGGACACGTATTTTTTTCTTTTGTCAATAATACAAAAAAATACAAAGATAAAGCGCGTCAAAGTTTGGGATTGGGGTGCATGACGTCACGCCGTGCAACCGTTTTTCGCAGGGAATTTTAACGGGCTATAAATGTTGAATCGACAATTAAAAAAATACGTGTCCAATATTTTCTGAATAATCTAACTGACGATGACGGACTAATTACATATTCTTATCATCACAACACAACAAAACGGGGCTTAATCGCGTATAAATATGATTTATTTAATTACCTTTCGTTGGTAATTCTTCAACGTTTCGGACGTCGCGTTATGTCCATGGTCTCGAAGGAGACTGGATTACTATAGTAGAATCGTGCGTGAAGCAATTGAAATCAAGAAACACCGAAATTTCAACCGGGAAGATGGTTTCAAGCTTTCATCTTCGTGGAATCCAGTAATTAGTAAATGTAAACAACATCCAATAAATCGCCTGACGTCGTGAGTGTAGTGTGTCGGTCTAGTGACGACCGTAGTGTTCAACCTAACAATAAACATCAAGTGCGGGTAGATCGAAAAAAAACTCGCGCGGCTAGAAGACGTTGATTTCGACGCTCCAGTTTAAATCAATGTTATATATGTTTAGTACACAAGCCTATTATCCAAGGGGATGCCAAGTCGTCGTTGGAAAGAGCAGAAGGGGTTATGCAAATCTAGAAATTTGAGTTCCTAACGTGATATCACTCTCGCTCTTCTGTATTTGACTTAGCGAGATGGTGCCATATGAAATTCGAATTACAGAGTAGCCCCTTAGGCACAGACCACTTAAGGGGATGCATCGAAAATATAAGCTATTTTGTAGCGCATTTTTTGTCAAATCTAGTATATAAAACAGGCTGGTTTCCAGATATGTGTTTCTTGACTATATGACCTATTCAGTGATTAACGCGGAAACATGTTTAATGAAAATTTCCCCGATAGAAAAGTTATCCGAAAACGCGTCTTCATTTCCCGTTTTTTGTCTAGTTTGTACAAACTACAGATTAATAAACGGCTAAATTATGTTAAAATGTCATTCTTCCCTTTATCTTTTAAGTGATTAACTTAAATGTTAACAAAACATAATAATATCTTCGATTTCATGGTACTTTTACATCTGGCGCTTACGCCAGAAAACCACAAGCGTGTTAGCTTTCTCTTTCTTTGATGCGCGCGAGCAATAAATGCGTCCCTTATTACAAATCACGCTTATTCGCCTGCCTCCGCGTTTGGGGCGTGATTTACACGTGACTGTTAGATTATTATATTTTACATTAATTAAATTAGAATAAATATATTGTGATAAATTATAAGTATAAACAACAATGCGTCGGAACCGCCAGAACATGTTTATAATTAATAAGTATTTTGCTTCCGGCGTTGCCGATGGCGGTTGATGGCGACAGTGGTGCTGCGGTGGCCATTCTTGTAACTATTTTGTTTCTCGCGTAGTTACCCGCTGTCGTTGCTGCAGTCTGGTTTTTGTTCGTTTAGTCTTGTCTTGGCTTTTGACGTGATAATTTTGACCTTAAATTGAAAGTGTCCAATTACAATAAAAAACACTGTGTAAAGCAAGTGGTGGTGTTTCATTGTGAGTGCTAACATGACGAAGTAGGCCCTTAATCCTAGGTTAAATGACATATGCCCTCAGGTGTTTGTTGGTTCCGTGGGAATGCCAAGTCGTTGAAAAGATCGAAATCAAATGAATGAAATTTATTTGCTGAATGTGGTCACATTAGCTGGTATATAAAAGGAAAGAAACACATACGAAAAGTGTTATTATTATCTATAACTATTATAAAGTTGTGAAATTGAAATGTTTGTATGTTTGTATGTGTCGTTGTTGCTTCATCACGCTAAATCGGCTAAACGGATTTCAAAAATTTTTGGTACACGGGTAGCTGGGTATCTCCAGATGGTTATAGAATACTTGACTATGCTAAAGAAAAAAGAGGGTATGTCTTTTTCTCTTTCGCGAACGAAGTAGCGGGCGCCTTCTAGTTTTTAAATATGGCAGCTCGCACCTGTTTTTTGTTTTCAGTTTAGTTTTGCCGAAGTCAGTACAGATTAGGACTAGGTTATTTATGTTTTGATACTGCTCGGAGTCAAGTTTTGAAAACAGCAAGATATACATTTTACGGATTTAAATTATAGCATCTAATAAATATGAAAAGTACAAGACATTGTTCGAGCGAAATAACTGTCGATAGAGTCAAGCGTCGAAAGATGTCAAACGGATAACCGGAGAAAACTTTTTATAGTGGCAGTATTGGATAAGCTTTGTGACGTCACTTTCCGTTTTAACTATTATGGTAATTTTTACAAAATATCTACAAGAATGTTCTAGAGGCGTTTTTCTCGAAATGGTTGGAGTCAATTGTTAGATTAGCTTATGTCAGGTTCAGATTTATTAAGTAGATATACCTTCCTATTCTAATCAAAAGAGTTTAAGGCCCTACTTCGTCATTTGTAAATCACGCCCCAAACGCGGAGCCCGCCAATAAGCGTGATTTGTAATAAGGGGCGCATTTATTGCTCGCGCGCATCAAAGAAAGAGAAAGCTAATACAATACATGCTTGGGGTTTTATGGCGTAAGCGCCAGATGTAAAAGTACCGTAAAATCGAAGATATTGTTATGTTTTGTTAACATTTAAGTTAATCACATAAAAGATAAAGGGAAGAATGACATTTTAACATAATTTAGCCGTTTATTAATCAGTCGTTTGTACAAACTAGACAAAAAACGGGAAATGAAGACGCGTTTTCGGATAACTTTTCTATCGGGGAAATTTTCATTAAACATGTTTCCGCGTTAATCACTGAATAGGTTATATAGTCAAGAAACACATATCTGAAAACCAGCCTGTTTTATATACTAGATTTGACAAAATATGCGCTACAGAATAGCTTAAATTTTCGATGCATCCCCTTAAAATCAATCTTAAACTGAAGACCCCTCCAATAACCATCCGGAATCAGACTGTAGGGTAAACTCAATGGATGGGTGTTAATTTTAAGATTGGTTTTACTCTAGCTCTTACCTGTTCGTGTTATAGTTGCATAAGACAAAGTAAATGCGTAATGGAATAAACATGCAAACAAAACTATCATCCCGAAAAAATGTTATACTAGAAAGCGCCCGCAACTTCGTTCGCGGAGGAGAAAAAGTCATAACCCCTCTTTTTTTATTTAGCATAGTTGGGTAAAAATATCCTTTAACCATCTGGAGATACCCAGCTACCTGTGTACCAAAAATAGTTGAAATCCGTTTAGCCGATTTAGCGTGATGAAGCCACAACGACAAATAAAATCATTTTACTTTTACAACTTTATACTAGTATAGAATAGATAGATGTACAAATGTTTTAATAACGATTAAAACAGCAGAAACTCACTCGCATGCATGATATGGTTTCCTGTCTCTCCACGAATTCAACCCTTGGCTTATTCAAATTATTTATTTGTGATATTAACTTATTTTCTAATGTCAGTACTTAGCGGGTATGGAAACTTATACTTGAGACTGACAAATCCATATAAATTGATTTTTTTAACGAAAATCTCAATGTTTTACCATCACGATCTTCGTGATTTTTAAAGTGAATTTCTTCACTATAAATCTATATTCTTATAATAGAATATAGAATATAATAGCCATTTATATGATTTTGTTATTTACAATTAATTTAACAGTATCATTAGAAATAAAACAGAAGAAAATATTAAGTATCATTAGAGTTTTAAGATTTATTTATTTTTACAAGACTTTTACTAAAATATAACATTTTATTAAATTACTAAATAAAACATTATTATTATAATACATGTAATTAGGTAAAATGGTCTTATAAATACATATAAATTTATAAATATTGGACAGTCAAATCTATCTGCTATCATTAAATCTTATTGTCCTTGCCACTTCTAGAAATAGGTTACCTACTTATGTGGCTAACAGTGGCAAACGAGGGTCTAGCAGCGTCGTTAAATGCTGTCGGTCGAAAAAGTGGTGGACTCTGCGCGCATCAATCATTGATTCATCACAGAACAACAGAAACAGCACTCTCATCTCATATTTATTTTCTTTCTTAACTCTCAAGGAAGTTTATGTAGAGGGTTCCCATTTTTTGCATATTAATGGAAGTCCTAAAATGACCTCGCAATTTTTATGTTGACCTTTGGTCATAATGATAGCAGACACAAAATTTTCCATTGAAATTCGACCTGAAAGATTCAAATAACGTAAACATTCGTAAATTGCATACAAAAAATCACATATTACATACAATAAAAAAACAGTGAAACGGATCCGAGACAGAAGTTTCAAAGATTATTGGGAACAAACAAGCAGAAAGACGCATCCGACGGCTTTTGAAAATATTTACGTAAGTAAAAGATACACATTTGAACTTTTGCGGGCCTATGATGGTCGCGTTTATCACGCGATAAACGATATGATAACGCGCCTGACACTCGCACTCACATACGTGTCAGAAGGTGACGCCAGAGGGTCTACTACGACACCCGAAAAACGAAGTTCGTAACGTGCTGTCCCTCTCGCTCTCTTGTTATACTGTATTTGACTGAGCGAGATAGCGCCATACGAACTTCGTTTTTCGAATTTCGGAGTAGCCCCTCAGCTATGTCACTTATTTATCGTGTGGCAAACTCAACCATCACAGGCCCGCTGAAATGTTTGTTCATGATGTCATGTCGCAAAATAAGTATAACTATTAAATATGTTTTTTTTTTAATTACCTAATTACATTAAGGTTGTCTAGAAGAGATCGTTGTTTAGCGTTAAGACTGCTTTTTGTTTACCTCTCCTTAAATTTATTATTTTCATTTGTACCTTTAATCTACTTTGTGAGGTGAAGGAAATAAAGAATGATTATATTATTATACAATTCAAGTGGATAAGACTTAGGCTAAATTCACACGAAAGTTTAAAAAGCGTCGCGTTAAAACTCGATAGTAGCAAACAAGCTGTATAAGTCAAGCTGTATACGTCCATTAGACAGCCAGTTTGAGCGCCATAAGTGCTGTATAAGCTGTAATACAGCTTATGCGCTATTTGAGCGCTCAATTCGATTTGACGTCCAACGCTCAACGTCGAAAATCCAACAGTGCTCGATAAAAAGCGCCGTCGTGTGAATAAATACATGGGTATCAATTTGTATCATTTAACGTTTTTTTAACGCTCGTTGAAAAAGCGCTCGTGCGAATGAGGCCTTACCTTCATTGGGCAGAAACCTTTCTGGTTGAAACGCCAACACCATAATATACTACTCGTACTGGCGGTGTTGGGCTGTGGAGGTTCCGGCCGCCTGCACAGCAAATATCCGGACAGTCGCGGGAATGCCATCGCACCGGAACACGACTGGCCGAACCTGGCACTGCTGGAATAATACCTAGTTTAGCCAACTGCTGAGAACGTGAAGAGGTTTACGTATGGTTTAATACAAACATAGTTTTTTATCGCTTTTCCTAACAAAATATCAAATGCCGTAAAAACGATGTCAAAAAGTGAAATTAAAATTAAAATCGGCCAAGAATACGCATGATATAGGCATTTTAAAATACTCATTAGACATCGGTTTGACAGACAGGTCCGACACGTACTAGAAGCGTACTAGAAGTCATAGAAGCGAATAAAAATTCGTTTTTGCTGGAAATAGATAGAAAGAAATGTTTGATGGCTTATAAATATCTTTTATTTTTATAGTTATTCAAAAAAATATTGACTGAATCGACTGAGATCTATAACTCAATTGACAAAGCGTTCGCCCGGGCAAGGCACAAGGCACTGGTTCAAATCCGGTCAGTCTTGAATTTTTTTTTTTTTGGTTGCTGACATAGACAGACAGTCATTAAATTATAGTGTTTTAGTATTGTTGTTATAGCGGCAACAGAAATACTTCATCTGTAAAAAATTCAACTGTCTAGCTATCACGCTTCATGAGCTACAGCCTGGTGACATTCGGACAGACAGACAGATGGACGGGCTGCGGAGTCTTAATAATAGGGTTCCGTTTTACCCTTTGGGTACGAAACCCTAAAAAGACGGGTGATGCTGTGTCGTATGACAAGCAAAACTTTTCGAACAAACTTTTTTTACTGATATTTACTGTACTCCATCAAATTGAAAATAACAAGATATATGATATTGATTGAAGTATTTGACTTAGTAGGTACTTAATACAGTTTAGTTATTCAATGTTTGAATGTCATGATTTTGAACTATTATTTGTTGGAATTAATGAATTTTCATTATTTTAATTAATTCATTTAATGTCATTATTGTTAAACGACTACAGCGCCCCAAGGTATGAGATTACGACACTAAACTTTCATGTATTAACAGAAGGTCATCAGCGCACCCTGCGGGACGCTAAGTCCATCGTTAGGAAAGGCGACCATAGAGTGACCTTAATCTGTATCGGGGCAATGAGACCGGCTGGCCGAAAGGCTAATCTTGGAGGAAATAGACGCAAGGCCCTGATGAAGGAAGGTCAGGTGTAAAGGATCAAATCACAGTAGGTATTACATTCTAATACCTTCATATAGATGTATTTTGTCTAATTATCTCACAATGTAACAAAATGCAACTTAAATGGCCACAACGATATCTATAAAAAAATTAAATTCAAATTATTTAAAACATACACAGGTGGTACAATATTCATGTCAGCGATATAAGAATGTAATGAATGCATGTTCCAATAATTTGTCATGCAAAATGAAACTATTATAAAGTATTATATAGTAGTATAAAAGTGCTAAACCGGATTGCACTGGAAGCTGATGATGTAGATGTGTTTTCCGATAGTGTTGGTGCATTTTGCAGGAAAATCCCCACCTACCTAAGCTGATTCAGCTGATTATTATGTTCTTAGTGTTATTTACTTTTTACTATGTAGTGTTCTTGTTATATATCTTTGTCTTGTGTAATGTGCAAATGCTTTGGTGTGATAACTGTAAATTTGCATGTATTTCTTTAATAAGTAAATAATAAACTATACTAGGTATCATAAAGTTGTAAAAACCGGCAAAGAGCATGTCGGACCACGCTCAATGTAGGGTTCTGGAGCCGTTTATACATAAAAATGCACTACAGATGTTTTCATCAAATACGATATGAAAAAAAACACTAACAAATTAGCGTATCTCCCCGGCACTTAAGTCCTTTTGCTGAGAAGCGCAGTTTTTTGGCAATAACTTAAAAACGGTATGTCCGATCATGTTAAAAATAATTTACGTTGAAAGTATGTATAAAGTTTTATATTTGTAATTTTTTTCATATTTTTGAACATACTGTTTTGGAAATAGAGGGGGGGAGGGAGGGAGGACACAATTTTAGCTACTTTCGGAGCGAATATTTCCGAAACTATTAACTAAATCATTTTTTTTTTAAACCTCAAAGTGTTTTTAGAAGGTATGTCGAATGAAGTGCCACAAATTGATATTTGCTGATTTTTTTTTTCAATTTTGATTACATGTATCGAGTAACCCCCCATCAATATATATATATATTTTTTAACTATCAAACTAAGTAGCGGCTTATACAAGACACCTATGTTCCAAATTTCATCAATATACATCTTTTTATTTTTGAGTAAAATGCCTGTGACATACTGACGGACAGACGGATGGACGGACATGACGAAACTATAAGGGTTCCGTTTTTGCCACTTTGGCTACGGAACCCTAAAAATTAAATGTCTCTAAATTAAAGATATTTTCAAAAAGATGGTTGTAATTGGACTATTCGGAGTACACACTAAATCGAAAACAATAGTCCCATCGTAAGCTCATTAAGGCTTGTGTTATGAGTACTCATAATTCGCTTGTCCTTATACCATTTACTTGGGGTCGGCGCAACATGTTTTTCTTCCATACCTCTCTATCAGCCGTCATCTCGTCACTCACATCCTTCCTTTTCATGTCATCTCTCACGCAATCCATCCCCCTTCTCCTCGGGTTACCCCTCCTCTTACATCCCTCCACATGCATATCTAATACCCTTCTTTTCTCATGACTCTCATCCCTCCGCATAACATAGGCAACACCGTAGGCAATTTGCTCTTAGCTTATCGACTACGGGAGCTACTTTCAGGATTTGAGTTACGAGTACTAGCTTGAAAAGTTGACGGAGCACGATGACCCTGCCGCACGCACACTTACTCGCCCGCTGGAGGTGTCACGAAAGAATTTGTCAAACTATATAGACATCTATATTTAATAGATATGTTTATCTGTGTCTTTTGCAAATAAATAATTTCTGATTTCAGAATAAATATGACAGGAAACTAGCCTATACAACTACCCAGAACCCTGTAGTACCGGTCGATAGTTATCTGCCTCTAGTCCTGTGTCCCGCATTACGATATCGCGCGGTCGGCGGAACCGCGAGGGCACTCGCTTCAGACCCTTCGGCCATCGCTGTTGTTCGCTTTCCAACGCCGAGGCTGAGAGGCCTAATGCGAAATGAGTAAAAGTTTATACCTACGTGTTTCAGAATATTTATAAACCTTACAGCTAGGAATCGAGAAACATGACATCTACTACTACTCCCCAACACGTAACTTAACTTAATCTAAATCTTATCCTCATCATCATCATATCAGCCCAAGGTCGTCCACTGCCGGACCAACTTCCACGAGGTTGTCGACAGTCGTGTGCCACCCTCATGCAACTATACTATTAGGTATACAGCTTCACAATAGTTTATTTTAATATATATTACAGGATAACTTGGCCACAACCCGTGACCCGTGTCCACCCGTGACCATGAAAAGCTGAAAAGCTTCCGAAACATCGGGAACTAAAATGAGATAATAAACGCGATACAATCCGTTAAATTGTTTTATTTCAATGAGTAATAATCGCGGAAACAGAAGAAAATATTAGGATAACTTTTACTCGAATCGAACTAGTCCCATGGTAAGCTCAACAAGGCTTGTGTTATGGGTACTAGACGACGATATATTTAATAAATACATAGATAACATCGAAGACTAAAAAACTAATATTTACGCTTATCAACCAACGCGTAAATATTTGTAATACCGGTATTTGAAACGGGACCTTCAGCTTCGCAGGCAACATTACTCCCGCTGAGCTAAACCGATCCTCAGTCTAGTAAATGTACATCTCTAAGGGCGCTCGTTGCGTGCTCCTTTGGACATCTTTATTCGCTTTTTGACGACGAGGTCGAAAGGTCTAATGCCTTGGAATGAGGAAGACACGCAAGGATGTACGTGTAAGGTTATTTTTAAATTAGTTTTCCTCCACTAGCCGTTTGTGTCACATTTGGATTGCGAACGTCTTGTCTCGTTTTTATTCGGAATTTAAGCAACAAAAGCGTTACGAGAAAGTTCTCGCGCGAACGAACGTCACTCGTGTCATAAACAATGTTGATAACTGGTGACCGTGTTATAAATTAAAATTCGGATACGTGGTGAACTTGTCGAAATCTAAAATCGAGCCGCTTTTCAGTGTCATTGACCCTGTTTTGTTTCACTATAAAACAGTTTTTTTGTCCTTGAATATACTCTCATGGTATGTACATAGGGTATTCAAATTAATATTATAACATAGAGTTTGATTGTAAGGAAGAAAATCAATGCAACCTACCAAATTGCAGAAAGGATTTGAACCTGCGACCTCTTCTCTTCTTTAACGCAGAAGTACTCCGATCAACCTGAGCTTTCGCGACTACGTACGTGGCTTGAAATTTTCGAACTACCTAGTTAGAGCACTATGGTACAGTGCACTCGTTCGAAGACAACCAGGTGAAATGGAGACGCATCGCGAGAGCTGCTGTCTCTCAGAAGGACGAGGATCAGGATCCAAATGTGGACACCATTGCCATAACCACGACCACTGCCAAGAGTGAACGACTGATGGGTGATTTGATTTGATTTGATTTGATTTGATGATGATGACCTGGGTAGTACTAGCAGCGTCTTCTGTGTCTTTCTTGTTTAAAATTCAATTAATTTTATTTAGCCATACTCTAAGACATGCGAATCACGTTACTCGGTCCCATTGCTTCTCCAGCAAAGCAAATATTAAAACAGCGAACCTAACAAACTTTTTTCATTAAGCACCTTATAAACAAATCATCGATATTATTTTGTGCAGATACTAGACAGGCCGCAAGTGTGACTAGCATAATCCGTACCGTATATCCCGGAAATATATACTATTATAAGGTTGTAAAATTGAAGTGTGGACGGACTATTTGGAGGTCACTTAATCGAAAAATTTTTTTTTGGATTTCTTGTATGTTTGTACGTGTCGTTATGGCTTCATCACGCTAAATCGGCTGAACTGATTTCCACTATTTTTAATGATTGGGTAGCTGGATGTGCCCAAATGATTATAGGATACTTTTTACTTGACTACGCTGAAGAAAAACAGAGGGTTATGATTTTTTTCTCCTCCGCTGACGAAGTTGCGGGCATCCTGTAGTAAATCTATAATTATACACATTTGTCGATGGACAACAAAATGCTTAAATTTGTAGAATGGAAAACATCGGAATTTATAATCAATCTAATCTATCAATAGAAAGTCTCCAATCAATAACCGCCGACACGAAAAATGTGAATAATGCCGCAAACTGACTAGACGCGAATTGAGGCGAGCAGGTGTCTAGGAATAAATAACGAACTGATAAAGCTGATAGATAATAAATCGCGGATTAGCTGCAATTTGTTGGTGGCTGGAGGTCGCGGTCCTTTCCCCGCGAGGCCACGCAGTCCGCGGGCTTGTAACTCTACATCAGTCTCAGTGCGCCTACCATGAATTCGGCACGAGCGAGTATCGAGCGCTCAATGACCATCTCTTTCGCACTATTAGCGCGTGCGAGAGAGGTGCACTGACTCTCGATACGAGATACTCGCTAGCGCCGAACGTAAACTCAGCTCATGGTAGGCTCGCAGATTACGTTCGTGTAGTCTATTTAAGTTGTCCACGTGATTCGGTATGACAATACCCTCCAAACTCAAACGCTTTTTCCGAGCGCGATCGTACTTACTTCATATTGTAGCTTCAGCTGAAAATGTAGACGAGCAAAATATATAGATACAGGCAATAAACAATACAATACAAATAAACTTTATTGCACATCTCAGATACACAGAAATACAGAACATGTCAGTAACATTCGAATAAGCAGAGGTTTTTTTATTTACACGATAGTAAAACATTGAGGCAAAATGATGAATTGTGTCTTTTTGTTTTGTTTGTTTTTTTTTTAGTGTAAAGGGCCAGTTCCATCGCAATAAAAGAATAATTAACATTCCAAAATAGCTGCAATGTCATAGAAAAAAGTCAAGTTATCCTATAGTGCGGGGTTGAATGAACTTAGTGTAGGATTATAGACGGCAGTAGCATGGCGTCCATTCGCACCGGGTTGTCCAAGGGAAAAAAAGCGGGTATTACTACCACCATTTTCTTTAAGTATGACTAAATGAATACGCTTCAGCTTCCCTTGTGATTTTCCTGACGCCACGCCTCTGATAGACGGCCTGAATTCAGAGGTGAATCTACGTAAAGGCTATTTGGGCTGCAGCCCAGAGGCCCACGATACAAAGGGCCCCCAGCCACTAGCGAATTGGTATCTGACTGGTTAATTTGGTACAGCTCCACTCCGCTCCGCTTGAGTAGAAACGCATGCTTAAACTTTGACCCGTGAGTCCGCTGCGCTAGTGGCCGCACGCGGCCCGTTCCCACGTGCGGATCAAACACGCCTGCGCTAGCGCCGCCGTGCGCGCGCGCCTCAGTGACTCGCGAGTAGACTGACTGACAACAACGGTGAGTGCCCTACAGTGTGGAACAACCCTTTTAAGTGATTATTGGAAATTATAGCCCACGGGCGGTTGAACTCGCGTTGAAACTGGACTTCAGGCTTTATACAGGTACTTTAACCAATAATTAACAGAAATCCCGCTTGAGTCATTGAATCTTTCAACCCCTTCATTACACCCAAAAAAAAACGTTATTTTAATCAAACTCACTGTAACTAAAATAATAAACGGGAAATTACGTGAAGGTACTCGGGTGCTTGTTACTAAATCATGCATATTATACATATATTTAGACAGATTTAAATGAATCTTGGTACACAGATAGATCAAGCCATGAACCATGATTTAAAACATAGGGCACTATTTAGAAATATTGTTGATGCAAGCGAAGCCGCGGGCAAAAACAAAAGTCACGAATGCGGTGAGGAAATTAAAAATGAAAAACATCTTCTGTTTTTCTTATCAACATGATAATGGTTTTATGATTATATTCTTTATTTTATTTTTTATTAAAATAAATAATATAACCAGAAAACCTTAAATACCTACTAAACAAAAAATAAATGGAAATAAAGGCACTGGCTACAATTTCATTTATAAATTCAACTTTATTTTTATTCAATAGTTAAAAAAAATGAGAAACAATGCATAATAACTCATTCTAAACTAGAATTTAAAACAAAATAAATGTAAAAAAGAGCTCCCCTTTGGCATGGTCCCGAAGGTCCAGCATTTTCTCAATGTACAGCAATGCCAATACGATGAGTGAGGAAGCTGCCAGCCCGCCGGTCCTTATTGGTATCTATCAGTCTTTTGGACATTTTATCTTAAATTTTACTGTAGCAGTTTAAACACCACAAAGGAATACACACACAACAAGTATTAATCACTGAACCGATTAATAAATAATTACATACTATTCTATTATAAGGTATTTATTTTTTGTTCGATTGTATTTGTCGTTGTGGCTTCATCACGGAAAATCGGCTAAACCAATTTGAACTATTTTTGGTACACAGGCAGCTGGGTCCATAGATGGTTATATTATATAATACTTTTTAGTCGACTACGCTGAAGAAAAAAATAGGGTAATGATTTTTTTCTCTTCCACTGACGAAATTGCGAGTACATTCTAGTTCGCTATAGTTTTAAAACTTAAAATCATTCTTGTCCCAATTTCGACTTGCATAATGCACAATCCACATTCCAGTGAGTATTAAATAAACTAGATCCACACTCATTGGCCTTCGGAACCAACAATTCGGCGCCGGCGCATAACGCAACTATCTCTTGTTACTTGATCCACATGCGTCCAATTATCGAAAGCAAAAGAATTGCGTCAGTTGTAAATCTCGTGTACCTAATAGTTAGATTTGATTCCCGGTTATGTCATTAGCAATGATCGGTAAAGGAATCATGTTCGGTGCAGCGATCATGTGAGAGTGCCGTAAGTTTGGCAAATTGCAACCGAAATGATGGATTAGGGTTACTGTCGCCAGTGGCGTGGCATCCATATAAACCGATTCCCACCGGGCTGCCCAAGGAACTTACCTTGGCTTATAACCACCTTGTTCTGACTCTCTTCTTATGCGCATGCTCTTGGCAGAGCAGTCGTGGTCACTCGTGCGGTTTGGTGGTAGCGCGTTGCACAATCTTCCTCCAATTCCCTCTGGCTTGAGCTCTATGAGCGCATTTTGAGGACCATTGAAGCGATAAGGTATTTTTATGTAGGAATGTATGTGTCTGTGCCAACGTCACGCCTAAACTGCTGGACAGATTTCTATTATTTTTGGTATTTTTTATCATGCTGAAGCAAAAACTTTTCTCCTCCGCGAACAAAATTCTTTTGGCCGATGACATTGCATTAATAATCGCAATAATAAAGGTTGTTTCGTTGTGTGTGTAAATTCTAAAACCTCGTAATCAGGACCTTGGCTCAATTAGTGAAGTTTTAGGCCGGTTACACACGGCGAATTTTGTAGCGACTTAAACTCGCGTTTCACGAACGCGCGGCGACAGCGTGACACCAAAGATTAATATGCATTCAAAGGCGCTATTCCATCTATGGATTCGCTTTTATTTATCAGTAAAAACGTTTGATTGTATGCAAATGCACAACAGTGCGTTTTTAAATGGGTTGTTGAATGAATTCATACGCACGTTTGTATCGAAGCAAATTCGCGTGTGTGTCGCGACAAATTGCAAACTCACCAACAATTTTGTAAGAGTGAGCAGAGATGTCTCCAGGCACCCGCTATGCGTGGGAACCGAAGTCCAATGAGAGTTGATCGGAAGTTGTATTCATGCAATTGACTTAGAAAACTTCGTTAACGTGATACAGAACATGTCAGAAATTAAGTGAAAATGAAAATCTCCCGCGACGCCGCTAAATCCCGTTTGCATCAATACTGTTTCGCGTTTATATCGCGTTTGTTGCGGTGTCCAGCGACTCTATCACAACTGTATCGCTGCTTCTAGTTGCGTATGTATGTAAAAGTAGAACATTAGCGACTGCATCGATACTGTATCGCGTTTGTATCGCATCACTGACAGCAAAACAGTCGCCACGCCGGGGCAATAAATAGAAGAATAGATCGAGTTCAGTAACCAAAGTTTTATTTATTGTGTTTAATTTGATTACTGATTGTGGGTGGGCTAATAGGGCGTCCGTATACAAATCCCTTTCTCTCATGGGGACGTGAATCATATTCTCAAATTTGCGTTTAAGATACTTACTCAATTTAGGCGGGGCACTGGCGAATAGCAAGAAGTTAGTTCGCCATGTAAGGCGCTGTCCATACGCGGCGTAACTGTTTCTAATCTAACCTAACTTCATGAATTATGGAAATACGGTATGATATGCGCAAGTGCAGATCCAATTAGAATATTGTTTGCAAAAAAATATTTTTCGATTCAGTGACGTTCAGCAAATAGTCCGTGTCACTTATTTTTC
The DNA here is from genome assembly GCA_905404275.2 of Hedya salicella. NCBI lineage: Eukaryota > Metazoa > Arthropoda > Insecta > Lepidoptera > Tortricidae > Hedya > Hedya salicella. Next base: position 23,132,376 of record FR990109.1, on the reverse strand, counting down.
GAAAATACCTTATTGTAAGTACAGACCTTTCATTTGTGCAACTTTACAATGGTGTAAGATGTTTGTATGTGTCCTTGTGGCTTAATTATTTCAATCCCTACGGCTAAACAGATTTCAATAGTCTCGCCATTAAACGTCACAGTTTGACGAATAATAATTACTTTGTAAAATGTTATTTTTTAACCAACTTCCAAAAAAAGGAGGAGGTTCTCAATTCGACGAAATGTTTTTTTTTTAGTATATTTTTTTTTTATGGATGTTCACCGATTACACAAAGACTATTTGACCGATTTCAAATATTTTTTTTTGGTTTATAGAAGGTACTTTCTAGTTCGTCCCATTTAATTTTGGTAAAGATCTGATGATGGAATCCATGAGGAATTGAAGGAACTCCTCAAATATTGTAGGCATACATATAACGATTTTGGTATTATAAGAAACATAATAAGCATTTGCATTCAGAAAGTGTAAATTGGTGAAGTGGAACTGATGCAGAGGACCACAGAATGCCATCGGAACTCCTCAATGATAAATGATTTACGGGTGGCGACAAAATATCTTGATTAATTTAGCTAAGCAACATCATGGTCACAAATTTAAATGTTCCTGATGAGAATGGTACCATCGAATTGATTTGATGATGGAACCGGAAGGTAGGCACCAGATCTATGTAATAAAATAATGTATCCTAGCCGTGTTTGGGCTTGTTCGAATCGTCACGAGATACACTTTTAAGTAACGATTAACTAAAAAGTGTAAAATAAATAAACTTTTAAACAAAAAAATAAAACCGACTCCAAAAAAAACTAAAAAGTAATAAATAACGCCATTATTCAGTTTCTTCAAATAACTTACAAGTAACCGTTTGTATACTCAATCTATACAGTATATACAATTAATGTTATTTTGGAGTCGGTGCCATCGTGTCACAACTTACTAAAATCGTCAATTTTCAATATTTTACACATTATTAATATGGCACCGACGCCAAAATAAGATTAATTGTATATACTGTATAGATTGAGTATACAAACGGTTACTTGTAAGTTATTTGAAGAAACTGAATTATGGCGTTATTTTTTACTTTTTAGTTTTTTTTGGAGTCGGTTTTATATAACTTAAATAAATAAAAATAAAAAAAACATTTTTTGGTAGACGTGGGCATACATGGTTATAGGGGTGAAATATCTTTTGGACCCACACTTTTGACGACTCTCTCTGGCGTTGTCGAAAATGTCTGGAGTTACCAGAAAGCGGCCACGTGCGAGTCGAACTCGTCCATGAAGGGTTCCGCAGCCGTTTATACAAAAAATGCATTACGGATGAATAAAATATGATATGAAAAAAAACACTAACAAAACAGCGTATCTCCCAGGCACTTACGTCCTTTTGCTGAGACGTGCAGGTTTTTGGCAATAACTTAAAAACGGTATGTCCGATCATGTTGAAAACAATTTTCGTTGGAAGTATTTATTAAGTTTCATATTTGTAAATTCTTTCACATTTCTTGAACATACCGTTTAGAAAATAGATGGGGGACACAATTTTTGCTACTTTCGGAGCGAATATTTCGGAAAATGTTCACTAAATCAAAAAAAAATTGTAGAAACCTCAAAGTGTTTTTAGAAGAACTGTCGAAATATGTGCCACACATAGATTTTTGCAAAAAAAAAAATTCATAATATTTTCTTCTGTTTCCGCGATTATTACTCATTGAAATAAAACAATTTAACGGATTATATCGCGTATATTATCTAATTCTAAAATGAGAATTTAACGGATTATATCGCGTATATTATCTCATTCTAAAATGAGATAATATACGCGATATAATCCGTTAAATTGTTTTATTTCAAAAAAAAAACAGTTTCGGTTACATGTATGGAGTGACCCCTCTAGAAATATATAAATAAATATTACGGGACAATTTTTACACAAATCGCGCTAGTCCCATGGTAAACTCAATAAGGCTTTTGTTATGGGTACTAGGCGACGGTATATTTAATAAACATATTACTTATATACTTAGAAAACATCCAAGACTCCGGAACAAATATTTGTGCTCATCACACAAATATTTGCCCTTACCGGGATTTTAACCCAGGACCTCAGTTTCGCAGGCAACGTTACTCCCACTGAGCCAACCGGTCGTCAAAAATATATATCTTTTATTTTACTATCAAACTAAGTAGCGGTTTACACACGACACCTATGCTCCAAATTTCATCAATGTACATCTTATAGTTTTTGAGTAAAATGCCTGTGACATACGGACGGACAGACAGACAGACATGACAAATCTATAAGGGTTCCGTTTTTGCCATTTTGGCTACGGAACCCTAAAAACAAGGCTTCTTATATGATGTTTTCTGTTTATTAGGTCAGGACATTCAACGTTTTAACGCACACCATACATTTAAACAAAGAGGAAGCATTTTTTAAAGGTGTTATTTTACAGCAAAGTTTTAAAGTTGTGGACAGATTTGTGTACGTCTAAAAGTTGATTCCCCCTAGGATACTTTGAACTTTGTATATGATTACGCTAAAGCAAAAAAGAGGGTTATGATTAATTCCTCCTCCGCGAACAAAAATGTTCTTCTTGTACCTACCTAATAACTTAGGCAGGATATTTTACAAGAACTAGGCTACTCGTATTTATCGGTCACGCAAAAGCCTATTGTACTTTTGTACATGAATTATTCTTAAACTAATATTATTCTTAAACTATTATTCCCAAAGAAAGCGGCCTGTGAAATGTCAGGCGATCCAATCAGTCTTAGACGCAGGTCCCAAAATTCCCAGATAGGTCTCCTCTGACAAAGGCCTAAAGGTCTAAAGGTCAGCTTTTGTGAGTAACACGGCTGTCTGATCTGAGGCTAGACTAAAGGATAGGTAACTCAACGTAATGAAAACCTGTGTAATGATTATTTATTTATTTATTTATTTTATTTTAACAGTGAGATACCAAGGCGCTGTGAAATGCATACAATGTTAATCTTAAATACTAACATAAAATTGTTTTATACAATACAACAATAACAATATTAATAGGTAACAGAAGACATACGATCATCCATCGCCTCACATAACCTCTTACATTCATCACAAATCATCTTCCAACTGCTGATCTGAGAAGCGCGTTCAGATACTGTAAAGCGCGAACTAACGGCGATTTCCGGTACGCTACAGTGCGCGTTTTGGGAACTGCCAATAGGTCGCGATCACGTGGTCTAAAATTAAATTTTGACTGCGACAGAGAAGGCACGAAGATGCGAACCAGTTGCGAGACCAGTTGAGGACAGTCTGAATCCCCACGCAATATTCGGCATGCCCCAGTCACGAGTGCATAATTACGCCTTGCTTCTAATGAGTTAAAACCCAGGGAGCCAAGCAAGAATTTTGTCGGGTAAAGAAAAGGATAACATCCATAGGTTTTTTTATATAAAAAACGCAAAAACCCTTTATTATTATTATACCTTGATTATTCATACAATAACTTATTCCCGTCTGCCACTAAACTTGTAGGTTCGTAATAAAAAATAAACTGTATCGTAAATATCTGGTTTATGATGTTAAAATTCCTCAAATCAAGAAAAAAAAGATTGGCAACAAGGCTACCGTAAAACCAACCAACTATAGTCCAGGCAAACCAACTATATGGTCCGGAAAGAAAACAATATGTAAATAATCATTATTATAAATTTTGACTATAAACACGTTAGAATTGTAATCAACTGATTTTGCCTGCGATCACATTTCTAATAATATAAACTTAACTAGGTGAGTAAAATTCGATTTAATTTGGACCGTAGTTGGGTGATTTTTGACTATAGTTGGGTGGTTTTACGGTATCGTATGGGATTATTAAAAAAACCTACCATATCACTACCTGAATTACCTCCTAGGACACTATTGAGACGCCATGCTGCACCGTCAGCTAGATAGCTAAAGGTGCGTCCACATTTGTATCATTTCCCCATCAGATCTTCGTCCCGTGGCATGATCGCGTGTCACGATCACGATGTTGCGCCGATCCGATCGCTCGAAATCCATGTTGATACGCGTATGACACACTTGGATCGGACAAGTGCGGCGTAATTGCCGCGCCGACAGTAAGCGTCCAAGCAGCGCGATACGCAGTCATGCCACGACACGGTGATCGGATATGAGCAAATGATACAAGTGTGGACGCACCTTAAGCACAGCGAATCCGTTGTACGCTCGCTACGATATCGTAGCGCGATCGCGACGAATTTGTAAGGCGGGTACTCACTAGCGAGCCGTAACCGTAACATTCGTGATACAGTAACGAGGTTCTAGTGTGTACGCGTGTTACAGTTACGGCTCTCGACGTCGCCGGAACGCTTTCACAGAGCATACTCATTTTGTGAGCCGTAACTGTAACCAAACAGATACAGTAACGAGGTTCTAGTGTGTACGGGGAGGCCTGCCGGATCTATCCTCAGTTTTTGGTTTGTAACTCCACGATGTCGGACGAAGTGTCTCTAGCCTGTGCAGCATACTTACTTAAAGATGCCTTGCTCGATGATCATAAGCGGCCACGAAGTTGGTGGATTCATAGAATGTAACGAGAAAGAAGTGATTTACTGTTCATATCGAAAAATCAAGAAATCTTAGGGTTCCATAGTACAGTATTTTCCCTGTAGGCGTCTATCAGCAAAATACATTTATCCTCTGAACATTCACTCATGACGAAGAAATAACTTGAAAATACAGCTGGTTCGCAGCGGCTAGCAACAACTTCTCCTCTTGACGTCCACGAGCGCACTGCGAGCGCCCTTTGATTCGCGGCAAAAACCGACAATCGTCGGCTCGCTGCGAGTCGCTCGTGTAGCGTTCGTCGCCGGCTCGCGAACAGTAACGGCTACAGTTACGTGCAACGTTACGGGTTCAGAAATGAGTACGTTGTAAACGTCGGCTCGCTGCAAGCCGCACGCGTACCGCTCGCAGCAGGTTTGTGAACCACGTACACACTTTGTTTTTTGGTTACAGTACATGCAACGGTTACAGTTACGGCTCGCTAGTGAGTACGCGGCTTGTGCTCGCGGCAAACTCGCTGCGCACTCGCCTCATTTTCAACTCGCTCGCAAATCGCAAGTGTGCTAAGGTCCAAATGCTCTATATGGCGCAATTCTTCAAAATCTACGACTGGAAACTGATAGCGTCTGTACGCATATAATGGCAAAACTCTTAAATGCTAGGAAAAAACAGGCATGACATGACGACAGATAAATCGCATTAAAGTTTAGGAGTGGGCGTGACGTCACTACTAGGTATAATCTGTAACATACGGTGACGTCATTCGACATTTTGACTCAATGTATCGCCGTTATTTTATGATTACGTAAAAAATTCGTATCAATTTTTTTTTAATTATATACAGTATGGACTAATAATTAAAATTTAGTCTTATTGATAAAGTTAAGTTTTTTGTGTCTCCTGTAAAATTTGATCCGATTAAGTTACGAGGTTTGCTACTTTATCCGACGATATATACTTATTAGCTTTATAGTCTATGAATTATAAAATATCCGTACAAATGAACCCTAATCAAGCCCCAATAGGTCTCGGTTGCAAGTCTGTACCTCATTTGCATGCGACACTGTAGACCCCCCATGATAACTCAGCGCATCCCGGCAAAAGCACATCGAATTGGACTCAGTAGGCACCTAGTGCAGAAAGCGCTCGGTGCATAATGAATAGGATTATGCCTTTGTGCGCTCTGCAGTCGCCTGATTACGGGGTCTTAGTGGATTCCGGGAATCATTGCAGTGCCAGCTCCGAAGTCGCTGTGGAGGAAAAGGCTTTTGTGAGCACGGATGAGTTTTTACCGGGGATGCTTTATATATAATTCTTCAATGGCAGTTTTGAAACCTTGTTTGCCGAAGAGAAAAACGTCATTACCCTCTCTGGGGTCATCCACATTTATTAGCCACACATTATGTCACAATAATTTTTGACTTTTTGGACCCCCCACCCCTTCCCCGTCTGGTCACGCTTTTTCCTGTCACGTCTGTCATGGCCCTTATATGTGGAAGGCCCCTTTTTAATATCAGTATAGTCGGGTAAAAAGTGTCCTATAACCATCTGTGGATGCCCCGTGTTTCAAAAACAGTTGAAATCCGTTTAGCCATTTAGGCGTGATGAAGCCACAACGACTTACTTTATAATGCGGTTGACTGGTAGAGAATGTCTTAAGGCATTAAGACCCGAAGGGCCTATGGGGCCCATAGGCCCTTCGGGTCCAGTATAATAATGCGTTCCGGGTGTTGATGGGACTGCCTCGTTTCTGTAGCGCATCAGGGATGTTCGCGGAAGCGCGTGTGGATTGTTTTTATACAACCATGCGTGCGCGCGCCGCATCCCTGGTGCGCCGTGTGCGTCGCAGTCCCAACATCATTCTACGCATGATAGCGGACAGGTCTGACTGTCCCTACATGTTACACTGTGAGGGATTGCACTCCCCAGTCAGTGTTGTCTTGTTTTAAATGTAAGTTGAAATAAAACAATTTAACGGATTATATCGCGTTTATTATCTCAAAATGAGATAATAAACGCGATATAATCCGTTAAATTGTTTTATTTTAATGAGTGATAATCGCGGAAACAGAAGAAAATATTAAATGTAAGTTTTTGACCTACTAACTCTTTAGTTTGTAAGTTCTACTAATACAATGTGTCCATGGTTACACGAAATAAAGATAAATAAATAAAATAAATTAAGTCCACCATTTGTAACAGTTTTTATTGTTCCATAAAGCTTAAATAAATAAATAATAGTAGATGAATGCTAATATATTTTCAAAAGGGCATGTCTTCGATTAAGAAATTATAAATCGAAAACGACTACTTGTTGACCTTGACCTTTGCTACAATTTATTCTAATCACAAGTTTAATATTCGCATACGCAATCAAGGGCACCCATTATAGGACACGCTGATTTATGGTCTTGCCAAATGATCAATCAAGTTCGCGGTCAAGGTCACGGCCATCTTTAATATGTAAACAAGACCATGAATATTTTAGGACCATTTGATTTGTTTGTCGTGGATTGATGAACAAAATAGGACACTTACCTACGAGTAATGTTCATGCGCGTGCTAACAAAGGGCACGCACTTGGCACATGATAGCGATAAAATATGATGTCAATATTTCTATATGTCATGTAATTATAAGTAGAAGCTCTTGGTAGCTAATACTATTAATTTTTGGCGTCCTCACATTGGTCATTGTTAATAGTACCTAAACAAAGTATACTTTATATAATAGTCGGACGGACAGACAGAAAGAGTCACACGTCACACCATAAGAGTTCCTTTTTGGTACGGAACCCTAATAGGTAAATACAAAAGGTGAGAAAATTACGACAACCGTGCATGAGCATGCCCCGAGTTAGCACTCATATATATTATTAATGATTATGATTTTTCTAATGCAATAAAAAGCATTGAGAATTATAACAACCGAATTCAAAGAACCTAAACTTTCGACGTTTTGTTTTTCCGCTTTACGGATATCATTTTCATCATACCTATTTAAACAGAACAGTACAAAGGCATTTATGATCTAATCGACAAAGGAGTAAGTAATAATTTTCATTAGCAATCAACTGAATAAAATAGGTACATGGGAACATCATACGCTTGGCCACGGATCGTGTTTAGTGGCGTATACTAAGGAATTAAGGAGAGGCCTATGTCCAGCAGTGGACTAAAATATATAGCTATATGATACTTTTAAATTAAATACGATGACCGGTCTAGCTCAGCGGGAGTAACGTTGCCTACGAAGCTGATGGTCCTGGGTTCAAATCCCGGTAAGGGCAATTATTTGTGTGATGCACATAAATATTTGTTCCTGAGTCTTGCTTGGACTAGTACGATTTGTGGAAAAATTGTCCCGTAATATTTATTAAAAAAAAACAAGTTGTTTAAAACTAAGAAGTTTGATATGAAAAATGCATAAATAAAAGATTAATGGATTACATAGTACCTTTGCTTTTTCCGCGAAATAGTGTCTTGGTCTTGGTTAGATGTGACCATAAATTGTGCTCACGTGGTGCTTTATTGTATTTGAATGCGTATTTTTCGTGTAAACTGCATGAAAATATGCGCATGTAAGCAAAATTTATTTTCGCGGAAAAGAACTAATCCATTAGTCTAATATGGCAATCCGCAAAGTAATGCCTGCTTCTACCAATTGCATAAATAAAGTCCTACAACTACGATACATCCCTGTCTGTCAGCACAAGCTTCTCGGCTCAAATCAAACCCCGCACTATATCCTCCCCAAATAAGGGCCGTGACATACCTGCGTCATATTTCAGGCTGAGCACCTGTCGGCACCGCGTGTAGGGATCGCAATCCCGCAAAACGGGATCACGCATTCCCGTGGAATCGCGCTACTTTTATTGCTCTGATGGATCCCGCAACCTCAAAGCGCAAAGCCCGCGAATTAAAAAATTATTACTTAGTAAATATAAAGCTGTTGCTAGGAGTAAGAGTAAAATTAAAAACTATTAAACTATTTATTATTTACACAGATCGAACTAGTCTCATGGTTAGATTGGTAAGCTCAATAATGCTTGTGTTATGAGTACTAGACGACGATATATTAAATTGAAATTTTACTTTAGCATAGAAAACATCCAAGACTAAAGGTTAATAACAAAATACTAATTACTTACACGTAATTAATAGAGAATAAATAATTTCTGTTGCTTAATAATAATAAATAAATAAATAACACAGGGACAAGCTTACACAAATTGACCTAGTCCTAAACTAAGCAAAGCTTGTGCTATACCCATAGACATATACTAGGCGACGGTATACATAATAAATAGATAAATTATTATACTTAAATACATAGAACACATCCAGGACCCAGGAACAAACCTTCACACTCATCACGCAAACACTTCACTGGCCGGGGTTCGAATCCGGGACCACCAGCTTCGTAGGCCATCGTACAAATGTTTAATAAAAGTTGATTTTTACACACAAATCGGCAGTTCCAATTTGATTTTAGGACATAATTTCAAAGATGCGGGATCCCGCGCGGGATTGAGTAATCCCGCATATCAATCCCGCGGGATTGCAATCCCTAATCGTGTGACCCGCGGGCAGGCCCGGTCTGATAGCCCGCGTGGATTTGGCGTCACCTGTGTGATTAGGACGACTGGTTAAGTGACGTCACTGTTGCCATTTGTTGTATGTATTAGTAGCTTCATAGCTTTATTTTTCCCGCAGCTTTGGTCGTGCAAGCAGAGTATTTTCATTCGGGCCTGAAAGCTTCATTTTGCGTTTTACATTAAATATTACCTCAAATCGAGTCTTGGTGCAAATATTTTTCTTAGAATCATCGCACTGATAGTAAAGTTTACACAGCATTACAGTAAAAACCAAGGCACTCTGAACTACAAAAAAACAAAACATACAGAAAAACTCAAAAACTAGTTCGATTTAGACGACGTAACTCCATGGCTCCGTTGAATCGTCTAATCTAGTGTAGGATTCGGCAGATTGCCCCGGAACTGCCAAAACACTACACTCTTCGGCCAGGAGTCTGCACTTGCGATGGTGTCCTGCAGCGGCCGCGCCACCCGCACCCTAAACGAACTGAAGTGCACGTAGTGGCGGGACAATGTTACACTAACTATAATACGTACGTGTGTTAATTGCTTCTTGCGTCATATTTCTGGTTGAGTCTATTCAGCCGAGGACCCGCGAGAAGGGGCGAGTCTGATGGGTCGCGCGGATTTGCACAAATCATATTAACTTCGGGACCTGTTTTCCACAGCTTCGCTGGCGTAACTCGGCGCTTGCGTTCGACAAACTTCACTTGCTTAGTCAATGTTCTCTTTTTCTTCATTGTGACTTCATTGGTGAAGGTCGCGACCAATTGAGGTCGTTATTTTATGCACTAAGGCCCTCCAGGCCAATCGGTCTTCTGCCATCGAAATTGACCTGCTTCTCTGCTGTGGCGTGGCGTTCATATAGGCCACCGCGTTGCCCAAGGAAAGGCTTATAACCACATTTTTCTTTGAATATGAGTAAATGAATACGCTTCGGCTTCCTTTGTAATTTTCCTGATACCACGCTTGTACATGTCGGTAAAATCATTTTTTATTGACAGCTTTTATTTAACGTTGGTATCTTTGATTGGGTCAAATCTTACAAGTTACCCCACTTCCAGATTTCCGATTGCGGTAAAATCTTGCATCCTACTTATTATGATACCATCAAGGCTTCATCCGGAGAATGCATGGCCGTTGGGGCAGTAAAATCCTAGAATGGCGACCACGCATAGGACAGCGCAGCGAAGGACGGCCCCCGACTAGGTGAACGGATGACCTCGTAAGGGTCGCGGGGAGTCGGTGTATGCGGTCTGCGCAAGATCGCACCTTGTAGCAAACTATAGGGAAGGCCTATGTTCAGCAGTGGACATCCGTAGCTGATAGATAGATAGATAGATGGCTCCATCATGAGATCCGGAAGGTGGTCATAGGAACTCTATAATAAATAACGAAATCCTACTGAGTTTGGTTGGGCTCGGGTTCTTTAGAATCGTCTCGACGATGAATGAATGGTACGTATGTTGAAAGGAAAGTAAAAGCTTGTCACAAAAATGAATTTTTTGACAGAAACTTATTTGGAATCCTGACCGGCACGAATAGTAAAGTTAACAATAATACCTTCTAGATACAGTCCTTGTGAGTGTATGTTAGTTTGTTATGAAACGGGCTCCTTGGCTGCGTCATATTTCAAGCTGAGCATCTGTCAGTCGAGTGACCCGAGGGATGGGGGCGGGTGAGACTAATGGTTCGCGAGGATTTGCGCAGATCAAATTACCGGCTCCTCCGTCGGAGTCTCATTGCGTGATCGAATCACAAGTGAGGAGATGAAGCAACCATGCTTTTCATCGCCATAGCTCAGATATTTGCTTGACTTCAGTGGCAGTGGGCGGGACATATTAATCTTTTTCCGCTGGGGTAGAAAGGTTCTCGAGTGGCGACCGCATACGAGACGATGCGTGAGAAGATCCCTAATAAGATAGACCGATAATCTGATCAAGGTCCAGGGAAGGCAGGTTAGACGAGGGCAGAGCATGACCGGTCGTGGAGTTCCTTGGTGGAGACATTTGATCAGCATTGGACGTTTTTAGGCTGATATAATTGATAACAATGATAAAATTAACGTCACCTCGTGATTAGGAAATGCTATGTGTCAATTAATGGAATTACAATAGGGATGACTTTAATTAATAGTCCGTTATGTAGATATAACGTATTTTTATTTCTTTACGTAATCAAAAATAATAATTAAAAAAACAAAAAACCCGACTGCTTAAAAAAACTAAAAAGAAAAAAACAAGTCCAGTACCTACCCTTTTCAAGTTACAATGGAAATTATAATAAATTCTAATGTGGAAAATAGCAATTTTAAACAGTCGGTACCCATAAGAAAACTAAATCGACGCAAATCTTCCCAACAATGGGTCCCGACTGATTAAAATCGCTATGTTCCACATTAGAATTCATTATTTGTTTTGTGTGAGTATCGATCATGAATCATGAAACATTTCCATTATAACATGACAAGGATAGGTACTGGACTTGTTTTTTTCTTTTAAGTTTTTTTAAGCAGTCGGGTTTTTGTCTTTTTAATTATTGTTTTTATTTTATATTTCTTATTTAAAATTATAAGTCAGTAAATTTCGCAATCTTTACCGTGGGGGTTATTGAGAAGCTTGCACAGATTAATTTACAATTGAATGAAAATTTAGTAAGAACGGGTTGCTAACCAACTTTAAGGGCGACTTGCTCCATGGCGCTAAATAGTATTTAAATCCTATTTAAATACAAAATTACGTTTAACGCCTTGCACCACGTTAAATAGATCGCTAAACATGTTTTGGGAGCTGTCAAAATTAAACACCCATCAAAGGCTATTTAACTCGGCTAAATACGTTTAGCGCCATATTTAAAATTAATTTGACGTTTACTTTGACAGATTATGTTTGTAACATTTGGCGCCGATTGTTTGAAATTTGGTGCAACTATTAATTAATAATGGATATAATAACTCAAGAACACGAACACACACAGCACCGCACTCAGCAGTACGAATAGTGATGGCAGGAGGAGTCGGTTTATTTACTTTAGTTGGTTGTTAAATTTAGCGGCAATACTTTGCTATATTTGTTTTTAATTTGATTTTACAATGACAACCAACAAATAAAATGTTGAAATGCGCGCGCACGTCACTTGTCAAAATTAAACGACCCGTTCCTATTTACGCATACTCGTCGCATGGAAATGATTAATTTTGGTTAAAAAGATGGAGTATTTCGCCATTTACGTACAACGAAACGTAGGAAAACTGTTTTACCTACACATTAAACGCGTTTAGTTAAATAATCTTCAAAACAGCTTGGTGCAAGATGTCACTAAACGCAATTATGTTAATCGCATTTAACGATATAAACGTGTTTAGTTAAATTTGTTTAGCATATATTTAAACGAAATTTGGTGCAAGCCGCCCTAAATCATTATAGTTCCTAACTGGTCATTCAAAATTAAAAGTGATAAAAGAAACCTAATAATGATTTTCAAATGCCTATTCAATGATACCTCATTCAACATAGCACGTCGATTTTTCTTTTTCACAATATGGCGTCTCATTATCGCCATTTTGAGTTTTCATCATTTTCATGTCTTTAATGACATTTGCCCAATTAAGACGAATCGATTGACGTAAGAATCATCAAAATCGGTCAACGCGTTTGGTCTCTAGAGTGCCAGATAGGAACAAACATACATACATACATACATACATACATAGACTGATAAACACATTACCCTCCTTTGCGTCGCGCAGTCGGGTAAAAATAAGGCCTATGTTCAGCAGTGGACGTCCGTGGCTGATAGATAAATAGATAGATATGAGGTCGAAAACCAAAAAATACGTCTCCACAATTTTTTGTTTTTTTGACGATACGTTTGGCTCAGTGGGTTGAAGCTGGTGGTCCCGGGTTCGAATCCCGGCCAGGGCAAGTGTTTGTGTAATGAGCATGAAAGTTTGTTCCTGGGTCTTGGATGTTTTCTATGTATTTAAATAGTATAATTTATCTATATATTATGTATATCGTTACCTAATACCAATATTACAAGGTTCGCTTAGTTGAGACTCAGTCGATTTGTGTAAGATTGTCCCTGTGTTATTTAATTGTTATCATTATTTTATCTACCTGATTTAGATTTTCGTAACCCGCCATCATGCCTATTACTTATACATACTACTGAAGATAGTCCCTACCATAGAAATGCGAAAGTGTGTTTGTCAGTTTGCTGCAAAAGAAACTTCTTGGCTGCGTCATATTTCAAGCTGAGCGTCTGTCAGCAGACTGACAGCTGAGACTAATGGCTCCCGCGGATTTGCGCGGATCACACGTCACCCTGTTAAATATTAGGATGGTTCATGTTAAGTGAGGTTTCAATGGCCGTTTATTTTGATGTAACATTTTTTACCAAAACATTGATCCACGAATCGTCCTGGAAATGACGTCATTCACCTGCCAAAAAAAAAATATTTTTATAACGTTAAATATAAAGATAATTCACTTTATAATATTGTACTCATAACTTTTGGAATGTGAGATTTTAAGCATCGCAAATACTAGCCTGCGTAAAATAAATGCAAAAAATTACTTAAAAATGTGGGTAGCATTCTAAACAGACACAAACGTTAGGGTCGTAAGGTTATTATTTTAGAGTATAAATACTTATACGCCACCTAACGTTACAGGACTGGCTCTATAGCCAAAACGTCTAGAAATTCATTTTAAAAGCGTATAATCGCCACAATGTTCCTGATGAATTTTGTTTCCTCTTGTCAGTCTACTTCAAAACGCCGAGGAGCTGTAACCAAATCACTTGGCTCATAAATTTATTAAGATTAACGATACTTGTTTAACGTGATTTGCGACTCATTTGGCGGCGCAAGTAATTACTCGATCGCGGGAACTCGTTGCCTGCAGCCGGCGTGATGTATGCTTCAACCGACTTTACGGAGATGAGCTTCATAAATTGTGTTACTGCGTCGAGTCCAAGTTTTAGCGGATAAATTTTAAGGCGCACTGATACACTCTGACAAAATGGCGTTGAGATTACGGGAATTTTAAACAACACACACATAACTACTAGTAGAAGATCGGGGACTGCGTTACCGAATCCAAACTAATCTCTAGCAAACGTCACGACAGTTCCACCACATTAGACTATCTGCGAGTAGCTCCGCCACAATAATTCCCATGCGCATCGGTCTTTGATCTCATTCTAATTTCAAAGAATTAATCTTAAATAGAACGATGATCTGATGAAGAATACGGGAAACCGTTGGATGAGGGCGGCGCATGACCGGTCGTTATAAAAATCCTTGGTCCAGTAGTGGACGTCCTCGGGGTGTCGTTCGTAATACTTAATGATATATGATTTTTTTTATGTTTCCAGATGCTGCCATACCTCATCCTAGTCATCTTGGTGATCCACCCCGCCCTCAACCTACCTCAGAAACGTTCTGCCGATGACAACAGCCTCATCAGCACAGCACATCAAGACATCATCCCAATTGCCATTAAGAGAGATGTAAGGAAGAAGAAAGGGATCAACATAGCGTATCCTCTCCCTGTGCGGCATCATCTGCTGCTGCCATCACAGCTACATGTGCTTCCAGCCACGTCCAATGTCCGCCACAGCTCGGTCCTCACAGGACTTCAACACATAGTCACCAGCAACGGGCAGATCCCCGTCTACTCGCAAACTGTCTCCCACTCATCAACAAACATCACCCATCCGACGCAATTGGTGCCAATCCTCATCCAACATAACCTCGTGGCCCAACATAATCCTGCGTCACAACAGAATCTTCCGCACCACAATCTAGTGACACAGCACAATTCTATGTCACAACAGAATCTTGTGCACCTCAATTTTATACAGCAGCACAACATATTCCACGACTTATCAGTCATACCATTGCATAGAGCACAGAAGTTTACACAGTTAAGAGCAATGGAGAAAAACGCAGAAGACAGAGAAGATGTTAGCCGATTCAGGACGTTTTATGGAGGTTATGGTACTGGCTTGTACTTCGGTGGGCACGGAGCGGGCCACGGGTTCTACGCTTACGGAAAGTGAAATCTAATAAGTTAGTTATAACGTCGCTAGTTATACGCGCTGTGAGCATTTTCTTTTTGATTAAAAGTCCATTGTGGTAAATCCGTTTTTAGGTAAAAGCCGCCTTGGGTGGTTTCAGTGATCTCTTTGTAGAGCCCTAGCGGGTTAAAGACGCGACACATTAAAAGCGTTACCATTTACTAAATCATTGTTTCTAGAATTTAATTAGGTTCATATCAGCCAATACAACATACATCGCTTGGTGGACAAAGGCCCTAAAGAACGTCCACAACGACCTCGCGTGTTACGGTTGTAATACGCTTTGATACCGAAGACTCTCGACTAACATCTCAAGAGTCTCTCGCTAGATGCCTGGGTCAAGAGTCAGACACAGAAGGCAGCAATCCTGGACACGATGCGTACTGTCAGGAGATTCCACTCTCCTAAACCACCGATAGCTAGGGCCCTGCCCCGCTGCCGGTAGCACCCTCGGTTAAGATTTTTATAATAAGTTTATATTTTCTACTTGCATTTTTATATTTTACTTTTTATATACGTATTGTAAAAAACTAGAATAAGAATATAAATAACTTAAACTACAAATAAATAAATAGAAACATAAATAAAATAAATAAATTAAAGTATAATATGTGAATAATTAACTCTACTGGACAGGACAAGTCTAGTGTGGAAGTATTACAAAATTGTAAGCCATATATTTCAGTCAGTAAATGTAAATTTATATTAATGATAATTAGTAGAATATTCTTGTACATACCTAATTACCTATCCAACTTTATATATAAAGCAATAAAAACCTGGTATCCCTCCTAAAAAATGTATTTAAAGATATTTGCAAAGGAAATCGTTATTTAGCTACGCTGTTAGTATGCTAGCTACTTAGATGAAAGAGAAAATATTTATTTAATATACATGTTTACTAATGAAAACAAATGTTTTTTTTTTCCTAGTTACAGCTAGTACCTTTGAAGCAGGTTGGGGTCAAAATACATAATATTTTCCCCCTTTTACACAATCGAGTCACTGTTCTAACTTTTCTATCTCAATTTTTTTTTCTTACAGACAACCTCCAGTTTCTTTTGTTTAGAACATCTTTTGCACTCCCTAAATAAACCCTTTTTTAGGGTTCCGTTCCTAAAGGGATAAAACTGGACCCTATTTCTAAGACTTCGCTGTCCGTCCGTCTGTCTGTCGGTCTATGTTCGTCTATCACCAGGCTGTATCTCATGAACCGTGATAGTTATACTGTTGAAATTTTAACAGATGATGTATTTCTGTTTATAACAAAAAATACTAAAAACAGAAAAAATATATATTTAATGGGGGCTCCAATACAACAAATGTTATTTATTTGCCGTTTTTGGTCGCCACCAGGCTGTATCTCATGAACCGTAATAATTAGACAGTTGCAATTTTCACAGATGATGTATTTCTGTTACTGCTATATCAAAAAATACTAAAAGGAAAAATTTCATTTCACTCTGTTTATATCAATCAGTAACCGAAATAAAATGACCGAACAGCGCGCACATTTTGCTTAGGAGTAGGGCTCCGCTAACACTGGAATTTTCATAATAGCGTATATTTTGTAAGAAACCCTCGGTGCGCGAGTTCGACTCGCACTTGGCCGGTTTTTACAATAATAGGACTCAATCAGTCAAGCTTGCCTAAGATAAAGTAATTAATAAATTGAGGCGTAACTTTGCGGAATTTCATCTTCCATTAATGGATAATAGATCTTCTCCTATACCGTGAAATAAAATAGCAAATCGCGGATTAGCAAATGAACTATTATTCATTAATCTAAGATAATGTGAGCACTCAGGGGAATTAAATATTTTGTTACTAAAATAGCAAAGCCACGGCTCACATCACTGAGTGTGGCACAAGCTTTAGGATTTGTTAAATTACAATACCCTTACATAAAATAATTTGCGCGTTAAAATCAGGTTTAGCATTTCAGCATTCTAGTTTTTTTTCCTAAAAATGTTCAGAGCTTAGGTAATGTTGTTTTAATTTGCTTTTAGGGCTTATCTGTTGAACATGTTGGCGATGTATAAAACTTTAATGAATAGGTACAGGTTATTTCGTTTGATACATTTAGATAAAAGTCTTTAATATAATAATTACTGATACGCTTTTTGTGTTTTAATAATGTTTAGGAATGTTAGGAACTTTGAAATCCAATACTATTATAGTTGTAAAAATGACATGTCTGTACATTGAAAAAAGCTATTGTAACGGACTACGAGCATTTGGAGGTCACTGAAGCGACTTTTTTTTGTATGTGTCGTTGTGTCTTCATCACGCCAAATCGCCTAAACGGATTTTAATCTACCAGTGGCGTAGAATCCATATAAGCCTATTCCCACCGGGTTGTCCAAGGGAAGGCTTATAACCACCTATTTCTCTAAATATGAGTGAATGTAATACGTTTGTTAATTTGTCAGAAAACGAAAACAATGGAAAACTACTTTGTTATGAAAATGATAGACTGGTTTTTATTGGAATGATTTTATTTTATATATCTAATTTTATGATACCGTTGTTGTGTTTAGAACTACTCAACTGACATGTTAATTTTTCCTTGTCAAAGTTATAAGTAATCAATCTTTAAATAAATAAAAAACGATCGATAGTCCTCCGTGACGCGTCTGCAATTCAGCGTGATATAAATACTTAGATAGTGAGACAATATCTACTTTCAAATGTTAAACATACTTTGTGGACGAATTTTATTTATTACTTTATTATGTCATTATTAACCTTTTCGCCGCCATTGAGTTGATATAAAGTCACTACATTTAGTGCCCTATGGCCCTATGATGGTTGCGTTTGTCACGCGATAAATAAGTGACATAGCTACCGTCACCTTCTGATACGTATGTGAGTGCGAGAGTGACAGGCGCGATATCATATCATTTATCGCGTGATAAACGCGACCATCATAGGCCCGCTACACGCCATTGACTTCATATCAAGTCGATGTCAAGATTGTAAAGTTAGCCTGTGTGCTATCAATTAAGGTTAATTTCCAGTCTCTTGTGACACTTGTGTGAAACACTTTTGTATTTGACGTTAAGCGGCAAAAAGGTTAAACAAGGACCATCCACACCGCTTTAGATTCAGAATGTTCCTACTTAGTTCAGGCACAAGGAATAGTGTATGTTCTATACAATGTGCGTGAGGAAGGAGAAAAATTGGAACGGCTTATTCCTTGCCATGTCTTGAGTTCTAAATTCCTTATAATGTACGCTGAATTCGGCTTAGGTTTTGAGAAAGTTCCACTTTTGTAAAAAAAGTTGTAATTAAATGTCAAGTACGAAATACCTTTATGATTGCGACATTGCAAGACCGACACATCTAAGTTGACTGCAAAAATCAAATCCAGTTGAGTTATGTCACCATCATTGTTTACGTGTCAACCGTCAAAACATTTGTAAAAGTGTATCAATAAATATGAAGAATCTAACAGTTCATGAATCAATTTAAACATTAACCCATAAGCCCTCGGGTACTAAGTGACTCGGTCGTTCGTGTATTGACTAGTAAATGTGGAAAACACATACGACAAAGTGGTATCTAAATGGAAGTGATATTTGTTTACTTACGAGATATTTTCTTTTTGTTGAATGAATACCGAGGATGGAGGGCAAGAATTAGACAACACGCGGTTGTAGGTGTAGTGTTAGTCGAGTTTCATGTTCGTTTTGTAACATTAATTCATTCATTCATTAATTAAAAGTTAAAGTTAATTTTATTAAAAGTTTTTTATTTCATCTACAAATTAACACACACAATGCTCTCAATATTGGACAACAATTTTACAATTAGTAAAATTCTTCAGTAATATTATTTTCACTAACTCCGATAGGTATCGGCGCTTTTCACAAGTTATTTCATTAAATCCTTGGCCGAGTTAAAATCCGTTACTCCCCAACTGCAGCATCTAAGATGCACCACGGAACACTTAATATTGCGTTTTTTTTGCGTAATTGGTAGAAATAAACGCACATACTTAGTACCACAGACTAATAAGAGATACTACGTGTCAGACTGCCAACTCAGAAACAAATATTATTTGCACTAGGCAACTATATTTAATCTGTACGATTAGTGTTGACTGACGTTTATTTTTATTTTCTATTCGAGACTGCTATATGGCAAGGGATCGTAACGTATTCAGCCAAAGCGGTCTAGGTTCATTGAATGAGGTTTAATATTTAGAATGAATAGTTCCCGGTACGTAACTTGAACACGTAACTTTAGTAATTTGTATTTACGTGATCAAATTCTTTGCTGAAAATTATACCTCACAAAACTCGAAAAGCACATTATTTGTTAAAAGATTTATTTTTCAATTTCTTTTTAAATTTGTCGTAAGCTTTCTTCTGCATTGCAAGTAATCATAATCATAATCATAACGTTTATTGCATTTATTACAAGTAATACGCGGTTTTTTAATCGGACTAGATCTGTTCCCTTTAATATTTTGTCGGTTGTGTTGCACCAATTCATAATTGTAAATCGGACAGTCAGAGCAATGAAACGACTGAGAGTAGTTTTGTGCTCGGCGCAATCAAAGAAACACAATGAATTCTTGTACATAATGTTTGCTAGTTCTGCGGGCAATAATTTTGCAAGATCATCACGATTTAAACACTACAACCACTTAATAAGTATTTTCTCAGAGCACGGGAGATGGTGTAAAATAGCGTCCTTTCGCAGTTCTACAAATACAGCACTCATAAAACATTTTGCAAAAAGCAAGACAGGATAAACACAAGGACATCACTCGATCACACTTTACTGTGACAGTGACAGAATGAATTTCGACAAATGATATATAGATTTCAAGACGAGTGTATTGACAACAGCCAATCACAGCCGAGAAAAACTTCAGTCAACATTAAAAACAACATGGCGCTAACGTACGCGTTTTGTTATACGAAGATTACCAGCTGTGCTTAGTACGACTATTATTCATAGATTTCAGAAGAATTCAATAACAACATCAGTGACGATCTGTCAGTCTAAAGTCTAAAAGTCATTCTGAAGGTGGGATGAAGTATAGTAAATTTTCTAAGTGGACAGTCATTCATCGTATCTAATCTAAGGAGTAAGTATGGATGATTCTTAGAAGTGTCAATTCGTGCCGTGTTTTCCTATCGTTGTTTCATACGACAAAAAACATAATTTGCTCAAAGAAAAATTCCGCGTATATTTCCACCGGAAAACGTCGGAGATATAATTTTTACGTATGGTTTACGCAATGGCAACTCCTTGCAAATTATTGAGAAGTACCGACAAATTACACCGCACAACTCCGAGCGAGGTAAAGAATGAATGCTGAGACCGAAAACGGTATACTTAATCTAATTACTGAAGGCAGGGTCTTCAGTGATTGAGACTTGTCAACGCGAAGTGAGGGCACTATTTGCGGCGTTGACAGTAAAGCTGTTTGGAGGTGTTGGAAAAGATATCACATCCATCCTTTCCACTATAGAAAGGCTCAGGGGCTAATGGATAATGATAGGTTTTCTAGGGTTATTTATTGTCAGTGAATGAACGAAAAACGGAACCATTGAATTTTTCATTTTTTCGCTTTTTTAAACAGACGTTGTACACGTTAGCAGACATTACTGCATTAATAAAAAGGTTTTTTTAATTGTATTAACTTTTGGGAATGCTTATTCATATCTTACAAAATGGAAGCGAAAGAGATGGCACAATTTGTAATTGTATTAAATGTGTATTAACCAGCCTTTTTTCTGTCGTTTAGTGTGGTAATAGTGTGTATGACTGACTTGTGACGTTTCATTTCACACAAGGATTTAGTCTAGACTTTGAATAATCTATGTCCAAAAAATCTTCATGACAATCATGACATTACCTCTTCATTGTTAAAATAAAAAGAGATAGAAACAACAAACGTTGCGAGCTCGTCCTAAGGCATCGTTTATACTGGTGAAGCAAACATAACGTATATATTATGTATGCAAAAAAAAAAACAATTAAAAAGTATAATTCGAATTAGGTTCATATACATTAATTATCCCTTATGACCTCAGGAATACGTGGTAAAAAAAAATCCCCTTACCCATGGGCACCACATGGGCACCGTGTATAGCCTCGTAAGTTGTGGTGTTATTATAACATAACTGAGTACATTGTAATTAACTATGACTATAAATTCTATGAACTATGAACTAAGGCCCGAACTATTTTTAGGACATTTGCAATGAAAACCCAGTGTGCTAATTTTAGGTACTTATGCTTGCTACCCAGACCTTTGAATTATTCCCACTTGTTACCACCAACTTGTCACCAGTGGTAACAGCTGGGATTTTTTTCCCATCCTTTACCACTAAAGTATTCGGTGATAACTATTGGGAATAATTTTTCCATTTGTTAACAAAAAATATTTTGTAGTAACTACTGGAAAAACACTTTAGAGGTAACAAATGGGAAAAATATTCGTGATAAAATATACTCATATATATGCATAAACCAAAATTACGAGCACTTGAGTGGTTGTATGTTTGTTCTACAAACACTTAACAAACATTTTTAGTTAAAGTCGATTTTCAAATAAAAATTATGTCTCCCAAAACTTTTGCATTTCAACTTGTATCTATTACAAAATATTGAAATATTTTTGTTCAGATTCAGAGCAGTTCACTGTCAACATATTAAACAAGGGTTATATTCTATGGCATATAATTATTATAAGAATTGAATGTATATTTTTTATAAGAAATGAAAATTAAAATGAATGTGGTGGTAACTACTGGGATTTTTTCCCCATCTGTTACCACTGGTAAAAATGTAACATGTAACAATATCAAAATCCAAATATGCTTTATTCAAGTAGGCCTAGGTACAAGGTACAAGCACTTTCGAATTGTCAGTTACATTGAGAGAAGTGTTTGCTGGGACACATACAATATGATCATTGGATTATGGAAAACCCAGAAATACCCACTACATTGCTTTAGTAGAGTAAGCAACATTAATACAGAGTATTATTGTAATGATGTTATGACAATAGTGAACTGTTACTAACATCATGTTTTTTATAAAGAGGCAGTTTTAAAATAAATTTAGTTCAACGTTTTGAAATATCGAGGTAAAGTTTCAGGAAAACTTCAAAATAAAACAGAATTCGGTTAATTAAGATTTTTATTGCTAATAACGACTGTAGGGATTAGGCACGTGTTGTCAGCATTTCCGCCTCATGTGTTGAACCATGCTTCCTGCTCGCCAGTCGCCTCCCGGTCGTGAGTGTGTCAATACATACAATAATTAATACTTGCGTTCTTCTCATTTAACTCCCAGTAGATACCCTAAAGTGGTAACAGTTGGGAATAACCCAGAACTTTTAATTGTAAGTTAAACCAAGTAAAATTCTGTTAGACGTACATTTCGAAACACGGGATGAGTTTATAATGTATGTCCTTATTTTAGGATGTCGGATCGATATTTGATGAATCAGTGCACAAATAGGTCGTTAGATCTTGCGAGAAAAGACATAAGACCTTTTCATATCTCCTGCTCCGAAAGTTAAATTTTCATGGGTAGATAGCCGGGTGGAAAAAAGCTTTTTCATCCCTAGGGTGGAAAGTATTTTTTTTACTGTTACGATTAGCCACAGAGTCGAAGATAATTGTGTTACGTAATATTATTAAAATAAAAAATAAATAAAAAAACATATATCTAAACTCAGGTATACATAAAATGATGTGTTTATTACGATCTATTTTGATTCATTTTAAAATAACATTTCAGTTGGTCTATTTTATAAAATGTGCGTGAAGTATTTTATTTTCCTCATAGTCGAAATGAAAAGTAGAGTGTTTAACTCGCGTGATATTACCCGTTCTAACCTCGAACTATTGGCGCTCTCACTTCGTTCTACCCACAGTAATATCTCAAAGGAAATGGGTCGCTTTTAACCCTTGATTAACAATCTACTATTGTTATCATTAACTTTCTATTAGTATAGATTTTTATGATTTATTTGCTACTTGCCAATCCAGGTAGCTCACTAGTATAAAAATAATCAACAGACCCCTCAGAAATTAATACATGTATTCAAAATCCACTTTTTACTTGAATGTATGCGTCAAGCGCGACAAATTAGTTTTCACCATTAAATAGATTTTATCTAAAAGACAAATCGGCGGCCCGTTAGGATGACGGAGTGGTATAAATACTGGGTTGTTAATAGCGGTGCTTAATCTCCCGACTACAAGAGAAATGGCGGACGACCGAGCGGATCGGGTGCTAAGTGATTTAATAGTTTCTGCAACTTCTGATTTTGTAGCAGCCTCTAAGTTTGTATGGGCCCATGAAGAGCGTTGTGCCCGATTTTATTTTACGCCTAGGTGAAAAATGCAGTCTGAGGGATAGACTTTATTTTCAACAATAGGCGAGACCGTAATCTAGGTACTAAGAGTGTTATTAGGGTTCCGTAGCCAAAATGGCAAAAACGGTACCCTTATAGTTTCGTCATGTCCGTCCGTCTGTCCGTCCGTATGTCACAGGCATTTTACTCATAAACTACTAAATGTATATTTGGATGAAATTTGGAGGATAGGTGTCTTGTACATGCCGCTACTTAGTTTGATAGTTAAATAATAATAAAATATATTCTGAACATTTTTTTTTCAGTAAATATCAATGTGTGGCACATATTTCGACAGTTCTATTAAAAACATTTTGAGGTTTCTAATTTTTTTTTGATTTAGTGAATATTTTCGGAAATAATCGCTCCGAAAGTTGCATAAATTGTCTCCAGCCCCCCCCCGCCCCTCTTGTTTCTAAACTGTATGTCCAAATAATATGAAAAAATTACAAAGATAAAGCTTAATAAATAGGTAGTTTCAACGAAAATTGTATGCAACATGATGGAATATACCGTTTTTGAGGCATTGCCAAAAAACTGCGCTTCTCAGCTAAAGGACGTAGTGCCGCGGAGATACGCTCTATTGCTAGTGCACTTTTCGCATGTTGTATTTTTTTCATCTGTAGTGCATTTTTTGTATGAATAGCTTCGGAACCCTAGATTGAGTATGGTCCGACATGCTCTTGGCCAGTTTTATTATAATACTTATAATAATCTTTCAAGTTACTATAATATGGAGCAAGCGTGTAATCGGAAATTTCAAGTTATTTTAAGGCTTCGCTATTCATAAGGTCGGACAAAATTGAACTAAAACAAAAAAAAAACAGCTGTCTATTTATTCAGGTCAGATTAACTCACGTCTGAGCGGGTGTCAATTATTTCATCAAAATTTCGGAGAATGTTTTTTATTTAAGATTGTTATAAAATAAAACTTACCTAAATTACCCTATTCTATATGACCTAACCTATTTATTCTATGCGATGAAATTTTCAAGTCATGGAAAATCATAAGTACTTTAGAGAGTCAAGTCGTCGAGGATACGATCCTTAGAAAAAAAAAATCATTCCAAGAATCATTTTCTTATAAAAATATTGAATATCAACTTTTATATCATCAGAAATACCCAAAAGGAAACAGAAAGAGATATGGACGGCACGAGAAATGGTGTACGAATGCACGAGGAAAGCTGTAAGAGAGGATTTCTTTTGTATTACATTTTTATTTGATCTGGGCATGTTTAGCCTCTTCGTCATTAACCCGTTAACACTTAACAATACTTTTTGGAGTAGGTACTGCTAGTGATATCTGAGTTCGTACCAGGCCATGGAGTACATTACAAGAACAACACTGGCCCCAATCGGGTTCAAATTAATTGGATTAAGTGAGGGGCTGTGAACCTACAAACGGGAATACCATCTGCGGCCACTTGGAGTAAGGTTGCGCGGTGCGCAAGGCACAAGGACTGCGGTGATAGAGAGGGATGGTCACGTATTATCGTAAAGTATACCACCAACTTAAACTTAAAGTGAAGTTACGACCTCGACCACTCTGCCAAGAGTGACTCCTACGACAAAGAAGATATTGTAGCAAGAGAGGGCAAATGTCTGTCCAGGGGAGTGTTGGTCGGAAGTTGTATTTATGCAACCGATTTAGAAAACTTCGTTAAGAGTCGCCCTCAAGCTCGGCCGAATTTCACCTTCCCATACAAACGGAGTTTCGATCTTATTTTAAAACTACGTGTTGGATTGTAACGAAACTTTGCATATACAATGACATGAGGTATATCTAGGCCTGTAATTAGTTTATATGGCTCCAGTTGATAAAACAATACAAAATACAGCAAAAACAAGTTTTGTATAAAAAACTTAAATTCACTGTATTTTTTTATTATGATATCTGAAGCTATGTAAACTAATTACAGGCATGCATATACCTTAAATTATTTTAAGTACAAGGTTTCAGAGCAAACTAGCTAGTCGTTTTAAAATGAGAGCGTAACTACGTTTGTATGGAGAACCGAGCTTGAGGACGACTCTTAAGTGCGATGCAGAAGATGACAGAAGCTTTGCCACATGAACCCTCCTTTGAGACCGGAGGCCGGTGACGTATGAAGGAAGTGGCAGTTTGTGAGGTGTAGTTTCGCTTGTAAGTGCCAGTGCTTAGAGCCAGTTAGCAAGCGCGCTCAGAGCCGGAGAAGTGAGCGAGAGGGCGACAACTGCGAGTACACGAGCAATAGTGGTAGTGGTAGAAGCGGCAGTAGTAGGTAAGAGTAGCGTACAGTACAGTCGTAAGATGGCGAGGTACCGGGCATTGGTAGATAACATGCAATTTGGTTTGAGACTGGAAGCCGGTGACGTGTGAAGGAAGTGGCAGTTTGTGCGGTGTAGTTTCACTTGAAAGCCAGTGCTAAGAGCGGCGAGGCGAGCGAGGGGGCGAAGACTGCTAGCAGAGAAGCGGTGGTAGTAGGTAGGTGAGAGTAGCGTACAGTACAGTTGTCAGAAGGTGAGGTACCAGGCATTTGTAGATAACATGCAATGTAGTACACCCGGAGAAGTCTGGCTTGCTGTGAAGCTGAGTCATAGTATGCAGAGGTACGATATGTTCATTGTCAGAGGTGACGAATGTAGGAAGAGAGAGCAAAAGAGAAATCTCTCTCTAGGCGAGTGATATGCCTGGGAATCAAAGAGAGTGAGAGAGTGTGAAGTGAGTGGGATTTGGTCGGATGTTGTATTTATGCAACCGAGTTGAAAAACTTCGTTAGCGCGATGAAGAACATGTCGAAATTAACAGATGATAGAAGCTACCCCACAAAATGCTCGGTATTTCTTCGAAATAGAAACTATAAACGTGTGAAATTTCGAATAAATTGAATGGCCTCCTTAAACTTATCAAGTTAGATCGTGCCCTGCTTTAACTTATCAAGTTAGTCGGCCGACTCACCCCGGAGAGGCTCAATTCATAACTTTTCTCACAACTCACAATTCATCTAAATAAACACGTTAACCAACTTGACAGACCTAGTTTACCCGCTTACGTCCCGGCTCCGCCAAATAATTAAGAAGTCCTGGGACCGGAAACAACAACTTATTGTAACGTGTCGACGAATTATATTCTATTTATAACTTTGAGCTATTTATAACCCGTGAGTGAGGGTTGCACGCCTAGCGTATTTATGCCAAGATGTTGCTACTGTGACTTTACCGAGCTGATGACGATAGGGATCCCTTTGACGACACGTTTGGCTTAGTAGGTTGTACAATGGCCTACGAAGCTAGCGGTCTCGGGTTCGAATCCTGGCCAGGGCAAGTGTGTGATGAGCATGAATGTTTGTTCTTGGGTCTAGGATGTTTTCTATGCATTAAGTATCATAATTTATCTGTATATTATGTATATCGTCGCCTAAGTACCCATACTACAAAGCTTTGCTTAATTTGGGACTAGGTCAATTTGTGTAAGATTGTCCCTGATATTTATTTATTTATTATCCTTCACCAATATTTTCAATTACTCAAATAACATCACGACTAAATGAGACTTATTTAAGTAAAAAAAACATAATTTATTTTGTCTATGACCCCATCTTAAGTTTGATAGCGTATAAGCAAGCGCAGCGTAGGAAGGCCACCCGCAAGGTGGTCGAACGACCTGGTTAGGGTTGCGGGCACTCGCTGGATCCGGGTTGCCTCTATCCGGCCTCTGTGGAAACCCATTGAGGAGGCCTGTGTCCAACAGTGGACGTCCCATGGCTGAAATGATGATGATGATGATGATGATGAAGCTTGATGGAGAACAGTTTGACTGTCTCCGCTCTTCATGAAGCTGAGGCTGTAAATAGCGTAAATTACAACCAAATTAAGAACCTCATCCTTTTTGAAGCATTAAGAATTGTATTTTGTCAGATTTTTTGTTTTTACTAACTGCTTGAATTACTTAAAGTTTTTACTAAAAATTGTTCCTCGAAATAAGTTTTCATTTCGATTCTTATGTTGTTTCGAAAGTATCATTATGTCCGCGGGGCGTGGTCTCGAAGACTCCCGTTTTGTCGTAATAATGGTTGAACCGTGTAAGTTATGATTAATATTCATTCAGAGGAAAGTTAATAAGTCACAGGCGCCAGGCGTTACGGAGTCGGTTGGCACTCGCCAGAGCGAGTAAAGTAGATAAGAAATAAAAACAAAGTACTCTGTTTTTTATAGTCTTAAGTTAGGCATTTTCCAATATGATTATAAAAAGTAAAATACAAAATATAAACACATTATAAAAACAATTTAACGGATTATATCGCGTATATTATCTCATTTTAGTTCCCGACCATGACCATGACCATGGAAAGCTGGAAAGCTTCCGAAACGTCGGGAACTAAAATGAGATAATATACGCGATATAATCCGTTAAATTGTTTTATTTCAATGAGTAATAATCGCGGAAACAGAAGAAAATATTACATTATAAAAACCTAACCTAGGGTGCCGCTGGCAGCGGGGCAGGGCTCAAGCTACCGGTGCGTTTAGGGCTGCACAGAGAGGAACCTTCTGACAATGCTGACCCTTGATCCAGCCATCTAGCGAGTTTCTTGAGGTGTTGGTCGCGACTTTTCGCTATAATACTTATCCATACTAATACAAAGTTGTAAAACTAAAAATGTCTGTACATTGAAGATATAAAAAAAAAGATACTATTGTAAGGTGCTATTTAGAGGTCACTGAAGAGAGAAATATTTTCTTTGCGTGTTTATGTTTGTATGTGTCGTTGCAACTTCATTATGCAAAATCGGCTGAACGGATTTCGACTATTTTTGGTACACGGGTAGCTGGGTATCTCTCCGAGATACTTTTTAGCCGAATACGCTGAAAGAAGAGAGGGGTTATGACTTTTTCTCCTCCGCGAAGATGCGGGCGCCTTCTAGTATTTTATAAAGTACTGCAAACTGGTTGTACCTGTAAAAGAAACAAATAATGAACGCGCCATAAATATACTATTTTGTAAACTAACCAGCCAAATCTAGTATCATGGTCAAAAGCGTGACGCGAAACGGGACAAGGTATCTCGGAATGATATATAGAGAGAGAGAGTCTTATCCGACTTTGCTACGGGCATTAAATGTATAGTGTAGGGGGCATCGGGGATAAAAACGGTAGAGACTTTAAATACGTGTTTATTCGTTCAGATCAAAGTCAGTATTGAATTTTAATACATCATGACATTACAAAACAGAGACAGAAGATAGTCCTTATTCGAATCGGTCATTCAAATAAGGACAATCTATTATTTAAATAACGGCCAGTCTCTGAAAAAAGTGTCTACTCACGAGTTACCTTTACAGTATCCCAGAGGCATGACGTCAGGAAAATTACAAGGGAAATCGAAGCGTATTCATTTACTCATATTTAAATTGAAAGGTTTCCTTGGGCAACCCGGTGGGAATCGGCTTATATGGACGCCACACCACTGGTATATTCCTAAGTTACAAGTATACAAAGGGTCAAATTGTAGTTGTTAGCGAGTTCTTAAGCGAGGACCGCTACTACACACCAGAAGCGGTGAGGTCAAGGAGGCTGAAGAATGTATTGTAAAGCTGGCTTCTCGTCTATAGCTATCCTTATATCAATTTTTATACAAAATCAAAAATCCATGCTATACCAAAGCTTAAGAGATAAATCATCGGTGCTTCGATCCTGTCCGACAGCAACTTCGTTCGCGGAGGAGAAACAATAATAACCCACTTTTGCTGCAGCGTAGTCGAGTAAAAAATATTCTATAACCATATGTGGATCTTCAGCTACCTGTGTAACTAAAGTAGTTTAAATCTGTCAAGCTGTTTAGTCGTGATGATGGTACAAACACACATATGCCCATTCTAAAAATGAAATACCGTAATAAACCCGTATTACTTTTCTAAATATTTCATTTCATTTTTATAATACAAGTAGGAACAGATGATACCTAATTTATGTGAAAATTAGAAGACGCATCGTTGGCGGAGGAAAAAAGTCATAACCCCTATTTTTTCTTCATCGTAGTCGGGTAAAAAGTGTCCTATAACCTTTTGGAGATACTCATCTACTCGTGTACCAAAAATGGTTGAAATCCGTTTAGCCGATTTTGCGTGATCATACATACAAAAAATCCAAAAAATATATATACTGCTCATAACAATATAGGGGCCACTAAAAATTTCGATCGTAACGTGAAAATATAATATTAGTTACTGAAAATTATTTTATATACTCTCCAGCTAAAAAGGTTTTTGTTTTTGTTTAGCTAATAAATGAATAATTAAATAGTCAATTGCTTTACTTAATTTAAAATTAAGGTAATTTAATTTATTGTAACCACAAAAACCGAAAACAATTTCTCCGCGCAAAAGTGACCCTACATTGTTTTGAGGAGTATAATTTTACTTAGTCATAGTCATCACTAGAAGGCTCTGCGATGTTGTGCATTATGTGAGCGTCTCTATTTTGTATCATGTTACTACCGGTGGGAACCTGTAATTGGCTTTCTGATACTTATTCAATGCCGCAAATGTATTACTTTTAGCTGTTGGTTCTCCGAATAAATAAAATACAATAAAATAAAATAAAATAAATATTTTTCGTTTCAGTGAACTCCAAATAGTCCGTAACAATCTTTTTTTTTAATATCTTCAATGTAGTGTAGGTATTTATAAGGATTAAAGTATAATAAAGTAAGAAAATCCGAGCAGTCTTTAATACCCCCGTCATCGCCCATTGCCGTTTCATAATTTAGAAAACGCTTCGAATTATTAAGACAGTTAAATTGTAAATTATGTTCTCTTGCAAATTAACCTGTAAATCTTGCTCTAAGTGAGTTAGTGCCGGGTTCGCTTTTTATATCAAATCGCCGGGAACGTGAAATACTCGGCTGGCTGTGAAATAATATAGTCAGGCTGTAGTTAATTATCGCTGGGGCAGAAAGGTTCTCAGGTGGATATCGAGTACAGGACCTCGCAGCGTGGAAAGGTCACCAACAAGAAGGACCGACGATTAGGTCAGGATCGCGGGAAACAGTTGATTGAGGGCGACGCAATAGCGTTAGCGTTAGCGTTGTTATATTGTAGGTATCCTTTGGGGAGGCCTCTGTCCAGCAGTAGCAGTAGAGATCTTTGTACTGATATGAGGATGGTGATGAGTCTGAGATACTGAAAGAAGTGTTAGATTTCGAGACTGTTTCGATTGTTGCACTCGAGGGCTATTGAGAAGTACAGTAAGTAAGTAAACCAGGTGAGCATGCCATAATGCTGTCCATATTCAACCCGCGATAGACTAGTATTCGATGCTAAATGTTGATCTATCTGTGAGCACGGTATGTCCCCGCCAAGACGAGCCAAGCGAAGCGCAAGGGCTCTACACTCCTTTTCTCCAAGCGATTCGTTTTTTAGGGTTCCGTACCCAAAGGGTAAAACAGGACTCTCTTAAGACTCCGCTGTCCGTCTGTCTTTCTGTCTGTTTGTCCGTCTGTCACCAGGCTGTATTTCATGAACCGTGATAGCTAGACAGTTGAAATTTTCACGGATGATGTATTTCTGTTACCGCTTTAACAACAAATACTAAAAACAGTGTAATTTTATATCTGTCTGTCTATGTCGGTAACCAATATAAAATAGCCATAGTCACCGGCAGGGTAATTGTCAGCCTCCCCCGCTCCAGATGCTCGGCCAGACCATTGCATGGTCGCACACCGTGAAATACCTGGGCGTCACCATCGACAGGAGACTCTCAATGAAGCAGCACTCGGCGAACACCGCGCGGCGAACGAAAGCTGCGTGCACACTTCTTCGACCAGTCCTTGCCAGCAGCCTCCCCCTTCGCACGAAGCTGGGGATTTACAAGACGTACTTGTAAATCCCCAGCTTCGTCGCGATACATGCGGAACGAGATGATCCATCGCGACCTAGAATGGCAAGGACTGGACGACTTTGTCGGCCAGCTCACTGGCGCCATGTTTCGCCGTGCGGACGGCTCGAGCTTCCCGTCACTTATCGGGATAGCGCCCCTCCACGCCCGCCCACCGGAGAAGAGAAGCCGCGCTCTCCCACGAGAGATCATACCTCCGCCAGAGTCCCCTGCTCGCCCAGGTTTCCACAACGCCGCAGTCAGGCCAACGTCCTCAACGCCGCAGACAGGCCAACGATCATTGTCGCCATCGTCAAGACCACATCCGTAGCGGCAAATACCACTACAACAACAACAACAACATAACCAGCAAGATAGAGCCGCAGAAAGGCCCAGTCCAGTCCACGGACAGGGACAGAGGCCTTCCCCCGCAGCCCTACCCGACGCCTGCCACTAGGCATTACTAAGAAGACCCGCCCGTTGTCGCGGGCGGAGAATATTCCGCCAAAGAGGGCCCAGCCCTGAAATGGCACCCTACACACCAGTATGGTGTGACAGAAGACCACGCGCGCGACAACTCATTTCTCGGGTGGACGCCGGACCGTAAACATCTCCTGATGATGCCTCGTAGAGAGGCGAAACACGTGTCGAGGATTATACTGGTTGGTTGGTTTGTTGTATTTGCATGCGTATTTTTTTACGGAAACTGCATGAAAATATGCGCATGTGAGCACAATTTATTGTCACATCTAACCAAGACACAAGGTCGCGGAACAGCAAAGGAACTATAATCCATTGATCTAGTATGGAATTCCGCAAAGTAACGCCTGAATCTATCAATTACTTTATTGAATTGTTTTTTTTATTCCATATAAATTCTACACTCCTCTAGGTATTTTGTATTAGCATGAATAAGCTAAAAAAATATGTTCAAAACAAGTAAATGCATTAAGATAAATCCGAAAACAAAATGCCATAAATAATTCCATTTGCCGATTCGGTGCTTTCGAAAAGAATATTTCCTAAAACAACACAAAGGTGGGCTTTGCGTGCCTTATTTTGTCAGAATAAAGTTAAAATGTTCATGAAAATCCGGGCTCAGGAAAACTCAGCCGTCAGCGGCAGGCACGGGAAACGTTCTCGAAATACATCTTCTCAAGTTTCACCTCGGAATCCATTTTTGATCAAACAGGTTAAGTTGACTAAAAATACGAAATTTTATTATTACGGCTGGGTATATAAATACCGGCCATACCTACATGAGTAACCGACCAATTTTAGGAAATCGTATTAATTATACATATATCGAGGGCTTCAAGCCATAGGGGCGTATACGCAAAAATGCGATTTTTCGTTTTCAATGTCATTGTAATCACTTAATAACATTACATATGCTGTATTTTTTTCATAATTTTAACATGACAAAATAAATAAAATATGAAATAACGTAAGATTCATAGCCAGAAATTACTGTCAGACCAAAAAGGCGTACAATAGGCTTCACAGCAATATTTTCTAGTAGTCTTGCATATTCGACGGACCATATAGACGTATACGCATACGCCTATTACAGCCATCAACAAAAATGGACGCGCCAAAGAGGCGTATGTACATACGACAGGAATTTATAAGCTTATAACTAAATATATTTCAAATTTTGTCGCGCCATAGAGGCCATGTCCTTTATTTAAAATGCTATATATCTTTACTAATGCATAAATGTCATAAAACTTGCAGATAACAAAGCACTTTCGGTTTCGTTTTTTATTAATTGGGTTTCAAGTCGCGTCAATGTTTTGTATCGTCACCGTATTATACTCGTATCAGTTACTCGCTGCGGACCTCTATTGAATCTCTACAAACCTCAAACCAGGATGGTATGTACGAAGAGACGGACATAACGAAACTGTATAGGTTCTATTTTACGCGTTGACATTATAATGGGACCCAGTGACCGTGGATCTTTACACTATACCTCAACCTTTCCCTGGACCACAAGTCGCTCAATAGCCACCTCCCCCCGGCGGCATACGTGGCCAAAGCAGGTGAGGATTCGGGACTGTACCAAAGATGAGAAACGCTGCTTGATGCGGAGTTCTCGAAGTATTGACTCGTTGGTACGGAATTCAGTCCACGATACTCCGAGCATTCTCCTCCAGCACCACATTTCTAAGGCGTCTATCTTCTTTTTCTCAACTTCCCGCAAGGTCCACGTTTGTGGCGTCCAGGAAAATGGGGAATACAAGTGCCCAAACTGGCCGGATTTTTGTGGTTTTGTATATGTTGCGATTCCTCCATATTTTCCTTCACTTATCCATTGCGAACCTAGAAATTGCCATAAGCCTCTTCACTTCGACGCATCCACCGTTGTTCGTGATTAAGGCTCCCAGATAAATGTATGACTGGACCAAATCGAAATCGAAATTTGCGTAATTTCGTATTGTTATGCATGCGGTCGATAATATTAATTTTTGTCTTATTCCGGTTTATCCTAAGTCCGAAGTCAAGGCTAACGCGTTCGATCTTGCCAAGAAGTTCTTCCATGAGGCGGGTACTGGTAGCGAACAAAGTGGTGTTGTCTGCATATCGCAGGTTGGAGATCTTCAAACTGCCGATCGAGATGCCATATGTCCAGTCTTCATGTGTAATCTTCATTATGAGCTCTGTGTATACATTGAAAAGAAGTGGAGAGATAATACATCTCTGACGGACTCCGGCACTGGGGTGAAAGTGGTTGGATAGGATGTCATCTGCGCGCACTAAGGCTGTGCCGTCTTCGCAGAAGGAGCACCAGATATTTAGGAACACCCATCGCCGTCAATGTTTCCCAGAGTTTTGGCTACTTGACAGAGTTGAACGCCTTAGAGAAGTCTACAAAGCATGTAGGTGGGCTTGTTGAAGTCCCGGGCTTTCTCTATAATCTGTCGGACTTGCTTCCGGGATTTGCTTCTTGAAGATTTGCTTCCGGGTTCTCTTTCCCTTAACAAAGCCAGCCTACTCAGGAGCAATTTCTTTGCTTAGATATTACTTAAGACGCTCGTTAAGACTTTATTTTAGTTGTATATTATAATAAAGTTGTTAAAGTGAAATACCTGTAAAAAAATTATCGTACTATTTGGAGGCCACTGAATTGCTTTTTATTTTTAATTTTTACTTTTTCGTATATGTCGTTGTAGCTTCATCATTTGAATCTGTAAATTAGCTTAAGAAACCTGGATTAATTTAAAACCAATCATTCAAATCAAGCCCATTTTTACTATGCGCCCACAAAACAAACGAACTATCTTTGTAAGTCTCGTCAAGCCATATAGGCGTTTAAAAATATGAAAAAATAGAAATATCACTATAATTAACAATCAATTGCTGTAATATTATTTAATTTATATTTAATTAATTAATCGAGGTGTGTGTTATACTAAATATTGAATAGATATTTTTTTTTATTACACGCCCAACATACTCAAGTATAATTCGACAAAATAGGTTGCGGTTTTATAATATTGTTGTCAAGTCAAAGGGGCGTAAACGCGTTATTTAAATTTTTTAAATACTTTACACAAAATTAACCACGTTGAAAACAAAAACAATAGGGAATATGCATGAATTTTAATTTTTGCTTTATTAAAAGCTTATTCATGTAACAAACAGTAGAAAAAAAGAATTTTTCAAATAACTTTAAAAATACCCAAGATATAAGCCATCAAAAATTTCATTCTATCTCTTTCTAGCAAAACAGAATTTAATATGGAGTTTATATGACCGTAGTAGACTGTGACATAACAGTCTATGTCGGACCTCTCTGTCAAATCGCTGTCTAATTTGTAGTTTAAAATGCTTATATCATACGTATTTCTTGGCCGATTTTAATTTTAATTTCACTTTTTGGAATAGTTTTTACGGTATTTTGATATTTCGTTAAGAAAAGCGATGAAAAAATTTTATGCATGTTCCCTATTACTTTTTAATGTTCTATGCAAATTTATAGTAATATCCGTGCATTAACAAAAAAGTTATTAAGTTTTTTTCGTCTCCTGAAAAGTAAGGGTTTTGTTTGTACGCCCCTATGGCTTGAAGCCCTCGATATATTAATCATAAAAAAATGGGTTAAAATATCAGCTTATTATGGTTATACAATAAGTACAATAGTGAAATAAGAGATCTTAGAAAACAACATGGAGACATGGACAGGTGGATGTAGTACCAACTGGCTTGACATTTTTCAAGTTTGAGACGTTTTTGGGGATTATGTAAAAATTTCAATATAAATGTTAAAGTGTAATATTCGAAAAGCGATCTAATAAAAGTTGAACGAGATTACGACGGAAGTTTTATTCAATCCCAACCGTATGGAAACTTTTGCGTAAGGTCACCTTACCTAAAAGGAAAGACTCGGTTATTCTCCATGTGCCTAATCTTAAACATTTCAATTACGAAAAATATATACTATTGTACCTACTGCATTTTATTGTATTGTATTCTAGGATAGTAATTTATAATTTTTATGATCCCCTTTATTTTATTTTCTTATTACAAATTATTAATTAATTTGTAGATATTATCCAATAGTTTATTAATTTTGTATTACAAAGTGATTAATTAAAAAAAGTATTACATAGTTTACTATTACACCATGGCTTTTTCTTTGGAGTAATTTACTTTTTGGTTAAAGGTTAAAATTTTTACAAAATCCTTTACTGCACCATCTATTGACCACTAGAACAACTAAAACCCATTTTTGATTATAGCGCCATCTATCAACGAATAGCAATATTATGTTAAAAACGCTGTGGAGCTACTTTTCATTAGACTGGCAACTCCAACAACCGCTGTCATTTGTCTGTCAGATCAGATGTCAGAAGTGAGGTTATAATTTCAATAATATTCATATTTTTTTTAAACAAATTAGGTTTTTTTAGAAATATATCTGCCCTACAAAGTAAGTCAACTTACTGCTATTTCCAGTTACTGAGCTAGTGATAAAAAAAATTCAATGTGATTATTTTTTGTTTTAGATGAATCTAATACGAAGAGGGTTATCCCTTATTTCCGCCGGAATTAAGACACAATATTCAGCAATTACAGGTAATAATTAATTATCTCTCTCACATTGTACTCCAAACATGATATTACTATGCTTAGAAATGCACATCAAGTACCTAAACCGAACCATAGAGACTCGCTTAGAGATAAGTTTAAGGACATTAATATAATGACAGTGCATTGTCAATACATTTATGAGAATATTATGTATATACATAAAAATATTACCCACTTTAAGAAGAACTGTGATATACATAATATTAATACTAGAAATAAGCATAAGCTTGCAGTGCCTGCTACTAGGCTCCTTAAAATAAGGAGATCATTCATGGGTAACTGTGTGAGAGTTTATAATAAACTTCCTAGCAGCATAACTGAGTTGTCTATTGGTAAATTCAAAAATATTGTGAAACAAAATTTTTTTTCTAAAGCTTACTATAGCACACAAGACTACATGAATGATGAAGCCGCATGGGATTAATGTAAATTATAGCTTCATGTAGGTATATGAATAATTATTTTAACGAATATGTAAGGTGTTATTATTATTTTAATCTTAATAGTTTTATATACTCTGACATTTAGAATTTTATTCTAGACACATTCTAGATTATTTATTTTCTATTGACAATCCTTTTGGGATTTATCGTTTTGATTATTTTAATTTTTATAATGATGATTTTATCAATAATACTATACTTAAGTTAAATGATCTGATTAGGTTTTTCTGGGTTTCCCTAATCCTTGCAGCAAATGTTGGATGATATTGTATGTCTCCCAGCAAACATTCACTCTCATGTAACTGACATTTCAAAAGTGCTTGTAACTAGGCCTACTTGAATAAAGAATATTTTGATTGATTGATTGATTAAATAATTAAAAAAAATAACCAATATTCATACTCTTTATTGCACACCTTAATTATACAGGGATTAACAAATAAAACATTTTCAGAGAACTTAAAAATTAAAGCATATAAATTACATAGGAGTTAGGGACTTCTTAAAAAAAAAATTGTAAGTCGTTACCCGATAATGTTCTTTGTGAGCAGACTGATCGAGGTTGAGACCTCAAAGATCCTATTCATAATACTTGATAGAGTCAGTCAGTCAGTGTTATAGTTAATTAGTGTGTTCTGTGCTAAGTAAATAGGCAGAAAGAGCAGTACAGAAAGTTTTAACTCCAATTAAATGTGGGTGGCGCGAAGTTACTTAACAAGCTATTTTTACAAGCTTATATTTAACTTGCAATTTATGTATATTTGTATGGATCAAATCTTTTAAGTTAAATTTGACCGACTTCCTGATTTCCGATTGACTTAAAATTTGGCTTACTTATGTAACTTCAGTGACAATGCAACATTATACTACCATCAAATCAATGTAATGATGGAGTCAGAAGATGGTCATAGGAACTTTGTTAACAAAATAATGCAATCTTACCGAGTTTGGGCTCTTTAAAAAATACAGTCTGCAATAACAGTTTGTCACATAAACTTGATATTTGACACAAACTTATGTTCATAAAAAAATGTTTTACGCTGTGAATCCTCAGAATGTTGGTGTGTGTAAGTTTTATTTTTATTTGATTTGTACTTATGTAGAATTAGATTCCAAATAGATTCTCGTATGACAATTATGATATGTTATTGTAAGGGTTAACTCATCTTTATCATTTATACTCAGTTCAAAAAAGTTTCTCCATATGTTTTATATAATATATTACATACATAGTAAAAAACAGGAAGACTGTAACCAGTCCATAATACCGAATTTAAGTTATACTTATGGCATTTACTTTTATACTACACCAAAAAGGTGAAGGAGCAAGCATGTTGAATATAGTCAACATTTTCCATTTTGTTATAAAAATGAAATATATCAATATGGAAGTATGTCATCAACATTAACCATCAGTTTACACCGCCACTGAGTGCCTGTTAATTGAACTTCCTCTTGGGAGAGTACACAGCGGAATCTTTTGGTGTTTACAGCTGACAATATACTAGTAACCACAGTAGTTTAGGCATTATTTATATTTAAGAGTCCCCGGCAAGCTCGGCCGAATTTCACCTTCCCATACAAACGGAGTTTCATTCTCATTTTAGTACTATGTGTTGGATTGTAATGGAACTTTGCATATATAGCTAGCTAGGTCTGTAATTAGTTTATATGGCTCCAGTTTATAAAACAAACGAAATACAGCACAAGTTTTGTATGAAAAACTTAAATTCGCTGTTTTTTTTTACTATGGTATCTGAAGTACATAAACTAATTACAGGCCTGCATATACCTTAACTTATTCTAAATACAAAGTTTCAGAGCAAACTAGCTAGTCGTTTTAAAATGAGAGTGTAACTACGTTTGTATGGAGAACCCAGCTTACCGGGCACTCTTAATGGGACCCATATCTCAGTCAAGTGTGCCCAGTTATCTGTCTGTGGCATTGTTACTATTAACCTGGATACTATTACTTAGCAGTGGTGTGGCGTCTATACAAACCGATTCCCACCGGCTTGCCCAAATCAAGATGATTGAGCATCATTCTCTATTGCTACGAAAGAAAACAGTGAACGAAATCTACCCCGGCTTGCCTTGAGTTTTTATTTGACGCCACGCCACTGTTACTTAGACAAAAAATATTATCAATTAAAATGCAACACATACTGCAATTGCTCTAACTGCCCAACACAGCCACATCTGCAGATGACAGCTGCACACACACGTCTACTTAAAACAAATTTTATCATTTACTATTAAGATCTACTTTGCCTTGACTTCCTTAATGTCGTTTCTAAATGCCTATCAAACCAAAATAAGGTCTATATGTGATAGATTTTGAGTTACTTTTACCGTTAATATAGTAATGGTCAATATAAGGGTATTGTCACACGCCTGTCATTACAACCCTTCCGCATGGACAGGATTAGACCCATATCAAGCCATTTTACACACGGCATTAAATTTTCAATCTTAACTTATACGGAATAAGGTCTTTTGTACCGTTGTGATGTACATTCGCGTCTGAAAATATGTACACAAATCTGAACCGTGCTCCTCGAACGTACGTTCCGAAATGTACACATATTTTTAAGGTTCCGTACCCTAAGGAACTATTACTAGCCTCGTTGTCTGTCTGTCACTGGCTCTTAACTCTTAATAGGTAGGCAGTACCCTATAGGCTTTCCATGGACGGCAATTTATATAGAAACACGTTTGGATTGGCCTGACTTAGACGCTTGATTTTTGTACAGCTTCAAGGGACCGCAGACCATTTCGGGGCATAGTTTTAGTTTTTTTGTATGTAATTTGATTATTTTTTTATCTTGCATATGCTATGCTACTGAATAAATTTATTTTCTTCCTTTCAGACTATTAGAGTATTTGATGATAATTTCAACTTAATATCTCAGACAGAGCGACGGACAGACGGATGGACAGACAGATGGACAGACGGACGGACAACAAAGTGATCCTATCAAGGTTCCGTTCGTTTTCTTTTGAGGTACGGAACCCTGAAAATGGAATAAAGTTAAAATTGAAACAGTAGGTATGTGGTCGTACGGAACGCTTCACGCTCGAGTGCGGATCACACTTCGCCAGTTTTTTTTTTATGTACAGGGTAGCGGGCTGAAACAAGAGCGGCGTAATCCGTGTTTGCATTGTCAACATTTGCGAGGCTTCATTAATGCGGTTTCGGGAATTGACGGGTAACGGTTTCGGAAAACAAAAGCCGCCGCGGACCGCCGGGTTTTCGGGGATTTCTGTCAGTCTTATCTAGACAAAGTATAAAAGTATTTTTTTGGATAACAGTAAACTACCGTTAGAGATAAACAATCAATGATTAATACAGATGCCGCATAGGTATAAAAAATAAAAAATAAAGTGTGGCTGTCTGTCTGTCTGTCTCTTACCTCTTCACGCTTAAACCGCTTCTTTTTATCCCGGAAAAATATCTTTATCGGAGATAAACGAATTTAAGGCGGAAAAAGTCGCGGGCAGAAGCTAGTAATTAAATAAATCTTTATTTCCAGACAACTTGGCTACATGATTTGTTAGTACACATTAAAAAAGATTAAAAACTATGTTAATAGGTACAATTTTGCGTACAGCACTGGTTTACCGAATCAATGAGGCGCACTTGAGGCGTGCTCATTGAATAGGCCGGTCGTCAAAATTAAACAAAATTAAATAAGTTATTTCAGGAACTTGTCCCATTTCATATTTGTAACATTTTAACTTAAATCTATGTTATACGGCAAATAATTACGAGTATATACAAATAAAGAAAAACAAAAATAAATCTATACTAGGTATTAAGTGTAAAGTTGTAAAATTAAGATATTTTCAAAATAATGATTGATTGTAACGGACTATTTGGAGGTCACTTAAATTAAAATAAATCTTATTGGATTTTTTTGTATGCTTGTATGTTCTAATGTCGCTTCATCACGCCAAATCGTCTGAACGGATTGCACTTATTTTTGGTACGGGTAGCTGGGGCATCCACACGTGGTTAAGGATACTTTTTATCCGATTACGCTGAAGAAAAAGAGGGCTTTTTCTCTTCCGCGAACGAAGTTGCGGTCAACCCAATAAGTTTCTATCAAAAATAGCATTTTTGTGATAAGTTTGTGTTGCCGACTGTATTTTAACCGATTACTTTTTCATTTAAAACTAGTGATAATGAACTTACGAAACACACTCTTATGAGTGTGTTTCAAAAACAAACAAATAAATATATATAAAAAAGAAAAGTATGAATTTGAAATGACTTTCCACGAATATTATGCGCTTTAAACAGATCTTTTCCGAGCTAGTGAGGTGAAAAGTATATAATATAGCTAAATAATGTACGTACGCAATTTAATCAGACGATGCTACAGATTATCAGATACAGATCTAACGTTATTCTTCTCGCAGCCCCTTTTTGTATCGCAGGTTAAAATACTTGTAATGGCTAACCAAGACACAAATCGTATACAACGTGCTCGCGAGAAACCCGCATTATTTTACCAACGTATACATCAGGTCATTAGGACCAAGCAATTTTACATGAACCCCAGGCAAATCTAGCTTAGTTTTGAAGATATTATCAATTGTCATGTAAACTATTTATTGTGATTACTAAAAGTGCATTAAACTGTTTTGATTGCGACGTTGCCACGTATGTTTACAAGTGTCGCGTCGCTCTTGTCAGACATGAAAGTGACAGCTACCACTCACTAGAGACATCCTTTCTTGGAAAAATAATCTTAGATCCCTTTGGGGCAATGGTATTGCTGCTATATCCAACTGGCAGGGATACACCACAGCAATGTCCAGGATTCTTGCCACCAACTTCAATATATTTCATGTACCTACCTATTAGGCAGCAAATAGGCAATACTTCGCATCGGCCATTATAAAACCCCTTTGAGTGGGTCTTTTTAAAGCGCTTTTCAAAGTTATGCGTGCACAGCATACATAAAAAATACATTAAATCAAATTCGGTTCAAAATAGAAAAAGAGGTAAAAAAACCAAAGTGTAAATAGGCTGCAATCAAAAAATTGTTTTATTACAATTTCCGAATGTGTAAAAATACTGCATTGAAAAAAGACGATAAAAAACTATGCTCTTGGAAAAAAATATAGCGTTAAAATAAAGTGTCTAAAAACTATAATACTGTAAAAAGAACTTTCGGGGAAATATGAGAACGGAAAATTTACTACGAAGAAATAATGAGTTGGGGAAAGTGACCTAACAAATCTTTTATTACAAGGGATAATTTACATAGAGCAGCGAAAGTTATACAAGTGTTATGTATACAAAACAGAACATTGATTTAAACTTACACGATCTTCACTCATAACAAAACGGGGCTTAATCTGGTATACATATGATTTATTTAAT
This sequence comes from Hedya salicella, assembly GCA_905404275.2. Lineage (NCBI taxonomy): Eukaryota > Metazoa > Arthropoda > Insecta > Lepidoptera > Tortricidae > Hedya > Hedya salicella. The sequence continues at coordinate 23,089,957 of FR990109.1, read as the reverse complement.
TACCATTCGTTTGTAATTCTTCGACGTTTCGGACGTCGGGTTACGTCTATGGTCTCGAAGGAACTACCGACAAAGAATTACCAAGGAAAGGTAATTAAATAAATCATATTTATACGCGATTAAGCCCCGTTTTGTTATGTTGTGATAAAATCAAAACGAAAATATGTATATATACACATATATATATATTTACACATATATATATATATATATATATATATCTTTTCTTTATTGAATTTGACTTGGGTTTATGTAATATTTTTTACTCCAAATGACCTCAGGAATGTGTGGTAAAAATCTTGAGGATTCCTCATCAAACACCTTGTATATCTAAGTTGTAACCGAAAACTTAAGTTTCTAAGAAATCTCGACACGTCAATACCAAAGTTATTATTATATTTGGAAGCAATTTCCTTTTGACATTTCATAGTTATGTTATCTAACATCTTTCATCGTCCATATGGAAAGGATTGTAGCACAAAGCGCACTGACCACATTGTCCAAAGACGGCCATTGATCGGTTTTGTGTTGCGTGACTTGTGGTTTCTATTCTGTGGCATTTTATATTTCTATCTTTGGAGTATTGTCCCGGTTGACCAGTTGCTGGTTCCGTACAGGGTACGGCAAGGTAACCATTATAAAACTACGAATTACATAGTACCTAGTTGAAAATTTCAAAAACAAATGCTTAAGTACTTATGTTCGCTGCTTATTTTAATTGTCATCAGACTCAGAAACAGAATCGGTCATTTATTAGCTTAAACATGGTACAATCACCAGCATCAATATCTGACATAACAAAGCGGGCGACAATATCTTAAGGTGCGTCCACACTTGTATCATTTGCTCGTATCCGATCACCGTGCCGTGGCATGACTGCGTATCGCGCTGCTTGGACGCTTACTGTCGGCGCGCCGATCGTGCCGCACTCTTCCGATATAACTGTGTGATACGCGTAGCAAAATGGATATCGAGCGATCCGATCGACGCAACGTCCAAACGCGTGATCGTGACACGCGATCATGCCACGCGACGATGATCTGATACGGGCAAATGATACAAATGTGGACGGACCTTTATACGTCCTAATCTTAACGGCCCTAGAAATATAATCGTGTCAGATATTTATGCGCACTTTGCTTTGTCAGATATTGATGCTGGTGACAGCTATGCAGGGATCGCAACCGGTATTTTTTAAATCTTCTAAAACACACGCTATTTCTGGAATGTTTTAAGACTGTATTTAGGACAAGAGAAATTAATCACAAAACACCTGATTTAAGTTCTAACATTTTAATAAAAAATATATATTAATAGTTTAAAAAACACTAGAAAAACACGCTTTACAATACTTTTCTAACAAATCCAAACACAGCTATGATACGATGTTCCATCATGAAGTTCCAGTTCATGTCTCCCGGCTCCATCATCAGATCAGTTCGACAGTACCATATTATTGTATTGTCATCAGAACTACATACAGCTGCCAATTTTCATGACTCTACGATCCTTGGAAGATAGTAAATTAGTTACCTTAGATTCCATTACATAGTTACATACAGGTCGACCTAATAAAAGCGTGTTAATATACGAAAATCTCGTAATTCAACAATAAAAACGAATCGTTATTTCGGTTATTTTGTATAATAAAAATACCGGTTCCCATCTCTTTGGTGACTGTACATACAAGCGGTTATCATAAAATCTACTTACAAAATTACATGTTTTGTCACAGAGACATGCAAATATAGCCTAACGTGGATGTTTATCAAATGTACATATTATTTATGTACTAGTAACGGAGGCCAATTGTCAATTGTTTTCTTCTTCTGAAGTGCAATAAAGAAATAGCCATAATGTACTTACCGGGGTCTTATAGCATTTTACCACCGGAGATGCCAAACGGAATACCCTCTGCCAATGTATACGCGAAATCGCGGGTTGCTTTATTCAATAAATGATCGGTGTGAAGGTGTTTTTTTTCGTTTGTAGGTGATTTTTTTTAATGTGTGCGTTTGAAGAAATATGAATATTTCCGAAGTGTGTTGTTCGTGTTTACCGCGCCCCCCGTTACGTATTTAGCTCTAAGACTAAGCTATGTAATTCGGATTGTTGAAAACTGGTTTTAAATGCACAACTAAGTGTGTTTGTCCTATGCAACTCCTTCACATAGTAGCAATACTTACTTTTCACGATAATCGAATTTTGCATACAATACACTAACTGTTTATTGCACACCTCACAAAACAGAGTAGGTATACCTACAAAAGAAGATAATTCATTCAAGGAAAGGTAAACCGGCGGTTCTATAGCTAAACAGCAATCTCATACGTTCTACAAAACGACGTCAAATCCTACCCTTAGGTAAGCATTTAATATAATGATTATTTTAATCCAATCAAGCGTCCCGCAAGGTGGTCGGACGACCTGGTTAGGGTTGCAGGGACTCGCTGGATGCAGGTGGCCTCTATCGGGCCCCATATGGCAATCTATTGAGGAGGCCTGTGTCCAGCATCGGACGTACTATGGCTGAAATGATGATGATGATGAATCGAATGAAACGAGGAAGAAACCTATTGCTATTGAATAAGTTCTCTAGATTTTTTTACATTTGTTCTTAGTCAAAGAAACAACACAAATTGTAGCATTTTTATCCTTTTACAATACTATCCACTTACAAAGAAATGTTATTGACATGCATTTACACACGCGCAAACTTCTTAAAGACTCACTTATACACCGTTAAGCACTGCCCGCCCCCAAACCCGGCCACAAAAAGCTCAAAACCCATACATTTGGCATTAAACGGTCACACGTTGTCGCCATTGTGTGCGTGGGACCTCCCTGGACCACGCTTTCCCATCCTAGGGAAGAAAGTGGGGCTTAAGGGAACTTTCCTACTTTCTTCCGGAGCGGCGGCCATGCGTGAACGCTTCAGTGCGTTGCGCACAATTTTACATCCTACTGTTAGAGCTATTAAAGAAAGAGATAAAAGGATGCAAGTTTTATATGGTACTAACTTCTGTCCGCGACTTCGTTTATCGCGGATAAGGGTATTTTTCCGGGATAAAAAGTAGCCTATGTCCTTCCCCGGGACTCAAACTATCTCCATACCAAATTTCATCCAAATCGGTTCAGCGGTTTAAGCGTGAAGAGGTAACATACAGACAGACAGACAGACGGACAGACAGACACACTTTCGCATTTATAATATTAGTATGGATTAGGTGCTGCAACTTCGTTCGCGGTAGAGAAAAAAGTTATATAACCCTCTTAGCTTAGTCGGGTAAAAAGTATTATATAATCATCTGTGGATGACCAGCTACCCGTGTACCAAGAATAATTGAAAGCCTTCAAGTTGTTTTGGCGTGATCACGCCGCATCGACACATAGGGACAAACATACAAATAATCTAAAATATTTTTCGTTTCATTGACCTTCAAATAGTCCGTAGATACATACCTACACATAGACATTTCATTTGTACAACTTTATAATAGTTCTAGCTTCTGTTTGCAACTTCGTCCGCCTTAAATTCCTTTATCGTGGATGAATTTTTTTTTCGAGATAATGCGCAGTAGCCAGATAACAGACAGACACACTTTCGCATTTATAATATTAGGTGGTATGGATTAGATATACGTCTTATAATTTATAACGCTATTCGCTCGCAGAGCTGATTCAAATAACAAGCTTATGACATAAATTCTTACTCTCGTCTAAAAAGTTTTTTTTGTGATACTGAAGTTTTTGTTAATCGTAAATGTTTCAGGATTTTTACCAATCGTATGAAAGCGTATTTCGTTCTGTATTTCAACTAAACTGTAGCATGGAATGCAATAACGAAATACGTTAGTAACTCTCCATTTACAAATGAATTGAAAGATCGAACTATGTTTAGATTAAATTGCATACAGGTGTGTTCCATGTTTTACTTACGCCTCAGTATTGAATATCATAAAGCCTTTCCTCCCAATTTCTAAAGACGTATTTTCTCAGTAATGTCAACTCTTCCAAAGCAATACACTTAAAAAAAATCTTTGCATTTGTACGGCCTTTGGTCAATTCCATAACACTTCACGCCTTCACATCGACAGCCAATTATAAACGTAACCAAATATAATCTCCGCTTCCAAGAAATAAATTTTTGAATGAACCACAAACAACTACGTAACATGTTCTAGGATTACTTCTCTGTTATCCCGAGGCTCACAATTGACATAAAGCGTAAGAATTATCAACAAATCAGTTTACTGATAAAGTTACACAATTAACAATCGCAAATGCGAACTAAAACCGAAAAATCAACTTTATACAGATCTCTTAAAGTTTAAGGTGGAAGCGGAAGCGAGCGCGGATTTAACTGTCGCAAGCGCATGCCAAATCTCAATCTTACGGTTGTAAAAAGAACTTTTCTCTATGGTTGTAAAGTTTAAAATAGAAAACATCGTTATAGATATGAGTGAATATGATTTACGGTTCCTAGAACGCAGGCTGATAGCTCAACTCTTGCCCATTGTGGTTTTTGCTGGAGTCACGCGGGGCCCGGACGGACAATGCCCACTATTAGTGGATTATAATCCGCAAAAAGAGCAGGTACTCTCGGACAGTGTGGTGCTGGTTGTAAGCGGTCGCGATTGCGCTATAAATAATGAATATAACGATCATACGGGTCGATTTTTTTCCAACTCGGATAACTCGAGATGATTCGAATCGGAACTCGAGTTAAATGACTTAGATCAATCAGATGGCGTTCGCGTCAGCAGCCTTAGTCCGCGAGTCGATTCGAGTTTGGCGTATTTGAGTTAACTTGACTTGCCGAGTTTCCGCTTGAGTTATGTCAGTTATGTTAGTCAAACATAACTGACATAACTCAACAAAGTTGGTGAATTGATTCGAGTTGCGAAGGAACTTGATTAGAATCACCTCGTTTAGACTCTGATTCGACTTATTCGAATCTGAAATTTGACTCCCCCATTGCTACAGGAATAATTCGTTATATCTAAATGCTTGTTACATGCGATCTGATTTAATTATAACGTCAACCAAGCAGTTAGTTTACGAAACAACAGCATCAATTTGTTACAAATGACATACTAGTATGCGGATAGGTACCTAGTACTTGCCTAGATTTCCATCTACTTAGATTTTATTAACAAAATTCTTGCCATCGTATTTGCTGATAAATTTAAACAAATAATGTTATTTAGGTACCTAATTTCTAGTACCGTCACATATTATGTGTGACTTTTCTAGACTATTAAGTCCCAATTGTAATACGGTTTTATTAATTTTGTATCAAGCTAATTGGTTGATTATCGGAGTTATGTCGTTTCCATTTACTTAATTTATTTTATGCTAAACTTCTCAGAAGCATATTCCGCTCGTATCATATCACTTCCACCACAAAATATTGTTAATATTTGCTTGCGCGAGCAGATGCAAGCGTTGGTCAACGATTATCCCACAACAACACGACCTCCAGTCGAAAAAATAGTAAGACCACACTATTCTGGAACATTATTCGACCTTCTTCCTCTGCGGAACCCTGGACATGCCGGAACGTGACAGAACGCGACAACCGTCCCCGAGGACCAAGGAGTCTGTTTTGTTGTCCCAGCGCTGCGCAAACAGACTTAACTTCTGGAACTGTGTATAATAGATGATAACATGTGGTTTTGGGTTTCTGGGAACATTTTGTCCGGTTAGGATATTTATTTTTAATTTTTGGCTAAATTTCTTGTTAATTTTGACGTGCGCGTTTTTGTAACTTCAGTAGTCGATCGCATGTGGATTTTCTATTCCAGAGGTGCGTTTTTCAAAATAAACCTTGCATTTTTAAACTCATTAATTTCGCAAGTTCGATTTAATATAATAATAGTTCGACTTTCATTAAGCCTAACCTAAACGTCTAATCCTAAAATAGACAATTGCTATGTGTAGCTAACCAAAGTGATTTGCATAAAAGTTTCACTGTAAAATATAGCTAATATGTCTAATGTCTAAATTTGTTTCCAACAAACCAGAACTAAGTTCCCGAAGTAGATATTGCTTAAACCGACTTATTCGGTCGATATTCAATAATGTCTATAATTGGTTTAACTTTAGTTTAGTTCCAAATTAACTTTGGCAAATATAATTCCCAAAAACTACAAGTGGCTGTTAAAGCTATAGATTGGTAATTTTAGTCGTATATAAACTTACTACGCAGGCTTAGTGACCCAAAGTGGGTCTTGTTTTCCGACACCAAGCCGAGCTGCCTGCTCTGTCCTGTGCAGTTTACTAACAAAATATGGACAAAATTGGTCTGAAATAAATCCATTTTATTTTATTTTATTTATTATTATTATTTATTTATTTGTATTAATTTTAAATTATTTCATTTTGCTTAGGTAACTTAAATAACCTACATTTAATATTAACTCCGCTCTGGGAGTTGTAACATGGATTGTTCCATTTACCAAAATTTGGTTGGTACAGTCAGCAGCAGATATACCTGAGCGGGCAGGGTACCCAATACAACATACACACTTCAATCGTCAGAAAAATATGAACATACAAGATGTCATTTTCACGTAGGCTTTCAGTTCGTCACATATGTCTTAACTTTTGGGTTGTTCTTTATAATACATACACCTTTATTTAATCACAATGACATTAACGTTTGGAACGTCAGTGGTAACTAAGCACTCAAATACGTACGTCAGCAGCCAGGGTGCCACAAGTTGCTAAGCAGTTGTTATTTCCAAGGTAACTAAGCATAGACGTTTTATATGATTAACTTTTAAAAATATTGCTGCAAGTGTTTGTCATAATACTTATTTAGGTATGTTTCAGGCCAATTTTGAGACAGCAAATATGTCCCTAAGTTCTACGTCATAATCATCGCCCTAGCGTTTGTCCCATGTTTTTGCCCGAACGGGCTTGGAGTCCACTTGACAACCTAATCCTGTGAATTGACGTAAAAAAAACTCTCAAAGTTAAAACAAAAATCTGATTTGACTGACCGGTTGGCGTAGTTCGTAGTGACCCTGCCTGCTAAGCCGGTCCCGGGTTCAAATCCCGGTCAGGGCATTTATTTGTCTGATGAACACAGATATTTGTACTGAATCATGGATGTTATTTATGTATTTGTATATTGTATATATCGTTGTCTGAGTACCCGCAACACAAGCCTTCTTGAGCTTACTGCGGGACTTTGTCAATTTGTGTAAAAAAATGTCCTATAATATAAGAATAATGGTCCATCCTACTAATATTTTAAATTTATGGATGTTGGTACAGTCAGCTGCAGAGATAAGTAACTGCCGAACAGATTCCTATGCAAGGGGAGGGGGGGGGGGGTCGTAATCTCTGACTGTACATGTTACTCTTTCACGCAAAAACTACTGAATGGATAGCGATGAAACTTTACAACATTATAGCTTATACATCAGAATAGCCCCAACGGTCCATGTGAATATAAAATAATAAATATAATTGCTGCTGGACGGCAGATGCAGCCATAAGTAAGTATGTTATGTCAAAAAAAAAATCAAAAAAAAAACAAAAATATATTTATTTTCAACAAGATTACAGATAATGTTGAATTCTCCTTTTAAGTTAGTACTTGTGTTAGGAGAATTCGCTCTCTCATCCAAGTATACACGGTTAAAAATAAATAATTAATAGGGTATATCTAAGATTAAAGTGTACAATTAAGTCCTTATACTATTAGTAAATATAATATTAAGTAAAATCTAAGAATAAAAAGTTTCGTTCACAAAGAGTACATGGCAAGTGTCTGGAAGAGATCGCTATTTAGCGATAAGACCGTCTGTTGTTTAGCTCTGCCTGTTAATTTAATGAATCTCATGTTGTTCTTTTTATTCCTTGATGTTTGAGGTGTGCAATAAAGAGTATTTGTATTTGTAAATGTGGTTTGGAAATTAAACCAGAAGGAAACGGCCCTTAAAAAAATTATTTTAACTATTACAATTTTATGTACTTCTAAGATGCCACTCGAATTTCAGTATGTAACACCTCTTTTCTTAAAAATACATTTTATCAGTAAGTGGCTAGCTAGAGAATGTATTTGAAATCGATAGGTTTATATTTTACTTGTCAATGTCACCGTCTTCTGTCGAGTTTTGTTCTTAGAATTCTAATTGTTCATTGAATATTGTTCGTGAAGCCATACTAATTCATTATTTGGTTTGTATACCGTTATAACCATGCTTCGAATAGACCAAGAAACCAAAAAGAAAATTATTGATTTGAAGAACGCTGGTCTGTGTGTTACTGATATTTCGGATGAAATAGGTGTATCAGTAAGTATTGTTTTTTTTTACTAATTCTGCTCACATTGCTAAATATCTTAAACATCATACAATGGATGGTGTACATTTTATTATTCTCTTTCAGAGGAATACTGTTTACCTTTGGCTGGAAAGGTGGCAATATAAAGGAAATTTGAATTGCCATGTTACTACAGGCCGCCCCCGGTGTACTAACGTCAACCAAGACAGGCTCATTGTGGAAAGGGCACGAGCAGATCGATTCGTGAATACGACGCAGATCGCTGCTCAAATACAAATATCTAACAGCACAGTAAGGCGAAGACTGAATGAGAGCGGTCTGAAGCATAGGATACCGGCCAAGAAGCCAGTTTTAACACAAAGGCACAAAGATCTCCGGTTAGCATTCGCGGCATAACACCTTAACTACGACTTTAGCAAGGTATGTTTCATAGATGAGAAAGTATTTTGCTCCTCTGATAACGGACGAGTCAGTTTATGGAGAGTAGACAACTCAAGATACCACGAGCGGAATATTTTACTAAACGAGCGAAGCGGTCGTATTACCAATGCATATTGGGGGTGGATGTCCAAAAATAGTCTCGGGGAGCTAGTTGAAATTTCAGGCAGAATGAACTCGATGCAATATAAAAGCATCCTAGAGGATTCATTCTTGCCGACAGCTCAGGTGGTGCAGCCCGGTGAACATATTACATTCATTCAGGACAATAGTTCGATTCACAATTCGCATATAGTCCAAAACTGAATCCAGTTTTGATCGTCTACAACGGAGAGGAGTATTAACGTTGATAAAATTACCACCTAAGAGTCCGGATCTTAACCCTATCGAGAATTTGTGGGGAAAAATGGTACAACAATGGGATACCTCGCAAGCGAGAACACGGGAGAGCTTAAACGCACACGTATATAATATATGGGAATCCTTCAGGGGCAAAAACCTCTGGGAAAATTTAGTAAGTTCGATGCGACAACGTTTACAGGACGTTTTCAATGCTGAAGGTGGATATACGCGATATTGAGATAATAATTATATTTTTTGTTTTTCATATAGGTCAAGGAGCATACATACCTAGTTTATTTTTAAGTAATGTTATTTGTTAAATAAAATTAGCGTATAAAAAATATTGTTTCATTTGTTATTAAAATATTTTAGCCTTGTTTGATAACATTTTTGCTTGGACACTCACGCATATAGAGTACCTAATCCAAACTTAACCCTTAAATGCATGATTTTTTATTTTATGGATTATTTATAATTAATTACATTATATTAAAGCTGTTTTTGCGGTTTTATTATAGCTGCTCATTGCTTTGTAGACATTTGGCAACAATATGCATTTAAGGGTTAAGTCAAAAACTTCGACAAACAGTTACATAAGAAAGATTATTTTCAAAAAAGGATGCAAAACCCTGTTTTCACGTGTTAGACACTATTTTAAATTATAATTTTCTTTTTGTTCCTTTAAATGACACCATTCTGATATAATATTATTGTCTTCGGTTGACGCGATTGTTATTCATGAAATAAAACAAATAAATACGAATTATATCGCGTGAAATGAAACTTGAACCCGACATTTCAAATAGAAAGCAAGCAAGAAGGATGGCGTGGCGTGCTTCAAGTTAGAAAGAAATTCTGTTTTCTACTTCATTTGTACATGATTAAATGATTGACGATTAATGGTTAATATTTACTATAAAACTATTTGGAATCATCCTATATTCAGCGTGACGTCAAATTGATGTCATCGGCACGAAAAGTACGGGCCCTGCTTATCAGTAAGTTTATTGAAAGGCATCTGTCAAACGATTAAAGAGAAAAACGTGAGATGGATGTATGTGATGACAAGACTGTACTGCTTTCGATGATTGTCAAAACGCTTACCTAAAATTAGTATGGCAACTTTTCATTCAATATTCGACTTTATATGCCCATAAACGTCCATTTTCCCATGTTGTCCAGATATATTTGACACCCTGACTGCTTAGATACTACTGGTTTTTTGACAGCTTCGGTAATAATGACTATTTGTAAGTATAGAAATATTTGAATAGTTACTCTTAAGATATTTGTGACACGATAAGTGCTCACGGATAAATACAGCCATGACAGTTAATAATTTTTTGATGGTTTAAACGCTGACCTCTCTTTGAGCACCTGGAGCGTATAGCGACTTTTGCTGCTGACTGTACATACCACGCGACATAATTCCATTTCAAACATTCAGATTAAAGATTTCTTTTTTGTAATTTTAACTAACTAAAAGTGTGTGTGGCAAAATTTTGGAAATTATTTACTTTATCTACGAGCCTATAATTACAGGCGTCACTGTCAAACGCCACCTAACACAGTTCCTGGTACTGTTCCCAGACCACACAGCCACGCAATTCACCACGTCAATCAAGTCCCACTACACAAACGATGCGCGGGCGCATCGAATCGCGATCGACGCCACAATTGACACAATCCGAGGGCGCTGCCGGCGACGCCCCGCGGCCGCAACCCACAATTACCAAATAACTGTATTCATAACCCTTTTGCTTGTTGAAACACCTAACTTCAAATCCGGAGTGTATAAACCGTTGTAAAGATACATGCAGGGGTAAAGTTGCTATGGTTTTGTGAGGATGGAATTGTTCTTTTTGAGATAACATCTAAAGCGTCACACTGTGTGTTTATTTGGGGATAATCCTACGCTTGAAATGTGCTGTTGGCACCTGCCAGGCTTATCTGTGTGGAAATAACGGTAGTAGCAGATTTTTAGTTATTGTTGCCAAATTTTTGGTTTTCTATTTAAATAAATAAATAAATTTTACATAAATCGAACTAGTCCCATGGTAAGCTCAATAAAGACTTGTGTTATGAGTACTACTCGCCGATATATTTAAAAGACAAATGTACTTATATACATAGAAAACATCCAAGACTCAGGAACAAGTACTTGCTCATCACACAAATATTTGCCCTTACCGGGATTTGAACCCAGGACCTTCAGCCTCGCAGGCAACGTTACTCCCACTGAGCTAAACTGGTCGTCAAAACCGGTCTATTTGATAGGTATACAAAATAATAAAAGCAACTGGAAAAGTCAATGTGATAGGTTTATAAAATAATATAAGTAATATAAAAGTTAGTCCTGGAAGAGATCGCTCTTCAGCGATAAGACCGCCTGTTGTCTAATTCTAACTGTAATGTTTAATTTCTTGTAATTTTATTATTTTGTGAGGTACGCAATAAAGACTCAACAATACAAATACGTATATAAAATATCTAGTTCGAGAACTCACTGGCTACTATTTAGATGTTTGTATTTACACAAGTAAGATAATAATATCTAAATGAAAATATCGTGATTGTCAAATATTATGATTTTTATAAAAATCCTGTGATTATAAAAATCTGGTCACCTAAACACGAAACACGTTTTAGTATCGTTTGTAAGGAACATTCGAAGGCAGCACAATTTCACAAGTCTGTTTATTTGCTTTACCGTTTATCGATGAACTTTCGCTATAATTACCTTTCTCAAAAATACCTGATTAAAAAATATGACAATTATGTAGGTGGAAAATCTCCACAAGTTGGAGAATTGGAAAAGTTGCTAACTCAATCCCGCGTCTAGAATACCATTATCCGCAACTTATCCGAGCGGGCGAAGCCGCGGGCTCGACGTAGCTTTGACGGCGCGTGATGGATGGCGCCACTAACTATTCCGAGCTTCGATAAATCTTGGCGCTCGCTGTAGAGCTCGAGAACTATGATGCATTAAATAGTTAAGTGCATTAAAATACCCGCGCAAAAGTATCTGGTCGTCAATTCTATTTAATACTTATCTGTATCCATGGGGCTTTAAAATCTTTTAGCCACAGGGGTTTCTTCGAATCTCGATATTCGAAATTCGTAACTAATACGACTGACCCCACGTCAAAATTTGTCCACGCTACGCCACGCAACTGTTAATTCATTCATTCAAAGTCATCGATATGGCTCAAAGAGTTGTTAGACTGTGGGTGGGGAATTTTGCTCATAGAACCGATGGCCGCTGGGGCAGAAAGGTTCTTGAGTGGTAACCGCGTACAAGAATCTAAGAATACGATAATTAGCGATATCACCTTTAAATAATTGTCAATTTTGCATTTGGAACAGCAAACATGGAAGAGTGACCGTAACCTTTAAAATGTTGTAATTATTGTAATATAAATGTCGAATTCAATTTCTAATGATACTCGTAAGTTATAAGAAATAAAATTTTGAACTTCATCAAAAAGTAATAGATTTTGCCAGCATTTCTAATATAACCTATACCGAACACTAACTTATGAGACTGAAATAAATGCTTTGAATGTTTCAGTGCCAGTCCTCCCCGCCCAACTACCTGCGCCAGCGCCGACGTTGCTCTGCCGCACCATGGCGTCGCTGGCGCAGATGCACCGCACCGGGCCTCACATGAAGAATAGAAAGTCCAGGAACCCTCTCAATGGAAACCCCTTCGCTAAAGTACGATACCATCTTCTTATAATATAGTATAGTATAGTATACTCTGATAATAGAACCAACTTTGCTGAGGCGAGCCATGGCGACAATACCACAAATAGCAGTGTTTCTATGCCTATATAGAGCCACGGTCGTTCCAGGTAAGCAGTTTCTCTGTGCCTGTATGAAGCTTTGGCCGTTCAGGGTAGGCAGTGCATTTGTGCCTATATTGACCGCAATTCACTGCCAAAATATCAGGAACGAAAATCCATTTGTCAAAGATTTCTGTGCATATGTTTGGGCTGCTTTAGGAAAAACTTTAAAATATTGACATAAATAGTCAGCCAATAAGCAATCTTCTGTTTCTGTCGTATATTAATTTGTTGATTAGACTTAAAAAAAATACTCGTAACGAATAGATACAGGTATATTTTTGGACATATTATCTGGACGTTTGTTTTCTGAGATTATATTACTAATTACTAGAAGCTTATATCCTAAAATGGTATAAACAATTGTTGTCATACACACAGTAAAAAGAGATTAGTATAAAAAATACAGACAGCCAAATAATATTTCTAGGCCAAACAACCAATCAATCGCATTATTTCGGAAAATCTGTTCACCAACCATTGCGACATATCAGGGTGAAGTTCAAAACGTTAACTTACGTGATTAAATTTCTATGAAAGCGTACGTTTTGCGATGATCAATCCATACTAATATTATAAATGCGAAAGTGTGTCTGTCTGTCTGTCTGCCTGTCTGTCTGTCTGTCTGTTACCTCTTCACGCTTAAACGGCTGAACCGATTTGGATGAAATTTGGTATGGAGATAGTTTGAGTCCCGGGGAAGGACATAGGCAACTTTTTATCCCGAAAAAATACCGTTATCCGCGATAAACGACTTTAAGGCGGACGAAGTCGCGGGCAGTAACCATATATACTGTATTGAATGTTTGCATCGCACAACGGAACATTTCACTTTCTTGGGTTTAGTAGGCTTTACTACGGCTAACGATGGTCCAACTTTTTGGGCTTCACCCATAAAAGCAGCTTGCGTTGTTGCTGCCAGATTTTTGTTTTAGTTTTTGTATTATAATGTCTACAAATACTTTCAGGGCGTAGTTCTAAAAACGCTGATAAAGAAACCGAAGAAGCCCAACTCCGCGAACCGCAAGTGCGTACTCGTGCGGTTGTCCAACTCCAAGGAGATGGTTGCATACGTGCCCGGCATCGGGCACAACCTGCAGGAGCACAACATTGTGCTCGTCAGAGTGGGCAGGTGAGATACTCATTCAAAACCCTGATAAAGAACCCGAAGGTGGAGCACAAATGCGTGCTCGTGCAGTTTTCCAACGCCAAAGAGATGGTTGCGTACGTGCCCGGTATCGGACAACCTGCAGGATCGTGTTCGTCAGGGTGGGCAGGTGAGTTACTCATACAAATCCTGATAAAGAACCCGAAGCATCTTAACCACAGGTGTGTGCTGGAGCGGTTGTCCAACGCCAAGGAGATGGTTGCGTACGTGCCAGACATCAGACAACCTGCAGGATCGTGTTCGTCAGGGAAGGCAGGTGAGATACTCATATTAACCCTGATAAAAAACCCGAAAAAGCTGATTCACAAATGTGTGCTGGTGCGGTCGTCCAACGCCAAGTAGATGGTTGCGTAAGTACCCGGGATCGGGCATAACCTGCCGGAGCAAAACATCGTGCCCGTCAGGGTGGGCAGGTGAGATACTCAAACAAACCCTGATAAAGCCGAAGAAGCTGAACTCCGCAAACTGCAAGTGCACGCCGGTGCTGGTTCTTCAACGGAAAACGTCGGCAACTGTTGAGTAAGGCTATATTCGCACGAGAGTTTAAAAAGCGTCGCGTTAAAACCCAGCGTTTCAAGTTCTTAATAATAATAATTACATCGAAAACCTCGTGAAGGCTGAGAAGGATAAACTCAGCAAGTACCTTGACATGGCTTACGAGGTGACCGGCAAGAGGGATGTTGATTCGACGATTATTGCCCCGATATTTCGGTAAACGGTCTTATAGCGAAGAGTCTCGACCAACACCTCAAAAGACTCTCGCTAGATGGCTGGATCAACGGTCAGATGCAGAAGGCAGTAGTCCTGGACACGGCCCACATCGTCTGAAATTCCTATCTGTGCAGCCCTAACCACCGGTAGCTCGGGCCCGCCGGTTTGGTTTTTTTATAATGTGTTTATATTTTGTATTTGCTCTTTGTATTTTATACTTTTAATATTCATATTGTAAAATGCCTAATTTAAGACTATTATGGAATAAGGAGAATAATAACGTCGAAAATCCAACAGTGCTCGATAAAAAACCGCCGAGCTTTTAAATCGCCGTCGTGTGAATAAATACATTGGTATCGATGTGTATTATTTAAACGTATTTTTAACGCACGTTGAAAAAGCGCTCGTGCGATTGAGGCCTAAGTCGCGACAAAGTGAACGACCGACCCAACTTACATAGGTACTGACCGATACATATCAAAATAGTGTAGTCTAAGTACAGTCGGGGAATTTGAAACACTTTTTTCGCTTGGCACAATGCCAATAAGGACTAAAAAGTTACGTGTTTCAGTTTCCCTAACTGTACACTATGAAGTCCCGAGCGCCAGCGCGCGGCTTCAACCCGCATCCTCGGTGCTAAGGATGCTGCGGTGTCGTACCAGTCATCGTACAAGTCATCACAATATCTGTTATTCATTTAAGACATTAACAAAGCTAATTTCGCCCGCAGATTAAAGGACTGTCCCGGTGTGAAGCTGAAATGCGTCCGCGGTGTGTACGACCTCCCACATGTAGTGAAACCTAAGCCTTAAAAACCTAACTTGTATATTTTTATTAGACTTAGAATCGTAGTTCATTAAATAATGTATAAGGCAACCTATCCTTCTTATTTATGCTCCTATATAAATAAAAACAAGTGAACACAGCAACCATTATAATTATATAACTCATTCGCGAAATCTCGCATTCAATAAGAATAATTAATTATCCAACCATAAGGCAACAATAAGGCAACCCTAATCAGGTCGTCCGACCACCTCGTGGGTGACCTTCCGCTTCCGCTGCGCTTGCCAGTACGCGGTCTCCACTCGAGAACCTTTATGCCCCAACGGCCATCGGTTCTTCGAACTATGTGCCCTTCCCATTGCTACTTCAGTTTGCTTACCCTGTTTGCTGTCGGTGAACTTGGTTCGTCTACGCATCTCCTCATTTCTGATTCGATCTCGTAGAGAGATCCCGAGCATAGCCCTTTCCATAGCTCGCTAAGTGACTTTGAGCTTCCTTAAGAGGCCCATAGTCAGAGACCACGTCTCGACTCTGTAGGTCATCACCGGTTATACGTACTGCTTGATGACGAAGGTCTTGACACTGAGGTATCCTGGACGAGAAGAAACTTCGCAGTTTTCTTATTAATTATTTTGTGTTATAACCACTCCTGATTACAATCCGTTCCGAAGTCAGTATCCTCGTCTCGTCTCTCCATATGTCATAACTGGTAGGACGCACTCATTAAAGACTTTCGTCTTTAAGTTCTGCAGTATTGACGACGAAACGACCCCACTCAACAATAACCTTTTTAGGCGAAAAATAAACCACCTTAAAAGGACCTTTACTAAAGTTTATAAAACTCTATAGTCGCAAAAAACTACAAAGGTTAACATAACAGTATATAAACGGCACACTCCCACTATTATCTACCTATTTACAAGTCAATAACGCTACCTAACCCCAAAAGGTAACCTTTTTTTGCTGCCGAAAGGTCACGCGCACAGGAACGCCGCCATGATTGGTCGCTGCTGGCGGCGCTTGCGCAATCCACGCCCTTTGCGCAACTAGGGGATAGTAAGTACATAACGGGGTTTACCTGATCTTTGAGAATACGGGCATGTTCTTTTTTGGTGGAGTTACTGATCATTTTCTGGTAACTTTTCTATCGAAAATCACTAATTTTCGTCTTGTTTTATTTTATTCACTTAAAGTCAGACCAAGTAGTAAATTATCGGATGTATATAATCTTGACATACGACCTAAGAAATTAGTACTGAAAACATAAATGTAGCAAAATAGGAGAATATTTACAACAACATACACTAACTATACTTATTTATCTATGTAAACACTTTCGCAACCGACATTTTGTAGCACTACGCTCGTACCCAATGTACCAAAAATATTTGAAATCCGTTTAGCCGTTTTGGCGTGATAATGATAACAACGAGACAAACAAACATACAAAAAATCCAAAAAAACGAACATTTCATCAATGTACAGATATTTTATTTTTACAAATTTACAATAGTATACAAATGGCGTATTTATTATTAAATACAATAAATTTAGTTACAATCGCTTAAAACAAGAACAATATTAAGTTTAGCAATAGTTTAGTATAATATTTTCTTCTGTTTCCGCGATTATTACTCATTTAAATAAAACAATTTAACGGATTATATCGCGTATATTATCTCATTTGAGTTCCACCCGTGGCCATGGTAAGCTGAAAAGCTTCCGAAACGTCAGGAACTCAAATGAAATAATATACGCGATATAATCCGTTAAAATGTTTTATTTAAATGAATAGTTTAGTATACTAATAGTTTATTAATAAATTACACTTACTTATTATGATTGTGACGGATGTAGAGCTTTCGTAGTATTTTACTCTTCGGCCGTGTCTATATGTGTTGCAGACTGTACCCACAAAGCAAAATATGTATGTTATGAATATGAAACTAAGTACATAGATATACCTACATAGAACAAGTTTAAATAACGAGATACTAATCTGTAGCCAGTAACCAGTATTGAGGCTACATAGGTACCTAACTCCGATGCTAGACCGAAATTATCTATGTATACTATTATAAAGTTGTAAAAATGAAATGTCTGTACATTGAAGATATTAATATTTTCTTCTGTTTCCGCGATTATTACTCATTGAAATAAAACAATCCTCCCGTGTGTACAGTCCTCCCGTGACCATGGAAAGCTGGAAAGCTTCCGAAACGTCGGGAACTAAAATGAGATAATATACGCGATATAATCCGTTAAATTGTTTTATTTCAATTGAAGATATTTTCAAAAAAATGATTATTACGGACTATTTGGAGGTCACTAAAACGAAAAATATTTTTTTTTGGATTTTATGTATGTTTGTATGTGTCGTTGTGGCTTCATCACGCAAAATCGGCTAAACTGATTTCAATAATTTTTGGTATACGGGTAGCTGGGTATCTCCAGATGGTTATAGGATACTTTATACCCGATTACGCTAAAGAAAAAAAGAGGGGTTGTGACTTTTTCTCCTCCGCGAACGAAGTTGTGGGCGCCTTCTAGTTATTTATAACAATAACAAAGGATAAAAGTGATAGAAAACTAAATTATAATATAACTATAGAAAATCAAAAAAATTAAAAATCTCCCGACTTGTTCCACTAAAAGCTGAATATCTTGGAGACGAGTGCTCTGATTTTCATCAAACAAAGCGAAGAACACTCGGGATAAAATTATCTATGACACAAAAAAAAACGCACTCAAATCGGTACACAGAGTCACAGACACGTTAAACTTATAACACCCCTCTTTTTGTCGGGGGTTTAAAAATAAAATACCCTTAGGGTAAATGAGGGTGAAGTCTAGCCCTCGCATGCGGGTGGGGCGCTACCCCTACTGTATTTTGTTTACCCTACAACTTGGAGCATGCATTATGCATTAACATAAGCACATGAGCAGGAAAATAGATGAAAACCTCTTGGGATGTCGACAAATTTTTCTTTTGTATTTTATAGAGAAACCTCTCAGTATCTACATAAAAAAACGCTAAAAAAGCCTATAAACGTGCGACGCCACACGTTCCTACCTTCTATGAAGAAATTAAGAACTGTTTGTTCTGCAGCTATGCCTAAACTTGCGTTTATCGAAACGGTTTCATAAGAACGGCAATTATGGAAATGGCATTATTAGGTATTCATATTTTAAAAATGGATTTTTCCATCGAACTTTAAGAGCTCATAAGTACTTAAAGCGCTTAAAACAAGCTAGACGCAAGGTATCGAAATTAAATGTTTTTTTTAGAATCTCTATCATAGAAACTGTCAATTCGCATCAAAATCGTTTTTTTATAAACCGATGCAAGTAAAAGTATTGGAACAGAACAGTACCTATACATACAGGGTGGCACATTTAGATCGGTCAGTATGGGTAAGTCTGAAATTATAAGATACTAGCTTCTGCCCGCGACTTCGTCCGCCTTAAATTCGTTTATCGCGGATAAGGGTATTTTTTCGGGATAAAAAGTAGCCTATGTCCTTCCCGGGACTCAAACTATCTCCATACCAAATTTCATCCAAATCGGTTCAGCGGTTTAAGCGTGAAGAGGTAACAGACAGACAGACACACTTTCGCATTTATAATATTAGTATGGATTATACGAAAATTTCTTCTTAGGAACTATGTCATCGATTTTCGTAATAAGAAAATCTGCATTCATACATTTAAAAAACGATATATTTTATTTTTTTCAGTTTAGACATAATGTTTCATACTAAAATCTATGATATTGTTCCTAAGAAGATATTTTCGTACGTCTTATAGTTTCAGACTTTCCTATACTGACCGATCTAAATTGTGCCACCCTGTATAAGTATCGTCTACCATATAAATTATCTGTATTTATGTTAGGAAGAAGATACTTATATAACTTGAATAATCAAACCTCTTATTTACTGTTCAGATCGAACTGTTGTTTGTTATTCAACTGTTATGAATAGTTAATTATGTATCCATTTAGAGGTTATATAAATGCCAACCAAATTACTCAAACGACTAAATTTATTCGTAAATCAAGCATGGTTAGAAAGTTGGTCTTATGGACTTTTCATGCTTACAATACAAATGTAATTTAGGAGGGACATAATTATTACATTACCTATATGAACCGTTATGTTATAAATACTAGGCCCATACAATAGAATAAGACAGAATTATCTACATATTGTACATGTATATAGTTTTATTATGATACTTGTTTATAGTTTTATTTTGATCTGAAAATTACATTTTAAATTAAATACGTATCCAAAAACAGTGCAGTTGGATGTGTTCTATGTATTCACGTATTATAATTTAATCTGTATATAAGTTGTATAGGTATCGTCGCCTAGTGCTCATAGTACAAGCTTTGCTTAGTTTGGGATTGGGACTAGGTTGATTTGTGTAAGCTTGTCACTGTATTATTTATAGTTTACTTCTTCTATTTTTAAAGAAAGACATTGACAGGAGTACATAGACAGGAGAGCATAGAAAAGAATATAAACACAACAGCATGGAAAAATGGATGTCAGCCTGATTACTCGAGGTAAGGTAAAGAAAACAACTTTTTTCTTATGTGACATAAATTTAATATTATAAAATTACTAAAATACCTTATAATTTAACTAACTTAAGGCTTAAAATTTAAATCGTATTTACATTTAATCCATTATTTTACGCAATATCAATATTTACATGCTAACAAGTAATACAACTAAGATTGCACTCATTATAGCTAATTTAAATAAGATACATTCCCTATAAATACTCTTGAGAAGCTACCCGACACTTTCCAACGCAAACAGTTCACGGCTAAAAGGTTACTGGAACTAGATTTGTTCACAAAACTCCATCAACAGGCGCAGGGCCGCTGGCATCTCCCGCAGAAC
This sequence comes from Hedya salicella, assembly GCA_905404275.2. Lineage (NCBI taxonomy): Eukaryota > Metazoa > Arthropoda > Insecta > Lepidoptera > Tortricidae > Hedya > Hedya salicella. The sequence continues at coordinate 23,069,456 of FR990109.1, read as the reverse complement.
TTCCCCGCCAGCTGCGCTTTCAACCTCGCCACCTCGTTCCCTAAGTAAGTAGCCTTCAGGGCTAAATGTATTTCGCGCAACTTCCTTCGGTCCCTGCTCTGCTTAGCTGCGAAGTTATTCCTCTGCCGCTGGCTCCGGTACGAGTCGTCAGCGGCGTTCTGATTGGTCGAACGGACCGCACGGCGCATCCTTGGATTATTCCCCAGTAAAGATCCTCCGTTCTTCTCAGCCATGGCTCGGAGTGCGTCTCGCTCGAATGCCTGGAACTCTGGATCGTCTGACAGCGAGTCTTTTAGCCTCGGCTCTGAAGGCGAAGCGGGCGGTGACAGCGTTCCTCGGTTGAGATAAGGCTGAGCTTCGTCGTATGAACAGGTGCTTCCAGAAGCGGGCGACAGCTGTGGTAGGTGTACGGGGTACTGGTAGTACTGCGGTACTGGACTGGAGGCGTACTGGTATACCGGGCTGGCTTGCATCGGTACCGGCGAGGCGCGCTCCGTCTTCACAGCCACCGATTTCGTCAGGTCCAACGCTCCCTCGTCGGCGTACGGCGTCCACAGAGACATCGACATGATCTCACTGGCTTTAAAACGGTTAACAATCAACTGTTGACAAGCTAGCACAGGTTGCTCGATGAAACAAATGAAGATCCTTGGTCGACAGCAAATGCAGATTCGAAACAAATGCCAGTCGACTAAAAGTAGGCGAAAACGGAGCGACAGAAACAAATGACGATTGATTAAGTTACTTTAGATTAGATGTGGCTACCGCGGAGTGATAGTTACGAATGAGGGGTTGCCCGGGCGGCCGTCGCAGGAAGGCGGGGCTTGGTAGGGAAGGGTTAGCTACCTGCTAACGGGACTGCTGATGCAAACCCGTTGCAAATGACCACGCCGTAAGCGCCATAAATCAGAGGGTACCGAAGGATTAATTTTTATTTTTGTTATTTAGGTCTTTAGCCGTCGGCTTAAGTTTTAGATGCGGGTGGAGATTACGGAAATGTTTTGCTTCAAGATAATTTGGCTTGCGATTAGAAATTAGAATGACAGGCTAAGCCGAAATTTTATAAAATATGTGATTCGGCAGAAGTTGGGGAAAAATAAAATTATGTAGGTACCTAATACTTACCTAACTACTGGGAGATACCTATAATTAATTTGTCGTATAATAAGGTCGTCGAAGGTCTACGAACGATATATATTACAATTTTAATATATATAAATTAAACAGCCATATATGACTCTTTTATTTAAATTTGAAGAAGTTTATAAAAGAGAAGAAATGATTGCATGTGTCGTCCTTATGACAGTCATGGTTTCCGACTCATACCTATGTACTGGTATACTTAGATTTAACGAATCGTAAAAGATGATTTACTAACATACTAACTAAATTTTATAGTGTAAGTTCTTACAGAAACATACAAACAATTTGTGAAATTCATTTGTGAATGCGCTTTCTATTTGTGAAACACTACAATGTTTTTCGATTGCTAATAATTCATAGCTATTAATGAGGACGAGGTTCTCAATTCGACGGAATGTTTTTTCTTTTTTTATGGATGTTCACCGATTACTCAGAGACTATTTGACCGATTTCAAATTATTTTTTTGGTTTTATAGAAGGTACTTTCTAGTTGGTCCCATTTAATTTAGGTGAAGATCTGATGATGGAATCCATGAGGAATTGAAGGAACTCCTCAAATATTGTAGGCATACATATAGCGATTTTGGTATTATAAGAAACATAATAAGCATTTGCATTCAGAAAGTGTAAATTGGTGAAGTGGAACTGATGCAGAGGACCACAGAATGCCATCGGAACTCCTCAATGATAAATGATTTACGGGTGGCGACAAAATATCTTGATTAATTTAGCTAAGCAACTTCATAGTCACAAATTTAAATGTTCCTGATGAGAATGGTACCATCGAATTGATTTGATGATGGAGCCGGAAGGTAGGCACCAGATCTATGTAATAAAATAATGTATCCTAGCCGTGTTTGGGCTTGTTCGAATCGTCACGAGATACACTTTTAAGTAACGAGTAACTAAAAAGTGTAAAATAAATAAACTTAAAAAAAAAACCGACTCCAAAAAAAAACTAAAAAGTAATAAATAACGCCATAATTCTGTTTCTTCAAATTACTTACAAGTAACCGTTTGTATACTCAATCTATACAGTATATACAATTAATGTTATTTTGGAGTCGGTGCCATCGTGTCACAACTTACTAAAATCGTCAATTTTCAATATTTTTAGTTTTTTTTGGAGTCGGTTTTATGTTTTTGTTTAATTAATTATATTTTTTTATTTTCTACTTTTTAGTTTAAATTAGAGTCAGTAAATTTCGCAATCTTCATCGTGGGGTTTATTGAGAAGCTTGCACAGATTTATTACAATTAAATGTAAATTTAGTGAGAACGGCGAGCTAACCAACTTTAAATCGTTATAGTTTGTAACCGGTCATTCAAAATTAAAAATGATAAAGAAACCTAATAATGATTTTGAAATCTCTATCCAATGATGATCCCATTCAATATAGTACGTCGATTTTCATTTTTTTCTTTTTCACAATATACCGTGTTATTATCGCCATTTTGAGTTTTTATCATTTTCATGTCTTTATTGACATTCGCACAATTAAGACAAATCGATTGACGTAAGGATCATTAAAATCGGTCCACGCGTTTGGTCTCTAGAGTGCCAGATAGGAACAAACATACATACATACATACATACATAGACTGATAATCACATTACCCTCCTTTGCGTCGCGCAGTTGGGTAATAAACACATTACCCTCCTGGGGTAAAAACAGTATAATTTTCTGTCTGTCTGTCTTTGTCAGTAACCAATATAAAATGATCGAATACTGCGTATATTTTGCTTGGGAGTAGACTAGGGCTCTGCTAATAGTGCTAACACTGGATTTTCATAGATTTGTAGCGTATATTTTGTACGGAACCCTCGGTGCGCAAGTCCGTCTTGCACTTGGCCGGTTTTTTTTTATATCAGCCACTGCTGGGCAAAGGCTTCCCTTATTGATCTCCATAACGGCCGGTCCTGCACCGCCCGTATCTAAAAGTTTCCCGCAATCTTCACCAAATCATCGGTCCATCTGTAGCCAGAGCACCGGAGATCGTCGGACCTCGAGTCCGTGGCTTTTTTCTACTTTTACTTATAATATTTGTTTTATTTTATTCATAATTTTCATATCATAGCATCTATTACGTTTCAGTAAGCGATGTATTAAATATATTGTTATGCAGTCAAATTAATACATATCTATGTCAAGGCACCTAGAATATGACATAAATATTGCTATTAAAAAAATATATAACTTTACGTCTCAAAAGTTCCCGTTAAGTCAATCGAAAAACAATGATTATAATCCATACTTAATATTATAAATGCGAAAGTGTGTCTGTCTGTCTGTCTGTCTGTCTGTCTGTCTGTCTGTTACCTCATTTTTTTCACCTTTCACCTTCCCATATAAACGGAGTTTCGTTCTCATTTTAAAAATACGTATTGTATTGTAACGAAACTTTGCATATACAATGACATGAGGTATATCTAGGCTTGTAATTAGTTTATATGGCTCCAGTTTATAAAACAAACGAAATGCAGCAAAAACAAGTTTTGTATGAAAAACTTAAATTCGCTGTATTTTTTTACTAATTACAGGCTTGCGTATACCTTAACTTATTCTAAGTACAAAGTTTCAGAACAAACTAGCTAGTAGTTTTAAAATGAGAGCGTAACTACGTTTGTATGGAGAACTGAGCTTACCGGGGACTCTTAATACTCATCACACAAATATTTAATTTATCCTTGCCGGGATTTGAACCCAGGACCTTCAGCTTCGCAGGCAACTTTACTCCCATTGAGCTAAGCCGGTCGCCATATGTGCGTCTAATGATTTTGTTTTGCGATAAATTTCAATGCAAATGACGGGTGTGTCGTTAGCACTATTTATTTTGTAAAATTGGGTCTGTTGTTGTGCTATTTATGGGATTATCTATGAGCCGTTCAGATCAACAACTTAATTTGTGTACCTCATCACTAAATTGGGTAAGTTACTGTTTTGTTTACTAAATTACTCGCTTTCAATTTCTAGTTACAAAGTCCAATTAGTCAAAAACGATACGAGTATATTTAACAGTGGACAAATCACGACACCGGATGGACAGACAGCGGAGTCTTAGTAATAGGGTCCCGTTTTACTCTTTGGGTATGGAACCCTGAAAATGGTCTTTAGGTACATAATTATTACGACTCTATAGTTAACTAAAAGATGTTCGCAAATTAGTTCGCGGAGACGTGATGAAGCCACCAACAACACAATACCTACCTACAAACATGAAAAACATTAAATAAGCATTATAAACAAAGATCAGAAACAAATGAATTTTTTTTGACGATACCTACCGGACTTGAACCAGTGCCTTGAGTTTATTAAATAAACATTTTTTTCGATTCAGAATCCTCCGAATAGTCCTTTACAGTAGTTTTTTTTATATCTTCAATGTATACTTACAGACATTTAATTTTTACAACTTATTTACAATACTATAGATGTTACAAATCTCGGAAAAATACCGGTAAGTCACAAAAGACTTCATTTCAGCATTGACATTTACGTTCGGCAGATGGACAGTCACTTTAAAGTCTTAAATGATACAAATTATGTCATCATACTTAATTGTCCACACACTGTCCACTCACAAAAATCATCGGAGCGTCAATAACGCGCAACTGTCACGAGATGACGGTTCATTTTTGTCAATTGTGCGCTTGCGCTTCCGGCCGCCATTTTGAATCGCCAATGACGTCACGGTGGTCTCAACCCTTTGTCGTAACACTATTACGAGATATTATAAAGGACACGAAAGTAAATGATGTATTAAGAGCTGCGTTGAAAATGTGCTTATGGTTAAGTTAAGGCAGAAAATTGTCGTTCCGGTCGCAAAAAAGCGAGGAGATAGAGGTACTCGTGGTTTAAGCAAATGAGTATAATGCCTTCTTCCTCGTGCCATGTTATTTCTATAGACAAGTAGCTATTTAAAAAAAACTAACAGCCCGTACAACTTAACGATGTAAGTCCTAGAGGTAATAAAGACAAAAAAAAATAAAAATTTATAAATAAAATAAGAACCGACTTCAAAATAAACTAAAAGGCCATAAATATTTTTTTATGTACGGTACGGATACATTTGAATCGCCTTTTGAAGTCGGTGCCAAACCATTCATTTATTACTATTAAGAACCGCGGCGGCGAGCCTTTAGTTATTATCTACCTACTTTTATATGTGTTTAGTCATAGTAATTCGTATTTTTGTTGAATAAAGAACTTTATTTACTTTAGGTTTGGCACCGACTTCAAAAGGTGATTCAAATGTATCCGTACCGTACATAAAAGATCGGTAAAAAGTCGGTTCTTTTTTTATTTATAATTTTTTATTGTTTGCTTTTTAGTGAAGGATTTTAGTAGTGATATAAAGTATTTTTTAGAGCCCAGAATGGGAAGTTTGAAGTGGCACTTTGCATGCATCTCGAGTTTTTGGAAGTAAGAAATGTAAAAGTTGGTTAGTTCATTGTACCTTCCATCATCAGCTCAGCACGAAATGATAACAACCAGAGAAAAAGAACTGGTAACTTTAGAAAAATATATATAAAAATTGTTAGTGCCTATAATATTAGAGGGTTTCTCCCGATTTCCCTGGTATTCCATCATCTAATCCTGCATTGGTGATAAGGAGACTACTTCGAATTATGACTAACAGTCTTAACGTATCTATAATAGACGATTTTTTTAAGAATTATCATCTAACTCTTAACTACTAAGGAGTTATACCTTCCGTCATCAGCTCAGCATGATGAGATGACGACTACCATATGCAAATACTTAAATAGCTTAAGAAAATATATGAAAAACGTTATAAGTGCCTATAAAATTCGAGGATTGCCCTCGATTTCCCTGAGATCCCATCATCAGATCCCAACTTGGTTGCAATGGGACCACCTCGGGAGTATTCCACAATTGGCGGAGTAATCGGTGAACATACATAAAAAAAAAATACAAACTATCGAACATATAACCTCCTCCTTTTTTGGAAGTCGGATAAAAATTGCTTCTACGGTTTCTCAAAGTTAGAGAACACTGGAGCATGCGGCAGCGGTTTTTTATATTTATGGGGCAGTTGTAGAAATTGTGCAAAAAAACAAGAAAGAGACATGCCGGCAGGAACAAAATATTTATCAAGGTAATCTAGGTATAAGTATGTATGTGACTCCATATTGTTTATTTATTCAAAATCACTTAGAAAGCGGTGTGATTGATATTCTAGGACGAACAGAAAAGTTTTAATATTTTCTTCACTTTCATGCCATACTTTTACATTAAATTGTATTATTTAAAAGTAAGAATACCTTTAATTTACCTAGCTCTAATTCAGAAAATTCACACAATTTTAGTATAAAAGCAAGGTAATCCAAAAAAACACCACACGTATTATTTTATTGCCTTGGATTAAAGCTCAATCTTACACAAACTTCCGCCGACGCAGAAATTATTTTGCATATACACAATTAAATCAAAGAAAAAGAGGATTAAATTAAGGCATCCAGGTAAATAATATTAAGTTGGGTGCACTAAGCAGGTAGGTAATTAAACTTTTTCTTTGATTAGACTGGGCCGGTAGATAAGCCGGCTTTTTAAAGCGGTAGTGCGCAGGTAGATAAGGTAGTCGTTCTATGGCTGCGCAATAAACAATAGGTAGCGGTTTGTTATCGAGGAGCGCAGGCGCAGCGTAGGTAGCAATGCGCGTGCCGAATTTTTTTTGATGAATGAAGTTATGGAGTTTTCTAGCGTTATCTCTATAGTAGCTATTATAATAATGGAAACAATAATGTCTTCATGTGAGCATCATTTTAACTTAAGCACTAAATATTACTTGGGGGTAGGTACCTACTCGTATTTGTGCACCACGTAGGTGTCCCTGTGGCTGCGAGGTCGATGGACTGGGACAACACGGACTTTCGTTAGTAACTTGTATTATAATCTGTACTTTCGTGCTAAAAAAGCGCGGGCCGCCCCTCTCGACACGCCGCTCTCTTGCCACCGTTAACGTGAAGGCGGTACTGAAGCCTCCGGGCGTTGCCAGGGGTGATTGATGGTAAGAAACTGGACGGTGTGTCTTCAATTCCGTGGAAGTTGGGACGTGCTTGTGTGGGATGCCACCTGCATCTGCATAGCGACACTGGTACTGTCGTACTTCCGCGGAACAACCTGCAGAGTGGAAGCGGCAGCTGAGGCGGCGGAAAAATCGAAAATCGTGATTAAATATGTCTCAGTCTCGGCCCAGAGTCTATTTTGTAGCTTTTGGGGTCGAGACCTCAGGCCCGAGGGGTCCCAGCACCTACAGGCTTTACAAGGAACTGGACTATAACTCCGAATCTCGAAATACGAAGTTCGTAATGTGCTGTCCCTCTTGCACTCATGTTTTGCTGCATTTGAGTGAGCAGGAGGGTGCCATACGAACTTCGTTTAGCGGGTTACGGAGTAGCCCCTCTGTCCAAGAAACTCATAGATACCACTAGGGACCGAAGTCTGGCAACTTCCTCGCTCAACGCATCGCCATTGCTGTACATCGAAGAAATGCTGCCAGCATCTTTGGGACCATGACGAAGGGGAACACTTTTTTACACTTGTTTTAGTTCTAGTTTAATTTAGTATTCAGCCTTATTTATTGTTTCTTGTATTTTTTTAACGTATCTTAAGTTACAATATAAGTTATCGCTTTAATAAAGCAATTACTTAGCTATGCTCTCTTGTCGATGGAGTAAGTAAAAATAATGTCTTCATATTTGAGACACTTTCATGCAATTATTCTACAGTCTAATATTTATATTAAGCCCATTTAAGAGGTCTCTACATCGAGAGAAGTTTCTGTAATAATTCTACATATATCTATGTATCAATAAAAATGAGTGTAATCAAAGCGTAAACGCATAATATGATATAAAAAAGTAAGTTTCTGGCAAAAACTTATTTTTTGTGACAAGCTTTTATTGCCGACTGTACTTTTCTATGAACATCCATCAACTACTCACCGAGGCGATTCTAAAGAGCCCAAACTCGGTAGAATTTCATTATTTACTATTACAGAGTTCCTAAGACCAACTTCCTGCTACATCATCAGATCAGCTCAATGGTCTGATACTATTACATTCAGACTCGTAAAAGCGCCCTTGTTGCCTACTTACAGAATAAAGATCATTATTTCATTGCGGTGACAAAACTTACATAAGTACCTACGAGTATACCAAATTTTGGCTCAATCGGAAACCGGGAAGTAGGTCAAATTTAACTTACAAGACTCCACCCTAACATACATAAATTGCAAGTCAAAAAAAAGCTTGTAAAAAGAGATAGGTATATCATTAGACTAGTAGGTAGGTATATTCTCCAATGCCAGGTTCAATTGTACTAACATACTTATTTCCTCAATAAAAACATCTGAAATAACTCTTTCTCGCAAACGCTCCTATATTTACTGTATATCCGCATATATGGGTCCACAATATCCAGGGGTAGATTATACATAAGGCAACTCAATTATTCGGCACTACGTAGGGTTGGCCGACAGACCAATGCGTCCCTAAATATAACACCACACTATAAAAAAGGGCTGTACGCGGCTACGTGTTTTTGATAAGCTCACGTTCGGCTGAGTTGGTTGTACAACGGCCTACGATACTTGCGGTACCGGGTTCGAATCCCGGCCATGACAAGTATTCGTGTAATGAGCACGCATTTGATGTTTTCTATGGATTTAGTATTTATATTTAGTAATTATATTTATATAGGATGATTTGTGTAAGATTGTCCCTGATGTTTATTTATATTTTTAGGATTATGTTTTTCGAGTGTATGTATTTAAATTGGTACATATGTACGAGTATGTATGTGGGTATACATGAATGTCTGTTTCTTTAATTGACACGATCTGCAGCCGACGCCTTGATGAATATAAAAGTATGATGTATTGTGAGATTTTTATAGGTTTTTAGATTATTAAAATATTTTTGGGGTAAGGGTTATTAAAAGATTTTATTGTAAGTATATTTGTTAATTTTGCGAATACATCGTTTATTTATCATCGTATTAAATAATAAAAATGAATTTTGCGCTTCTCAAGAAAAAGACGTAAGTGCCGTGGAGATACGCTCTTTTTCTAGTTCATTTTTTCATTTCACTACACAGTTTTGTATGAACAGCTGCGCAACCCTACACTGAGCATGGTCCGACATGCTCTTGGCCGGTTTTTTTATAGTTCAAAAGGTGACTTTATCAACAGTGTTCTTAGATTAGCTGTAGTGCAAGAAAATTAGTTCAGCCGATTGAAAAATTATTGGCTTTTTACTAAATATATCAGGGAAATATGGCAAACTTTTCATCGGATCACCGATTGGACCAAGTACTAAGTAGTTTGTCCGTTAGGCTAGGTGTAATAAGAATGAGTACAAATAATGTATTTGTTTACCCTAATGGTTTACTGGTACATAATACCTTTATGGCATTAAGTCCGCTATTTGTAATAGTGGAGCACAATAAGAGTGTTATGGGTCCAAGGCGACGATATATTTAATAGATATATTTAGTTTAAAATAATAAATAATAATGAGACGCTCGTTTCAAACGTGTCGCATTATACGCACACAACGCAATGAGGGGACGCAACGGAGCATTGGGGTTGCGTCCGCCGTCCGCCCCATGACGCCTGCGTTTGGTATATTGTGTATGTGTGTGGTTAAAGGGCTGAGCAGCGGCCATTGCTGATTAAGTCAATATTAATTGAGTTAATTGGAAGACATTTTTGCTAGCACGAACAGATGTCAGTCGAAATCAAAACAGTAAAATTAATGTATTGCCGCTTAAATGCATTTTGAGCCTTAACTTGGCAGTTTTCTATTTTGTACGTTACTATATTAAGCTGGATATTTAAGAAAACTGAGAAGTTAAAACTCAAAGCATTAACCAGCAATAAATTGGTTGTACAGTTAATTCTCTAAAAATAATGAAATATTTTATTATCTTAAAACAATGTCGCGTGTAAATATAGACAGATAATTTGGCAAGTATATACTTAGTATCATACTAAAACATAAATGTGAAAAATAAGCCAAGTGCTCCTGTTCATAATTTAAAGTGCATTAGGCGGTAATACCTAGATTGGTTTTACTGTTAACAATCTAGTACCAAAATTAGCACCTTTTGAGATATTACTACTGTTGGTGGAAAATGAGGAATAAATAGGCGTATTTTACAAATTTTGGTATGTTTTGGTGGGATATCATTACTTTTCGATAGGTAGTCGATACCCACGTACATAAATATTTTTATAGAAAAAAAAATCTAGCAACTTGGTACAATCTTTTAATTCCCATGCCAATATTTATAACTCTTTTTAGGTATGGATTATATCCACACAAGTATCCAGCTACATGCCAACTTGCTAGGATATCTGTTAGTGGGTTAGGTTTTAGATCTATAAGTCAGTGAGTGTGTAAGTCATAAAAATGCCGGTTTTTGAACGTTAATATATCGATAACTGTATGAGCTACCATTGTGGAATTTTGGATTCTAGACAAGCTAAGGGGGTTTAATAAATGTACCAAATTTCACGTATGAAGTAGGTTTCGAGTTGTGAAGGGGTCAAAGTAGCTCGAAATGGTTCGTGTAAGACACACGCCTGCTGCGCTGCCAGTTCCTTACCTTTAAACTTGTCTGGACACGCTGCCGCGTGCCTAGATTTGCTGCCAATTATATATTTTAGCTGCTCAATGAGTATCATGTTTTTGTTTTTATCACTGTCCCCTTAAATTACTAACCCTTTCACAATACCATTTTGACTGCCTTCACATCCATTGTCGATGACATTTTTAAACTTAACCAATTTCACAACTTTGAGATGTCTTGAATAAGCGACGGCCGTTGTTTTCACTAACCTCTTGCTGCAGAATCGCCAAGCCTTTCCTGCAGCTGCCGTCATCTGACGCCCCCATGGCCACGCGCCCAAAGATAACAATCCTGTGACAACTGACGGACATTTTAGTGGTCTCGTATTATATAATCGCGTGCCAATGTTTTTGCCAAGATGGACAGATATGAGAGGTTTTGTTAACGGATGGAATCAAAATATTGTGGAGATTTAATACAGATATTTTGAGTGCACCTGTGCGTGCTTAAAATAACTCCTTCAGATATAAATCAATTTAAATGGTTTAACAATGGGCTTAGACATGAAAGTGTGCATCTGTATATTAGGATAAATCTTGAAACATTATTTTTAGCAATTTTTTAGAGTTTCATACCTCAAAAGGAAACGTTACCTACCCTCAATAGGTATAGGATCACTTTGTTGTCAGTATGTCTGTCAAAAACCTTTTTCTCAGGAACGCGTGGAAGTATGAAGTTAAAATTAACATCAAATACCTACTAATGTCTGAGGTCCTTGAAGCTATAAAAAAATCAAGCCAACGTAAGTCAACGCAATCCTATGATACAGTCATTAAAAAAGATGTTTCCATACAAATTGCCGTCCATGTAACACCTTTATTACAGTTGTCCTTTATCACTTGAAATTTGGTATGAACGTAGCTCTTAAATCACAACCCACGAAATAAATCTGAATTTTGAAATAAAACAATTTAACGTATATTATCTCATTTTAGTTCCCGACGTTTCGGAAGCTTTCCAGCTTTCCATGGTCACGGGAGGACCATGAGTAATAATCGCGGAAACAGAAGAAAATATCAAATCTGAATTTTGTTTTTTTTTTTATGTCTGTCTGTCTACGCCATACAACCTTATAAAATTACTCCACACCGCGTACTTACATTTTGCTTATGAGTAAAAAACTAATGTGCTAACACTGGATTTTCATGGATACGGCCGTATATTTTGAAAAGAACCTTCGGTGCGCGAGTCCGACTCACATTTGGTTTTTTTATGAGTACCTATATACAGTTCCTGGAAATCAGTCGATAAAACTCGTGAATAAACTGCTTGAAAAGTTAACTTTCTTCGATATTATTATTTTTTGTAATTCGCTACATCCATTACAAATTAACATTCAACCCTTGTGCCTTAAAATACAATATTTTAGAATATCAAATCCTTACTTATCAATACGAAAGTTGTTAGATTGTCCTTCATTCTTGCACGTGATAACGGAGAAACGGATTGACGTGATGTTTTGTATATAAATAAAATAAAGTTTGGAGAGTTACTTTTTATTCCGGAAAAATTGAAAAATTGAACATCCCTAATGGATAAACAGTATAGCGGGGCATGCCGGGAAGGCCGCGGGAAATGCCTAGTAGTACTTAAGTTAATAATTCCATACAAAACTCATATCAATTTAATGTCCTAATTAAGGTGCGTCCACATTTGTATCATTTGCCCGTATCAGATCATCGTCGCGTGGCATGATCGAGTGTCACGATCACGCGTTTGGACGTTGCGCCGATCCGATCGCTCGAAATCCATTTGCTACGCGTATCACACACTTATATCGGAAGAGTGCGGCATGATCGGCGCGCCGACAGTGAGCGTCCAAGCAGCGCGATACGCAGTCATGCCACGGCACGATGACCGGATACGAGCAAATGATACAAGTGTGGACGCACCTTTAGACGTAGGAATCTAGGTCCGTGTCCAAGAGAGAATAGTTATTTTGCTATACAAGGCTGCAAAGTTGTTATTTGGCGCGAGTGCTTGAATTGAAAGCCGAGTAAGCAGAGGAATCAAAGAATTAATTTTCAGATATAGATTCCTGAGCGTAACGAGGCTTCAAGGCACGAGAATGCAAATAATTTTGCTGCCGTGCAAAACACACAACTTTTCACCTCACTACAGCGAGGAAATTGTGTGATGTAAGAAAAACTATGAAATTATATCAAACCTAATATTTTTTTATTTAAAACTAGTGACTACGAAACACGTCAATAGTAACAAAACACAAAAATAAACATGCAAAATATAGATTCGAACTTTAGATATCAATATCTACGCTAGCGGATAAAACGAACTTTTCCACGCAGATTTCGCGCTGTAAACGGAACTTTTCCGAGCCAGTAAGGTGAAAAATTAATTTAACTCATTTTTTTGATAATTGAGGGAGATTTTTTAATCATTTCACTTCTCCTGCTCAAAAAGTACGTCATATTAGGTTCGCGAAGCGAGACTAAAATAGTACATTTAGCCCTAGGGTTTAAAAGAAAGCCATATACTCCCATACAAATTTCTATGACACTGAAAAAAAAACTAAAAGAATAATTAAAAACAAACAAACAAACCAACCTGATCAGATTGGCCAAACCTTCTGATAGAATTGCTCAACTGTACTTTTAGTTTTTCATGAAATATACAATTTTAATGTTAAGTCTTTTTTATTTTCTCGCAGTCGAACTGAAAAGCGGAGTGTTTAACACGTGGCTAAAAGCTATTATAACACTCAAACATATTTGTCCTCACTCACTTCGTGAGCTCGTCCAAATAATCACTTCGTGTCATAACGGCTTATTTTAGCCCCTTGTCAAACAATCTACTATTATCTACTCGTACCTCGTACCTAACATAGTCTGCTCAGCAAAAACACACAACCTATTCAGCCCTGCGTTCAGGAAATGACATCTAAAATCTTCGTGCATATAGCTCTCCGTGGCGCCACATATGGTCTCACCGGAAGATCAGCGCTGGCTCCCGAGCCGGCACTATGCTGAGGTGAGACCATTTTGGGGCATAGTTTTAGTTTCTTTTGTATGTACCTAATTTGTTTTTTTTTTTCTACTTGCTTATGCTATGCTAAAGAATAAATTTATTTTCTTTCTTTCTCTTTCTTTATTTTGTTGGTCTATCAAACCTACTGATTAGACCTCTAGAATAGGATTATTTTGCAAAATATGTAATGAGGTAATTAACAATCTGTTCCGCCGGTGTTGTCATGAATATAGAATTCAATTATTCGAATGTCAATTGTCTTCGTAAATAAACAAATTACTTAAGTAATGGACGACAGACAAACAAATTGTTTTGCAATCTGATAGCGGTACTGGTCGGTGTTTCGGAACTTTATATTTTCCTGTTGACCGTCATATTGATAAAAATAGGATGTCAGTTATTCAAATAATTACAAAAAACCGGCCAAGAGCATGTCGGACTATGCTCAGTGTAGGGTTCATACCGATGCACTTGAAATACAGATGAAAAAAATACGATCTGAAAGAGTGTAAGTACTAGTAAAAGAGCGTATCTCTTTTTTGGCAATAACTCAAAAACGGTATATTTGATCATGTTGAAAACAATTTTTCATGTTTTTTGGACATACTGTTTCGAAAATGGAGGGGGGGGGGGGACACAATTTATGCAATTTTCGGAGCAATTATTTACGAAAATATTCGCTACTTACATTAAGAAAAAATATATGCCATAAGTACCTATATTGATATTTGATAAAAAAAACGGTTACATGTATGGAGTGCCCCTTCAATAAAGAAAAAAAAAAGATAATGTAGGTATACCAAACTTATTGGTTAAACAATAATAATTCGGGGTACCTACCCGAATGCTTTTTTTTGCTTCTGTGTATAAAAGCATTAAATAAGTTTTCACCTGACGTCATTAAAGCGTGATAGTCACGAGATTTTGAGATCATTAATTTATAAAACAAATTATTATGTCAAAAAATCACGTTTTTGGACTACATGTTATATCTACCAATAAGTATTATTGATGATAAAGCTTCTGTAGAAACTGAATAAGTTATTAAGTACTTACATCAAGGTGATCTTCGCAAAAATAAAATTTAGTTTCAGTCGATAAAGAATCAGGATCCTTTTTAGCGAGTTTTAGCCATGCGTTTCGCATATTTATTTCACTGGGCACTCGAATTCATAATTTTTTCTGGGGTCTCAATTGATGTGTTTTTGCATTCTCGGACTATACGATAATGATAATTACTATATTTTCCATATAAACTGGTGGAAGTCATGATTATCTATGTTTTTACACTGATGAAATTGTCAAATATTTGATTTCTGCCCGAGTGACGTCACAGCATAGATAATCTATAGACTAATATGGCGTACAGTGTTTTCGCCTGTTTACGACAAGTGAACTTATAAAATATTTTTTATGACTTCACTTGTCGTAAAATTTTAAATATGTTATAATATAAGTTTTAAATATGGTATTATTTTTTTTCTGCTAATCGGACAATAATGAATATTTTCATACCTAATTTAAAAAAAGTAAAGTAGCCCATTAGGCTCACATTCAATGGTTAAAATCTGTCGAGTTACTGGTTTCCACCATGTAAAGGAAGGTGTAAAAATTTATTAGTCAAATTGAGGCTGCATTGGGGTATTTTCTAATTTGGGGTAGGTAAATTCCGTAAAAATACCTACTCTTAACTATTTCCTTTCCAACATTACAAACGCCATATCAACCTTCAATATATATTTTGGTAGGTATACTCAGGCGATTAATGACTTTGCAAAGTTTGCAGTATTTGGCACTATGTAAGTATTAGATATGTCGTCAAAAAAACAGTTTCCAAGTTTTTCCGCATTCAACATCATTCGAAATTACCCCAATCAACGCACCTGATTTTATTTCATTTCACTAAACGGTAATTTATTTTGGGTAAATAGGTATAGGTGAAAAACTTAAGTCAGTCACGTGTTGTATATACTAATAGCGTATCCGTATAGGCAATTTGACGTTCCATATTAGAAATAAGACATAAGTTCCATATTAATTTTGTATACCACTACATACAAGAGGGGCTTTACTTATGATTTTTACCTATAGAACCCATGTTTGGTAAATCTGCTCAAACGTTAAACGTTTTTCAATATATACCTAATATAAAAGATTGTATAATAATATATCTCTCACTCACTCAACACAATAGCGCGGCAGAAGTCCTCGACTCGATTGCACAATCCTGCGCATGGGCGGCGCCTGACGCAACGAGGCAACCAATCACGGCTCACCTTATCTTGGTTAGTTACCTACCGGCCTGAACAAACACGTGCTCGTCTAGGTGGGCACATGAAACGACACATACATTACTTAATAGTCTAATAGCCACCTAAAATACCAGTAAAGAAAAGAAAACATTGTAATTGGTTAGATTCATACTCTATGCTATTATAACGTTATAAAAATGGAATGTCTTTACATTGAAGACATTAAAAAAAAAGACTAACGGACTATTTCAAGGTTTAAAAAATAAATCGGTTTTTTTGTGTTTGTATGTGTCGTTGTGGCTTATGGCTCACTACTTCAAATCAAATCGGCTAAACGCATTTCAGCATCTATTTTGGTACTCAGGTAGCTGAGTATCCACACATGGTTACCTAGATAACCATGTAAATATGTTTTTTTACTTTTCAACATTGTCGGGTAAAAGTATACTATAGGATACTTTTACCCGACAATGTTGAAGTAAAAAAGAGGGTTATGACTTTTTGTCCTCGGCCTACGAAATAGAAGAAGAACGCACCTTTTAGTTATTAATAAGTTTTATTTAATTTTACCTCGATAGTGTCAGAGTTAGGTTCTTAATCTCCCCCTGCATTATAAACCTAAATAGCTACGAACTTTTACCACTCTTTTTTTTATTATTTTCATTAATCGCATTAAACATAAGTAGGTACCTAATAATACACATCTAATACATTTCGTGTATGGGTATTTGCTTCTTTAAATAAAGTTTTTTTTAACCACAAAACATTATTTAATGTAATTTCACAAAGCTAATTTTAGCACAATAACCAAAAAACACCTAATCACGTCAAGCGTGGCATTTTCAAGCGCATCACGTGTTATCATTTTCGATCAATAAACTTTACGAGCCGTTAATCCCCTTTGTTTATACCGCGCGTTAATCCCCCGTTTACCGTGCCAGCGGTACTTACCTACGCAACCCTTCCATCCCCTCCCATCCCCTGCGTACCATAGTTCTTAAGAAACGTCTGAGCATTGCCAGCGTCACTTGTGCTCCGTCCTCTAACTGAGTTACACGTATCGCTCTTCAACTGTTTATAACTATTACCAACTGTTTCACCTGTTCACTATGTCACTTTGGACTCCATACGCCGAGGAAGCCTTGGATTTGAGCAAGGCCGCCGTGAAGACAGAACCACGGAAACCCAGCCTGCCGCTATACGAGTACCATTACTACACACCGGCCACCACCAGCCCTGAGCCGCTCTACCCGACCTACGCATATGGATACCATGTGCAATCTCCTGAAGGATACCCAGCCCCGCAGATGTCTCCAGGAAGCAGCTCAGGATATGAAGAGTTGATGTTCCAGCCGCGGCCGATGCTGTCACCACCAGACTCACCAGAGTCTGACCACAACCGCCAGAGCTTGACCAGACTCTCCAATCACGTGGACATGGAGTTCCTGACCGATGACCCGGAATACCAGGCTTTTGAGCGCGATGCCTTAAAAGCCATGGCGGAGAAGAACGGAGGAACTTTGCTTGGGAATAATCCTCGGATGCGCCGATCAGTTCGTTCCACGAAGGAAGCGGACGACTCCTACAAACAGCAGCGGGAGAGGAACAATTTCGCTGCTAAACAGAGCAGGGATCGCAGGAAGCTGCGGGAAGTGAGATTAGCTCTGAAAGTGACGTATCTCGAGAAGGAGGCTACGAAACTCAAGGCTCTGTTAGCTTCTGGAATGTGCGTGCGATGCAATTCCTTCAGAGCTTGATAACTTTCTTTTCGTTGGCTTGATTGGGGTGTTGAGTGCAATTTTGTAAATAGCTAGCTGTAATTAGAATAAATATTTATTTTGTGCAATTTTTAATGTATAACTTTTAAAGATGGTTCCGAATTTGTGATATACCTAAACGGGTATGACTGATTTTTGCCTAAGATTGTAATATGGTAGGTTAATATTAACATTTGAGAGTTTTATCTACTCTAGAAATAAATAAAATATTGACTAAAATATTTAACTTTTATTATTATGACGTGTCGTACGTTACACTCCTCTATTCTCTCCTAATTTAATAATAAGCACAGTTTTATTTCGCAGTAATCTTATCGCTTATAAGTAACTTTACTTAAAGAAATTTCTACTTGTTTCTTTCAAATTTAAAAACAGCTATAAAAAATACTGATTTTTTGGACGAGTAGCAGAATGGATTCTATTAGGCATAAATACTTAAAATACATTCAGTCTTAAAAGTATTAAGTTTTACAACTAACTTTCATTTACATTCTGAATAATCTTCGCTTAAATTATTACAATAAAACTGCACTTTCAATTTTAAACAAGCAGCCCCAATAAATCATAACTTAATCCTTTTTTACAATCGACTACCTTTTGGGTATTACAGAGAACATTGCCATCCCTTTGTCACAGATCGCAGGCTTGTTGAAGGCCCGTTACTCCGTTATTGTCCTGTACGATGAACAATGCCGATAGCACCGCGTAATCCTTTTCGGGGAACTTTCTTCAAGTTAGCTACAGTTTAGAATTTTGCAAATTGCATGCATCTTAGTACCAATACGTAATGCGTGACCAAATTGTTACTTGAAATGCGATTAGTTCATTTAAAATATTATAACAGGTATTTAAGAGCCAAAATTATTTAGTAACATTATAAGGAAAATTTAATGTTAGGTACTGTCAAAGACTACATAATAATTAAACTAGCTCCTGATTTTCATCAACTAAAGGATAAAAATATATCCATAAAAGGTGACCTTTGACATGTATTTTCAGTTAGTAGACATCCTTTTATTGCAATGATTAATATGTTAATAAATTATCTTATACTTAACAGAATGTCGCGTTGAGGTAAATAATGCGTAGATGATTTCAATAAACAAGCTTTTTAAGCAGCGAAATATGACACTTATTGTGGACCGTGACAATTCAATAAAAAAGTTCATTGGTAGACGAATCAATATTTTTCATTATTATCAATTTATATGAGGTCTAGGTCTAAGTTGTATTCTTATCGCCCTAACCTAACCTAACCTAACCTAACCTAACCTAACCTAACTCTCTGGAGTAACGTTTGCGAAATTAAAAATAAAATGCATATTTCTCTATTCCTAACTAAGGGGCAAATGTTAGGCCAATATCGGCTTTCGAGTAAATAATTAGAATTTTCTATTATTATTTAAGGTGGTGATTAAATAATTAAAATACTGAAAAAGTTAGTTTTTAAAACAACGACTAAGTACAACACAAAACAAAAAAGATGAGTATATTCCTATTTCGTACTAACTTTCCAGTGCAAATTAAGATAATTCAGATCTCATACCTAACCCTTCAGTCGCCGAAAAACGCTGAAAAGCGCAAATATTAAATCCCCACACAATAACGGGCACATTGTGCGAACGGATCGAATTACGGAACTGTCCGACACAGCTGCATCTAATCACTTCACACGATAATAGTCACTATACCTTAGGCTTAGGATTTAAATGTCCTTTCTGAAGGACATAGGACGCGGAAAAGATCTCAGTCCCCCGGAGAGTCGCGCGCCTGTCATTTGCGCACCAGTGCAACATCGCCACTTGCCCAAGCGGGCAAAAAATGCATTCATGATATTTGTGCCATATTTTGCCGCATTATGTTGAGGCTTGGGGATGATTTTCAAATTTCTTTTACCGTTTCTCAGGGTGTTGTGTGATTATTGGAACTGAGTTCAGAAAGGGTTCTTTCGCATGTAACGTTATTCAAATAGAGCCCATACATCTTAATATAAAAAACTATTGCCATACATGTTGGTGTTAATAAGACATTGACATTCTTATCATACATTTATGTAATGTTTATTTTTCATAATCTTTTCCATTGACTTGAAAATTTATATCAAAATTTTATTTCTGGGCAAAATTGCAACTTCAACTTCACTGCAGACTAAAAAGATATTGTTACAAACTTGCTATCATTTGTTTGATGCTATAATTTTGCTATAATTTCAGATCAGAGGGCCTACTACGAAACCCGAAAAACGAAGTTCGTAACGTGCTGTCCCTCTCGCTCTCATGTTACACTGTATTTGACTGAGCGGGATGGCGCCATACGAACTTCGTTTTTCGAATTGCGGAGTAGCCCCTCAGGACATTGGTTAGGTATATTCAATAGTTGTGATTTGTGTCACACCATTTGGATTTGTACTTATGTACATAAATATGTTCTTAGTAACATAAGATATAAGTTTCTACTATTACTAACCCGATATGGATATTTATCCGAAATAAAATATTTTGAATTTGAATTTGAATTACGACTTTAATGCAAGTTTTACATAGTAGCGTTTTGAATGCTTTGCATAATGTTTAAGCTTGATTTGAAAGTGTTACAATAAATTAAGTTAGGTACATTATCTTAATCATGACAAAACAAAAAAAAATCGCGTAACAGGTTGTTCTTTTGTTATAGTTATTAAGTTATTATCGTATATGTACTTACGTTATATTAATATGTACTTTTTCTTTCATCAACAGCTTCCTAAGCGTTGTGGCTGGCAGGTTGGACTGTCCTATCCAGGCACACTGGATGAAACTCCATGTGGATGGAGGGGCTGCCCTGTGAGCCTCTCTCTGTATGTCTCTCTCTGTCTTTGTGTAGTTGTTGAGTTGTAGGTATTTATTTTATATTTTTATCGGGAAATAATAAAACGATCGACAAAAATACTACCTCGGCGTCTAAAATAGTAAGGGCGATTGTGCACTACAAGAAATTTTACCGTCCGGCAGTCCGACTTTGCACAAACTAGTATGGACAAACTAGAAAAATCGGATGCCGGACTGTAAAATTCCTTGTAGTGCACAATCGCCCTAACTCAGCGATTAGTCGCCCAGGGAGCAGTGGCTGAGTGGTTATTAATTTAGTCTCCTAGGTAGTATTTTTGTAGGTTAGGTTAGGTTCGTTTTTGATGCTCCTTTAATTACAACCCATTGTCGCAATTTGGTGTTCTAACACTAGGGTCAAGTTTATTGTTACTTACACAAAATATGAAGTCACACTCTAAAATAAATGATATTTTATTTTATCTTGTTAGAATAAGTATATACCTACCGTAAACTTGGGTTACTCGGACCCAATGGAGAGTAACTTTGACCCACATGAACACCTTATTTAAAAGGGTTTAATAAAAAATACAAAAACGTTAAAGGCTAGCTAAACCCAACCTCATGGCATATATCCATAATTACAGTGCAGAAATATAACTTCGACAGAGTAAATCTCAATGGCAAAAGTTACCCCCCAGTGCTAGTACTTAACCCGACTTTACGGTAACGAAATGTAAAGATTTGCAAACAGTTATATAACATCATCATTAGTGACCTCATGACCATTTCCGGGCAGTGTGTGGCCTGCTATCATTTTGTCAGTAGCTTTGTTGGTCTTATAAATGATCAGCCCACTGCTTCGTGGGTTTGAGTCCAGACAATCCAAGTAAGACGTATTGCGCGCATTGTCTGTCAGTATACTGATATGGTCATCAATCAAGATGTCAATATGTGTCTCCAAATAATGGCTTAGCTAAACTGATCGAGGTAAAGGTAAACATTTCTGCTATTCTAAAGGATTATTTGAAGCATATATTTGGAATAAATTACAATACCTATTCAAACAAATGACATAAATATTGTTTTTAAATTAACATACAATCCAATATGTAATAAATAAATATCAACAATACATTAAAATAATAATGTGAAACTGAATAATAATCATGTCATATAATTTGCATTTTTAATATTTTATCATTTTTAATAATTTGTTACTGGATCCAATTAAATTATGTACCTAAATGTAATTTTAATGAACCTTAGTTATTAGAAATAAACGTATTTTTCACTTCTGCTCAAAAAGTACGTCATATTAGCTTCGAGATTCTCTCTTCTTGCGAGTCTAAAATAGTAAATTTAGCCCCTAGGGTTAGAAAGAAAGCCATATAATCCCATACCTACTTACAAATTTCTATGACACTGAAAAAAAAACTTGCGGCCAGCTACATACTCCTTACAAATAATTAAAAACAAACAAACCAACCTGATCAGATTGGCCAAACTTTCTGATAGAATTACTCAAACTGTACTTTTAGTTTTTCATGAAATATGTATACAATTCTAATGTTAAGTCTTTTTTATTTTCTCGCACACTTCGTGAGCTCGTCCAAATAATCACTTCGTGTCATAATGGCTTATTTTATCCCATTGACAAACAATCTACAATATTAAGTGTTTATCGCGCTCCTCCGGGTCGTTCCTACTTGCAAAGGTTGTCTATCGCGGTCCAACGCGGTAACGCGGCAAGCGTGACGGGCACCATCGCACCCGGAATGACACGGGGCGGGTTAGTTGATTAATTTATTTAGATACCTATTAGTTTATTTATAGTTTAGATTTGGCTTTGTTTAATTTTGTCTTTGTCATGTTCTTGATAAAATAAATTTTATTAAATCTTCAAAATTAATGGAAAAAATAATCGAAAACATTATTATATTATACTTGCATGTAATATTTGGATTGTTACCAATGAAGGATTATGAATACAAAACAGTAAACGTAACGAAACATTTATCCGATTTTTTTTATGTGAATGATTGTCATAACCCGCTTACTGTTAACGTCTCGTAACGTAAGGTGATTGATATTCATATTATTCATAGATCTATTGTACACAACTATGATTAGTTGATGCTACTAGGTACATAACAATTCGATCAAAAATGTTACTAAAATAATATCTTTTTATCATTTTATTAGGCACATTATAAATGGTAAATATTTTACATTATACCTATTATCTTCTAATTATTGCTTCAAATAAAAACCCGTAGTTTTAATTACTATTAGTAGCTACACTGTATAAAATATCCATCACAACAGTTGATTTATAATCTAACTTAAATCATTCTAGTGGAGTTAGCGGTCCTTTACGGATTTTAAAACTATTGTTTTAGAAATACTATGAATACTTATATTTACGCCTGGGTATTTGCGCCTGCAAGCAGCAAAAATAAATTAGCACGCAAATGTCGGTGTTGTCAACAGGCTCATTATGCTTAATCCTCACCGTTTTACTTAATCACCTCTAGAAACGTAGGGTAGCCTTGTTCCTAATAATAAACAACAAACTTTTCTTTATTCATATTAAAAGTAACGCCCGCATCGTTATTAATATTTTATCCGGTTTTTGTAGTCCCCCCGTTTAAATCCGAAGTAGCATAATGAATTCAATGACCATTGTCTTATTCCAAATTTCAAATAATACTAATCTTCAAAGAATAACGAAAGGATTAGTGACATTCACAGCTATACGATCCGTCTGACTTCAAACGTCATTATGTCCTGTATAATGGACAATCGGAGACCACCGTGACGTCACTAGATTCAAGATGGCGGACGGAAGCATACGCGCACTATTGAACCATCAGCGACAGTTGCGGCTTAGTGTGCTTGGATGACTTTTGTGAAAAGTTTGGTCAGTAAGAATTATTGTAAGTGATATTCGGAAATTGAACAGATGTCATATCCTGTACGTAATAGTAAGGTCCCACCAGTTGGACATTATTAAAGCTCGGTTGGTCTCGTCCTTTCATATTTCAAGTATTTCTTCCTTCCGAAAAAGGCATTTACAATGGACTAAATTATGTTTTTACGAATGGTTTGCTGTACCTATTGTTTTTTATCTATAAAGTACTAGCTAAATCTACGGCTAGCTTTAAGAAATAAATAGATGCACTGAACATTCCGTTGCGGCAGTATACATACTTCATAGAAATTAATGTCTAATGTTTGTTCCTGGGTCATGGATGTTTTCTATGTATTCAAGTATTATAATTTATCTATATATTATGTATATCGTCGCCTAGTACCCATAGTACAAGCTTTGCTTAGTTTGGGATTAGGTCGATTAGTGTAAGATTGTGTGAAACAAGACTTATAGTATGTATATAGAATGTGTGCAATTGTGCATACATTTTAGTCCACCTCTTGTTTTGTTAGTCGCTTTGTACCATCAGCCACGTACTTAACTGACCATTGTTAGACTTTATCGTCATTGACATAAGGCCACTAGATGGTCACTAAAGTGCGTTGCTCTTTGTACCCACGTCTCAAAATTACATCCCAAAATTGAGCTTTACCTACTAGTCGATAAAAGACAAAAGCATAGACATAGAGACTACTTTTGTATGCTCGTATTTAACCAGGAACAACGTTGTATGGATTTGTTAGCCGTTCGGTACCTTGTTTTATCAAAAAACGGTACATCAAATTTTTAGCAAGTAGTTAAGGTATTTCATTTGCCTGATTTTAATTGATTTCGTTGTGACACGACAATTTGATTATTCATGCAATGTATATGCCACCGTTCGTGCCAAATCAATTAAAATAAGAAAAATGAAATGGCTTAACTACTTGCAAAAAATTTGGTCCTCCCTTCATTTCGTCGACATCCCATTTCTTCGAAAGCATTTCTCTGAAATCGTTAATAATTTGGGATTGCTACAAAACAGACCTGACCTAACCTATAACGGCTTAAATAGACATGATGATCTCATGAAAAATCATGAAAATTGCATGGTATTAAGGTACTTAATTTGGATGTTATTTCAACTAGCCTGCAAACCATCTTTCTATGCGAACTCTGTCTAAATTTTTTACAGATATAGATAGTGTCTAAAAAAAAAGAAACCCCATTGGAATAGCTTAGACTCGACTAATACAAGTTTATGTCCAATTGTATAAAACATAATTAGTAAATATCAAAGTGAAGATTGACATTTGGAATAATCGTATTTCATGATAGACGTACTTTTGTTCAGTAATATAAAACTTGACATGGTCTATAACGCTCAGATATTAATTGACATAAACACGTCAACCGTTTAATACGTTAACTGATTGTCACTTCGGGACCCCTTGGTACCTATCCAAATTTTCCTGATGGCAAAGCATTTATGCACTAATTTTATTTAATCATGCACTATATCTCATTTACCTCGCCGAAAAGGTTCAAAACAGACTTTTTAAGTTAGTAGCAAATTAAAAGACAAATTTTAAAACTTATTTACTTGGATAATAGGCTTGTGTCCTAAAATAATGTAATCAGTCCGTCTGTTGGAGTATGAGAAAATACTGGACAAGTATTTTTTCTTTTGACAATTAAACAAAAAATGATGAAGATATAGCCCATTAAAGTTCCCCGTGACGTCACGCCGTGCGACCGTTTTCCGCAAGGCGTGACGTCATGCGCCCCCACTCCCAAACTTTGACGCGCTTTATATTTGTATTTGTTTTTTTGATTGACAAAAGAAAAAACACGTGTCCAAAATTTTTTGATACTCTAACTGACGGGCTAATTACAATAATATTTTTTTATTTTCATTTTCTATATAGATATAAAATAAAATCCCGTTATATACCCGATTCAGTCTCCAAACAGCTTGTACCGCAACTATCGCCGAATTGTGATCAAATAACCCTGCACTGATCGATCGCTGTCAACAGCATCCACAGCCATTCAAAGGGTTAACAAATACAGGCGCGTGACCGGGTTCAATAGATCCCCGATTTTTGGACGTTTTCACTGGGCAGTAAGGTTTGGGGTTGAATGGGGTAAACGGCAGATGAGTTTGATTTCCGCGTTGCGGTGCACAATGCAGCCCGTTAGGCGGGTGCAAGTTGCATTTTATTTCCCATTATGGTTGCTGTGAAGTTTATTGTACCGTTCGATATAGAGGGGTCTATTCTATATGTTCGTGATAAATGAGAACTTGACATAAGTCTTTTCCCGTATTCTACATTCGAAATTGTGTTTATTAGTTCTATTTGGTGGTTTATCCTTTCACGTAACTAATAGTTACGGGATATTGACATAGTGATGATTTTGCATACCTAACTATCTATACTATTATTAAGTTAATATTTTCTTCTGTTTCCGCGATTATTACTCATTGAAATAAAACAATTTAACGGATTATATCGCGTATATTATCTCATTTTAGTTCCCGACGTTTCGGAAGCTTTCCAGCTTTCCATGGTCACGGGAGGACCATGTATTAAGTTGTAAAAATAAAATGTCTGTACATTCAAGATATAAAAAAAATGTAACGGACGATTTGATGGTCACTGAATCGAAAAATATTTGTCTTGTATGTTAGTATGAGTCGTTGTGGCACACCAAATAGGCATAACAGATTTTAATTATTTTAGTACACAGGTAGCAAGGTATCCACAGATGGTTATATGATATTTTTTACCCAACTAACCTGATGAAAAAAAGAGGGGTTATTACTTTTTCTCCTCCGCGAACGAAGTTGCGGGCCACCTTTTCTTTTAGTTATAAATAAGTAGGTGAGGCAGGAACTAACATTTGACTACTTTTAAATTAACCTTAATTCATATTGCAATATGGATGATGACTGTCCGTCATGTAGAGTAAAAAATATTGGAGACTTATATTTTTTTAAATAATTGCGATACACTGAGTCAAAATGTCGCGTGACGTTATGCATAGGTACAGTTTATAACTTGTTTATGACGCTACGAACCCCCACACCTAAAATTTCATGCAATTTATCTCAGTAAAAAACTAACTAAAAAATACATGTCCTATATTTTTTATTATTATTATGTAACTGACGCGGACGAAATATGACAAAAATGACATCATGCCAAATATGCCTATATATTGCCCGTAATTTCTTTTTTTGGTCCCTTTATTTGGTCTATGTTCTACGTTACACATCCAAGCAAACTTTCAACTTTCTAGATCCAACACCGCGCGGTGATGAGTCAGTCTAGACTTCTGTATTCAGGAAAATACTGCCCAAAATTATGAATCGTCGCGCCAGGCTAAGCTATTGTGTATGTTTGCGAACCTCTATCGTGTTTACCCGTTACTTTCCAAAAATTAAAACTCATTGTCTGAAAACAAGACAGTCCCAACCCTTTGTGAGAATTACAAAAAAATTGCACACAATATTTGCATAGTTCGCCGGTACGCTACGCAGAGCCTGGAGGTGATTGATATTTTATGGGTATGTAGTGTTTATTTACTATGACAATAACATTCGCCCTGTCGTAAACTTTCTAACTTTCTGTGACTTTTGTTTTATTGGATCAATTGTGAAGACGTTAAATGTAGCGTGAAAACATATTGTCTTGTAAATTGCATAAAATTGTGTTCGGCGTCGCAAAGTTTCAAAGTTACGCAGATGTCGTTTGTGGGACAAAGAGGTTATTACGAGCTTGGTAGAAATATAAATGATGCAGAAAAAGGGAAGTTTATTATTACATTCACTTTGTGTACCCTGAGCGTAAAGGGGCGGGTGGGAAATGGGGATAGTATATAATTATTTGTCCTGAGGGTGGAATGAAACGTAATTAAGCAGAATTTCTTGCATGCAGATCGTTATATTCACATTATTATGAAAAAACCGGCCAAGTGCGAGTCTAACTCGCGCACCGAGGGTTCCGTACAAAATATAAGCTACACATGGTAGTATCTATGATAACTACAAAATTATTATTTTTAAAAAGCCCCCGACACCCAAAAAAGAACCTGATGAATATTGGCTGAGATCCGGTCACTTGTTCCACTAAAAGCTGAATATCT
This sequence comes from Hedya salicella, assembly GCA_905404275.2. Classification (NCBI taxonomy): domain Eukaryota; kingdom Metazoa; phylum Arthropoda; class Insecta; order Lepidoptera; family Tortricidae; genus Hedya; species Hedya salicella. The sequence goes on along the minus strand of FR990109.1, from coordinate 23,041,772 downwards.
TGGAGACGAGTGTTTCGATTTTCATCAAACAAAGCTAAGAACACTCGAGTTAAAATTATGTATAGGTGCGTCCACACTTGTATCATTTGCTCGTATCCGATCACCGCGGCGTGGCATGACTGCATGCGTATCGCGCTGCTTGGACACTCGCTGTCGGCGCGGCGATCTCGCCTCGCTTCTCTGATCGAAGTGTGTGATACCCGTAGCAACATGGATTTCGAGCGATCGGATCGGCGCAACGTCCAAACGCGTGATCGTGACACGCGATCATGCCACGGGACGAAGATCTGATCGGGCAAATGATACAAATGTGGTCGCTTCTTATGACACAAAAAAAACCGCACTCAAATCGGTCTATCCTTATGGGCGCTACGATGCATGCCAAACACAGATACACAGATACACAGAGTCACAGACACGTCAAGCTTATAACACCCCTCTTTTTTGTCGAGGGTTAAAAATCCAGTGTTAAGAGAGCCCTACTCTACATACGAAATTGTACAATGTATGGAATAAAAGCATATGTCAGTGGTAAACTCAAAGTAATCCTACTGTTCGAGCATTTACCTTAAGTACATTCTGCGTTGTACATTTGCTTGATGTACATTTTACGCCACATACATTTTTTGCGAATAGACATTTTGCTAATAGTCAGCATTTTGCAAGTTTAAAATTTTCGGCTGAAGCCAATAAAAGCTTTACCTATTTCGTTTTATTTTTCGGTTTAGTTGTATTGCAATGCTTTTTTGAATTATTTATCTGCAATAAAATATATAAATAAAAACCTGTAAAAGCAATTTGACTTTAATATCATAATATCACTCGATGTAGGTCAGATTTCGCGGCACGTGCGCATTCCCGTGCGCAATACACGTGTTACGTTCTCGATGCCCCGCGGGAGAGCTCGGAGCGAGCTACACGCCTACGTGGCCATGGATTGTAAGAAAATATTATATAAACGTAAGCATAGGTATTAGGTTTGCTCATTCTACTTCAAGCGTAGCGTAGCTAATTCTTCGGAAACTGCACTTTTTCCGGAATAAATCACAGCCTATATGTCTCTTCTTATTTAATCTCTACGCACAACAAAATCACATAGCTCTGTTAATAATATATAAATATTACAAGACAATTTTACACAAATCGAAATAGTCCCATGGTAAGCTCAATAAGGCTCGTGTTTATGGTTACTAGACGACGATATATTGAATAGATGTTTACTTATATACATAGAACACAAGACTCGGGAACAAAATCCCAGTAAGGGCAAATATTTGTGTAATGTTCATATTTACCCTTACCGCGATTTCAACCCAGGACCTTCAGCTTCGTAGGCAACGTTACTCCCGCTGAGCCAAACCGGTCGTCTGTTATGTTATATCATGATAAATAAATAATGATACCCACAGGCACATTATCCAAAGGGAAATCGCGAAAATACTGCACGTTGTTAATTTTATTTGAAAACATTGTTAAGTTTCAGCAAATTCAAAATTCAAATTCAAATGAACGAAAGAACTTTTCAGTACCTATTGTCAGGCGCCGCCAAATGGCTTTACAGGGTTCCCCTTGTTTACGCATATTTTTTTGTCCGTATCATGATTTGACCGAATTCATAATTTGGCATAATGCATTTTTTTCTGAACACGTAAACTTTTCAAGATTTTAAATAATTGATAAAACAATCCTCAAGATTTTTATAAAACAATCATAACCTAACCTAATGTTTACAACTGGATAATGCCTTAAAAACTCCTGAAAATTGTACAGTGTCTAAAAAAAACTGCATTATGCCAAAATATGAATTCGGCCGAATGATGATTCGGACAATCGAGATTATGCCACATAAGGGGAATCCGGCTTAACAGTTAGTTGTTTTCTTTTCTAAAAAAAGGTTTCTAAAAAGTCATGATGATAAGGCAAATGTTCCAGTGCTGCTCGCTGACCCAATAGTTGGCATATTTAACTTTAAATCATTGGAATACAGCTGACGATTTAGATATCAATCATTGGTATAATAAAGAATTAGGTAAAACATTAATTCGTGGGAACGTTAGCTTCGTATTGATAAAAATTAAAATGCACGGCTTATGGTGTAAGAGCACAATTGTACAGCATAAATTATATTGCACCCATATTTTAATTAAACATTCCTCAGCACCCAATAAGCATCAGGTAAAATATAACCGTACCTATGGAAAAAAGGATCTTTCATTTAAGATTTTAATATGAGGGCTCGGGCGCTTTAGATTTCTTCTAGGTAATGATTTTACATCTGTTTTGTAACCAACCCCTTGGTTTTGTAGATATAGCGGCTGTTTACGAGTAAGATTTTCCAGCTCATTTTCACACTAAATAAGAGACAGTGTGTGCCTAAGATTATCTTAGTTTTAACCTTTTGTTAGATTAATGCTAGCTACGTTCACAATAAAGTTATTTGGTTAAATAATCAATTCCGAACCCTTTCTACAACATGTATACTTTTAGGAAAAGATTCTAGATGAATTGAGAACCTTCTCCTATTTTCTGAGTCGGTTAAAAGTAGGTACAAATCATTGTTTTTCATTGTTGGTGGATCGATAACTCCGCTCACTACATCGTTCTCATGGAGGAGTTTAATGCAAAACTGGGTAGAGAGCTGAAAGTGGGATCATCAGATGGAAATCGGAACACACGGGGCCTGGGCCAGACGCTTGCGGACTTCATGAAGAAGCAAGAAGACTCTATATGATGATTTCTTTCTTCATTTCTTTCTTCAAGAAGAGCCCTCACCGCAAGTGGACCTGGATCAGCCCCGATGGTGTTGAACAGTTTGTGTGTGTGTTGAAGGAAAAGAAGTACAAACCAATTAAATACATATACGTATGTATAATTATGTACTTAGGTCTTATCTATAATCACGCCAAAACGACTGAACGTATTTCGTCCATTTTTTGTATAAGGATAGCTGGAAATGTAAGGCCGATTACAGAATAACATTTATTCGACTAAGGTAAAGAAAAATGCCGTTCAAGTGCGAGTCGGACTCGCGCACCGAGGGTTCTGTACAAAATATACGCTACAAACGGCTTATCTATGAAGATCCAGTGTTAGCAGAGACTCCTAAGCAAAATGTACCCGGTGTTCGATAATTCTATATTGGTTACTGACATAGACAGACATAAAATTATACTGTTTTTAGTATTTTTTGTTACAAAGGCAACAGAAATACATCATCTGTGAAAATTTCAACTGTCCAGCTATCACCGTTCATGAGATACAGCCTGGTGACTGACGGACAGACAGACAAACAGACCGACAGCGGAGTGTTAGTAATAGGGTCCCGTTTTACCATTTAAGTTTAGTAAATAGATAGATAAATTAGATAGTTACTTACAAATAAAAAAATACTGGACGGTTATAAGGAACGACGCTTTTTGGTCATTCCTCTGCTTTTGTCATCAACTGTATAAGTAAGCATATACAAGTATGCATAACCAAATACCTACTAACAAATTTTTACTTGGTCGCCAAGCTTTAATCATCTTGTGTGTCTGTCCATCGATGCAAGCAAGTCCACAGATTAGCCGCCCACCGCTTTTTATCCGTCTGGCCGTCTGTCACCGGCGACGCGACGGTGGTCTCGGATTGTACAAGAATACGAGACTTTGTGCAATTTACGGATAATCCCCTCAAAAGCTCAAAGCGCTTTGATGTTCTTAACATACTAAACAGAACCTTATTTGCATGTTCTCCGAGAATAGAAAAAATAATAGAAAGAAGACGCAATTCTTGTTTCTTAAACTGTCTCAGACCAGACAATAGTAGTCTCGACACTTATTGTCTGAATGAATGCACTTGAAAAGTTGCAAACAGTTATGTTTGCTATGGAAAGTTGATAAACTTACGTGTTTGGGCTTCCCGGGGTAGATCTTTGAGGATCAGCAGCTATAGGAATACAAAACAACATTAGAATGCTTTATCCCACCTTTTTAGGAACAGTTTCGTCACGTCCGTCCGTTTGTCACAGGCATTTTATGCAGAAACTACTACATGTAGTTATATTGATGAAGTTTGGAGTATAAGTGTCTTGTATAAGCCGCTACTTAGTTTGATAGTTAAATAACAAAAATATTATTTCTAAGGAGTGAATTTTTTTAAAGCAAATATCAATGTGTGGCACATTTTTCAACAGCTGTCTTAAAAACAGTTTGAGGTTTCTAAGAACTAATTTGATTAAGTGAATACATTCGGAAATAATCGCTCCGAAAGTACCGTACAGTTCCGTAACTTCGTCTGGGATACCTATCTTCGCCTATTTTTAAAAAACTTCACTGACCTAAACAGCGTTAAGTTAGACACAATTGATGCGAGAATATGCCATGCATAAAAAACACTTTCTTCACTTTAGTAGTTTTGTGTGGATCCTGCTCAAATCAAGGCGGGAATTTCAACTTTTATAAAAATAGGCGAAGATAGCTATATAGATAGATCCCAGGCGAAGTAACAGAACTGTACGGTAGCATAAATTCTCAACCTTACAGCTAAAAAATATGAAAAAAATACTGAGTTAAAACTTAATAAATACTTTCAACCCAAAATTATTTCAATATGATCGGATAGAATGGCGTTTTGGGTTTATTGGCGAAAAACTGCGCATCTAAGCAAAAGAATGCAAGTGCTGTGGAGATACTTTTTTATGCTAGAGTTTAGCAGTAGTTTTATTATCGTATTTTTTTCATCTGTAATGTTCTTTTTGTATGAACGACTGTGGAACCATACACTGAGCATGGTCCGACACGCTCATGGCCGATTTTTATTGAATCTTATTTAGTCTTGCTTTAGTGCATATTGTACTAAGTAACTATATAGATCAATCGTCTATCGATATAAAAAGTAGCCTGAACAAACAGCAAGGTGAATACTATTAAAAAACTAATAAAAGAATAAGTCGGGGCACTTATTCTGTTTCTATATGAAAGAAGGAAAACTAATTAGCATCCCAACTTTTTCATTTGCAAATTCTATCCTGTTTTTCTTAATTTTAGGAAATGAGGATTAAAATCATCATCATCAACCAAAACAGTTCCACTGCTGGACTTAGGCCTCCTATAATAGAACGCCACCATGCGCCTCCCGCTTGCAGCGCACTCCAATTGATGACCTTTATCAGGTCATCAGTTCACCTTTTGAGGGGCGTAGCTACGCTACGTCTGCTGCGTCGTGGACGCCACCTAAGAACTCGTCAACTCCAATCAAGGGTCCTTGGTTCTTACCCTGGACATTGGGCCCACTTAAGTATTGCAATTCTTCTACAAACATGGATGGAAATAAGGATATAATATTTTATTATAGGTTATATTTTTAATTTGAAAACACGTTCTTACAATTTATGTTCGTGTAACACAACATAATAGAATAGTAAAATAACATAATCTTGTATTTGAGATAACGATTTGCGACGCCATCTTGTATGGCATAGCAGTACTATAAGTATTTATATTTTTATGACATCTAGCGGCGAGTAGTACAAAAAAAATAACATGTGTTTCAATGTAAAATAAATATGATTGATAAAATTGGACATAAAATCAAATACTAAATTAATTGAAACAGGAATTCTTCCAAATACGTGTGGTGTTAATACTAAAATAAATATTGAGTCCAGGTTTTTTTACCGTTGTTTTATCTGAGTGTATTTTGTTACGGCAACACAACTAGTCGGCCATTTTGGATTTTGGTAGTTAGACGACCGTCCGTCTCAAAAAAACTATTGTTTTTAATCTACCTGTTATTTATATACAAAAATAACGCGAGTGCAACGAATCAAACCGACCGACATTCTAGCAACTTCAGCGTCCCTACCTAGTCGACGCAGACACCGCTCGTCACGGCGAGCTCGATCAGCTGTCAGGAACCTTTGACGTGTAGAACACAAACAAATCTGTTAGTAACGTGCTATGCTGTTAACATGAACGGCACTTTTTATGAGCAACTGGGCAGCGTTGCGGGGCTTTTCGACCAGTGGGGGGCGTGCGAGCGGACGGTGGTGGCCTGCGCGCTCGTGCGGCGCGTGCCGATGCCGGGGCTTAGGCTGCTGCAGCGGGCAGTGGATGCGGCGCTGCGGGACCACGGCCACGACGAGAGGCTCGAGCGAGACGCCAATGACGACACCTTCCTCGCCGGTCTACTCGCGTCCCGCTCGGAGGATGACGAAGATGAGGGTAAGTCGATAAATGGAACGGCAATCGTGTATTTGAATCATGCTGAGTGCAAAGTTGCTAACTGCTTTAAAATTAAAATACTATTTATCTACAAAATATATATCTATCATCCCCATGAAATAATTGAGTTTAGAAAATAAATTCCAAGTTATTATCAAAAAAAACTTTATATATATTTGCAAGTTTACACTCCAACATTATCTAAAACTGATACTATAATACTTCCACTGTCAGACCTGCAATAATTGAGTTGTTGTCTTCAACTAAAATTTCTACTCAAGATTTTCAGAGATTCTGAAATTAGAGTAAAATTGAAGGTACTCATTCATTTTTTACAACTAATAAGTTGTGGTGAGATAGCAAGATTTTAATAGGTAGTGGTGACTGAAGTTCTGAATTGTTTTAAAACCTGCAAGCATTTGGCTGAAATCACTATCTTCGGCCCTGTTATGTGCTAACTGATTGTCTCCCTCCTGCTACCACAGTTGCAAATAGTTTTTACCCTATTTAGAGTTCTAAGAAACTCAAAATTCATTAGATTACATTATCACTGAGGCGCGCACGGACAGGTTTCAAGCTATAATCCGAAAAAAAAAGTCTCTATTATGGACCATCTCAGAAGTAGCTAAAACAGTATCCTGAAGTTAATAGCTGGCAGATGGGATTGTCCCATCTTGTCGCATTGGATTAAGCAGGTTATTTCACTGTATATATATATATGAAATTAAAATAAAAAGTGATTGTTATTATTATTATTAAAGTATATTATATGTAATTATGTCAATTTCAATATTTGCCCAGTTAATTGTATTTTTTGAATTAGTATACATTATGACATATTAATTATTATGTTTTTAAATTTTTAAATAACATAGGACTGTTTAAATTATATGATTTAAAATGTTTCTGGATTTAGTGACATACAATGTTTATTGTTTTTTGGATCATAAAACTAAAACTAACATGGCGTAAGTAACAATGTTACTAACAATTATATGGGTCTCTGGCGTGAAATAAAGTTTTCATTCATTCATTATGAACACACCTGAATATACCAGTAAACTAAAATTACTTTTTAATCAAATCAAACATATGAAAGGATTGTCATGAATATAATCATTCCTAATAGCAGTAGGTGTAAATTACTCTTAGCATTGTGTGCATAAATTTCCTGTGTGACTCACTCATGTAATAAAATTCTCTCCTAACCTTCACATGTGTATTTACTGGACTGTTGAAAATATTTACCTACTTACGTTGTATGATTTTATTTTGCTGTAAATTTCATACAAGGTATTGTCAGACATTTTGCTGTCTACAGTTGGTTTAGTCTAGGGTAAAGCAAGTGTACAATACAACAATTTTTAATTGCAACCATTTTTTTTTACAACAGAAACAGTACAATAGAGCCTTAACATAAAATATGGTAGACAATACACGGTCTTATGGCTAAAGAGTGATCTCTTCCATACAACCTTTGGGTAGCGGAAATGACAGAGTGTAGTGACAATTCTAGGTGCCAAGTGGTAATGGGTAATTTTAAACGATGGGTGAATGTGAGTGTAGCACACAATCACAAAGTATGCCTAAATTTATGATCCTGCTAACCTAACCTGGGCTGGCTCAGTTCTGAATTGTTCACTTTCTTTAAATATTATATACCACAGGTGTGCTGAAATTATGAGGAAAGCAGGCATTTTGCGAATAGGACTTTTTAGGAAAACTGTTATTTCAGGTCTGAGCCCCTGGGCTGGTGAGGTCCCTTTTAATATATTGTAGACACTGTTATGTCATACATGTTACACAAGTCAACAATTGACGCTTTAAAACTACTGTGTATAGTTTACATTAAATAGACATAGGTATATCATAAAATAACTCAATGGAGTGATTAGTACTTCAAGGCAAGACCAGTGGTTGATCATCAACCCGATGGACAGACACAGTCACAAAGACTCCGGTGACAGAGTGTGCTCAACATGCAATCAACAGAGACCAGTGGAGAAGATACATGAAAGCAGCAACAAAAGAAGTAGACAACTCCCCATGACCACGACCACTCAGTCAAGAGTGAATTGACTAAGAAGAAGAACCTATTGTAATCTTAATAGAATCATATTGGAATCCACCTAAAAACCATATTTGAATTACTTGACAGGCTTAGTAGGTTTATTGTCATTATTTATGCAACACCAACCTACTTTCAAGCATCAGTTTTTAACCCCTGACTGTGTCTGTTTGTGGCATTGTAGCTTCTAAATGCATGGACCAATTTGGATATTCATTGGTTTGCCTGATGGGTGACTTCATCGAGAGTGTTGTTAATTATGGTCCAAGAAAATTAGTTAAGTTTATTATTATTTATTATCAGGCAGGCAGTTGTAGCAACTGATGATGCCTTTATCCAATTTATCTATAGTCTAAATTCGCTGTTCAGTGGTATGCTTGACCAATTTGTTTTGGTAGGTATTGACATTAGGTGCTGAGATTACAACCTCTGGGAGCTTGTTCCATGCGCTCACAACCCTGCCACTCAGAACGAGTTGTTTAAATTATTAGCATTTTTCTAGAATTTAAATAGAAAACGACTTTCTTCTGTTTCCGCGATTATTACTCATTTGAATAAATCAATTTAACGGATTATATCGCATATATTATCTCATTTGACCCATGTTCAGTCAACCCGTGACCATGGAAAGCTGAAAAGCTTTCGAAACATCAGGAACTCAAATGAGATAATATATGCAATATAATTAGTTAAATTGTGTTATTTAAATAGAAAACTACTGTGAGAATCAGACATGTTTAGAATACATTAGCTATTACTTGTCTCTCATGAGTAAGTTCCTGGTAACAGGTTACCAGGACCATCAATCCAGGATATGTTTTAACATATCGAGCATTTCTCAGCTTTCACGACGTGAGTAACCGCTAGTATAACTTTTAAAAAATCTAGAAGTGTGGGGGTTTTTTATTAATTCACCTTACCTTCGTAATTTTGTTACAGGGTTCCGACTAACTTAATGGTATAATATTGCATTGTCACCGAACTTAAATAATTTCTGCTCAATGGGATAAACAAGGAAGTGGGTCAAATTTAAGTTGCAAAATTTGTTTATAAAGTTAATTAGTTTCCACCTGTAACTAACCTAATAAAAAGATTGTAATAAGGGTAAATAACTTTTAAAATATTGCATTTGTACATTTCATAATCTAGGTTTCTGGGTGGTTATCATAAATAACTACAAATGCAGTGAGCAGCGAATTACCTACTTGGTTGATAACGTCGTGATAATGCTAACTCGGGACTCATCTTTCATAATGAGGCCCCAGAATGACATCATCATGCCAATGTGATTTTTTTCCTATGCCTTGTTACCGCTAATTACAAAACATTACAAAGGTAAATTGTTTGTTCTAAGTTATTGTGTAAAGATTTTACATTGAATTTGTAAATTTACTTTTGTGCTGTTTTAAATATATTAGGTTGTTTTGGGTAGCTATTAAGCAAACCTTTTAATTGTTGGACACTTGATTGAACTCACTGTATGTGCAAAAACAGGTGCTTGTAGTTTTATATTAGTAATGAAATAATGAACTTAATTCTGTAAGTAGGCCGGAAGGTCACTTATACAAGTTGGAGTCTACCAGTTATTATATTTAGGTGACCATTGGATTTTTTTTATCTAATGAGTGGCAAACGGGCAGACAAGCCACCTGAAGGAGCCATTTTGGTCTCCTATTCTCCACTACTCTTATTACTTGTGTGATTCTGCCATTCTTTGTAGTCCAGTAACCATCTTGAAAAAAAATAATCGTATAATCTTTTATGTTATTATTATTACCATGGGGCTAGTTCGATTTGTGTAAAATTGTCCCGTAATATTTATTTATTTATTTGGAGTAGAGTATTAATATTGGTGTGAGGCGTAGACCATGACACAAAGGGATAGGGGACTTACTGGAGGCCTTTGAAATGTGGTGCTGGCGTAGGATGAAAAGATTAATTGGACAGAAAAAGTCGCACATGAAGAAGTATTAGGAAGGGTGGGGGAAAGGAGGAACTTAATAAAAACGATAAAGAATAGAAGTGGGAAAATATTGGTCACCTTATAAGATCCGATGCTTTTATTAATAACATTGTAGAAGGAAAAATTGAAGGCAAGGGAAGAAAGGGAATACCAAGGATGAGCTATGTGAAACAAATAAAAGAGAAGGTTGACTTCATGTTGTATAGGGAGATCAAGGAGGCTCTGGATAGGGAGAGATGGAAACAGCTTCACGCTTCTTCAGCTACACCAACAAGAGTTTGACCCTTTGAATTTATGGTCCATCTTGTGGGACTCCCTTCATTACCATTTTGGCCCACCTTTCTGGATGCAATGCTAACTATTTATTTTATTTATCACTTCAATGTTAAGTTTTATGATTATTTTGAATTTATTTTTGTTCTGTACCTGCTTACTTATTTTTATCCTCAAATATTTGAATTTGGTGCCCCCTTGAACATGCTGCCCGGGCCTGCCACGGTTTGCCCCCCCTATACTCTGATTTTTAATTCAAGACCAAAATTTAACGTCAACGGGCGCACTTTCGCTGTGATCACTGCATACCGGTTTAAGTATCAGTATTTTTATCAATAAAACTTACCCTAATATTACTGGTCGCACGATTTCTCATTCATTTTTTTATGAAATAATGCTAATTTGTTTAAATCATCAAGAAGATAACTGTCAGATTTTGGTCTTGAATTAAAAATCCGAGTTTCGATCCGGCCCTGAATGTAAAGTATGGGCAGCAATCTAACCAGACAAAAACACATTTTCTGAGATACAATAGCGATAGCCATTACCATGTTGCAGGTGCCGAATCCCTCCGACAGCTCCTGACGCTGCTGCCGCTGCTGCGCACGGACAACGTGTGCGCGAAGGACGTGTACGTCGCCGCCGCGCCGCGCCTCGTGCAGCGCTGCGTCGACGCGCCGCGCCGGGCCGCCGCCGAGCTGTGCCGGCAGCTGCTGAGCTACCTGCTGGTGCACCCGGCGCTCACACACGGCGACCAGAGGTACGTGTACACCGGCCGCCGAGCTGTGCCGGCAGCTGCTGAGCTACCTGCTGGTGCACCCGGCGCTCACACACGGCGACCAGAGGTACGTGTACACCGGCCGCCGAGCTGTGCCGGCAGCTGCTGAGCTACCTGCTGGTGCACCCGGCGCTCACACACGGCGACCAGAGGTACGTGTACACCGGCCGCCGAGCTGTGCCGGCAGCTGCTGAGCTACCTGCTGGTGCACCCGGCGCTCACACACGGCGACCAGAGGTACGTGTACACCGGCCGCCGAGCTGTGCCGGCAGCTGCTGAGCTACCTGCTGGTGCACCCGGCGCTCACACACGGCGACCAGAGGTACGTGTACACCGGCCGCCGAGCTGTGCCGGCAGCTGCTGAGCTACCTGCTGGTGCACCCGGCGCTCACACACGGCGACCAGAGGTACGTGTACACCGGCCGCCGAGCTGTGCCGGCAGCTGCTGAGCTACCTGCTGGTGCACCTTCGCTCACACACGGCGACCAGAGGTAGATGTACAACTTATCACTGTGTTTAGATGTTACAAACATGTATACAGACGCTGCTCAGTATTTGTAGTACCCATGTATACTTAAGAACTTCGTGAGTTTAACCCCAGATCCCCGTACCGACAGATGCTTGGCTATTTGGTCGTCCATCTGTTATACTCATGGCTTACGTGGGTATCAAAAAGCATGCAAAAATACCAATACTAAATATATTGACGGGAAAAAGCGGAAACAAACGTAGTAACCGCCAACTGAATGCATTGGCGGCTTGGAGCAACACAGGCTTCCGAACTTCTTTGGAAGATCCCTTTTTGCTCGAAGATTGGCGGTTGCTTCGTTTCCGCTTTTTGCCATCGATAATGTTACAGGTGTTTTTGTTGAAATTTGAATTATATAATTTCACTTATGGAAATTTAAAATGAGCATTAAAAAAATATATAGTCTTGTCACAAAATATATAGACCTTTATTATGCAGTCATAAAAAAACATGGATAAGTAATTATAACACAGTAATAAAATCGGGCCGTTTTGTAGATAGGCAAAAACAATTAAGTAATTGTAAAGAAAATGGAACACAACTATCCACTTGAATTATCCGTGTATTTATTGTTTTATCATTAAATCACAATAGTTACATCTTTATTTATCTTTGCGGGTCGGTTTGAAACGCAGACCTGACAGATACTGAAGATTAATTATGTCATTGTGATTGCATTTAATGTGGTTACCTAATACAACTCGATATCAAACAAATCTAAAATCAGATTAATTGATTATTTTTGGGGCAGTAACTCAGTCCTTCGTTTCTCCTGATGGAAAATTTGAATCCAAATGGTTTCAGTTTTTAATTATTTTATTAATATGTTTTAGAAACAAAGAAAGAAAATACATTTATTCGAGGGCATATTTATACAGCAATACAACAATAAATTACTATAACTAAGTATGCCCCGAAGTGGTCTCACCTCAGCATAATGCTGACTCGAAAACCAGCGCTTCCGGTGATGCCATAGGTTTTTTTACAATGCATATGCCCGGAATTCTAGCTCTTAACTTGCCTATGTTGGCCCAATACATGCATAGAAAAATTACGTGCCTGTTGGCCCCTATAAAGAGCCAATTTCTGCGCATATACATTGTAAAATGTCGTTCGATACACCTGCGAATAGGTAATTGCCAACTCGTTTACACCGCCACTCTTTGGGAATAATCTACTTACCGCACTTGTATCGTAAATAAGTATTATGCACATGCTACAGTGACGCCCCAAATTTAACAAAAATTGCCGAACACCTTGGATATACACAGAGTTCTCCTTGGTTTTTTTACACTCTTTACGAGAGGCCCCAAGGAGAGTACCGCCCACGCCTATATATTTAATACTAGCTTCTGCCCGCGACTTCGTCCTCCTTAAATTCGTTTATCGCGGATAGGGGTATTTTTGCGGGATAAAAAGTAGCCTATGTCCTTCCCCGGGACTCAAACTATCTCCATACCAAATTTCATCCAAATCGTGAAGATGAAGTTTAAGCGTGAAGAGGTAACAGACACACTTTCGCATTTATAATATTAGTATGGATTTAATTTTTAACACGCTTTTATTAGGTCGACCTGTATGTAACTATGTAATGAAATCTAAGGCAACTAATTTAACCATCTTCCAAAGCGTGATGAAAATTGGCAGCTGTATGTAGTTCTGATGACAATACAATAATATGGTACAGTCGAACAGATCTGATGATGGAGCCGGAAGATATGAACTGGAACTTCATGATGGAACATCGTATCATAGCTGTGTTTGGATTTGTTACAAAAGTCTTGTAAAGCGTGTTTTTCAAGTGTTTTTTAAACTATTAATTTATTTTTATAGCTACTGTCTAAACTTCTTTTTTAAAGTATAGTTAGATCCACCTTACTCTTTCCAGAACGTTGACACAATGGCTCCAGTACCTCGAGAACCACATGTCCGGAACCCGAACAGAGTTCGTTTGGCAGCAGAGGCTCGAGCCAACACCAGACCACAACATCTGGGGCTCTTCCACCTTCCGCAGGACCATCGGGAAGAACGTCGACTTCCGTCACATCACCGACCCTATAGAACTCACCTTCTCTACAGATTTACTACAAGAATCCTTCTCCAAAAACGGCAGAGACGTTGATATCAGCTGTGACGGGGACAAACTTAATTTTGACGCAACGATAGCACAGCCGAAATCCCAAAGATCGAGCAGCCTGACTCCGCCTTCGACGAACTTCATGCATATGTCATCGTCAGCTGAGAATCTTACCGATGAACCTTTTGTGCAGAAGCCTAGAAGCTTCTCGTTATCTAGTGAACATAGTTTAGGACAGATAAGACCTATTATAATGTATGGGACGACGGGGAGCGAGACGAGACTGGACGATTTGAGGTCGAATAAGTTTACAGAGTTCCCCGGCATGTCGACTGTGGCGCAGTGGCTGAAGAGTCTTAGGCTGCATAAGTATGTTTGGCTGTTTACCAACATCAGCTACGAGCAGATGATGGCGATGGACGAAGAGTATTTGGAAAAATTAGGTGAGTTGTAACAGAGTTCGTGAAATGAAATGAAAGAAATAAAACTTGTAACGGATTGATATTTCTATGCACTTATTAGGGTGCCGTACACAATGGGTAATACGGGACCCTATTACTGAGACTTCGCTGTCCGTCTGTCTGTCTATCACCAGGCTGTATCTCATGAACCTTGATATCTAGACAGTTGAAATTTTCACAGATGATGTATTTCTGTTGTCGCTATAACTATGTCTGTCTATATTCAAGACTCGGTTCCGTTAAGAGGTTCTCAACCCTAAATGACCTTCGATCCGTAGCTCTTCACTTCTGTGTTATATGTCTCATCGTGTTACCTGTGTAAAAAATCATTAAAATATATTGAAATATCCGAACTGTCATAGGTACTATTGTTGGAAAGTAATTTTCACCATTCCAGGGACTAGACACACAACAAATACCATGAAAACTCGAACATTTTCGCGTGGCGGTCTTTAAGTTTTAAAAATGCAGATTAAATTAAAAATACAATAAGATACTCGAAAATTTTATTATTTTAAATAAATATTTATATGGCAAGAAAGATTAACAATACATTGGTAAATGAAGCTTTTTTTTAAGTCAAATGTTGTTATTTTTCTAAAATTCAAACCTGAAGATATTGACTTAGACGCGATACTACGTCTCTCTATTTTTTTCTCATTGAAGAGGTTCTGTGTTACGTACTTTCATGAATATTACTTTTGTGTGGTGTTTGTTTTCATTTCTGAATCTTATCAAATTATGATAACGGGAAGACGGAACATGGTTATTGAATACTGGAAGGTGCCTGCAACTTCGTTCGCTTCTTTTTTTGACAGTGTAGCTAGGTAAAAAGTATCCTATAACCATCTGGAGATACCCAGCTACCCGTATACCAAAAATAGTTGAAATCCGTTTAGCCGATTTGGCGTGATGAAGCCACAACGACTCATACAAACATACAAATAATCTTAAAAGTATATTTTTTAATGTAATGACCTCAAAATAGTCCGTTATATCAATTTTTTTTTTTGAAAATGTCTTCAATGTACAGACATTTAATTTTTACAATTTTATAATAGTATAGATTAATTATTACAGTTTCTGGCTTAAGTGAGGTAACATACGCGTGTATTAACGAGTATCTTCCACTGTCATCGTCATTCAAATTGGCCTTAAAATATTTAAGCTAAGTAAAATTTACCTGTTTCGATAAAAACTCGGTCAAGTTGTAGGATTCGAGGCGTCTGGGAAAAACATTCATTAAGGTAAAACGATGCATTTTATGGAGAGGTAAAAGTTTATTGCTGCCCCGGGAATGGCCTGAGCGTTGTAACAGGTCGTGATACATCATAAAATCTGAGTGACAAAAGGTGTTTAATGAGAACTTGAAAGTAAAATAGGGTTTTTACTACAGTTGCTCAAAAAGTGCTTCTTTACGTAGCTGTTTAGCGTGCGAAAAGTTGGTTTTCCTAGTTGGTTCCCCACTAGTTTCACATTTCCAATGTTTTAAAATTTATAAAATGAACGAAATGTACTATTTTGAAAGACTGAAAACCTGATTTATTTTGAAATACACAGTAGTGCTTAAGTCTAGAGAAAAATAAGCGTGAGTGTTTGAGGTATTTCAAAAAAGGAGCTCACTCAGAATATGTCGATACATGTAGTGCACTGACGCTGATTTTCAGTGGGTCCATTAACCTTTTGAGCGGCACAGTTGGCAAATCACGTCTTGAAAAATTCGTGCCACTGACGCCAGTATCGGCATATACCGACTAAATTTCAAGGTTCAAAAACTCCGAAAATAATATCAATACCAGCAATCACTATTTTATTTTCTTGGTGTGTCGTCTAGATCACGTCGTATGACTTCGCTGCTTGGCGGTCAAAAGGTTAAGACAAACAAAAGACATCTTAACCTTACTTCCGTCTGTATCGTAAAGGAATTTTGCTTTATTGGGAACATCTTAATTTTGTATATTTTCGTTCCAGGTGTAACGAAAGGCGCGCGGCACAAGCTCCTTCTATCCATTCACAAACTCCACGAGCGCCCCGCCATCTTGGAGGGAGTGGCTTCGGAACTGGCCAGTGGAGTCGCTCCTGGTATCGCGGCCAGGGCCCTGGAGAGACTCCGGCAGGTGCTGCTGAGCCCCATGCCTCCAGACTCCACGCTGCCGGCGCATATCGTCAAAGTGCTCGAAACAGGTAACTGAAAACGACACCCATGACATTACCAAACGTAACATTCCCAATTATACAGAGTAATGTATGGAGAAGTCAGAAACTTTGAGAGATAGCGAAATCTGTTCTTAGGTTAACTTCATACATAACTGGGATTCGAACCTGGTCAATCTCTGTAAGCAATGTTGTAAATTCTGCAAGTTTTTTCGTTGTTATTGTTGATGGTGCGAATCATAAGTCGCAAGGAACACATTTTAAATGGAATTTTCTTTAAACAATTGAAAGAAAAAATCAGAAATAAGTTTTTTTTCAAGTTGTATTTTTCCTGGATGTAAAGATTAATTCTCTCTATAGTTAAAAAAAGATTAAATGCCATTATTATTAAATTTGAAATCGACGCCATGGCTAAGAACAGATTTCGCTTTCTCCCATAGTTTCTTAGTTCTCCTTACTGACCCATTTCGATTGATCACCTTTATAGTCGCATCCTCGCAATTGTTGCAAAAGCTTACGTTCTTGCAAAATCGGCTTCTAATTGGCATATCTTTCTATCCATAAACAAACTTCACGAGCGGCCCGCCATCTTGGAGAAAGATGCTGTGGAAGCAGCCAGTGGAGTAGCTCCTGGATTAGCCGCCAGGGCGCTGGAGAGACTGACAGGTGCTACTGAGCCCCATGCCTCCTGACTGCACGCCGCCGGCGCAGATCGTCAAAGTCCTTGAGACGGTTACCGAAAACGACACCCATGATGATTTTTTCAAAACGCACGTTTGTCACATTATATGCCAAAATCAATATAAATATTCTTTTCACTTGACCTATGGAGCTCTCTTTTTTCAGAAGTTCAAGCTCTATTTTCTGAAGCTACCCTTCGAAAATTTTTAAGAGTATCCGTGTGTCTGTTTGTGGCATATTCATACTCATATTTATTGCGATCATCTATATTTTTATAAAGTTGTAAAAATGAAATGTCTGTACATTGAATATATAAAAGAAAACTATTGTAACTATTTGGAGGACATATTATTTTATTTTTATTTTTTGTACGTTCGTATGTGCCGTTGCGGCTTCATCACGCAAAATCGGCTAAACGGATTTCAACTATTTTTGGTACACGGGTAGCTGGGTATCTCCAGATGGTTATAGGATACTTTTTACCCGACTACGCTGAAGAAAAAAAGAGCTGTATGTTTTTTTTCTCCTCCGCGGACGAAGTTTGCAGGCACCTTCTAACGGGTTAATGAGAATTTTTATTTTCAAAAATATAAATGTAAACTCAACTGCTACAGGTCTATGCATTTTACTATGGTAAATTCAATCGTATTTTATTTTTTAAGTAATTATTACAATATAGCAAAAGGCCCCGCATCTTCGATCTTCCGTAGCTTGCTTTTCACCGTTCGCATCATACTTTGGACGACATTCAAGTCATTTTTTTTAAATTGACTTTGTATCCTTCGTCTCAATTGTTGCGGTGATTTTGCTTCCCACCCATCACTATATACGTGTCTACTCAAGATTGCCCAAAAATCTTCGATCGGTCTAGCTTTAGGGACGTTCGGAGGGTTGGCGTCCTTTGGTACGAAATGTACGCCATGGCCTTTCAAC
This sequence comes from Hedya salicella, assembly GCA_905404275.2. Lineage (NCBI taxonomy): Eukaryota > Metazoa > Arthropoda > Insecta > Lepidoptera > Tortricidae > Hedya > Hedya salicella. The sequence goes on along the minus strand of FR990109.1, from coordinate 23,023,652 downwards.
CAGTTCTTTGTGCTCGTAGCATAGTGAGAGCTAGCTAGATCGGGCCAAAAGATGTATTTACCATCAGAATGGTGCTTATTAACAAATTGGCGAACGATGGGCAAGCACTCACGTTGATACACTTCAGCGTTTATTGCTGGACCCGACGAGTCTCTGATCACTGCCCTAGAAATCCCTTTTTCCGAAATCACGACCCAGACGAGGATTTTTTTCTCAAACTTAAGTTTGCATTTACTTTACATTTTCAGGAACGCATTTTTTATTGGCTGTGTTATACCCGTCGTTTCCAGGCATGTTATCATTGGTGAATGTAAAGTATTTTTCGCAACTTTCTGCATTTTTTTGGGATTTCCTCGAGTTGTTTTTCGGTGTACTTTGGTGCTTTTTCTCTCTTGAAATATTCGATGTTGTATTTTTTCAAAATATTTCTGATACAGCCACGGGAAACCTTATATGTCACGGCTAATTTATTTTGCGACACGCCAACCTTGTTTTGTGCAAATTTAGCCACTTTTTTTTGATTTGATGCATTAATGATAGGAGGTCTACCAGTTTTTGGTAAATCCTTAGTGCCAACACCAAGTTCCCATCGTTTGATCAAACGGTAAATAGTCGAAATGGGAACTTTTTCATTTTTGAAGTGAGCGATTACGTCTGATTTTTTCCTTTGTCCAAGCAGCCGATAGACACGTTCACGAAGAACTTGCCTTACAGACATTTTTTTACTAAATATGATAATTATTCGGATGATATTTAGAGCAACAGGCGTTTTTGACAGATATTGGTGTAATTGTTTCTTTATTATGTTTTTTTTTCATGCTGCCAGTCTTATTTAAAAACATTCTCATTACTTTAAGCCAACCCGTTAGTGTTAATTACAATTGATGGTGTAATAGACATAGGAGCTACTAAACCGTTGGATCGATTCGATTTGTTTTTTTTTTCTGAAAAGTGACTTTATCTAGTTTATGTTTCGTGATAGTTAATGAAAATCGGTTCAGCCTTTTCAGAATTATAAGCTATTTTTTTCCAGACGTGAAGAGGGTTTCTCGCCGGTTCACCGATTTTTACAATAGTGAGCCACGATTTGTATGACGTATGGGTGTTGCAGCTTCCACGAGCCTGCCCGAGGCCGCGCCGCCCGCGCCGACGCGCGACGCGGACGACGACGAGCAGCAGGACCCCATGTCGCTGCACTGCTGGCTCGTCGAGAAGGTAACACACTACCACACTGCCGACACTCCCCGCCGCCCGCTCCCCGCTCACAGTTCAGTTACCTCAGCCGGTAACTGCGAGGTGACCGAGCGCGGGAGGGCGGCACTTTCAGGGAGCGTCCATACTATACGTGGTACTCTTGATTATACTGTGACAGTACAGGACATCAAATAGTCTGTAACGGGTATCTCATATGGATCTATATCGGAATCCCTAACGTCGTTTGCCCTAACGCATTTTTTTATGAAACTAAACTTTTCAGGATTGCTATAAAACAAGCCCAACCTAACCTAATACTTCTTACTTTAAAAAAATTTGAACAAATTACGGTTTTTGAAAAACATGCGTTAGGACAAACGACATTACGGATCCCGATATAGATCCACATGAGATACCCGAGACCCATCTGATATATTAGAGCCAAGGTACTGTCAAAATGTTCAAGTCTATGAAATGCGGTTTGCACGAATCTGTGAGTTTGATACCACATACCGATCTTAAGTATTTCTTTTGGCTTTTGAACACCATTTCAAGGTCGGGCGTTTCCCCAAAACATTATACAGTATCTTAAGGTAGCCGTAACATATGCGTAGTAGGCGGTCAGTATTGCCGAATAGTCAAGTCTTTCTTTACGTTGTCTCTTTGTTTATATTGGTGACATTCCATGACTTCTAACGTCTGTTATCAAAGATACATCCTTGACATTAAAATAAATAAGTACCACTGGAAATCCATAAAGCAACTTGTAAAGTAAATAATAGTGTTCATTTTCCCATGACTAAATCACAGGATGTATTTATGAGATCACGTACAATTGTACAGAACTGCGGCGAACGCAGCGCTGACAAACTGGTCGCTACAGTAGTACCACAAATATAAGTTACAACGATGTACCTGCGCAGAAAGTATTTTTTGAAAACAGATTAATCAGGCATAAAGCAGCGCGCTTGCGCGGGTAAAATCTTCACGCCCGCTGGCCGACGGCGCGCGACGCCGGCGCCGGCCAGCGTGTCTGGAGCCGCGTGTCGTCACGAGCCACGACGACACCTGTCATTGCGTGTGTACCGTACGTATAGTGCAACAAGGTCTTTATTGAAGTAGTCACACTTTCGGTTTCATTCGATACTTGTTAGCACTCGTCGGCGTGGCCGAAGATTGCCGATGTAACTTATATTCGTGGTACTATTGTACTATAATATAATATGATTCCTAGACACGTATAAACTATTCGTTTTCTTAAATCAGTTTTCACAACCTGCTTGACGGACCAATTTATTTTGACCTGTGGCCTGTAGTGCGAAATTTAATAATTTAATGATACCCAGATTCGACCTAGACCGCCGGCGACGGGTTGTTTTCCGGTAAACATGGTTCCCCGCTCAATTGTTGAATATGAATAAAAAAATAATTTTGCGATGTATATCAACTAAAGGCCGGTCGCGAAGCACAGCGAAAAATGGACACTGCCCTATGTCTATTTGTCTCTATCGCACACGCACTGTGATAGTGCCCACCCGTTCGCACAAGGTTACTGGGCGAACGTGAGGGCAATGCCCGTTTTTCGCTATGCTTCGAGACCGGCTTTTAGTGTATGCGACCATACTTAATTAGACCTTAAACACACTCGTGGGATCTTATTATGAAACTCGCCTTCGGACCGTTGCATAAAGCCACAGCCACACTCGTGTTTTAAGGTCGCTCATTAATTATGTATTAGTTCTATAAACTATTATCGCGTCAGATCGGTCGCGGGCCGTCCTCGTCCGACGGTCCGTTCCGAAATCGCATACTTCGTGGAGTATTGAAGTCAGGTTTAGCACTGTGTGCGTGTGTGTGTGCGCGCAGGCGCTGCACCACGGCTCGTTCCGCGCGGCGGCGCTGCAGGCGGCGCTGCGGCGGCTGCGGCACCGCCTGCCGCCGCGGACCTTCTACCGCCACGTGGGGGACCAGCCGCCGCGCCGCGCCCCCAAGCCGCGGTACGTATGTGTGTGTACACACCGCCCGCCGCCGCGGACCTTCTACCGCCACGTGGGGGACCAGCCGCCGCGCCGCGCCCCCAAGCCGCGGTACGTATGTGGGTGTACGCACCGCCCGCCGCCGCGGACCTTCTACCGCCACGTGGGGGACCAGCCGCCGCGCCGCGCCCCCAAGCCGCGGTACGTATGTGTGTGTACACACCGCCTGCCGCCGCGGACCTTCTACCGCCACGTGGGGGACCAGCCGCCGCGCCGCGCCCCCAAGCCGCGGTACGTATGTGTGTGTACACACCGCCTGCCGCCGCGGACCTTCTACCGCCACGTGGGGGACCAGCCGCCGCGCCGCGCCCCCAAGCCGCGGTACGTATGTGTGTGTACACACCGCCTGCCGCCGCGGACCTTCTACCGCCACGTGGGGGACCAGCCGCCGCGCCGCGCCCCCAAGCCGCGGTACGTATGTGTGTGTACACACCGCCTGCCGCCGCGGACCTTCTACCGCCACGTGGGGGACCAGCCGCCGCGCCGCGCCCCCAAGCCGCGGTACGTATGTGTGTGTACACACCGCCTGCCGCCGCGGACCTTCTACCGCCACGTGGGGGACCAGCCGCCGCGCCGCGCCCCCAAGCCGCGGTACGTATGTGTGTGTACACACCGCCTGCCGCCGCGGACCTTCTACCGCCACGTGGGGGACCAGCCGCCGCGCCGCGCCCCCAAGCCGCGGTACGTATGTGTGTGTACACACCGCCTGCCGCCGCGGACCTTCTACCGCCACGTGGGGGACCAGCCGCCGCGCCGCGCCCCCAAGCCGCGGTACGTATGTGTGTGTACACACCGCCTGCCGCCGCGGACCTTCTACCGCCACGTGGGGGACCAGCCGCCGCGCCGCGCCCCCAAGCCGCGGTACGTATGTGTGTGTACACACCGCCTGCCGCCGCGGACCTTCTACCGCCACGTGGGGGACCAGCCGCCGCGCCGCGCCCCCAAGCCGCGGTACGTATGTGTGTGTACACACCGCCTGCCGCCGCGGACCTTCTACCGCCACGTGGGGGACCAGCCGCCGCGCCGCGCCCCCAAGCCGCGGTACGTATGTGTGTGTACACACCGCCTGCCGCCGCGGACCTTCTACCGCCACGTGGGGGACCAGCCGCCGCGCCGCGCCCCCAAGCCGCGGTACGTATGTGTGTGTACACACCGCCTGCCGCCGCGGACCTTCTACCGCCACGTGGGGGACCAGCCGCCGCGCCGCGCCCCCAAGCCGCGGTACGTATGTGTGTGTACACACCGCCCGCCGCCGCGGACCTTCTACCGCCACGTGGGGGACCAGCCGCCGCGCCGCGCCCCCACGCCGCGGTACGTATGTGTGTGTACACACCGCCTGCCGCCGCGGACCTTCTACCGCCACGTGGGGGACCAGCCGCCGCGCCGCGCCCCCAAGCCGCGGTACGTATGTGTGTGTACACACCGCCTGCCGCCGCGGACCTTCTACCGCCACGTGGGGGACCAGCCGCCGCGCCGCGCCCCCAAGCCGCGGTACGTATGTGTGTGTACACACCGCCTGCCGCCGCGGACCTTCTACCGCCACGTGGGGGACCAGCCGCCGCGCCGCGCCCCCAAGCCGCGGTACGTATGTGTGTGTACACACCGCCTGCCGCCGCGGACCTTCTACCGCCACGTGGGGGACCAGCCGCCGCGCCGCGCCCCCAAGCCGCGGTACGTATGTGTGTGTACACACCGCCCGCCGCCGCGGACCTTCTACCGCCACGTGGGGGACCAGCCGCCGCGTCGCGCCCCCAAGCCGCGGTACGTATGTGTGTGTACACACCGCCCGCCGCCGCGGACCTTCTACCGCCACGTGGGGGACCAGCCGCCGCGTCGCGCCCCCAAGCCGCGGTACGTATGTGTGTGTACACACCGCCCGCCGCCGCGGACCTTCTACCGCCACGTGGGGGACCAGCCGCCGCGCCGCGCCCCCAAGCCGCGGTACGTATGTGTGTGTACACACCGCCCGCCGCCGCGGACCTTCTACCGCCACGTGGGGGACCAGCCGCCGCGTCGCGCCCCCAAGCCGCGGTACGTATGTGTGTGTACACACCGCCCGCCGCCGCGGACCTTCTACCGCCACGTGGGGGACCAGCCGCCGCGTCGCGCCCCCAAGCCGCGGTACGTATGTGTGTGTACACACCGCCCGCCGCCGCGGACCTTCTACCGCCACGTGGGGGACCAGCCGCCGCGTCGCGCCCCCAAGCCGCGGTACGTATGTGTGTGTACACACCGCCCGCCGCCGCGGACCTTCTACCGCCACGTGGGGGACCAGCCGCCGCGTCGCGCCCCCAAGCCGCGGTACGTATGTGTGTGTACACACCGCCCGCCGCCGCGGACCTTCTACCGCCACGTGGGGGACCAGCCGCCGCGTCGCGCCCCCAAGCCGCGGTACGTATGTGTGTGTACACACCGCCCGCCGCCGCGGACCTTCTACCGCCACGTGGGGGACCAGCCGCCGCGTCGCGCCCCCAAGCCGCGGTACGTATGTGTGTGTACACACCGCCCGCCGCCGCGGACCTTCTACCGCCACGTGGGGGACCAGCCGCCGCGCCGCGCCCCCAAGCCGCGGTACGTATGTGTGTGTACACACCGCCCGCCGCCGCGGACCTTCTACCGCCACGTGGGGGACCAGCCGCCGCGTCGCGCCCCCAAGCCGCGGTACGTATGTGTGTGTACACACCGCCTGCCGCCGCGGACCTTCTACCGCCACGTGGGGGACCAGCCGCCGCGCCGCGCCCCCAAGCCGCGGTACGTATGTGTGTGTACACACCGCCCGCCGCCGCGGACCTTCTACCGCCACGTGGGGGACCAGCCGCCGCGTCGCGCCCCCAAGCCGCGGTACGTATGTGTGTGTACACACCGCCCGCCGCCGCGGACCTTCTACCGCCACGTGGGGGACCAGCCGCCGCGCCGCGCCCCCAAGCCGCGGTACGTATGTGTGTGTACACACCGCCCGCCGCCGCGGACCTTCTACCGCCACGTGGGGGACCAGCCGCCGCGTCGCGCCCCCAAGCCGCGGTACGTATGTGTGTGTACACACCGCCTGCCGCCGCGGACCTTCTACCGCCACGTGGGGGACCAGCCGCCGCGCCGCGCCCCCAAGCCGCGGTACGTATGTGTGTGTACACACCGCCCGCCGCCGCGGACCTTCTACCGCCACGTGGGGGACCAGCCGCCGCGTCGCGCCCCCAAGCCGCGGTACGTATGTGTGTGTACACACCGCCCGCCGCCGCGGACCTTCTACCGCCACGTGGGGGACCAGCCGCCGCGTCGCGCCCCCAAGCCGCGGTACGTATGTGTGTGTACACACCGCCCGCCGCCGCGGACCTTCTACCGCCACGTGGGGGACCAGCCGCCGCGCCGCGCCCCCAAGCCGCGGTACGTATGTGTGTGTACACACCGCCCGCCGCCGCGGACCTTCTACCGCCACGTGGGGGACCAGCCGCCGCGTCGCGCCCCCAAGCCGCGGTACGTATGTGTGTGTACACACCGCCCGCCGCCGCGGACCTTCTACCGCCACGTGGGGGACCAGCCGCCGCGCCGCGCCCCCAAGCCGCGGTACGTATGTGTGTGTACACACCGCCCGCCGCCGCGGACCTTCTACCGCCACGTGGGGGACCAGCCGCCGCGTCGCGCCCCCAAGCCGCGGTACGTATGTGTGTGTACACACCGCCCGCCGCCGCGGACCTTCTACCGCCACGTGGGGGACCAGCCGCCGCGTCGCGCCCCCAAGCCGCGGTACGTATGTGTGTGTACACACCGCCCGCCGCCGCGGACCTTCTACCGCCACGTGGGGGACCAGCCGCCGCGCCGCGCCCCCAAGCCGCGGTACGTATGTGTGTGTACACACCGCCTGCCGCCGCGGACCTTCTACCGCCACGTGGGGGACCAGCCGCCGCGTCGCGCCCCCAAGCCGCGGTACGTATGTGTGTGTACACACCGCCTGCCGCCGCGGACCTTCTACCGCCACGTGGGGGACCAGCCGCCGCGTCGCGCCCCCAAGCCGCGGTACGTATGTGTGTGTACACACCGCCTGCCGCCGCGGACCTTCTACCGCCACGTGGGGGACCAGCCGCCGCGTCGCGCCCCCAAGCCGCGGTACGTATGTGTGTGTACACACCGCCTGCCGCCGCGGACCTTCTACCGCCACGTGGGGGACCAGCCGCCGCGTCGCGCCCCCAAGCCGCGGTACGTATGTGTGTGTACACACCGCCTGCCGCCGCGGACCTTCTACCGCCACGTGGGGGACCAGCCGCCGCGTCGCGCCCCCAAGCCGCGGTACGTATGTGTGTGTACACACCGCCTGCCGCCGCGGACCTTCTACCGCCACGTGGGGGACCAGCCGCCGCGCCGCGCCCCCAAGCCGCGGTACGTATGTGTGTGTATGCGATGTCGTAAGCGAGAGATAGCGATTACATACTTAAACACATGTTGAAGAAAAAACTTAACAATATCGACATCCTACTTTATTTATTTATTTATTTGGGACATATTTTGTACATTTGTACATATTTTTGAGGGAATGCTGGTGGTTGCAGCTGGCGGCCCGCGCCGCCCTACGTGCGCGCCCCCCGCGCGTGGGCGCCCCCGCCCCCCCTCCCGCGCCCCAAGTCGCACTCGTACCCCCCCTTCCCGCCGTTCCCGCCCGCGCCCGGCGTGGACTACTCGGGGCTGGACGCGCTGTGCCTGCAGATGACGGAGCAGGCCATCAACTGAACGAGGAACCACCCCGAATGTGTAAGGTGAGGTTGTAATTGGGAATTTGACTTTGGTGTGGACGGAAAATGCTCCAGACTATTTAAATCTGGTACACCAGGGTCGTTTCCAAAAAGAATGTAAAAATGTACCTAGTTGAAGGCTTTAATTAAAACAATTCTTTTATCGATACCAGGGAGTGACGAATGATTTTTGTACCTTTCGGGGATCAATTACATTTTTGTTTTAAAGCCCTTTGATACACTATTTTTGACAACGACCCACTAGGAAATTCGATGTTGGTGTGAATAATGTTAAAACTCCTGAGAACCTAGTTCTAAGCTTTCAAAGGGATATCGAGTTTCACACTAGCCCGGCTATTGGTCATTATTATTTAATATGAAAGGATATGAAGATAATATAATGACATTGTCTAAGAAAAATATGTTTATAGAAAAATCTATCATTGGGCACTATTGGCACCGATTATTTTCAACAAGCTTGCCCGACAATAGTGACCATATATATATTGATATGTTTTTCCTAAAACACATATTTTTCTTTAAAATCTCAATCTATTAAATAATGATATCATACTTATGATGATGAAAATCAAAATAAGCCGGGTTCTTTACTCCATCTTTACAATACCGATTTGAACTATGAAATAAATAAATAATACACAGAAATACTTCACAGCCTCACACTAATAGTTAAATTCCTGAGATAATTCATGTAATTCTTCCCGGTGATGTTTGGGAGCTGTTATTTTTATATTATATTTTTAAATTACAAAAATGGACGAAACTCGGTTGCTAGAACGACGCGATAATTCGTAAATTATGAAATTGCCTAATTTTTATAGGCAGATTTTATTGACATTTCGTTTCCAAACTGATCTGGCGTTGAAGAAATTGACAGATTTGTCGTGTATAATTATGTATAAGTTATATTCGCATTATTAATTGTTTTAATTGAATGTCCGTTGGACACAAATCGAATTATTCGCAATATGACGATATCAACGTAGACTAGCGATTATGTTGCTTGGTAGCAATTTGAATGTATATTTATTGTCGATTTATGGCACAATTCACGCATATGCATGGACATATAGATTTCGTAGCGGAATCCTTTATTTTATTATTTATTTTGACGGTTCGCGAAGTTCGCACGACGTATCACTAAGTAGGTTAAAAGCGGTTACACACTATCCGATTTTCGGTCCGATTTGGACGCATTGTCCCTGATTTGATGAAGACGGCTGCTACTTGCCTCATTCGTCAAATTTGTACTCATATTTAAAGTGGACAGTGTATCTTTAGCGACTAATTTTATTCTATACGCGAGTAAGTAATTTTTGACGCATGTCGCACCTCGCATCTTATGAATTTATTCCGATAAAGTGAATATATCGCTGTCTTGCTCAAGTATGGCTGCGTCTTTCGAATCGGTCAAGCATAGTGTGTAATTGCAAAATAAATGTATTTTTTTGTAAATAAATGCTAGAGAAATGATAGGGTAATGCTTTAAATTATAGGTGGTGTTGACGAATAGGCACCATGAAAAAAATACAAATTATTCCTAAGACATAGTACCTACGACGTTAATATATACTCGATTCACGACCACCTGCCGCGAGGGACGTTTTTGCTGTAGCTTTTTTACATGCGACATTCGTTGGAGTCTTGGCTCGATGCAAGTGCACTTCGTTGCACAAATTCTAATTAGTACTAATGTGACGATTCTGATACAGCCAGTTAACTCTCAGAATCACATTCGTTTTTCGGGTATAATCGGAGGAAATTGCGTAATAGAAAATGACAATGTCTTACTGAATTAGTTTTATCCAGTGGTCTTTATGGCCTTGAATTATAGAGAGTAGTTAATACCTCTATAATTACTAGGTAACATTTAATTTCATATTTTTTGGCAATTTGTTTTAATGGGGACACGTCTCAAAAAGGGTATTTCTGAAAATATTCAATAACGCGAAATCTGTATAACGTATATGAATATTTTACAAAAGAAGCGGAAACTTATAAGAAAAGTGATTATTGTAAATTTTCAAACCAACTTCAAGATCCGTTTCTGATTCAATTTCATTTAGATTATTTCAAAAAGTCAAATCGCAATATAGTTATCAACCGAACATTAAGCACAATGTCATTAAATTAAGGCTGATTTTACATTGAGACAATAGGTCTTAATATTTTCTTCTGTTTCCGCGATTATTACTCATTGAAATTGTAACTTTGACAGAGGAAAATACATCTTTTCTCAGTCCTCCCGTGACCATGGAAAGCTGGAAAGCTTCCGAAACGTCGGGAACTAAAATGAGATAATATACGCGATATAATCCGTTAAATTGTTTTATTTCAACAATAGGTCTTGTTAACCTTTTGCGGTAATGTTTTCTTCTGTTTCCGCGATTATTACTCATTTAAATAAAACAATTTAACGGATTATATCGCGTATATTATCTCATTTGAGTTCCCGACGTTTCGGAAGCTTTTCAGCTTTCCATGGTCACGGGTGGACTGAAAGTTAAATTTCTTTTGCGGTAAGTTTAAAAAGTTTTGCGAGTTTAAGCAGAACAGCAGTACCACCTTCGTGTGTTACCGCCGATACCTGAAGTATATTTCTCACATCCGAATGTGATTCTGAGAGTTAATCTGTACATGAAAGTGAAAGCCGGAGACATTTGACGGCATTAAATTGAATTAATATATATGCAACTAGGTACGTATCGAAAAACTGATTCCGGTCGTAAACAGGGATTATATACACGATATTTTAAACAAATCCCCTTCTACATATCCTGTCTGCCTCACAGCTGGTGCGGCATGCACTGCGTCATGCGTCGCACTCCAAGTAGCACATAAGCTGTATTAGAGCTTATACAGACCTTATAACGCTCAAACTGGCTGTATAATGGCCGTATAAGATCTTATACACCTTGTGTGCTACCTGGGACGGAACTCTTGCCGTCATCCGGTCTTGTATACTTTACTGATCTCAAAAAATGTTGAATTTGCGTTTGAACTAGCTTATTTATTCGACATTGAAATTTCGATCCTCCATTAAATTCATCGTAATGTCTATGAGGAAATGTCCTATTCAAAATGTATTAAAAACTGCATGCTAATACTCAGACTGATAGTACCCATTATAGTTTACCGAGCGTTTTACAAATCGTGTACAGTCAGCAGGAGAGAAACGTGACCCCTCTGTCATATAATGCTAGTATGGCAGGGGGGTTACTTTTCTCTGCAGCTGACTGTACCTATAGGCGTGGAATCATATAATGACGTTAGTGCGACATATTGTCGGTTTTTGATATTTCGGCGACATCGATCCTGTTTATCCTAAATGTTTCTGGTGCTATATCGCAACTTTGATTTCAGTTTGTCGGCGATAGTTGGTGTTATGAGAACGCCCAAGTCTCAAACGAAATGTATAAGAAAGAAATATGCGATTTAAGTGGGATAGTATTATTAGATACCTAAATTTAATCAAACTGTTTGATAAATGCTTATCAAATGTTGCACGAAAGGACTTAGTGAGCACTTATGTTTAGTGGTAGATTCGTTTTAAACTCTTAACCATTCCCAGAAAATACACTTTTGTTTACTGTTCTAGAAATTCATTCTAAATCAAAGTCCATCCTTTTCAAACAGTGTAGGTGTGAAAGAGACGAGTTATTGTCTCTGTGTAGACTTGGGAGTTTTCATAGCGAGAGCGAAAGTTGTAACTTGTAGCAAGTTGGTGAGTAGCTAAGACGGCCTAAACCGTGTAAATGTAGTCCCGTGAAAGGGACAGAGTGACCCGCATGTGTTACTCTGCTTTTGTGTGAAAAAGACGCAATATTATGTGTACTTGTGAATGTGAATTTAGCTCCTGTGGTAGTGTCGTCAGAATCTCCTGTTAAGTCTCTCTCAAAAAATATACTAAAATCTGTCCAAATGTTTGGTTGGATTAACATAATTTCTAGCCTCAAACATGCATTTTGTGAATAAATGCAATTTTGAAAATAAGAGCTGAAACTACTTAACCGATTTTTGAGCTTTACTTACGGAACAATTGCAATTTAAAGTACAAAATTAATATTGTCATGTCTAATAAACAATGCCACATTTAAAAGTTTTCTGACTTTATTAACCAGTGGCGAGGTGTCAGATCAAAAAGCGCACCAAACTACCCCACACCATAATGCCATATCGCAACCGTTAGTGAACATAGGTGTAGTAGGCATTGAGTAGTTGGTGTAATTTGCTTTTCCTAATGTCTTGTCATAATTTTTAGTATTAGGCAAACCTGAGAGAATTGTGTTCGATACATGCTTCGCCACTACGCGATCCTAATATTACAGGATATCGCACACAGAACCCTGTCGGAAGGGTCCTAATTATCGGATAGTCAAATAGCGCCTTATGTTTGTCGTATATAAGCATCCGTCCCTTTCCGAGTGGTTGAAATTGTATGGAATCTAGTTAGCTTTGAGATTGATGGGAGTGTGTGTCGGCGAATTTAACTAAATAGTTTGCTAGTATGGTCACATTTAGAACTTTGTCATTTTGACCTTTTTATAAAAATCATTTTAAGTATTTGAATTTCACTATAACAAAGTGATGTTGTTGGAAACTGTAATTGTTCATAGTGATCTTGTTTTTGGATTGAAAATTTATAAGAGCAGGTTTATTCAAAATTAATTGCTGGCCCACAACTGTCGGTGTTTACTACGTGATATGTAAATACTCCAGGGATATGTATAACATGTAGTTATTGTTATTTAAAAAGTCTAATTTGAGTACATATCCTTCATCTAGGCCCTGGCTATCATATTTTTGCGCTTTGTCCAGTAACCGCAGGATACCGGTAATAAGCAATGCACCGTAGTTAGACTTCGGACTATTTAGTTGATCGTCGATGAGTGTCGTGTCGTGGCTTGTACGTTGTCGTATCGGTTGTTGACTTTGTTAAATGTTACATTTGCGCCGCGTCCGTGTTGTCGTGTCGATGTATATCCCGGCCGAGTTACATTGGCATCTCGACTATTTGCAACGTCATGAGTAGAGTGCAAACTTAACTCGACCGGATAATAGTTAGACCTAATCGTTGACTGATTGCATAATTTATGTAATTTGCAAAAATTTTAATATTTTTTTTTATTAATTTATAATCTGCAATATTTATTTTGACTGGATCAAAAATTTGATGGAACGTGTGCAATTCTTTTACTTTAGCTGCGTAGTTAAGAATAATTGTAAATAAATATGTTTTAAATTAATTTTGCAGTGTATTTAATGTAAGAGTTATTGTTTTGTACAAATGAAGTGAGGGTAGATAATCCAGTTGACCAGATTGAATTATTTTTGCTGGTATCGCCACAGTCTGCAGTCTTGGCCACTAAAATAGTTTTGTAATAGTAACAAAGATTTTATATAGTAGCAAATATCTATATTCTTCTCTGTCCACTGCTGTACCATTGCTTCTTCTTTACTTCTGATTTGCTATCTTTAGCGGACTGTGATAATGTGGTTTGTTTTTGGATCATGCTCATCGGCACTAAGTGAATATAGCATAATGTGACAGTTACTTGATCTTTTATTTAATCCATCCTCTTCCTAACTCATGAAGATGTCTTCAGATGACAATGTAATTTCTAAAAAACTACTGAAACTACTGAGCCACATAGCTCAAAACGGAGACGCGGCAGACCTCGTCGGCGATGGCGGGACGACTTGGACTCCTTTGCAAAGGACTGGCTAGATGATGCTCAAAATCGCGACCAATGGAAAAAGGGGAGGCCTTTGCCCAGCAGTGGGACATAACAGGCTTGCAATAATAATAATAGAGAAACTCATCAATCATCTTATCAGCCCAAAGATGTCCGCTGCTGGACAAACGTCTCCCCAAGGATTTCCTTAAATAACGACCGGTCGTGCGCCGCCCTCATCCAACGGTTTGCCGCGATTTTCACCAGATCATTGGGTTGTTCAAGTAACACTGTTTAACCCGCTTTTTTAGTGATAATTTCCACAATATTCCTCGCGTGATTTACCGCAGCCAAATGAATTAAACATGTTTCATGATGTCAGCATTCTAAATTCTAATAACTTATATTATACTTTGATCTGCATAAAATAACATTTTAAAGCATGTGTTTACATTATTAAAATGTCGTATATTTTATTGATCAAAATACTTGTGACAGAACTTATGACCCAACTAATTACCTACTATACAACAGACCTTACAATTGATTTATTGGAATTGAAGCAAGATTATTTTAGAATTTCTTAAGAGTCCCTTTGAGCGCTAAAGACGGCAAATCGCGTCAACGGAAAATTGTGACGCAAACGCCACGACGTTATTTGTCGCTTTATGTCATCATACGATTGGTTTATTGGTTGGCGTGTGGCGCACGGTTTCCCGTCAACACCGTGGGCGCTCAAAAGGTTGGATGTTCTATGAATAAAAGACATCAAATAAATACACAGTAGTAAATAGTTTATTACTGTTACAACGAATTAGTTCGAAATTTTAATTTCTACTGACTAGCGAAGTTACTACATACACACAGTATAAAAACCAATTATTTTTATAATTATAGTCAATTGAATAAATAAATAAATTACAGTTGAGTATCTTATGTCAGTCTTTCCTTATGAGTTCCTATTTTATGCCTTGCGAGATCGTTCTTTCTGTAGAACCCTCTAGGACACCGGTCACAGGGGAACGGAATTCTGGTGTCATGGAGTTTGGCGTTGTGGAAAGCAAGCATGGGTCGGGAAGGAAATGTCATCCCACACCCTTCTATTGGACACTGATATTTGTCTGTGTTATTATGCCTAAAGTTCATATGGTGGGCCAGAGCTTTCAATTCATAAAAGCTATTTTCACAAAGTTCACATTTCAGAGGCCTTTCTCCAGTATGACGCCACATATGAGTGTCCCAGTTTGGCACATTTTTAGTACAGAATGTACAGAACCCAGACTTCTCAGAATGCTGGCTCTTTATATGTATTTTAAGATTGCCTTTGAGATTGAATTTACGGCCACAGTAATTGCACACAAAACGGTTTGGTTCAGTATGCAATTTGTAATGTTTCTTTAAATTGTTTTTATATTTAAATAGGGAGCCACAGAGAGGACACATGTACTGTTTTACAGTTGTGTGTGTTGCGATGTGGCGCTTGAGTTTCTCTTTTGTCCCAAACATTTTGCCACATGTTGGGCAGCCATGGGACTTCTCCGATGAATGTGTTTTCTTGTGACGCGCCAGAGCACTGCTCTGGGTGAACTTCGAGGGACAAATTGTGCAGACGTAAGGTGTTTCTCCAGTATGTGTGCGTAAGTGGACAGCTACATCACTTTTAGTATAAAATGCCTTGCCGCAGTTTTCACACATGAATTTTCTTTCTCTCATCTTTCCCGAATGGTGTAATTCTGTGTGTCTTTTGAGACCACCGCTGTCTGCATACTTCTTGTCACAGGAGGAGCATGAATATGGTTTCTCACCGGAGTGCACCCGGGTGTGTATAAGGAGCGCCGACTGGCTCGCACAGACTCGCCCGCACTCCTTACACTTATATGAGCCTTTTCCTTTCAGACACGCTTTTTTCCTATAAGACCGTTTTGGCTTCACCTCCTTCTTAACTTCATCAAGACCAACAAAATGGTAAGGTTCATCAGCGTCTTCATAAGAGTGGTCGTCATCGCAGGCGGCTTCTTGTTTTATTACCTTCACTTTTAATTTTAAATCTTCGGCATTCCGATCGATTTCGGTGGGCCGGCTGCGTAGAATCTGGTCAGTGGCTTCGCATTTCAGCACGAAGTTGTATGAAGTTGTAAGCTCGGCCTCGCAAGCGATACAAATATGCGTCGGCAGTCCATCTCCCTCAGAAACTTTAATATTAACACAACAATACAGTATTTTCGAGTAAATGGATGTGCCACTGTCGTCACCAAATATATACGAGGCGCCTTCATTTTTATAGCATAGCCGACAATTTTTTTTATCCATTTTCTGTCAACATTGAAAATTACATTTGCATTATAATCGATTTGGCAAAAGGAAGCTAACTAAACAACAATCATGAACATGAAACATCAATATTGACAGTTTGACAGACAACTTGACATTTGGGATTTAGATATATCGGCTATTCCCACGATGTAAACTGTTCAAGGCTATATTTATAAACGCTGTTTCAATATTTGCATAAAAAAATATTTCAAAGATGAACGTTTTTAGTTATAACTGAAATATTGACGACGTCCTATTTCTACAGCAACAATTATTCGTTTCACGTTTCGAACTTATAGTCAAGTATATTTAATATTACTTTAAAAAAGAAGATCCAAGTAGTTATTGAAAAGTTATTGAACCATAATCTGATATGTTTTCTGATTATGGTTAAATATAATAAAAGTGTTAGCTTTTAAAATTACCCGTTCCATTACCCATAAACTTCACTGCGTTATTTTGACATGACATAATATTTATTTTATTTACTGTACATGAAATAAGGAACAGGTAGATTTAACATGATTTTATGTTACTGTATTATGATTTTGTGCCATATTTTAAGTGAAAATTCTCTTGCGAATATGAAATTTACCTCAATAACCAACCTGTAACTATTCCCAAAAACAATGGATTCGAAAATATGCCGAATCTGCCTTAGCCGGCCAGGCGATACATCTCTCTTCGATAAACAAGACGGCCAGCAGTACAGCGAGAAAATAATGGGGTTCGTAAAGATTTCGATCATAGAAAACGATGGTTTTCCTAACTCAATATGCCTCTCTTGCATTGCCGAGCTCTCAGTATCGTATGAATTCGTGCAAAAGTGCGAAGCTTCTGACCAAGCTTTGAAATCCTTAAAACTAGAAACTGAAACAGAGAAAGCGCCAAATATCAAGAAAGAGGAAATTAAAGACGAGCCTGAGGATGACTACATGACCCTGAACTTCTTGGATGATGAGTTTGATCCTGGTTGGGAGGAGGTAGGAAGTAAAACTAAAAAAAAGAAAGCAAATTATTCCAAGAAAAGGAAGAAAGGCAAGATGGAGCCAATACAGTGTGTCACCTGCGGAAAGATGGCCTGCAGCCCATCCGCCATGGAAATCCACATGAGGACCCACACAGGAGAAAAACCATTCTCCTGTACAAGCTCAACTTGTGATGCCAAATTTTCAACTAAAGGAGCTATGAAAAGACATTGCGAGACTTATCACTTTGAAAGAGAAAGAAAGTACACATGTGAGACTTGTGGCAGTAGCTTCTTCCGGAAGAATGAAATTATAACCCATATAAGAGTCCACACTGATGAACGACCCTTTGCTTGTCCATTCTGTTCCAGAAAGTTTCGTCAAATTGCTTCACTGATCCGTCACAAGAGAATTCACACTGGAGAAAAACCATTTGCATGTCCCATATGCAACAAGAAGTTTGCGGACAGAACTGTCGCTCGGAAGCACCTCCTAGTTCATAGTGATGAGAAGCAGTTTAGCTGTCATCTCTGTCATAAGGCCATGAAAAGCAATAGTGCTTTAAAAGTACACATGAATCTGCATGTCAATAAAAAGCAAAATGTTTGCAACTACTGTGGCATGACATTCTCCATGAAGGGGAACCTCAAGACTCACATAAGACGAAAGCATTCGGAAAAGTCTGGCCAATGTAGTGTTTGTATGAAGACTTTTTCAGACTTGGAAGTCCACATGCGCAAGCATACCGGAGAAAAGCCTTTCATGTGCCATATATGCCAGCAAAAGTTTGCTACAAAGCGGAGTCTGACTCACCATCTTGCATTCAAGCATGATAATGCCACAAAATTCAAGTGTTCTATTGGAGAGTGTACAAAAACCTTCCCTACTGCCCCAATGCTCGAGTTCCATTTGCTGAAACAGCACACCAACCACACTCCGTATGTGTGCCAGCATTGCTCCCGAGGGTTCTTCCGGATGAGTGATCTGTCCCGGCATCTCCGAGTGAGCCACATGGATTTACAAATCAAAGAACCGATAAAACCTCCATTAACCTAAGTTAGAATTCTTTTTCATTCCAGTTCCTTTGTAAACATTTCTTAGCTTAGTCTATGCCCCCGACTGATATGTTAAGACTCTAGTCATAGACTTAATTAATACTAAAAGTACCCAAATACAGTATTTCATTGTGTGTAAAAGCATTTATATCTTTAACAATCACCAAATAGTAACCCATCAACAAAACATTTCATTCAGAAGTGGGATATGTGCAGGATATCCCAGAGACGGATGATATTCAGACAATACAAAAAAAAAAGTTGTACCTTTTTCGTGTTTGGGTTTCTGCAAAGTATGAAAAATTGAACTTTACATGTTAAAAAAATATCAGAAAAATCTGGCACATGATTTTAAAATTATGGTTCAAATGATGTAAAAAAAGGAATTTCACTTAAACTTCCGCCAAGTCCGCCTTTTGTACGATAAGTTTTTCTTTTGTGCAATAAAGATTAAATAAATAAATATCTCAGAACATACATCGGAGTCAAATCAATAGCTTTAGAGTTGCTATCAGCCCTCTTAGGATTATCGTTGATCTTTGTGACATCCTCTATATGTTTAGGTTACTACAATCTTATGTTGGCTCCTCAATTGTGTGCGACTTCATAGATACCAAATTTATGATAATTTAGTGTAACCCAGTAATCTGGGTAGTAGCTTAGGTCACGTTTACACTTCGCAAAATACCCATTAGTAGCACTGCGTTTAAACATGCAAGCTACTTGACAGACTTTCGAGATATTGCTCGGAAAAGTTTTGCAAGTGAAAACGTAGCCTTACCAGCCAGTCATTTAGGCGAAGCCGTCCAACATTCCACTTGCAAGGTTTCCCGGCTGCCAACCAAATTTAATTAGAGCCAACTGACCCAAATGTGTTCATCGGAAACCGACCTTCCGACCCGTCGTCCTGTCTGCCTGAGGGAAACGACCCTCCTTTATGCACCGGACCGTAAATCCGCGTTCGAATTTCAAAATGGCGGGAAGCGCAGCCATGATGACGTCGGTAAAACAGCGCGTCGGTAAAGCAGCCAGGTGTTGTGAGGTGTTATGCCCCTTTCTCTTTTCTACAGGTAACGTTATCGAGCCCTCTCACTCTCGCGCCTGTGTGTGGCCACGAGAAGCGCGGCAGGAGGTTACGAAGGACTTTCCAGGTTTTATTTTTACACATTTAGGTTCTATTTCGCGGTCGAGTAATACTCGACTTACCTATATCAGTCCATTCCGAGGAGTTTATTCGCGAGTAACTGTAAGTAGATAATGAAACGAGATAATTAACTTTATTCTGTAATCTGTAAGAAGCCCCGGGGGCACTTTTACAAGTCTGAGTCTATACTAATGTAAAATTATAAATATCTAATAAATAGCAAAGGTTTGATAGTAAACTTAATAACAAACTTCATAAATTGATACTGGCATTTTTGTTTACAGCAAGTATCTGCCTTTTTTATTGACTATTAACCCGCGGAGCGTTCTTCTGAGCTCTAAATTCAAAAATCTTAAGATGCACGCTTGTGCATTTAACGTGCTTCACGGGTTAATAGTTGACATAACTATCAATCCGCTGCCGCGTCCGCTCCGCTCACCCGCCCGCGCTTGTCGTGGCCTGCCTCACCGGCGAGACCCGCGGCGCTCGCGAGCCGCGAGGACGTTAGCCCGCCGACCGCCGGCCGCCGCACACGCGTCGCGCGTTCACTATGTGCCCCAGTGCTCGTTCCATGTGTTAAACTGTGCCTGGATACTCTAGTTCACTATGGGTGAAGTAAGTACCGTTGTCTTTATAGTTATCTCAATTGTTTTCCGCTAAACGAAAACCGTCGGGTCACCGCTCGCGTTACGGCGTCGGATTAATTAGCGCTTTCATGCGAGAATAGCGCAAGTTTGGGAATGTGTGCCGTGTAGAAAGCTTTTGTGAATGCCTTACATTCGGCGACAGTGAAGAAGTTCAGATTCAGACCAATTTCGTGGCCATACGTCTGCAAACCGTCACGTACTGGCCGCTAAACAAAACACGCTCGTGAAAATTTGAAGTCCGGATTCGAATTTCAAATCTTTGAATGTTTGTTTACGGCCCTAGTTTGTCTATAAAACGAGGGTAATCTGCCGCAAACCGTTGACCCTGTGGCGACGCCATCGCAGATACCTCCCCGATAACGATACACTATCGCCGATATTGTTCCATTTTATTTATTGTGAACGAGTGGCTATTGTCTTATCATTCCGCGAATTACCGCCTTTTTAATGATATCGATTGTTCGATTGTAAGTAATTGATTTCGATGATGCTTGTCACGTTTCAGTACAAGCGGCTATTGTTGCGCTTGGTTGGCTAATACCTATTAATTACAACAGCGGATTACTGAACAAGGAACTTATTTACCTTTGTTTCTATCTTTAATCTAATAAGAAACTGGTTCACTTTAATAGCTGTCGTGAAGCAAGATTTAATCTCAGTTGAGTGACTCGGGGTAAAACAAACCATAAAACTTGTGATTTGTCAGCACACCTGCAAGTTCTATACACGTGCACATACCTATTTTGCTTGAAGAAAGAATTCATGTAGCTATTCTACTTGCGTTTTTCCTATTAACTATTTATCCTCGGAAGATCTTGGCGTACTTAATACACAAAGTAAGCAGATGCAATAGACTCTTCATAATGATAAACAACTGTCAAAGAACATCTAAAAGTCGTTTGTTATGTCTGCTGCCTCTTTGAATTTGTTTAGATTCTAATTCAGAACATCATCCACCATCTTAGGGATTGGATGTCGGTGCCCTGATTTTTCTAATCAAAAGGGCATTATATCGTGTCTGTGGGGCTAGAATTGTGTGTCATTCATTGCGTCCTTCCTGCTTTGTGCCTGGTGCAAAGGGCTTGACCCCTGGTGAATCCAAGCGGAACCCATGAAAGGTCATAAGACCAACCTAGTGAACCACCGCGGTAAAGCTAACTAGAGCTTGTAATGTGTTTAGTTTGAAATTGTTCGCACTAGCGCTTGCAGATAATCATAACGGCGAAGGATTTTGTCTAGGAATATGAGGAGAATCTCAGAAAGAAATCATTCTTATTCGTTAGCATACCTACAAACAATTAAATAAGTAAGAAACAAGTAAAACACAAAAAATAAATACTAGTATGCCACGAAAAGCTTCAGCATAATGCTGGCTCGAAAGCCAGCGCTGATCTTCCGGTGAGACCTTAGAAGCATGCAGGGGTTGGTATATCTTGGAGAAGGGAAACGAGTACGTACGTTTTATAAAGCAAAATGGAAGAACGTTGGGGAGACCAAGGCGAGGCTACAAAGGGTTTTAGTGCCGCAAATATGAATTAAAGTAGGCTGCGGATCTTCCTGGTTTCATAGAGAATTTGAGATAAAGAGACAGTGCGCTGGTCGTGACGAACAAAGCTACTTATGCATTTCTAGTAAGTAGTCTGGATAGGAAAATATTGGTACCTAATAGTGTTTCAGCCCTGCGAATAATGTATCTATCAATTTAGAACATAACCCCTTGTATGCTTAGGCACGGATCTATCCAGAGCATGTAAACTCTATGACTTTCAATTTGACTCGCTAATTTTTGACATGCATATGAGGGGTATAGACGTGGAAATGTGGTCTGGTTATGGAGATGTGGCAAGCCAAATACATTAGGTTACCATCTTTATATGGTTCGGTAATTCATGTATTCCATTAGGTAGCAATCAGTGTATGATGTGTATGCCATTCCAGATAAGTAAAGGCATCTGAAGTCAGTGTTGAGGCGTTCAGTCTTATTCAACGACAACTCAGAAGTTGGATGCGAATGTGGTCGACTTTATGACTCAAAATATGCGTATTACCAACTGTTTTCGTAGCGTAGGTACCGAATTAATTACATAACCAGGGTATTGATCCGACTTACTCGATCTGAGGCCACTCACAGTGTACACATCTCATTATATTTCATTACTACGAGTCTTCGCATATGCTAAATCAATTTAAACCCGGCCATGCATGGGCGACGCCGAGATATGTCCGTAGTTTGAACAAAAACCTTGGGAACGCGGCGCATTCACGTGCGATTACTGGCCGTAAAATAACATACACTTGTTGGCTCTTTATGTGTAACAGGCTGAATATAATTGTATCAAATCATGACATTACAAACATCACATACGCACTTTTATGCGATTATAAGGAATTGTTACAAATTCACGGTAGATGTATTAGCGTCATGCGGTCCGGCCACGCAACATGACACCACAATTAAATGCAGAGGTCTTCTTTTGGGAAATGATGCCTACCTAGACTCAGACTTGAGTAGTGCCCTTGGCAATGCCACAAGTTACCACCTACACTAATGGCACCAATCACTTTAGTAGTAACAGCTAGGAATTTTACTTCCAGTAGTTACCACCTGGTAACAGATGGGCAAAAAATGCTAGCTTCCTTAGCTTATAGGATTTTATTTATTTTAATTAATTTTCCAATGTTCTCTATCAATGTCTTAGGTTGGCAATTAAATGATGTCTTTATTCTGGGGTTATTTCCACCTGTTACTACCAACTTGTGACCACTAGTAAACAGCTGGCATTTGTTACCGCTAAAGCGATTGGTGCCATGGTGTTGGTGGTAACTACTGGGATTTTTTCCCTAGTAGCTACCACTGGTAACAGATGGGGGAAAAAATCCCAGCTGTCACCAGTGGTAACAAGTAAATTTATGGTAACAGGTGGGAATAATCCATTTCAAACAAATTTATTAAAATCGGTTCACTGCCGTTTCACCGAATTATTTATTGGCAAATGTTAAATTTGGCAAATGACTTTCATAAAACAAACGTAACCTTAGATTGGGTTTTTCTGGGTTTTCCTTAATCCTTGCAACAAATGTTGGATCATATTTTGTATGTCTCCCAGCGAAGACTTCTCTCAGTTACATAACTGACAATTTGAAAGTGCTTGTACCTAGGCCTACTTTTTTATTTGATTTGATTTGAACCTAACCTACAGTATTCAATAAAACCATAAGAAAATAAACTGAAAAAAATTGTTGGTTTCGGAGAAAATCGAGGGTTGGGAAATTAACCATTTTTCAAATGAAACATTTGCCAAAAATTAATGCGGTGAAACGGCAGGACACCAAGAAAATCATATTGACCATATTGTACTAAATCAGCTATAGCAAATAATACATACATTTATCCATTTATTTAATTGAAAAATACATGTGGCATTTACCTACTGTCATTATGCAAGGTTTACGATAAAATATGGGAAATATACTTACTCAGCGGGTTACCAATTTACATATATGGAGGTGCTGTCCATATGAGTTGAACTAGAGCATATTAACTTATACAGCAAGTAATGACGCATAGCAAATCCCAGTATATAGTTAAAATTGAATGTATTACGTAAATTATGCAAGTGCAAGCAATTACAACGTTGCCTTAGTTAAAAAAACTACTTTTGATAATATTATAAAAGCTGCTGTTGCTTGAGACTGGTTGTGGCTGGGCTGTAGTGTAACGTGTAAACACGTGGTCTGTTTTCAAGCGCAGTCAACAAAATAAAGATCGCTCTGATGCTGTCTAAGTTTCGGTTGAAAATGATCCAGAGGATTACCTATATGAGTCCCAAACACCTGTCCAAGGGATCCAAGCTCAGGATCTAAAGTCATGTATCATATTATATTTCGTTTTTGTTCATTTATTTTTTCTTTTTTTCTCGACGTATCAAGAAACAACGTAAGTCTCTTCAATTTACCTACTACCTGTAACCGTTTTTCTACTCAATTTATACAGTATGTATATTCAATTAATGTTATTTTGGAGTCGGTGCCATCTTGTTCAACTTACTAAAATCGTAAATTTTCAATATTTTACACATTCTTTTATATTGCACCGACGCCAAAATAAGATTAATTGTATGTACTGTATAGATTGAGTAGAAAAAAAAGAAACTAAATTATGCAGCTAACAACGTATGTAACAATATCAGTGTAAGGTGGAATCTTCCTCTGACCTACCTTTTGTACATAGTTTTACAGCAGTACCCTGGCTAACATAAGAATTGATATACAACGCACAGTTTAAATCACTGAAGATCTGAAAACAACAGAATAAAACTGGAACCGCATACCTAGTCCATATACGAATAGTCTATATACGAATCTAAGGCGGACGATGTCGCGGGCGGCCGCTAGTATAATATAAACCAGAGTATAGAATGATCGTCCAATCTAAAAAGTATGCCTTTTTAGTAATCGTACTAAAAAATCATTGCGGAGTTCTTATTTACAGATTCACCAGCGGAAAAAGATTATAATATTGGACTCGAGCCTGACCGAACAAAATGTAAGCTTGTACAATCATGCCGAAATTTTTAGCTTTACTTTCACTGTCCTGTGTGACACTTGAGATAAACGTCGCCCTTGTCGGCGCCGGCGCATACACGTGTATCAGTGAAAGTCGCCCCAATTCTGACTTCCTGAGAAGTGCGCTCGTTTCATCTCTCCCCGTGTTCGGGTTCTAATTGCGTAAATTAATGCTAAATATGAGGCCAAACCGGCTACACTGCAAGTCTACTCTATTACTGACACTCATGAACTTAATATGCTAGTAAATCGTCTAAGTATATCTTATTACTTATGGGGCTGCCTATTCAGTGGCGTAGCTACCGAAGGGTTAAACAGGGCCGAGCTCCGGGGCTTTCGGACCCTGACCAGCAAACTTCGTGTTTGTTGTAGAATACCGGCCAAAATTTATTTATGTTTGTTTAAATTACTTTATACAACACTAGAAGGAGCCCGCAACTTCATAAGTATATAGTTTACTAACATGGTTTTTAAGTTTTTGTGTTTTTTGTAACTAACAATCTATGGATCTCAGGAACCTGAAAATAAATAATTTTTATTTTATTTTTATTTATAAGTAACCTCTTTTTTGACAGCGTAGTCGGGTAATAAGTATCCTATAACCATCTGTGTATATCCAGCTACCCATGTGTGTACCCAAAATAGTTGAAATCTGTTTAACCGATTTGGCGTGATGAAGCCACAACGGCACATATAAATTTGTGTCGAACACCGCGTTCATTTTGCTTAAGAGTATGGATATGCTAACACTGGATGATCATAGACAGGGCCTTTTGTAGCGTATATTTTGTAAGGAACCCTCGGTGCGCTTGGCCGGTTTTTTTCCACCGTGGCCCTTGGTTACCTAAAGGTGCGTCCACACTTGTATCATTTGCTCGTATCCGATCACCGTGCCGTAGCATGACTGCGTATCGCGCTGCTTGGACGCTTACTGTCGGCGCGCCGATAATGCCGCACTCTTCCGATACAAGTGTGTGATACGCGTAGCAAATGGATTTCGAGTGATCGGATCGGCGCAACGTCCAAACGCGTGATCGTGACACGCGATCATGCTACGCGACTATGATCTGATACGGGCAAATGATACAAATGTGGACGCACCTTTAGCTTAGCTACGCTACTGTGCCTATTAATCCTATTACATCAGTAGATATGTACGCGTCAGGATGACTGGACCAAGAGAGGTTGAGGAAATTTAGCTATCCTATGTGTTTGTACCTGTTTTGTACCTGATATGAAATAATTTGTACGTCACTAATTAGGGATAAATATTAAAAATAAAGTGACCAGCCATCCTGACGTCAGGATACGCTATGCGCTATGCGCTGATACGCTGGTTTTACATAGTTGTAAGCATTATCGACTTGGCGGGGGCACTACCGTGCCCCCTGATTATGGAGGGAAAATACTTTCAGTGTAGCAGGTCCTAATATTAGTTGGAGCAAATAAATAGTACATGTTAAAGACCTTTAGAATGCCACTAAGAGGTTTCGTGATCTTCTTTCAAGTTCAAGTTCTTTATTGCTTTCATGTAGTATACAGATGATACCTTAAACTAACATGACACCCTGTAAGGGCATTGCAATATTTTATAATAAAACTATACAAAATAAAAACACATATATACAAAAAGAGATCAAATCGTAAAAGTAAGAATTGCAATAAATGAGTAACAAAACGATAATAATTTTATATGTAAAAACTAAGACCACAGGTAGAAGGTAGGCTGTTTCGTCAAACACATGTGTTACTTAGATTTTAAAAACACATGTGTCATAGCAGATGGGACCTGACTTATAAGTTTTGTCCTTTTCTGTTTTCGTATAAGATTGATAGGATGAGGTAAATCTAAACCTGCTGGAAATTATTAATCTTTGAACGTTATATGGACAAATTATAACGGAAAAAGCGATTGAATAGTTCGAAAACAAACGAGCATCATCGAAATCGAAATGTAGTAACGGAAACATGTTATCAAACGCATCGCATCGGATTACGATACTTAATAATTTTAATAATCGCCGGCCGATAACATATCGCGACACGGACGCGGCGCAACGGCCATTAGTCACGTCCAGACTAATTTGCACGTTCTAGACTTTTTCTAGAGCCTAGCCAACTAGGCAACACGATTTACTTGAGCTGGATTGTATCAATAACTCGTTTTCTCAATCGATAACTGGTATCTTTTAAGGTCATGCGGTGACCCAGACGCCCATACCGGACTATAACCTACGTTTGACGATTATTTTGTTACGTGCTGTTTTCTTCTCGCCAAGAATACTACCAGCAATTAAGAACTCGGACTCGCATCTAGTAATTAGAAATCAAATATGTATGCACATAAATAAGATTGATAATAAGTATCTGATGAAAGCGGGAACTGGTATGTGTGCGTTGATATTTTAAATGCATTCTTTTCCTAACTACTGTTCTTGTTTTTTCCAGTCGCTGCTGAAAGAGGATCCCCTCTCCAGGATCCAGAGGGAGATAATAGAAGTGACAGAGAGGGAGAGAGAGTTCAAGGAGGGGCACTTCAGGGTGAACAGATTGTTGTCGGAGTCGACCATCGAAATGAATCACCAGAATGGTCACATGAATGGACACGAAGAGAAACCGGCACGCACTCTGAACCGCGCCGTGTCGACGTCACAGCTGCTGGGGCCTATCGCCCCCGCCCCGCCCACCACGCCCACGCTGCTGAACACCAACGGCTACACGCGACGCTTTACGCCCCAGAATGGTACCAAAGGCATCATGCAGAGGTTCATCGCCAACAAAGGGAAGCTTCCCACCGCTTCGCCGATGACGCCAACATCGCCAACCGCGTACGCTCCGCCACTAACCTTCACGCCTTCTCCCATAGTGGCCCCCATTAGCCCCGCTACACCGCCCATCATCACGCGCACGCCCGAAGGCAAGCCCGTGAGGAAAGGCTACGTACCCGTCGAGGAGAAAATCCAGAAAGAACTGCAGGATATGAAGGATAGAGAACACGAGCTGAAACGCATGAGAAAGAAACAAAAGCCGTTTGATCTCGAGCTGAGCGATAACGAGACTAGCTCGGAGTCGGAGGATGAAGAAATTCCGATGCCAGGGAAACTCAAGGCGACCAAGTCCATAGGGGAGCTTTATGAGGCGTTGAATGAGGAGCTGCGTTCTCCGTCGCCACGGAACAGCTCCGGACACGAGTCCATCGGGAGTCTCAAGCCTGCCAAGTCGCTGGCGGAGCTGTGCGAGCTCGGGCCGGGGCAGGAGTTCCTCGCACCCAGCTCCACGCGGCTCATCGCGCAGTGGGAGTCCATCATACAGCAGAAACACGAGACCGGAGCGGCCTAGCTCCATCACGGAAGCATGTGCTATGATGAGTAAATGTGATCGTTGCGGCGACGCCGCTCGCGGTGAAACTCGGCCGCCGAGCCGAAATGTGTGTGGGTTTTGGGAACTTTATCTAGTGCGAAACACGATACGGTACAGCGGACAGTCTAATGAACAGGTCGCGAGTGTGAGTGATCGCCTAATGAAGAAATTACAGCGGTTTTTGTCCCCGAAGCCGCACGACTTCAGCTGATCGATTTCTTTCATCGATCAATCGCGGCGGGCAATTAATTTTCTCCCGATCGCGAACAATGCAAATGATGGTTATCCGTAACAGCAATTATCTCGCGCATGCGCTGTTGGAAAGCGGCCGATACATGATCCGAACTCCTCTGAAGTGTGAGTAAGTTTCTTCCTATTGTTTGGTAGTTAAATGCTGAAAAACCCCTCGGTTTTGCGGCGCTTTCCCAGTCCTCGGCGCGACGTGCGGCGGCGCCATTGTGCTGGCTTTCTTGAGTTTGTGAGAAAATTGCGGGCAGTAAAAAACGATTATTAGCCGGGAATTCGCTCCCAGTGCTACAATATAGCGATTAATAACGCGCTATTCAGCCTGCCTGACGTGGATTGTTTTCTGTTTCCCGTCGCCGGCGCCGCACCACGTGGCACCATTGCGCTACTGTGCGGGTAATCGTTATTCATCGGCGGTCAAAATATTAAAAACTTTCTAGTTCCACACGGTAGTAGATTGATGAATGAGTTACGAAGACTGTTCGGGTCGAAGCTGGCCTTCGAGTGATCCGCATTGGTCGAGGGCCATCTTTGGTGTTCATATTTCATTGTCGCTAATGAGAGCTCGGGCTGGTCCGTCGATAAGATCATTAGAATGTATTCCCTTGCAACTTCTAGTATTAATAACGTACTTAACTATTCACTTTAACGAGTGCCTTTCAAAGTCAGTAGTGTCAAATAGCGTGCCTTATTTACATCTAGTATTAATGCACAGAGATTCTTTCCTATAAAATTTTATATACATATTTTTAACTAATCTTATTCGATTCGGATATACATTCCACTTAAGTTTCTCGTTCATTATTTTAAGGAAACTCTTCAAATGAGCATTGTTGTTAATTTGAAGCAGTAACTGATTATTATGATTAATGTCTGCGATAATAAGGTCGATAGCCATCAACCTTGAGAGTAATTTCTCGAAGTTTCGGCTTTTGTTTTATATTAATTTCTTATGCAATGTTGTTGCGTATTTTTATATTCTAGTGCATAGGCGTCTAAAAACCATGTCACTAGCGATAGGTGTAGCCATAAAACGTGGTGTGTGTGGGAGGGGTTGTGCCATAGCACGTGCTCTCTTATAATAACATTGATGCTCGTACGGTCCGTGTGTACTAATACTAATATTCATTGTAGAAGTTCATCTACTATTCTTCTTGATTGGGACGATTAAATTAGGATGCTTTTCTCAAGTTTGTTTTGAAATAATTTGGGGGTTAGTTATACTCGTGATCAAGAAAGTGATAACAGATGAAATCGTAATGATATCCTGTGAGATCGTGTCGCATGTAAGATAGTGTTATAGAAGCTGCGTGCTATGGCATTGTCCCTATGATTGGTGAAATTGTCTTGAAGACACCCTAAAAGTTACTCGCCGTCTGTTGGCAAGAATAGATTTAAAATCTTCGAAATATCTACTTAAACTTCTTTGTTTATGAAATTTTAAATGTATTCTGCTGATGAACTACTAATTTAGCATAATAATAAATTAGTCAAATTAATTTAATTTTTATTAGTTAATAGAGCAAAATAATAATAATTGAGATTGATAGTATTAATTGTTGCAATAATAAGGCGTGGTTAGTGCCAGCTGGTCTTGTTGAATTATTTATTGTATTTGAGACAAAATATAACGTGTTCCTACAAATCAAAAGTGTTCTTATGCCATTAAAGGAAAAACGAAAAGCCTAAACGCCTGAACTGAGGACCCTGCTGATTTGTACTACACGTAAATACACACATATATATATAATATATATATATATATAACTCCTCCTTCTATATGTTCCGCAAAACAAACATTGTGATAATAAATTGCCTTAATATTGTTAACTTTACATGTAATATATGAAGTTTTGTAAAGTACCGTTCACTCGACCGTATACAAATGAAATGAACTACTTATTTATATTGTGCATAGTAGGTAAATTGTTAATTAATAAATATTTAAGTTTTTGAAATAAATTCATTGTGAAAAGCATTGATTCTTTTACTACTGATCACATTCTGAAGGTGTTGCGATAGCTACAGCTGATGACTAGTAATTTCAATGGTTATTGTGGCCATACCTAATTTAATGACCAACGAACGAAACTATGGTGCCTATACCCACGTATGACGTTAAGCTAAATACAGAGTGTTTTTATCTAGATTTTAGATAAGTACCAAATCATACAACAATTTATTGGATCCTTTAGTTTACTGATATTGAAACTTGAGTTGAGACGGCCAGCACGTATAAAAACATAAGTAATTAAAAAGAAGATTTTTGGAGGCTATAACCAATTTTTTGTCAATTATTATTTTATTTCAAATATAATTGCTATTTAGTCTAAACAGCCGTATTCGTAGAAATTTCCTTTTCTGATTGTAAAAAATCAGCAAAATTTTACAGATACATGATTTTAAATTTGACCTTCAAATATTTTAATATTTACCTACATCATTTTTTATAGATATGGATACCAATCATTTTAAATAAAAAACAATAATATTAACATTATTGCGTTATTAAAAATCATTGGGGTGCTACAATGACGTTTTAAAAAAACATTCTATATGCAACTGCGTCATAATGACGTCACCGGCACCATAGTTTCGCTCCTTGTTAATGAGTTTTTCACAAAATAGTACCTTTTACAATAATAAGTAAAAAAAAATACGTACAAGTAATTAGGTTAGCCCAACGTATTTATCACCATTTGAACAGAGATGTTAAAACGACCTGTCAAGTCATGTGACAGTTTCTCATGCGTAAATCAATAAATCACCTTTACACATCGAACCTTGGCTGCCCAGTTTGGAAATCCTTGGGACAAATCTTGGCTGTCAACCAAGTGCATTTTCTTTGTGCGGTTTGGAAGCCGTGCATCGTTCGCGCAAAGTTATTTATTGCGCTGTGTCATTTCATACAAGGATATAGATCCTTTAAAGCTCTCTTATAGGCACCAAGAGGGATGAGACGGACGGAAAAAACGCAATACCCTACTTTTTGCTTCAGCGTGGTCGGGTAAAAAGTAATTATCCTGAAACCTATGTTCAGCCATTTTGATATGATGATATAATAAAGACAAACAGAAAAAAGAATATTTTATGGCTTCGATATCTTCGGATAGCAATAATTTACTATAATTACTGTAAAAGAAATATTATTACAGTAAATTTCATCAATGTCTTACTACTTATTATAAAGTTGTAAAATTGAAATGTCTGTACATTAAAGAAATTGCAACGGACTATGCGGAGATCCCTGAAATGAAAAAAAAACGTAGGTGTGTATGTGTCGTTGTGGCTTCATAACGCCAAAACGGCTAAACAGATTTCAATACTTTTGGTACACAGGTTGCTGCGCATCCACAGATGGTTATAGGTAGGTGTAAGCATCAATTGGCAATATTAATTTAGTTTGTTACGGGTCCCAAAATAAGAAAACATGTCAGCCAATGGGTTTGCCTCTGGGACGATGTTTATCAAAAATATTTAAAGAAAATAACTTTAGGTCCTCAAAATGCAAGGCAAGTCTATTCTTCGGCATCTTATTCCTAACCTCTGACCTTGATTAACTCGTAATATATACAATGCCTAAGTGCTTCGTTATGTTATGTTATACCTATTCATATTTTTCAATGCTTATTATAATAAATGTATTGTATGTACATTATTTAACACGTCTAAAATGATGCCTTGCGACTCTAACTTGTCAAAGTCGACGTCATTTGCCGCGCTAAGACGAGTTTTTAGTGAAAAATCGGAGGGCTTATTCCGAAGGTCGTAATTCGATCTTATTGTGTCGTTCCTCTTACTCTCGTGTTGATCTGTATGTGAATGAGTAGGACGCTGCTATTCGATCTTCAAATTTCGAACATAAGCTACTCAGATTCCAGCGACATCTGTATCAACGACTCAAAGTCAAGAGGTTGAAGATCATCATCTTCATCGACCTATTTTAACTTTGGTTTATAGGTCTCACCCAAGTAAAACCACAAGCTGTATTAGAGCATATACAGGTCTTATAACGCTGAAACTGGCGGTATAATAGCTGTATAAGCCCTTATACGGCTTGTGTGCTACTTGGGCGAATATAATATAGTATGATTGGATGCATTAACTTGCATTCATTTAGCATTTATCTGTGCGAAACCCCTATGATCGCCCTTCTTAGAGCGCGGCACCACAGTGCAATGGCGTTGCATCCATATAAGCAGATTCCCACCGGGTTGCCCAAGAAAAGGCTTATAACCATTTTCTTCTTTAAATATGAGTAAATGAATACACTTCGGCTTCCCTTGTAAGTTTCCTTACGCCACGCCTCTGATAGCCCTCATAATTTCATGCCACTGAGCACGGTTCGTCGTCAATCACATGCTGCCAGACACCTCGCAGAGATCATTGCTCCATTTCGTGTGAAGACGTGCTATACAGATGCGATCTGCGGTCTCTAAAGAGCACTTTTACTCTAGGGGAGATTTTTACTGCGGCAATGTTTATGGTTTCTTTTCATGTTACTAATCCGTTTATAATCCATACTAATATTATAAATGCGAAAGTGTGTCTGTCAGTATGTCTGTTACCTCTTCACGCTTAAACCGCTGAACCGATTTGGATGAAATTTGGTATGGAGGTAGTTTGAGTCCCGGGGAAGGACATAGGCTACTTTTTATTCCGGAAAAATACCCTTATCCGCGATAAATAAATGTAAGGCGGATAAAGTCGCGGGCAGAAGCTGGTAGGTACTATTATAAAGTTGTAAAACTGAAATGTTTGTATGTGTCGTTGTGTAATCGGTTAAACGGATTTCAACTATTTTTGGTACACGGGTAGCTGGGTAACCACAGATGGTAACACCTAGGATACTTTTTACCCGACGACAAAAAAAGGGTACCTAATGATTTCTTCTCCTCCGCTCCGCGATCGAAATTGCTGGCACCGTTTATACTCTGATTTTTAATTCAAGACCAAAATCTGACAGTTCTTATCTTGATTATTTAAACAAATAAACATTATTTCATAAAAACATGAATGAGAAATCGTGCAGCCAGTAATATTAGGGTAAGTTTTATTGATAGAAATACCTACACTTAAACAAATATGCATTAATCACAGCGAATGTGCGCCCGTTGACGTTAGATTTCAGTCTTGAATAAAAAATCAGAGTTTAGTTAGAAATAAGTCTGTGTGATTAAGGGGCACCAACCGAAAATATATGATTTTACACGGTTTTTGTTCTGTATCTAGTCCCTGGAATGGGAAAAATAACTTTCTAAAGATGGTTAATATGATAGTTCAGTTTCTACTTAACACTTTCTTGTATTCGGAAATTAAAATATATTTTTCTGTATTTAATTACGATTTTTTACAGAGAGGTCTATAAAAATAAAGATTGCGTATCTAGTCTCTCAATAATCCTTAAATAGACTCAAAACCTATGCCTAATTGTTCATTATGAAAAGACCTAGCTTACTACGCAAGCTATTTCCTCCAAAAGCGTGTATTTTATAAGAAAAGTAAAAGAAACTGGTTTTTCGTCGTAAAAATAACAAAGTTTGGTGGCGTTTATCTTGGTTTCTGTGACTCTTAAAGATAAACTGAAACAGTATCTTGGTAAAGACGGTCGCTGTCAACATGATGAGACATATACAACACGGAAAACCGAAGAGCTACGGATCCAAGGTCATTCAAAGCTGTAAGCCCCTTAATAAAAATAAAGACAGGTATATCCAAGGTCTCAGGTTAAGCCAAGTTTGCACCTCCACCTGGATACTACTTTAGCAGTCTTCGATCAAATAAATTAATAAATTTGAGCCTTTACAAAGTTCTCAAAGGAATGCAGAGCATTCTCCAGCTTATAATAATTTGACATTTGACCACAAGCAACGATCATTTCCGTCGATTTAATACAGTCCACTGTGTGACCCGTTTTGAATGGATGTCGCAAGCGTCTATTGTCTATGATCTATGATGCCGGCCCATTGCTGCATTCAAGGATTTAATAATACGTTATTGTTTATGTAAAACAATTCTCTTAACTAGCCATTACGGTTAACGATTAATTAATTATTATCGTAATGGTATCTATTGTTAAAAAAATATAATGAAAGGAACATGATTGTTCTTATGGACATCCATCAATGCTCTGTCTCGTTTGAGATGTGCAAAACATGCTTACCTATGATAGGTTGTTCAAATAATAAGCATCAATAATTAAAATATACTTAACTAAAAACGGCGGTATCTATGAAATTCCAGTTAACAGAGCCCTGCTCCCAAGTAAAACGTACGCACTTGCAGCCCGCGAGCTTCCCTGTTTGTGGTACTTTTTTAGGGTTTCGTAGTCAACTAGGAACCCTTATAGTTTCGTCATGTCCATCCGTCTGTCCGTCTGCGACTTAGCCCCGTGATCATTAGTACTAGAAAGCTGAAATTTGGTATGAGTATGTTTATGTATCACGCCGAAAAAACGGTAAAATAAAAACTAAAAAAACCTTTTTTCAGGTACCTCTCGCTTCTCGCTTGCACCCCCACTTTAGGTGTAAAAGTGGGGGTGAATTCTTTTTTCGTTCCAACACAAATGTGAGGGGTGTCATTGAATGGGTCTTTTAAAAATAATAGGGGTCTCCAAACATTATTTTTTGATAAATTCAGCTGTTTTGTAAATATTCGCTCCGGAAACCCAAAAAATCAACTGTTCAACCAGGCATCAAAAAATTATGGGAAAATTCATGAAAATGAGGCTTTATAAGTACTTTCAATGAAAACTATATTTAATAAAATCGGTCAAGCCGTTTTGAGTTATTGCCAAAAAACTGTACTTCTCAGCTAAAAGACGTAAGTGCCGTAGAGAATATGCTCTTTTGCTAGTACACTTTTTTATATCGTATTTTGTTCATCAGTAGTATTTTTTTTTGTATGAAAGGCTGCGGAACCCTACACTGAGCATGGTCCGACATGCTCTTGGCCGATTTTTCCTCATGAAGTCACTAATTATTAACAAAGTGCGGCCCGCTTCAATTTCGTTATAAAAATAGTTTCTATCACAGACGTATGAATATGCCCTGAGGTTTCTATGAAGCCCTTGGCTGTTAAAAGGTTACCGAGCGCTGTTTTTACTAAAGGAATAGTTAAGTATAAAACAATCAACGGCGGCGCTATTTGCAAAGATCTTCTAAGTTTTAACCTCATTCTAAAAAGTTAATAAAAACAGTAACTATAATTAAAACTACAATATTCAAGCACAACGAACCTCGTTAATTTCTATTTCACTTCATCTATAACCAACACAATATTCCAAGCCAGTAAAGTTTAATTCCGAATGTAACATCGTCATATGATCTTCCGTAAGTATCGAAGTCACATTTACTCGACATAAACATTTGAAAATCAATTACAAGCTTGTACAATAAGTCTAATTTAGTCGCATCATGCTTGAGGCGTGACGGGCCCACATGGACCGGGGTCCAAACGATACCCAACTTTATGTTTAACTGGTCAGGGTCCTCGAGTACGGCACCGTTGACCTGTCGCTGGGAACAGACCATTGACATGGTTTTTGTGCGAAAATATCCCGTTATGGTTGCCTACTCATTATATAGTAATGTATTAAAATGGTATTAGGTATTTGCACTGAAGGCCGTCTCATACACTGTATTTCCTGGGCAATAAGGTGTGTTTGCAATATCTGGAGGTCCTATTCGGTATTTCGCTGGAAATCTCGTTAGATGCATGCCGATGGAGACCTGGTTTAGATTTAATAGTGATTTTAATATGGTGAAATGAGGTGTGACGTTAGAAAAATATTTTGCACTTATCGTACGTACCACCTAACTATACCGTTATTATGTTACTTAAAGATAGATCAAAGTAAGATTTTTCTTAAAGATTACCTACCTGCGTACGTAGTTAATTGTATAGTAGATTACTATAGTACTCCGTAATAACCGTCTAATGGTAAGGTTGGTTGGTGCAAGGTCTTTCATGATTTGATCAAAAAATCTTTAATGATTTAATTTATCATCGAATACCTGTAAGCGTATTTTCTGATGATTTTTAAAAAGGCATTAGGTTAGGTTTACTTTAACAGTCCTAAAAACTTACGGTTTCAGAGATAAACGGTTTCTATGAATTGAAAGATTCGAGAAAATGTTTTTCGGTGACATAACAGATTCCAACTCGGGCTACTTACTGAAACTCTTATTGGATCTTACCTGGACCGGGAATCAAATTCGGTTTTTCACAAAATCTGTGAATGCAGTTATTCATGTTCGGAATATTAAAAGAATGTTTCCTTTAAGTAAAATGAGCTATCTTAAGGATTTGAGGTAGTTTCCCTCCAGGGCCCATGGATTTTTAGGGTTCCGTACCCAAAGGGTAAACCGGGACCCTATTACTAGGACTAAGACTTTGCTGTCCTTCCGTCTGTTTGTCCGTCTGTTACCAGGCTGTATCTCATGAACCGTGATAGCTAGACAGTTGAAATTTTCACAGATGATGTATTTCTGTTGCCGCTATAATGGCAAATACTAACAAAATAGTATTATTTTATTTTTGTCTATGTTGGTAACCAATATATAATAATCAAACACCGCGTACATTTTGCTTAGGAGTAGGGCTCTGCTAACACTGGTTTTAATAAATACGGCCGTTTGAAGCGTATATTTTGTACGGAACCCTCGGTGCGCGAGTCCGACTCTTACTTGGCCGGTTTTTTCCACTCTATATACATACTGTTGACATATGTGACTAAAGTGTTTTCGTCAAAGAGAAAATCTGTACATTTCACAACAAGTATCACATTCATCTGTTTCGGTCCCATGTGGGGGCACAGTGGGCCGGAATGTGGCCCGCTCGTACTGACGAGCGTGACACCGTTTGTAAAACAATGCTTTTCAATGTCAAGTTAAAACTGGCTTCGCCCCAAACCATAGTGCGTAGGTACAGTCCACAATAATATTGCTGCACATTTATTGATCATTTTTAATTTATAAACTTTATTTACACTTACTGCTATTATCTCTATATAACTAGCATATATCGCACATTTGTGCAATATTACTTGTGTGTACACAAGACCTAAGACCAAATAGGCAGCATCAAGGGGTTGGGTTGGCAAGACTAGTGCCGATATATAAGACGTCGACGAGTTGCGTAAAACTAGCCCGCGTATACCTAGTATATATATACCGCAGACCTAAGACGTTTTTACGTATGTAAGTCCGGCATTAAATTGAATTAAGACTCCACTATATTTATTTATAGGAACATCATCATCATGAGGCACCATTAAATATTACATTAGTCATCTTAGTCCAGCTATAAACCAGCCGCGTAATGGCCCTGCCACAGCAACGTGCGACTAAGCGGCGTAGCGAGCGAATTCTCTCTTCATTGCGCGTACGTGGCTATCACTGCATATCAGTTAGTTGGTATCACACGCAATGTATTAGGAATTCGCTTGCCGCGCCGCTGCCGCTGGTCGCGTTTTGTCATGGCCGGGCCCTAAGCACGATGCTCGCAATAAATTATATACGGTGCTCCATTTGTTACATCATAAACATAAGCCAAGAGCTAGCTGCTCCTGTGCCACTTGCTTCCAACTCCAGCGTACTCCCGCTATCTTCAACAGGTCATCATCAGTCATCGCTTAATTTTCCGGTGTGCTCGAACGGCTCACAACTCCTGGAAGTTAGCGATGAGACACTTCGTCCTTAACTGTTTCATTACTGTTATTGCTACTTCGTATACAGGGTATTTGGTAACAGGATGCAAAGCCGAAATTAGATGATAGTATAGGCCGTTAGGCCACTTAGAACATAGGAGTTTTCTCAGAAAAATCTTGAAGCTTAATTAAAGAAAAATTACATTATAACATTTGTCTAAGACATGTATGGCTTAAAATGTTTTAAATGGATCATCTACTTTCGGTTTTGCATCATGTTACCAACCACCCTGTATACCTCTTTCATGCATTGTTTTTATTTGAGGTTAGTACTTTTTTAACTGGCAACGTCGCTTTTTTTGTTTTTTTTGATTATTTTGAAAAATAAAAATGTAATTTGAACATGCAAAATATCATGATATTGCCACAACTAAAGCTCTAAAAATTAATTCTTGTAAAGAAATAAAGGCGAACGCGATGAATAGTTGAATTAAACGTTATTTAAATGCTAAAGATGTAGGGTATGTATTGAACATACCTTTAAGTTTCATTCAAAAACCATAACATAATGAAACAAAAAATATATATATATGAGAAGTTACCGGTTAAGCAGGTATAAACGCTCTTAAGTATCAGTAGATAAAAAAATATAAGAATAGCCCTTCTATTGTACGAGTATGTAGTAGTAAAAAATGGCATGAGTTCATATCAATTCTGCACTCACACATGTGAGAAGGGCATTTATTAAATGTTTTAGCTATATGTTACCTACATTCGCGTGTATTCAAACATCTTATAATTACTGGCGCCACTATATCGCCCGAATAACTAACTAGTATTGCAGCTGAGTGTACGCGGCATGCCATTGTTCCAATAGGCAGCTCCGTCGACGGTAGCAATTAGACTTCATTCATGAATATCATTAAGAGGCTGGTTATTACTGGGTTCATTGTTCTGTACTTTGAGACTCGTCTTTCACCTTAGAAAATGTGATAATTCATATTAGGACTGATGGAATGAGTGGATGTAATGGTCATACATTAATGATAGCTACTAGCTAGGAAGGTAGACTACTTTTGATAGAAAATAAGAGACATACCTATAGGTTATTGATCCTTTTTTGTCCTAAATAGTAAACAACATTCTATATAACTTAAAAGTACACCTTTTTGTCTTAAACTCCCAATTTCTCGTAAATAAAGTAAAAGGAATTAATATGTTAGTGCCACATTGCCAATTTCATAGCGATGGACGACTCCGAATGACTCCAGTCGAATCATTCGACTTTTAAGTTCATTCGAACTATTCGAATAGTCGAGATTTATTCGAATGAAGTCGAAACTCGGAGACCTTAGAGAGAGCATAACGGGCGGCGATAAGTGATTAGTACACTATTAAATAGTAACTAGTTATTCGACTTCTAAAATCATTCAAATTCGCCCATCGCTACATACATTAAATTTATTTCGTTGCGAGAAAACAGCTGGTATTGGCATTAAATGCATATTTTAAGGTTCCAATGTTGTTTACTGTTTAGAACAAGTAAGGATAAATAGCCTATACTTGACTTCATTCGCGAAATCAAGAAAAATATATTGTAATATATACCTCAACAATAAATAAATGCAGTAAAGATAGACAACACATCTAATCTCGTAAAC
Organism: Hedya salicella; assembly: GCA_905404275.2. Classification (NCBI taxonomy): domain Eukaryota; kingdom Metazoa; phylum Arthropoda; class Insecta; order Lepidoptera; family Tortricidae; genus Hedya; species Hedya salicella. The sequence continues at coordinate 22,984,396 of FR990109.1, read as the reverse complement.
AATCGTCTGTTTGGATGTGGAGAAAACAATAATCGTACAAACTTCAAATGGGGTAAATAATGTACCTAAATATGTAGCTCGTTTCAGTATTTCTCAATGGACTTTTTTTTTTTTTTGAGTTGGCCGAAGCAGGCGCGGGCGACCACTTTTGAGGTGTGAATTGAGGATTTTCACCTGCCAACCCATAAGGCTGACAGGACTTTGAGTCACATCCGATGAAATTGCCAGCCGTAGTGATATCAAAGAAGGCCTCTTCGAGAGAGAAGACAAGGCCGAGACCTTGTCTTGAATTTGATGGTGGCTTCAGATGTTGCAGAATACAGGAAACGCGCCTCCTCCGCTTCACGAGGGAGGTGGTGGTGGAGGGGTACGGATGTATCACTGTATCCTTGAAGCAAATTGAGAGCAGAAGCACGAACGGGTAACGGCCCCCCCGCAATCACAACTTTATGCCCCAAGGAGGCGTATCTCAACCCGACAAGAGCGGCCGAGGTGGCTGCTGCAATGAAGAAGGTGAAGGGAGCCAGGGCCGTGATGTCTTTCTTCTTCATTATGAGTTCCATAATTGTGATTCCATGTTCCCTGATTGTGGGCAGCGTTTGGGAAACTGCGAAGTGTCTTCTCGTCCAGCATACCTCAGTACTTGAAGACGAAAATCTTCAACCAGTGCGTATTACCGGTGAGACGTGGTCTCTGACTATGGGCCTAGGAAGCTCAGAGTTACTCAGCGAGCTATGGAAAGGGCTATGCTCGGTATTTCTCTACGAGATCGAATCAGGAATGAGGAGATCCATAGACGAACCAAGGTCACCGACATAGCATACAGGGTAAGCAAACTGAAGTGGCAATGGGCAGGGCACATAGTTCGAAAAACCGACGGCCGTTGGGGCAGAAAGATTCTAGAGTGGAGACCGCGTACGCAAGGTGGTCCCACGACCTGATTAAGGTTGCGGGGGCTCGCTGGATGCGGGTCGCCTCTATCGGCCCATGTGGAAATCTATTGAGGAGGCCTGTGTCCAGCAGTGGACGTCCTACGGCTGAAATGATGAATTGTGAGGTTGTGGGCTCAACGGAGATCTTTGTGAAATTAGCTTTACCGCCAGGGAGCTGAGCTCAACTCGGCGGCGCGCGAATGTTGTGCGACTGCTCGTCGTGCTCGAAAGAAACACGGAAAATAGCTTTCTCAATGGACACATGCTTTATTGTAAACTTATGAAAGAAAAGACAGAAAAGAAGGAAAATAAATTTATTCGATATCAGAGCATATACAAGTAAAAAATACATAAATAAACAAATGAAATACAAAAAAAACTATAACTATGCCCCGAAATGGTCCCACCTCAGCATAATGCCGGCTCGGGAGCCAGCGCTGATCTTCCGGTGAGACCATATGTGGCGCCACGGAGAGCTGCATGCACGAACATTCTAAGGTGCGTCCACTTTTGTATCATTTGCTCGTATCCGATCATCGTGCCGTGGCATGACTGCGTATCGCGCTGCTTGGACGCTTACTGTCGGCGCGCCGATCATGCCGTACTCGTCCGATATAACGTGTGATACGTGTAGCAAAATGGATTTCGAGCGATCAGATCGGCGCAACGTCAAATAGTCCGCTGAATTATTATATTTTAAATATTTTCAATGTGAATGGGACAGCGCCCTAATCAGGCACTGGACCTCAGCACTTAAGTTTAGGTACTAACATAGTTATTTAAGTTTAATTGTAATACTAACACTATATGGATTACGTTGTCCGAATTATATGCTTTTTATTTTTATTTTTTATTTTTTCAATGTTCAGACGTTTCATTTTTTCAACTTTATAATATTACCTATAGAGGTACAGGTCTTGTATTATTCTACTTTTCGGTCACATTAGGCAAAAAGTTGACGAAAGTCTGAAAAACTGGTCGTAGTTAGTGGTATAAGTGGTATTAGACGGTATAAGAACAAGGGTTAGGTAGTTGACCAAGCAGATAATCTGACCAAGTAAGCAAGCTCTTTTCTTCACCTAACTTAAGACCTACCCTCCTTGTTGCTGGAGTAATCGCTACCTTCTCTCTGTCTTCGGCGAGAGTCTCGCATTCTTGTTACTGCATGACGTTCACTTTCTTTACTTGTGCAAAGTAAGTGCGCCTGCGTCTTCCTCTTCCGATCTTCCCTTCAATCTCAATGATCTTTCCCTCAATGATGTTCAAACTACCTCTAGTAAATTGGAGGGTTGCCAAAAAAAAAGGACATGTTTTTTGGCAACCTCTCCAAACATGGACATGTACTCATTGAGCTTACAATGGGACTATTTCGATTTGTGTAAAAATTGTCCAGTAATAATATTTTCTTCTGTTTTCGCGATTATTACTCATTGAAATAAAACAATTTAACGGATTATAACTAAAATGAGATAATATACGCGATATAATCCCTTAAATTGTTTTATTTCAATTGTCCAGTAATATTTATTTATTTACTTGATGTTTACTGAAACTTATAAGTAAGTACAATATTCTTTAGTATTCAATAATCAGTTCCGTGAATAATCGATTTGTAACCCTAACCTAAACTGAAATTGCCAAAACATTTTAATTTGGGTACTTAATAGCCTGAATCTTCAACATTCCAAATTAATATAACCAGTAGTAAATTCCCCTCGCGCTGGATCTTACGGCGTAGAGGGGCGTCCCTACGCTATCCGGCTTTTTGTTTTTACTAATTTTTCGTTAAAATAGGATACTATAAGATACTACATCATGCTTTTTACAATTGGATGAGTTAATTTTTTTTATTGCTGGATATATTTCAAATTTCAAGTGACGTCACGCCTTATTGACGTCTGTAGGTACTAATGTTTGGCAAGGACAAATAAAAGTCGAATTAAAAAACACGAATTTTATTCAGAGTTATCCTAGAAATATCATATTTTTGTAATCTGATATTTAGCTCGACTCAATTTCTTCAGGCAGTGAGGGCAATGATATAATGGCGGGGCACCGCACTGGGCCAGCATATTCGCCAAATCTAATGTTTCATTTTTTTTAACCGACTCCCAAAAATAAATATTTTTTTGTTTGAAAGACCCTCCAGATTGGTCCCTTTTATATTTTCTATGTATTTGACAGTTGCCATACTTTGGATCGTGTTTCGATCGCAAGGAGATATTCTGGCAAAAACAAGATAGCGCTTTAAAACTAAACATTTAACGATGTTATAATTCAATAAGGAAACATAGTATAGTAACAATTAGTTCGGAGAAAGCTAATAATAAATAAATCGTAATATTGAAATTCCGTATCTCACTTGCAAAGATGAATACTTGTAAAAAATAATTCTTATACATAGATGGCGTTATCGGGAACGGTTTTTTGTATGAAGATGGTCAGTCCTCTTGTTTTAATGGTCCTTGGTGCATACGGTGCAGTGTAAGACAGACCATCAAAGCTTCAAATCCGCCAGTACCAGTACCACAATACCTAATAGTCACGATACTCAGTAATGAAATGACGAACCGATTGTTGAGAGATATGTAGATACAGACAGACAACTCGAGCGGCCAGCTGTGTCGGTATCTATAATGATATACCCACTTATAAGGGATACTTGTTAAGATAAACAGCATAAGTCGGCGCCAATAACGGCGACATTTCACCCACTCGCCATTGTGACTGTCATGCCAGTTTATCTGCTTTGCTTATTACATTGTAGCGGCTTCAAGTACAGACAGACACAGTATAGTATTAATGGTATTGACGACACGTTTGGCTTAGTGAGTTGTACAACGGCCTACAAAGCTGGCGGTCCCGGGTTCGAATCCCGACCAAGGCAAGTGTTTGGGTGATGAGCACGGATGTTTGTTTCTGGGTCATGGATGTTTTCTATGTATTTAAGTATTATAATAATTCTATATATCATAGTACAAGCTTTGCTTAGTTTGGAACTAGGTCGATTTGTGTAAGAATGTACCTGATATAAAAAAACATGCTCAGTGTAGGGTTCCGCAGCTGTTAAAAAAACACAGTGTAGAAAAAAGGCACTAGCTAAAGAGCACATCTCGACGGCACTGAAGTTCTTTTGCTGAGAAGCGCAGTTTTTCGGTAATAAATCAAAAACAGTATTATATCCGATCATGATAAGAATATTTTTTGTTGAAAGTATTTAATTAAGCGTTATCTTTACATTTTTTTCATATTTTTTGGACACACGGTTTACAAAATAGAGAGGGGGGCTACAATTTATGCTACTTTCGGAGCGATTATTTCCAAAAATATTCACTAAATCAAGAAACTTAGAAACCTCAAAATGGTTAAAAAAACTGTCGAATATTGCCACACATTGATATTGCCACAAAAACTTTCCAAACTTTTTGCACCTTTTCTGCAACTTGCATATCTGTAATCTTGCACAAAAAAAGATATTCTATTTTATTCTTGGGCAAGGCCACGGAGCTGTTCGACCACTTGTTCCCGTGTGCTCCCCAAATAATCATAACATTCCTAGGTAAGTCAAGAAAATGGAATATCAGAATCTGGGTTCGGAAACTTCGGCGAATACGCCGTCACCATATTATCTATGAATATTTGGTAACAAATGGGAACTGGCGATCCTCTCCACGGCCTTACCCAACTACAAGTTGGTTCACATGTTATTGGAAGTATTTGGAGTGAAAGCTCGTTGATGTCTTTTAAACAGGAGCTATTTTAAGGGCCTGCATCGTCAAGGAAAAAAACACTTCCCAAACGTCGAGGCGGCCAATAAGCGTAATTTGTAATAAGGGATTTATCGTTCGCGCGCATCAAAGGAAGAGAAAGCTAATACACTACATGCTTGGGGTATTGTGGCGTAAGCGCCAGGTGTAAAACTACAATGAAATTGAAGATAATATTACGTTTTGTTAACAAGTTAAAGATGAAGTTAAAGATAAAGGGAAGAATGACATTTTTACATAATTTTTGCCGTTTATTAATCTGTTGTTTGTACAAACTAGACAAGAAACGGAAAATGAAGACGCGTTATCGGATTTCTTTTCTATAGAGGACATTTTAAACGAACATGTTTCTGCATTAGGCACTGAATAAGTTATATAGTCAAAAAACATATCTGAAAACCAGCCTGTTTCATATACTAGATTTGACAAAAACCACACTAAAATATAGCTTAAATATTCGATGCGCTCCCTTAAATCGGAAGGAAGCATTGTGTTAATCTATAAGTTTGCATCTCGCTTGCATTGAGAGATCTTAAGCATCTCGAGGTGCGAACTTGGTAGGAAAGGAGACGGATCACACAGTGTTACTTGAGTTGCGAAGCTGAAGGCAGGACCTTCCAACCTCGAACCGAAAACCGTTCAAACCCCGGTAAGGGCAAATATTTGTGTGATGAGCATTTGTTCCTGACTGAGTCTTGGATGTTTTCTATGTACATAAGTAAATATATCGTCGTCTGGTACTCGTAACACAAGCCTTATTGAGCTTACAGTGGGACTTGTTCGATTCTTGTAAACATTTACCCGTAACATTTATTTATTTATTTAGTTAGGGTGCAAACGGGCTGCTCCGAAACTCGAAATTAGAAATTTGTATGGCGCCGTCCCACTCACACAATTACAGTTTAACACGAGAGCAAGGAGTAACACCTCAGGATGAGACGTGGAAGAGGCACAAAACACGACACAACCTTGCGGAATATGCTCGATTACTCAAACTTTCATAAATTGAAATGCTATTTGTTTTCTAAAGTCACGATTTTATTAACTGTGACAGCGACAAAAGTCGCCTAATCTTTGAATAACGTACATAAAATTTAGTTTCAATAGTTTGTAATGGGTCACAAACTACCTGTGATATGATCTGTGCCAAGATTGGCAAGAAGTTTAACCCCAAAGAAGGCCAATGTTATTTTTAAGCTTGCGTATAAGTATTTATTGATGTTTCTGTAGCATTATCGGTAAAATACATAGAAGAGTTTTTACATGTTTTCCTAAATAACTTTGTGTAAAATCAAAAGAGTCAATTCAAAGTAAAATAGTGTCATTTTGTTCTTTGTTGCTTATTCTTAGTAGTAGGTATATAGGCGCGTTAAGACACCTATGAGGTCTTAAATTAAAATTAAAATGAAACCTAATAGTAGTGTAGGCGTCAAATAAACTCAAATACATGGCCCACCGTATCTGCACAGTAAACAGTTGAAGTATCGTAACTGCCTGTTAAAGGTAATAGGTATTAGTGTTCTACCCGCCGCTAATTTTATGGTGGAGGGCGCATCTTTGTTATACTTAAATGAAAACCAAAAGGTAAAGCTGGCGGTCCCGGTTTCGAATCCCGGCCAGGGCAAATGTTTGTGTGATGAGCACGAATGTTTGTTCCTGGGTCTTGGATTATAATGTCGCCTAGTACCGATAGTACAAACTTTGCTTAGTTTGGGACTAAGTCGATTTGTGTTAGATTGTCCCTGATTTTTTATTTATTTATATTATACCCATAAACAATCGCCATCACGATTTCAATATTGCTATTTGACACACCGGTGATATTATAGCCAGAGGAATAATGACATGAGCCGAGCCGAGGGGAAGACATGGTGGATCCGGATCTGCGTCAGCTTCAAGGTAATAATTAACACAAGATGGGGATAGGCGGAGAGCTTCCGTTTCGGAGGCCATGACCCTGTTTAGATCGTTGTGCCAAAATAGTTAGTTACATAGGAAAATTTTGATGCGAAATGGAATTTTCTATAATAGAAATCCTGAAAAAAGATTGAGTTTGATACCTAACTTATAGCTTATATTATAAGCCTTAAAAGTTAGGTGGGAAAATCCATTTTTAATGAATGAATGAATGAATGATTGAATGAATGATTTATTGCGTGTATGGAAATTCAGGTTTACAAATTGCAGATAAAAAGAATGTAAATATTAATAACTAATATCATTGAATACTCATGAAATGTATAGCTTCGATAAATGTAAGTTTTAACATAGCTGCAGAACAAAGTTCTTAATTTCCCCATAAAAGGTAGGAACGTGTGATGTCAAACGTTCTTAGGCTTTAGTATGGTGCGCTTTTTGGGAAACTCCAAAAATGTGATTTTATCATTTTTTTATCTCGCTGAGTTACTATGTTTTTTTTTATTTGATATTGAAGTATTTTTTTCACCAATGTTTATTTTATTGAGATACGTTCCATAATGACATACCACGGAAAAAGTTGTCAAAAATTGACAACGTCCCAATTACAATAGGTATACAATTAAAATGATAACTCACCAAACTATGACGTTTGGTATGTATGTAAACGTTTTATGACGTTTGTAGTAGGCACATGTTTGCTTTACCTACTGCTTCGCCAAGTAAATTTACTGTGGTACTGCCTACTCAAGTATATCGGGTTGCATTCGTTGGCAGATTGGCAGTAAGCGACGCAAATAATAAAACCGCTGTTATTGCGTAATACTTTCTCGTTATATCTGCGTGTGCGCCGCGGTGCTGTAAAATAATATAGTTTACATTTGACACACTAGTGTAAGTAACCATTTTACACCGGAATAGGCTGTCATTGTTAAATCACTCACAATATCTCTAATATTATAATATAAAGTTGTAATGAAATGTCCATACATTAAGGAAATTAAAAATAATAAATTAATAATTTAAAAACACGCTTTCCAAGACTTTTCTAACAAATCCAAACACAGTTATGATACGATGTTCGAGCATGAAGTTCCAGTTCATATCTTCCGGCTCCATCATCAGATCAGTTTGACAGTACCATATTATTGTATTGTCATCAGAACTACATACAGCTGCCAATGTAGCTATGTTTTATAGCTTGTGTGTGAGTCACTCTTATTTACCCCCAGACATGCTAAAAACCATACGAGGTAGTACCGGTGGTGAAAAATAAAACAGGACATTTAACTTCTAAAAGTAACTACAGGCCCATTTCTCTTGCCACTGTCATTGCTAAAGTGTTTGACGCTATGCTTAATTCACAGTTAGACAAGTACCTGAAACTGCACGACAACCAGTTTGGTTTTCGACCTCACCTGTCCACAGAGAGTGCAATACTGTCTTTGAAGCATACCGTCAGATACTATACTGACCGGGAGACCCCGGTATATGCATGTTTCCTGGATCTCTCCAAGGCCTTTGATCTGGTGTCTTACGAAGTACTGTGGAAAAAGCTTGAGTCCATAAATTTGCCGGTTGAAATAATTAGCATCCTCAAGTACTGGTACGAACATCAGATCAACAGTGTCAGATGGGCGGGAGCAATGTCGAAAGAGTATGGGTTGGAATGCGGGGTGAGGCAGGGGGGTCTAACGTCCCCCGCACTTTTCAACCTATACATTAATGGCTTGATCGAGGAGCTCAGCAGTCAGCATGTTGGTTGTCAGATTGACGGAGTATGCCTAAACAATCTTAGTTATGCAGATGATATTGTGCTGCTGAGCGCGTCGGTCTGTGGCCTAAGAAGGCTAATTGGAATATGTGAAGAGTACGCCGTGAGTCACGGGTTAAAATACAATGTGACGAAAAGTCAATGCATGGTTTTTGAGGCCGGCAGTAACAGACCCTCTAACGTACCTCCCGTACTGCTCTATGGAGCTCCACTTGAGAGAGTGTATGAACTTAAATATTTAGGACATGTCGTTACTGCTGACCTCAAAGATGACAAAGACATGGAGCCTGAGCGGAGGGCGTTGTGCGTGAGGGCGAACATGTTGGCGCGCAGGTTCGCGCGGTGCTCCGAAGGGGTGAAACTGACGCTTTTCAAAGCATACTGCACATCGCTATATACGTGCAGCTTGTGGGCCAACTACACGCAGAAAGCGTACAACGCGCTTCGCGTACAGTATGATAACGCGTTTAGGGCGGTGATGGGGCTGCCTCGCTACTGCAGTGCCTCGGGCATGTTCGCTGAGGCGCGCACGGCCTGCTTCCACAGCACCATGCGCATGCGCGCCGCGTCCTTGGTGCAGCGGGTGCGAGCCAGCGCCAACACCGTCCTTGCGATGATAGCGGACCGCGTAGACTGCCCGTACATCATGCACTGCTGCGACAGGCATGTACAAACAGGCGTAGGTTAATTATGATTATTATTATTATTATTTCTTTAAGGTATTCTAATTGTATAATTGTTTTTATGTGTAATGTTAAATTTTTTATAGTGTAATTATGTATGAGCCATCGACGCTTGAAATAAATGAATTTTAATTTAATTTAATTTAATGTTCATGACGCTAGGAACCTTGGAAGATGGGTAAACTAGTTACCTTAGATTCCATTACATAGTTAGTTACATACAGGTCGACCTAATAAAAGCGTGTTAAAAACAAGTGGAACGAAATATTTGAAGATCATTGAATCGAAAAATATTTATATTTTATTTTTTGTATGTTTGTATCGTTGTGGCTTCATCACGCCAAATCGGCTAAACGGAATTCAACTATTTTAGGTACACGGGTAGCTGGGTATCTCCAGATGGTTATTGGGTACTTTTTACTCGACTACACTGAAGAAAAAAAGAGGATCAGGTTTTTTTTCCTCTGCTGACGAAGTTGCGGGCATCTTCTAATAGATAAATACTTTATTCTCAAATATATAATAAAAATATATATTTGGATTCAGTGACCTCCAAATAGTACCTTAGATTTTTTTTTTAAATATATTCAATTGACAGATATTTAATTTTTACAACTTTATAATAGTACTAGCTTCTGCCCGCGACTTCATCCGCCTTAAATTCGTTTATCGCGAATAAGGGTATTTTTCCGGGGTAAAAAGTAGCCAATGTCCTTCCCCGGGACTCAAACTATCTCAATACCAAATTTCATCCAAATCGATTTAGCGGTTTAAGCTTGAAGAGGTAACAGACAGACAGACAGACAGACAGACACACTTTCGCATTTATAATATTAGTATGGATAGATGTGTATCGTCGCCTTGTAACCATAGTAACAGCTTTGTTTAGATTGGGACTAGGTCGATTGTGTTAGATAATCCCTGATATTTCTTTATCCAGTACAATGTGGTTTTAAGACCTATTAACACGTTCACTGCGGTACGGGGGCACCTGAACCCCGTAGGTACTTTACGGTTAACTGCAAGTTAACTTAAAAGCAGCAAATGAACGTGTTAATTTCGTCTTTAGGTTTTGTAACGGCCGAGTGTCGTGTAATACCCGGAACAGTCTCGAAGGGGGTTAATTCCGGCAATAACTTTCACTTTCGATCCCAAACCGAATTCTCGTTGACACGTAATTTGAGATTTTCGAGTGTCACATACGATTCAGTCACTTGATATTCAAAGAGATAGCTTAAATATCGTTTTGTTGTATAGATTTTGTTGATGTGTCATTTCCGTGGTTTTTTTAGGGCTCCGTAGCCAAAATGGCAAAAACGGAACCCTATAGGTTTGTCATGTCCGTCCGTTTGTCCGTATGTCACAGGCATTGTACTCAAGAACTATATTGAGATGTATATTGATTAAATTTGGAGTATAGGTGTTATGTAAAAGCTGCTACTTAGTTTGATAGTTAAATAACAAAAAATAGTATTTTTAGGGGGGCGCTCCATACATGAAAATTAAACTAACTATTTTTTTAGCAAATAACGATGTTTTTCGAAAGTAAAAAAGAAATAATTAAGCTTTCTAAAAAAAAATATGTAGTGAATATTTGCGAAAATAATTGCTCCGAAAGCATAAATTGTGTCGCTCTTCCTCTTTTCTCTAAACCTTATGTCTAAAAATTTTGAAAAAGTTTACAAAGATAAAGTTATTGTCGAAAAAGTGCGCTTCTCAGCAAAAGGTCGTAAGTTCCGCGGAGATACGCTATTTTACTAGTGCCCTGTTTCATATCGTTATTTTATCTCTAATAATTTTTTTCTGTATGAACGGCTGCGGAACCCTACACTGAGCATGGTCCCACATGCTCTTGGCCGGTTCTTCTATCTCTTCTACCGTATACTCAATGATACTCAAATTAGTAAGTGCCTAAATAAGTTAGTCCCTTATTTGAATTAAATGTCGTTAACAGCAGGTTTTACAAAACAATCAAAGTGATCACATATTTAGCCCTATTATGGCCAGCAAAGCTTATGGCATGCAAAAGCTGGCATAATTATACTGACCAGTAATACCATAGAGTGCATGTTCTTAAAATCACGTACAACTTTATGTTTTACGTCATCAGTTTGGGCGACGGGATAAATGGTTTTTCAAAATTCATATGGTAGGTACTAGTGGCGTTGCATCCATATAAGACGATTCCCACTGGGTTGCCCAAGGAAAGGCTTATAACCACCTTTTTCACATCTTATAATCACAAGAAGTGTGGAGGTAGGTTGAACCGGGTCCGTTCAACCCCTGTTGGGGCGGGGTACAGAGAGACAAGGGAAATTGGGCGTGGGGGAGATTACGAGACTAGACGGGCTGATTGACCCCGCCGGCGGGGTTTGACTCTTAGACTTCATCGTCCGCCCGCCAGTGGGGTCATATGCTACTTAAAAGGTGTCGTGCGAGGCGCAGAATCCATACTTCCATACTATAATATTATAAATGCGAACGTGTGTCTGTCTGTCTGTTTGTCTGTCTGTCTGTCTGTCTGTCTGTCTGTCTGTCTGTCTGTCTGTCTGTCTGTCTGTTACCTCTTCAAGCTTAAACCGCTGAAGCGATTTGAATGAAATTTGGTATGAAAATAGTTTGAGTCCCGGGAAAGGACATAGGGTACTTTTTATCCCGGAAAAATACCCTTATCCGCGATGAACGAATTTAAGGCGGACGAAGTCGCGGGCAGAAGCTAGTGACATAATAACTACTTAGGTAGTACGTATATTTTCTTTTGTCAATTAAACAAAAAAATATGAAGATAATAGCCCGTTAAAGTTCCCCTTGACGTCACGCCGTGCGACCATTTTACGCACGACGTGACGTCATACGCCCCCACTCCCAAACTTTGACTCGCTTTATTTTTGTCTTTTCTTGTTTGATTGACAAAAGAAACGGACTAATTACATTTTTTTGGGACACAAGCCTATTGTTATTAGGTAGTTATTATATAATTCTGCGCTTCCAATATTTTTGTTAATCTAACTTGACGGAATTATTAGAATACTATTTTTTTTTACCCAGGAAACTACCCCATAAGTCTCACCAGACTCATAAAATGAAGTTATAACGTTATCTGACATTCCTTTAGCACCTAAGTGCAGGATGACATCTCGGCTAATAACTCTTCCTACCGTTACAGAGTCAAAGCCCTCCCGACCTCCGCACGAATCTGACGACATGCCAAGACAATCTAGGATCTTTATGTACATGTCTTCTGTAGATCTTCCATTAGGTACTAATTAGTATAATTCACTGTTTCCCTGGTGGATTGCAAGAACTCCATAAACTGCCATAACTTCTGTGGGTGGGCCGCATTATTGGTTCCCCTAGATTTGCAACAACATTAAAATAAATAAATAGTTTAAAAAACACTAGAAAAACACGCTTTACAAGACTTATCTAACAAATCCAAACACAGCTATGATACGATGTTCCATCATGAAGTTCCAGTTCATGTCTCCCGGCTCCATCATCAGATCAGTTCGACAGTACCATATTATTGTATTGTCATCAGAACTACATACAGCTGCCAATTTTCATGAGGCTACGATCCTTGGAAGATTGTTAAATTAGTTACCTTAGATTCCATTACATAGTTAGTTACATACAGGTCGACCTAATAAAAGCGTGTTAAAAATAGGGCACGGATATTTTTTTCTGCGGTCGGTCGCCGTTCCACATCGAATATGCACGTTTAAATGTCTTAATACTTGCTTTAGCAAGTAAGTTAATATGTAAATTTAAATCTGCGGCCCAGTTTGGTGGATTCCCACATGAATTAGCGGTCGATGACTGAAACACGTTTGAGTGGTAAAGTGGTCGCGGACTCACGGCGCGCGTCCTTGTCCCACTGTCGCGTCGTGCCCTAGAACCGCTAGCATGGCCCGAATCTTGAGCACAGATGGAAAGTAAGAAAACAACATAACATTCACGTATTCTGGTAATAACTATATTTACCTATTACTTGACAGAGTGGTCGTGGTCGTGGGGAGTTGTCTGCTTTTTCCACTGCTGCCTTCGCCAATCTTCTCCATAGATTCCTGTTGGTTGCATGGCGCGCGCATTCTGCCACAGGAGTCTCAGTGACAGATTTGATGGTGTCTGTCCATCGAGTTGGTGAACGGCCACGAGGTCTTGTACCTTCCACTCTGCCCTGAATCACCAGCCGCTCCATTTAGTCACTTTTGCGGGTAACGTGTCCAAAAAATCTGAGGATTCGTAACTGAACAAGCGACGAGAGACGTTGGTCAATTTTTAATTCCTTTATAGTATGGACACGTTAGTCCGGTGAGCGGTCCAGCTGATTCCCAACAAGCGCCTCCAACACCACATTTCTAGGGCGTCGATCCTTCATCTGCAAGGTCCATGTTTCCGCTCCAGACACCGTCTGTATATTAAAGATATTTAAAAGAACTAAGAGAAACTGACTATTTGAAAGTCACTGAATCGAAAAATATTACATGTTTGTATGTGTCGTTATGGATTCATCACGCCAAAGCGTTTGAAAGGATTTAAACTGTTTTTGGTACACGGCTAGCTAGCTGGTCATCCACGGATAATTATAGGATACTTTTTATCCGACCACGCTCAAGAAAAAAAGAGGGTTATAATTTTTTTTTCTCCTCCGCTGACGAAGTTGCAGGCACCTTCTATTATTAGAAATACGAATGGTGACATGCCTTACAGTTGCAGAAAGCAGGCGAGTGGTTAATATTTAGGACTACTAATAGTGGATTAGTGTTACAAATAGAAGATTGTTGCACAAGGGGCTAAAATAAGCCCTTTTGATACGAAGTGATTTCCACTGCTATTCACTTCGAATGTGATAAAAGAGCGCTCGGGCGGGCGCTACGCTTTTAAGCCCTAGGGTCTAAAACAGTCGCTTTAGCTACACTTCGCAAAGCTTTACACAGAGTAAAGTATTATTATAATTATTGTCGCACCCGCTCACGGGACAATGTGCCCCGGACCTTTGGGAGGCGTGCGCGGAGCCGAAGCCAACGCTTAGAGCCCCTTTCGACAATTTAATGAAGTGTAAGGGGTACACCGGGCGGGTGCTATTCCTGCCCGTATTATGGGACGCCCACAGAAACAGCACCCGCAAGATGCAATAATGAAAGAATGAATGTTATGGGTTTGAAAAGACGGAATAAATAGTGGTCTATTGCTTGAGACTACTGGACGTCTACTAAAAAAAAGTGCCTCATGGCTAAGGGCATTGGTAGACGATGACTTGCCCCCTGCTACATGGGCCCCCGTAAATAGAGACACATATAGTGGCCTGAGCCCAACATCGGTGCGGAAGGCTAAGGGTGGAGAGGTGTCACTGGACTTTCTACCGAAGCCAACTCGCCACTTACTTTCCACATTCACCCTCGAGCCGCAGCTCTTGCGACTCCACTTTGACCGGCCGGTAAAGGCAAGCCTGAGGTGGGGCTCCTGACCCAACACCACCCGTCAGAGGCCCACAGGAGCACTCAGATACATGGGGTCGCTACTCCCCAATCCCCAACAGCTCGCCACAAGCAGCCCTGCGTTGACATGATTGCGCCCTGCGTTGACATGATTGCGCCGATGAACCAGCGGGCGGTGGGGTTATCACATCCTTACACCAAATGATTATTTATTATCATTATTATTTAGTTAGATAACTTTTATTGCACACTCCGAGATAGGAATGCAATTTTAACACGATCGTTAAAAATAAATATATGTAGCATAGCCACATACGAGTATCTTGTGATTATAATTATTTTACCTATATCTCAAGTGTATCTTATCTTGCTATCACTTTTTCAATAGGCTGATGACTAAATAATAATCCTTGCCCACATTATGGTTGGTTGGTTTATTGATTTTTATTCCTTCACTCAACAACAAAGCAACGGATCGGCATGATTTTTGCAAATATAATTATGGGAAATTGAAGAATTGCATGTAGCCTTTTTTTTCGGAAAAAATAATGCTTTTCGAAGAATAAATAAGACTCGAAAATATATTGCATTTTTATGTTAACATTTATGGGTATTAACATTATTATATAGGTATATAACATTATTATTCTTTGACATTTACGTGCGTATATTCGCTCTGATTATTTCATCTTGGTAGAAGTGAAGGTATTTTCATCAATACAACACAACTGTATACCTACTTAGCTAGAAAAAATTCGTTCGCGGAGGAGAATAAGTCATAACCTCTTTTTTTTGCTAGCTTAGTTGGGTAAAAAGTATCCTATAACCATGTATGGATAACCGGTTACCGCGTGCCAAAAATAGTTGAAATCCACTTAGCCGATTTGGCGTGATATATGTAGCCACAACTACACATACAAAAAATAAAATAAAAATAGTTTTCGTTCCAGTGATCTCCAAATAGTCCGTTATAATATTATATTTGAGAATTTCGTCAATTTACCTACAGAGTTTTGATTTTTCAACTTTATAATAGTATATATTAATTACACTGGTTACGCGAAATCGCATTCATATTTTACGACAAAACGTTCAAATACCTAATTAAATAATCAAAATCGGAACTATCACATTTTGAAATTTAACTTAATAGTTAAATACTTTTTGTTTTGCAAATATCATGATAATAATCACATTTTTTGCAATTTATTAGTGGATCACTCCACTAGTGTTATTATTATAAACAAAGATCAGAAACAAATGAAAAAAATTTTCGACGATACTGGACTTGAACCAGTGCCAGAGCGTGCTGCCCCGGTCTGGCTCAAGGCACTGGTTCAAGTCCAGTATCGTCGAAAATTTTTTTCATTTGTTTCTGATCTTTGTTTATAATTAATAGTTAAATTTTAAAGTAGGCATTTTCATGATTAAATGATTAGTAAGCATAAGTATAGGTGTTAACATCAAACGCAATCGCTTACTAATAATTTAATCATGAAAATGCCTACTTTTAAATGTTGCATCATGATAGGCTCGCAAACTGCAAGTGGGTCAGCCTGCATATTTGATGGTTTGATTTGATGACACAGGCGAAACTTAGTGATCCAAGTCGAACGGAACATTCATAGAAACAGCTATAAATAAAAATAAAAAAATCTTTATTTCCAGACAACTTGGGTCCATAGTTTGTTAGTACACATTAAAAAAAGATTTTTCTCAAACATATGCAATGAAATAAAAAAATACACCACTCAAAAAAATACACGGTTAGAGTTTTTGAAATTTTTCCTTCAATCCCTCCATAATGATTTTTTTACCCGACTGCGCGACGCAAAGGAGTGGTAATGTGTTTATAAGTCTATGTATGTATGTATGTATGTTTATTCCTATCTGGCACTCTAGAGACCAAACGCGTGGACCGATTTTGATGATTCTTACGTCAATCGATTTGTCTTAACTGTGCAAATGTCACAGAAGACATGAAAATTATGAAAACTCAAAATGGCGAAGGAAAAAAATGAAAATCGACGTACTATATCGAGCGGTGTATCAATGAATAGGGATTTGAAAATCATTATGAGGTTTCTGTTATCATTTTTAATTTGGAATTACCAGTTAGGAACTATAACGATTTAAAGTTGGTTAGCAAGCCGTCCCATTGTTGGGAAGATTTGCGTCGATCTAGATTTCTTATGGGTCCCGACTGTTCAAAATCGCTATGTTCCATATTAAAATTTATTATTTGTTATATTGTGACTATCGATCATGAATCACGAAAGATTTCCATTATAACATAACAAATTTCTTGGGTACTGGACTTGTTTTTTTTTTTTAGTTTTTTACGCAGCCGGGTTTTTGTTTTTTTAATTTACGGAAGTCGTCCGTATTTCGCGTATGCAGTGTTCGAGTAGACCCTATTAGGGCCGCTATACACAACCTTAAAATAAACGCATTTTAAACATTGTCTATGGTCTCTGTTGACTTACGTAAAGACAATATTTTAAATTTATTCATCAATATATTAATCATACAGATTTGTGTTCTTAAGAGTAGTTCGTGTGTAATAGGCATTAACGCGGATAATATTGGTCCGATAACCATTCCGCCACTAGAAAAAAATTTAAAAAATATAATTCAGCTGCTTAGCCTGTTCATGACACAGACGCTGTTTACATTAAAATAAAAATAAAATGCTTCCCGGCCTAGGCCTTCAATTTTGTATGAAATTCCTTTACAGTTCTCTCAAGTTGTTCCGCCCGAAACGGGATACTTTGAAGCCTATTTTGACGCATGTAATGACGACATTTCATTGCATGTTTGAGAAACAGATTAAAAACTATGTTAGTAATTTTGCGTAAGGTACAGAACTGACCGAGTCAATGAGGCGCACTTGAGGCGTGCAGCTCATTGAACCGGCCGAGCACAGCGCTGTTCTGCCTCCCCTCCATAACCTGTATGAGACTCTTGGGGCTTTCCCTCACTCTGCGTATTAAAGAAGCGACTTTTTTACGCAATAGCGCAATAAAGTCGTCTATGTGAGCATCAGCAAACATGCCTGAGGCCATCCTGAGGCGCTACAAAAACGAGGAAGCCCCGCCAGTACCCGGAACAAAGTTGCTATAGTAGTCGCATAAGAAAAAAACATAAAACCGACTCCAAAAAGAAAACACTCAAACAAAAAAAAACTGCATAATTTAGTTTCTTCGATTTATTTAGAAGTAATCGTTTTTCTACTCAATCCAGCCGGTCTAGCACAACTCTCCGCGACTACGCTTGTCGTGCGACATAACATTACCCGTCTTTCTCGCATTATATTGAAAGGAAAAAGACAGACAAACTCTGTCGCGCGACAAGAAGTCACGTAACACAGTTGTGCTAGAGATGCAGGGGCGTAGCTACCGTCGTATAGTAAAGGGGGAGTGGGTTTATTCGGGCCATATATATGTTTGCCTACAATATTTTGAGGATTTCCTTCAATTCCCCATTAATCCCATAATCAGATCCTCACTTAAATTTAATGGGACCAATCTGGATGCACCTCCATTCAAACGAAAAATATTTTTTGAAATCGGTTTAGGTACATATGACGGACTTCCGAGGTAAGAAACATTTAAAAAATCAACCGATTTGAGAACCACTTCCATTTTGGGAGTCGGTTAGCGCTGATGGAGTCGTCTCTAAAGGTGCGTCCACATTTGTACCATTTGCCCGATCAGATCTTCGTTGCGTGGCATGATCGCGTGTCACGATCACGCGTTTGGACTTTGCACCGATCCGATCGCTCGAAATCCTTGTTGCTACGCGTATCACACACTTAGATCGGACAAGCGCGGCGTGATCGCCGCGCCGACAGTCAGCGTCAAAAGCAGCGCGATAAGCAGACATGCCACGCCTCGGTGATCGGATACGAGCAAATGATACAACTGTGGACGCACCTTAAAGCAAAGAGTCGCGTATAACAGTTGTGCTAGAAATGCATAGCTAAATTAGTAGTAATATCCTGACACGCTTAGGATGAACCGGTTTGTCCTAGGACAAACTACTTTGTCCTGAGATCGGCCCCCGTATTGCCTAACGCGTTTGACGCTCGCAATCAGAATCAAGTGTTATGATTTTATATGGGCTATGACAGTTGATTCGGATAGCAAGTGTCAAAATTTCGTTAGGCAATAACCCCCCGGGTTTGGCATGTAACATTAAATATTGCTTCACAAATATTGCTGCGTGATTGTGTGACAATGACAAGAAATTCAGAATAGGACCGTTTCTAAGCGTTGTATTTGAACAACTGTGTTAAATCGTGTTTACATGTTGGCGTTGCATTCCGAAGAAAGGCCGTCTTACGCCGTCCTTCCGATATAATACGAAGTAACAAAATATTCACAAGTTTTTGACACGACATAATTTGAGAACACGTTGGGCTGAGTTGGTTGCGCAACGGCTGACAAAGCTGGCGGTCCCGGGTTCAAATCCCGGCCGGGGCAAGTGTTTCTGTGATGAGCACGACTGTTTGTTCCTAGGTCTTTGATATTTTTTATAAGTATGTATATCGTCGCGTATAATTAGTTTTGCTTGATATTTTGTCTGTCTTAGACAAATTTAAACACGATTCAAAACTGTTTCTTACCAAATTGATATCTGCATGTATTAATAATTTTGGATTAAAATGGCTTTTATTATTATAATATATCGTCGCCTGGTACCCAAAGTACAAAAAAATTGAAATAGTGTTTGTTAGTTTGTCCCTTTCAGGCGATATAACGGGGCAACGGAATTCAACGGATTGACTATATCTGTATTCGAGTGGACTCTTACAAGTTAAAATTTATTTCCAATTGAGCTAAAATTTGGCATACTTATGTAAGTTTGGTGGTACCATCGAGCTGATCTGATGATGGAGCAGGAAGGTGGCCATAGGAACTCTGTAATAAAATAATTCAATCCTATACCGAGTTTGGGCTTTTTAAAGTCGTCTGAGTGAGGAGTTAGTTGATGGATGCTCAAAGAAAAATACAGTCGGCATTAAAAGCTTGTCACGACATTTAAATTTTTGACAGAAACTTTTTTGAAAATAAATAGAATAAAAACTGGAGATAGGCTAGTTTTTGTCCTGGAAAATGCACAGAAATGAGATATAAACAAAATAGTCGTTTACTTGCACGACAAAGTGGGAAAACCTAGTTATTCATATTATATCTGCGAAAGTGTGTCTGATGATTCCGCACCAGCTATTTTCGAAGATTAAACTAGATTGAAGCTCTATAAAGGTCGAAGCTTATCGTAGCGGGGTGAGGCTATGAATGGGGTTGCGCAAGGGTCTCATCTCGACACGCAGTAGCAATGCCAAGCCCAAGGCTCCGATGAATCGCTAGTGCATTGTTTCAGAAGCCAGGTTCTAGGGTTGCCGACATCACCGTCTTATTCTGCATTGCAAGCAAGGGCCTCATCTTTTTTTTATCGGAGTGAAAATGCTTAACGCATACCCCCCGGCGTAAAGGCAGCCATTGGAGGGTTATGTAGGACTCTCTTCTCCCGGTCCTTCTCCTAGCAAGAGGGAGGGCAGAAGCCTACCGACTAAAACATTCGATTGTTACCTACACCTATCCTTGATGGGGGCACTCATCTTAACGCGCAGTAGCAATGCCCGTGACCTTCTTATTATCTATTTTCTAATTCTATGTCACTACTACTTAATTATTGCAGATGTCATTTACAAATGTCTTTTCGTGTTGTTGTTTTAACCGGATTCTGATAGTAGCCAGCTACATAGATTACTGCTAAAATGGTAAGTCTAGAAACTTGTTATTTCTCCTTCTTCATCCTCGAATATAATCATTTTCTGAAGAACCAAAAGTAAATTCCGATTAACCGTAAGTAACAGCAATGCCAAGCCCAGGGCTCAGTCTCAATTGGCAATGAGACATTATAATAATGTTACAGTAGCCTGGTTCGACTATCGCTACATTCTATTGCACCGAGTAGGTTTTTAATTTTTAGTTTTAGACTGAAAAAGCAAGCGGAATAAACACGCCCCTTATTAGTTATTACATATGTCATTTAACTGTTAGTTACTTTTAAAAGAGAAACGTATCTGGATTCGAAAATTTCTCCTAACGAGATCCGAAAATATACAGCATTAGCACATCAATGAAGGCACATATATGTAATTAGTGCCTAAAGTACTACACTTTATTATTTATGGTAAGTATGTAGTCACTTTATTGCAAATAAACACAAAGGCTTACTTATCCCCGTATAGGACTATTTTTGGATGATCGACAGCCCTAGCTTGAGCGATGAGGTCGTTCCTCTTGCCCCGCGCATACGGGCGCGCACGACCTCCGCGCACAACAACAAGTCCGAATTTTGAATTTCGTTAACGTGACATCCATGACATTCGTGACATGATAACGGAATTTGGAACTTCGGACTAGGTATAGAATAGAAAATTGCGGTCCTATATGTTTTGTGCGAAACGGCATCCTCACCCCCCGTAACCGCCTTTAGGGCAATATCTTTGTCATACGTCGCGATGCTGGGCGGCTGGACCTGTTTCAAACTCGGTGTCGTCAAATAGTTTTAAAACGTTTCTTGTAATTTTATCACATTTTTAACTACCTGTGCCCGCAAGCTTTGTTCAGATAGTCTTTATGGCTTTAAAAGAAATCTCAGGGAGTTTTCTTAAATAGATGTTTGCGTTATAAACCGCTAGAAGGCACTGTCGCATGTTTATATCCTATACCAAAGTTATTGTCCGTATTTATCCCACGGACAATGGGGTTTTGTATTTTTTTATTAAGGTTTGAAAGACCAATAAACAAAGCTTAATTTAAGACTAGAAGAGATTAATTAGTAACAATATTTTTGGATATATTGTATTCCATGATTAATCTTAACCGTCCACAATTCCGCCACTCTGCCCTACCGAGAAAGCTATGCGTACTACATGACTGCATAGACCATATACGTTTGATACTTCGTAGTGTTGCAACCGACTTGATCGTTAGATAGCCGAGTATCGTATCGACACTTCCTCTTGTACTCACTTTTATTGCAAGTGTAGATGAGTTATGATAGAGATAATTCCAGCATCAATGCCATGGCATCAATTGCGGGCTCTAATAAAATAAATGAAAGCTAAGAAGAACATGGGATCCAATTGATTTGATAGAATTTAGCTCACTCAACACTGTTAGGATAGTTCAAAAATGTGAGCCTTTGCTGTGCTTTTTCAATCGACTTCAAGAAGGTGCTGATTTCAACTCGATTAAAATGGCAAAAACGGAAACCTTATAGTTTCGTCTTGTCCATCCGTCCGTCCGTCCAACCATATGTCACAGGCAAAATCTTCAAAATCTTCAAAAAGATTGGAAAAAAAAAAAACAATTTTTGTGTGCAAGAAAATTGTGTATTGTGCAATAAAGTCTAATTTACGCAACATATTTTATTATTAGCGAGCCCTCCGAAATTTTAGGCTGCGACCGCGTCTGAGTATCGGCTGCGGAACCCTACACTAACTGAGCACGCCCTGACATGCTCTCGGCCGGTTTTTAGGGTTCCGTAGCCAAATTTTCAACATGGTCGGATAAACCGTTTTTGAGTTATAGTTATTCCTGAAAAACTGCATCAAATCAAAAAGACGTAAGTGCCGTGGAGATGGGATCTTTTGCTAGTGCGCTGTTTTTGTAGTGCATTTTTTTGTATGTATGGCTGCGGAACCCTACACTGAGCATGCTCTGATATGCTCTTGGCCGGTTTTTAACACACATGTTTTTTTTATGTATGTAGGAATGTGCGTAGTTACTGATTACTGCTATACATTTTTTTTAAGTATACGAGTACTTTTAACTTTTAGAACCACACTTTTGGTGGTCTTTCTAATATGTAATTTTCCTGTTTATTAGGTTTAACAGACAGGGACATTCAACGTTTTAACGTACACCTTAAATTAAAAAAAAGTGAAACCATTATTTAAAAGCGTTATTTTACAGCGAAGTTGTGGACAGATTTGTGTGGGTCTAAAAGTTTATTCACCCAGTTATGTGTTCCCTTTCACTAAACAATAATAAACTCAAAATTCCTGACAGACCAAAAGTATGCATACCGCAGCTTCACAGGGGGCGGCGAGAGCACCAATCCGGCCACTTTCCAACGACATCTGCAATTCTGCATTCCTCCGAGCAACACTTGACCGCCTTCCGATACGGCGGCACTATATTTATGGGTAAAACTTATTGCAAACTAACAAAGCCGGCCAAGAGCATGTCGGACCATGCTCAATGGGGGGTTCCGCAGCCTTTCATACAAAAAAATGCACTACAGATGAAAAAACTACAATTTGAAAAAGAACACTAGCAAAAGAGCGGATCTCCACGGCACTTACGCCCTCTTGCTGAGAAGCGCAGTTTTTTGGCAATAACTCAAAAACGGTACACTGGTACAAAGTATTTATTAAGTCTTTTCCTTCACCTGAGTACTTTTCTTTTCATATTGTTTGGCCATGATAAGGTTAAAAAGATAAACGGGACACAATGTATGTTACTTTCTGAGCGCGATTATAAATCCAAAAATATACACTTAACCAAAAAAGTTGCTTAGAAACCTCAAAGTAATATTTTCTTCTGTTTCCGCGATTATTACTCATTGAAATAGATTATCTCATTTTAGTTCCCGATGTTTTGGAAGCTTTCCAGCTTTCCATGGTCACGGGTGGACTGAGAAAAGATGTAGTTTCCTCTGAAAAAATGCCAATAACTGCAAACTACCCATTTTTGAAAAAAAAAACCTCCTCTTCAGTACGCCTCATTTGTGAAATGCTGCTTGGTAAATTATTAAAATAAAATAATTAAGCCCTTCTGGCACATGTGTTATAGCTTAGGCCCATCAGGCATGTATGTAAACCTTTATTTGCTTTTTTCAAAAATGGGTAGTTTGCACAAACTGTAACTTTGACAGAGGAAAATACATCTTTTCTCAGTCCAGTTATTTCAATGAGTAATAATCGCGGAAACAGAAGAAAATATTATGTACACCAGTACGGACTGGATGTTGCTAACCAAATCAGGCTGTATGAAGACCTCAGGGCGGGACTAGCACGAGCTCGAAGTTCATTGAATTTCCTTAAAGATGCCGTGATGAAGATCTTATTGCTACATGCGTGAAAATAGCACCGAAGAGGGACATTTTCGGTAGTGAACGCATTCTCCGCCAAGCTAGTGTAAAGTTACTGTGCAAACTTATCCACAATACCCGTTATTCAGCTCACAAATTTGAACAACAGATTAAACAAAAAGAGTGACGAATTGCAGTTGATATTGACTTCAAAAGTATCGTTGAACAAGGCGACAGACGTTACGCATCAAAATTTAAAAGTTGTACACGTAAGAAAAATGCTAAGTTTGACAAGTTGAAATCAAAACGCACTGGGTATGAAACGCTCCGTGGAAGTAATCAAACGTCAACGTCAAATGCCGTTGCGCCTGTAGTGAATATTAGCTCGAAACAACTTTCTGATTCTCAAACCTCGCTTCTTAAAAAAGGGCTTAATTATGTTGTTACTCCACGGAATATCCCTTTTGAACAGATAATAGTCGGTGTGGAAGATTGTCTGGTAAATCATATGCGTAAGGAGGATTTGGAGGCTTTACGCCAGGATGTGTCTTCAATTTTAAGACGAGCGAAGTCTCCTAAAGTTAACATACCCAGAACTGAATTCAACGCTTTAAAGAGCTTGCGTGAAGACCCAGACATCACCATTCTTCGAGCTGACAAGAAAATGCGACGGTTGTTATGGATACTAGTGATTACAACCAAAAAGTGGATGTACTTTTGTCAGACGCTACAACATACAAGCATGTTAAGCGAGATCCAACGGCGAAAGTAGTAAAAACGACAGCCGAGCTGATAAGTAACCACTCTGAAAAGTTTAGTACCCTCTTGCCCGGTGCCACCAAAGCTGTACGGGTTACCAAAGATACGTAAACCTGGTGCTCCGTTACGCCCTATAGTGAGTCAAATCGATGCTCCTACCTATCGATTAGCTCGGCACTTAGCAGGTGTGTTTTCTTTACTGCGAGGGAAGACGGAAGCATACACAAGGGGCTCATACCATTTTGTCAGTGAGATTAAGATTATGCTATGGAATGGTGAATTTTACGGGCAAGTTGATGGTGTGGCAATGGGGTCTCCGGTGTCTCCTGTTGTCGCCGATATTTTCATAGAAGACTTCGAGGAGAGAGCGCTTTCATTGGCACCTGTCAAGCCGAGGATCTTTAAAAGATACGTAGATGATACCTTTACTATTTTACCTAGATCTAGTGTTTCAGCTTTCTTAGATCATCTGAACTCCATGCATAGTAAAATTAAATTCACTATAGAGTTGGAAAATGAAAATTCACTTGCAATCTTAGATGTGCTAGTAATTAGAGGTCCTAACAATGATAAAGGCCATACTGTATATAGGAAACCTACGCATACAGATAGATATTTGAATCGTAAATCTCATCACCATCCCTGTCAACTTGCTACAGTAGGTAAATCTTTGTTTCAGAGCGCCAGGGGTATCTGCGACGATCAACATCTGACTGCTGAGTTGCAGAATGTCAAACGAGCGCTTCGAGCCAACGAGCTCCAGATACCACGTTCCAAGCAGAATGCCAGTATGAAGAAACCAACAGTCGAGCGTAAACCTGCCGTATTACCATATGTGAAAGGGGTCACAGACAAGATCGGAAACATCTTGAAGCGTGCTTCTATAAAAACATATTTCAAGCCGTTGAAGAAGGTGTCTCAATACCTTAGACCTGTGAAGAGTAGCACCCCTTTGCAGAGTGCATGCATTTATAAGCTTGACTGCGAGTGTGGTCTTTCATACATTGGCCAAACGAAACGCAGTGTAAAAACCCGGGTGAAGGAGCACATAGCAGATATCAAGCACCGTCGGTGTTATAGGTCTGCAGTCTGTGAACATGTCATTGACAAACTAAACCACTCAATTCGTTTGATAAACCTTCTATCCTTGCCAAAGAAAAAAGATATTTTCCCAGGATGCTACGCGAGGCTATTGAGATTAAAAAGCATCCTAATTTCAATAGAGAAGATGGATTGTCACTACCACCAGCTTGGGAACCTGTAATACATCTCATCAAGGAACAAGCGATACACAGGACTGCAAAACCTTAATTTCCGAACGGTGTAAAATATCTTATCTGTTTAAAAAGTAGTTAATA
Source organism: Hedya salicella (assembly GCA_905404275.2). Lineage (NCBI taxonomy): Eukaryota > Metazoa > Arthropoda > Insecta > Lepidoptera > Tortricidae > Hedya > Hedya salicella. The sequence continues at coordinate 22,958,654 of FR990109.1, read as the reverse complement.
GTCTCTGTTTTTTAAATATTATAATTAGTAATGAGGCAGCCTGGGAGTTTTTCTTTGCAGCGTTTCTTTTCTCCTCAGTACGCCTCATTTGTGAAATGCTGCTTGGTAAATTATTAAAATAAAATAATTAAGCCCTACTGGCACATGTATAACTGTCTTTATAGCTTAGGCCCATCTGGCAAGTATGTAAACCATTTTTGTTTTTTTCAAAAATGGGTAGTTTGCACAAATTGTAACTTTGACAGAGGAAAATACATCTTTTCTCAGTCCACCCGTGACCATGGAAAGCTGGAAAGCTTCCGAAACGAGATAATATTCGCGATATAATCCGTTAAATTGTTTTATTTCAACCTCAAAGTATTTAACACGCTTTTATTAGGTCGACCTGTAATGTACTATGTAATGGAATCTAAGGTAACTAATTTAACCATCTTCCAAGGTTCGTAGCGTCATGAAATTTGGCAGCTGTATGTAGTTCTGATGACAATTCAATAATATGGTACTGTCGAACTGATCTGATGATGGAGCCGGAAGATATGAACAGGAACTTCATGATGGAACATCGTATCATAACTGTGTTTGGATTTGTTAGAAAAGTCTTGTAGAGCGTGTTTTTCTCGTGTTTTTTTAAACTATTAATTTATTTTAAAAGAACTGTCCAAATATGTGCCACACGTTGAAGTTTAGCTGAAAAATAAAATTTTCATCTTCTGTTACATGTATGGAGTGCTCCCCCCAATATTTATTTTTGTTATTTAACCACCGAAGTAAATAGCGGCCTACCTGTACAAGACACGTACTCCAATAGGCAATATAAATATTCTAGTTTTAGAATAAAATGCCTGTGACATGGGCGGACGGACGGATGGACGGATAGACATGACGAAACTATAAAGGTTCCGTTTTAGCCGTTTTGGCAACGGAACCCTAAAAAAGAGCGATAAATTGACGTAAATATATAATTGATAGAACCCAAATTCTATTAATTATATTGGCTACTTTTTATACCGGAAAAATGAGCAAACAAGCAGAATAATTAATTCTTCTTGTTTTCTTGTTTTTGTAATATTTACATGACGTAGTACATTACGATTACGATAACATTATCTGAGTACGCGATTTAACGAGCTGACAAATTAGCTAAACGGTTAGTTAACAGACAAATTAATCAATTAAGCGATAATCTATGGGTAAAACCAGTTGTGAGTTCAGTTTATGATCCCACGCTAGTGACTAATGAGAAATTTCTTGAACCGATCTAGAGGAAACTTCCTCTTGTCACAATTATAAGTAACTAACGAACACAGAATAATGACTGGAATGTAAATCGTGGATCACTTTTTGCACCAGACCTTAAGAGTCCCCGGCAAGCTCAGCCGAATTTCACGTTCCCATACAAACGGAGTTTCGTTCTCATTTTAAAACTACGTGTTGAATTGTAACGAAACTTTGCACATACAATGACATGAGGCATATCTAGGCCTGTAATTAGTTTATATGGCTCCAGTTTATAAAACAAAATAAATACAGCAAAAAAATGTTGTAGTTTTGTATGAAAAACTTAAATTCGCTGCATTTTTTTTTTCTGAGGTATCTAAAGCTACATAAACTAATTACAGGCCTGCATATACCTTAACTTATTCTAAGAGCAAACTAGCTAGTCGTTTATAATGAGAGTGTAACTACGTTTGTATGGAGAACCAAGCTTACCGGGAACTCTTAATCTTTTCTAGGTCATCAAGGACATTTTTTACACTAAGTGGGCAATTTAATTTAACAATCTTGTTAATTATACTTTACAACAAAAGGACGTAAGTGCAATAACGATACGCTCTTTTGCCGGTGCAGTTTTGCACATCGTAGTATTTTGGTATGTAGCACATGTCTTTATAGTAACGTCTACGGAACCATACACTGGGCATGGTCTGACATCAAGAGCATGTCGGACCATGCCCAGTGTAGGGTTCCGGGTTTTTTTTCGGTAGGAGTCAGCAGGTAAACGGGTAGGTACATACATCAGACCATCTTATAGTAAATAAGTGTAATCAAAGCTGCATAAGCTAGCCGAGTTATACATTATCATCATCATCATCATTTTAGTCATAGGCCGTCCCCTCCTTTCTTCCTCAACGGCCATCGGTTTGCTTACCCTGTTTGCTATGTCGGTGACCTTGGTTCGTCTACGAATCTCCTCATTTCTGATTCGATCTCGTAGAGACATCCCGAGCACAGCCCTTTCCATAGCTCGCTGAGTTATACATAATGAGTACACGTATAAATCCCATAACACTAAAAAGAAGATTTATTGATCTTCAGCGAAAAAAAAACACAGGCATTTACCAAATGATATGATGGCCGTTGGGGTTTAACTAAGCTCATCATAGAACCCCACACATTATTACAGGTGTCAGCATGAAAGATAACTGTAACTACAAGTTGCATGGTGGCAATTGGCAATCGACCTCTGCGGGCAATACCGATCAGCTGATCGATAGCGATAGCGTATCGCTGATAGCCGCCAGCACACCGGTGTGTGACTCACTAACTAGGGTTGCCAGACGTCAGGATTGTTTCTGACATTTCAGGAATTTTGGCCATTTCGACAGGAAAGTGGCCTGAACAATACCGATCAGCTGATCAATTGCGATAGCGTATCGCTGATAGCCGCCAATACACCGTTGTGACTCACTAGCTAGGGATACCAGACGTCAGGTATTTTCCTGACATGTCAGGAATTTTGGCCATTTAGACAGGAATGCGGCCGGGACACGAAACAGTCAGGAATTTGTTATAATTTGTCGCTCGCAGTTGCTTTAATTTATGAGTGTTGAAAGTAACAAAATTTGTCACTCGCAAGTTGTATTGGTCATATTTCTAAATAATGGATAGATTCAGGCTTTACTTTGCAGAATTCCATATTAGATTAATGGAATGTTCAATTGCTTTTCCGGAAAATAGTGTCGTGGTTAGATGTGACGATAAATTGTGCTCATATGCGCATATTCTCATACAGTTTCACAAAAAAATACGCATGCAAATACAACAAACGACGTCGACACGACGTGTTTCATTTCTCCATTAGGCATCATGAGGAGATGCAGGAAATGTTGATGATCCGTCAACCCGAGAAGGTCAATGCATTTCCACGTCTAACCAACACTATTACGCGGAAAAGTAAAGGGACATAGCATTACCCATTAATCTGGTCATATTTTTGATTAAGACAACTCTATAATTGAATGGAGGTTATGATATAAGTAGCCCAAGAATCCAAGAATTGGGAATGATTACACTACAGAAGCGGGCATGGGCAATTGGACAGTTCCTAAAATCTTAAAAAAAGCTTGTGGAACAAGCATACCCTATATTGTGAATGACTATTTAGAGTAATTGATAACATTGCTACCTATTTCAACGATTTTCATTTTTTTCCACTTCAGGATCGTTGAAGAAATTAAATACTTGTGTAAAATGTTAATAATTTAATCTTGTACTTTTTACAAATTTTATATATTTTTTTTTTATTTTTATTTATTAATTTCTTTCCAATAATGCATGATAATTCGATATATGTAGGTAGAAATAAATATTAGAATATCTAGTGCAGTTGCCCTTACACGGTTTATGTTGGAACTTATTTGATACTTAAGACCTTTGTACACACAAATATGCATTATAAATAAAATAATAAGAAAAAGCTAGTATAAATACATATATATCCGTAGAGAATTTATAGCTATGAAACTACATCTGTACAAGTGTCCGCAAAACCTGTGAGCGGTCGATAACAATGTCGTTCTGAAAATTATTAATGGTTCCACTTTCCCAGCGGCACCAGCGCAGGCGCAGCCCCGGGACGAGAAATCAACGATGTCCGATCACAAATGTACGGTTTCATAATTTTACAACCGATAATATGACAGGCGAAATGCCACAGGCAGACATGAATGAAGCAACATCGCAAAAACAAAGGAGAACTGTCCGTAAGTCCATCAATATTATTATACATCACTAGTATTCCACGACAAGGGTATCCACCTCAGAAGGTAAGAACTAAATTGACCAATTGGCTAGTTTTTTTAGGGTTTCCCGACCTTTTTTTAGGTTTTAGTTTGGTTTTACCAAAAAAACTGATTGCAAAGAAAGTTTGAGATCACAATATAAATATGATCTTTGTACCATCCGGCCAACTAGTTACATACTTAAAAAGAGTACTTATGCTACAGGGATAAGAATTTACAATCATTTGCCGGAATGCATCAAATCACAAGATGGTCCTCGATTCAAAAGAATACTGAAAGAATGGCTAATTTTCAAATGTTTTTATAATCTTAATGAATATTTTATGTAGAAAACTGTTAATTATTACTATTTTCCTAATGTAATGCAAATCAATGTTGTACGTCCGAAATGGGCAAACTGTTGACACTCAACCATAATAATATGTAAGACCTTTTGTACACAGTTTTGACAATAAACGTTTATCTTATCTTATCTTATCTTATCTTATCTTTTTTTAGGGACCCGATTACTAAGATTCCTCTGTCCATCCGTCTGTCCATCTGTCACCAGGCTCTTATATCGAGATAGACACTTGAAATTTCCACAGATGATGTAATTTTTATTGCTATAGCAAATAATACTAAAAAACCGGCCAAGAGCATGTCGGACTATGCTCAGTGTAGGGTTCCGCAGTCGTTCATACAAAGAAATGCACTGCAGATGACAAAGATACGATATGAAAAAGTGCAGTAGCAAAAGAGCGTATCTCCACACTTACGTTCTTTTGCTGAGAAACACAGTTTTTTGACAATAACTCAAAAACGGTATATCCCATCATGTGAAAAATAATTTTGGTTGAAAGTAGTTATTAAACTTTATCTTTGCAATTTTTATGACTTAAGATTTAGCAAACAGAGGGAGCTACACAATGTGTCTCCCACATACATTGTGTCGCTCAAACGCCACTTTCGGAGCGATTATTTCATAAGATAAAATCACTACATCAAAAGATTTCTTCAAAACTAAGGTAGATTTGCCGGGGGTCCATATTTTTTTTGGTTCTAATGACCTATGGTATACGCTAGTAAATTATGCGGGTTCCTCACGAACACGTTGTACAGGTACTTATGTATATTCTTATATATCTTGGTTTTGTATACCGATTCATGTAAATATGAACAGCTTATCAATAACTTGACGGCCACATAGACCAGCGCACCGGTGAATATAGTAACGTTATCGGCGTATCGACTTATCACTATCTGCGATAAGCCGCCTTCGCAAACAAATTAAACGGGCACAATAAAACCTATCGATCTATTATTATTAATTGTTTATTTATTTAAATGCGACCTTTAAACCGTCAAGAAAAGAGCGTATTCCAACCTGAAGAGCCGGCAACTCTGGTGTTGCATGTCTGTGGGCGACGGTGATCGCTTACCATCAGGCGATCCGGCAGCTCTTTTGCCCCCTATAACATAAAAAATGCAGTTGATAATTGACGACACGTTTGGTTAAGTTGGTTGTACAACGGCTTACGAAGCGCGCGGTCCCCGTTCGTCCCGCCCAAGGCAAGTGTTTGTGTGATGAGCACGAATGCTTGTTCCTGGCTTGGAACGGTCGATTTGTGCAAGATTACTATTTATTGATTGATGACCAGTTTAGCTCAGCAGGAGCTGCGTGCGAAGCTGATGGTCCTCAGTTCAAATCCCGGTAAGGCCAAGTATTTGTGTGATGAGCACATATATATTTGTATCCGAGTTTTGGATGATTTCTATACATATAAGTTAAATTTACCTATTAAATATATCGTCGTCTAGTACTTCAAAACACAAGCCTCATAGAGCTTACCATGGAACTATTTCGATTTATGTTAAACTGTCCCCTAATATTTATTATTATTATCATTAATTATTTACTCAGGCAAATAAACACAGACACTTTAAAGTTTTGAAATTGAAATTATGTTAAAAACAAACTAAAGAAGAGAACGCTTTATAGATTTTAGATAAATGGTATATTTATTTACTTGTTTAACTAGCTTTACATCTTGGTCCTAGAAGAGCTGAAAATGGAGAGCGCTCAACGTCTGTCTGCCACCTGTCTGCAGCACATAATGCGTTACTTTGGACGCATCGCGAGGTGCGGATAACTTGGAACGACTGATGGTCACAGGAACGGTTGAAGGAAAACGACCTAGAGGCCGGAGCCCAAACCGTTGGTGTGACCAGATCTCAGAGCAGACCAACAAACCAATTACGCCGCACTACACCAAGCAGCTGACCGTAACCGATGGAGAGAAGTAGTTGACAAGCTGAAGCGGGGTCACGATCCTCAGCAAGGAGGGAGCTATTGAGAAGAGAGAACTAGCTTTACCTCAGTTTTAAGGAACAATCTGTTTTTAAGGCTAGATATATGTATGGACATGTAACGTATTGGCGTATACGTGTATGGCTAAACGCTAGTTACTTAAACTCATAATGGATTTCATCAGGCAAGTAAAGACTGCAATATGCTGCATGCTGCAACCCGGACTTATTTTCTTAAAAAAACGTAGGTACCATAAAGATTATTGGGAGTAACCCTACAACAGTTTCTGCATTGTGAAGCCCACAAGCTCCATGGTTGTGAGCCGTGTCGCGACCCAGTTCGCCGACCCTCCGACCTTGCGGCACAAGCGGGGCAGGGCACGTGAATCGGCCGGACATTAGCGTTATGACATAAAAGGCGGAAATTTGCGGCGCTTCGGTATTTCATTCATTTATAATATCGTGTTGGTACCTTCGCTTACTATCAAAATTGCTAGTACAGAAATGTTATTATAATGTCAATACCTTAGTTCACATTCGTACTAATTACAGTATTTATTGCGCACCTGTCGCTCTGCAGTGTAGAGCCTACAGAGTAGTGTAGAGTCTACACAGACAATGAGCAATCTAAATTCACAGCATCTCAGACTCCCAATGACCTAGGCGTGAATTAGCTCAAGCAAATTTGCGCAATTAGAAAACTAAATTAGACTTAATTAGGTGTCAGTGCGACCTGATCTTTTGGCATCTTAAACTAAAATAGCTTTTATAGCGATGTAACAAGGTTGTAAGAGTTGTGTATGGTGTTTGAACGACTATGTCCAATCTGTGACGAAATGATTCGCTGTGCGATCGACTCGGATAATCTTGGTTAACTGTACCGTCGCCATTTTGTAAACAACCTTCTTACAATGATGCTTTAACCTGTTTACGATGTCACTAACTTATCTATTCAATCAGTATTAACGTCGCTGGCAATTGGCATCGACTTACACTACAGATATATCATTTGTATATAGTTAGTGGAGTTAATTTAACCACATGTATAGCTAATGGCATCACCAGTATATTTGAAGATATATAGATAGGCAAAAGGAGCCAGTTGAACTACTTATAAACAGAATTTATTATGTTGTATGTCCAAAACGGAGCTTTGATTAAAACCTACACGATCTTCACTCATTATCACAACACTACAAAACGGGCTTAATCGCGTATAAAATATGATTTTAAGATGTTGATACTTGCCTCTGCAGCTCCTTTGAGACTATGGACGTAACGCGACGTCCGAAAAGTCGAAGAATTACCAACGATTTGTAAATTAAATAAATCATAATTAATTAATTATGCGTTGGTAGTTTTAGAAGTTTCGAACGTTCTATTACATCAAGCACCATTAAAACGAAAGGACTGACCATCTCTACAATAAACCCCATCCCCAATACGAGTATGAATAAACAACACCATCTAATGTAAGTATAAGATTTTTTTGTTATGATTTAATTATTATTAGCTATTTGTGAACTAATTGTTACTATACTAGGTTTCATTATTCATTTACTAGAAGATGCCCGCAACTTCGTTCGCGGAGGAGAAAAAGTCATAACCCCTCGTTTTTTCTTCAGCGTAATCGGGTAAAAAGTATCCTATAACCATCTGGAGATACCCAGCTACCCGTGTACCAAAAATAGTCGAAATCTGTTTAGTCGATTTTGCGTGATGAAGCCACAACGACACATACAAACATACATAAAATCCAAAAACATTTTTTTTCGTTTTAGTGACCTCCAAATAGTCCATAACAATCAATTTTTTAAATATCTTTTATGTACAGACATTTTATTTTTACAACGTTGTAATAGTATAGATAAAATAGTTAAATATTTATTTTTAAAGTGCCATCTAGTTTTTGCCAGAATATCTCCTTGCGATCGGAACACGATCCAAAGTATGACAACTGTCAGTCCTCTTGTCTTAATGGGTCATGGTTACATCCGTGGTCACGACGGGATGTGTGAAAATCGTATAAGTAAGTATAATACAATTATGTTAGGTAGGTGCCTCTATTCGTCCGAGTGATAAGGCAAAAACGTGCGCAACGTGTAAATAAAAATAACAGCACCTTTCCAATTAAAATGGCTTATAGTCAACATTAAAAAAGGCGCTTCGTTGAACGTTATATTCGGGTGACGTGACCGAAAATTTGTAACATTGGATGATCAGTGACATGTATAACTTCGCAATTAGAGGCTCTGGGCCAAATTATCAGTCAAGTTTCACGTTAGCTTTTATACCACCTCTATGCAACGTCACGCCAGTTAATAGCCCTTAAAATTGCTACTTTGTGACCAATGTTACCGCGCCCACAGCTTTAGATATTCGTAACACTAAAGGTTTGCCTAATTTTCTCCAACTGAGATGCAGGTACCACTACAATCATCTTTCAAAGACTGAGTTTGGCTTAGCGGAGATCGAGAACCTTAACAAAACTTCGTTTGCGGAGGAGTAAAAGTCATAAAGCCACTTTTTTCTTCAGCGTAGCCGGGTAAAAAGTATCCTATAACCATCTGGAGATACCCAGCTACCCGTGTACGAAAAATAATTGAAATCCGTTTAGCCGATTTTGCTCGATGAAGCCGCAACAACACATACGAGTACAAACATACAAAAGATACAAAAAAATATTTTTCGCTTCAGTGACCTTCAAATAGTCCCTTACAGTATACATATTTTTTGATATCTCCAATGTACAGACATTTTATTTTGACAACTTTATAATAGTATAGATAGATGAACGTACATGTACCGCAGTGTAAGCAAACACTTTGACACTTTGATGGTGCTGGGGCTGAATGGTTGTCAAGTGGCGACCATGTCACGGAAAACTCAATGTAAATAATTAAAATAAGAGACGGTTGTTGGATCCTCTATTTGCTAAATTACATGCTACTTGCCTAAAATTCTGTTATGGTGCGAACAACGCATCGAATTTACCAGCTCCGGATTAAACTATGACCAAACGGCGTTTTCACGCCATTACATGAAGTATGAACGTAATACGAGGTATGACCTCATACTCCGTCGTACTTTTATACTGACGACATGGTTGTTACTTATAGCAGCTGCGTACGATGAGTATCTATTCATTATTTATACGTTTTGTTTGTTACATATAAAAGAGGAAAAAAAACACAAAATGAAATCGTACTCGTATTGGACGGAAAAATGAACACACAATAAATAAATTAATGATCTCGTGGCTGGATGGCCTCGTGAGTGTCGCGGGGAGTCGGTGGATGCGGTCTGCACAGTATTGCACTCTGTGGCGAGCTATAGAGGAGGCCTATGTTCAGCAGTGGATGTCCGTGGCTATACGTATATATATTTAAAAAAATCTTTATTTTGTTTCTAAGTTTATATGTTACTAGTAACTGTCAGTTCAACTGTGGCTGCTTAATGTGTAATGTTAGTTTTAATCTTAGTTTTAGGGCAACTGCTATACCCTCCCTATATTTCAAGGTCCATGTGATATCCATATATCTTGTAAGAACTTGTTACCATGGTGCAATAAACGTTATTATGATTATGATTATGATAGATATACCTAGATAAAAGTGAACTAAGGTTTTTATATATTTTATATAGACTCAAGAGGTCGGCACCTCATCTCATGCCGGTTACCTTTAAATTTGCTTTTAAAAAAATGCGCACACGAAAATGGAATGTCGTTTGTATGATTGAATGTATTTCAATTTGAAGAGCTTAGTACTCGTAAGTACTGTAAGTGGTGTTCGTCTGTTCTCTCCTTTGTTCAATCTTGCATATTTATGTTATTTGTACACATCTCAAGGCGCGAAAGCAACACTATAGAATGCTTAGTTTCAGGTAAAGTAAAAGACCTCCTGGCAATCAAACATTTAGGACTGAAGTGGTACATATAGATACCACGAGATATAATGTAACTTCCACAATAGTCCATAAGGAGTAATGACAACAACGCCAATAACAGGTAGTGCAAGACCAAAATTAGGAAAAATATGAAGAAGAAATTTATACTTTACTGAAAGGCAGAAAGAAAGAAAAAATAAGACATGTATACATACCAGAAGTCACTTTGTGGGCCGCCAACAAGGAGGACCAATGAGCTAGTCAAGATAGCAGGAAATCCTAGGATATCGGTCGTGCGCGACCGGGCTATGTAAAGATCTTTAAGTGAGACCTTGTCCAGCTTTGATTTTTGGCTGATATGATTACTCTTCTGATCAATGACACATTTTCATCAAAATTTTCGTCGTTTCATCTTTGTAATAAAGTTTAAAATTGTTAGTTGGATCCAGTACCCAACATTGTCATCGCAAATAATGAAAAATATCATAAATTAGTTTCTATAAATAAAAAATAAAAAATCGTTGGTTTGTGAACCTTATCGAAACAAAGCAAGACACCCATGGGCTCTAATCATGTTGTGACTGGGATTTATAAATAAAAGGAAATAACATACACAAACATTATTCATAATAATAACCAGTGATAATATGGACATATTTTTTTTTGTCTCAAAATTGCATCTTCTTTCATCCCTATTTGTTTGTGCACTTTATTTAGTGACATCTGTATATAAAAATTAAGGCATACACAATTTTACTCGGAGATCAAAACTTAACACTGTAGCATCTCCTACCTCTTCCAACCGTTCCGCTCGCATCATATTGACATGCGGCAGCGCGGGCGCCGGCTATGACGCACATTTGCATCACAATGCACGCGCAGCCTCGCCGCTGATCGGTTGTGCCACCACGAACCTTGTACCACCGCAAACTTACAATCATACTAATTCATCATAAAGATGATGCCATGTTAGCTTTGATTTTTAAGGTTTTTATAATAGGTAATCAGAGATAGGAACTTGGGGTGAACTCTCGTTCACCCGTTCAAGTTGAGAGGCTTATCCGTAGTCAGATGTCGTAGCCTTAAATACTTCGGATATGCAACTCAACGTGGAGAACATACCATAGAGATACTATTTAGTAGTCCAGGGACTGGCGCTGGACTGACTAGATAAAAGCCCTAACATAACAAAATAAAGTTTCTACTAGAAACCGAAGGAATCCTGTACGGTAGCTTCTTTTCTTAACTATATTCCTAGAACTGGATTATACTCGAATCATTGCTTGTTATGTGCATGAACATTTTCAACAAGTTACCAAAATGTGAACAAGAGATTTAAAATTAAATTAATGAACCTACTTAATGAATAAAGCTATTATAGTGTAAAGGATTTCCGCTCTCAAAATCATCATCATAATTTTAGCCATAGGACGTCCACTGCTGGACACAGGCCTCTTCAATTGACTTCCAATTGGGCCGGATAAAGACGATCCGCATTCAGCAAGTCCCCACCAGGTCGACACGAATCGGTCGAATAGTCAAAGATTGCGTGCTATTTATCATACCGCGTATGTTTAGTCTAGAACTTGTAACATGTCTAGGATAGATTGAAAGCGAAACAGGTACTTATGATAAGTCGGAACATTTCCGAGTACCGGCGCACTTGTATTGCGCAAGCGCAAACAATAAGAGCGCGCTTTCCGCGCCCCAATAGCTGCAATCCATGAACTAAAGACATGTACGTGTTATTTAATATTCGACTACGACTGTCACATGGTCGTCATTCTATCAACCGTTAGTAACAAAAACAGTATGGTGAACACGGGCATTAATTTCCAGCCTAAACAACTCTAGCTATGCGGCTATAAGTGAACGGGCCATATGTCAAAGTGATTATTTCCAGCCAGTAAAGCCAGCTGCAATAAATAACGCAAACTTCTGTTAATCAAAGTTGCATGTCAACAAGATACATTATTTGTGAACTACAATTACAAGTAATTATCGTGGTCAAAACTACGCCCTGGCGTTGGCCTTGTATTGAGCTTACCTTACCTTAGATTCAGCTCTGATTTCCTGGAACGTTCTATCCGAGGGTGCTTTTTTCAGCAGACTAAATGGGTATACAGTTTGTGTAGAAATTGCATACCACTGCACGACAAGGTTCCATTAATGATGTGTTCCAAAATGATGGTGGTTATTGGAATTACGGTGTCAAAAATTTGCCCGCTAACCTTACAATGATATTTTTGTTCTCGAGTGCACATTGCGGCTCACATCAATCCGTCAAATGGAGTATACCAGCCGCGTAGCGCGGTGCGAGGTAATTGTCGCAGACCGACAATGCGCAGGTCAGGGGTCGCGTGTCTTGCTCTTGCGAGTGTTGCGTAAGCGCAGACTTTCCTCGTTTTGCGAGAGCTGTGCCTGAGGGTGTAATTCATTCACTCAATTCAATCTAGCGTCTAGTTCCTCCTTGGTGTAATTAAATACAGTCACCAGTATCAATATCTGCCACAACAAGCCGGTCGAAAATATCTGACTCGTCCTAATGGCTCTAGAAATAGAGTCGTGTCAGATATTTATGCGCGCTTTGTTGTGGTAGATAATAATGCTGGTGACTGTACGTGTTCGCAATCAGAGGTGAAATTGTAGCTACCGGTGTGCCGTGCACATTTACCTGTTAGCTATATAACTTTATTTTATTAAATATTTTCAAAATTGTACCGTATATATCTTTAAGTCATAACTTATTTTTCTGAGGCTGTCATGTAAGGGTGGCAACACTGCGGGGGTGAAGGTAGGTAAGCAAGAACTAGCGGTGTGTTAGGGTTTAATATTTAATTATTCAAGGACATAATTGTTAATAGTTGTAGAAAGGTTGAATTTATATTGCAGAAATAAGGATCCATTACAGTTTGTATATCACTTTATGTAGTTTTTATTGTGCAAGCTAATATACCATTCTAGATAATTATGAATAGTTGATACGATACGATTCAAATTATAGCAGTGATGACTTGACGAGCACTGGTATCATATTCGTGGTCACTTTGGAGGTCGTGAAGCCAGGCGCGCCATTGGACTATACAAAAAAATATTGATAATATTTGTTACAGGTCAGGTCAATGGCATAAAAATTGATTAAGTATTATTAAAATTGACTTAAGTTAACAGAAACATTCATCGAAGTCGCAGAATTGTGACTTCAGGTGCCATACTTAAGCCTTATTTTGAAATTATGAAAGGTGATATACTTGATTCCTTTACGTACAAGAACTACTACCTCCGTCTGTAGGTACTTCTGATAGAAAGTTATGTATTCGTGGGGTAAATAATAACTTTAGATAATCTTTCAATTACTTTTAAAATAAACAAAACAAAAGTAAGTACAAATGGCTGACTTAATGCCAAATAGCATTCTCTACCAGTCAACCATAGGGCCAAACAGAGATGCATGAAAATGGTGCAGTGGGAAAAATTAATCCGTACTGAGAGCGTATATCGTACCTACAGCTTATTACATTTTTTTACCAATGTGTGTTGCCAGTAATGACAAACGGCACTGAGACTTGGTCACTCACAATGGGCCTCATAAGAAGGCTCAAAGTCACTCAAAGGGCAATGTCTGTCTCCTTGCGTAAACGAATCAGAAATGAGAGGATCCGCAGAAGAACCAAGGTTGTCGACATAGCTCAAAAAGTTGCTAAACTTAAGTGGCAGTGGGCGGGGACATTGCTCGAAGAACCGATGGCCGCTGGGGCAGAAAGTTTCTCGAGTGGTGACCGCGTACAGGACGACGCAGCGTGGGAAGGCCCCCAACAAGATGGACCGATGATCCAGCAGTGGACGTCCTTGGGCTGATATGATGATGATGATTTACAACTATTGGAATGATAGTAGATTTTATTCACATTGATAGCTTTATGCAGTCATTGCTGTCACAAGCAAATGGGTCGAGGCAGAATATATGGCAGAATATATGGCAGCATACATTGTTGCTAACTGGCTCTCAACATTACGCAGATTAAAAAGCCTCGGGGGACGAATCAGAATTACAAGTAACTGAGTGATTTCTGCCGACTACGAGTACTTATTGTGGTATCTCATTCCAGATGCTCATGTCTCCCTCCCTATGCAACCATGTTTACTTAGGTCTAAATTATTGATATTATATAGTACTCAATATTCTAAGTTCTAAGTTATTGTTATTAATTTTCTTCAGTTTATTTAATGAGTTAATGAGTAGAGTTGAAAAAATGAAATGTCCGTACATTGAAGATTTTTTTTTTTAAATACTATTGTAAATGACTATTTGGAAGTCACAGAATCGTAAAATGATTGGATGTCAAAGTCAAAGTCAAAATGTTCTTTATTCATGTAGGCCTAACTACAAGCACTTTCGAATTGTTATAAATATGTGTCGTGAAGCCACAACGACAAAAATTGTTGAACTCCATTTACCCGTGTTGGCTTGATGAAGCCACATCGACACATAAAAGTATACAAAAAATAAAAAAATATTTATTTTAAATATTTTTCGATTTAGTGATATCCAAATACTTCGTTACAATATACATATTTTTTAATATTTTCATTGTAAATACATTTAATTTTTATAACTTTATAATAGTATAGATGTGTAAAACAATCCATGTACGTCATACGGCTATAACATTACGTTACATGTGTTTTAGGAAAAAATGGCGGGCAGAACAGAGATGGTTATATAATATAATATTTGTAAACTTTGTGTGGGCACAAATAAATTATCTCTAACTACGTAAAACACCAATTCTATAGCCAAAGGCGACGATTTAATCCAACGCAACAGTTTCCCAGCGAAAGTCGATCGTGCTGAAGCCGAAAAACTGGCCAAGTCCGAGTCGGATTCACGCACAACCGGTTCCGTGCTACCGCACGCAAAAAACCTGAGAAAACCTCGTCTTTTGTATCTATAGTCCCCCATTAGCTTTAATGTTTATTTTAATTTTGTATGTATGTATGTAAACACTTTATTGTACATAGTAACCAGTTACAAGTGCAATCAACTAAAAAGATATAAGTACAAAGGCGAACTTATCTCGATTAGAGATCTCTTCCAGTTAACCTTTGAGCAAGTAAGTGAAGGTATAAGGAAGATAGACAAACTAACACCATGTAAATAATATATAAAACAATAAACTAAACACATACGAAAAAAAAATAGTTAAATACATGTAGGTATATCTACATAATATGTAACTAAATAAAAAAAATCAATAATATTTCAAGAATATAAATCATATTCAACCATTTTACAAATCATTGGAAAGCCACAATTTATTCAATTTACTCTTGAGTGATGCTATTACAGACTGCAACTGTCTGAATGATAACGGCAGCTCGTTCCACAACTTTTTAAATTAAATTTGTATTATTTGTTTTTGTAGCGCCAATACACTGAAAATGTCATGTGTATACCAGTTACGCTTTTTAAAATATTACAAATCGAAATATTACGCAAAAAACGCTCCGTAAGCGCTCACCCCGGTACATTTCCTGCTTAGATTCAGGCCGCCCGATTCTAAGCGTCACTATCAGACTCCGATCTCGTTTCTAGAAGTAACTGGCGCAAAGTAATTGGACTAGCCGATCACTTTTAGCGGTGGTGGATGCTGGAATATTTGCCAACTCTCATCTCAAGGCGTGGCCAAGGAGAAAGTACCCAACAAGAACCTTGTTTTTTTTTTCCTTTATTATCGGTTGCAGAAAGGACAGGCGGGAAGCGGTTGGATGCGGAGAGCTTAGGACCGGGTATGGTTGCTTGAAATGGGGAAGACCTATGTTCAGCTGTGTAGACTTCTGGCTAACGATGGTGATGATGATTGGTTGTTATGGATGCCACTGTCTTACCAACACAGACAGCGGAGGCCTAATAAAATCTGCAAGTACGGAACCCTAATAACACCACATTAGCGGCTGGAGTCAGAGGTCGGAGCACAATGAACACTTCGGCTTGCATAACGCCGGTTACAATAAATAAACAGTTTTTGAATTCACTTTCCAGTTGTTCGATGCAATTATGTTATACAACATTTTTGTAATGATTTGGCTGTTTTCCGAATATCTGGCAGAGTTTGTTCAGTCGTTCCTTTAAAAGTTATGGTCTTATCGGTGGTCATCATCATCATTTCAGCCATAGGACAACGCCATAAAAAACTTACAAAAGGGCATTCTTTTATAAGTGTTCACCACTGGCTTTTCAGTTTTGTTTTTCATGGAGTTATATGGATGGAAGTTCGTATCGTGGCGTCACTCTTGCTCACGTGTTATAGTGTGTTTGAGTGAGTGGGACGGCGCCATACGAACTTCGACTTTCAGAGTAACTCGATCCACTTATTGGACATTGCCATTTGGAGCTGCGACATTTGGAGTTCGGCGCCCGACGCCACCCGCACCTAGGGTTACCAGATTATTTGTACAGACCGGACAAAAGCCCGATTGTCACAAGCTGAGTCCTGAGATTTTGTCAGAAGTCACACTTAACCTACTCATCAATCTCATTATTATGTTTTTGTATATGTTGATTGTAACTTTTGACGTGATAACGTCTTATAAATCGATGAACGTCGGCTACACTCACGAAAAAGCATGACTCATCGTCACGTTCCACCTGAGCCGAGTGTGCAGGCGAGAACGCGGAACAAGCGATAGAGAGGCACGATCAGCCTAAGCGTTCGTCTTGTGAATTCATAAAAGTATGCAATTTATCATCAATGTTTTCTTACGACGTTGTGACGTAAAATTATCGTCCGTAATCCGACTTTAGACACAACCAATTTTTTTAATAGAAAAATTAAATATTTTACTGAATCCATACATCCATACTATAAAATAAATGCGAAAGTGTGTCTGTCTGTCTGTCTGTCTGTCTGTCTGTTACCTCTGCACGCTTAAACCGCTTGATCGATTTGGATGAAATTTGGTATGGAGATAGTTTGAGTCCCGAAGAAGGACAGAGGCTACTTTTTATCCCGGAAAAATACCCTTACCCGCGATTAAAAAAAATTAAGGCGGACGAAGTCGCGGGCAGAAGCTTGTCTTATATAAAAATCGAAAATCTTGAGATTTTCAAAGCCCAGATGCAATCTGTCACGAGTCCAAAAATCCTACCTGACATAATCTGACATCTTCTCAGAACAAATGCTGAGAAATGGTGACCCTACCCGCACCCTTCGCGACTAGAACTACGCCGCGCCGGCTCAGTGCTATCGGGGGAATACTTAGACTAGTTTATTATTATGAAAAACTAGGTATTTTCACAGCTTTACTTTGCAGCTATGCGAAAAATGTGAGGTATTAGAAAACTATGAAATTATAACAAACCGTTTATTTTTTCATTTAAAACTAGTGGTAATGAACCTACGAAACACACTCATAACAAAATAAACAAATAAACAATAAAAAAAACATAAAATCGAACTTGAAATTACTATTCCACGCTAGCGGATAAAACGAACTTTACCACGCCGTTTTGGCGCTGTAAACGGAAGGTCCGTCTGAGCTTGTGAAGTGAAATAGTTATTTTCACCTCACTCAAAAAAGTTCGTTGATGATCAAACAGTTTATTTGTTTAATTTGTTATCACTATTTTATTATTTAAATGAAAAAATAATACGTTTGTTATAATTTCATACATTTTTCTTACATCACACATTTTCCTCGCTGAAATAAGGTCAAAAGTTGTGTTGGGCTGCAAAATTATTTGGCTTCTCCTGCCTTGAAAGCCTTGTTACGCTCAGGAATCTATACTTGAACCACTCACACCGCTCTAGTGGTTCAATTTTAGATTCCTGCGCGTACTCGGCTCAATTCAAACACTGGCGCCAAATAACAACTTTGCAGCCTTGCATAACAATATAGTTATATATGGCAGTCTGTGATAAATATTGTAAACCGTCAATGTACTAGATTACACGATCAGTAATTACAGTGACATGTCAGTCTCCATATATTTTCCATATACATCACACGTCTGTAGTCTACGAAACGCGTTACAGGACTGACGCGATAAATATTGAACGTGTAGTCTTACCTGCGTAAGGCGTGAATGGAATGAAATCCAACAGTTTTTATCAAAACCGAAGAATTACTACTGGAATTGACTACTTATAAAGATAATTACTGATGACATTATGAATGGGATTCAACACTTAATAATAATCACGAGAAGACGTGGCAGTATGGCCTATTGTGTTAGCCTGTCCGAAAGGGCAAAAAGGAAAAAAAAACAGTTTTTATCATATTGATGGATTACAGTAGGTATATTACCGTACGTCTAGCCCTAACAGCCACTAGTAAATCCTCTTAAGTGTAGAGCTTCGATAATGATAGCTTTTCTACGTAGCACGCAACATGCCTCACGTGTCGTGCTAGACAAACTCACGCATCGCGTGACCGAGCTTGTATTTTTTGCCCAAATTATTACTAGTAACCAAACCTAGCACGATGATCTCAAACTTTTAGGCATGCGAGTTTCATGAGGTAAAAAATGTAAACACACACTGACCTGTACCTAACAATCTTTATACCTATAAAGATTGATGAAATCGAAAGTAATCCATTATTCTACTCGCTCGTAACGCGTGTGTCTATCTATTTCTTATAAACACAGTGCTTTCCTCAGACCCAAAAACAACGAGAATCTGTTATTTTCTTCCATTTGCTTGTACTGCTATTTTGTAAAAGAATACAACAATCCATGTATTTATAGTAATGTGTCAGTAATTGAACAAAATAGTAATAATCTAGGTTAGAAATAAAAACTGGCCAAGTGCGAGTCAGACTCGCGCACCGAAGGTTCCGTACTATCTTTACTACTACGTTCTGTATCTATGAAATCCAGTGTTAGCAGAGCCCTACTCCTAAGCAAAATGTACGCGGTGCTCGATCGTTTGATATTGGTTATTGATATAGACAGACAGACATAAAAAAATAGTTTTTCAGATTTATTTTGTTGATTGTGCTAAACTTCCTTAATACCAAATTTCAAGTTTCTAGAACAACTGGAAGTACCCTATCAATTTCAAAAAATGTCCAGATATACGTTTTTTGAGGCATAAAGGGCCGTATCTTTTTTTACGTAAACTTAGAAGTTTGATTTTTTCACAGCTTCTAGAAACCGTATACTTGAGTATACAGTTTTAATTTCAACTCGATACCTCCACGCATTCCCAAGATAAAGGGTCTTGGCAGACAGACAGACAGACGGAGAGAGGACGGACAACAAAGTGATCCCATAAAAGTTCCGTTTTTTCCTTTTGAGATACGAAACCCTAAAAAAGTAAGTACCTAGGTATTATCAATAATCTTGTTTAGTACCGACCGATACCAGTGCCAAATCAATATATTTTCCGTACACAGTGGAAAGTCGCAACAAAGTATCAAAATATCATATAGCTAACGCCTCATTAACGCGTACATTTGGAGCATTGCTTTGTATGGGTTTTGGAATCAAATACAAAGCGACAGAGAAAGGCCAGAAGCGTTTGTGATGTGGTGTTGGAGGCGAATGGAAAGTATTAGCTGGACCGAAAAGAAGACCAATGAAGATAGGTCATTGAAGCATTGAACACTTTACAAAATAGAAGAGGAGAGATGATGTGTCACTTGATGCGACATGACATGATGCTTTCTTTGTAATTATTCTGGAAGGTAAATTTAATGGAAAAAGGGACAGGAAGACCAAGATTAACTTATTTCAAGTGAAGGAGAAAATGGGCACTGTGTCGTATCAGGAGACCAAAAGGCTAACAGGGGATAAGGAAGTGTGGCGATTACTCCACCGACAAGGGCTGCGCTCTTAAGTTACGAACAAACGAAACTATCGTCAGGCACGTTTGCAAGAAAAGAAAGTTTATTAAGAACGACCAAAATATTAAATAAAAGGTTGAAAATTTTACTAATTAAAATGCATTTGAATAATTTCGAAGGCACTAAACAAAGGCGTCAGTGTGACTGTGAGTTATATGGCATCTTTATCTTATCTTTATTATTCGATTCTCATCAAAAGAGCAGTGTGGAAACAATTTCATACTAACTTGGCATATCGAAAAATTAATTTGACATAATTATTCAATGTCAATTTTCACTTTTATATTTAAATTCACTGATAAAGTTTGAAATTAAGCACGTCAATCATTTAATACGATGATTGATTGACATTTCGGCACCGGCCGAAGTATTCAAGTTTTATCGAATAGGAAAACATACACTGATACACAACATTATGTACATACTGTACATGTGTCTATATATGACTATCCATATGACCGTCATAATGTAATTGTTGTACCTAATCGTATTTTTCTACGAAGCCGTTAACTTTTCAAGATTGTCATAAAACAAACCTAACCTAAGCTAGAACCGCTTAGGTTAGGTTTGTTTTATAGGTGACATTTAATTTCTACTACTAAGGTGGCAAACAAACGTACGGCCTGCCTGATATTAGGCAGTCACCGCAGCCTCTGAACGCTTGCAAAGCCAGGGGCACTACGTGCGTGTTGCCGACCCTTTAAGAACCTATTCACTCCCCTCTTGAAGAACCCCATACTGTTGTACCTCCAGGAAAAACCGCGGCATTCCGCAATCGGAGTGTGCGTGGCAGAAAATTCCTTTGATACTGCATGGTGCGTTCCATTTTGGCTCCAAGGTGTGTCTTTTCAAAGATCCTCAAAATTTCAATGTTTCAGAATGATTACAAATGATTTTATGACTAACATTACATTATGACTTTCAATGATTATGGGTGACAAAGGGATCGGACTGTATATAGCCACTCCAATATGCATCATGCTAGCTACAATATAAAGGTCCATTGAGAGACGAATATATGATTACGTGGAGAGCGAAACTGGTCCGACGCAAGCTCACTTTCTTATCGCTTATGGCCATCCTTGATGAAGCTTTGCCAAGTTGCGTGAGCTCTATAACTGTGGGTAAATACAAACATACACGGAAGTTTAAGAATAATGTCTTGGTTAGATGTGACAATAAATTGTGCTGCACATATTTTCATGCAATTTCCACAAAAAATAATACGCGTGCAAATACAACAAACCACCACCAGACAGTATCCTCGACACGTGTTTCGCCTCTCTAGTCTCTATGAGGTATCATCAGGAGATGCAGCTGATGTTGACGGTCCACCCGAGAAGTATAACTTCTTGTATTTTCTTTTTTTGTGAAAATTGCATGAAAATATGCGCGCGTGAGCACAATTTATTGTCACATCTAACCAAGCCAATATTTCGAGCAAATACAAAGGAATTATAATCCATTCATATAATTTGGAATTCAGAAAAGTATAACGCCTGAATCTACCAACTATACACGAAAGTGTCCAAAAATTAAGTGATTATTTTTAAATATGTTTTCATATCAATAGGTGTGTTGGCGTCTGTAAAACATATGTCGATAAATAGGTTAAGCTAAACAAGACAAATGAAACTTGTAATTTATTGACATATCAGTGTAAAAACATACTATTTCAGACAAGCTATGACTATGAGATATTCTAATATTGGGAACAGATACAAATGTCATTTACAAAATACAAATATATTAATCTAGACATCTTTACAAAATAAGAGTATTTACCACTCCATTATGAAATTGACAGAAATAATAAGTTTACCTTTTCAAATAGATAGACAATGTTGTTATCGCAAAGTAGCGGATATCAGGCATTCATTCCAAAAATAATACTGGGTCCTAAAATTAAAATAACCCAATTTTCCGGAACGCTTCTTATTTACAGAACTGTTAATAGGGATGATGACTAAATTGTAATAATTAGTACCTACGTATTGTAGATTTGTAGATAATAAAAAATATAGGACACGTATTTTTTCTTTTTTTACGTGTTCAAAAAATAACGGAGATCTATACATTGGCTCAAAATGTAGCGTGACGTCACCGTATGGTGACGCAGCTTATACCTAGTAGTGACGTCACGAGCCGCCACTCCTAAACTTTGATGCGATTTATCTCAGCATTTTATGATTAAATAGCTTCTGCCCGCGACTTCGTCCGCCTTAAATTCGTTTATCGCGGATAAGGGTATTTTTCCGCGATAAAAAGTAGCCTATGTCCTTCCCCGGGACTTAAACTATCTCCCTACCAGATTTCATCCAAATCGGTTCAGCGGTTTAAGCGTGAAAGGTAACATACAGACAGACAGACAGACAGACCGACACACATTCGCATTTATAATGATTAATTAAAAAAATAATACGTGTTCAATATTTTTTTATCATCTACAATAGGAACTAATTAGAATTTTGATTTTCGCACCCTGTCGTCATGCCTATTTCCTCCACCAAACAAATACTTACGTATATTGTGTTTTAAATTAAATATGTTTACTGAACGAGTAGTCTTTGTATGCGGGCGCCGCATGACTCGATGTAGAGGACCGTGGGACCTCATTCAGCAGTAAACGTTTTTAAGCTGATATGATAAATAAATAATTATGACGCGACAATTTTAACACAAATCGAACCACTTACTTGTAATATTTTCGGTCAGAATTGATTTATTTAGTTGCAAGAAAATAGCCAATACAAAATTAGGAACTCATCGTCTCGTCACTATTTGAGTAATTAAGTTAGGTGTCTTGTAATGCTGCGGCTTCTCTCTGATCCCACAGGTGTCTGATGTCAGCAATGTCAGAGGATGGCTGAAAATATAACGAAAAGGTGAATTAGAGTGGCCAAAGCAAGCAAAGGCGTTACGATAGATACCCTCGGCTATGGTCGAGTAGACTAAACTGTTTCTCTACGAGACGAAAGTGCTAGAGTGGATGCTTCGGTACTATGAACGCCTTGGAGATGAACTTGGAGATGAACGATCGGAACTTGTCAAGCGTCGATTGAGAAACCTTTTATTGGAAACTTCACTATACTCGGCTTGAATATTTTTTTGACATAACTGCATTATTATAATAGTATTATTCTTATTTAGGATTTATTTGTTTAATCTGTAGGTGAAAGACGATCCCTTCAGGTGAATTTTACACTGTATATTATTATTTGCATTTTAAAGTGACATATGTATTTCATATTGTAATGGTTATATTGTAATATTTTATTCTAGTTTTTACATGACGATCGTCGTGATAGCCGTAACCCTACAGCAATGGTTACCAAATTTAATTTAATTGTTTATTTTAGCCTACCCTTGATAGCGCGATCTAGTATCGAGGAGCCGATGCTGGCGGCGTCTGTCGTTGCCGTCGCTATCTCATACGCCGCCTGACTAATGCCCTGCAGACATTCTGCGACGATAGGCCTACAAACACACTAATTTACCTTTAACAGCGCGATCTAATATCGAGAGGCCGATGCTGGCGGCGTCCTTCGTCACCGTCACCGCCTCGTATGCCGCCTGATTGATGCCTTCCAGACATTTTTCTACAATTCCTGCAAAGAAAATTACTGTTGCAATAATAAAACAATTGTGTATTTTCAAGAAATGGCACATTATCTTTTCATGAATTACCCGCAGCTTCGCCCGCGTTATCAGGAATCTTATGCTATAATCCATGATCAGATCTTTCTGTGTTTTATTTTGATTTTATTTTTACGTCTAAACGTTTGCTTTGTATTTATAGGAAAGTAAGAAGTATAATTAGTAGGAAGTAATCGGGTCTATTTCTTCATATCTGAATGAAAATTAGTAGTTAAAAAGTGGTGTAATATTCTTAGTGTGCATAAATATCGTTAGAAAATTATATTCCGATTAGACGAAAATCCCTTAATTTTTATGACCCAGTGAAAGTTTTCACTTTCATACAACATTTTTGGCACATATGATTAAAATAAGAACTAAATTCCGTTAGTAATGAGTCATTTTAGTGTTCCGTAGCCAAAATGGCAAAAACGGAACACTTATTTTTTATTTATTTATTTATTGCAAATATTACACTATTCTTACAATTTCCCAATGCGATAGTGTAGCAAGACAACAATAACATAATTACAACGTATTATAGTAGCAGAACACGCAGAGAGTCACCTTTGTGAATTCATTAAGAGGACAATGGAACACATCAACTTATGGCTAGTATAGTTTCGTCATGTCCATCCGTATGTCCGTCCGTCCGTCCGTATTTATTTATTTAAACTTTATTGCACAAAACATTAAACAAAAAAATAAAACCGACTCCAAAAAAAACTAAAAAGTAAAAAATAACGCCATAATTCAGTTTCTTCAAATTACTTACAAGTAACCGTTTGTATACTCAATCTATACAGTATATACAATTAATCTTATTTTGGCGTCGGTGCCATATAAAGAAAGTGTAAAATATTGAAAATTTACGATTTTAGTAACTTGTGACACGATGGCACCGACTCCAAAATAACATTAATTGTATATACTGTATAGATTGAGTATACAAACGGTTACTTGTAAGTAATTTGAAGAAACTGAATTATGGCGTTATTTTTTACTTTTTAGGTTTTTTTGGAGTCGGTTTTATTTTTTTGTTTAAAAGTTTATTTATTTTACACTTTTTAGTTAATCGTTACTTAAAAGTGTATCTCGTGACGATTCGAACAAGCCCAAACACGGCTAGGATACATTATTTTATTACATAGATCTGGTGCCTACCTTCCGGCTCCATCATCAAATCAATTCGATGGTACCATTCTCATCAGGAACATTTAAATTTGTGACTATGAAGTTGCTTAGCTAAATTAATCAAGATATTTTGTCGCCACCCGTAAATCATTTATCATTGAGGAGTTCCGATGGCATTCTGTGGTCTTCTGCATCAGTTCCACTTCAACAATTTACACTTTCTGATTGCAAATGCTTATTATGTTTCTTATAATACCAAAATCGCTATATGTATGCCTACAATATTTGAGGAGTTCCTTCAATTCCTCATGGATTCCACTAAAATTAAATGGGACCTACTAGAAAGTACCTTCTATAAAACCAAAAAAAAATAATTGAAATCGGTCAAATAGTCTTTGCGTAATCGGTGAACATCCATAAAAAAAAAAAACATTCCGTCGAATTGAGAACCTCCTCCTTTTTTTGGAAGTCGGTTAAAAAGTAAGTACAAATGGCGAACTTAATGCCAAAAGGCATTCTCTACCAGTCAACCATAGGGCTAAACAGAGAAGCATGAAGCTGGTGCAGCGGGGAAAAACATTCAGTACTGAGAGCGTTAGGACACACAAGCAAATAATGCATACATAATTGCTTATACCTATACTATATATGATATACAGTATATATATATCTCTATATCTTCTCTTCAGTGGTCTCCTCTTGGGAAACGCCGTAGAGTCAGACTTGTAAACGTGCCCTTGTGGCCTACTTACAGAATAAAGATCATTATTTCATTATTTCATTTCATTATATATTTCATATAAATAATAAATACAAAATATAACAGCTACTGTATGGAAGATGGACGCTACTTGTGTTCTTGTTCCAGCAGATGCCTACGTAGCATCCGCTTGAAAACTACCTTGCTTGGGGCTTGTCTGATAGAAAGAGAGAGCGAATTCCGGAGACGGCTTGCCTGAACGGCGAAAGAATTAGACATGAAACCGGTATGGTGTGAAGCAATTAAAAGTTTGAGAATTCGGGACGTATGTCACAGGGACTTTACTCAAAAACTACAAGATGTAAGTTGATGAAATTTGGAGTATAGGTGTCTTGTGTAAGCCGCTACTTAGTTTAATGGTAAAATAATAAAATAAAAACATCTAGGGGGCACTGTATACATGTAACCGAAACTGAAAAAAAAATTTTTCAATAAATATCAATGTGTGGCACATATTTCGACAGAACTTCTAAAATCATTTTGAGGTTTCTAATTTTTTTTTTGTTTTAATGGATATTTTCGGAAATGATCGCTCCGAAAGTAGCATAAATAGTGTTCCCCCCCTCTATTTTCTAAACGGTATGTCTAAAAAATATGAAAAAAATTACAAAGATAAAACTTAATAAATACTTTCAAGGAAAATTGTTTTTAACATGATCGCATATACAGTTTTTGAGTTATTGCCGAAAAACGGTGCTTCTCAACAAAAGGACGTAAGTGCCGTGGAGATACGCTCTTTTTGCTAGTGCACTTTCTCATATCGCATGTTTGTCATGTCATCTGTAGTCTGCATTTTTCGGTAAGAACTGCTGCGGAACCCTAAACTGAGCATCAGAGGCGTGGCGCCAGGAAAATTACAAGGGAAGCCGAAACGTATTAATTTACTTATATTTAAAGAAAAAGGTGGCTATAAGCCTTTCCTTGGGCAACCCGGTGGGTATCGGCTAATACGGACGCCACGCCACTGCTGAGCATGATCCGACATGCTCTTGGCCGGTTTTTTACTATTATTCCGACTGTAAACCTTGTTCAATTCAAAAGTGCCAAAGTTTAAGCTAGTTTGCCCTTTTTTCTCAGAATAACTGTGACACATCTAGGTACCTCAGGTTTTCCATAAAAATGTAAAGTTATTTAAGGATAAACAAAAACCTTTAGAACACGAAACAAACCGCACAAAACACCTAAATAAATAAATAAAATAAATAAATAAATATTACGGGACAATTTTACACGAATCGAACCAGCTCCATAGTAAGCTCAATAAGGCTTGTGTTATGGGTACTAGACGACGATATATTTAATAGATATATTACTTATATACATAGAAAACATCCAAGACTCAGGAACAAATATTTATGCTCATCACACAAATATTTGCCCTTACCGGGATTTAAACCCAGGACCTTGGCTTCGCCGGCAACGTTACTCCTACTGAGCCAAACCGGTCGTCAAATACCTAGTAAGCAACTGAAAAAAGTTACTGCTGTACTTAATAAAGCATATTTTAAAGTGGGTGCATTTAATTCAACTCTATCTCTCTAATGTAATGTAAGTTTTTAATTGTGACTGTTTGTTGCCTAGATTTTTAAAAACACATTTACAGTCCTTTGTTTTAAAACTTTAAACATTACCTAACAGGCCTCGTATCTCGAAGACTACCAGATAGAGCGTTCTCGAACATACAATGCCACGATACATAGAACAATGGATTTGCCACACCACATACTTACCCGCAACACTTACAATTAGCATGCGCTTTTAACAACTTAAGTACGTAAGCACAAGATTATCTACTACACTTAATTATGACGCGTCTAATTAGTTTATTGGCGTGCATGCAAGTGCGGAAGATCCATTCAGAGAGAACTCGAATAAACGCGATTTAAAAAAAAACATTTTTAATTATCGTGTCATAAGATAGAATGAAGATATTTTCAAAAAAAATGGTTGTATCGGATTATTTGGAGGTCACTAAATCGAAATAGAAATTTTTGTATGTTTGTATATGTCGTTGTGGCTTCATCACTTCAAATCGGCTAAACAGATTTCAATTATTTTTGGTACACGGGTAGCTGGGTATCCACAGATAGTTAATGGTTATAGGATACTTTTTACCCTGAAGTAAAAAAGAAGAAGGAGAAAAAAATCTTTACCCTGACTTTTTTCTTCTTCTTTTTCGAACGAAGTTGTGGGAACCTTCCAGTAATAAATAAAATAAGTTTTCCTCAAACGTAAAGATTTAATACAAAATGATTGCGCAAGCGCATGAGTTCTAGTCTATATTTGTGTCTACCTGTTTTATCAGATTTCGTCATCGTAAGTTTTGTGGTTACTTATAGTTACAGTTATAGAACAGATGGACCGTATACCTCACAAATGCGTTTAGCGAGATTCAGAAAAACTCACCGCCTTCGGCTCCGGTGCTCTGAAACATAAAATAAACACATTATTAACGAAAATATGAAAAAAAATATTACCTGAAAATAAGAAGTATAATCAGTTAATGGGATCTTTTTTCACCATGGATGTAACGCGACGTCCGAAACGTCGAAAAATTACCAACGATAGGTATCTAATTAAATAAATAATTTATTTGTTGTGTTTTGATAATGAGGTTAGGTATTAGGTTAGGTTTGTTTTATAGAAATTCTGAATTTTATTGCGGTTTTCAACAACTAAGGTTAGTAAACGATTTTGTTGAGAAATAAACAGTTTGAAAAACACAATTCGTTCATTTATTAGTTGTTTTATTTTTTTACTGAACCATATTCCAGTGGAGTAAAGCCATACGATAAAAAAAAATAATAATAATTTATTACTAACCCCAGTGAACTGATGAAACATCTATCTATAAACAGTTTATAACTTTGAAGCGGCTAAACCTTTTTTCTCGAATCATAACTACGAACATTCTCCATGAAGTTAGCTTTAAGGGACGTCCACACTTGTATAATTTGCTCGTATCCGATCACCGTGGCGTGGCATGACTGCGTATCGCACTGCTTGGACGCTCACTGTGGGCGCGGCGATCTCGCCTCGCTAGTCCGATCTAAGTGTGTGATACGCGTAGCAACATGGATTTCGAGCGATCGGATCGGCGCAACGTCCAAACGCGTGATCGTGACCCGCGATCACGCCACGGGACGAAGATCTGATCGGGCAACTGATACAAATGTGGACGCACCTTTAGATGTGATCCTGCTACCTATCTTGAAAAAATTAAGATCCACAGTTTGAGCATAAGATTACATTTATTGCTGTCAAATTTCTAGCTTATTGAAGTCAAACGTTTGCTTACCCTGAGATGAGAACAATTGATAGATTCAGGTGTTACTTTGCGGAATTCCATATTCGATTAATGGATCCTTTACTATTCCGCGAAATAGTGTCTCGGTTAGAGGGGACCATCAACTATGCTCATCGCTTCTGTTTCCAACAAAATACGCAAGCAAGTACAACAACATAAACCATTCATAAAATATGCGTCAGCGTAGAACGCAGCCATCTTAATGTATGGGTGTGAAGTTGGACGTTAACGCTTAAGGGGGGGCATAGCCTTTTAGTAGCGGAATGTAAGGTGTTCATAAAAATTCTGGGACCTATCAAAATGGACGATGGGAATTGGAGGATCCTTAAAAATGCCGAAATACAGGAACAAGTGGCCGAACCGAATATCATTGGTGCGACCAAGCCCCATCGTCTTCACTGGCTTAGCCACCTTGAGCGAATGGGAGAGGATCGTCAGGTGAAAAGAGCATACCTAGGTCGACCAACTGGACGACGCCCAGTCGGACGACCTAAGTACCGCTGGATAGATCGGGTGGAAGCGGATCTGCGTGAGCTCGGAGCGATTAAGGGCCTACTTCGTAATTTGTAAATCAAGCCCCAAACGTGGAGTCAGCCAATAAGCGTGATTGGTAATAAGGGACGCATTTATTGCTCGCGCGCATCAAAGAAAGAGAAAGCTAATAGCACTACATGCTTGGGGTAAAAGTACCATGAAATCGCAGATATTATTATGTTTTGTTAACATTTAAGTCAATCACTTAAAAGATAAAAGGAAGAATGACATTTTAACATAATTTAGCCGTTTATTAATCTGACATTTGTACAAACTAGACAAAAAACGGGAAATGAAGACGCGTATTCGGATAACTTTTCTATTGAGGAAATTTTCATTAAACATGTTTTCGCTTTAATCACTGAATAGGTTATATAGTCAAGAAACACATATCTGAAACCCAGCATGTTTTATTTACTAGATATGACAAAAAATGCGCTACAAAATAGCTTACATTTTCGATCCACCCCCTTACTGGCGAGAGATTAAGCGCAGGATCGGGTAAGGTGGCGTGCTCTTGTGTCGGAAGCTAAGACTCATTTTGGGTCGCTGAGCCAGCGCAGTTAGTTACTTATTTAGTAGAACGCAGCGCTGACGGACTCGTCCCTGCTGTAATATAACCCCTAGACACGTATAAACTAATTCGTCTCGTCCTTGGAATCGTTTTCATATGTCAGCTTTGATAACTGGCTTGACCGACCAGTTGGCTTTTTTATAATTTGATATGTGATCTGGAACACGTAACACTTCACGCTAGTTTAGTTCGTTAGTATTAGGGACCGTTAGTTAGTAGCAGGGAACTGAAGTGAATCAAGTGCGAAATTTAAGAATGACATGACACGAGGCTTCATCAGGAGTTATTTTTTTGCTTGTCCCTTTGTCATGGAATGTAAATAGGTACACATCTAACCAAGACACAATTTAGCAGTACAGCAAAGGAACTATTATCTATTAATCTGAGATGAGAATATTAGAAACGCTGAGATAACTTTGAGAAATTATTTCTATAAATTCTCACGCGCAACTCATATTTCGACAATAAGATGACAATGCCCGCATCGTACTCCCGCGCAACGCAGCGGACGCCTCAAGCTATATGGTAATGGTCCCGGACTTCTAAGAAATAGTTTGACCACCCATTAAAATCTAATACATTTCGACAAACATGTGACCACTGTCTAAACTGTATAGCAAAATCTCAAATGATGACCTTAATTAAATGAGGAAATTGTATGAAGACGTTTGGTTGTTTGTGCCTCATTAACGCGTTACGTCTTAATCAAAATTAGATGAAACTTGGAGCTCAGATTGATCAGGCACTAGATTTAAAATATACAACAATTTTTCTCTCTCGGTAACGGGGCCAAGCCGCTCTAGTTTGCTATAAAAATAAACAGACATGAAAACAATCATACACATGAAAGTATTACTTTAAATGAGAACACAAACACAGCTGCTTGAATTGTGTAATGTAAACCACGATTGCGTAATATAACGATCGATCACTTATCGAAAATCCTGTACTGCAGAATGTGTTTGTGATCTGGACAGTGCATTGCATTTAATTTAAACTGCCTGTTCGAAAAGTTTTACAAAATAATATAAAACAAAAGAATATAGGTGTAAGTAATCCGTTAAATGATGTTGTATATTTTAAATAAAATTATTTTAAATTAACGCGGTCCCATTCATTGTAAAAACCTAATTGATGACCAAACCAACTAGTTGCTTCGTAGCTCGCGAGGTGAATTTGTACTATTGAGTTCGTATTTGTATTTTTGTCAACCAGTGAGCAAGAAACTAAGTTATGTGGTCTAACCGTATAACATATAGCAGAGTTGACGTGATGGATGTTGGAACAAATAATATTGAACCATATATAAACCTAGCTGTTTATAATATACGTTTTATATAGTTACTCTAGACTAGGGCATGCAAACCGGGATCCCGTGATCACGAAATCCTGGGATCACGGGCCGATATATGTATTATAGGTACGTACGTTAAGACTGTTAGTCATATTCTTTATAGTGTGTCTCTGAGGTGGACTCCTTATCACCAAGTCAGGATCTGATGATGGGATCCCAGGGAAATCGAGAGAAACCCTCAAATATTATAGGCAATAACAATGTTCTGTATATATTTTTCTAAATTTATTTAGTTATTTTCGTCTGCTTTTCATCATTTAATGATGCTGAGCTGATGATGGCAGGTACAAGTCCTTATTAACGGTCAATAGTTGCGAGATAATTATATAAATATTATGGGTAAGTTGAGACTGTTAGTCGTATTCTTTTTTAACCAGCAAGCTACTGGACTTAACCATTTTGACCTAGCCAATTCTTATAATTTCGATTTTTATTTACAATCAAATCCTCCTCAATCTCCCCATTCTGGGCTCTAAAAATACTTTATATCACTAAAATCCATCACTAAAAGGCAAAAAATAAAAAAATAAAAATAAAAAAAGAACCGACTTCAAAATAAACTAAAAAGCCAACAATAATATTTTATGTACGGTCCGGATCACATTTGAATCACCTTTTGAAGTCGGTGCCAAACCTGAAGTAAAATTCTGTAGTCAACAAAAATACGAATTACCATAACTAAATATATAGGTAGGTAATTTATTATTTATTTATTTATTCTCATGTAAATTAACAGTACAAGTACCAAAACATTTACATGGCATGCTACAAACAAAAATATATTAGGCAAATATCAAATTATCAAGCGGAGGAAACAAACACATCGACAAAAATCAGGTTTGACCACATCAAGTTATGTAATAAAAAACCCCGAGGCTGTCAGAAAATACGTCAATATCCCCAGCATCCACTGCGATGCGGTTTAAAACGGCAATTGCTCGGGATGTAGGAGCGTCCGCGCCACGCCGCCGGGTGCGCGAGTGGTGCGCCGCGAATAGGCGCCGGCGCCGCCGCGCCGCCACCGCGCCACCGTCGGCGTTCTCCGCCACTCGCCGAGCCGGCACGAGCAGCCTCATTCGCTCCAGCACCGATGGGTTATCCACTCTATTGTTTAATAGGTGGTAGTAATGGACTATATGCAGTAATTCGCGCCTCGATTCGAGCGTATGGAAACCTACCATACCCAACACGAAAAGTGATGGGTATAAAAATGGATAGTATCCATACAATCGTTTGTACATATATTTGGCGAACTTTTTCTGCACTCTCTCCACCATAAGAATATACTTACTCTCATGGAGATCCCATACTGCAGCACTAAATTCGAGCCTACTACGAATATACACATTGTACAGCATAACCGCCACCCGCACAGTAGAGAACTGCGATGCGATCCTCACGATCCCAGGGTTTTGAACACCTGTCTACACATCATCGTCACGTGTTGACGAAAGTCCAGTTGTTTGTCTAGAGTCAGTCCCAAGTCACGTACTTCGTCAGTTCGTTGCAGTTCGACACCTCTAAGGGTGTAGGTGGTGGTAATTGGCGAGCGCAGCCTGGAGAATGTGACACACACGCATTTGGAGACGGTAAAGTATAGTCGATTGTCCTCACTCCACTCAGCTATGGCGTCGATATCACACTGCAGTTTTATTCTGTCATTGTCGTCACTTATCCTATGGTACAATTTAATGTCATCTGCGAGCATTAAACACACAGCCGTGTTGACAACATTTGGCAAGGCATTTATCATTATTAAAAACTGAGTAGGCCCCTAAAAGCCCTTTAATAACTAAAGGCTCGCCACCGCGGTTCTTGCGTGCCATCTCTGTTAATAGTAATAAATGAATAGCACCGACTTCAAAAGGTGATTCAAATGTGATCCGTACCGTACATAAAAGATTATTGTTGGCTTTTTAGTTTATTTTGAAGTGGTTTTTTTTTATTTAATCTTTTTTATCTTCAAGACATAAAGATTTTACTGTCACATTCGTAACATAAAGTGTACAAGGGACTTCGTATTTTATGCACTGTCCCTGATTAGGTATACAATAGGGAAGTTAGTATCACCTTACCTTACTCTTTCAATTTGTATTTGTTCCTACTTAAGGAGCTGGAAGGACACTCAAATTTGGTAGTATTCAAGTGGATCCGTTGACTGGCTACTTAAGTTAAAGCTTGTTAAGCAGTTACTTCGAAAGGATAGAAACGCTCATAAAACCTTATAAAGACGTTCAATTTACTTCTGCAAGCCAAGAGTTCCATCACTGGATAATAGAATTTATGTCCAGGTATAAAAATTATAGGTAAGTAAAATTATAGGGATTACTGGTACTAATGGACAGTCTACCTTTTCTGTATTGAATATGTAAATGCACGTTCGTATTTTCATTCCATATTTAGCTATGGTAACGTTTGAAATTAGCCTTTACACAGCTACCATACCAGCTATGCAAAATCACTAAACAATACATTTTGTTTTTTTTTCCTCCGACTTTTCGCACATTCGTGCAGTTTATTTTTAAGTTTAACAGGCAAAAAAATGTATCCAAAAAATAAACTGCTTCACTTTTCTTCCATTAGGAAGGTACTCTTTTTTATTGACTTTGAATTTTTTTCTACAATTCTGTACATACTTTTTGCTTGTTTACATAAGTTTTGCATGTCTTAAAAAGATTTTTACTTCTGTACATTCATTCACGACAAGTAGTGTTGCACTGCTCATTAGGTACACGTGGGCTAACCCTTTTGTAACCAAAAAAACTCAAAACATCACTTACCATAGCCAGCAACGACGCTAACACCACTAAAACCAGTGTATATCTCATATTTAAAACCAAACACACCACCGGCCTCTAACAGCGTACGCGGAATGCCAGCTTATTAGCTTAGGTTGTGACACGAAGATATGCCTTGAACCTGCCGCATTGTTCTGCCACATCTGAACAAACTGAGTATACTGATAGAGGACCGAGTCTGCGAGGACATAAGTAGGAATAGATATGCATAACAATGCCGTGGATTTGGTCACGGTATGCGGGAACATGGCGACTCAGCTTCCTTCACGTGTAAATTACGTGCGTGGTACTATGTTGCTTTAGTCATGGGATTGTTTTGTTATTCTTGACAGCACTTCATGTAAAAAGCCGCAGACCTCCGAGCTGATGGCAAGTATTTATCATCGAACATGGACATATGTGAGAATTTTGTATATTCTATATAGATTGAGTATACAAACGGTTACTTGTAACTAATTTGAAGAAACTGAATTATGGCGTTATTTTTTTGCCTTTTAGTTTTGTTGGAGTCGGTTTTTTTTTTTGCTGATATCGATCAAAAGCGAATTGAAAAAGGCATTTAAAGTAAAGGGTACTTTATTTTGGGGGTATGGCGATATTTTCCCCAAAAAAAATACAGGAAAAGAGAAGATTGGTAATATTGACGAATGGAAAGATTACTACCAGGAAAAAACAAATTTGGGTATAATATCGCCATACTCAATTTTAACACCCGTATGCATGTCCACAACTGTCTTACCTATTTTAGGGTATAATAAGATTTATGTAATTAGCAGTATAAGTATGTACTCGTAGATAACATACGGCCAAGCAATGTTTCCTAAACTATATACATATGTGACTGTTTTTGGGAAAAGGTCCCACTTTGTCGATATGGAGTTATGAGTAGTTCCTAATACTACAGATCATACGCTATCTTTTGGTGAAAGATATATGTCTCTAGGTGCTATAGTTATTTTTATTAAATTCTTCAAATTTGCAAAAGTGAAAAGCGACAAGTGAGAAAACGTTGGTTAAAGTTTGGGACGGCAAAAAACTCACTTGTACTTTGAAGTTATGGAGTGGTTAGTATCAAATGAATTGGCATACTTTAAGGATTTCAAATTAGTCAAAATCATGTATGTAACCTTAGTAGTTTGTACACAATAACTAACTAAAGGGATGTGACATAATAACTAACTAAAGGGATCGATAGAATTTTAGGTTTTATTTTTTTGAAATAAAACAATTTAACGGATTATATCGCGTATATTATCTCATTTTAGTTCCCGACGTTTCGGAAGCTTTCCAGCTTTCCATGGTCACGAGTGGGTTTATTTTTTTGTTTAAAAGTTTATTTATTTTACACTTTTTAGTTAATTGTTACCTAAGAGTGTATCTCGTGACGATTCGAACAAGCCCGGCTACGCTACGCCACGGCTAGGATACCTTATTTTATTACATAGATCTGGTGCCTACCTTCCGGCTCCATCATCAAATCAATTCGATGGTACCATTCTCATCAAGAACATTTAAATTTGTGACTATGAAGTTGCTTAGCTAAATTAAACAAGATATTTTGTCGCCACCCGTAAATCATTTATCATTGAGGAGTTCCGATGGCATTTTGTGGTCTTCTGCATCAGTTCCACTTCACCAATTTACACTTTCTGAATGCAAATACTTATTATGTTTCTTATAATATGAAAATCGCTATATGTATGCCTACAATATTTGAGGAGTTCCTTCAATTCCTCATGGATTCCATCATCAGATCTTCACCAAAATTAAATAGGACCAACTTGAAAGTACCTTCTATAAAACCAAAAAAAACCTGTATTATCTGTCAAATAGTCTTCAAGTAATCGGTGAACATCCATAAAAAAAAAAAACATTCCGTCGAATTGAGAACCTCCTCCTTTTTTTGGAAGTCGGTTAAAAGAGATCAGTAGGTACAAAAATTACCACCGCACGCAATTTACCTGCTTTGCCCCGAGTTTGACTGAGAATGCCCTATGGCATTAAGTCCGCCTTTTGTACGATAAGTTATTCTTTTGTGAAATAAATAACATGGCAGGTGGCCAAAAAATATTTCCTAAACTATTCTTAAATATAAGAGTTTGTGAAGAAGTGTACCTACTTTGTGTATGTTTATTACCAAGCATCCTCTTTTTATTTTAGTTTTAATTGATTGTGATTTTAGTTTCTTTCTACATACTTACCTATTTATCATTTTTTTAAAGGATTAATATTATTTAATAAGTTCTGACTCATTGCATTATGAAACTACATAATTATATTGCGAGAAATTAATATACTTAATAAAACATTTTGTTGGCATAAAAATGTAGCATTAAGGAACATTACACAAATTCCGAAGAAACCGGACTTTGGCACACAGATAAGTAGATCAGGTCATGATTTAAGCATAGGATACATCATGTCTAGTAGCACGGGCGGAGCCGTGAGTAAATACTAGTATTTATTTACTAAAACTTTCAGCTACTTCTGTTGATACCATTCTCATGTTGCGACTCGTCATCTTTATCTTTCATGATAAAATTCAAGTCATGTAATAAAGTATGCTACTTGAAATGTGCCTTTTGCTCATTAACGGTGCAACTAAGCTCGAACGCAGCGGTGTTTTAGCCTATAGCTATGACGTGTGACTACGAATTAAGTATAAAATAACAGAAGTGGCAGCAAATACTCAAGCAGTATTTTCTAAGGGCTAATTCTATATTTGTGTGCTCCTTCGTACGGCACACATAGTGGGGTTATCGTCAACAGAATTAGCTTCGGCTTTTATACTCGAGCCGTATATTGGTTAGGAAGGGGGTAATTTTATTATTTCTCAGAATTATTATTAACAATTATTATGCAACATATTAGGTTTTCATGGATAATTACCAGTCTCGTGCAATGTTATTGAATAGTTGCGAAATGTTGCGCAATTCCTATGCAAAATTTGTATACATAAGTTTATTATGTAATTTATTGTCTTATGGGCTTTATACATCTGATATTGATTCGTACATACGAATCTTATCTTTTTGACTGTTTAGTCAAACTAATGATTTCATATCTTTCTATCGGGATAAGATAGAAAGGTATGAAATGAAATTATTGAACAAATTAACTTTTTATTAGCTTATAAGCTAGGTAGGTATTCTAGGTCTTATATTAAGTCTATATAATACTATTATTGTGGGGTCATCCGGTACAGTTAGTAGACAAGTCGCAAATCCATGAAAACAAACTGCGCTAAACTCAAAGTGACAAAGTGTTAATGTAGTGCTAATGTGCTGATCATGCATTGTTGAGCATTGGGAGATCAACTTGCTCGCTTCGTATCGAGGACAGTGGATTCGAGCACTTAATTTCTTGAGAAATAGTCTAGCTACATGACAATTCACCAGATATGTCAATTTAGTTTGTCACTCAACCTAAGACAGACTTTAACGAGGATAATTTGGATAAGGCCCAAAAAGTTGCACGCGTTAACTTACGTAATAAAATTTTCTATGAAAGTGTCCGTTGTGCGACGAAAAATTAACCATACAACTGGTTTTTTAATAGTTTCGCCGCACAACGGAACATTTCACTTTTATCGGGTTTGTATGAAATAATGAAATAATGATCTTTATTCTGTAAGTAGGCCACAAGGGCACTTTTACAAGTCTGACTCTACGGCGTTTCACAAGAAGAGACCACTGAAGAGAAGAAAGCCGAAACAAACTCAACAGTCAGTTATTTTTTCGAAATAACTCTTATATCTATTACAATATTCGTACTTAGCCTATCCTTAATATATGTTGTGAGTATATAAACTCAATGCGTAGTTCTTCAAGAAAGCATATCAAAACTTATAAAAGTAAAAAGAAATATAGAATATAAAACAGCAAAATACTGTTTTTTTATTTCAAACAACTTACATACGTTTGATATGCCACCTTATAAGAACCGTGTCCCGGTAAAAGTAAATTATTTGGTTTCTGTTTTGGGCGAAGCATTTTTGTCAGTTAAATAGTCCTCTACCCTATAATAAGCCATTGCCATTAGGGACTCTTTTAAGTACTTTTTGAGAGCTGGAAACGAAAATTTTAAAGCATCATCTTGTAGCTTATTACAAAAATGTATACATTGGCCTACGAATGATTTGGCTACTTTACGAACGCGGAACTTTCTAATAGCGATTTTATTTTTATTTCTAG
Organism: Hedya salicella; assembly: GCA_905404275.2. Lineage (NCBI taxonomy): Eukaryota > Metazoa > Arthropoda > Insecta > Lepidoptera > Tortricidae > Hedya > Hedya salicella. The sequence continues at coordinate 22,920,316 of FR990109.1, read as the reverse complement.
TATTAAAATTGTGGATATCTGAATTCTACTGTAAAAGACTCTAGGTTCTTAATAACATAAATAATATTCTCATAAATATATTGGGACGCTACGGTTAATATGTTGATGTCTTTAAAAAAGTTCTCTTAAGGTGTCACGGGAGTTCAAGTTACATATAGAACGAATCGCTCTTTTTTGTAACACAAATATAGTAATACACAAATATGGTTAACTATGGCTAATGATGGTTAAATTTTTTGTGTAATCACAAATTCTAAAAGATTTGATATGACATGGGCTATCTGCAGACAAACACGGTGCTTTGAATCTTAGATTAAAAGGCAGCTTAAAGGTCAATTTCAGAATTAGTGTTAAGGATTATTGCTTTAAGCTTAATACTTAATAATCATGATTTAGTGACTGGTGCTCTAAAATTAAAACCTCTAGCCTCTTGCATTCCGCAACCGGACAGAACTAGGAATGAGGATTTGCAACTGGATCGTTTGTTTATCTCGCGGCGGCCAGTTTAGCGTCAAATTACCTGCAACGGGTCTTAGACCGCTAAGTGATCTTGCTAACTGATTGTCCCAGTCCACAATCGTTGATTATATACAGGGTCACTTCAAATTCTTGGGACAAGAAAAGTTTGGGACAGTAATCATAAATGAGTCCGTAGGAGGTGTACACCCAAGAAATGCTGCCTTGATGTCGTCAGGGATCACAAGTGAAGTGAGCCAATGATTTCACAATTAACGGTTGCCAAGGACCATGCGAAGTGGAGGACAAATCTGGAAACCGGACTCCAAAGCAGCAGCTGAGGACGCGACCGGGAAAATGCTCAGATGAGAGAGAGGGACAAGTAATGATAAAACGGTAAAAATAAAATCCACATTAAATAGTCACTTTTTAACCCTAAGGGCACTGACGGCGGCGTCTAGCTCGCCTCTCAAACTGCTCGAATTGGAGGGATAGTAGGATAACGAGAGCAATGGCTGGCCAGTGCTAGGAATTAGTTTGTCAAAGTGAAGAAAAAAAAACATAATGGTTCTCTTTCATAAATGTATCTCAAATATTGGTGCGTGGTCCAAAAATAACCATGCTAGGACATACGTTACCAGCTGTTCTTTGTGTATAGTTGAGGAGACATTGTCTGGAAAATTATTTACATGAAAAAAAAAACACATAAACCTGTAAATTTCCCCAAAAAGCAAGGATTTTTACAAAAATCATGAAGGTTTACCTACATAATATATATATTTTTTAATTATTAAATTAATCATAAAAATGTGTATTTACATAATGTTCTGTAAACTCCTTACATTTTCGGGAATTTTAACAGCGTTGTGTGTTTTGTTTCTATGTAAAGTAACATAATTTTTGATGGTGTAGGTAGTAGGTATATATTTTTATTTTGTAAGAATTTGATAAGCAGCAAAATTGCTGATACTACTAAAAAGTTTTTTATCAAGCTATAAACGGTTTGAAACTGAAAAATGACGCGTTAATTCTGGGAAAGGCCACTTATACATTATATATATATTCTGAGGAACCGCCAACGGGATTACGCGCCGTTAAGAGGATTGCTTCGTCTAAGCGTGTTAGGCGGTAAATGACTACTATACAATTTATAAATGTATACAGTTAATTATTAGTTCGTACCCTGATAATATCCAGAACAAGTTCGGAGGAGATGTGTCAAAGTTGTCACCATCATGTACAAACCGACAGACCTCACCTTATTTTCGAATACCTCGAAAAATGTCCCCAGCACAAGAGCTATCTGTACTACCTGTAATGTACCTACCTAGCGATGACAGCGATTATGAATTGTTACACCAAAGGTAGCCGAGCTAACAAAGTTTGGTTAAGCAACCACCGACGAAAACAGAGTGTATGTATGTCTGTGGCATCGTAGCTCCTAAAAGGATGAACTGAACAGGTTGTGATTATTTTGTTGAAAAGGTTCCTTATAAATACATTTCTTAAAAATGAATTATATCGCGTATATTATCCCATTCGAGTTCCCGACGTTTCGGAAGCTTTACAGCTTCCATGTTCACGGTGTAGATTAGGGAAAAATACATTTTTCTATGTCAAAGTTAGAATTTGTGTGAAGTGCAGGTATTTACAAGCTGGAATGCGAGTGTGGTCTTTCATACATTGCAAATTGTAACCTTGACAGAAAACATTTTCCCATTTTGATTACTTCGTTTCGTAAAACATAAATGGGATTCCGTTTAAGCAGTGTTTGGGTAAGTTTTATTGATAAAAATAATAACACTTCAACTATAATGAAACAAAAGGTAAGATAAGATAAGGTAATTTTATTTTACGATAAAAATATAAGGAATATTGAAAATAAACAATATACGTAATGTCAAAACAAAATAAAATCATAAAATAGAACAATAGGAAAATATTAAAGTGCGCCCGTAAACGGTTAAATTGTGTAATTAAATTACAAATCAGCGTATTTGTAGGTACCTATTGTGTAAGTTGTGTTTGATCAAAAATTGCTATGACATGCAGTTTCCCTTTTTCTCAACGACGGAAAGCAAAACTGACGCATATTGGCGCCGCACGTCTCCGCTCGCTTTCTCGGCAAATCGGCGACGAATCGTTTCCGAGAATCTCGTGATTCATTAGCGATTTTGTGCCGATCGTGTAACGCTTCGATTCGGCGATTGTATACTATGCAAAGTAGGTGTATTTCCTGTTTAGCGAAAACTTAAAAAAAGTGGTTTTTCAGCCGCATTGATTTAAAATCGCACTACAAAGCATAACTCCAAAGCCAACACAAGTCACTCAAGACAGTGAACCGTAGCCAGTGACGTGCAAAGGGTTTTTGGCCAAAGTAAGTAGTTTTTCTGTGCCTTTTTGGAGCCTAGTCATTCTTCTGAGCGACCTCATCAGGGTAGTTTCTCTGTATCTCTATATATTTTTTTTATGACATAAGAGGCAAACGAGCAGACGGGTCACCTGATGGTAAGCGATCACCGTCGCCCATAGACACTTGCATCACTGGAGGAGTCACAAGTGCGTTGCCGGCCTTTCAGGTGGGAGTACGCTCTTTTCTTGAAGGCTTGAAGGTCGCATCGGTCCGGAAATACTGCAGGCGGCAATTTATTCCACAGTTCAGTCGTGCGAGGCAGGAAATTTCTAGAAAAACGCACAGTTGTGGACTTTCAACCATCTAAGTGGTGAGGGTGGAAATGTTGTCTATATATATGGAGCCATGCCCGTTCAGGGTATAGGCAAAACCTCACTCCTCCTCACTCGGCTTCTTTGTGCCTATATGGACGCACGCCATTGACCGTGGCAAAACCGGTTCCCATTGGGCTGGGGAACTTTAGGTTTACCCTTTTGTATTGTTTTAGAAGAGCAAGTCAGCCACACCAGCAGGACTAGCGCAACATAGTATCACCCGTCTTTCTCCCACCTGTACTGAAAGGAAAGAGATCTTAGAGCATTTAAGCACTAAATATGACAAGCCGTGTCATTACTTTTTTTTTGTCTGGAACATTCATTTTATCGTAAATAAAGTAACAGAAATCAATATTTTTAGTACCGCGTTGCCAATTTCATACATTAATTTCCCTGCGAGAACGCAGCTGGTATTGGCATGAAATGTATATTTTTAGGTTAGAATGTAGTATACTATTTACGATAAGTAAGGATGAATAGAGTTTACATCTACACAAATATTCCAATTTTTACAAACGCACATATAAAAATAAAAAAACAAAATCACCTATAAAAAAACATATTGACAATTTAATGTATAAACCGGCCTAAAAAAAAAATTAGTTTAATTAAATGCTTTAAGAAAGAGACAATCAAGTTTTGTCGCGCCACAAAGGGTCGCGGATCACAGTCTGTTGTGCTAGAGGTACAGCTCCGGCTTACCCAGGGATTTGTTTGACACCAGACCACTGGTGATCCAATACCTCCACACTATTTAAGAATCTATACTGTAATAAATAGTTTACATGAAAATGTATAATATCTTCAATCCTAAGCCGGATTTGACTTGGGTTTAAGGGGTTCTTTTAACATTTTTAGGGTTCCGTACCCAGAGGGTAAAACGGAACCCTATTACTAAGACTCCACTGTCCGTCTGTCTGTCTTCTATCTATCCGTCTGTCCGTCTGTCACCAGGCTGTATCTCATGAAACGTGATAGCTAGGCAGTTAAAATTTTCACAGATGATGAATTTGTTACCGCTATAACAACTAATACAAAAAAACAGTATAATTTTATGTCTGTCTGGCTATATCAGTAGCCAATATAAAATGATCGAACAACGCGTACATTTTGTTTAGGAATAGAGCTCTGCTAACACTGGATTTTCATAGATACGGCCGTTTGTAGCGTATATTTTGTACGGAACCCTCGGTGCGTGAGTCCGACTCGCACTAGACCGGTTTTTTCCTCCTAATGACCTAAGAAATGTGCGGTCAAAATCTTTCGGATTTCTCGCTGGCACCGTGTATATCTGTAGGTATCCGCAGATACGTATTTTACCTGACTCATTTATGTAATGCTGACATAAGGAGCAATTGCAACACGTCACAATGTAACCACCTCATTGCTGATTCTCAGATGATCATTTTGCGTAAATTTACTGCCATTGTATGTCTGATTGAGTCGCATAAACAGGTCCAAAAAGACAGTTTTATTTCCCGCTTTTAGTTGCGTTTATATTATCAAACGAGTAACAAGAACGGCCGAGGCGATGGATGGCATCTAATGCCAGCCCTTTAGAGTCCCCAGCAAGCTCGGCCGAATTTCACCTTCCCATACAAATGGAGTTTTGTTCTCATTTTAAAACTACGTGTTGGATTGCAGCAAAACTTTGCATATACAATGACATGGGATTATCTAGGCCTGTAATTAGTTTATATGGCTCCAGTTTATAAAACAAACGAAATACAGCAAAAACAAGTTTTGTATGTAAAACCTAAATTCGAGGTACTTTTTTTACTATGGTATCTGAAGCTATAATAAACTAATTACAGGCCTGCATACACCTTAACTTATTCAAAGTACAAAGTTTCAAAGCAAACTATCAAGTCGTTTTAAAATGAGAGCGTAAACTCTTTAGTTGACAAACCCTACACCTACTACCCAACTACTTCTTTGTCAGGACATTTTGTCCACTAGCAGCCGCGGGCGTGATCAGAGTCACGAGCAGCCTTGCTCGAATATTCTAGCCAAAAAGAAGCATGTCTTTTACACGTTCTATGCAGTTACGACCTTTTAAGCGTAACTTTCTGCGCGCGCGCCGGTTTTTGCCCTAACACGCCAGCACGTGCGGGTCACAGTTGTAGGCGGGGCGTATCTGCATGACAAAAAATTACGAGATGATTTATTTCTGTTCGTTTGCCACTTCTATCCTAATCCTAATCTATTCATATAAAAGAAGAACTCCTGACTGACTGACTTACTCATCAACGCTCAGCCGAAACTACTTACGCTAGAGAATTTATTTTTGCACATTCGGTTACATTTATAACGTAGACAAGGGAAAAAAAGGATTTTTCAAAATTCATCCTCTAAGGGGGTAAAACAAGGGATGGAAGTTTGTATATGAAAGGTCAAATCTTTGGACTCAGAAACTTAAAATTTCGCTAAAAGATTGCGTGTTTAAAACCAAGAGCCTTAAATTATTGATTTTTCGAAATTCACCCCCAAAGGGGGTAAAACAATGGATGGAAGTTTGTATGTGCAACATAAAATCTTTGGATTTAGAAACTTGAAATTGCATAAAGATTGTTTATTGTGTGTTAATTAATGAATTACAATAAAGTAAAACACGAACAGGGAGGGAGGGAAAGAGAGAGAGAGAAGAGGGAGAGAAAGAGAGAGAGAGAGGAATAGAGGGCGGAAGGGAGAGAGCGAGAGAGAGGGAGGGAGGGAGGGCGGAAGGGACAAAAAATAGATGTAGTAAAATTATGACACCGGTTTTCTTATGACGTAAAATTATCGTATCGTACGTACGTAATTATAGTACCGACTTTACAGACAATTTTTTTTGCTATGCCTTAAAATACTATACTTTTGAAACGCCGAGATACCTTGTAGGACATTTCATATTGGCCAGTGTCGGGAACTTCGCCTATATTTTCTTCTCATAGTCCAGCAGGCGTTAAAAAATGTTCAATATCCCCATTTTCTCAATCTAAATCCGTAGGTCGCTGAATATCTTCTGAGTATTTTTTTACAAACATTAACAGCATCGGACAACTGAAAGAAAAAAGTTTTCCTCGTTCATATCTCTGTTTTTAATTAAAATGTACGCGGACGAAGTCGCGGGCGGCTGCCAGTAACATTTTAAACGTTTCCTCTTAATTTAAAAAATAAAGTACTGAACGGGTCTCAACGAAACTTTCCTCCAGTAATGTTATTTAGACATCAGAATAACAGATAGGCTATAGATTTTATCTCTACGCGGAGGAAGTCGCGGGCTAGCAGCCCATAATAGTAGTATCATAAATTTGTAAAAATGTCTGATGTCTGTACATTCAACATATTTTCAAAAAAATTGATTCATTGAATCGAAAAATATATTTTTGAATAGTTTATATGTGTGTGAGTCTTTGTGGGTTCGTCTCATCAAAACATTCAAAACGAGAACGGTAATATGATATTTTTTACCGGAATGCTATCAATCGTGAGTCATGACACCAACGTCACTTACATCGGGCTTTCAATTGTTCTATTACCTGCAGAGAACATCATCATCAAGTCTCGGCTCTTCGCAATATGACGATGCATAATCGCTTTGTTGAGGCAATTATTTAAAAGCTATCAGGTAAATGTTCCTCGTTTTGTTACAATGATGCCTACTCTGATTATTAATGTTGGATTAGTGCGCGAAAACCCGGAAATAAATGAAAGTGATCGCGAATGTTGCTCGGGCAGATTTAATGATCTTCGGAACGCGGCGACCCTAATAGCAGAAATTCATTTGTCTGTGTCATAACGAAGACGGACGGTCGACTATGGCCATTAACACATTGAGAGTACCTGCATAACTTTGAAACTGATACGAAATAGTATAATATTTACAGGTGGGCAGTGAACAGGACGGTCGTCCCAAGTACGCTCTCTTGACGGCTCGATTTTCTCCCTTTCGCTGGAGGTAACTGAACCAGCTAAGTCAGTAAGATTCAGTTTCCCCAATAACGTTGGGTTCGGCCACCAACTCCTCAATCTCGGCATTTTTCCGCGTCCTCCATGTGCCATCGTCTCTCTTCCTTGGCTCAAGCATCTTCCGTAAAATATTATCTCCGCTACCAGAACCCGACTTTCCTCTTTATGTGTCAGTGTACATGTCCAGGCTTCCGAAGAATCCGAAGATGCAAAGATCTATAAGCCTGCTTTTATTTATCTTAGGGAATAAGACTGATAGCGTTATTCTTCTGGGGAAGGTACTTAAACTAAAAGTTACGGATGACTACCGCAACAGAGACAGGAAATACCGATTCTAGCAGTAGCTCCTTCACGAACAAATGCGTACCGCCACTCGCCCATAATATACTCATAAGAATGATTCTAAACAAATACATCCGCACTTTAATATTTCTGTTGAGAAGCCTAGTCACCAAAACTTTATGGAGGGCTGCAATGCATCGTAGGGTATTTTAGACGCGTATCCTGATCTTCTCTCTGGTGTTAGTGTCGGTGATAGTGTTGTATACAAAGAATGTATAAAAAAGATACAGACAGCGCTACTAGAACTAACTAGATTGTCTCCGAAAATTTCAAGCCGCGTACGTAAAGTTGCGATAGCTCAGTTGATCAGAGCACTTCTGCGTTAAAAAAGAGGTCGCAGGTACATATCCTGCTTGCAATTTAGTAGGTCGCATTGATTTTTTCCTTTACAATCGAACTCTGTTACAATATACAAAGTATGTATTTCTAACACATTCTATGCTTAAAAATAAATGAAAGAAGAATATGCTTTTTACGCATTATTTGTACACAGCGCAGGTGTCATCACGTCCCAACTGTAAGCACCTCTCCAAATAACTGTCCACAATTTAGACACCTTTTCGTCGCTGGTGGGCTCCCGTGCGCCGTATACGGGACCCATTACTCCCGTACAAGGACTTACGGCCGTAGAAGGAGCCCCGCTAATAACTACATTGTTGCGTGAACGCCGAGTGCGGGGAAAAGTGGAACAAATGGAATGTGACTGAACCCCAAATGGCGGGCCAAAGGGCCGGCGCCCTTTACAGAAGGATTTATGTTAGGAGAAAATGTTTGTGAGTTACTAGGTATTTGTCAGGTGGGCTTGATGGCTATTTGTACTTAAAATTGCTTATGTTTTGGTCGTACACTCATAAGATGTATACTTCTACACTATACTCAACGCAAAACGAACTGGCATCCGAGATTAATGCTATCTCCATCGCACCAGCTAACCCACACAAGTGTGAACGAGATAGCATTATGTTCTCGGTCGTCAGTTCGTTTTGCGTTGAGTATAGGAAGACAGAAACCCTGAGCTGTAGAAAATATTAATAAAAAGAAATAATTACTCGTATCGTATTATGAGCGATTGGAAACAAATTCTATCCAACTGATGCAACATAGGTTTGCCAGCATTGCTTGCTGGTTCAGCAAAAACATGTTTACGCTTGCGCTGTAAAGACCTTAGGTATTTATATCGGGAAGAATATATAACACATATAATTTTCGAAAAAGCGCATTTTTAGCTTTAAATCCCCAAAGGATGTGCACCATGTTAATTAAACACACCGCGGTATTCTCTTATTGTTTTTACATTGGAGGTCATCCATGTTGTCTCAGCTGATCGGAGCGTGAGTCACGCGGAGCGGCACCAGACGGTGGCACCCGAGAGATTACTCATCTTGTGACAATAAATACGTCAAAACTCGATTTCTAAAAACTTTCGGATAACTCATACTTCTATCTATCAGCCATGGATGTCCACTTCTGAAATAAGGTCTTCCCAATAGCTCACCACAGCGTGTGATCCTGTGTAGACCGTATCCTCCTACTCCTTGCGACCCTCACAAGCCGGACCGTATTATCCATGCGGCAAAGTAGGCAACTGCTTATGGGCCCAACGCTTTTAAAGGGTCCTGTCCCACCTAGAGGCCTACCTATTTTTACCTATAGGTAAAAATGGGCCCCGAAACTCACATTGCCTAGAGGCTTCTGTATGGCTTAATCCGGCCCTGCTCACAAGGTCACCCATCCACCTAGTGGGGGGCCGTTGCATTTTCCGGTCACCACTCCATGACTTTACTGCCCCAACGGCCATCTGCTCTCCGGGATACATGGCCCGCCCATTACTATTTGAACCGAGCAATCCTGCGAGCTATGTCGATTACTTTGTTTCTTCTGGGGATATCCTCATTTCTGATTCTATCATACAGAGAAACTCCAAGCATTTAACCTTTTCTGATGCACGTTGCATCCCTCATACAACTCATACTTTAATTTACTAAATTAATGCGTGGAGATAAAGGTGTTAAGATAAGCAAGATCCAAGGTAGGAAGTAATTCATTCAGAACATCAGAAGAGCCGTGTTCACTTGCTTGTGGAGCCTGACAGCAGCAGAACACGACAGGAATACGCCAAGTGATAATCTAGATGGTTTACTCCGAAACTCAAAATTCGAAGTTTGTAACGTGCCTCTCGCTCTTATGTTAAGCTGTATTTGAGTGAGCGGGATGGTGCCATACGAACTTTGTTTTTCGGGTTTCGGAGTAGCCTCTCAGGTTCAGGTATTCCATGGCTTACAAATTCGTGAAAGAGATAATTATCTCACATGACTAGATGGGTAAATCAACTTTTACTTACGCTTTTCACGTATCTGGGTTACCCGAAATTGTCGCTGGAGATACCAAGAGGGCTTTTAATATATTTTGCTTCTCTCAGTTTTTCAGTTTAACAGTTTAGTTTAAGTACATTTAACGTTATAACGTACACCATACCATTTAAACGAAGAGAAATCATTATTTAAGGACGTTATTTTACAACGCAGTTTAAAAGTTATGGATAGATTAGTGTGGGTCTCTAAGTTAATTCCCTCATTACCAGATAGTGCAGTACAGGGTAATTGGTTATTAAGTACATTCCTTTTTTTTTTATTTAATCTTTATTGCACAAAAGAAAACTTATTGTACAAAAGGCGAACTTAATGCCATAAGGTATTCTCTACCAGTCAACCTTAGGGCAAAGCAGAAAAATTTTAGGCGGTGCTGAGGCTTGTGTAATTACAAAAACACATATTTATATACTTTAAATTCATGAATAACAAAATTTATATAATAATTACACAAATATATATATAAGGTTAATAAATATATAACATATATAAGAGTCTTCGGTTTTGCCAGCAAAGAAGTTGCTCACGGACTTTTTGAATGCAAACTTATTCGGGGCCTGTTTGATTTTAAGAGGAAGACCGTTCCAGAGGCGGGCACCCTGAATGGAGAAAGAATTGGATATGAAGCCAGTTCGGTGGAGTGGGATAGAAAGGGCGATATTGCCGGAAGAGCGAAAATGACGGTTACGAGTGGATTCAATGTAACTGAAGAAAGTTTTGAGATATTCTGGAGATTGTGGATCGTTAAGAATTGAAAGGAGAGAGCAAAGCATTCGAATGTTACGTCGCTGAAGAATTGGAATCCAACCAAGCTGAGCGCGGAAAGCAGATATATGATCATATTTACGGAGACAGAAAATGAAACGAATATAATTATTGAGAAGCCGATCCAACTTATCAAGAAGATCTTCGTTTAAGTCCGGATAACACACATCACCATAATCAATTATGGGTAGGATTCGGGTATTTACCAACAAGACCCTTTAAAGGGTTATAAGTACAACTCATTTGCAGCAAAAAAGGTAAAGTAATACCCTGTCCGAAAATTATTAGTTTCGGAGATATTCACAATTTTAGTAGCAATTTTGGGTTTTTCTCCTTATAACCGACAGACAGATAGTCGTTCAGTTTAAATGAAATTCTTTATTTTTTCATCTTTAACCTACATGGTTTGAAACATAACGAGCTACACATTTGTTTTAAAGCAAGTGCCAGTTTTTTTAGCGTATTTTTTTTGTATAAGTAATCACGCAAAGTTAGATTTTATATGAAAAAAAAAACCAACATTGTGAATATCTCGCAAACGATATATGATCTTCTTGTTGCAAATAAGTTGCACTATAACCCCTTAAATCCTGTATACCACTAAGCCTTTTTCTCTTTTATCCAATCAAGATATTTCACCAAAAGGAGTAAAATTGACATTGTTCTGGTAAAAGTGAAAATTGAATAAAATTTGTGGTTGTCTCCGATTCCGGGTTTCGGTTTCTGAGAACAAGAGAACGCGTCGAGACGTGCAGCACTAATCCAGTTTAATTTACTTCAGGTTATAGAAAGCTTTCGCTTTCATACCATGTTGGAAGAAAAACTTAACAAAGTGGAAAATATATACAGGGGATAACTCTCACGAGTATAACAATTTGGGCGATGGAACCGGGCAAGTAATAAAACTTGTATTTGTACCTACGATAAATCATAAAAGAGGCAAGGCAAATTATATCCTAGCTGTATGTAAATTTATTAGAATTTGCCGTAAAACTTCGTCCGCGAATTAATCGAGATATTGTGGTTTTTTAATTTTCCCTGTTATTTTTTTAGAATCATGGCCGCGGAAACAGCTAGATATTCAATAAAATTTCTAACTTTGTTTAACCTCGCAATATTTAATTGCGTTAAGAACTTTCTGTGTCAACAATTTCCGCACCACGTAACTTCTATTAATTCACAAAACAACAAAATTATACCATCGTCTTTGTATTAAGACAAATAGACTTGAAAAACGCTCTAAGTCACGTACCAATTCTATCTAAATTGTGTAACATGCTATAAGTAATTCAGTCGAAATTGGTTTGCTTGCAATGGTCTTTTGTTTCTGTTTAGTTTTGGTTGTGGTTTTGTTTACGTAAACAAAACGCGGGCGATGCCGTGAGAAGTGATGAGAGAGCGTCTCGCTTTCAATTGTTTTCAGTAGACCTATTGTTGTTTTTCGGCCGACGGTTGTAATTTAATTATGTGGTTAAGTAGACCGGCGGCAGGTTGTTACTTTATCCAGTATCATTGCGGATTAATCAGATCTGAAGCTCAAAAGACTAAGGTTACCCGGCGTAAGGGCATGTTGGAGCAAATGCGTCTTAAAGTTTTTCACAAAATCCGAACACTATGAAACTATTGGTACCTAAACTTTGCCTGCCCCATCAGAGACTCCATTATACCGTTTCATCTTAAAGCGTAAACTTATAAATTTAAAATTTTACCCAGTACACTGCTTGAATTGAATTTTGGGTCCTTCCCATTTAGGTATTTATTTATAGAAAATAAAAATAAAAGTATTTATTAAAGTACAAAAATTACACTAAGGTTAGCCTTCCGAATGGACAGGTCAATCACATCGTAAGGGAAGGATTCCGGGTTTACCTTTTTTGGTATGGAACCCTAAAATAGGTGAGTACAATCCGTAATTATCCTCTTTTTGGCTTGTTGTACGTTTAAAGCGTAAGCGTATCCTGAAAAGTGAGAAAAAACGCTTGTGATTGAAAATATTGTGATATATCGATTTTGTACAACACACAAAAAAATCAAAAAAAATATTTTTCATCTCAGCAGCTCAAACATGCCGCTTTTGCTGCGAGACAACAGTGAACAAAACGCGATTTTGATTCGAGCGTGGGTCAAAGTAGCTTTTTTAATCAATCTTCAATGCCACGAATTGACATTGTTCAGCCATAAATTTGAAACATTCGAATTTTACTGTGCTCTGTCTCTTTCACATGCATATAAAAAAGCGAGTGAAAAAAACAAACGCCTTCGAAATTTGATTTTGGAATTCGACCTCAAAGAAAACACGTTAAAATTTAAAGATATTTGTAATAAAGAAATTATGTTTTTTTTTAAATGTTATTGTTTATATGTTTAGCATGATTTTGATTCATTTTAAATAATAAACATTATTTCAATCTATTCCTTGTCATTTCTATGTATCCTAAGTAATATGTGTTCTCACTACTGAGGTGAAAAGTTATGTGTGCTACACGAGAGCAAATTTTTTTGCATCTCGTGCTGTTGAGTCCCTCGCTACACTCGTGAATCAATCATAGAATCTGCTCGGGACTCAAAATCAGCACTCGAAACAAAAAACAACTTTGCTCTCTTGTGCACAAATAACTATTTCGGTTCAGTGACCTCCAAACAGTTATTTTTTTTAATATCCTCAATGTACAGACATTTCATTTTTACACCTTTATAATAGTGGTATATATTTTTAGAGGTCTGTGTTTTATATTATAATTTGGGTCATATTGTGGATATTAAAAACTTAAAATATTATGAATTACAATTCTTTTTTCCATTATACAAATGTATTTTAATGAAATAATGATAAGAATAAGACTACATGGTGTGGAAATATCAGGGATTGGACCGGTATTAAGGACACTACCGCTCTAAGCAGGGTGGCAAAGAAAAGAGATGAATTTCGTATGGTGATCGCTGACATGCGTTAGGATATAGCACAATAATTTTGATAAATTGATTTTGATTTGATTTGATTCGATTTGAATAAGAAGAAGAAGAAGAATAAGAATAATTTATTTTGTAAAACATAGGTAGGTACATGGATGTTTCATAAATTGCTTAGTAACACTATGTTTTACCGAAAGGCATACAAAATTAGAGAGTGTAGCATGCATAATACAAAAAAAAATAGTCGAAATTCATTAATATTCATTATTAATATCATTAACATTATTATCTATTAAAAGTTCTTGAGTAGAATAGTACGCCTTTTCAACTAAGAATTTAAACTACGATTGCTTGTAAACATTTGAATATCCTGCAAATTAGTTGGTAGTTTATTGAATATTTTAGGCGCCATTCCAAATATACTTTTATCAAATAGAACAGTTTTATGCGGTTCGTGGTTTATCCTACTTCGATGCAATCAATCAAAAGCATAAATTATGAGCGATTGTAACGCAAAGTACTTGAAACAGTGCCCACAGAGCAATAACAATAAATATTTTAATGGCATAATTAAGCGCATTCTTGCCGTGAGACCATGTTGATGTAGGCAGGTTTTTCAAAAGACATCTTTCTCTGTGAATGCCAGTCCATGAAAACTGTATGAAATCTTAAATGCCATGCATTAATACTAAAATGAGAAAAGTGCCAATGAAAACTTTAACTTATGATATTACTGACAAATAATTAACCCCGAGCTGTGTTTAGTGCCCGCGCTTGGGCATTTTCATTAAAATTTGTAGCGTTAAGAGGAACTGAAGTTGTATTTCAAAGTCAAAGTGTTTTATTTGTTAAACATAGGTGATGGCTGCATACATAAAGAGATGTTCAATTATTTTATGTTCCACTATGTTTTGCCGATTGGCGGACGTTTTAAAAACCATTTACCTACTGCTTCTAAACAAGATTTTGTTTAAACATTATAATACAATTTACGAATTAAGATAGTTAAATTGACAATGGAATACTAATAAAAAGAAAGAATAAAAAGAAAAAGTAAATAATAACAATAAATTAATCCCAAATAATTACATACAATTGAAATCATCATTTAAATAATCTAAAACAGAATAATAGCCCTTTTTCGTAAGTAAAGTGACATTGGTAACAGTTTAAATTCTGTGGGTAGTTTTTTATATACCCTTATTGCTTGATAATATACACTTTTACGCATTAAAGCGGTTTTTTGCTGGAGCTGTGCATAAATCCTCTCTATATCTTTGCTCCAAAAGTTTGCTGCTAAAAGTACTTTTTAAAATAGCGCTGTATTATTTTTTTACAAACACCACCACTTCTATTATATACATAGAAGGCAAAGCAAAGCCCCTAAGCTCTGATTTTACTAACCATACACCTTGGTTTCAAAAATATAGCCTGTCCGTTTCATAGAGAGGAATTCAAATTAATAATATTATCACAATATTGAATGAAACGGCCAAGCCATACTAGTTGCCAAGCTAGTTGAATCCATACTTTTTAAGATAAGGTGAAGGGTCAGTAAAGTCAGAGCTTGAGGGCTTGGCTTTTCCTGGGATCTGATAACTTTTTTTCAGCGAAAGCGTTATGAGCTTATGAATCTTGGCTGCCAATTTTACATGAAATGTTTTTGATGGGATATCACTTCTTTTTGTAAGGTGCCCTACTTTTTTTAATTTTTTTGATCTGTTGCGTTTATTTAGGAATTCTCAGGAAGAACGATTTAAGTAGTAATTTTTTTTCATATTTTTTGTTTGTCTTCGCGGGGGCACTACCGTGCCCCCAGATTTTTCTGTTCTTTGTATGTAAATTCAAGGCTTCATTCCAAATTTCAGCTGTCTAGGGCACCGGGATGTATTTTTTCAGATTTACTAGTTCCGTACCGAGACCTGCACCCCCTTTTTAGGGGCAGGAGGGTAAAAGTTACAGGTTTCTTGATCTGACTATTCTTTTTATGTAATTCCAAGACTCCATGCCAAATTTCAGCTTTCTAGCTCATCGGCAAGTACCCTAAAATTTTGATGCGTGAGTGAGTGAGTATGTGACAAAATCGGCGTATTTTAGGTATCAATAAAACCTAAAGTGTGAAAGCTAGATCAATCAAATTTAGTGCACTTCATATGTTCTCCGACTACATCTTAACCTGTGAATTTGGGCTTTCAGGTGTTAATTGGGACGAAGCTATGAGGGTTTGAAAATGAAACGAAACGTTTCGGGTAAAGGTAGGTAGTGCTCCGCTTCTTTTTTTTTCGTCTTGGCGTCAGTTTTGTGACCGCGTGAAAATTTTACTTCCTGCCCAGATGAAGATGAGATATTGTATATGTTCTTACCGCTGAAGTGAAAAGTGGTGTTTGCCTCAAGAGACCGAAGTTGTTTGCATTTTGTGCCGTTGCAACTTCATTGTAGCAATGACTATAAAGTCTCATCAATTTCTATTCACCACGTAGGCCTCTATGACAAAGCCGAACCCACTTTCATCAACAAGAACATGCATGCATATGCTAAACATGGGAACTCACGCATATCAGGGGGCACGGCAGTGCCCCCGCTAAGTCGAGCGCGAAGCAAACACTGCCGTACCATCCTTTACTGGAACCATTTCGCCGCATTTTCAGGCCCCTATTTGAGAACCTCTGGATAAGACCAGAACGCAGAAATTTTCGTCATCCAGTAAGCTATAATCACATACTTAAAATCCAATTTTTCCAGTCTGTAGGTCATTTAGTTCCGAAGTTAAGCGAAAGCAAAGTTTCGCATTTATTACACTCACTCACTCATGATCATCAGAATAGAACTAGTACTTCCCATAAACTGAAATTTGGTACAGAGTTAGGGTTTAATGGCCACATAAAGGGAAAACTATAAAACTAGGATAATCGAAGATCTGGAGTACCTGGTGACCCTGATTAGAAAACACAAGAGCCCAACCAAACTATTAGAGATCGACATACGGCCTTTACGAAAAATATTCAACTTGGTGGGCCTTGGATGTCCAAAATCGAAGGGTTATGCCCACGTTTCTACAAAAAGAAGTGAAATCACACCAAAAACATCCTGTAAAAAAACTAGTCAAGTCTCGATGGAGCTGCTTGTTTATCTCTAAAAAGTAATGAAATCTAGACAAAGTCGTGCTAAGTCTAAGGCTCTTTACTGCGATTTTTTTTATTATTATAGTTAATGTTGGCTAGTTAAAAGTTAAAAGACTTGGCTAGTTTTTTACAGAATGTTTTTGGTGGGTTAACTTTTCCCGTGGCGCGTCATACCAATAGGACTCATAAGAAAACTAAGAAGAGCGGAGTACACTTTCAAATTGAATCATCATATGAATACGTATAACTCCATTGACAATCCTAATCGACTGCCATTATGGACGCCGATTAACAAACCGTACCCATCAGTTAACATATTGATCTTGAATTAATCTACCTGAATAGATACACTACCAGAGAAAACATAGATACCAACAAACGTATTCTTAGCGCTCCGTATCTAAATGGTAAAAAATTCTGTCTGTCTGTATATCTGTCCATTTGTCACAGCTCAGAAACTACTTCTGCTACCTATTTTAAATTTGGAATGTTTGTAAACATGGCTATCTCAAAATAATATTATTGAGCTTACCAGGGGGCTAGTTCGATTTGTGTAAAATTGTCCCGTAATATTTAAATATTAAAAAAAAAATAGATTGCTTGACAAGGTGCTAAAATAAGCCATTATGAGACGAAGTGATTATTTGGACGAGCTCACGAAGTGAGCGAGGACAAATATGTCTGCGTGACATAATGGATTTTAGCCACGTGTTAAACACCCTGCTTTTCACTTCGACTGCGAGAAAATAAAAAAGACATAACATTAAAATTAGTATATTTCATGAAAAATTAAAAGTACACTGAGCAATTCTATCAGAATGTTTGGCCAATCTGATTAGGTTGGTTTGTTTGTTTTTAATTATTCGTAAGGAGTATTTTTCATTGTCATATAAATTTGTATGGGATTGCCTTTCTTGTAAACGCTAGGGGCTAAATGTACTATTTTAGTCTCGCTTCGTGAAGCTAATATAACGTATTTTTTGAGCAGGAGAAGTGAAAAATAATTTTATTTTCTAAGAAAAATTACCTCTACGAGGTGGGCCAAAAATATAAAGCCTAGCTAGGTCATGTAATTTTTTTTTTGTTTGTTTCGTATCTCTTTCAGTCTATGGAGACCGTTTTAGAGGTGTGTAATGGGCGCCTCGCTCCGAAGAAGCGTGGTGCCTGGTAGGTCATGTAAGGTATCATATAAAAGGGCTTGATTTGTACATGTTTTGGTACATTTATTTACAATTTATATTCATCACATCTTACTTAATAACAAAGCAATTTCTACTAGTCAACCATTAAGCCGATTAGGCCAATCAGAGGCATTAAGTGAGGGAATGATGACAATGAAACAAACCTTGCAATAATTGTTTACCGCTCATCTCTTAAATTCGTTTATCACAGATAAAGGTACTTTTCCGGGATAAAAAGTAGCCTATGTCCTTTCCCTGGACTGAAACTATCTCCATACCGAATTTCATTCCAATCGGTTCAGCGGTTTAAGCGCGAAGAAGTAAGCAACAGACAGACAGACATACACACTTTCGCATTTATAATATTTTACTAATTTAAATGTTAAGCATATTACCAAGATTTCAAGTCCCTAGCTTGAAAAAATAATTGATCTCCATAAAATGTTTCATCCCCTTTTTCGTCCCTATAACGATGAAATTTGATATACATTATAGCCTATGTCCTATTCTGATAGATAAGATACATAACTGGAAAGTTTCATAAAAAATCGTCTAGTAGTTTTTGAGATTAAGTGGAACGTACATACATACTTGCACGTTTATAATATAGTAAGGGTAAGGGTAAGGAAGTAAAGATATATAGTATAACTATCTATACTATAAAGTCATTTTTATACGATTAGGAAATGAAACGACTGTACTCGTACATTCAAGATCTTTTCAAAAACCGGCCAAGAGTATGTAGGACCATGCTAAGTGTTGAGTTCTAGGGTTCCGCAGCCGTTCATACAAAAAAATGCACTACAGATGAACGAAATACGATATGAAAAAGTGTACTAGTAACAGAGCGTATCTCCACAGCAATTACGTCCTATAGTTGAGAAGCGCAGTTTTTTGACAATAACTCAAAAACGTCTCGACCGATTTTATTCAGTATAGTTTTCGTTGAAAGTAAGTTATAAGGGCTCATTTTAATATTTTTTTCAGTATTTTTTAAAGTTAGAGGGGTGGTAGGAGGGGTGGGGTACAAACTTTATTATGGTGAATATTTAAAAATTATGTTTCGAGACCCCTATTATTTTTAAATACATATTCAACGACACCTCACAAGCTAGTGATGGAACGAAAAAATAATCACCCCCCTTACGAGTGCCCAAAAAAATTTTTTTTTGTTATTATTTAACCGTTTTGTCGGTGTAATACATATACATACTCATACCAAATTTTAGCTTTCTAGTATTGATGATCACGGAGCTAAGCCGCGTACGTGAAGCCGCGAATATGAAGGTAATCACGAATCAGTACCTACTACCCCACTTCCACCCTTTTAGAAACGTTTTTTTGGGAATATTTCGTACTGAATTATATTCTAGAGACAGGTAAATAGGTTAGTAATAGTAAGTATGTAGGTATACGTTAAAAAGTCTCAAGTAATCAAACGGTCAGGAAACAGCTGGGCGACAGGCGGCATGCAAAGCGACGCATACGCATCAGGAAGACAGTGTACGGTCGCCATGCAATGTTGTCTGCTCGGACAACGGCAGACGGGCTGCTACAATATTTAACATAGCTGACGGCTCTGGCCTGGGTTCAATTCCTGGTAAGGGCAAACATTTGTGTGGTGAGCATAATTTTTTTATAAGTTTTGGATGGTCGCTATATATGTATAAGTAAATATATCTATTAAATTGTACATCGCCGTCTAGTACTCATAACAAAAGCCTTATTGGAACTAGTTCGATAGATGTAAAATTGTTCTCTAATATTTTACAAGTTTTTTTACAAGCTTTTATTTAACTTATTATTTTTACAAGCTTTTATTTACTTTCACGTCTCGTTGTCTGTCGGTCTGTTATCAAATCTTGCAAGTTTTTGATCCACTTCCCGGTTTACGATTGAGGTATAATTTTGCATACTTATGTAAGTTTGGTGACAATGCAATGGTATCATACCATCAAGCTGATCTGATGATGGAGCAAGAAGGTGGTCATAGGAACTCTGTAATAAAATAATGTAATTCTACCGAGTTTCTGCTCTTTAAAATTGTCTCGGTGAGTAGTTGATGGATGTTCAAAGAAAAGTACAATCAGCAGTAAATATTTTTTTGACAGAAATGTGTATTTATTATTTTTTATTTCAGTCTTATTTTCGTCTGCTTTTCATCGTTTAATGATGCTGAGCTGATGATGGCAGGTACAAGTCCTTATTAACGGTAAATAGTTGCGAGATAATTTCAGTCTTTGGGTTTGTGTAATAGAAGTATAATTATATGATGGAAATGAATCCTGCTGCCTTCACTCTTTTCCTGTTCCATCACTAGGCAAAGATAGAGAGAAGTGTAACTTTTTTATATTTACATATGTTTAATATAGTTTTTGTAATTATGTAAAACCCTCAACGCTATTTTAGAAGAATGTAAATTAGTGTAAATGTCAATTATCTTGAATTTCTAGTCTAACACCGAACTTGTTCTTATGACATTTAATTTCAGCAAACATAATTAGTTAAATACCACTTGATCTCGTTTTGTGTGGCTAAAATGCAATGTTATTTACATAATCATTCCGCTCTAAATATATAGGTTAATAGATTAGATCGTTTTTACAAGCTTTAAACCTTGATAGGTGAACCTAATAGTTCACCTGTTACGAGTAAATATGTCAGTAACTATGTAAACAAATCTTACAAATTGACCCACTTCCCGGTTTTTGATTGAGATAAAATTTGACAAATTTATGTAACTTAGGTCACAATACAATATTGTGACACCATCAAGCTGACCTGATGATGGAGACGGAAGGTGGTTTGATCATAGAAACTCTGTAATAGATGACGCAATCCTACCGTGTTTGGAGTCTTTACAATCGTTTCTGTATTTTCCGCGAAGAGATTTTTCTTTTAATTTAATAATTATATAAGGGGCAGGTAAAGAATGATAAATCTATATCTATATAAATAAAAATCAATTGAAGAAATGTATGTTTGACTTCAAAACGGCTATACCTATTTGGCTACTTCTTTTTTTGTTGACATGGTTTGTATGTAAGAAAATGCATGGAAAAGTGATAATTTTTGGTTCGAAAATTTCAATAGAAAAAGTCAGTGAGTGAGACAAAAGACACAAGGAAGGTCTTCAAAAAATTGTTCCATTTTGAGGTCCATTCCGTTTAGGTTTCACCTTCTTCCATAGCAGGAAGGGTGGGGAACTCTGGATTGGTGGGGATCCGCTGATCATTGCCTACATTGTAGATAACTAATAGATTTACATATCTGTCTTATTAACTTTGATAACGTATTAGGCCCTCTTGATGACTAAGTTTTGTTTTTATAAATGAAGAAAAAACTTAAGAAATTATTTCATTGTAATGAAAATCGTTATCATTTTATCAAAAAGAAAATAAAAAAATATTATAATAATAAAATTTGCATGCCGATTGTATTGGCGAGATATGCTGATTATTGCTGATCTCATAATTTAGTCTTAAAATTTGTGTGTAATTATATTTCAAGCAAATAAATGTCTTATGTTTTATGTTTTTTTAATTCGTTCCGTGACAAATATATAAATTTACAATTTCTCTTTGAATATAGGCAATGATCGGCGAACACTGGATTATTGCCTATATTTAAAGAGAAAAACCATCCCTTAGTCTTAGTACACCCGTGCAAAATCGGGGCCGGGCAGGTTGTGTTAGTTAAAAAAAATATTTGAAGAAATGTGGTCAAATTGGATTTATTTCTTCCCTATGTTATTATGATATCCCACTAGCGTGGTCTCCCTACGGTTGCACGTGCGCATTTTTTGCGTCCCCCCACCGGTACTCCATTTGTCACGGTAATTATATCATACGGCACACCGTTACGAACGCGGCTAATCACGTGAGGCCACGAACGCCACATAACTGGGTTTCCCGCATTTGACACTGACACTGACAAAGAAAGGCAGCTTAAAGATTTAATCCTAACACTTTAAACGAGCAATGAGGATGATCTAAAAAAAATGTTATTGTTTTTTTCGTTAAAATAGGTTATTCTAAGATGCGTTTTCCACTTGGGTGCGTTTATTATTTATTGCCTAGAAGATATTTAGAGTGACGTCACTACTGACTGACGTCTGTATTAGGGTTTGGCAGGGATAAATTACAGTCAAAATCAAAAACATTTAGGGTACAAAATGTTCGTGCATGCAGCTCTCCGTGGCGCCACATATGGTCTCACCAGAAGATCAGAGCTGGCTCCCGAGCCGGCATTAAGCTGAAGTCGGACCATTTCGGGGCATATATTTCTTTTTTAAATATTTTTGTCTTTTATATGCTATGCGTCTGAATAAATTTATTTTCTTTTCGTTCCTTCTATATACGGTCTCAAACCGCACATAAATATTGACTAAGCGCATACTCAGCATACTTCTTCATTTTTAACCGACTTCCAAAAAAGGAGGAGGTTCTATGATCGACAGTTTGTATTCTTTTTTTCATATTATAGGTAAACGCGTGCCGCTTCAGTCTGCATTCAGCCGTCGATTAATTCTTATTGCGACTCATTTAGTAGTGTTTTGTGACAATAAACTCTATGTTAACTTTATCAAACTCTTTGAATATCAATCAATCCAACTTTAATTGAAAAACAAAACACGAATAACTTATCCCAGAAGTCATATTTTTGAAATCTGATAATTGCAAGCTGTTTATTAAACCTATTCCACGAAATGATTTTTGAATGGCCATACCTCGTCAAAAACTGGGTCATCCCAATTTTTGAATATACTTAGATTTAAGTATCATATATATATATATATATTTTATGGTAAACGAGCAGACGGGTCGCCTGATGGTAAGCGATCACCGTCGCCCATAGAGACTTGCATCACTAGAGGAGTCACAAGTGCGTTCCCGGCCTTTCAGGTGGGAGTACGCTCTTTTCTTGAAGGTTTGAAGATCGCATCGATCCGGAAATACTGCATGCGGCAATTTATTCCACAGTTAAATTATATTATGATATATGGTTTCTCGGAAACAACTGTTTCATTTCCGAACTCACGCCCATCTCCGAAACGGAAATGAATCCAGATATATTTCTAAGTCAGTGTAAAACCAAATAGTTTAGGTTAGCTTTGTTTTATAGAAATTCTGCAAGCTACGATTTCCAAAAAAATAAATATTTGAGAATTGAACCAGTTTGGGAAACAATTCGATCATTTATTAGTAACCTCTATAATTATTTGAGTTTGTCTAAATAGGGTTTACCCATCGTTCATAACTCGGTCGCCCAGATTCTGATCATTAATTTGTATAAAGTTTATAGTGAGGCTTAAATAGTTGACTTATCGACCAATTATTTGCTTTAGGAGCACCATACTCGTGCAACATCTATACTTACATCTATACTATTTTTGGAGCACCAAATAAATGTTTTTTTATTTTTTTATTATTATTATAAAGTTATAAAAATGAAATGTCTGTATATAGAAGATACAGTATTTTTTTTGTATGTGTCGTTGTGGCTTCATCACTCCAAAACGGCTAAACGGATTTGAACTATTTTGTGGCATACGGGTAGCTGGGCATACACAGATGGTTAAAGGATACTTTTTACTCGACTACGCTGTAGAAAAAAAAGGTTATGATTTTTTTCTCCTCCACTGACGAAGTTACGGGCATCTTCTTCAATTTATAAAACAATTTTTGAACCAACTTATAGTCGACTGCACGACAATAAAGACGAGTTATGAGTTTGAGAGCATCTTTGAGTAGGTATTGTATAAGTAGCTATGAGGTGTATACTGATTTGTCTAAGTATTTTCGTGGTCATGATTTTGTGTTTGGAGGTATTAAGAAATTTGGATTTATAAGGGTACCTACCTTTTGGATAGAACGCCTTTCCCACACCATATCTACCACGCCGCCGTATTTCTAAGTATTCTGCCCCCTTGACAGTCAACCAAATCGAGGGGTGCCATACAAACATAGCAAGCAAGGCGTTTTCTGTGCATTTGACTGTACCTGCATGACTGTTAAGATCGTACGATTATCCCATCGCAAACCGCCATCGGAATTTGTAATTGTCCCGAATCGCGATTATCATTTACAGCTACCACCGTCGTTGTCGTCGCCGTCACAACGCCTTACTTTTCAAAAATATTCGAACCTTGTGTTAAGTTAACCACGAGAGGCAAGCTCCTTCGTAAAACGTTTCCACTATATCAGTGATTGCAAAATGTAGTCGCCATAGGGATCGCAAACTCTTCAAGGGTGTCGCGGGCGGTCCCGAAGCCTAAAATGAAACAAAGTTTTTATGCAAAAATAAATACTTGGAAACAATTTACACCTTGGAGACCGAGTTATGTTAGAAGTTAAGTGCCTAGAATATTTTTGTTAGCAATCAGCGCTAACCGCAGCCGTGCTCTTAATGTTAGCACTTTAATGAATAATTAGAGAATTTAATAGTTACTATCAGAGTCACTTTTCAAGAGCTACAAACGGAACAACGTCTTAAAAGTATACAATCACAGGAGATGACATAACATTGACATTTCTCTCTGCCAAACTGTATGACAAATATCATGTATGCCAGTTTACACGAACCCAAAAACGGGTCGTAGACACCACCGGCGGCGACCAAAGGGCTGGTGGCTTCCTCACCTAAAGCTTTAATATAAAAATACAGCGAGAAAATCTCGCCAGCATCTTGGGAACAATGCCGCGGTGGCTGTTTGATGCATCTTAGCTTTAACTGTTTAGTCATTTTATTTGGAATAATAAGAAGTGGTCCGGATAACAAGTAGCAGCATTTGGCGTTTATTTCTAGCTTATGTTCAAAAACACATGATACCAAATATGGTACGGAATACCTACATAGTACCGGGATTTATATCAAACCAACGGGTCTCAAGACCACATTTAAAAATAAATCCTAATATCATCATCTGAAGCTCTACAACAGGTAAAGCTTTTAAAATGCACATAGTCTTTAATTATTAAATTAAGGTCAATTTTGATGGAGAATAAGGATTTAAGACCATTAAAAAACAAATAAGATTCGAACTGCGGAAAATCTTCGCTCATGTAGGAGAAAAAGTCATAACCCCTATTTTTTAACCATTTGTGGATACTCAGCTACTCGTGTACCAAAAATGGTTGAAATCTGTTTTGCCGATTTGGCGTGATGAAGCCACAACGACACATACAAAAACTCCAGAAGAAATATTTATCAATTCAGTGACCTCCAAATAGTGTGTTACAATCTTTTTCTTTTGAAACATATTTAATGTATATCAGTGGCGCGGCGTCAAACGTATTGTTAATAAAGACGGAGTATACATATATTCTCTTAGGTTTTCTTTAAAACCAGTAAAATAAAGTACTCTAATGTCTTAACGCTACTGATGTACAGACATTTATTTCATTTTTACAACTCGTCGTCTAGCACCTATAATTCAAGCTCGGCTTAGTTTGAGACTTAGGTCGATTTCTGTAATATTCTTATTTATCGCTCCCTTAAACTGAGATATCGATGTCGTGTAGTTCAGTAATTTTTGGGTTATATGTATATATTTTTGTATTTATATATATCGATCGCGGCCGTCTAGAGGGTAAGGCCAAATTAGCCTTTAAGAAGCTCGGCGTGCTCAACAGATCGAGATAGTATTTTACTCCGGCCCACCTCCTACAGCTTTACAAGGCACAGGTCCGCCCGCACATGGAATACTGTTCTCATCTGTGGGCTGGGGCTCCACAGTACCAGCTTCTCCCTCTAGACCGCATTCAACGGAGAGCGACTCGTATCGTCGGTTGCCAGCGTATTTCAGATCAGCTTGACTCCTTGGCACTGCATAGAGATGTAGCCTCGCTCTTCATTTTCTATCGCTTGTATAACGGAGAGTGTTCCGAGGAATTGTTCGGGTTGATCCCAGCTGCATCTTTCCGCCATCGTCCTACGCGAGAATATTTCCATCCTCACCACTTAGATGGTTGGCAGTCCACAACTGTGCGTTTTTCTAGAAATTTCCTGCCTCGCACGACTGAACTGTGGAATAAATTGCCGCATGCAGTATTTCCGGACCGATGCGATCTTCAAACCTTCAAGAAAAGAGCGTACACCCACCTGAAAGGCAGGAAAGGCACTTGTGAATCCTCTGGTGATGTAAGTGTCTATGGGCGACGGTGATCGCTTACCATCACCGGTCTGCTCGTTTGCCCACTATGATGATACCTGCATACTGCCATCATTAATATACGCTAGCCAAACTTGGAAGTTCACACATCAAGCGAAAGCAAAAATTAGGACGTGTCAAAGAGGAATGGAAAGGAGTATGTTAAAAATCAAACGAATTCAAAAAATACCCCATGCTATAATTCGAAAGAAGACAAAAGTTACAGACGCTCTGATTCATTGCAAAAAGCTAAAGTGGCGGTGGGCTGGACACATATCCAGACTAACAGATAAACTGATGGACCGCCAGGATAACATCCTGGAAGGGTCCGTCAGGCACCAGAAAGAGAGGCAGACCAGCTGCCCGGTGGACTGACGATATTATACAAGCGGCTGGCAAACAGTGGATGGAGACAGCGAAGAACAGGGATACCTGGAAATTTCTAGAGGAGGCCTTCACTTTCGAGAACGAGGGGTTCTTACAAAAATGGAAAATATATACTATAGCTATGAACGTAAAATATAATTTTAAACATAATGCTAGCAGATTTATATATTAGAAATAAGTTTACATGTATTGTGTTCTTTAGTAAGAAATATAAGGCTTTTTTTTATTATATATGTTTATTTGTATTTTATATATTTATTTATAAGTATCTAGTATCTTTGTATGTATCTGTATTGTTCCTTTCTCTTTTTTCCTTATGGTTTTAATTTATGATTTGTCTCATCTTCTTGTGCACCACTTACTTACTCATTGGTTGTTTACTTTGCGCCATCTCTACTACCTCAAGGTTGTCTGGAAGAGATCGCTTTTTAGCGTTAAAACCACCTGTGGTTTACCATTTCTGATACAGTTTTAGATTTAAGTTTCTGATGTTATTTGCTGTTGGTGTGCAATAAAGAGTACTTATTATTATTATTATTCTGTCCCAGATATTTATTTCTTTATTTATCCCTATCATGTGTATAGTATTATTATAATCCTGCAATATAATGTATCAGTAAGTAACTTACAGCCTTAACCGCCTACCCAATTTTCATCAACGAAACCCGAAGCCCGACAAGTAGTCTCGCGTCCGAGATTAGGCGCTACAGTTTACTTGTGACAGAAATAAAGAGGTATAAAGGCTCGTATACTCGTAAGCCAAACCATTTTTTTGAAAATCGAAGGGTATTTTTATATTTTGAAAATATGTTCTTAGCGAAAGGTACTAATGAGAAATTGGAGTACTTATATCGTTTAGAATCTAAGGACGCTGTGTAGAGTAACGTACGAATCTTTATTTTCTACGACAATCATTGATAGATGTATAGTACAGTCAACAGCAAAGGTAGATGATCATTTTAGTACTTTGTGGCACTGACATAACAATACTTACTGCGACAATTGGGATGCGTTAAGTGCATTGCAAATTTAAGCTATTTTTTTGTGAGATTTTTGTCAAATCTAGTATATGAAACTGTCACTTCGTTGTCCGTCCGTCTGTCTGTCAAGACCCTTTATCTCGGGAACGCGAGGAGATATCGAGTTGAAATTAAAACTATATACTTAAGTCTACGGTCACTTGAAGCTGAGAAAAAATCAAACTTCTAAGTTTACGTAAAGAAATGATATGGCAGTTTATGCCGCAAAAAACTTATATTTCGATACTTTTTGAAATTGATCGGGTACTTCCAGTTGTGCTAGAAACTTGAAATTCTGTATGAAGGAAGCTTTTATAGCACAACCAACGAAATAAATCTGGAAAATTATTTTTATTTATTTCTTTATTCAAATTAATTACACAGCATAACGGACAGCCAAAGCACTGTGAAATTATAAAAAACATACATTTATTAAATTAAATAAACATTTACAATTTTAAACTGAGGACACACGAACATCCATCCCCTCACAGAACCTCAGATATTCTTCACTCAGTACTACCCATCCGCTCACAAATACATCACAGTCCGGGGCTGATGCGAGGAGCGTGTTCAAGAGGCGCAAAGCCCGGATCAGAGGCGATTCTCTTCGAGAAACGGTTTGCGAGGTCGGTACCGCCAACAGATGACGGTCACGAGGTCGAAAAGTAAATTTAGTGAGCGAGGGAACATACAGGCGCACTAACTGCCCCGCTGACTCGGTGCCGTCCGATTCACCGCGCAATATTCTGCTTGTTACTGTGAGAAGAGCCAAATTACGTCTGGCCTCGAGAGAGTTAAAACCCAAGGTGCCCAGTAAAAATTTGGTACCCATAGATTTTCTTGTACAGAAACCGCAGGAATACTTTTTGTACTCTCTCAAGGAGCAATACATAAGTTGCCGCGTACGGGTTCCAAATGACGGACGCAGACTCAAGCTTACTTCGCACTAAAGCGGTATAAAGCAGCTTTATTCTTCTTTCATCTTGAAAGTCCCTAGCATTTCTAATGACGAACCCTAATCTCTTATAGCAATCGCGTGTCAAAGCATACATGTAGTCGTGAAAGTTTAGCTGGCTGTCAAGAGTAACGCCGAGGTCCCGAATGGAATTGACACGGACTAATTCTTCAGTTCTTCTTCTTTTATCTGTCTGTCTATCTCAGTAACCAATATTAAATGATATTTTCTTCTGTTTCCGCGATTATTACTCATTTAAATAAAACTATTCAGTCAACCCGTGACCATGGAATGCTGAAAAGCTTCCGAAACGTCAGGAACTCAAACGACATAATATACGCGATATAATCCGTTAAATTGTTTTATTTAAATCGATATAAAATGAGCGGGCACCGCGTACATTGTGCTTCTAACACTGGATTGTCATTGATACGGCCATTTGTAGCGTATATTTGGTACCGAACCCTCGGTGCGCGAGTCCGACCAGCACTTGGCCGGTTTTTTAGATTTGCTTTGGTTGTTGCGCGAGGCCCCTGGAAGAGCGAGGCCCCGGGCGATTGCCCAGTTCGCCACCCCACCGCCGCTACCTAACATTTTCAAACACAATGTACTTACATTGTTTATGAATGAAAATGAAATAATTCTGTCATCTTAGAACACATATCAGGAAAGTCATACATTTGGTTAATTTAGTGGCTTTCCGTGTAGAAGTTATGTGAGATTTCACTATTTACATTTGGGGGCGTCCATTATTTACGTGAGCTGCTTCTGGCTATTTTCCGACGCAAGCCAGACCTCGAATTTTGCCGTGACACCGAGAGCGATAATCGCGACTCCGACAATATTTTCAAATACTTATTTCTCAAATGTTTCGTTTCCAATGCGTCCTCTTAACTATTCATCCACAACGTGCCTTAGACGGGCCCAGTATCAACATTTGTTCAAATGAAGTGTAAAGATATTCGGGCCCCTAAAGCGTTGCCTCGTGTAGCCCGATGGATACGGCTAATACGGCAGTAGCTAACGCCTCTGGTGTACAGGTAACTGAGCAATAAACAAAGTTGGTAATTGCACACACACAGCCAAATAGGAAGAAATTACAAATTACAATTACAATTTATAAACGCAATAGAACGAGTGAATGTCGCAAAGCAAACTAAAGAGAAAATTAGATAATCGTTTCACCATAGCCTTTTATACTTCAACCCCGAAGGCAATGTGTTTTTGCACACAAAGTGAGCAAAAGGCATGAAATATATTAAAGTAACCGCTGATATACATGATCAAATATTAGCCCATAAAGACATACAACATAGAACCGTATACAAATCCAATTAGTTTCTATATCGAATGATTAAAAGAACTTCCGAGAGGCCAAATCAACTGCGGTGGCTAGACCACTGGCGGTAATTATAAACGCGGAGTAAATTAGTTATCAACCAACCTTATTATGCCATGGCGAAATGAAAGGTCTCGGACCTAGATGCGAGCGTGGGTAGATGCGTGACAGTGGCTGTAGATTATAGATGTTATCGCCATTTGTATAGCTTCAACTGCCTTAGCGTAGAGCGTTGACGCATTGCGTCTGATCCGGGAAAATAAACTATGGATGTCGAGACCTAGCAAGAGTTCAAATCGGTGCAAAAATCCGGTTACTTAAAAATTTGTAAGTATGGGCGGCCAAGTAATTGGTCTACTACTTTTATCTACCAATTTTTTTGGCCGACCGTATCTGGTATCTATAAACTGGAGGCTTCGTTGTTTTCCAGTGAGTAGCCGCTATTCAAAGTCGTTTGCTTTACAGGTCAACAGTTCTACAAGGGGCGTAAACCGCCCCGCTTTTTAGCAATTATTGGTACAGTGTCGGTTAGTTAGGGTTATTTACAAGAATCCACCTTGAAAGGATAAAACCATCTGGTGAAAATTGAGTCCGATGGATGCAGGCGGTACAAGTCCCGATTTAGCCCATTTTAGTCCCGTTTTCTGATGATAGAAATGTCACATTGGCGTTGACTCTGTTTATATATTCAAATTCAATCATTTTGATGCTGATTGTCAAAATGATCTTGAATGGCTCCAGTTGTTGATTTTAACGATTTACAATAAGTCTAATAACCCATAGATGATGTAGTAAGCTGATAGGCATTGGAGTGTTTGACACAACTGAACTGCGAATAAGTTGCAACGTTTCGCTGAGTTGATCACGCCCAAGTCGGGAATTAGCGCGTTTATAGAAACATCTGCTTGTTTTCTCTATTTGTAAAAATGAAATGTCTGTACATTGAAGATATTTCCCGAAAATTGATCGTCACGGACTATTTCGACGTCACCGAATTGAAATAGTAGATTGTTTGACAAGGGACTAAAATAAGCCGTTATGACACGAAGGACAAATATGTCCGAGTTTCATAATGGCTTTTAGCCACGTGTTAAACACTCTGCTTTTCACTTCGACTGCGAGAAAATAAAAAAGACTTAACACTAAAATTGTATATTTCATGAAAAATAAAAAGTACAGTTTGAGCAATTCGTTATAGTTAAATTGACAGCATATATATATTTTTTTAAAACTAATAATGGCCATAGACAATTTTTACATTTTAATGTGAAGGGCTGCAATACAATCAGAAATTTTGGCCAATCTGATGAGGTTGGTTTGTTTGTTTTTAATTATTCGTAAGTAGTAAGTAGCTGGCCGCAAGTTTTTTTTTCAGTTTCATAGAAATTTGTATGGGATTATATGGCTTTTTTTTAAACCGTAGGGGCTAAATGTACTATTTTAGTCTCGCTTCGCGAATCTAATATGACCTACTTTTTGAGCAGGAGAAGTGTAAAATATTTTTTGGGGTTTTTTTGTATGTTTGTATGTTCGTATGTGTCGTTGTGGCTTTATCACGCTGAATCGGCTAAAAGGATTTCAACTATTTTTGGTGCACGGGTAGCTGGGTATCTCCCGGTGGTTATAGGATATTTTTTACCCGACTACGCTGAAGAAAAATAGAGGGGTTATGACTTTTTTTTTCCGCGACCGAAGTTGCGGGCACCTTCTAGTGTAGCTATAATGTAAAAAAATCCACAGTTTTTTGTTGGAATGGTCAATTGTAATAACGTACAGTATAGTTGTTAATTCAATAAAGAATCGTGCAGTCCATTTAAAATGATTGACTGATCTATTATATTGAAACCATCTAGCGTTGTGAAAATGATTTGATTGTACTAACTCCACGTTTATTACAAGGTAAATGTGGTTGAAACATTTAACTTTTACCAGCAACCTGATTAGAAATACCAACAATCTAATGTTTTCTCCTAACATTGCGTTCCTTCGTTATGTCTCCTTCATAAATTGTTCGGGGCACGACAAGCCAGCACGACGATTATATGAAACTACGGATGATACAAAATCACAACCCCTCATATTTTTTTCAGCGTAGTCGGGAAAAAAAGTGTCCTATAGCCATCTATGGATACCCAGCTACCCGTGGGCCAAAAATAGTTTAAATCCGTTAAACCGATTTGGCACTAGGGTACTATATTAGCAGATATTACCCATACATTTAACTGACCATTGGTAGACCTTAATAACATTGACATAACGCCTACAAATGGCCACTTAAGAGTGTGTTGCTGTTTGTACATACTTAGTTACAGGTGAACCTACTAAAAAGCTTGTAATTGGGAACTTTCCTGTAATGAACCTAAATTATGTCACGCTTGCAGTTAAATGTTATTTCTAAAAATACGTAGAAAACATTCATGAAAACTTATTTTTAAGCTTTTGGCGATTTTAAAATGATCACTGAATTATGACTTAATAAACCTTTTTTCCTTTCAAACTTCATACTTTCTGAACGTTTTGATAGTTCATAAAAAGGAATTGATTTGATCTGTTAGTCAAGTACCCTATTAAAACGGTCCTGCTTATGATGTATCTACGAGTATATTACGTTGTGGAAGAATGATTACTGTGGAGGTTTTACATCAAATTGATATTATTACAACCTCCTCGCTAGTTATACGAGACAGGTAGGCGAGTATTTTAAAAGTAAAAGACGTCTTTAAATAAAGAATATCGAGTGTCTCATTCTAATTTTGTTAATAGGAATTAGTCTTAAGACAGCATTGAAATAGAAAAGATTTCCAAGACCTTATCTTCTTCTTTGTCCTCGCCTTATCCCAGTTCAATTGGGGTCGGCTCTCCTAATAAATCTTCGCCAGGTCATTCTGTCCTGGGTTGTCTGTGGATCTAGTTGGGCTGCTTGTAGATCTTTATTAATGGTTGCTGTCCATGTCAGTCTGGGTCTGCCTCGTCCTCTTGGTCCGGTTTCAATTTCGAGCACCTTTCCTGTCATGTGATCTTCTGAACCCCTCATAACATGGCCGTGCCACCTCAGCCTAGTCCCACGCAGCTTTTCCGGTATAGCTCTCACTTGAAAAGATTTCCAAAACGAATATATATTTTTATTACACTTCTTCCTGAGCGACACCCCTTACATTACCTATTCTATTTACGACCCAACTCCACCAAAGACCCTATAAACAATCAATCTATGTTGCCGATATTTTCTGGGACTGGTCATGCAGAGACTTATAAGTCTCTGGCTTCTAATCTCCGCCTGGAATCATGATATACTGAAATATAATGATGATGGCATAAGCATAGGTCTCTAGTGACGATTTACTAAATAGGTAGTTCTACTGGAGTTGGAAACTGAAAGCGGATGAAACGCCCGCCGTTGAACTACCCAAATACTAAAATCTTATGTTTCTTTATGACTGACTACAATATTTTAAAAACTGTCTGATTATGTCATTATTATATGAAAAGTACTCACCGAACCTTCAATTGACACAATTTTAAAAGAACCTTGCTTCTAAAATGGTTACAACTGTTACAAAGAGGCGGGGGGCTGCTTTGCAAATTTTTACTAGAAAAAAAAAACTTATCACAAAATTTTCGTTGCTGCGATATTTATAAATTTCAAAATAAATATAACAATAGACAAATGTGAAAAGAAGATAAAATGATCTGAAAATCTGATAAGTAGATAATTATTATGGCCCAATCTCAATTCGATCGGCACGCATGAGATCTCAATGTCACTACTGTGGATCTATCTCGGAGACACCGCGAGCCCTCAGCCTCCTGTTTTTTGATACTCGCCTTTATTTTAACAGGTCCCAAATATATGTAGTTCTCAAATCGTAAGTGTCTTCGCCAAATGCGACTGTGGGAAAATAGATGAACATTAAGAGCTATTTTGCCATGATTTTGGTTTTTGTTGTTCTAGGTTTGAAGTTGTCTGCTATCTTTATTTAGTACCTAGTATGACAAAGTTCGAAAATATCCACTCACAAGCCTAGTCAAAATTCTATCAACTAAGTCGACCGCGTCTAACTTTCTCACGCATCCTGTCACCTTACGCTCCAGCATCTGTCCGCCGACGCGTGACGCAGCGCGGTGCCGGCGCGACAAAACCGGCGCGCGCGCCGTCCCGCGCGACACTCGACCATGCGCCATGCGGCCCGCCGCGCTGCTGCTGCTGCTGCTCACCAGCGCACTCTGTGACCCCGACACTGACAAGAACAATTCAAGCGACCGCAGCGAATTAGCAAACGAACCTCCAAGCGTCGTAGCTTTAGTGCAAGATGGTAACGTGACAAAGGCTATATTAAACGACGGCAATGTTACCGCGATCCTGGGCAACGATACGATATCCGAGCTGGACGACGAGCACGAACCGGTGGTTAGGAAGAAGCGGACGTTCGGTGACATCGTGTTCCGCGGGCTCGCCGACGTGCTGGGCTACAACGTGGCGAGGAAGGCGCCACAGGCGGCGTTCCCGCCACCGCTGGCGCCCGTGCCCGGGATAGACCTGCCGCTGGCCGCGCCCGCCGCGCCGGCCCCGCCGCCCCCGCCGCCCTGCGGCGCGCCCCGGGCCGCCGCCCCGCCGCCCTGTCGCGCCGTCGCGCCGCCGCCTCCTCCACCTCCTCCGCCGCCACCGCCACCGAAGCCGAAGCCGCCTCCACCTTGCCCCAAGCCCAGGGCGGTGCCGCGACCGAAGCCCAGGCCACCTCCACCTCCGCCCCCGCCGCCTCCACCGCCCCCGCCGCCGCCGTGCGCCAAACCCCGCGCGAACCCTACGACTCCATCGCCCTGCGCGCCGCCGCCGCCTCAGCCGCCCCCGCCTAAGGATACCATACAGTCCAATTTCCGCCTGCAGTTCGACTTCAACCGGCAGCCGGCGTCGCCGGCGCAGCCCGCGCCCGCCGCGGCCGAGGAGTTCCAGCAGGAGGAGGAGGCCCCGCTGGTGCCCGTCGCCATAGAGCCCCGCGCGGCGCGCCTCCCCGCCCGCGAGCCGCCGCGCCAGCCGCGCGTCTTCGTCGACGCTTTCGTGGTGCGCAACGGGCAGCAGCACCGTGTTCGCACTTACGACGCCAATCAGGTGAATCCTCAGCAGCTCGCCGAGGACGACTATCTGGCCTACGACGACGAGGAGGCCCAGGACGCGCCCGCGTACGACGATTACGAGGACGCTCAGGAGTCCCGCGACAGGGCTAAGGCGGTGCGCGAGTTCGGTACGGCCGTCGACGCCTTCTGGGAGCAAAAACAGAAGCCACCCCCGAACGTAGAGGTCAAAAAGAAAAAGAAAAAGAAGCTTCCCGCGAACGACTATCGCAGCGTGCACTTCGGAGATCGCGATTTGGCCCAGCAGATTCAGAGGAGAGCCGACGAACGTGAACAGCGCCAGAGTCTGAACAAGGAGCGCCAGCGACCGCAGCGCCTACCCCTGCCTCCACCTGAAGCCGCGGAGGAGGAGGATGAAACGACCACGACCACCGAGGACCCGCGCCGCCCGTTGCGCCCGCGAGTGCTGCCGCCCACGGAGCACAACCCGGGCCAGATCGACACGGTCACCGTGAGGGTGCCTCCGATATACCGAGAAAAACACCCGAAGAAACTGAACCGCGGGCGGCCGGAGCGGCCCGACCGAGACGAAGACAGCGCCGAGTCCTCATCGGAGGAGGAAGACAGCGACGGTGAAAATTCTATCCCGGCTGCGCAGACCGAGCCGCCGCGCCGCCAGCGCCGCAAGAAGTCCCGCCGCACGCGCTCCGCCGAGGAAGACGACGGGTACGGCGCCGACTACGACTACTACGGAAACAGGCGCCCCATCTCCGACGAAGAGAAGCACTTCATGCTGCTCACCGCGCCGCCGCCGACCAAGGACGCCGATCTCGCAAGGATCGAGCAGGCGCCCGGCGGCGACGGGCACTTCCTGGACGACCACGAGCGATTACAGGAGGACCCAGAAAGGATAGGCGAGGACGAGAGGACAGACGAGCACGGCCGCTCAGACGATTCGGGGCGGACAGGCGACCACGAGCGTCTGACAGAGGAAAAAGAACGATTGGTTGATGATAGATATCGAGCGGACGAGTCGGAGCGCTCGGGAGACGAGGAGCGGGCAGGTGAGGACGAGCGAGCTGGCGAGGCGGAGCGCACCGACCGGCTCAGCCCCAACGCGCGCGTGCGCGAGACCGGCTACGAGACCAAGTTCCTGCGCGCCACCAACATCCAGCAGGACGACCCGCGCCCCACGCACTACCCCAAGAGGAAACCTACACGCGCCTAGGTCCCGTATCGCTCGACCACATTCTCAGTTCAGCAGATCTATGATGACGTTTATCGCGTAATAGGTAATTGACAAAACACCGTCACTTTGTCATAAGTATGTGAGTGAGACAATGAAGGATACTTTATAACATATTTATCACGTGATAAACACAAATATCAAAGTCCGCAGAACGCTCTTGATTCCTGATAAATTCGGACAAATAAAACTCTATGCCGTAGTATCTAAAATAAGCTAGTTTCCGATCAGACACAGCTAGACGTTACGGTCGCAGTTATTGAGTCCTAGATGATAAGTAACGAATTTTAAAATTTCGTTGTTGTATGGCCTATGCTTATAAGAAAAACAGAAAAAAACCTTGTGGAATCTAGATATTTGGGAATGAGGGTCGGAGCGCCCCTGCCATAATCCTTGTTATTTATTACCGACCGAGTCGGAGCTCACATTCAACGTTACGCAATTGTGATTTCTAGTTAGTAAGGTGCATTGTTAAACATTATTTTTATACTTAGCTCTAACTGTAATTTAAGTTTCTTAATAAACATTTCGAAAATCGATTTCATTGGTTTGTGTGAAATCCGATTAGGAGGGCGTCACGCCGCCGTCTGCAGTTAGTGGGTGAAGGTCCGCAGGTGAAATAGAAAACAAAAACTGTCGCAGAGTGCATTGACCCAGTTGGCCAAGGTTGGCTGCAGCAAAAAGCGCAGCGCCGTTGCACAAACCTTCCATCCCTTTGGAATTGAGACGACTCGGTTGTCCCATAGTGCTCAGATGATGATCATTGCAAACGCCTCAAATATGCTTACATCGTTTTTATTTTGGTCTGTATTATATATCTTTGGTCCATAGAAGAAACGAAGTCTGTTTTATAAATTTCATGGTAGCAAAGCACATATCGAATGAAAATATTCCCATAAAATCTTCAGGCCGCCATTAATATGAAAAATATCATAATTTTTTGCCTTGGCTAAATGTTTATACCACGTTACTGTTGAGATTGTAGTAACATCACCTCATCATAAAAAATAAAACACATAATCCCTTTACATTTTGTATTTTACTATATTCCTCATTCACTTAGGATATATTATTATTAATACGACTTATTTGGTTTCATTACAGTTTGGCACAAGCATAGTTTTTCTTACGTAAGCTTAACCTATATCGTTCCACTCTTTACGGGAGTTCCATTTACTTAATCTTAATAAACATACTCAAAGCGAACACAGGCTCTCACACTCTCACAAGCAAATAGTATATAGACTTTGTATCTACACAATAAACAATTTTTATTTTTGATCATGAAAACTACGCATTTTTTAAGGCTTTTTTCAATGAATATCGGAGCATTGGTTCTTAGTTTCAGACTTTCCAAACTGACCCATTTAGATTGCTCATCCTGATTAAATGAAATTTATCGAAAACGAGAGATTGTAAGGTTAGGATGTTGCTTGCTTATCCAATAAGACAAGTAAGAATGTGTCTAGTGCAGTTTTCTCAGACCTTGACCGCGAGCAAATCGCGGTCATGTGCGATTTGTTCGCGCAGTTTTTCACACTGTTTTTGCCGTGAAATTAGTCTTGCATAAATCATAATAGTAACACTCTGCTACGTCTTTGGTTATTGAGCACGTATTAATAATGTTCAAATATCGTTCTGGCCGACTTGAATGCCCTCCGTCGTAATGGGTTTCTGAAACAACAAATTGGATTTGTTAGTTGCTTATGAAGAAAGACATTAAGAAAGCAAATTTGTTTATTACATCATAATTTTACATTTCGCATTAATTCAAGCATACATGATTGTTTGCCACTTCTTGGTATACAAAATGTACCTAATCCTATGTTTGTAACTTTTGCGTATGTATGAGAAATTTTATATCTAATATCTAGTCGTTCTTCGACCGTTTCCTCTCGTTAGATAGTGTAAGGAAACAAGAACCGCCAAGTCCATCAACACACAAGTTTTGATCGATTATCTGGAGGGATTTTACTGTTGCTTCGAGAATATGGACGTAACGAAAAGTCCGAAACGTCGAAGAATTAGGTACCTACCTACCCAACGAAAGTTTATTGAAAAAATAACATTTATACGCGATTAAGCCCGTTTCTTTTATGTACAAACAAATTCTTCTCAGAGTGACATTAGGTGGTGCCGATTGTCAGATATATATCGTGCTAACGATGTGTCAAAGTAGTTAATAGTCCTCCTGTGGCTTGAAATGTTTTTATTTATACACACAAAAAAATATCAATAAATGTGCTTACGAATACTTAGGGGCAAGGCTCGTCCATAAGCGGATTCAAAAGCCAATCGATTTATACAGGAACAACATAGTTATTTTTAGACCTATTTTTGTTTGTCTATATAGTTTCAATTGAACAAAAGGTGGTTTTTGGCCAGGAAAAAGTGTTTGCGCTGCGCACGGAGGTGTATTCCTATTATCAGTGTAGGTATTGCAGCGTGCGCATGCGCGGCGTGTCGGCGGCGCGGCGTCACTCACCTCGGCGTGGTGCTTGTGGACGTGCTTGTTGAGCGACTGGCGGTGGTTGTAGCGCGCGCGGGTGCGCATGCGCGGCGTGTCGGCGGCGCGGCGTCACTCACCTCGGCGTGGTGCTTGTGGACGTGCTTGTTGAGCGACTGGCGGTGGTTGTAGCGCGCGCGGGTGCGCATGCGCGGCGTGTCGGCGGCGCGGCGTCACTCACCTCGGCGTGGTGCTTGTGGACGTGCTTGTTGAGCGACTGGCGGTGGTTGTAGCGCGCGCGGGTGCGCATGCGCGGCGTGTCGGCGGCGCGGCGTCACTCACCTCGGCGTGGTGCTTGTGGACGTGCTTGTTGAGCGACTGGCGGTGGTTGTAGCGCGCGCGGGTGCGCATGCGCGGCGTGTCGGCGGCGCGGCGTCACTCACCTCGGCGTGGTGCTTGTGGACGTGCTTGTTGAGCGACTGGCGGTGGTTGTAGCGCGCGCGGGTGCGCATGCGCGGCGTGTCGGCGGCGCGGCGTCACTCACCTCGGCGTGGTGCTTGTGGACGTGCTTGTTGAGCGACTGGCGGTGGTTGTAGCGCGCGCGGGTGCGCATGCGCGGCGTGTCGGCGGCGCGGCGTCACTCACCTCGGCGTGGTGCTTGTGGACGTGCTTGTTGAGCGACTGGCGGTGGTTGTAGCGCGCGCGGGTGCGCATGCGCGGCGTGTCGGCGGCGCGGCGTCACTCACCTCGGCGTGGTGCTTGTGGACGTGCTTGTTGAGCGACTGGCGGTGGTTGTAGCGCGCGCGGGTGCGCATGCGCGGCGTGTCGGCGGCGCGGCGTCACTCACCTCGGCGTGGTGCTTGTGGACGTGCTTGTTGAGCGACTGGCGGTGGTTGTAGCGCGCGCGGGTGCGCATGCGCGGCGTGTCGGCGGCGCGGCGTCACTCACCTCGGCGTGGTGCTTGTGGACGTGCTTGTTGAGCGACTGGCGGTGGTTGTAGCGCGCGCGGGTGCGCATGCGCGGCGTGTCGGCGGCGCGGCGTCACTCACCTCGGCGTGGTGCTTGTGGACGTGCTTGTTGAGCGACTGGCGGTGGTTGTAGCGCGCGCCGCAGCGGGCGCAGGCGTGCGCGCGCGTGTGCGCATGCGCGACGAGGTGTCGACGCAGCGCGCGCGCGCACTTGAAGGCGCGCGCGCAGCCCGGCGCGGCGCAGGCGTGCGGTCGCGCCGCGGTGTGCGCCAGCATGTGCGACGACAGCTTGTTGGTCGCGAACCGCTTGCCGCACACCGGGCATATGTAGGGCTTCACGCCTACGGGAACAGGCGACCGATATTGGTGTGCGTCAGGACGGCGGGTGGACCTCAGGAATTTCAAGGATATGTTTACAGATATTTGGTCCCTTCTGTGTAGTGTACATACCAAGAAGATATTTGGTCCCTTCTGTGTAGTGTGCTTCTATTTGGACATACCTATACCATGGACCTTTTTTTGGACGTAGCTCCTTTTCAGGAGAGGTACACAGAATTTTATGAAAAGTACACAGACGTACACAGAAGGTACCAAATATCTGTAAACATATCCTTGAAATTCCCGAGGTCCACCCGCCATCCTGACGCACACCGATATTGGAGTTTATTGCTGACTTGAACGCCCGCCAATGCTTCGCCGTGGGTAACAAATAATTTGCCGACAATTGTTGGGTTTCACGCCGGAAGGCATAGGTGATATTCGACGTGCGTGAGGATGACGGGTGGTCTTTTGACGGCAAAAACGGAACCCTTATAGTTCCGTCGTGCCCGTTAGTGTCACGTGTTGAAATTTGGAATATGAGTGTCTT
Organism: Hedya salicella; assembly: GCA_905404275.2. Classification (NCBI taxonomy): domain Eukaryota; kingdom Metazoa; phylum Arthropoda; class Insecta; order Lepidoptera; family Tortricidae; genus Hedya; species Hedya salicella. Next base: position 22,880,037 of record FR990109.1, on the reverse strand, counting down.
GTGTGAGCTACTACCTACTTAGTTTTGTTGTTAAAATAACAGAAATAAACATTTCAAAGACCCCTCCATACATACTCGTATACTAGGAGCTATTTTTTTTGCAATGTTCAACGTGTTTGCACATATTTCAACAGACCTTTTAAAAAAGTTTAGGGTTTCTGAGCACTTTGTGTATCTTGGCGGCCACTTAAGATTTGGGGTGGGACGCAGTGCGCAAGTTACAAGAACTGCGGAGGTAACTTGGGACGGGGTAGGTAGAAACAAGACAAAATTGGGCGTTGAGGAGATTCCAAGAGCGCCGGTAGGGTTGACTCTTTATACTTCATAAGGATGAATTATGCCCCCCCACCCCTATTCACTTCCAAAAAAACTGCGCTTTTCAACACATAAAACGTAAATGCCATGAAGCATGCACTTTTTCACAGCGTACTTTTTTTTATCTTTCTTTTTTGATTTTTTTTTAGAACCTGACTTTGAACTGGATAGGTTAGACCTCCTGACCAGTAATCGGATTTAGTGATACCCACAAACGGGAACCCCGGTTGGGACGGGGTCGAGAGAGACAAGAGAAAGTGGGCGTAGGGGAGATTGCGAGACTAGGCTGCTGTGATCTCGTCTGGATCAGACAGCACGTGTCTAGGACGCCGGGTATATCTTTCGAGACGGCTTCTGGGGAGTGGGTCCTCTGAGGGATCGGTTCTTTATTTTAACTATAGTGTATTTCTTTATAGTAATAGTTACGGAACCCGTGATCATGGTCCGACATGTCCTTGGCCGGTTTTTTAGATATACATACATAGCTTAACATGTTTTTTCTTATTTTTTTATGTATATCCAAAATCCGTTTAGCAGACAGTCAGGAGTGAAACAATTTATGTTACTTAAATAACCTAAAATCTTCACTAAATCAAAAAAAAATATCCATCATCAAAAAAATTCGATGGTACAGTCAGCTGCATAGAAAAGTAACCCCCCTGCCATTCTAACATTATACGGCACAGGGGTCACGTTTCTCTGCTGCTGACTGTACCATTTGCATCAGGACCATTTCAATTTGCGACTATGAATCTTAGCTATTTAAATCGAGATGTCTCGCGTCGCCCACCGTAAATCATTTTTCGTTGAGGAGTTCCAATGACCTTCTGTAGTCTTCTTCATCAGTTCCACTTCACCAATGTACTCTTTCTGAATGAAAATTATTATGTTTCTTATAATACCAGAATCACCATATGTATACTACAATAATTGAGGAGTTCCTTCAATTCCTCATGGATCCCAAGATCAGATATTCACCCAAAATTATATGGGACCAACTTGGAAATACTTCCTATCAAGCAAAAAAAATTAAATCGGTCAAATTGTCTGCGAGTAATCGGTGAACATACATTTACAAAAAACCGGCCAAGAGCATGTCGGACCATGCTCAATGTAGGGTTGCGCAAACGTTTATACAAAAAACAACTACAGATGAAAAAAATGCGATATGAAATAAAACACTAACAAAGGAGCGTATCTCCCCGGCACTTACGTCATTTTCCTGAGATAGGCAGTTTTTTGGCAATAACTTAAAAACGGTATGTCCGATCATGTTGAAAACAATTTTCGTTGGAATTATTTATTAAGCTTTATATTTTTAAATTTTTCTTATTTTTTGAACATACCGTTTAGAAAATAGAGGGGGTTGCTACTTTCGGAGCGAATATTTTCGAAAATATTTACTAAATTATAAAACTTAATTGATAAAAAAAATCAGTTTCAGTTACATGTATGGAGTGCCCCCCGTAGAAATATATTTATTTTTATTTAACTATCAAACTAAGTAGCGACTTACACAAGACACCTATGTTCCAAATTTCATCAACATACATCTAATAGTTTTTGAGTAAAGGTGCGTCCACACTTGTATCATTTGCTCGTATCCGATCACCGTGCCGTAGCATGAGTGCGTATCGCGCTGCTTGGACGCTTACTGTCGGCGCGCCGATAATGCCGCACTCTTCCGATTGTCATTTCGACTTCCCATAGAAAATATGCAATCAGCTGATCAAGTCTACTTATGGGGAGCCGATTTTTTTTTTCATATTTCGATCTATGTTCCTTGGGGAAAGTTCCTTAGTATCATGTTCAAAATCATCTCGCTGCGGGAAAACAACCACTAAAATTTCACATTGTTTAGTAATTTATTTCAGATACATTAGAGAGATATTCTATTTATTGAAACTATTGCACAATATAAAATAGTACAAAACGGTAATCTTTTACAATTTGTTTCACACGCGATGTTCTGGAATCATACAGCGTTGCACAAAACATATGTTGGAGACTCAGCGTACCTCCACGTACCCCCCTGCATTATCGACTTAAGTGTTGCGTTGTGATTATGATACTTTTGGCACCTCAATACTCATCACAGCTTTGAGTATATTCCATTCATGAGCGTCTCTACTCGTGGCAAGTTTGTGCTATCAACTTGAGTGAGTCAGTCGGAGTTCTTCATTTCTCAAATCCGTGGAAAAGTCGACTCTTTAAAGGGTTAGAACCAATATCCGTGGAAAAGCAGAGTCGCAAAAGAACAATCGTAAACGGGAAAATAGAGCACGAACGAAATTTGAGCAAGACAAAGCAATGACATATTTGGATTTAACTGTCAAACGTAACTTAGTGACAACCGGAAAAGAGATTATTTTAATCTATGGAAGGCACAGACCTTCCATCGTCTAAATGACGTCATCTTCCGGTTTAGCACTTTCAGCTATTTTTTTCGAAAAATAGGAGAAAAAAAATCTTTAAATATTTTTTTCGGATTGTATATGCATTTTTCTATACATTGGAAATAAATTTAGGGCTATAGCCAAATATGAAATCATGTCATTGAAAGAAGTGCTTATTGATCGCGACCGCAAACTGCGCAGATAGAGTGTGACGCCTGGAACCAAATAAAAGGCAATGTTACGACGTATATATATTTGTATCTATCATTAGGATAAATAGTATCTATTAATCTGTGCAAAGGATATCCCTTTAGAGGGACACTTTGCTACTAGACGCATAATTACTATTGTCATAATATCGATGGTCATTTACGCATAAAGTTAAACAAAAGTTTAAGTAATGTCAATGACCTAAATTGTCCCACGTCATAATTGTTCCCTGTCATAATTGCACTATTGCATAATTGTTTTAATCCTAATGTCGAATGTCATATAATCTTTAGTCACTATATTGATGATTATAATTATTTTTAGACATAACTATTGTAATGCATAAATTTTATGACAAAAGAAATTTATGCCATTGTGAGTGTCGCTTAAAAAATAAATGAATAATGATTGTTAGTGATTTTTTTAGTAAACCGTTAGGATACTGGTTAGCATAATGGTTTTGGGCATAACGTTTCAAATCATATTATACTATCACCATAATAGTATTGCGAATAAACTTTAAGCATGTGACAAACATTTTTTAAGCCAATATTTTTACTAACAGTAAAATGCCTTGTTCCCATCATTGCTATCGTAAACTCTCACGAAAGCATTCAAGCATTTTGTGATTTATGTTCTTTTAAAAATATCAATACAAACCTAACCTAACCTAAAGGTGCGTCCACACTTGTATCATTTGCTCGTATCCGATCACCGTGCCGTAGCATGACTGCGTATCGCGCTGCTTGAACGCTTACTGTCGGCGCGCTGATAATGCCGCACTCTTCCGATACAAGTGTGTGTTACGCGTAGCAAATGGATTTCGAGTGATCGGATCGGCGCAACGTCCAAACGCGTGATCGTGACACGCGATCATGCTACGCGACGATGATCTGATACGGGCAAATGATACAAATGTGGACGCACCTTAACCTAACCTAACCTACAGTTTTTGGTTTTTGACCAATGTTCCATTTTGTCGTAAGGTACTTGCCGCCCAAGATCGCCCGGTTCTTAAGATTTTTCATCTTATGCTTTAGTTCAACATCCTTGGCTTCGATATTAAGTTGCAGTTTTATCTATGGTACTAACCGAACATGAAATGAAATTTAAACTCATTCGAACTTTAAAAAATACAAAATGTTTGATAGTGGGCCATCTTAAGAACAGGTCCATCAAAAATATGGATTGCAATTTTCAGTCTGAAATAAATATTATTCATTCATTCAATCATTCGTAAACACTTCTCTAACATATAGCAAATGCTTATCAATATCATCGATAATCTAATTTAATTTCCAGACGAATCGCTTACCGTTCAACGCCTGTTGAAAATCATAACGCATTGTTACTCGTACCCGGCGAATAATTTGCCATCGTACCCATAACAATATCAGAGCGCTCTTTAAATCCCTGACAATAATATCGTGTTTACTTACATATTATTAACCACTTTTTCCGCCAAGATATTTTTTAGTATTCTTATTTGTACGGAAATGAAAACAGTAGCAAAAAAATTATGTAGAAATGGCAAAAAGCCAACGACACGAGGTGTTCCCAGGCGGTCACCCATCCAAGTACTGACCTCGCCCGACGTTACTTAACTTCGGTGATCGGACGAGAACCGGTGTATTCAACGTGGTATGGACGTTGGCGAGCAGTGTAACGAAAAACATTATCACAAACAACAAATTTGTGTGACGTCATCAATAATGGTTTAGTACCTGTATGTATCCTCATGTGGTCATTAAGGGTGTTCTTACAAGAGAAGCTCTTGCCACATTCTGTGCAATCGTGTGGTCGCTCACCTGAAACATATTTACTTCTATACTATTATGCAGGGGCGTATTTACCCTAGGGCCAAGAGGGTCAGGGCCCGGGGCGGCATAGCAACCCTCGGTGCGCAAGTCCAATTCGCACTTGGCCGGTTATTTTCTATAACTTCTGGGGCAGCGAAACTTATTGGCCCAGGGCGCCAAATTTCATAATACGGCGCCCCTGCTATTATAAAGTTAGTTGTAAAAATGAAATGTCTGTACATTGAAGATATAAAAAAAAGTGATATGGACTATCTGAAGGTTAAAATATATATATATTTTTTGGATTCTAGTTTGTTTGTATGTTTGTACATGTTCTATAATAGTGCATTCATCATGTCAAAATGGCTAAATTTTCGGATTTCAATTATTTTTGGTACATGGGTGCTATATATAGCTGGACATTCACAGATTTCTGTGACATAAACATAACTGTGTGGCAGTCCAAGTGCTTAACATTATTGTTTTTTCTAATTTTAAATTATTCAAGTAGATAAAATGAATTGTAATAAATAGCATTCAGCTAACTTTTAGCTACAAAGCTTATATGTAAAACAAATTTCAAAAATATCTGCACTTCTTCAGAAAATAAAAACTGCCTTGGCAGGTCTTAGGCTGCCTGCATCCGATGGATAGACAATTTGGTCTTCAGAAGTAGCGTTTGCAATCCAGATATACTTTGTATGGAACATCCAGATCCTGGTGACTATTATTCCGATGGGTTACCCACATCTGGCATAAACTTTTTTGTCATAAGCATCATTTGGCATAATTCATCATTTAGCATAATACATTTTTTCTTGAAACTAGAATTTTCTGGACTTTTTAAGGTATCATCCTGTTAAATGCATTAGGTTAGGTTAAATTTGGTTTATAAAAATCCTGAAAATTTTTAGTGTTCTGAAAAAAATGCATTATGCCAAATGATGAATTATGCGAATGATCATTATGACAAAAAATATTATACCAGATAAGGGTAAACCTATTCCGTTCTTTCATACAATGTGGATCCTAACTGCAACACCTATTTTCTCTCTTAGTTGTTTACTCTTGAGTAAGTAGTAATTGTGGTTGTGAAGAGTCATCCACTTCTTTAGTTGCTACTTTCTCAATTCTTCTGCACCAGTCTCTACTGTTTGCATTGTGAGCGCACTCTGCCACAGGAGTCTTAGTGACAGATTTGATGGTGTTGGTCCATCGGATTGGTGATCCGATGCCTATGCCTTTGATGCTTTTGACTCTGCCCGGAACCCCCAATCACTCCATTGAGTTATATTTGCGAGTAATGTACCCAAAGAATCTAAGGATTTATAGCAACACCTATTTAGGGGTACATAATTATCTAGAACACAAACCAGTGTGAGCCCTCATGTGCGTGGCCAGGTTGGTGTTGGTGGTGAAGGACTTGCCGCAGCCGGGCACGGGGCAGGCGCGGCGCACGCGCGGGCCGCAGTGCCGCGCCGCCAGCCAGCGCGTCAGCAGCAGCGCTCCGCAGCGAGGACATGGCCAGTCTCGCTCACCGAGGTGCCGCTTTCTGGAATAAATAAATAAATAAATAAATCAATATTACGGGTCAATTTTACACAAATCGAACTAGGCCCATGGTAAGCTCAATAAGGCTTGTGTTATGGGTACTAGAAGACGATATATTTAATAGATATATTACGTATATACATAGAAAACAGGAACAAATATTTATGCTCAACACACAAATATTTGCCCTTACTGGAATTTGAACCCAGGACCTGAACTTCGCAGGCAACGTTACTCCCACTGAGCTAAACCGGTCGTCAGAATGTCATCAATGTAGCTAGTTTTATTATAAGATCATTGATTTTAACCTTTTTGCTGCTACAGTCGGCGAATCACATCATCTAAAATTCGTGCCACTGACGCCAATGGTACATGCTGACCAAATTTCTTTGTTCACAGACTGAATATATTATCAACTAGAAGGCGCTCGCAACTTCGTTCACGAAGGAGGAGAAAAAGTCATAACCCCTCTTTTTTTTGATAGTGCAGTTGGGTAAAAAGTATCCTAATCTGGAGATACCTCGCTACCCATGTACCAAAAATTGTTGAAATCTGTTAAGCTGATTTGGCGTGATGAAGCCACAAAGACACATACAAACATACAAACAAAAAATAAAAATAAAATATGTTTCAATTTAGTGTCCTCCAAATAGTCCACTACACTAGTTTTTTTGAAAACATATTTAATGTAATAGTATAGATAACCTCTTTCTCCAATCACTATTTTATTTTTGATGGTTCATTCTATTTTATTGCTGTGGTATCATGGTCTTCTCTATTATTCTGTTGCTGGGCGGCCAAAAGGTTAAACTGATTAGGATTATTTTTTTAACATTTGCTTCGAAGTTGAAAAGACAGAAATGTTGCTTGTATACCATGGACCTAGTATGTACTATATTTGGTCTATGCTTATAGTGAAAACCTGACATCACTGATTTTATATAATATATATGGAAAATGGTTATTTGTTTCCTCAATAACATATGGTAATTTTTGTTTATCACACATTAACCAATAGTATTCCTTTGACTAAAAAGACTGCTAGTAGTAACAACTGGTTTTGCACCAAATAAATGCTCCGCTCCTGTTTTGATTAGAGATGAATGACTTGAATTTGTACTTGAAATCTAGAAGGGTAAACTAATATGTTCAACATGCAAGCTAAGCCATGGGAATAACATTCACTCCTCAACATTTATGAGATAACACGGGATGACAAATAAACATTGTATTGTGAAGGTTAAACAATATATTAACATTAATAACTCACATGTGTAGTGTATAATTAAATTTTCTATTAAATATTTTTCCGCAGTACTGGCAGGTGTGAGAGACTGGCGGTGCCCAATGTTTGCAGCGCCTTTTCGACCCACACTGGGAACATTGAGCACACTCTGCTAGTAAAAGTTCACTATGTTTCACTTCCTGATTATCTACACTTTCTTTATGTGGCTGTATCAACTCCAAATCGATACTTTCTTCTTGAGAAAAACAAGCGACGGTGTCGTTGGGAACTTCGCATTCCAAATTTGAAATTTCTTTTTTATCATAAACATATCTATTGGGCGGTATTTGATTGGATTCCAAATTTGAAGTTTCTTTCTTATCGTAAACATATCTACTGGCCAGTAGCTGATTGGATTTTTCACACTTATTCAAAAAGTTTATGGTCGTATCAAGATCTGTGAGGCATTGTAAACAGATAGACGATGGGCCGCCGTCGTCAACTGCGATTGTTATTTTGGTATAATTGACTAGTTTATCATAAGGAGATGAGCCCTTTCGTTTCCGGAACAACGAGAATATAGTGTCTTGACATTGATAGCATATTCTACAAACGTTGTCCTCACTGTGTTCATTCATTATTTTAAATTATTTAGTATTCCCGGACAATATAACACAAAGATCAAGACAAACATGAATTTGCGCGAAATGTGTCAAACTTAAGTGACGTTTGTTTGGCAGCTAAGAGCTACGTTCTAAAATTAATCATTTTTTTCTGACGAAATAAAAAGACAGTTTCGTTCCGAACAAAAGGTTAATTCTGTACAACTTAATTAATTTTTATCTCAAGTAGTAGTGAGTCAGGTCATGGAATTAACACCGAAGTTTAGGCAGTGCCGCGTCCTGTGACAGTGAGAGCGAGGAAAGTGATCGCCGTATTATTTGGTAACCGCGTACGCGACCGGCATGCGATATCCTGCGCCAGGCGCGGATTGGGTACTAGATGTTTTTAAATACTACTAATGAAAATATATTGCGATTAAATACATGTCTATACCTACTATTATAAAATTGTAACAATTAAATGTCTGTACACTGAAAATATTTTCAGTAAAATCGGTGATACGGACTATTTGTAGGGCACGGAAACGAAAAATAAATTTGTTTTTTGTATGGGCCTTTGAAGCTTCATTCACGACGAAGGTTTTCGAACGATGCGTGTTTCCAGTGATCAGAATATGACCTATCGAACTGAGACATATATGAGACCAAAGACTTTGAAGCTCACCTTATGGCTAATGAGACTGTATAGTCGTAGATAATGGGACTCCCTTAAAATATATTTAGTTTTTTGCCCTAATTATCACCCTTGAACGCATATGGAAAAGAATATTTTGGTCCACGACCACCAACCATCACGACTTACAATTCATCGAGTAAAGAGTAAATATAGTTAAAAAAATATATATTAGAGGAAGGTAAAAGATGTAAAACGGGGTGTGATTAACAATATAGGTACAGTTGCAGTTGTAGAATCTACTTTACGTTTCTTCGGCACCTACTTTACTTTATTTTAAATTTATTTTATTAAAAAATTATACTACTTAGTCCAGCCCAAGTCTGGTTCTGTCCCGCTACAATTTTCTCCCGATTACGTTTCTTGATCGATTAGTATGCGCGCACGCACGCCTGTTACAAGAATGACGGCAGCAAGCTACGAGCACGTTTTAGACCAGCCCATCCTGCTTCCAAACTGCACCTTCTCCGTACAGCATGAGATTGAAGTTAGCTTGTCCGGAAATTCGGAAGAAGAATTTAGATGCATTCGATAAGAATGGTCCAAGCGACGCAAGGACGATTCAGAGTCCGGCTGCCCCGAGTGAAAACAGGACGCGGGCTACATACTAATGCGTCGCTATCTAAGTTATAAGTATGGGTAGCGAGGGTCCTCCGCACTCCGTTCCCGACTGGTACTCGCGCCGACCGGCCGCCATGAGGTTTACAATAGTGAGTATCAGGAGTGCAGTGCAGTGAGTCTCGAGTGAAGTGGCAGTGACAATGAAAACGTGTGTGTTTCAGATTGCGGTGTTGTGCGCTTGCGTGGTGGCGGCCGCGGGCGACGGGCATGTCAAAGCTAAAGCCAAGCTCCTAGGAAGACTAGCTGCGAAGATCAAGCATCACAAGCGTGGGGTCTTCTCCGCCGCACCTCCATACAAATATGGCCATGACATCCCCCATGTAACCCACTCCATTGTGAAGCCGATCGTAGTTTCTTATCCACCTACAGCGTCCGTGACTGCCGTGAAAGTGCCTTTACAGCATCCTTTGATACAAAGATATCCCGTTCAAGTCGGCCACAAAGTCCCAGTCCCTCATCACTATGCTCACAGATTCCCGCATCACACTCACACGAAAGTAGTGCCGAGGCCAGACCAGCACTTCCATCATCATCACCATCACGTCGCTCCAAGACCTGTTGTGCCAATTCTACCGGCTCACGCGATCCCAGCGGCACCCACAATTTCTACCCTACCAGTTCCTATCCCTCAACCTTCAGTGGCTATCGCCCGTCCAATCCCGGCACCTTCTCCGCCGGTCGCTCCGATCATTCCCGCTACTTCGCAGTTCATTCTGCCACAGAACCATGTGCACTTGAAGCCTGTGTTGCCAGCCCCTGTCCCGATTCAGCCGGCTCCAGCAACTCCTCTATATCCTTACGCTCCACAATACTCCTATGCGATAAGACCTGGTAACGCATGGCAGACTTCCTACTTCGCCACTTATCCTAGGTATCCTTTAGTAAACTTCCAGCAATCATTATTGCCTTTGTCTACATCGGCGGTACCTCTGGCTCCTTCTGTAGCACCGGCTGGTCCTGTGTTGCTACAGCGCCCTCAGGAGCCTCACTACCACGTACTGCCACAGCCGCACGCTCACGGCGTCGTAGAACATCCTACGCCCGCCGTGGCAATCGAGCCCACATTCTTGCACCCGACACAAGCGGCGATTCCTCAGCCTACAGTTCACTTACAGCCAGCGCAGCCGACCGTCCACGTTGACCACAATGGCTGGGCACCAGTGCCGCACGGTCACGACCTAACCCCTGTACACCAAGATAGTCATCACTTCACTCAACCTGATCTTGTTCCGACACAAGAAACTCATTTTGCGCAACCTCATGACCACTTCACACAGGAACAGGGACTACAAGTATTTGAACACCACACTGGCGAAGAGCAGTATCATGAATACCAACATCAGCTGCAACATCACATCCAGCAGCAGATAGAACAGGCTCAGTACGAACAAAATCTGCACAATCACCAGTTGGCTCAGGAGTACGGGCAGCCAAATGTAGACTATTCGCAGCAGAATCATGATTTTTCGCAGCAGGACTTTGCTCAACACGCACATGAATACGCGCAACATGGTCAGGAGTTCTTACAGCACCATGGTCAGGACTTCTCGCAGCACCATGGTCAGGACTTCTCACAGCACCATGGACAGGACTTCTCACAGCACCATGGTCAAGACTTCTCACAGCATGGCCAGGACTTTTCACAACACCATGGTCAGGACTTCCCACAGCATGGCCAGGACCTCTCACAGCATGGCCAGGACTTCTTACAGCACCACGGGCAGGACTTCTCACAACATGGCCAGGATTTCTCCCAGCACGGAGATGGGCAGCTGCAGCAGGAGTACGGAGTGCCCCAGCAGCACGTGCTGGAAGGGCGGAGTGAGGAGGGAGTGGGAGGGGAGGGGGAGGAGGAACCGCAGCGGTTCCGCAATCACATCCCGCTGGGCCTACAGCCTCCCTTGGACCGCCCGCTCGACCATTTCCGGTAGCCATGTTAGATTTACGCAACATGATGTTTAGCATTTATTTGCATTATGTTTTAGTTGGTTGGAGTGATGTGATAAACAAGTTTGAGTAATTCACCGCGTACCTATTGCCTAACTAATGTTACACGTACTATTAACGTAGTTTTAAGTTATTTATTTATTTGTAAAATAAAACCAATTCACATGTGAATCTCATATTTCATTTATTTCCCGTTGTCAATACATAATACTACAAGCTTCCCCAGCTACACACTGGTGTACAGTCACCAGCATCAATATCTCCCATAACAAAGCGTGCGAAAATATCTGACTCGTCCTAACGGCTCTAGAAATAGAGTCGTGTTAGATATTTATGCGCGCTTTGTTGTGGCAGATATTAATGCTGGTGACTCCGGTAAAATTAAACCTCAATAAAAATCAACATAATTTATCACTATACTTTCCGCAATAAACCAACGACACATCAATTGCATACATCAGCACAGCAATTTGGCTGTCACCTGCCGTAGATTAAGTTAAGAGCATGATTTAGGACAACTATTTGCGATATATCACTAGTACAATCCGGTACCCCAAGCCTTCGCAACCGAAGCGCCCCAAGTCACCTAGAAAATACGTTCCGATTACAACGCTATGACTCAGTACATACAGATGAAATTGAAAGTAAATTAAATGTTACTTAAGAGGTACGTTTTGAAGGTACCGTTACATATTAAATAAGGCCACACGTGGTAAAGTACCCTAAGCCACTCCCAAATAATAAATCGGAACTCTTGGTTATATAACGTAGGATATGCTAAAAGTTTTATAGTGACATACGACATTATTGTAGCAGGGGTTAATTGAAACGTTAGGTTTCGTAATACACATTATTAAATAGGTATTTCAGTAGCTGTGCCGAATGGAGGTCACTTTATTTATGACATTTACTAACCTTTCCCTGGGGTACAAGCAATATTTTAATTTACGAGGGCTGCTATTTATATATCCGGAAACCGGGATTACAATCTTCTTAAATAGCATATTTGACCGCCATGGTAAAATTTGAACTTTTTTAAGTATATAAGGTATATTTTTTCTTCCTTATTAACGCTCGTGTTTTGTTTTTGACGGGTTTTAAATGTCATCTCGCAGCAAGAATGGAACTCACTCGTGAAAATATTCGTGCTATGATTTATTATGATTTTCGGCGTGGTTTAACGCAACAACAGTGCATAGATCAACTAACTTCAACTTTTGGTGATGAAGCCCCATCTAAAACTACTGTGTATCACTGGTTTAGTGAGTTCAATCGTGGACGTAGTATGCTTACGGACGAAGTTAAGGCAGGTCGCCCGAAATCGGTCGTTGTACAACAAAATATCGAGGCTGTGCGAAAACTTATAATGGACGACCGACATGTTACGTACCGCGAGATAGAGGCGACTCTGGGTATTTCTATGACCAGCATTAATAGCATATTACATAATTATTTGGCTGTAAAAAAAATTTGTTCGCGTTGGATACCCCACAACTTAACAAATGAGCAAAAACATGCTCGCGTCGAATGGTGCAATAAAATGTTAAAAAAATATAACCGTGGTGACTCAAAAGCCGTTTATAACATCTATACAGGTGACGAATCCTGGATCTATGCATACGATCCCGAAACGAAGCAACAATCAACGGTATGGGTGTTTCAAAATGAGCCGAACCCTACGAAAGTTACTCGTGCAAAAAGTACATTGAAACAAATGGTGGCCTGCTTCTTCGGTATTAATGGCCATGTAGCTACAGTGCCACTAGAAAACCGTAGAACGGTTAATTCAGAGTGGTACACGACCATTTGCTTACCGGAAGTATTTGAACAAATTCGTAAAACTAACCAGCGACGAAGAATCATTCTTCATCATGACAATGCCAGCTGTCATACGTCACGCGAAACAACTCTATTTTTGGAGGGTCAAAATGTGGAATTAACGGGTCATCCGCCGTACAGCCCTGACTTGGCACCCAACGATTTTTATTTATTTCCAAATATAAAGAATAAATTACGCGGTCAACGATTTTCGACCGCTGAAGATGCTGTCGACGCATTCAAACAACACGTTATGGAGGTACCTCAGGCGGAGTGGCAGAAGTGCTTTAAAAATTGGTTCACGCGAATGCAAAAGTGCATAGATCATCAAGGGGAATACTTTGAAAAACAATAAAACTATTTTCAGCCGTGTACGTTTGTTTGTTTTTTTGTTTCCGGATATATAAGTAGCAACCCTCGTATAGGTACTTATCGTTGCTTACTCAATTGCATTTCATATGGCCATCCTTGGCTGACATAACAGACTAATCGACGGAACAAAGATAAAATAGTGTTATAAGTTAGGTACACGAATGGCAAATCTGATCGAGGCCGATGGACATGATCACTTAAGTAGGTACTCATCTTCCTCCAAGTTACTCCGAGGTGCTCTGAGCGCAGCAGCCCACACGCTTGGTGCTGACTGCTGAGGATGCTGCGCCATCCTACCATCTTGCACAATGAACCCGATGATGACCTCGATCCTCAATCATGAGGGAACGACAAGAGGTAGAGAGAGAGGTACAGTATGCTGCTCTGAACGCAGCAGCCCACACGCTTGGTGCTGACTGCTGAAGATTGGTACCGTCTCGTACAACAAGCCCGATGATGACCACGATCTTCCGTCATGAGGGAACGACAAGAGGTAGAGAGAGAGAGGTACAGTATCAGCGATCAAACATATTAATCGATGGAGTCACGATCCTCAGCAGTGAGGGGCCGACTTAGAAGAGGAACATTAGTTATTGAATGGCCAAAGTCAACGTGCCGATACAATAATACATCATTAGCACCCTATCTTTCTTTTGAAGTGCGAGCGAGATATTCAGAACTGAACGTTCTAAAGTGATTAAACTTTTAGACCGATCGTCCAGTTATGTCTAAAAATATGTATACACTTAGTAACTTACGTTTTGGGAGTAAGGTTAAAAGCCGAATACATATTTTCAGATGTGGCCGTACAAGAATAATGAGTATAGGTACATACATACTTACTAGTGAGTAGTATTCTCGGCACGATGCTATAGGGGTCAACTTTTTAAAATATATTTTAAGATTTTAGTTTTTAGTTCATGTATGTAGTATTTTTTAAGTTAGTCTATATTTTGCGTAGATAGTTTTAACTTGATATATAAGTTGATTTTCAGGTTAGTTCTTTTTAATTTTATTGATAAAACCTTGTGTAGTAAGTTCTCTTGCAGCGGGACCCTAATACCCTAAAATTGCGGGCAAGAGCTAAAAGTAACTCAATATTCTGATTATTGGCAACACATGCCACATTGTAAGTAAGACAATACAGTAAGGTCTGAGTGACCCGCGAGTTACAAAACTTGAAACGAACACCAATCCGTACGCCGGCTCGCGTTTCGTGTAATATCCAATGCGCTTGCGTCGATCTCGGCCAAACAGTCACACAGAAGGAAATTGTACAGAAAGGGAACTCTTTTTACTCGACTACGTCAGGAATGTTATGGTTTTTGAAACTTTGAACATAAATTTATACGTACTGTTTATTACAAATTCGTAAAAATGTAATGTCTGTACATTGAAGATTAAAAAAATGTAACGGCCTATTTGGAGGTTAAAGAAAAAAGAGGACTTATGACTTTTTTTCCTCCGTGAACGAAGTTGCGCACCTTCTTTTACATACATACGTGTATACATATTGGAAGGTAAGAGAAAGCTGTTTTAGTTCTGATTAATAGATTAGTTCCTTCGCTTTTGCGAAATAGTGTCTAGGTTAGATGTGACAATAAATATGTATGTAGTATGTAAACACTATATTATACATAGTTACAGAATAGTAGCAGTACCAGTTATAAGTGCAATCAACTAAAAGATATAAGTACAAAGGCGAACTTCCTTACTCCTTACTATATTATAAACGTGCAAGTATGTATGTACGTTCCACTTAATCTCAAAATCTACTAGATGATCTTTTATGAAACTTTCCAGTTATGTACCTTATATATCAGAATAGGACATAGGCTATAATATATGTTAAATTTCATCCCTTTTAGGGACGAAAAAGGAGATGAAAATTTGTATGGACAGTACATCTTTTTTTACGCTAGGAACTTGAAATCTTGGTAATATGCTTCACATTTAAATTAGTAACATATCGAGTTTTGGGGTAAGACATAAGCTACTTTTTAATATAATATAAATAAACGAATCTAAGGCGGACGAAGTCGTGGGCGGCCGATAAAATTGTGCTCACATGAGCATATTTCGAAGAAGTGACTCTCTTCACGGGTGGACGCCGGACCGTCAACATCTCCTGCAATCTCCTTACGATGCTTCGAAGAGAGGCGAAACATGTGTCGATGATTAAACTGTCTGCTTGTGGTTTGTTATATTTGCATGCGTATTATTTTGTGAAAACTGCGTGTAAATATGCGCATGTGAGCTATTTACTGTCACATCTAACCAAGACACTTTTTTTTGAATTTCATGAAAAATAAAAAGTTCAGTTTCAGCAATTCTTTATAGTTAAATTGATAGCTTATATTTTTTTTAAACTAACAATGGCCATAGACAATTTTTACTTTTTAATGTGAAGGGCTGCAATACGATCAGAAATTTTGGCCAATCTGATGAGGTTGGTTTGTTTGTTTTTAATTATTCGTAAGTAGTATATAGCTGGCCGCAAGTTTTTTTTTCAGTTTCATAAAAATTTGTATGGGATTATATGGCTTTCTTTTAAACCCTAGGGGCTAAATATACTATTTTAGTCTCACTTCGCGAAGCTAATATGACCTACTTTTTGAGCAGAAGTGAAAAAGCCATTTTACGATTTTCTGATTTACTCACTTTTACGAGCTTCTTCGACTGATATCTAGTGAGTGCACTTTCTGTTGCACGCTACTTTATGGCACGATGTTATTATGACGGAGCTGATGCAGTCCCCTTGTATAGGCACAGGCAGGTATTGGGTATTCGCTGGCCCAGTTATGAGCTGTACCAAATACTATAGTGTTGGTTCCGTTTGATTAGATCCACATACCGAGATAATAGGTGGACTTTATTCAACATTAGCTTTGGAATCTGAAATCGTGTCGAATTTTAGGGTACCTTGCAAAACCCTTAAGGTGTGACGCAGAAGAACCACAGTAATCGATATAGCTCACAGGATTGCATCGTTGGAGTGGCAATGGGTGGGCCATGTAGCCCGGAGAACGGATGGCCGTTGGTGCAGTAAAGTCCTGGAGTGGCGACCACGCATAGGAAAGCGCAGCGAAGGACGGCCCCTGGCTAGGTGGACAGATGACCTTGTAAGGGTCTCGGGGAGTCGGTGAATGCGGTCTGCGCAGGTTTGCACCCTGTGGCGAGCTATAGGGGAGGCCTATGTTCAGCAGCGGACGTCCGTGGCTGATAGATAGAGAAGGTGCGAGTACGACTCTCTCTTTCTGGCTGTTACACCGTAATTGTTTATTTTCTAGAGCATCCATTAACACGTTTGCTGTCAGCCTGTCAGTTACACAACGTTTGTGATCAAATAATGCGAGTTTATGTTAGAGTGCCCACTAACCCGGATTTAGGGTAGGGCAACTGGGGTTACAGCCCTAGGGCCTCCACAAGTGAGGGGCCCCAAAAAAATATATTTCGAGAAAATGGTTAAATGACGTATTTGGAAAATGACTTGGGGTCTCCACTCATTTGTTGTCCAGGGCCTCCCGACTACCGAGTGCCAGTGGCACAAGGTTTGTAATCAAAAGATTCTTTCTCCTTTAGCGATGACACGCTTGCGTAATTTTATATTTGAGTACCAGTGACACGTTTGTGGTCAAAATTTCATTTCGGCCGGCAGTGTAAGGGCTTAGTGGATCCGGCGCCGAACGTGTTAACATTAACAACATAAGTATCAATAGAAAGACGTCCACTGCTGGACAAAAACCTCCCTCAGAAGAAGACCTCTTGTCGTTCGTGCTTATAGCCCTTGTTACGAAGCAGATCGTCGATCCATCTTGTTGGGCAAAGCTCCCAACAACATGGATCGACCATCTGCTTGGTGTGTGTGTGAATGTGATTTGAGCTTCGTCGTGTTTAATGTTTAAATTTAATGCGTGTTGTCAATTCCGACAAATTAATGAAGAAGTCACCAACAAAAAATAGACATGTACGAGTATCCACTTATTTTTGTGTGTTTTATATGCGAAAATGGAATTTGGTAGATTTTTTTTTATAATGTCTCGGATTTCGTTGTGTCTTTTCGACTTAAAGTGAACAATTCACACTGTGTTTATAACCGCTAAACCCCTAAATATCCATATCGTTAAATGTAACAGCCGCCTTAAAAGCTCAATAGATTAGGTATCGACTGTATTTCCATAGATCACAAGTTTATTATTATTGCGTATGATTTAATAGCATATTCGTCATCATCATATTGACCGAATAAAGTCGACCGCTGGACAAAGTTCCCTCAAATATGATTTCCACAATGATCGATTGTGCGCTGTCCTCGTCCAACGTTGGGGCCCTGGGTTCTTAAATATATCAGTAGCATGCACAGGGCTTAACGCCAATTTAGTCAATTTTTCTGTGCCTATACAGTGCAGTGTTACAGGCAGTGCCTTTATGCTGATATAGACCGGACGCCTGGCTCTTATGCAATAAAACTTAGGCACAATTCGACTTTGTAAAAAGGTAACAGTTTTGTAGAATTGTATAGTACAATCCATACTATCCATACTAATCCATACTTCCATACTAATATTATAAATGCGAAAGTGTGTCTGTCTGTCTGTCTGTCTGTCTGTCTGTCTGGCTGTCTGTCTGTTACCTCTTCACGATTAAACCGCTAAACCGATTTGGATGAAATTTGGTATGGAGATAGTTTGAGTCCCGAGGAAGGACATAGGCTACTTTTTATCCCGGAAAAATACCTTTATCCGCGATAAACAAATTTAAGGCGGACGAAGTCGCGGGCAGAAGCTAGTGTTTAATAAAGCTACTAAATTGTAACACTGATAAATAATAGCAAATTTTAGCCCTTTTACTTATCGTTCAATCGCCTAACAAAATTGCTACAAGAAAAACAGTACTATGATGTCAAAAGCTTCCTATTAGATTCATTTTAAGATTTGGATGCTAAAATAATTTGAACACTATTTTATTTTATACTATGTAAATTATTTCAATTCAATTCAACCACTGCCATGTTTATTATTTTAATATTTAATGATTTTGTAATCGAGTTGTTCATGTAAATTAATGTTGATTTTAGCAACACCTATCTAGGAAATTATTGTATACCGTAATAACGGTTGATTGTGACACACACAAAATAATCATGTATTTAACATCTGTAACGAAAGCACAATTTGACAATAAATATATTCTGATTCTGATTCTGATTAAAAAAACTATAAAATTGAAATGTTGCCTGTAGATTTTTATGAAAATTGTAAATACAATTGAATGTATAATGGTAAGCTACAATTAAGTGTAATATTCTTGATAAAATTTAATAATGATGGTAGAATACAATGCAATGTTTGCTTTAGTCTTGCGGATCATTATCAATGATTCTTATGCTGATATGTAATCTATGAAATAAAGAAAGTCGCACAATAACTTTTTGCATGTTTAGGTATATGTGTCGTTATGGCCTCATCACGCCAAAACGGCTAAACGAATTTCAGCTACTTTTGGTACACGGGTAGCTGGGCATCCCCATATGGTTATAGGATACTTTTTGCTCGACTACACTTATGAAAAAAGAGGGTTATGATCTTTTTCTCCTCCGCTGTCGAAGTGGCGGGAAACTTCTTGTTATTAAATACATTTTATCCGAGATAAAAACACTGTATAACGCTGTTCAGACCAGGGGGTTATTGCCTAATGAAATTTTGACAATTCGTATCCGAATCAACTGTCATAGTCCATACAAAATCATGACACTTGATTTTGATTCCGATCGTCGAACGAACTAGGCAATAATAGGGGGCATATCCTATTTCAAAGCTAATAAAACACTGATTCGTTGCTCTTTTGATCCGTAATTAAAACTCAAACCAATAAACCACACCTACAAACACTTTTGCAATTACAATATAGGTATGGGTCGGATATGGGCGCTATAAGAAGTTCTAGAACGGCCTTCGCAGACAGGACCTGATTTTGAACGCACTACAATTATTTAACATTGCAAAATCATAAAGCACTCGTAAATATAATGTATTTATCAGCAAATGTAGTACTCGAACAATACATGCCTGCCGTATCGCGCACCATGATTCATCTCACGAGGTACGCTCGAAGAGACAAGGGCTTACAAAACTTCAATAAACAAGTTTGTGTTCCACTTTTGGATTTGAGGTAAGGTGCGTTGGGGTAAGACATAATTATGGGTAATACTGAAATTTTACCGAAAATGATCTTAAAGGCGTTGAAATAAAGTCCACCTTTCAAATTTTCCCATACGTCTTACCCCAACTCATCCTATACTAATTTGCAGGCACCGATGTTTTACGCCCTAAGATATTATGATTTATGTATAGTTTGTATAATATATAATTTGGGTGTCTCACCCTTGTAATTCTTAATTTGTACAAGTTTGATACCGATATCCCGCACCAATAATTTCTCTGTTTAGCCTAATGGTTGATTGGTAGAGAATGCCTTTATGGCATTAAGTCCGCCATTTGTACTTTCTTGTATTGTTTAAATAAATAAATAAAATATTCAAAATATATTTCGAAGAATTTTAAATTTTTGCATGTTTTTTGTAGTTAACCACCGACAACCTTGTCCTTTTCAAGGTCACAAACTATCTCCATACCTTCATCTAAGTAAAGAGGCAACAGACGGACAGACTTACTTTCGCTATTATTATAAATATTAACGTAAGTATGGATTTAGTATGAAAATAATATAAGTATGGAACTAGTACGGAATATGGATTGGTATGGATGCAAGTATGATCATTCAAAGTCAATTCGAGGTTCGAAGAATATATTTCTTAACATTCTTGCTGCTATAAGAAAATCTAAGTATTGTTCGTTTCGTTTCTAAACTGTATTTAGTATGCCCATCGTGATTCCAGTAACTACCAACAAAAGACATCAACGGGTTTCATAAGTACAAAGAAAGAAAGTAGAAGGATAGAAGAAATGAAGAAGAGAGAAAGAAGAAAGAAAGAAGAAAGCAATAATAGAGAAAGAAGAAAGAAAGCAAAACAAGAGAAGAAAGAAAGTAAAAAAAATAGAGAAAAAAGAAAGAAATAAAGAAATAAAAACCACGGTAAAATAAAATAGGTATAGTGAGCAAAAAACATGTTTTTTTTTTTAAAGCAAGAGCTGCGGCTGCCTGGTTTTCAGTTCGTCCCTCACCTCACTGAACCACATTGTCTTCTTTCAAAGGCTTCATGAGCTTACACGAATGTCGTCACCATCACCATACTAACGTACGTCCATTATTGAATATCTACTTCGCAGAATTAAGAGCTCAATAATTCCATTCATAATTTAAATAAATCAATAAACGGATTATATTGCGTATATTATCTCATTTGAGTTCCTGCCGTTTCGGAAGCTTGTTCACGGGGTCGACTGAGAAAAGATATATTTTACTGTGTCAAAGTTACAATTTGTGCAAACTACTAAGTTTGAGAAAACAAATAAAGGTGTACATACATGCCAGATGGGCCTAATGTGTAAAAACAGTTACACATGTGCCAGAAGGGCTTACTTACTTCATTTAAAAAATAAACTACCAGCAGCGCTTAACAAAATGAGGCTTACTAAAGAGAGAGAAAACTCCCCATTACTAATTATATTATTTTAAAAACAAACTCTCTACTAAACTACTTTTGAACAGATAACTTATTTTTACACCGTTCGGAAATTAAGGTTTTGCAGTCCTGTGTCTGCTGAAAAGCTTCCGAAACGTCGGGAACTAAAATGAGATAATATACTATAAGCGATATAATCCGTTTAAATTGTCTTATTTAAATTAGTGATAATCGCAGAAACAGGAGAAAATATTATCCATTCATAATTTTATTTTATTTAAGGCAGTTGCTGATTAATTTTACGTCTATTAAATTACCTGATTCTCGGTGTCGGCTTGCCTAAACCTGTCTCCCCGACAGTACCGCCCTAGCACTCGGCTAGGGTTAGGGGGGCACTCGCCCCGTATAAAAGCACCTGCCTCCCAGCTAGGGCCAGTGCTCGCACAACCACCACAACATGAAGGCTATCGTAAGTCCTAGATTATTAATAACGACTAGTGAAACCCACCCAGTGAAAACAAGTACAAAAATAACCCATTCCATAAATCCCTGGAAAAACCTTTAATTACTCTTGAAATAAAGACCATCAACAAAATCGTATGTAATTGCATAAACAACAGACAAATTAATCTCCTCTTTTTCAAGACGGCTAAACCCACTTATAATCATATTCAGTTTATTTCAATACTAGAAGGCGCTCGCAACTTCGTTCGCGGAGGAGAAAAAGTCATAACCCCTTTATTTTCATTAGAGTAGTCGGGTAAAAAGTATCCTATAACCATTTGTGGATACCCAGCTACCCGTGTAACAAAAATAGTTCAAATCAGTTAAACCGATTAGGCGTGATGAAGCCACAACGACACATACTAACATACAAAAAATCTAAAACATATATATTTTTCGATTCAGTCACCTCCAAATAGTCTGTTACAATATTTTGTTTGTTCATTTTTACAATTTTTGAATAGTATACAATATAACAAGGATTTCATTCTTTGTTAGTCTACATTTAAACTTAAAAAAAATATGTTAGAACTAAAATACTAACTTTGATTTTACAATTTTAATTAAATGTATCATTATAAGACAACAAACGTGATTAGCGACCATCTTATCGACTTCTGTAGACGATTAAGCGATTTTTTTATTTATAAAAATGGTCCCAACCTGGAAATAATGCTCAATTTCATAAGTAATGATCAAATAACGATATAGTTTACATTCACTTTCATCGCATTACATTAGACTTGTAAAAGTGCCCTTGCAGGCACAGAATAAATACTTAAATCTCAGGCTCCGATCCCTCGACCTGTCTCCCCGACAGTACCGCCCTAGCACTAAGCTAGGGCTAGGGGGGGCACTCGCGCCGTATAAAGGCGTCCACCTCCCGGCTAGGGCTAGTGCTAGCACAACCACCGCAACATGAAGGCTATCGTAAGTCCTAGATTAGTTACGACTGCCTAGGTCGGTAAAAAATAAAAATACGCTGACCGATTTTTTTTAAATAAAAAAAGAACATAATATAACCTTGAATTGCACCCTTTTTACAGGCTATGTACCGAATCGCATTCATAATAGTTAAATTGTTTAGCTCCTTTTGTGTAGTCGGCTGAATCCATTTCAATCAATTAACCAAATGGGTTGGATTTATGAAATGAAATTAAAAAAAGAACTGAAAACAATACTCAAAATTAACTTAAAACTTTTTTCCGGAGCAGCATTAATATATTTGAGGCAACCAAGGATATATTTTACACGTCACGGCTTGACCATGAAAGCTGAAATACTTCCGAAATCCGTTAAATTGTTTTATTTAATTAAGTAAAACATTGAAAAAAATATTTTAAAACCCTTGGATCACCCAAAAAATATCTTATAGAATATATAGACTATATAAATAGATGAAAAATAAATTAAAACCGCATGTAATTGCATAATAAATTAACAATACCTACTCACATTGCTAATACTCCTGTTTTTGAAATCATTTCTTTCAATTATGTAGTTAACAGCTGAACGGTCAAAATTAATGATAATTGATAACAAATAAAATAAACACAGGCTAGAAAAAATAGAAACTATACATTAACAGCTCTTTCGAAGAATATGGAGTAATTATAGGGACCAGAAAATTGTTATATATTTGGCAAGAATGTCCGATTGCTTACTTTTCTCACTTTTGAATTCAGTTAAAAAACAAATTTAACTATTAAACAAAAATATTTTTTTGTAAAAAAACTTGTTTTAGCCGAAACGGAAAATCTGAACCTGGAAATAAATCGAATAGAAAAATAAAAAATAAAATAAAATAATTTTCCTACGGTGAATAGTCGCATTCACAGATTTTGTGAAAAGTTTACCTCAACCGGGAATCGAACTAACTAAAAGTGCAAACAACACTATATTACTGTAACATTGCATAGACTTTTTTATTTCTAAGTTTATTGGAAAGATTTTATCTTTATTATTGATCTAATCGATTAGTGGAATTCAACAGTGAGTATTCATTTTTTGCACTTTTAGTTCGATTCCCCGTTCAGGTAAGCTTTTCACAAAATCTATGAATAAAGTTATTGATCTTAGGAAAATTCAACGAATGATTCCTTTAAGTGTAAGTTAAGTTTAAGCTAAGTTAAATATTTCAGGTAGTTGCCCTCTGTATAAAATCAATTCATTTTTAAAATCAGTTATAAACGATGTCAAGATTGTTAATTATGTTTGACGTTTGCATTTTTGTGGTTGGAATGGTCATTGCATAGGTATTATATGATTTAATGAATCTAAGTAATTCAGTGTTTTTCAACCTGTGGGTCGCGCCCCTTAGGGTGGCCTCTTAAAAAGGGGCGCAGTTACATTCAATCGCAAGCAATATTTTGAAAGAGGAGTTGCGAAATATTTGTCCATTAAACACCTCATGAGAAAGGTGGAAATTCACTGATCCAATTGATAAATGTGCATACGCAGTGAAAACGCAGCGTAGGACGGCCTCCGAGTAGGTGGACGGATGACCACGTAAAGATGCGTCCACATTTGTATCATTTGTCCGTATCAGATCATCGTCGCGTGGCATGATAGCGTGTCACGATCACGCGTTTCGACGTTGCGCCGATCCGATCGCTCGAAATCCATTTGCTACGCGTATCACACACTTATATCGGAAGAGTGCGGCATGATCGGCGCGCCGACAGTGAGCGTCCAAGCAGCGCGATACGCAGTCATGCCACGGCACGGTGATCGGATACGAGCAAATGATACAAGTGTGGACGCACCTTTAGGGTCGCGGGGAATCGTTGGATGTGGTCTGCGCAGGATCGCACTCTGTGGCGAACTGTAGAGGAGGCCTATGTTCAGCAGTCGACGTCTGTGGCTAATAGATAACTGATAAATTGTTTATTTAATTCAATAAACTAATGAATTACTAGGTAGGCTTCCAATTTTGATAAAGCAATAGCAATTTATTTTACCAGATCCTCAAATATTATTAACTTCGTTCGCGGAGGAGAAAAGTCATAACCCCTCTTTTTTTCTACAGCGTAGTCGGGTAAAAAGTATCCTGTAACCATCTGGAGATATTCAGCTACCCATGTACCAAAAATTGTTGAAATCTGGTTAGCTGATTTTGCTTGACGAAGTATAGTATAGATAGTATAGATCTAAATTGTTTTACATTCACTCACAGTGGCTATATATCACGATTGGCCGCGCGGGATCGAACTCGGTACCCCACGCTTGCGACAGCGATGGTCACGACCAAGCCTCACGTGCTGACAGAATCAAACGATCACTGTGATTGTTAGCTCGACTTTGTTCCTAGAACACTAGTCCTAAGGCCAGTTGCAGATTGGAAAATAGGAAATTAAATTTATCTACATATGGGTACAGCAAAGGATCTTTATTTGCTTTGCTTCGTAATGCGGGTTATTCCCACCTGTTACCACCAAATTGTGGTAACTACTGGGAATAAAATTCCCAACTGTTACCACTAAACTCATTGGTGCCATTGGTGTTAGTGGTAACAGTTACAATCTTTAGTATACTTTTACTTAGTTATTATTACAAGGGTAAAGACCATGTTTTATCGCCATATCAAATTTAACAAAATAAATTTTTTTATGTAAGATAGGCAAGCATTCGACTTCAATGTCACCTGTTGGTAAGCGACGATGAAGCCGAGGATGGAACATGCGTACCTAGATAGCGTCTATTCACTTTCGTCTTCTTACCTTCATGAACGACATTGTCGATAGCCAGCTTTTTGAACTGAACCCATACAGCCTGGGTAAATGAGCTTCTCTCGGTGGGTGAACGTTTTTTTGTTTTTCAAGGATAAAAAACATCTTAATAAATTTGAACTCGTCGAGCAAACTTTGTTCACACACTAAATTTCATCCAAAACGTTAAATCCGCTTCCGAAAAACCAATGACATATTTGTTTCTTCTATGCGTAGATGAATATCGATGAATAAAAATTGGGCGCTCGGTAAAGAGTGTTAAAAAACATATATCTAAGCTCAAGCAGAGGATAGTCTGTAACCAATATCTTTCTTTCTCAGCTGTGCGTTTTCCTGCTCGCGGCAGCTGGCGTCTACGGCGTAGAAGAGAAGAAGAACGAGAAGAGAGGCGTCTTAGGGCTGGGATACGGTGGTCTGGGCTATGGAGGCATAGGCTACGGCGGGTTGGGCCATGGGATCTACGGTGGCCTCGGTCATGGGTACTACGGCGGCCATGGACTGGGCTTGTATGGTGGACATGGGCTGTATGGAGGACATGGGCTGTATGGAGGCCACGCTATCGCTGCTCCCATCGCGCATGCTCCTCTAATCAGGTAAATTATCATTATTATTGTGTTTTGGGCTCTCAAAAGGACTAGTAAATGTGTCGATAACAGGCGAAATACAATTTGGGAAAAAATAAGCTAAAAAAGGTATTAAAACGGAAGATAATGTCCACAGACAAGAAATATAAAGAAGGGCATTTATTTCCTGCTTTAAAAACCATGTACTGATTTTGGGTATTTTACTTAATATGGCACAATTTCTAGAAAAAAATGTTGTATATGAAATTAAGCTAGGCGTCGCGTCGTAGGCCTGAGTTGTGTTGGTCTTCACTACGAAGGTCTAGGTTACTATGGAGGCTGTATGGAGGCCACACTATCACGCATGCTCTTCAGCATTATCAGGTGAGTTCTTTATTATTCTTTTGTCTTGGACTCTCAGAAGCGAGGAGAACAGAAATCGTGACGAGGGGTGTTAAGTACTATTTAGAAAAGATAGATGAAACGAAAGAATAAGAATAAAAAAAACAATACTCTAAAAATTGGTAAGGTTTATTCCCATCATTTAATTTGATCTCTTAATCTTTACACTTAGATACCTAATTTGTATCTTAACAATAAGCACCAGCCATGAGTATATGATAAACTTGTGAATTGGCCATTCCTTTGAATTTTTCATCTTCACACGCAGGAAAAACACAATGCGTATTGTCGTTATTACTAATTATAATTACGTTTTCGTTATCACTTATGCGACGTATTACTTTATTTCATACGAGTCTGTTGACACGCAAAAAAGGTAACTATAAGATAAGACCTAGGCAAAACCCTCTCTCACGAGTAGCCAAATAGCCAATTTACAAAAGAATAAGGCAAGGAAGGTATAAAGGTGTAGGTGTGGTTGTATGAGTGACGGTGTAAGTGTATGTAAGTATGTGTTCTTAACTACTATCAGCAGGCTCTTTATGTCTTCATATTAATGTCAGCCAGGATTTAACCTTAATTTTTACTTCTCTAGGTGAGAGTCCTTGCAACAAAATTTTTGCGCATATTTTGTTGTAAACAAATGGATAGTGAAACGCTCAGTACAGTCACTTAAAAGAGAACCCAAAACATAAATGCGAAAATGGGAGCCAAGTTTTCATATACAACCAAAAGTAGTGATACTTCAAAAAGTGCCATGTTTGGTATTGGTTCGTTAGCGGTAATTAAGTGACGCAAATTAATGTTTCTAAATACTTCTGAGCTGAAACAGGCATTTTTTTGTAAACATCGACCTATTTGTAATTTCCGTACACCCCGATAAAACATTTTATAGAAAACAGCTAGCTATGAGTTCTTTCCCTTCCTAATTTTTGGTCCCTGACAATTTGCATCATCATGTTCTGATAATGTTAATGTTATTTCTTTTGTTTATTTCCAGCCATAGCGTTGCAGCCCCGATAGGCATCGGGCATGGTGTGGGCTACGGTGCCCCACTGCTGGGCTTGGGCCACGGCTGGCATTAGTGCCAACAGTGCCCCTGCTCGCGGAGCTCCTATGTTAAGGTGTCGTCGAGTGTTAGTGCCAAATTAAGTTTTCGCTCTCTTATTCAATAAATTATGTAAAATATATTAGTGTTTTGTTTTTTTTTGTACCGTATTTATGTGTAGAAAAAAGGTGTAGCTCTTCAACCTTTACAGGTTATCTTGAATAGAAACCACAAATAGTCGATCCAGTGACCTTTCATATTAATGTTTCTTATATACAACTACTATTTTTAAGAATGTTACTGACATGAGATTAAGTTAATATGTCCAAGGCACAGTACTGCAGCATTTCGTGGCAGTTTTCGGTATGCTGCCACGAAGTGCTGGAATAATCTCCCACCACCTATAAAGGAGTGTAAGTCAGATGGTTGCTTCAAAATAAAACTTAAAAAATATCTTATGGACACTCAATGTACCGTTGCCTTAAAACAAAACAAAGTAATAGGTTATCTAAAATGTACCGTCACAGATCAGCCGCCTACCGACGTTGTAATTATGAGTAATCGTCAATAATACTATTTACCTTTATATTATACTTATAAAATTTACTCCATATATATGTATACATATAAGATATATATTTTCACTTGAGCTCCCATTAACAAGTCGCACAGTATGCTATCCTGCACAACCGACCCGCTGGCTCCACAGAAAACAAGCGCCGTTAGCAGTGGTATACCTAACCAAGCCGACGGCATTGCTGAGTGGAGACCATTTTAGGTTCACATATCTCGTTTACATTGTATTGTCTATTTAGTCATGTTAAATTTGTTATGATGTGTTATCCTGAATAAAGCTTTATTCTATTCTATTGTAAGTAGCAGACCTCAAAAAATTACAAATTTAACAAAACGGAACTTTATTGCATATGCGTATAATCTATTTATACCATGCGTTGGTATCTATTGTCCGACGTTGCAGACACCACGTTACGTCCATGATCTCGAAGGGAAAAAAAGGACGGCAATTATCAACGAAAGCTAATGAAATAATGATCTTTATTCTGTACGTAGGCCGGAAGGACACTTTTACAAGTCTGACTCTTCGTCGTTTCCCAAGAGGAGACCACTGCTGAGAAGAAAGCCGAAACAAACTCAAGAATCACATTTTTTTTTTAAATAACTCATATATCTATTACAATATTTGTACTTAGCCTATCCTAAATATATTTTTCAAGTATAAACTTAATGCGTAGTTCTCCAAGAAAATATATCAAAATAAAATAAAAAAATTACAGCTAATTTAATAAATCATATTCTATTAAATTTCGTTTTTGTTGTGCTACTTAAGAGGTGTAAGTGTAAGTACAGTATTTATTTATTTAATCTTCATTGCACCACAAATAAAGATACGACTAGCTGACTTAAAGCCTTAAGGCATTATTTACCAGTCAACCATAAGGCCAAACAGAAAAGTTTAATTGGTGTTGTGTTGGCGCAGGATCATATCACCCTATTTGTTACAAATATAAGAGGATCTTGAAATATAGCATTTTAACAGTCGGACGAACAGACAGACAGTCGCCCATAAGGGTACCTTTTTGGTACGGAAACATAAAAAAGAGACACAAAGAGAGTATTCACTTTTAATCCTCGTAGAATCTCTAATCCTTTCATAATTTAACTACGCTGATATAGTTTATGGACCAAGCATCTTAGCGGAAACCAAATAACAAAAAAATAAAACCGACTCCAAAAAAAACTAAAAAACTAAAAAAATAACGCCGTAATTCAGTTTCTTCAAATTACTTACAAGTAACCGTTTGTATACTCAATCTATACAGTATATACAATTAATCTTATTATGGCGTCGGTGCCATATAAAGAATGTGTAAAATATTGAAAATTAACGATTTTAGTAAACTTACTAAAATCGTCAATTTTCAACATTTTACATGATGGCACCGACTCCAAAATAAGATTAATTGTATATACTGTATAGATTGAGTATACAAACGGTTACTTGTAAGTAATTTGAAGAAACTGAATTACGGCGTTATTTTTTAGTTTTTTTAGTTTTTTTTGTAGTCGGTTTTATTTTTTTGTTAAAAAGTTTATTTATTTTACACTTTTTAGTTAATCGTTACCTAAAAGTGTTTCTCGTGACGATTCGAACAAGCCCAAACACGGCTAGGATACATTATTTTATTACATAGATCTGATGCCTACCTGCCGGCTCCATCATCAAATCAATTTGATGGTACCATTCTCATCAGGAACATTTAAATTTGTGACCATGAAGTTGCTTAGCTAAATTAATCAAGATATTTTGTCGCCACCCGTAAAATCATTTATCATTGAGGAGTTCCGATGCCATTCTGTGGTCTTCTGCATCAGTTCCACTTCACCAATTTACACTTTCTGAATGGAAATGCTTATTATGTTTCTTATAATACCAAAATCGCTATATGTACGCCTACAATATTTGAGGAGTTCCTTCAATTCCTCATGGATTCCATCATCAGATCTTCACCAAAATTAAATGGGACCAACTTGAAAGTACCTTCTATAAAACAAAAAAAATGTGTGAAATCGGTCTAATAGTTTTCGAGTAATCTGTGATCATCCATAAAAAAAAAACATTCCGTCGAATATCGAGAACCTCCTCCTTTTTTTGGAAGTCGGTTAAAAAAGCATACAACGGGTACAAAATTCTTGCGTTCGTTTTTGCTACGAGATTCCCAGACGAGCGCGCATTACCCCCTTTTTAAATGAGAAGTCAGTTGTAAACATGGATGATAGGAGAAGACTGCACCTGTCCTGCGCAGTACGGAAAATAGTTGAATTTGAGAAGCCCGGTACCTCTTCGAAATACTAAAATGGGTCAAGGACACTCGCTTAAAGTCATTAAGAAGATGCACCAAATTAGCGATACCCCAGCATAAGACTGCGCTCTTCAGAGGGAGTTTCAAATTTGCTGCCGCAAAGATTTGGAATGATCTGCCCCCACCCCTCCGAGAACCCATGCCACTGGTAAAGTGCAAGAGGTTAGTTCAAAAACATTTACTGGACATGCAGAGCAAAATTTGATCTCACTCAAAACAACACTCTCTCTCACTCTCAAATAAAATAAATATGCACACAGTCATATACACACGCAGATACACACACATACTAAAATGGCGCTTTACTGGGTTTTAAAAAATAAAAATTGTTATTTACGTAGTCAATTCATTCCCGTTTCTTACCTATTATATTGTTTAAGTGACACTTAGAATAAGCACAGTTTTGTTGCATATATTTTAAGTTTGCGACCGACAGAACCCTAGGGCTCGGTCTGAAAACCAGCGCTGTGGTTTATGGCCAGCATATGCTGAGACTGAGACCCATTGCCTCACAACTGTTATTAGTTTTAATTTAATTACTAGATCAATGGATTATAGTTCCTTTGCTGTTCCGCGAACTAGTGTCTTTGTTAGATGTGACAATAAATTGTGCTCACATGCGCATATTCTAGTATGGAATTCCGCAAAGTAACGCCTGAATCTATCAATTATTTAATTACTAGATCTAAATTTTATTTATATATTTTTTTTGTATACATTATATTCATTTTAATATTTTTAGCTTTATTACATCCAATAATATACAGCAACTTCATCAGCGGGGAGGGAAAAAGTAATATACATATGACCCACTTTTATTAGCGTAGTCGGGTAGAAAAGCATTCTATAACAATTTGTGTGTGACCAGGGGCCTGTTTCATAAACGCTTGTAACTTGTGTTACAAGCGGAAGTCGCTTTTTGATTCATATTGTTAGAAAGAGACTTCCGCTTGTAATACAAGTTACAAGCTTTTGAGAAACGAGCCCCAGCTACTTCGTGTACCAAAAATTGTTGAAATCCGTTTAAGGTGCGTCCACATTTGTATCATTTGCCCGATCAGATCTTCGTCCCGTGGCATGATCGCGTGTCACGATCACGTGTTTGGACGTTGCGCCGATCCGATCGCTCGAAATCCATGTAGATACGCGTATCACACACTAAGATCAAAAAAGCGCGGCGTAATCGCCGCGCCGACAGTAAGCGTCCAAGCAGCGCGATACGCAGTCATGCCACGCCACGGTGATCGGATACGAGCAAATGATACAAGTGTGGACGCACCTTTAGCCGTTTTGGCGTGAAAAATGAAATAAGTTTTTTTTTTACAGTGACCTACATATAGTCCATATCACTTTTTTATGCCATCAATGTACAAACATTTCATTTTTACAACTTTAAAATAGTACAGAGTATGCACGCAAGGCCACAAAGTAGTAATTTCCTAACACTAGCCCCTTATAGGAACACGCAAAAACTGGTTACTTACTGGTCTAGAACTGCCTAGCTACTAATGTAACATAGTGCATGAGGAACTAACTAGTGGACTATAAATTAATATGTAGCCAAAACATGAGCATTATATAATATAAGTACATTACAATATTTACAATACAAATACACTTTATTGCACACCCCAGATACACAGAAATACAGAACATGACAGTAACATTAAAATAAGCAGAGGTAAACGCTATTTCGCGATAGCAGCCTTATCGCTAAATAGCGATCTCTTACAGACAACCTTTGGGTAGCGGAGTATTTAAAAGACGGCAAAAAGGCAATTTTAGTTGAGTAGGTGGTGAGAAACAGCTATGAAGCAAAAAAAACGCATATACACATTAAGACGTAACAAACATACACAAAAAAGATAGCGTAGATAAACATACATAGATACTTATAAGAAATATATTATACGCCAAGAAAGTAAATAAATAAGCATAACAGTGTCAGCTGCAAAGTTGAGAAAGTGATTTCAATAGCTGTGTCTTAAGGGAGAGACAGGTAATGTTTCTTAAGGTGTGACTTAAATTAAATGCTGCAAGGGACTGGGCACGCTTTAAGTCACAGGGTAGGGAAGTAGTATGTGTTTGTTTGGAGACCTCCATTCCACTGTATAATATACTGCATCATAATATTATATGCATAAAGTGCCCGCAACGTCGTTTGCGAAAGAAAAGTGTCATAACTACCTTTTTTGATACCGCGTAGTCGGGTAAAAAGATCCTATTGTTCACGCAGGTATCCATGTGGCAATAGTAGGTAGTCAAAAAACGTTTCGCCATGTTGACGTGATGTAACTGCAATATTATGACTCTTACTGTTCACACAGACATACAAAAAAAATGCAAGGACTTGACAAAACTGTAAGGGTTCCGTTTTTGCCATTTTGGCTACGGAACCCTAAAAAAATTGGGGCTTCCAAATAGTGTTCAAATCATTTATTGCAGGCAACATAAGTGATTTAAATAGGTGTACATCAAATTAAATGCCGTAAAATAACATACTTGTATTATATACTCGCACATCTGTCATCTAATAAAAGAGTCCCTAATGGCAAAAGCATATTATAGGGTAGAGGACTATTTAACAGACAAAAATGCATGGCCCAAAACAGAAACCAAATAATTTACTTTTAGCGGGACACGGTTCTTATAAGGTGGCATATCAAACGTATGTAATTGGTATTAAATAAAAAAATCATTATTTTGCTTTTTATATTCTATATTTTTTTTACTTTTATAAGTGTTGATATGTTTTTTTGAAGAACTACGCATTGAGTTTATATACTTAAAACATATATTTAGTATAGACTAAGTACAAATATTGTAATAGATATAAGAGTTATTTCGAAAAAATTACTGACTGTTGAGTTTGTTTCGGCTTTCTTCTCCTCAGTGGTCTCCTCTTGGGAAACGCCGTAGAGTCAGACTTGTAAAAGTGCCCTTGTGGCCTACTTACAGAATAAAGATCATTATTTCATTATTTAATCTAAGTAATATTATAAACTTATCAAGTTGCAAAAAAATATTGTAACGGACTATTTGGAGGTCACTGAATCAAAACTTTTTTCTTTTTTTTGATGTTTGTTTGTATGTGTTGTTGTGACTTCATCACGCCAATTCGGCTTAACAGATTTCAATTTTTGGTACACGGGTAGCTGAGTCCATAGATGGTTATTGGATACTTTTTACTCGAGTACGCAGTCGAAAAAAGAGGGATTATGACTTTTTCTTTTCCGCGAACAAAGTTGCGGGTACCGTCTAATATACATTAAATATGAAAACAATAAAAAAAACTAAATCACATTTTTAACCCTTTTGTGTTCGAGGTCACAGATAGCCGGCCGCAGAAACACTGAACATGAAATGACTTCTATTTACATCACGTCACAGGGTATTCAAGCTAAGCAATCAGGTGGGAATCGGGTTCTATAGACGCCCCTCTACTAGTCAATTACAGAGATCTGTATTGAGCAACGGCGGCGGAAGGAGCCTGTCGCAACCGGAAACGGTTGGACGGAAAATTGCAAAACTCACTTTGTATGGGAAAAGCTTGATTCATAAATATAATTATCCGCTTCTGGCCCAAGGTGGACATGCTTAAGTACTATCTAAGCGTACTGTCTTGTTTAGTAAATAAAATAGCATCGAAATGCACATTTTTGCCTAAAAATACTATTTACATGTAAGTACCATCCCAGATGAACACTTGGCAAAATGATGAATTGCATTTATTTACACATACAAAATACTCTTTATTGCAAACCAAAAGAAAATAACATGAGACACTAAAATCTAAAAGAGTATCAGAAATGGTAAACAACAGGCGGTCTTATAGCTAAGCGATCTCTTCCAGACAACCTTAAGGTATCTAGGTGAGGTGGCGCACAGTAAACAACCAATGAGTAAGTAGATCAGTTAGTACACAAGAAGATGAGACAAATTATAAATCAAGGCCAGAAAGAAAAAAAGAGAAAGGAACAATTCAGATACAACTAAGATACCTACTATATATATACAAATATAATAACAGAGCATAATAACAAATTCTATATTAAACGAAACAGTAATTCTGCTGAAAACAAGTGAAGTTCCAAATCATTTTAAAATATACAAAAAGATAATGAAGAGTCCCCAGCAAGCTCGGCCGAATTTCACCTTCCTATACAAACGGAGTTTCGTTCTCATTTTAAAACTGCATGTTGGATTGTAATGAAACTTTACATATACAATGACATGAGGTATATCTAGGCTTGTAATTAGTTTTTATGGCTCCAGTTTATAAAACAAACGGAATACATCAAAAACAAGTTTTGTATGAATAACTTAAATTCGCTGTATTTTTTTTACTATGGTATCTGAAGCTACATTAACTAATTTCAGGCCTTCATATACCTTAACTTATTCTAAGTACAAAGTTTCAGAGCAAACTGGCTAGTCGTTTTAAAATGAGAACGTAACTACGTTTGTATGGAGAACCGAGCTTACTGGGGACTCTTAAGATATTTGGGTGGATCAACTTTTCCTGTTGTTATTCTGTGCTCAGCAGACAATAGCGATAGAGTTACTTATAAAAATGCTAATAATATAGGCTATTAACATACTGACGAGATGTGTCCTTGAGAAATGAAAAACAAAATGAACGTGGATGTTATATTGGCTAGAATTGTTGCCTTTATATCGTTTAAAATCGTAGATGTAAAGAGTGCCTTGGGACACCATGGTAACAAGGTATAAAAAACCGGCCAAATGCGAGTCGGACTCGCGCACCGAGGGTTCCGTACAAATTTTTACTTACCCTTACTTTATTACCCGGTACCGGTTGAGTTAAGTTTGCACCTGATATCTATAGCATTTCATAACGGTGCAAACTTAACGCAACCGGGCTGTTCAAATAGGTTTTTTGCAAATTAAAAAAAAAATGCTTGTGTGAGACATGGCTATAATTTTCGTGTAATATTTATGTTTATTAATACAAATTGTGAAAATTTCGAAATTTTCGATTGGTAAGCTTCGGAGATAAAGGAGGGAATGGTGTTTTTTTTTTCACGTTTTCCTTAATAGAACAAAAACTAATCATAATAAAAAAAAAAAAAATTTTTTTTCGAAAATGTGCAGGTTTCATATGATACCCCACTTGACCAAGTAGCTAGACTTTTATTTTTTACCCCCTCATTAGTATATTTTTAAATATTTCCTGTGCAATACATGTGGGTGGGCTGACCATGTTTATAAATATTCCAAATTTCAAATAGTTAGCATAAGTAGTTTTTGAGATATGGCTCTTTAATAGTCAGAGAGACAGACAGACAGAGTCGCACCATAAGGGTTCCTTTTATACCTTTTTGGTACGGAACCCTAAAAAAGTTGATTAACCTAATTTGTTTCACTTTCATATTTTTGTACTACACAAAACTTGGAGTAATCACTGGGACAAAAGCATCGCTTCCTAAATGAGTTTACTTACTTATTTATTTAAAATTTACTGCACGAAACAAAAGGGACTACAAATACAAATGGCGGACTAAATGCCAAATGGCATTCTCTACCAGTCAACCATATGGCCAAGCAAAGATGCATGAAAATCATTCAGTAGGTACTGAGAGCTTTATTAAGCAAATAATGCATACGTAATATTAATGCAAAATTATAGGGAATATTCACGAATTTTAATTTTTGCTTTATTAAAAGCTCATTCATGTAAGAAACAGTAGACAAAAATATTTTTTCGAATAACTATAAAAATAACCAAGATATAAGCCATCGAACATTTCGTCCTATCTCTTTCTAGCAAAACAGAATTTAATATGAAATTTATATGGCCAGAGTGCACGCTAGCTCTCTGTCTAATTAGTAGTTTAAAATGCCTATGTCTTGCGTATTTCTTGGTCGTTTTAAATTTAAATTTCACAGTTTGAAATAGTTTTAACGGTATTTCGATATTTAGTTAAGAGAAGCGACAAAAAAATCATGTATGTTCCGCATTGCGTGAAGAGGATGACCATAAATATTTGTTCCTGAGTTTTAGATGTTTTTTTATGTATTATGTATATAAGTAAATTTATCTGTTAAATAGATCTATTGTCTAGTACTCATAACACAAGCCTTATTGAGCTTACTATGGGACTAGTTCGATTTTGAATAAAATTGTCCTGTTATATTTATTTATTAATAGTTGTCCATTATTTCTGCATAACCGGCCGTTACCGCTAACGGTACATAGTGAAATTGGACCAAACTTTTGAAGTTCAAGAAGTCTGACGTAAAAGTATTTCATTATCGTATCTACATATATTAGCATACGGGTAAAGGTCGTGAGTCATCGAGCAGTTTTACTACTTAATGTCGTAGCCTAATCAAAATAAGATAGTGGAATAACTTAGCTATGAATATATAGCTGTTTACCGTGTTTTTGATAATCATGTTATTTGGAACACGAGCACCATTATTATGAGAATTTATCGACGATGAGCAAGGTGCGGAGAAGTCATAGCAAAATTCAGCAAGAAAAGGATTCTGTTAAATAAAACAATTTAACAATTTATCGTGTATATTACATTTGAGTTCCCGACGTTTCGGAAGCTTTTCAGCTTTCCATGGTCACGGGTGGACTGAGAAAAGATATATTTTCCTCTGTCAATGTTACAATTTGTGTAAACTACCCACTTTAAAACAAATAGAGGTGTACAGTACATACATGCCAGATGGGCTTAATTATTTTATTTTAATAATTTACCAAGCAGCATTTCACAAATTAGCCATACTGAGGAGAAAAGAAACGCTGCAAAGAAAAATTCCCAGGCTACCTCATTACTAATTATAATATTTTAGAAACAGAGAGTATTGAACTACTTTTAAACAGATAAGATATTTTACACCGTTCGGAAATTAAGGTTTTGCAGTCCTGTGTCTCGCTTGTTCCTTGATGAGATGTATTACAGGAATTCAAATGAGATAATATACGCGATATAATAAACTTTTTTCTTCATGCCACCTGTTTAGGTTCAATTTAATATATCTACATTTGTTTAAATATAGTAGGTAATTATGAAAAATAAATACATGGAATCTCCTCTATTTTGATGCCGTTTTCACGACTGTGTTGCTTGATTGTTGCTCGATTTTAGTCGTATTTTCTTTATTTTTTAACATTTAGGTATTGTCATTTATTTGCGACATATTCTGTTTCAAAATATCGCAAAAAAAAAGAAGACATCATAATATCAGGTAAATCTATATGAACTTACTGAGGCTCGAATTGAATTAAGCCCCTCTGGTTATCTTTTTGTCATAATTGAGTTTGCCCTCATAGCTTTATAGTTTTAACTGTCACCTTGCCGTCATTTTGATCTTATTTACATCGATTGTTTGGTCTTTTTTTAGCGCAGGTATCCCAATCTAAATGTCAAAGGTCCATAACCCTAACTTGACTTTGAAATAAAATTTATTTTACTTTTATTTTGTTATCATTATTTAAAATAAGAATTTATATGTCTTTATGCATATTTTTCATCATCAGCTTTAACTTTAGCAAAATCTTAACAATAATGTAATTTTACAAGAATCTATTATTATATAATACAGCGGTATTGTGATAACAACATATACATAACATTACCTAATTAAAAGGGCACCTATATTCGTAACTCGCAACCAGAGATCGGAAATTTGTTGTGAAAAAGAAAAAAGAATGGTACCTACACCAATAGAAAAAAAATACTAGAGAATCTTACGATAAGATGTTGTAATTATTTTATAACATTATTTTTTTTATAAGATGCAATTTCTGCTTCGACGTCCACGTCAGTATTCGCAGGCCGCAGCACATTGACATATTTTATCTAAGACTAGAAGGAGCCCGCAACTACGTTCGCGTAGGAGAAAAAGTCATAACCACTCCTTTTTTTCTTCAGCATAGGCGGGTAAAAAGTATCTTATAACCATCGGGAGATACCCAGCTACCCGTGTACCAAAAATAATTGAAATCTGTTTAGCCGATTTGGCGTGATGAAGCCGCAACGACACATACAAACATACAAAAAATATAAACTTTCGCTTCAGTGTCCTCCAAATAGTCTCTTACAATAGTTTTTTTTTATATTTTCAACGTTTAAATTTCTAATAGTATAGATGAGATAAGGTGTAAGATTGATCGTACTGTAATACAAATCTAGGCCCTCACTCCGGAAATAAGTGGAACGACAATTCAAATTAATGCACCAAAAAGTAATGTGTGCAATTGATAAAACCATCAGTTTCGTCACGTATTTAATGAATCATTTATAGAGCCGGAAACCGGACTGTTTACCTGTAAATCAGTGGTACTATTAGTTAAATCTAATTTGTCCTCAGCTCAGTGCACACGAGCGAGCAATAAACACACGGACGAAGTTTATATGGCGACGGAAACAGTTGACAAATCCCCGCGAAATATTACCTGGTTTATTCTAGAAACTTTACACGAGCTGCTAAAGAACTGTGTACTGAATCAGCTGTACCGTCTGCGGTCTGCTGAGCTCTCTGACTCTCATATACACCTAAGTTGATAAAAATCTTCTTTTTGGCCCCTTTCATTGGTAGTTTTTGGACCTTAGTATGCCGCCTGAACTCACAGTTGATCTATTGTGGCAGTCCTTTATAGTTCAAAGCTGAAACTCGACTGTTTGGGCAGTGAGTTATTTTTTTCTGGGGGTGTGTTGTGTTGCTCTCAGTGCATACATGCATTTTGTGCATGACTAGCCAGCAGAGGATATGCATTATAGCCTTCTCTAATTCCTGGTAGAACTTGCATGAAATAGCAGTATTGAAAAAAAGATGAGTGTAACAAAATTGAGTATGAGCGAACAATTTGATGATGGAGTGAGAAGTCGCCCGCAATCGAGCATAAGCCTTCTCTATTTCTTCCAGTTACTCCTTGAACGTAAGATATAAAAAACATATAGTTATAACTACTGCTCTTTACTACAAAATGTGTAAACGCTAGAGCTAAACACAAAACGGATTAAATAGAAAATTCCGGATTGATAGAATGCCGTGCACTTAACTTTTTTCTAGTCTATAACTATGTCCTTCTACTGTACAGGACAATTCTTTCGAAAGCTAACGGTCTGCCATCCAAGATGCTTATTCTAGCTGGGGCAGACTGAGAATGAGTCAGCGCAATGTTATGGTTACATTTGTAATAAAAATTGGCGACCTCAATACAAGAGAATTTGATTTGATAAAAGTAAAATTTGCATCAGAATCAGGCGTTATTCGTTCACCCAAACTCGAGGCATCGGCGCGCATTCTTCGGGAAACAGCATCGGCTTATTTGTGCCTACATTAGCATTGCGCTGAGACTGAATGACCATAGATTATAGCTCACCGCATACTACTTCTAATTGAAGCGTGCATATTTGTCTCGTTGCCTTACAGAACTGTGTTGACGCCGGCATCATTCATTAGTATTTCTCGTGTGATCTCTTTTTTTTCTTAATGGCTTTCACTTCTTGCCGATTTCAGCAAGATGTATTTCGCCAATGTCGACATGTGAAGACATATCACTCGGGAGGAGAATGTTCGGTATTCAAATTTTGATTTGGTTTGATTAGAGCGTGTGATCTCGTTATCGTGCAATTATAGTTGCATGCGTTTTCGAGTTTCTAATTTTATCGAACGATGACACGTTGCTCAAATAGATTTATTGGTATTGGTACAAAGGTTTTTAACCGACCTAGTGTAACGTAACATCCTGCATAGTTACCATTCAATAATGAGATTTATTCTACAACTAGATATTTAAGTAAGTATTACCTAAATATGATTTTCCTGTATGGACAGTTTATAAATATATCAAGCCTTATAAACACATATTATAAGGCAAAACATAACACTAAACATAACAAGTTTGGTGTTATTAACTAATTAATCCACAGCGCTTAAGATTGATCCCGCAATGCTTTTCATTTACAAACTGCGCTTGAATACGAGAAACCACATAAGCGCACATTTACGGACTTAATATTGCACATAACATACGAGCTGCTACTTATGAGTACGGAATCTAGAATTCGAACATTTTAAACGCTATATCTGACCTCCATGATAAAATTTGATTTTGTTTAATACTGGCCGCTATATTTTCTTTCTTTTCATATGCTGGTCTTTTATTTTTGGTGGATTTAAAATATCATCTCACTTCAAAAATGGAACTCCGTCGTATAAAAATTCGTGCTTTGATTTATGAGTGTAACATACTCGTAGTGTGACGCCTCGTGAGATATGATTCTGTTTGAATCAAGTACGGGAATCAGAAACTAGTATGCTAGTAAAGGGAAGTGCAAGTAGATTTGTTGAATGTGTGTGTGGTCTAAATAGAAAAACTGGATACAGTATGTGGAGTCGCCGGCTGTGCGTCTGTCTGGTTCTAATATCCATCTGTGAAAAATAATTCACTAAGGTCTAATGTTAACCATGCTAGTAATTAATGATTAATTACGCTGTCAAATACTTGTATTGAGACGCGTAATCAAGAGACCAATAATGTATTAGTGTAGTGCTAATAATTGTAGTTCTAATTAGTGTTAAGAGTCCCCGGCAAGTTTGGCCGATTTTCACCTTCCCATACAAACGGAGTTTCGTTCTCATTTTAAAACTACTTATTGGGTTGTAACGAAACTTTGCATATACAATGACATGGAGTATATCTAGGTCTGTAATTAGTTTATATTGTTCCATTGTTATAAACCAAACGAAATATAGCAATAACAAGTTTTCTATGGAAAACTTAAATTCGCTGTATTTTTACTATGGTACCTGAAGCTACATAAACTAATTATATACCTTAACTTATTCTAAGTACAGAGTTTCAGAGCAAACAAGCTATAGTCGTTTTAGAATGAGAGCGAACTACCTTTGTATGGAGTACCGAGCTTGCCGGGGACTCTTAATAACATCTCATTACGCCTTATATTGCGATTGTTGGGGTAGTACCACATGTTGGAGATTGAGTGTATACATATGGGATTGGTACTGGCTGAGTGTAAGTAGCTGGCTGTTAGAAGACGAAAGTAAGTTTGAATAGAATGGAATAAGGAATGTGTTATGGGGACAGAGAGGGTCAGTTGATTGATGGAGTTTTTAAAATGTACATAATTATGTAAATTTGTAAATATAAATAAATGAAGAAGATACTTTGCTTTTTTTGCCAACCCCACATACATATCAAGGTCATTTTACACTAGCCCCGATGCAGAAGAGTTCGTCCAGTAATGTTCATGTTTCTGTCTATCACATACATTTTGATATTTATACTAAGATAAAACGACTGACTAATACGAACAATAATAGTAACGTTTAATGTAGTTTATTTTCATCGTTTAATAGAAATTCTAGAAGGTTTTTGCTGTAGAAAAAAGGGATCTTAAGAACTATTGTTCAAGTCAAATTGTGGTCTCCAACTGCACTTCTGGAATCATGGGCAACAAGCAGAACTGTCACTGTTGGATTTTTATCTAAAACATTATTACCTTACAAATGGGAGAACCTAATAATACATTATTGCAGAGGTTGCGAGAGTAGTTATAGATGGCCGAGTGTTAACGAGGCCATCTAGAGATACGAGGCCGACTATCCCTGTTCGCGCCCAGGCTTGC
Source organism: Hedya salicella (assembly GCA_905404275.2). Lineage (NCBI taxonomy): Eukaryota > Metazoa > Arthropoda > Insecta > Lepidoptera > Tortricidae > Hedya > Hedya salicella. The sequence goes on along the minus strand of FR990109.1, from coordinate 22,838,142 downwards.
ATAGTGCTTTTCTCAAACATGCAATGAAATAACACCCAATATTTTTTATGTAATAAATATTTTGTCCACTAAAACGTTGTTTTAATATACATAGTTATTCGTTCTCTTCGCGAGTGTCAACAAAAGACGGTTGCTTAAATTATCGTCATGTGCCCCTCGTTGCGCCGCACCCGAAATGTGAGACTTCGGGGTCTATTACAAGGAACACAACGTCAATATTTCATTGCATGTTTGAGAAAAAAACTTTTCTGTCTAGGCGTAAACTTTACAATTGTACGAGACAGTTAATCATGCGTGGGTCTAGGGAATAGACTGACCTATCCCGTCAACTTCTTAACGTGTCACTTATAGTCTACTAAGGTAGTTTCGATTCTGTAACCTATGGGAGACCTTCAGTGTTGTATGTAAACATACAATTTATTTAATAACTGTATGTCCTCTATTTTAATAAGTTACTTATCTGAATATAAATGAAACAATTTCTTCTTAATATTTTCTTCTGTTTCCGCGATTATAACTCATTTAAATAAAACAATTTAACGGATTATATTGCGTATATTATTTCGTCAACCCGTGACCATGGAAAGCTTCCGAAACGTCGGGAACTCAAATGAGATAATGTACGCGATATAATCAGTTAAATTGTTTCATTTAAGCGATATAATCTGTTAAATTGTTTTATTTAATTTTCTTCTTATTTTGACTTAAATGGAGAGCATGACGATGTATACGATTTTCTTTCGCCTTTCTGCTGTAGCCATTACCATTACGGTGTTCGTTGTGCAGGTAAGTAGTGTACGTAATCTGTTATGTCTAAACGAGATGCCATATTTTTCCCACGAACCTACTTTTAATATGAAAATGTACAAACGCACTATTACCAAATCGCAGCCCATATGGCACTAGCCGGCGCACATGTAGTGTACCGGCGGATCGGGCGCTGTTACGCGGTGACAGTTACGCAACGCGTATGTGCCCTGCCCTTATCACGGATGCAGATGGAGAACATGGCTAGACTAGGCGCTGGTAAATAAATAATAAACAAATAAATATCGGAAGACAATTTAACACTAATCAAACTAGTCCCACGGTAAACTCAATAAAGCTTGGGTGTTTATGATATGAGTACTAGACAACGATATCTATCCATACTAATATTATAAATGCGAAAGTGTCTCTGTCTGTCTGTCTGTTTTTGTCTTCACGCTTAAACCACTGAACTGATTTGAATGAAACTTCGTATGAAGATAGTTATTATAGTTGTTACTATTTGGAGGTTACGAAATCAAAAAATGTTTTTTTTTTTATTTTTTGTTTGTGTCGTTGTGGCTTCATCGCGCCAAATCGGCTGAAGAGATTTCAACTATTTTTGGTACACGGGTAGCTGGGTTTCAAAGTTGGTTATAGGATACTTTTTATCCGACTACGCTGAAGAAAAAAAGAGGGGTTATGACTTTTCAACACATTCTCCAGTTCAACACTTGCCCTGTGTGTTGTGCAACCCACTGAGCCAAACGAGTCGTCAAATATTATTAGTATAGGTACAAGGTTATCAATTTGAGCCATTTGAAGATTCGAAAATCAATTTCAAGTACACAGACGAATAGACGGAGTCTCTTATTCTTCTGATCAATGTACAATGTATATAGGTGAGACATTAATGTCCATTGATGACAATAGGAAAAATGCGTAACTTTACCACGAGTGAAGTCGTGAGATTTACCTAGTAATAAAATAACAACGAGGACAGTTTGTCTCTAAACCAGGTGTCTTCAAGCTTTTTGACTCAAGGGCTACAGCTGCACTTAATATAAATTCGTGCGAGCCAAGACTTTAGTTTCATGGCTGGTCATGGGGTAATAGTCTTCTATTAGTATGAGTCTTAGTTTTCAGAGGGTACCTGGATAACGCATAAGCACTTAGTGTTGATTATGTTCATGAGTGGCTATGAATATGACTAATTACCGTTACCTATGGTCTCACCGTAAGAGCAGCGCTGACTTTAGAGCCAGCATTAGGCTGAGGTGGAACCATTTCAGGGCATACTTAGTTTACTAATTTATTTATGTATTACTGTGTAAATATGCCCGCGAATAAATGTATTTCCTTTCTTTCAATCTTTCTTAGGTTGTATAAAAGGAATACAGTAAAAAAATGGATTATTGATTTGTATTATTTTCAACTCTTAAATAAATCCCAGTGAGGCGGTCTCGTTTGTGACCAATAAGAAAACGGCGACCGTGGGCTCCGGGTGGGCCTGATTAGAGTCTCGCGGGCCGTAGTTTGGCGACCCCTGCTCTAAACTGTTTCAATTCAATACTTACTTTGTAGATAAAACTAATACGCCCAGTGTAGTTTAAAGACAATTGGGATAACCAAAAAAAATTCCTTGTTTTTTTCCGTTAGTGAAATAATTAAATAATGATCTGTATTCTGTAAGTAGGCCGCAAGGGCACTTTTACAAGTCTGACTCTACGGCGTTTCCCAAGAGGATACCACTGAGGAGAAGAAAGCCGAAAACTCGTTAAAAATGGCTACTCTAAGATACGAAGTTCATGCGTTTTACGTTTGGATTTATAGTCTAGGAGATATTTCGAGTGACGTCACTACTGACCGACGTCTATACTAGGGTCTGGGAAGGATAAATAAAAAACAAGTCAAAATTAAAACCACGAATAATCCCAGAAATATTTTTTTTTAAATCTGATGATTGCAAGCGGTTTATTAAACCTATTCCTCGAATTTTTTTGAATGACCACACCTTATAAAAAACTGGTTCATTTCAATTCTACCTAGATAGCCCAATTTTTGTGACATTACAAAATATTCCCACGGCTGTGCCCATGTGGAAAAGGTATTTTATTTTTCGGCAACCGTGCATTTTTCGGGATGAATCCTACGCCCACTTACATTTTCAAAACCTATTAATGAATCAAGTCTACTAGTTTCACAGATCAAAATGTAACAATACCAACCAGTAACTCAACAAATACGATGTTGTATTTATAAAAGTAAAATACTTGTAAGTTACTTATCTACTTCACATTGCATCTATTAATAAGTACCATTTCTTTCACTCCACCCAGCTGTGTACTGAATCCGAGAAACGATTCAATAGAATGATAACTCAGACTGTTCTAGACTTGCAACATAGTATGTTACTGAGGAAAATAGACAACCAAATTAAACGAGATATGGGCTTTGAGGTGTGTTCGCAATTCGGTGGTGAAAACCTAACCTGTGTATATATGCGTATAAAATCATACGCGACCGGCCAAGTGCGAATTGGACTCGCGCACCGAGGGTTCCGAACAAAATATACGCAACAAACGGCCGTATCCATAAAATCCAGTGTTAGCAGAGCCCTACTCCAAAGCAAAATGTACGTGGTGTTCGACCATTTTATATTGGTTACTGACATAGACAGACAGACATAAAATTATACTGTTTTTAGTATTTTTTGTTAAAGCAGCAACTGAAACTATCACGGTTCATGAGATACAGCCTGGTGACAGACGGCTGGATATACAGAGAAACAGACGGACAGCGGAGTCTTCGTAATAGGGTCCCGTTTTACCCTTTGGGTACGGAACAAATCACATAAACAAGAGACAGATAAATAACATATACCTAAAAGTGTGAAAGTGACAGATACTTTACCAGTTTTGTCGCGTGATAAATATAGAATTAATAAAAAGATAGTAGTTAGTTAGTACCTACAGATGTAGGTAAATAAATAATGTATATCTCCTGTGCCTATGTCTTCCTGGCAGCGTTTGTGTAACGGTTTACGACTTTGATGTATATTTTTTGTAACATAAGTAGGTACGCATATGTTACGCCAATCACATGATTGAAGTGGGCGAGAGCGGGCTGCCGTGTTTGTTTAATTACCCCCATACACAGCATCCTCGTTCCGCGTTAAGGGCAATCTCTACATTCTTACTCTATATAAGTCAACAAGGGACTTAGGTTTGTAGCTTACCAAAGTTCGCTAACTTCTAGCGCAAAACGTACGAAAACCTGTGTAGCAAGGTTTGGATTTGACGCTATCAAAAACAATTTATCAAGGCGTATTTCGATACAAGCATCAACAATACAATACAATAACTCTTTATTGCACACTTCACAAAATAGAGTACAGAAAACGAAACATTCGAGGAGAGGTAAACAACAGGTGGTATTATCGCTAAACAGCGATCTCTTCCAGACAACCTTTGTGTATTGGGAGACGTTGAGAATAATAAACGGTATGTATAAGTGGGTGGCGCAAAGCAGTTTGGAATTGAACTATTGTACATATATATTAAACAAACATAAGTAGTATTAATACACACATACTACATACATTTACCTAAATAGAGTTTGTGCTGAAAGACAAGAGCAGTAGTAGGATTTGAGTGCGTGCCAGTGCTATTTTATGATTTTTGTTATGCTGACAACAATGTCACGTAATTATAGTATGACACTAAAGGTCATGATGATACTTTGTAAGGTTAGTCTCAATTCTGCCACGACTCTTCTCTTTCCGCACAGACTCTTATATATATCTATATAATAAGTTGAATAACTGTATTAATATTACTTAGTCATACAGTCAATAGGACCAGTAAAACAAGTCGAGGTGCTGGAGGGAAAGATAAGTCTTTGAGAATCTACCGGCATCCCATCAGTTTCACAGCGTTTAAACGAATAGGTAAAACAAAAGCTATAACCACTTCTAACAAGCTAATGTATTCGGTTCCCACCGCGTAATTATACCCCAGAACAGGCATTGTACCTGAGCCGACGTGGCGCGGATTGTAAGGTCGCCGGCTGGCATTTGATAGCCCAAGGGCGCGAAGGTTGCCAGCCCATAGGTCGCCGGACTGGCATTTGGATTGGTTGTCGATTGCCATTCTGGTGGAAATTGAGACATTCTCTAGGGTTTGCACATAGGGATTAGAATGTAACAATATCAAAAGTCAACAAAAACGTCATATGAGTGCGTTTATAAGTCAAAATCTGCTATCACCTCGGAAAATATGATATCTAGGGTGAAGAGACTCTGTGCTCAGTTCTCAAAGAACTCTCTTTTGAAACAAAATAAATTATAATGGCATTAGGCTTAGGATCACACCCATGCCAAATGACCAAAGCAAAGGGAAACTTAAGGTTCCGCTGGGGGCAGTTGGTCTACTTATAATATAAAACAAATACTCTTTATTGCACACCCCGAATACACAGAAACATGAAAGTTACACATTATCGCAACACTACAAACGGGGCTTAATCGCGTATAAATATGATTTATTTAATTACTTCTCGTTAATAATTCTTCCACGTTTCGGACGTCGCGTTACGTCCATGGTCTTGAAGCCATCATCCTTCGAGCCATGGAAGTAACGCGACTTCATAAATCATATTTATACGCGATTAAGCCTCGCTTGTTTTGTTGTGATAATGAGTGAAAATCGTGTCAGTTTAAATCAATAAAAGTTACAATTAAATGGAGGTAAACAACAGGCTACTTCTTACTGAGACTAATGAAAATTAAGAAGCCCGGAATTGCGCCCCATACTGGTTGATACTGGAAGACAGGTATCAAGACAAAAGATGAAGAGGACTGAGCTGGGCATGCATTCAAACAGTGGGTATAATAAGTGGATGTTGCAAGCTAACTAGACTCGACACTGAAAGGTACGAAGCAGAGCCTGCCCAAGAAAGAGATGGTGGATAAATATGGCGGGTCGACCTGAATGCTTGTCTAAATAATGCCAGGATCGAGGCCTTATTATCCGATAATAATGCCGATGGAGTAGAAGTTTTAGTTCAACAGCGGTTGCCTAAATAGAAATGTCAAATGATGGATCCTTGAAATTACTGCTATGAGCTCATAAAATAAAGGTATAATCGCGATGGAGACCCTTGAGAACAATACCAGAACTGGGAACAAAAAACGAAACAAATGCGATCAGAAACAACCAAAAAGAATTATTGAAATGGTTCTAAGTGCCCCTGACCTTTTGGACAAATCCTGCCATCTCAAAAATTAGAAATATTGTGTACCTACACACTACACACACACAGCTCTTGGGTGTTAGTCAAATGTATTTTTTTCTTCACTTATATTTGTCAATGTCAACAAAATAAATTGCAAAAAGCTTATTAGAATGTTTATGACATCATACTTTTTGCACATTATGATTAGTAAATTACGAAAACATAATAACAGTAAAAACTTCTCTTATCATTGACCAATTGCATTTTTAAACCATTCAAGTTTCAAATAACGTCAGAGATAAATCGGTCAGTCACCCGCGAAAAATTCCGCAGTTCGTAAACAGTGCGGGCTAATTTTGGAATCGATACAAACAGATTACATGAGTATCTTTTTATGGAATTCGTGACGTAACGACGGACAGGACTTAAAGTTCGCTCTCAGTGGAATGTTAGCGCGGGAACCGATTCTTTATTACTGACGACGATTCAAAATTCGTATGGAAAAGTATACAAGTGACATAGAACTAGGTAAAATAAAACCAATCTTAAACCAACCTATGGAACGCACCAATGGTAAACTCAGTGGAGAAGCGTTCTTCTGAGGATTGGTTTTACTCTATTTATCTTTAGACATCCTTTTGCATAAATAAATGTATTCTGTAAGTAGGCCGCAAGGGCACTTTTACAAGTTTGACTCAACGGCATTTCCCAAGAGGAGAGCACTGTTGAGAAGAAAGCAGAAAAAAAGTCAACAGTCAGTATTTTTTTCTAAATGATTCTTAACTATTACAGTATTTAATATAGTGCTTAGTCCATTTGAAATATATCTTTTTAAGTATACACTCTAAGCATAGTGCTACAAGAAAACATATCAATTTTACTGTTATAAGTAAAATCTTAATAGAAGGAATACATATGCATATATACATATGTATACTTAAGTAAGTCCCCGTTAAAGTAAGCTAATTGGTTTCCTTATGGTTCAATAGATACATTAGAACATGAGAACGGTCAAGGAAGGTCATGTGCCTGAAATATTGAAAAAAGCATGGATAACACCAATCCCCAAAGGCTCTATAAGCCAATATATAGAAAAATATCGACCTATTTCAAAATTGTGTCAATTTGGAAAATACTAGAAAAATCGACACTGATCAGGTTTCTCATGATGTCCGCCGCCAGATTAATCCAAATCAGCACGGGTTTTTCAGGGGTCGAAGCGTTGCCACTACACGAGCCTACGACTACTATTGAGTACGAGCCGAGTATCGAGTACTTTTCTGAACTAACAGGTGGCGCTAAAATCTATTTGCCAAATTAACTCTAATTTTAGAAGAGGGGGTACGAATATTAACCAATTTAATTGAATAATTGATTTAATAATACAACACAATATGAGATATGTGGCTCGGTGGTATCAACAAGGAGGCGGCTCATATGTGCAAGAATTCGCCCAGGTACTGCTTCACTGGAGGAAACCATTGCCCTGATTTGATTACCAGAGACGTTATGCAAGATCGTTCTGTCCGTTGAAGACCACATTCGCAGCGTATATGGAGACCTGAGCCAGGTGACTCGACGTGAGAGCTCTTCGGTTTGTGAGAGAGCCATACTCACGCCGAAAATGGAACAGGCAGCGGCAGTTAATGCGCGGATATTGGCGAAAATCGAAGGTGAACAGGAAGTATATAATTCCACTAGCTGTTGGCCGCGACTTCGTCCGCACAGAGCTGAAATTTGTAGCCTTTTAGATGGCAACTTCGTCAGCGGAGGAAAAAAAACATAACCCTTTTTTTTCTTCAGCGTAATCGAATAAAAAGCCCGTGTACCAAAAATAGTTGAAATATGTTTGGCGGTTTTGGCGTGATGAAGCTACATCGACACATACATACAGACATACAAAAAATAAATTGAATTAGTAACCTCAAATGCTCCATATCACTCATTTTTTAGATTTAGTGTCTATGGGCGACGGTGATCGCTTACCATCAGGCGACCCGTCTGCTCGTTTGCCCCGTATGCCATAAAAAAAAAAAAACTATATTTTAGTAGTAGATTATCTATATATGTTTAATGTACATAGAAATTTCATTTTAAACCTTAATCTATCCATCTTCTATATTTTATCTATGTATACCTACATATAATAAAGCTGAATAGGCTCGAAAGTCTGTAGGTACATGGAAGATATTTGAAAAAAAGTTGGCCGGGGATACTTAGAATCGATAACAGAACACGTTCCAACAGTTTTTAGAAGTTTTGTCTGTTTGTCTGTTTATCTGTTTGTCTGTTTATTCGTACGCGTATCACGTAAAAACGGCTGAACGGATATTGATGCAAAGTTTACTAATCTGTTGAGTAAATTCCCGGACACTACACTTGATTGAGTAAAGTTTGCTCCTGAATCTTATGGCGTTACTTAGGACGGAGGTGCAAACTTTTCTCAAATATGTGCTACACGAGCCTACGGCTACTATTGAGTACCTTGCTAAACGAACAGGTGGCGCTAAAATTAATACCTTGGCATTTTGCCAAATTAACTCTGAGTTTAGAAGAGGGGGTACGGATATCAACAAATGTAATTTAGTAATACAACAAAATACGAGATAAGTGGCTCAGTGGTATCAACAAGGAGGAGGCTCTCATGTGCAAGAATTTGACCAGGTACTGCTTCAGGTTGGAGAAGGACTTCTGGAGGAAACCAACGGCCTGATTCGATTACCAGAGATGTTATGCAAGAACGTTCCGTCCGTTGAAGACCACATTTGGAGCGTATACGGAGACCTGAGCCAGGTGACGCGACGTGAGAACTCTTCGGTTTGTGAGAGAGCCGTTAATGCGCGGATATTGGCGGAAATGGAAGGTGAACAGGCAGTATATAATTCCATTAACACTGTTTTGGATGAACGCTTCGTCACAACATACTTGATGGAATTCCTAAACTCATTGAGCGCTTCAGGACTCCCAGCACACACATTAACCCTGAAAGTTGGAGTTCCGATCATGCTTCTTCGGAATTAGTCACCTCCAAAGTTATGCAACGGAACCAGGCTAAAAGTAGTGCAGCTGCAGCGAAACCTCATCGAGGCGCAAATCCTGATGGGGTGCGGCGCCGGAGAAGCCGTGTTCATCCCCCGCACCCCCCTCATTCCGAGCAACTTCCCGCTCCCCTTCAAGCGCCTACAGTTCCCCGTGAGCGTCTGCTTCGCCATGACCATCAACAAGTCGCAGGGGCAGACGCTGCGCGCCGCCGGCGTGGACCTGCGCACGGGCTACTTCTCGCACGGGCAGCTACGTGGCGTGCTCGCGCGTCACCAGCTGCACGCAGCTGTTCGTGCTGATGCCCGCCGAGAAGACTCACAATGTGGTGTACAAAAAAATATTGTAGAATGTCAATGTTATGTACTTAAATATACTTTACATACCTACTTTTGGAGTATGGAACTGTAGATATAATTATATGTACATATTTAGTTGTGCATACATAACATAACTGTAAATAAAATGTAAATACTTGGCCTCAATATCTATATTCACTTTTCCTCTAATCTTACTTCTCAATAATATTAGACCTAAATTCGTAAGGTTGTTAGGAAGTATGGATGTGTATATTTCTTACCTTTTCATGTTTAGACTGATTGATTGGAGGACCGATTTGGGTGATATTTGCCATGGACTTCATTTAGATAGTACTACAGTCAAGGACGTAAAAATAGAAAAGTAGTACTGCATCGTCCGATATACACCTCTAAGTATACACCCTATTTTTTTTTAATCACGTCAAAAATTTAAATAAGTGCAATAAACTATTGATTTTGGAGTGTAGTTTTATTTTGTGGTATTTGTATAACATTTTATCTGGACTTTACTTCAAGTTTCGGCTCCAGGGGAGAGGGGTGAATTAGCCGCTTACTGACACAGACCGAATTCCACGCGGGCGGAGCCGCGGGCACAGCTAGTAATATAATAATATAATAGATATATGTTTACTTGTAGGAGGTAATTAGTATGGTGCTTCTATTTAGTTAATTTCTCATTTTTTTTGCAGATTTTAAACTGTTTGGTCATAGTAGTGAAAATTATTCGACTTTAAAATCTAATGTAGGAAACTATAGGTCTATAATTTAAGTAATGTAGTCTATTGACTGTGTTCATGATATGTATATAAAGACTGTTTGTTTCTTTATAATAAATGAAAAAAAGAACATTAAACATGTTTATTGGAAGAAAATATGTCTTATGTATAAAAAATGCCCTATATGTTGATTTGTATTTTTGCTACCAAAATTAAGTTCAATACGAGCACCTATGTGACATAAGACTTAATGAAGCTGTGTATGGGGAAAGTTTGGCCTTATGATAAGAGATAATAAATCTCAGTGTACAGCAATCTTGCTCCTGTATTACTTTCTCCTGGTTTGGCTTAGTTCTTTAGGCTGGATTTAACATTAATCAAATGGCACTGCTATGGTCGTAGCAGTTCACTAATTCGTGTTAGTAACTCTAATTCAGAGTTAGTAAAAGAATCTGGACTTCGTAAATGCGTCACAATCACAACCGATGTGACCTAGAAACCTTGGGTCGGCCTATCATTTTGGGCTCCGATTTCCCCACCCAAAACTTGAATTTGAATTTGCGTCAAATACCGGACATGGAATTGAGACAAATTCTACAGTTACTTGTTGGAATGGGACGAACGAGAAATACCGTAACACACAGCCTAAAAATAGCCTAAAGAATGCCAAATTGCCGTTTTGTTGTTGAAGCTTCTGGAGATTTTTCTTTATATTTATTTATTTTGATATATGTCCCAGAGGCGTGGCGCAAGGAAAATTACAAGGGAACCCGAAGCGTATTCATTTACTCATATTTAAAAAAAAAGGTGGTTATGAACCTTTTCTTGGGCAACCCGGTGGGAATCGGCTTGTATGGACGCCACGCCGCTGATATGAACACACACACATATATCAGAAAATGACAATCGAATGTTAACTTGTCCCATTTCTTTAAAGTCGGCTAGGCTAAGTGTCTTAGTGGACAAGCATTGTAGGTATATATCTCTTTAAAAGCCGCAGAAGAGGCTGCAATTCCAGCGAGTCAAAGACTAATACCAGAACCAAGGCCTCCCTGCGACCCTGACAGCCTTATTTCAGTTCCCGACGTTTCGGAAGCTTTTCAGCTTTCCATGGTCACGGGTTGACTGAGAAAAGATATATTATTCTCTGTCAAAGTTACAGTATATTTTTACTCACCTTCGAGCACTAAGCATAGAAATATATATTAAATTTTCAACAGATTTTTAGTTTGGGTGCACTTTGGGTGCCAAGTGCCAATCCAAAATAATATGAGGTATAATAATATTCGGAGTACGTACTCGTATTGTTTTTTGAAGCAGCTCCTGGTTTATTTTAAATGGATCAGTTTGTTTACAAACAGGCCTATTATGGTTGCGCTTATGACGTCATAGATAAATGGCAAAGCACCCGTAACTTTCTGACAAGTATGTGAGTGCGAGAGAGACAAATGCTTTATCATTTGTTTGTCGCGTGATAAAGATAACCATAATAAAATAAGCAGGCTAAGTGCGAATCGTACTCGCGCACCGAGGGTTCCGTACAAAATATACGCTACAAACGGCCGTATCTAAGAAAATCCAGTGTTAACAGAGACCTACGCCTAAGCAAAATGTACGCGGTGTTCGATCAGTTTATATTAGTTACCGATATAGACAGAAATACATACAAATTGTACTTTTTTTAGTATCTGTTGTTATAGCGGCAACAGGAATAGATCATCTGTGTAAATTTCAAAACTGTCTAGCTATCCCGGTTCATGAGATACAGCCAGGTGACAAACGGACAGACAGACAGCGGAGTCTTAGTAATAGGGTCCCGTTTTACCCTTTGGGTACGGAACCCTAATAAGCCAGTAAACTAAACATAAAGGTGGATGCGAGTAGAATTGAGATGTTGACTGTACAGTCACCAGCATTATTATCTGCCACAACAAAGCGCGCATAAATATCGGACACTGATATTTTCGGCCACTGTGTTATGGCAGATATTGATGCGTGTGTCTGTACTTAAATAAAAATAAAATTTTGATGCGAATGGGTAGATTCAATGATAGAAAACCCTTAAAAAAATTTTTTTTCGATACCTTACGTGTAGCTTGTTTTATGAACCTTTAAAGTTGGGTAGGAAAATCCATTTCTTAAGATGCGTCCACATTTGTATCATTTGCCCGTATCAGATCATCGTCGCGTGGCATGATCGCGTGTCACGATCACGCGTTTGGACGTTGCGCCGATCCGATCGCTCGAAATCCATTTGCTACGCGTATCACACACTTATATCGGAAGAGTGCGGTATGATCGGCGCGCCGACAGTGAGCGTCCAAGCAGCGCGATACGCAGTCATGCCACGGCACGGTGATCGGATACGAGCAAATGATACAAGTGTGGACGCACCTTTAAAGTATGAAAATATTAATAACTAATAATACTATTGAATAATACATGAAATGTATAACTTTTGTTATGAAACCCATTTGATAAAAGCAAGTTTTAACATAGCTGCAGAACAAAATCCTTAATTTCCCCATACAAGACTGAACGTGTGACGAAGTATTAGTCTTTTGAGAAAACATACCACACAAAAATGCTGTCAAAAATTGTCAACATCCCAATTAGGTGCGGCATGAGTGGTAGATGTATACCGCGGAATAGACCAGGGACTAGTCGGTTTGGATTTTAACGTTAAATGGTTGCCATATTACTAGGCGCCCGCAACTTCGTTCGTGGTAAAAAGTTATAACCTTTTTTTTTAATTCAGTGTAGCCAGGTAAAAAATATCCTGTTACCATTTTGGGATACCTTTACTAGAAATGATTAAAATCCAGCCATTTTAGTGCGATGTGAATACAAAGCTACATACAGGTTTTCGATTCAGCGAGTTTGAAATAGCCCTTTTTTTAATTGTAATTAAAATATCTTCAATCTACAGACAAAACAAGTCTCAGTCAATGCCCGATAAATTGTAAATACTTATCATATAATATATACAAGCATTTGGTCCTGTTTGTTTGATATTTTCTGAATTTATTGGGGAGCAAAGTGGTTTAATCCAATGTAATGGTCAAAAACCTTACCATACCACAACAAGCAGTAATAAAATAATACTATGAAGCAGATTTTTGTTTTAAGTAACCATTTCAGTTTGATATTTTATCTTTTATATTACCCAAAATGGTCCCTCATTTGAACTTTACGCATAAAACGTTGAAAGTAACGACTCTAAAAATAAGCGTCATCTAAGTTAAAGGATGTATTTTATAGTTATCCGTCTGCCAAATCCTGTTTTGTTGTTTACTGGGCCTGTGACGCGCCTGCATCGGTTTCGCATTTTTATATATAAAGCGGCCACACAAGGTCGTGTTTAGTCGGAAGTGAGATTCGAAGAGAACTGACGCCTAAAGCAAGTTGACAGCAAAATGAAGACCGTGGTATGTTGCTAGCTTAATAAGATTAGGCGCTTCTATTAAGTCTACATTTTAGATTAGACCCAGACTTGTTTTTACTTCATACTTAAACGATAGGTTTAGCTAGAAGCTGATCTGGGTCCGAATCCTGGCAAGGGCAAACATTTGTATATTTATGGTATTATGGTACAAGATTTGATTTGTGTTAAAATATGATTGTATTAGATTTTGCTTAATTTCGGGACTAGGTAATTTCTGTATAAGATTGTCTCCTGATATTTGATTTAGATACTTAGGTGAACAGATTTTGCTTAACAATGGCCTCTAATATATTTGTTAGATCTGTGACTAACGCGTATTTTAATAAAAAATAAGTAGAGGACAGGCCACCCTTATCCTATCAACATTATATATGGCAATACATGCAGTGCTTAACTTGAAAGGATATGAATTCAATGGGAACTGACCGTATATCTCTAAGTACCGTAATGATTTTAAAAAAACACTCTAAATTTCTTTAAAACAACGATCCGATTATATTGATTGATTAATTAACGTTATTTTGCTCATTTAAATAATACAAATTAAACGGAATGTATTGCGTATATTATCTTATTTGAGTTCCCGACGTATCGGAAGCTTTACAGCTTTCTTATTCACGGGGTAGACTGATGATGATCATCAAATAATATACGCTATATAATCCGTTTAAAGTGTTTTATTTAAATAGGTGATAATCGCGGAAACCGAAGGAATGATTGTTTTGCTGTTTTTCTTTACGATTTTCCTTGAACTTGAACTATGTTTTCGTATTAAAAATATTTTAGACTTCACGCATTGAATTAAGTGGCTTTTATTTGTGATGCCTTTATGAGAAAATAACGGAAAACATTTTTTATTATAGATATAGATAGATAGATAGTAAACAACCGACTTTCTTTCCAGTTCGTATTCTTGGCGTTCGCGACGCTAGCTGCCTGCTCCCCCACGCCAGCCCGCGACAAGCGCAGCTTTGCGCACACGCAGGCCTACCCCGTGCCCGTCAGCGTACACACCGTCGTGCGCCCCTCCAACACGGTACTACGTCACACCACCACCGTCAGCAACATGGTGTTGCACCATATCCTGAACCTAATCTCCGTGATCGCTCTCTGCGTACTGCTGGCGATTGACATGGGCTGTTGAAGCTCTGTTACTCCCTGATTCCCGGGTGATTGTCACAGGGATCTTCTAGACATTAGGGGTCAACTTTTCTACCGTAACTCCACTCTTACACTTCGCAATTATACCATCGTACGTTAAATTAGTATCTAATTGAACGCCGTGAGCGACAGGGTGTTCCGCCACATCCTGAACCTTGTCCGTGCGATCGTTCTCTGCATCCCACCGGCAAATGATAAGTGCTAGTGCAGTTTCATTACTTTCTGATTCCCTGGTGATAGTTATAGGACCCATAAGGCAATGGCTAGCGGGTTCTACGCCCCATCAAGAATATTCCTTTCGTCCAACTTCTTAGGGGTTTCCTTCTTCTCTGTAAATGGCTACTTCATCATGCGTCCCTCCAATGAAGAACAGGGTCCTTCAATGTATCCGGAATCTGGTCTAAGTGATCGCCCGCTGCACACTTGTAGCATTTCATATGGACTGATGAGATGAAAATCTGATAATTCTTGAAGCCCTGGTGATAAAGCATTGGTATTAAGTATGATATACCGCACCTGATCATCTTGTCTTTGCGTCCGCGCTTGCTTCTAAATCTTGATTTGTATTCCGAAAGCTCCGTGATTCTCTGCTGCCTTTCGATTTTATATTCACAATTGTTTTTCTCCAACTAGACCCCTGAAGATTCCTTTGTCACTAAATTAGCCTTCACACTGCTTGGTGAATATACCGTAGTCTATCAATATCAGATTTTGGTGAACATTTATTTGATGTGCCTTCCCATGGAAAGGTATCTGAGAGTTTAGAGGATATTTTAGTTTGCTACCCTACATAGTCTTTAGCAGCCTAGGTCCCTTCTGTTTTCTTAGGCATGTAATTCAATGTGGACCATCTGTTTCCAGCTACCAGTATACGAATACCCGGAATCGACACAGATTGACACGCACTCCCGCACTGTGTACTCCGTGTCTGTACCCATCACCCACACGGTACACTTGGAGCAGCCGGGCCACTCGCGGCAGGTCATCTACCACAACCCGCCGGCGATCCCGTCGTACACCGCCCCCGTGTACACCGAGCCGCAAGTGTACACGCCGCAGTACTCGCAAGTGTACAGTCCAACCGTTTACACCCCCAAGGTGTACACACCGCACGTGCAGCGCCGGGTGTACACGATCAGGCCGGCCGAGCCGTGGGTATACCGCCGCTATGCTGATCCGTGGTGCTAAATTCAGTTAATAACGATAAAAGACGCTGGTAAAATATTGATATTATGTTCAGTGGAAATACATTTCTACCAGCATATGTTAAGATTATGCTGAGAGAGTAATTACGTCAATGATCACGTCGACAATATTTTATCAGGGATTTAATTATAAGCTAACCAACAGTAATTTTATTAGAGTCTCAGGATCGCCATTTTGCCTTGGATAATATTGTAGCTAAAACGGTCAGCAACGCTTAAGCTTTGCCAATGACGTTTTATATGAATAAAAACACAATGTCTCAGATATTACGAAACATTCGTACCTACGTAGAATAAAGTCACTGCCTATGTTAACATGTGTTGTACGAGTAGGTTGCGTAACATTTTGCACTGTATATGGTATTTCACCTAATAGTATCCAACGAGGATACTTATTATAGACATTGAATAACATATTATCGACCTCTTTTTGGACGTCATTGTGTTTTGTCTACGATATTTACCTTTCAAATGCAATGTAAGGGACCTGGGAGTCCTAAGACTAAATAAAACGTAGATAAGGTTCTACAAAAGCTCTTGTGATACTTACTTCCATCTTTAGAATGTTATACGAAGAGATGCGAGTATTTTTTGCTCAAAAATGTGACTGAGGTGTGTAAAGTGACCTGAATACTTGTAGTTATTATTAATAAATGATTGTTTATCTGTATGGTGCTTTCATATTACTACCTCTAACGTCTAAGCATAGAAATCGCTGAAAGCAAAAGAAGATCGGCTAGCGTTTTATTTAATTAAATTTTGTTATACAATAAAAAATAAATGCACTTGAAGCTGCATATGTGCAATTTGAGAACAGTTTCTTAAAGTTGAAATATTTAATAATAACCAGGTGAAATCACAACCATTTCATGAAAGTTTCCATTTTGACAAACTCCCTTTATTGGGAAATTACCGGAATCGCGGGGAAAGTTTTTTTCCTCTTTTGGAAACTTTGGTCAGCACCTCAGAACTTATATTGAGTTTTTATTAGCATTAGAAATAAGGTAAACAATCTTGACGTGTCTTTTTATTTAAAAACGCTTTAAAAAAATAGTATTTATAACTTATGAAACCAAAATAATATAAATTACCATCCTTGCTATATAATTGTTACATATTTGCTGGGACTTATTTTTTAAAGCGTGCGCGTGCGCCGCCGCGGGGCCGCCCGTTCCTCTCACCCTCCATCAATTCCATATTTCTAAGCCCACTCAAGGAATGTGAAACGTACAAATTGATTAAATAGTTTAAAAACAAAGTAAGCTTTGGCATACATGAAATACCGCCAGCTCTTTTAAAATTATGTACTAGTGAATTAACAATACCCCTTACACGTATAATAAATCAATCTTTTGAAAATGGCGTATTTCCAGAGCAACTGAAAATCGCAAAGATAAAACCAGTATTCAAACCAGGCGGTAAAGCGACAAATCCGAATCAATACCGACCCATCGCACTCCTACGCAAATAAAGCAATGTCCAATCGTGTGTATAACTTCCTAGAAAAACATAACATACTAGACAAAAACCAATACGGGTTCAGAAAACACCACTCAACGATGCTAGCTGTTTTAAAATATAAAAAACAAATTTTAGAACACATAAGCAACAAGACATACAATGTAGGACTACTCCTGGACATGAGCAAGGCATACGACAAAGTGGTCCACGACATGGGAATACGTGGTACGGTACATAAATGGTTCAAAACCTACCTCCAAAATCGTGAACAGTACGTACACATTAACCACTATGACGACGAAGCCCGGGAAATATGCGCAATTACTTCACAAAGACGCCGCACTACCTGCTCACTACCGCAGGGGAGCGTCCTAGCTTGTACCCTATTTATAGCCTATATAAATGACTTACCTAAGGCCCTCAATCCCAGCACTACTTCTGTGATGTTTGCTGACGATATTTCGCTACTATTCAGCACTACGGATAGTTCAGACGGTAACCATCAACTCACTTCGACATTAGATACAGTAAAAAAATGGCTCGATGATCATAACTTAGACGTGAACATAAAGAAGACCAACATTATTCAATTTAAACCCTCGCAGAAAAAACCTTTACAACTATATCTAAAAACAAACAATAGTAAAATAGAAGAAGTTACAGAGTTCAAACTATTACGAGTGGTCATTGACTCTGGAGTAAATTGGAAGGCCCATGTCCAAAAAGTAAAGTCAAAACTTGCCAAATACATCTATGCACTCACCGTCGTAAAGATGAACACTAATTTCGAATCAGCACTCTCTGTCTATTTCTCGTACATTTATTCCATTCTCCGATATGGTGTGATCTTATGGGGAACCAGCACTGATGCCCGGAATCTCTTTGTCATGCAAAAAAGTGCATAAGGATCCTAGCAAATATACGGGTCCCAGATAGCTGCCGTCCATATTTCATACAGTATAAACTGCTTACACTGCCATCAATATACATGTTGGAGGCTGCAACATTTGTGAGGAAACACCCAGATTTATTTGAGGTGAAACAAAACCAGGAACAAATATAGGAATAAATTAAAACTACCAAACTCTAATCTCGCTATTTGTAAAAATGGCCCCCATTATAAATGTACCCTGATAGTAAATAAGATTCCACATGAAATTAAATTCGAACCAAGTGACAAACTGTTCCAAAGTAAATTAAAAACACTGTTAATACTAAAATGTTACTACACGGTGGAAAAGTTTTTAAATGACGAAACTGTGTAATTGTAAAATAATTAATTAAAGAACTAAAATATTATTATTTTATATGTAATATAATTGAAAATATATACCTTGACATAGATAATTATTAATATATATAGTAATTTTATGAAACATAATATATAACATTGAAATGCTAATTCAAACGAGACGTAAATGTAATTTGCACTGCTAAACTTGGCCAAATATTGTAAACATCTTATGTAAACCTCTATTGCATGATCGAACTTAGGCTTAAGATAAGTGTATATTAATTAATTGTTTATGTGCCCTGACAGGGTGTCATGGAAGCTTTAAGTAATGTAACACCAACCTCATATAATGTACATGACTACACAACAAATAAATGAATAAATGAATAAAAAGTGTTTTTCAATAAAAAGACACGTCAAGATTGTTTACTCTTATTCTAGTGCTAAAAAAACGCAGTATAAGGCATTCTTTAGCTACCAAGTCAACAAAAATGCCAGATTGATTATTATATTGAGCGATGCGTTTAAATTGTCGTCGAACGTGACATTATTTCACGTTTACTAGAATCATATTTCGATACACGATAGCCGGTCGTAATCATAATATGAAAATCATATTTTGACGTTAATTTATCAAGGCGCAGGCGGCGCATTTACATTGCGGGCATGCTAGACTAGGAGCCCCTTATAATCTACTAGCTGCTGCCCGCGACTTCGTCCGCCTTAAATTCGTTTATCGCGGATAAGGGTATTTTTCCGGGATAACACGTAGCCTATGTAACGTAACAGACAGACAGACAGACACACTTTTGCATCTATAATATGATAGTATAGTATAGATAATGCTTCTTAAAGATAGGCTGGTGTAAGTACATATATATATATCACGGTTATTGTGTTTATTTTGTCCATATTAATTTAATTTTATGTATTTATCTTTATACATATATGCCATTCACACAGGCACGCACATAAATGAGTAGGTACACAGCGTAAATACATAGCACGCTGTCTCACACATGTCCTGTTCTGGATCCACGGAAGATCAGCGTCATGGCACTCATGAGTGCTCTGACATATGCTGAGTGGACTCCATTTTTGTAAACACAAATATGATTGATTATGGCTCCTAGGTTTAGCTTTAAGTCTAGGTTAAGTCTATACATGTCACTTTTCCAATGTACTGCAATTTTTGTTGTTGTTTACAAAATAAATGTATCTTCTTCTTCTTCTTCCTATGTCCTTCCTCGGGGCTCAAACTATTTCCATACCAAATTTCATCCAAATCGGTTCAGCGGTTTAAGCGTGAAGACATAACAGACAGACAGACAGACACACTTTCGCATTTATAATAATATATAAGTAGGATGGATACTATTATAAAGTTGTAAAAATGAAATGTCTGTACATTGAAGATATTTTCAAAAAAATAATTGTTTAAACTATTTGGAGGTCATTACAACGAAAAATATTTTTTTTGGATTTTATGTATGTTTGTATGTGTCGTTGTGGCTTCATCATGCAAAATCGGCTTAATGGATCTCCAGTATTTTTGGTACACGGGTACCCGGGATATCTCCAGATTGTTATAGGATAGACCCGACTATGCAGAAAAAACAGGGGTTATGACTTTGTCTTCACCGCGAATGACCCTTCTAGTAAATAATAAAATAAAAAGCCTTTTATTTCATGCAACCCTAACCTTACACCTGTAATTAGGGTTTACAATATATATATACTCGTATATACTGTAATATATTGTACTAAAAAAGCTATCATCATCATCATCATCATCATTTCCGCCATAGGACGTCCACTGCTGGACACAGGCCTCCTCAATAGATTTCCACATGTGCCGGATAGAGGTGACCCGCATCCAGGGAGCCCCCGAAATCTGACCAGGTCGTGGGACCACCTTGCGGGTGGCCCTCCCACGCTGCGCTTGCCGGTTAATATGTCCGTGACCTTGGTTCGTCTACGGATCTCCTAATTCTTGATTCGATCCCGTAGAGAAATACCGAGCATAGCCCTTTCCATAGCTCGCTGAGTAACTCCTTAAGAGGCCCATAGTCAGAGACCACGTCTCGGCTCCGTAGGTCATCACCGGTAATACGCACTGGTTGAAGACTTTCGTCTTCAAGCACTGAGGAATGCTGGACGAGAAGACACTTCGCAGTTTCCCAAACGCTGCCCATCCGAGTTGGAACCGTCGATTGATATCTTTCTCGAAGTTGGACCTGCCTATCTGGATTGTTTGTCCTAGATAGACGTCGACAACTTCGAGGGCCGAGTTACGAACCAATACTGGGGTGGGCGCTACATGGACATTCGACATGATCTTCGTCTTGTCCATGTTCATCTTAAGGCCCACCTGTTGGGATACTCTGTTGAGATCTTCGAGCATCATTCCGAGATCCTCCAGCGTCTCTGCCATGGCCACGATATCGTCGGCAAACCGAAGATGCGTAAAAAAGCTATAATCATTCTAAAATATATATATATATATATATATATATATATATTATAAATTATAACGTAATATTCACTATTAAAAATATACAAAATACCTAATAATAATGCCAAAGGTACATATAGTTCACGCGTATTTTTAGGGTTCCGTAGCATAAATGCCAAAGACGGGGCCTTATAGTTTTGTCATGTCCGTCCGTGAGTCACAGGCATTTTACTGAAAAATTACAAGATGTATATTAATGAACTTTGGTATACAGGTGTTTTGTATAAGCCGCTACTTTGTTTTAAACTTGTGCCCCCTTAACTTCTAAACTTTATGTCGTAAAGAGATGAAAAAAAAAAGAGTAAATCTTAATAAATATTGTCAATATGATGGGATATCTCGTTTTTGAGTTATTGCCGAAAAACTGCGCTTCTCAACAAAAGGACGTAGGTGCCACGCAGATACGCCCTTCTGCAGTAACGGCTACGTGACCCTGTACTGAGCTTAGTCCGACGTGTTTTTTTTATCTCGTTTTAAAGAAAATTGCTTTTGGATGAAATACACATTATTGTATGAAATTTAAGAACCCCACTACTATTTATGATTTAAGCCCCAATAGTCTTGGGCTTTTGTGTCCATTTTTTGGCTTTGAGGGCATTCCTTTACATACGTCGTCGGTAAATTATTAAAAATGTAAATTACCATTCAATACGAATTATTGTCAAAAACCATTTGCCGTGGTGTATTCTAAACCAGAAGGTTAAGTATGGCTTTGACAAACAATCTTTAGTACAAATATCCGCCAAAACATGTTTGTCTGGATATTTGTTAATGGTTACAGATGAAATGTCAAAATAGTATTTTATGTTGTAAAGATTCTTGTCGCGGGCCCTGGTCTACCCGGGATAGACGTGGGAAACGCCGCAGGGCTGCAAATACTCGTAAACCAAGTTCGCTCATTACATTTGACATGTTTATATGTATCTCTAAAATGATAGATAGATTAAGACGCTGAAGGGCAAATTAATCCAATTCACATAACTTAACTTTGTCCGCGGAGGAGAAAAAATCATAACCCTCTTTTTCTTCAGCGTAGTCGAGTAAAAAGTATCCTATAACCATCTGGAGATACCTAGCTACCCGTACCCGTGTATCAAAATTAACTGAAATCGGTTAAGCCGATTGGCGTGACGAAGCCGCAACGACACATACAAACGTACTAAAAATAAAAAATCATTTACGGACATCCTAATAGTCCGTTACAATCATTTTTTTGAAAATGTCTTTAATGTACAGACATTTCATTTTTACAACTTTATAATAGAATGGATACATCCATTCTTAAAAATAAATCTGAAATCTGAAAACGGCCAGAACGTTGTCAACAAACACAGGAATTCAGACAAAAAATGTACAAATTAACCCTCGATGCAGAGCATAATCTCTGTTGTATTTTGCGCGATGGTTAATGAAGTATGTACATAAAGGTGTTATTATATCAAACAGGAGCAAATTGAGTCAACATTAAGGCCCATACAAATCTGTCCACAACTTTTAAACTTCGTGCAAAATAACGCGTTTAATTAATGTTATCTCTGTGTTTAAATTTATGGTGTACGTTAAATCGTTGAATGACCTGACTGTTAAGCCTTATAAACAGAAAAATATCACATTAGAAGCCAGGGCTGTTTAGGGAAAGCAACCGGGACTGTAGCCCTGTTCCTTCACAGGTGAGAGGCCCCACAAATGAAATTTCTAAAAACCAAAAAAAATGTTTAGCGTATTTGGAAAATTACTACGGGCTTAATACGGACTCAATCGTTGCCCCACGGCCACCAGAACCCTAAATCCGCCCCTGTAAGAAGCCCGATTTCTTGGTACC
Source organism: Hedya salicella (assembly GCA_905404275.2). Classification (NCBI taxonomy): domain Eukaryota; kingdom Metazoa; phylum Arthropoda; class Insecta; order Lepidoptera; family Tortricidae; genus Hedya; species Hedya salicella. The sequence goes on along the minus strand of FR990109.1, from coordinate 22,815,242 downwards.
TCAGAGACATTTTAGGTAACGCTACGAGACGCCAAAATTATGCATCCAGAAGTTGATTCTCCCTGCATCTGCAGCCAGCTTAAAGACAAAAGAACAACCAGCCAGTTTGCCTCAAACTGGATTTGGGCGGAATTCAAAAAGTAGGACACGTGAACTCATTAAAATAAAACAATTTAACGGATTATATCGCGTATATTATCTCATTTTAGTTCCCGACGTTTCGGAAGCTTTCCAGCTTTCCATGGAAAGCTGGAAAGCTTCCGAAACGTCGGGAACGTCGCGATATAATCCGTTAAATTGTTTTATTTCAATGAGTAATAATCACGGAAACAGAAGAAAATATTACGTGAACTCATGTAACTAAATTTTCTATGAAAGTTTCCACTATGCGACGAACAAGACCAACAACGTTATTGAATATTGTCGTTGCACAATGGAACGTTTTTCTTCTCATCGGGTTTGTATGGTTAACTACGGCGAACGCTTCAACTTTAACTTTTTGGGCCTCACCCATTTACGGTTTCGGTTTTTTGAATCAACATCTGTCAATTCTCTCTTCGGACGCGTCAATCATCGTCTTTATCCATACAATATTAATGAATATTCTAATTTAAATGTGTAGCATTGACATTAAAATGTCGACACGGTTACCCCACAACTGGATCATAGTAGGAGGGATGGGAGCCCTTGCGCCACCTCATCAGAGCTTTAATGACTCGAGTTGCTATAAAAATGCCTTGGAAGAGACTCATAACAACATTGTTTCTGACAACGTCGAGCAAACGAGTGAAAATGAAATTCTTCGTAAGTTGAATTTTTATTTTTAGAGACGTTTCAAGTGATTAATCTAAAGATAACAAACTGAAGTGTCCAGCCGTGTATCCTGGATAAATTCGTAAATCACTTGCTTTGGTTTTTGATGCGGTTTTCATTAACGTGTAGCTTTATGTCTCAAGCCGGTTTTAGTGTATAATTTATGAATATACTAGCTTCTGCTCGCGACTTCGTCCGCCTTAAATTTCGTTTATCACGAATAAGGGTATTTTTCTGGGATAAAAAGTAGCCTATAGCCCCGGGACTCAAACTATCTTCAAACCAAATTTCATCCAAATCAGTTCAGCGGTTTAAGCGTGAAGAGGTAACAGACAGACAGACACACTTTCACATTTATAAGTATATGGAAGTAGGGATTCTATGCCTGAGCACTAAAATGCAAGAGGCGGGTCACTAGCCAGGCTCATAGAAATAAGTAACCACAATCTGAGTACTGTAACCGGCCCCTGGGCTGGGTCAAAATAATAGTTGACAGGTGACAATGTAAATTTTATAGAGGTTCATTGTCAATATAAGTTAATCATGTACGTTTTCGTTAATTCGTTAATATATGTCAAATCACCGCTTCAATGAAAACACAAGTTTTCTAGTCAACCGAGACAATTTCATATTTTCCCCTTTGACAAACTTTCGTCATTCGCACGTTACCAGATTTACCAAAATATCGCTGGCTGGCTTTATATACCTTGCCTATTTTAATGTAGTAGAATGTAGTCCGCAAAGTGCGTAAAATGTATATGTATGTAAATACCATTGGGAGTAAGAGACTAATATTTTTCCATGGTTCCAGGTGTGCGCCCTCCTCTGCTTGGCGGCGACCGCCTCCGCCCGCGACAAACGCGGCATCTACGGCGAGCCCGGAGGCCTGCTGTCGCCTCTCAGCGCCCACTCGCTCCACTCGGCGCCCCTGCTCAGCGCCCAGTCGCTCCATTCGGCGCCGATCCTGAGCGCACACGCTCCGCTGCTAAGCCAAGGCTCACTGCTCCGCGCGCACTCACATTCCCTTTCGCCGTACGCGAGCGCTCACCTCCACTCTGCTCCTCTCCTCTCCTCTCACTCACTCCACTCAGCTCCTCTCCTCTCTTCTAACTCCCTGCACTCTGCTCCTTTGCTCTCCTCTCACTCACTCCAGTCAGCTCCTCTCCTCTCTTCTAACTCCCTGCACTCTGCTCCCTTGCTGTCTTCTCACTCCCTGCACTCCGCTCCTCTCTTGTCTGCCTCCTCCCTACACTCAGCTCCTCTCCTGTCTTCCCACTCCCTGCATTCCGCTCCACTGCTGTCTTCCCACTCCCTCCACTCCGCTCCCCTGCTGTCAGCCCCCTCCCTACACTCAGCTCCTCTCCTGTCTTCCCACTCCCTACACTCCGCTCCACTCCTCTCGTCCCATTCCCTCCACTCCGCTCCTCTGCTCTCTGCCCACTCCCTCGACTCCGCCCCCCTGCTGCACTCGGCCCCCCTGCACACGGCGTCCCTGCACGCCCCTCTGCATTCAGCTAGGCTGATCGCTACCCCGAGGTACGCCTCCGGCTGGTGGTAAACTCTCCGTCGAAACTGCTCCTATACCAAATAAAAGTGTTCTTAATTTATTTTTTGTTTCTTTTCCAAATTCTTCATATCTAATCGCATCCAATGACCAATGATGTTCTAGTTTATCACGTGTTAAATAAAATGATAAAGAATTAATAACTCTAGCACTAACGTCTTTGTCAAAAAGTGACGAGTACTTTGTTAATTATTTATCGCATGATTAACGCAATTACCGTTGGCCCGCTGCAGTTTTTTTGAACGACAATTTCATCGGTTGTCGGAGAGCGATCGCTTTTTTGCGGTAAGACCGACTGTTTTCTACTATCCTTAAAAAAAGTTGACCGCGCAATACATTAAAGTAGATTAGATGAACTTAGATTTAGTACATTTTTATTTGTAATTAATTCTAACAACTATAGGATCTACGACTACGACAGCAAACTGCCACAAAAAACCGTGTATGGAGTTGCGACCACGCATAGGAAACCGCAGCGTGGGACGGCCCCCGACTAGGTGGACGGATGACCTCGTAAGGGTCGCGGGGAGTCAGTGGATGCGGTCTGCGCAGGATCGCACCCTGCGGCGAGCTATAGGGGAGGCCTATGTTCAGCAGTGGACGTCCGTGGCTGATAGATAGACATGATAACAGTATCACGCTATCATTCCACAAAAAATGCGTAGCAATGAATATTGACCTTGCCTTCATGTTATTAACCCAGTTATGAACAGGTTATAGTATCGTCCAACGCATCCATTATTGCGCAAGCGATCGGTTTTGTCAATAACATTGCGATGCTAGAAAATGTATTAGCCAGTTTTCCTTGGTATTGATTGGACCTCGGTTTTTTAAAGTACTTTTACGGCCTTTCAGGCATTGAAGAGCCAACGACCTTATCTACTTTCCTAATAATATTCGCTGGGTGCGAAGTACTAGGTGGGAGTAATGTAATCGATCGCAGCGCTCACAGTGACCAAAAGTAAAACTAATGTTGGCGCTGTTATCTGTCATATCTCAATCTCAAAGTAATCTCGTTAGACTTGGTTACTTAATTTGAAAAAACCCGGTCGTTAAAATAATAATCAGTTCGATCTGAAAACGATATTTAATTTATCACTACAAGACAGGAACAATTATATATGTTTATCATTATTGAATGAAACCATTAAAGTAGCTTTAGCTTCTTGTTTTACAGTAAAACTACAATTAAAAATTAAGTAAACAAACCCCGACATATTCAAAATAAAACACACTTTTTGAATCAATTTCACTTACCCTATTTCATTTGAATGACGAAAATTGATTTCACAATCACAGTAATTTTGGAAATAAATTAGTAGATAATTTTGGATTATAATAATAATTTATCACAACGTCGCGATTAAATGTCAAAATGTCAGAGCCAACAAAGTTGTGGACGCTAGGTGGAGCTGAACTCATGCACGGCGCCAATTGGGGAGTTCAAACCCGCAGCCCGGAATTTCATGGCCGACCACTTCGGACTTTAGTGCCTTCAAATTTACAGTGAACGAACATACATAAAGATTGAACACGCTCAAAGTAGACAAAAAATAATATTAAAATAATAATACACTTTATTTACACATATAATGAGCTTTCGAATGAAATTAATCTTTTAATCAGTCTCTCACGTGAAAGACATTGATCGCAGTTTTCCTCAAATACGGCTTATAAGACTTTGTACCGTCATTTTGATTACTGGTTTAGCTCAGCGGGAGCAACGTTGCCTGCGAAGCTGAAGGTCCTGGGTTCAAATCCCTGTAAGGGCAAATATTTGTGTGATGAGCATAAGTTAATATTTATTCCTGAGCCTTGGGTGTTTTCTATGTATGTAAGTAAGTATTATCCATTCGTATTTCGTCGTCTCGTATTCATAACATAATCTCATGGTAAGCGCAATAAGGTTTGTGTTAGGGATACTAGACGACGATATATTTAATAGATATATTCTTTGTGCTTATATACATAGAAAACATCCAAGGCTCAGGAACAAATATTTATGCTCATCACACAAATATTTGCTCTTACCGGGATTTGAACCCAGAACCTCAGCTTCGCAGGCAACGTTACTCCCACTGAGCTAAACCGGTAGTCGTAATATATCGTTTTAGTTAAAACTAAGTTATCGAGTTAAAAATATGCAAGAATACAAGTACTCAATACACTTATCATTTTCATTAAAATGTACTAACATTATCGATGCAAAATATGCAAACAGCCTAACCTTATCTAAGTAAACCATTACTGTGCCGAGAGGACTAAACATCTTCCTTCGTCGAGTTCAAACTCTGACCTTTAGGCTGGTTACTAGTCAGAACAGGACCATTAGCGTCATGTCCATGTTTCGACGGCCTAAATCTTCTGACAGGTAGGCTGAGGAGGCTTCTCTGACACACTATCGAAGTTTTAATCGAAAATTACTAATGAAACTACTGTACATTGAAGATATTTGGAGGTCACTGAATCAAACATTTTTTTTTTGTTTTTCGTATGTATGTGTAGTTATGGCTTCATCACGCCAAAACCGCTACACGCAGATTTCAACTATTTTTGGCACACGGGTAGCTGGGCATAGTGGGCATCCACAGATGGTTATATGGGCATAGAATACTTTTTACCCGACTTTGCTGTGGTAAAAAAGAGGGTTACTACTTTTTCCCTTCCACGAACGAAGAAACTAAAATTAAAGTAATCTAAAGCCACTCCCTTACTTGGAGTCATCATCATCATTTCAGCCATAGGACATCCACTGCTGGACACAGGCCTCCTCAATGGATTTCCACATGGACCGGATAGAGGGGACCCGCATCCAGCGAGTCGCCGCAACCCTAATCAGGTCGTCCAACCACCTTGCGGGCGACACTCCCACGCTGCGCTTGCTGGTACGCGGTCTCCACTCGAGAACCTTTCTGCCCCAACGGCCATCGGTTCTTCGAACTATGTGCCCTGCCCATTGCCACTTTAGTTTGCTTATCCTGTTTACTATATTATCGGTGATCAACTGATCATGGTTCGTCTACGAATCTCCTCATTTCTGATTCGAAAGTATTCTATAGTTGTTACTCACTGGTGATATGCTGAACATAATAGTATCTAGGATAAATTTCGTTTACCAGGATTTTAATGCAACAGAAAATACGTACTTATACAAAGCAAACATGATTATAAATATCAATTGACCTTTGGCGTAATGCAAGTCGAATTCAGGCGGATTCTGGTTTCCGTACCCTACCTATTGCCACTTCAGTTTGCTTTTTTTTTCATTTATTCAACATCAAAAGAAACTTATAGCTATAACACTTGTTTGGTGAACGAAAACCGCGCGCGGTTTATCTGCCACCAAGAGATCTCTCACTTACAAAGCGTTTTTCAGTTCACAGCATATGCTGATGCTGAGTCCGTTCATTATTAGGTGGTTAATGTTTATCTTTTTCTTCCATTTGCTGTTCGTTCGCTGTACCTTATCTATTGTTGGTGTGGCAATAAATGATTTCTCTCTTTCTACTATGTTTTTATGGTTGATGTTAAATAATTGATTATGGAATTCCATATTAGATGGATTATAGTAGCTTTGGTGTTCCGCGAAATAGTGTCTTGGTTAGATGTGACAATAAATTGCGATTGTCCGAACTTCTGGGGTGGACGCCGGACCGTCAACATCTCCTGCATCTCCTGATGATGCCTCGTAGAGAGGCGAAACACGTGTCGAGGATTGTATCGTCTGGTGGTGGTTTGTTGTATTTGCATGCGTTTTTTTCTGGGAACTGTATGAAAATATGCGCATGTGAGCAGAATTATTGTCACATCTCACCAAGACACTATTTCGCCGAAAGGCAAAGGAACTATCATCATCCATTTATCTTTGATTCTGTCTGTAGGTACTTGCTTGCTTGTTTGATAGTAAACGAAGGGTTATTGAGGCGTTCAAACGATCCTCGCGGGAATGTGAAGCTATGTTCCACGTGTATAGCATACCGTCCCAAATGGCGTTGGTCTAGATCGCTGTGTCTTGCACTTAGCATGCGCATGCGTGGTCTGCGCTTGTCGCAAGCGGCGTTTATTGCTTGAAACTACACTTACGTTACGCATTTACGGCGAAACATGTGTACTATTTTTCTGAAATATTATATTAAGAATAGTTTTCAATTATATTTATTCTACCCGCGCCTTAATTCGCATCTCATTTATTACCATGGATTTTGCGTTTAGTTACTTTCATTGTCTTATCATAAGAATTTAATTTTAAAGGTTTTATTTTTTATTTACGAAATATTGTTCATATAGGTAATAACTGATACTTTTTCTAAAGATAAATAAATACAACCCTAAAATAGTAACATTAAACTCGACTTGTATCTGCCATTTTACAGCTTATAAACTTTTTCCGCGTATCATTGGTACCTACATTGTTTTTCTTTAATATTTGTCATGTGTTTTTTATCTGCCAACACTGTCAACCTCTTTTAAAAAAAAAACCAGGATGGAAAATTGCAGTCTTACTTAAAAATTAAAACAATAAGTCGTGTGCATATACGAAAAAGTTTTTAAATAATATATTTATTTGCCGTACGTGAAATAACGTATAAGATGATTAACTAACAAATTTAATTCATATACGACCTCATTTCACTCCCATCTTTAGTTTTTGTACAGGTAGGTGGATTTGAAAAAAAATTGAACTTCAAATGACTTTTCCGCGCAGATTGCGCGATGTTTAGTGGAACTTTTCCGAGCGAGTGAGGTGGAAAATATCTTTTACAGACATACATTATATTGATGTATTTTAACGACTTTATGATAATACTAGCTTCTGCCCGCGACTTCGTCCGCCTTAACTTCGTTTATCGCGGATAAGGGTATTTTTCCGGGATAAAAAGTAGCCTATGTCCTTCGTCGGGACTCAAACTATCTCCATACCAAATTTCATCCAAATCAGTTCAGCGGTTTAAGCGTGAAGAGGTAACAGACAGACAGACACACTTTCGCATTTATAATAAACTAGCTTCTGCCCGCGACTTCGTCCGCCTTAAATTCGTTTATCGCGGATAAGAGTATTTTTCCGGGATAAAAAGTAGCCTATGTCCTTCCCCGGGACTCAAACTATCTCGATACCAAATTTCATCCAAATCGGTTCAGCGGTTTAAGCGTGAAGAGGTAACAGACAGACAGACCGCTTAAACCGCTGAACCGATTTGGATGAAATTTGGTATGGAGATAGTTTGAGTCTCGGGGAAGGACATAGGCTACTTTGTATCCCGGAAAAATACCCTTATCCGCGATAAACGAATTTAAGGCGGACGAAGTCGCGAGCAGAAGCTAGTAAGAAATAAATATTTTTGGTGCACAGATAGCAGGGAATCCACAAATGGTTATAGAATACTTCTTACCCAACTATGACTTTTACTCCTCCGCAAACGAAGTTGCAGGTGCCTTCTAGTTACATATTAATACGCTGAGCTGAGGATTTGATCACCATAGCTATCGCGCGGGTCATCCGACAGAAAACTGCCCAATTTCGCATCAAGTAATCACACGTCAAGCCATGAAACCGGTCCCATTACTCTACTAAGCTTGTAAACAACATACCTGACATCTGTTACATGTAAGCATAACAAACAAATCTTAACTTTACACTGAATGTAATAAGGCTGGTGATGGCTGAAGAACTAGATTCGGTGTCGACAGTCCCGAAATGTAGAAAACAACTGAGTATCGCCTTAAGCTAAATGGAACCGGTCAAGTGCGAGTTGAACATCGCACTGAGGGTCCTTACTTAGGAATCGGATACTTTCTTTCAGCAAACTATTCTTCACAAACTGCCTCAATTCCCAAATGTTTCATTTCCCAAACTCGCGCTTTTCTCCGAAACCGAAGAAAATCCAGATATATTTTTAAGCCATTGTGTAGAGGTTAGGTTAGGTTTGTTTTATAGAAATTCTGAAAATTTTACTGTTTTCGAAAAAAACCTATGTTTGGGTAATGAAATATTTGGGAAGTGAAACGGTTTGGGAAACATAATTTGCCAATAAACCACTTAGGGATACTTAGTCACAATAGGTATGTATAGCCTGACAATTTGCTTGACGGCCCTCACCATATGTCTCGGATTTTTATGGTGGTGCAACATTAAGTTTCCCAGAGGAGTTTTGGAGTCTGAATGTGCAAATAGTTTATTTTTAAGTTGTAATGTTTTTTAGATATATATTTTTTTAACCTCGATATGATATTTGTGCAGTTACCTCAACTGAATACATTTTTACGTTGATCTATGAGGTTAGTAAGAAAATTTTAAAAGTTAGCTCATCATCATGACTTTTTTTATTTTCATACGGTCGAGGTGGTTATAATAGTAGATTGTTTGACAAGGGGCTAAAATAAGCCATTATGACACGAAGTGATTATTTGGACGAGCTCACGAAGTGAGTGAGGACAAATATGTCTGAGTGTCATAATGGCTCCAAGCCACGTGTTAAACACTCTCCTTTTCACTTCGACTGCGAGAAAATAAAAGAGACTTAACATTAAAATTGTATATTTCATGAAAAAATAAAAGGACTGTTTGAGCAATTAATATGACGTACTTTTTGAGCAAGTGAAGTGAACAATATTTTTTATCCGGCTACGCTCAAGATAAAACAAGGGTTATATATTTTTTCTCCTCTGACGAAGTTGTGGACCTTTTAGTATTTAAATAATAATAGGAACACATTTTCACTTAAAATGTTAAAATAGGTACTTATTGTGATTTTAAAGAAACAAAAAAGTAGGACAGAGAAACGGAACCTTAAAAAAAGTTACGTTTAACAGTGCCAGTTTAAATTAAACTCTAAAATCACGAAAATAAGAATTTCGAGTACAGTATCAAGGTTTATTACTTTGTTATTACCAAAATATTACAACTGAATGCGCGAAGCTAAAACAGCGTATCTGCATATCAGCGGATTCACATGACGACCGTTCATACTCTCTTCTTAACACGATATTTTACGTATCTAAAAGGTCAAAAGTGTTAAGGGCGGTGTGCAGTACTTAAGCCTGTTTGCTGTTAGGACAAAGCTGGCAATGGAAGACGCCTCTTGTGTAAAAGTCCTGCGCAGGACGGTATATAAGCGCGAGGATGCGCCGGCGCTGCATTCCCGTCCTGCGCAACATGAAGATTATTGTGAGTGCATTTTCGTTTTGATTACTACAAATAATTTTGCGTACATATTTTAATTTTAACGTTTTTAATGTTTTGATTTTGTTAATTGGGTTCTGTGCTCTCTCACTCTACTCTCTAGGCACTGATTTTTATTTATATTTTGTTAAAATATTCAATTGAACTAATCGACTGACGCCTGATGAAATGTGGATCAGTTATAATTGTCTTTTTTTTTTTGATAATTTGTTCTTTGAAGGCAGATCTAAAGAACGTGGACAAAATAAATGTTGTACGTAGCTATTGAATACACCCCAATTTCATAAATTCCATTACAACGCACATTGTGTCAAATACAGGTGTCTCATAAATCGACAATAATCCAAAGAAGATTGATAGAACAGCTTAAAAGCTATCAATTTTGCCTCAATGTACATATATTCTGCGACTTTATTCCAAAATATCCATAATTTAGTGGCAATTTTATTTCTTTTATAACTGTGTTACAGATAGTCGTTAAGTTTAAGTGAAATTCCTACATAAACTACATAATTTCAATCATAACGAACTACTGAAGTTTGTAAAAGCAAGTGCCAGTTTTATTTCGGTTGATAATTACGCAAAGATAGTTTTTTATACTTCGCAAAACCCAAACACGGAAAAACAAAATTTTTGTGATTACCTACACAAAAACTCATCCCCTGCACAAAGGAAATGTTTTTTGGAATATTGTCGTCAGTGTGATTACACACCTTTGTCGTGTCTTTTTCTTATGTTTACTGACTAATTCGGAAATATATTTTATATAATTGATCTAATGTATTTTATGTAGAGCCCCTTTACCACAGCCTTAGACTAATTAAACTGTGATCGTAAATTTGGTTGTATTTTTGGTGCAGCGTTTTTTTTTGTGCCAAGCATATTAATTAAGTCAGTAATTCCGACCACAAGCGACACCTCCTACGAGGGTTGCTACTTATATATCCGGAAACAAAAAAACAAACAAACGTACACGGCTGAAAATAGTTTTATTGTTTTTCAAAGTATTCCCCTTGATGATCTATGCACTTTTGCATTCGCGTGAACCAATTTTTAAAGCACTTCTGCCACTCCGCCTGAGGTACCTCCATAACGTGTTGTTTGAATGCGTCGACAGCATCTTCAGCGGTCGAAAATCGTTGACCGCGTAATTTATTCTTTATATTTGGAAATAAATAAAAATCGTTGGGTGCCAAGTCAGGGCTGTACGGCGGATGACCCGTTAATTCCACATTTTGACCCTTAAAAATAGAGTTGTTTCGCGTGACGTATGACAGCTGGCATTGTCATGATGAAGAATGATTCTTCGTCGCTGGTTAGTTTTACGAATTTGTTCAAATACTTCCGGTAAGCAAATGGTCGTGTACCACTCTGAATTAACCGTTCTACGGTTTTCTAGTGGCACTGTAGCTACATGGCCATTAATACCGAAGAAGCAGGCCACCATTTGTTTCAATGTACTTTTTGCACGAGTAACTTTCGTAGGGTTCGGCTCATTTTGAAACACCCATACCGTTGATTGTTGCTTCGTTTCGGGATCGTATGCATAGATCCAGGATTCGTCACCTGTATAGATGTTATAAACGGCTTTTGAGTCACCACGGTTATATTTTTTTAACATTTTATTGCACCATTCGACGCGAGCATGTTTTTGCTCATTTGTTAAGTTGTGGGGTATCCAACGCGAACAAATTTTTTTTACAGCCAAATAATTATGTAATATGCTATTAATGCTGGTCATAGAAATACCCAGAGTCGCCTCTATCTCGCGGTACGTAACATGTCGGTCGTCCATTATAAGTTTTCGCACAGCCTCGATATTTTGTTGTACAACGACCGATTTCGGGCGACCTGCCTTAACTTCGTCCGTAAGCATACTACGTCCACGATTGAACTCACTAAACCAGTGATACACAGTAGTTTTAGATGGGGCTTCATCACCAAAAGTTGAAGTTAGTTGATCTATGCACTGTTGTTGCGTTAAACCACGCCGAAAATCATAATAAATCATAGCACGAATATTTTCACGAGTGAGTTCCATTCTTGCTGCGAGATGACATTTAAAACCCGTCAAAAACAAAACACGAGCGTTAATAAGGAAGAAAAAATATACCTTATATACTTAAAAAAGTTCAAATTTTACCATGGCGGTCAAATATGCTATTTAAGAAGATTGTAATCCCGGTTTCCGGATATATAAATAGCAGCCCTCGTATATGCTGATTAATTAGCAGAGATCGTAACGGCGGATGGGCACCTTATTATTATTTATTTGGCACCCTATTGCCCTATGGATGTGGAAAATACCAAATTAAACGTTGTAACATCTATACTATTATAAAGTTATAAAAATTTAATTTCTCATTGAAATAAAACAATTTAACGGATTATATCGCGTATATTATCTCATTTTAGTTCCCAACGTTTCGGAAGCTTTCCAGCTTTCCATGGTCACGGGAGGACCATGGAAAGCTGGAAAGCTTCCGAAACGTTAAATTGTTTTATTTCAATGAGTAATAATCGCGGAAACAGAAGAAAATATAATTTAATTTCTGTATATTAAAGATTTCTGTATATCAAAAAAAATATTGTAACGAACTAGTTGGAGGTCACAATATATTTTTTTGGATTTTATTTATGTTTTTATGTGTCGTTGTGGCTTCATCACACTAAATCGGCTGAACGGATTTCAACTATTTTTGATACACGGGTAGCTAGGTATCTCCAGATGGTTATAGAATACTTTTTACCCGACTATGTTAAAGAAAAAAAGACGGGTTATGACTTTTTCTCCTCCGCGAACGAAGTTGCGGGCGCCCTCTAGTAGTTAATATTGTGGACAGTAACTCTTATCCATCATTTCGGTTGAAATTTGCCACACCTGTGGCACTCTACCGCAATCACTGCTAATTAATCAGCATAGGAGGTGTCCCTTGTGGTAGAAAATACTGATTTAATTAATATATGCTGGGCACAAAATAGTTGAAGGCACTTTTCCCATAATGAGTGTTTAGTATGCTGACCAAATCTAGGCTTAAGTGTAATTGACCTAACGATAGTGTAGCCGGATTGTAACGAAGATAATTCTGTTAAACATTAATCCTAACAGCTTCTTATAAAATTACTACTTACTATGAAAAATACGCAGCTTTTACTTAGTTATGGTATCGCGTCACGAGCCCCCTCTCTCTTAATCTTTAGTGCGATTTATCTCAGATTTTTTTTATTAATTTTGAAAACCACAAGAAACGTGTCCAATATTTTTTAGTATCTAACTGACGGATGAAATATACACTGAAAAAATATGAGCCTATCAAGAGGTTTTTTGCTTGATTGGAAAATTCTTAATAGATTTGATCACAATATGAACAAACTCATCATTTAACACATGATTGCAGTAGTACTCAATCAAACATTTGAACATTTTTCTTCGCATTGTAACAGCAAACAAACGGAGAAAATGTTGAGTTCTGCCAAAACTGATATTTGTTTAAGTTATAAGTTGATTCGAACTTGATTGAACTTATAATGAACTTGTTTAGCGCAATCCATTTATTGTGTCTATCGCATGCAAACATCTTATTTGAGACAATCAATTGTAAACTTGACAGCAATATAGAACTTTTGTGATATCTTTGATAATGATGCAGTAATCAAATTGAAATTGTTGCTGCAACCATTGCACTTGATATGCTCTAGTGGAAGCAAGTTTTTGTTTGATATTTTTTGGTATCATGCCTATTAACCGTAATTGATACTTGTTTTTTCAGGTATTCATAGTCCTGCTCTTAGTCCTGGGGCTCGCTGCCGCCGGCAGCTGGGGACCTTCATACTCCTACCACTCCAGGCCTGTAGTAGTCCGGCGCTACTACTCTCCCGGGTGGTCCGGCTATGGCGGTTACCGTGGTTACAGCGGGTGGAACAAGGGGTGGAACAGCGGATGGAATGGGTGGTGGTAAACGCTAGGAGAGGGGATAGCAGGGGGCAACTTGGGCTTTTATCATACTGCAGCAAATATGGAACCAGCGATGACGCACAACAGGATTATTATAAGACTAGCAAAAGATTGAACAATGTGGCGTAATAAACCATTGATACGTTATACAAATTATTACCGAAAAACTGATCGAATCAGAATGGTGATTATTGGAGCATTTTTACTGTCTTATTACTCTGTTTGCAATATTGGCCAGTTCATAAAAGCAATGAACCTAATTTTGATAGCGATTGTAAAAAGCCACGACTTTTACAATACAACCGAAAATGGCGCCACAACTCATATGGAATTCGTCAATATTGGGGACTCAGTAATATGACGGTTAAAACGCTCAATACAAATATTCACCCTGAAACACGGAACTGCGCTCCAAAACTGGTATAACAGATGTGGGTGTCATGGCCGCTAAACTGAAATGGGACTCGGCGGGACATGTTCCTCGCATGCATCCAGAAAGGTGGGCCAAAATGCCTATGCCAAGATGGATACCGGACACGAGGCAGACCAGAGAAAAGACTGTGTGGCGAGACGACCTGGACGCATTCCGCAAAGATAAGCTGAATCATACAAGTAATAGGGTCGAGTGGAGAAAAAAAGGGGAGGTATTTATCGAGCAGTGGGTCACTAAACAGGTTTAAAAAAATTGTGAGTTCCAAGCCTTATATTTGCGCCGTATTGAGTTAAAAACATATATAAGAAATAAAGAGATGGCCAAAAAATACAATAGGTTAAGAAGAGGATATTCAGAACAAGCTGATTAAAGATTGGATAATTCCTTAGACAAATATGGAACGGCTGTTCCAGATTGAGATAAATATACTGACTAATAGAATAATGCAATGCGCATATTTTTTATAATTACTGTAAACAAACGTAGAAATATTACATTCAGCCTACTAAGGTGAAATAAATAATAGTTTAATATTTTTTTAGAGTCGACTAAAAATGATCCTTTTACCATGTGGGGATGCCCAGCCACCCTAGTGTACCAAAAATAGTTGAAATCTGTTTAGCCGATTTGGCGTGATGAAGCCACAACGACACATACAAACATACAAAAAATCCAAAAAAAAATATGTTTCGAATCAGAGACCTCCAAATAATGGATTATTTGGAGGTCACTGATTCGATTACAATTTTTTTTTTTAATATCCTTAATTTAGATGACTGAATTCTATATCGCGCTATTGAGACTTCTCTTGATTTCATGACCCCTGAAGGCATTTGGATTTTATTATTTCATAATAGTTTACTTAGATCGATAGATGTTAACACGACAACTTCTTTACTATTTTGTTGTGGTATAATAGAGGTCTTTAAGATTGAAGTATATTTTAAGAAAAGCCTAAAACTTGTGTAACCTCATACGGAATACCGATTTTCTTTTAATAATCTATGCTAAAAGGAAATAATAACAATTTCATGTTTTTAATTCCGTATTTATTATGTATTTTCTGTGATAATGTAAATATTAACAATTTTAATAAACGTTTTGCAACATAACGGGCAGTTTTTCTTCAATGGGATTCTTCAAGAAGCGAGTTAACAGGGCTCTCAAAAGGTTGGCAAAGTATGGGCGATTCCTCAGGTGTTGCACATATACATAGGCGACGATGAGCACTTTCCATCAGGTTTCCAAAAAAAAGGATATTTCTTCTAATATTATTTTCGGTAAAGAAGAAAAATATGGCCGAAGGGTGTCGTATTCCGTGGCGTTCGCGCGACCGTTTAGTGACACCGAAGTCGGACGCTGTCGACTTATATACAAGTAAGATATATGTCCCAGTGATGGACACAAAATGTACGCGGTGGGGGGTCATTGGATACTGACACAGATAAAAAAAATGAGATTTTTGGATTTATTTCGTAGGTTGTACTATAAGCGCTACCTTCATACCAAGTTTCAAGTTTCTAGGACATTGATATATGTATTGTAAGTGATAGGTTTTCCATGGACGCCAATTTGTATGGAAGTATCTTTTTTAATTATTTGGTTTGCGTTGACTTAGAAGCTTGATTACAACTGCAAAGGACCACAGATCTAAAGCATTTGATGTAAATTTCAACTACGACATTTGGCTCAGTGGGAGTAACGTTGCCTGCGAAGCTGGAGGTCCTGGGTTCAAATCCCAGTAAGGGGAAATATTTGAGTGATAAGCATAAATATTTGTTCCTGAGTCTTGGATGTTTTCTATGTATATTAGTAAACATATATCTATTAAATATATCGTCGTCTAGTACCCATAACACAAGCTTTATTGAGTTTACCATGGGACTAGTTCGATTTGTGTAAAATTGTCCTGTAATATTTATTTATTATTATTTATTATAACTTGATACCTCCACGCGTTCCTGAAAAAAAGGGTCTTAACAGGCAGACGGACCGACGGACAACAAAGTGATCTTATAAGGGTTCCGTTATTTCCTTTTGAGGTACAGAACCCTAAAAATACGAATATAGGCACTATAAGAGTCATTGATTTGTTGATATTGATTCCATGGGGTTAGAGAGTCAAGTAATTAAATTTGAGAACGTCGTAAACAAGACTGACTTAATACTCGTTTTAAATATACATTACATTTTGTGTACGCATAGCAAAAGCAAGTTTGTGAGCTAATTTAAAATTAAAATTCACCACACCTCTGTTTAAAAACTAAAGGAGCGTGTAATTACAGGTCTAACCTAACATGACGTGTCCTCACTGTGCCAACACATACACGTCACTTGTCACCCCTCCCGTTCCGCTTCCATACCTCAAGAACAGACTCAGATATGTGTAAGGCCTATAGTTTGTTTTTAAATTTGCACCTTAACATTATGATATCATAATAGTGTTTTAGGCAAACATACAGTCTTAGGCATAGCGCTCTTTGACAATCGAAGTGACACTATCCATACAAATATTATAAATGCGAAAGTGTGTCTGTCTGTCTGTCTGTCTGTCTGTCTGTTACCTCTTCACGCTTACAACGCTGAACCGATTTGGATGAAATTTAGTATGGAGATAGTTTGAGTCCCGGGGAAGGACATAGGCTACTTTTTATCCCGGAAAAATACCCTTTTCCGCGATAAACGAATTCAAGGCGGACGAAGTCGCGGGCAGAAGCTAGTACAAAATAAAATTCCAATAATCGATGAATGAACCGAAGTAAACCAATTGGACCGTGTCCAGCACTAGAACATTTGTATATTTTGTGTGCAAGAATTTTTATTACCACCAAAAATTTTATGAAATTACTTTTCAAGTATAATAAATGTAATCCTGATGATGTTTATAAGCACTGTAGTTACGATTGGGTTATAATCTGAATAATACGAAACAATTCAGTGATGTAACTGTAAGGTCATAGTGTTGTATCGACTCCTTGTATTTATAGGTAAATATATACTTGTAGGTTACCAGATACACATTTTGAAATACTGACTGCTTTTCTAATAAATTTCCTGACGCTCAGTCAAGGGATGGTTCGCCACTGTTGATCTAAATTTTTTATATAAGTTTTAATTTGCTTTGTGAATAAATAGTATATTACTACAGAGGCCGGGAAAAGTCATTTCGTGGATGAGTTATCCTTCAATACATACGAATCCACGAAATGACATTCCTGCCGAGGCATGTATACTGCTTTTCTCCAAATATGCGAGGAAATTTGACAAATGTTTATGTAACTTATTTTCGTAAAAATAACACGACAGACAATCTTTGAAAAAAAGAAATTCACGTTCCCGACTTAATTTTTTCTAAGGATATTAAAGTTAAAAGTTTTGGATCCGAATTGTATATTTGGTTCCACATGAAATATAGTAATGAAAATAAATAAAAAGAAAGCCCATACCAATAGCTAAAATAAAAATATACATTATTACTTTTAGTTGAATCGGCAATTCCTAAACGCACAACACAGAAGATCATTAAGACTAAATAAACTGTATTATGATTTGGACACAATAATTATTGTTTTTTTTCTATTATTATTGGCATGAACCATGCAGTAACTAAACGCAGAAAACAATTCAAGTTTTTTAAATCTCGGTTTTATTACGTTACTATTGGCTGTATGGTGAATTTTTAAAGTCTTGGATGAAATTAAAAGTAAAAACCTGCACAATAATGTACACCTCCCGGGCCTGTCCGGGAAGTAATGTCACTTTTTTTTTTTAATTGATTATCGTATCAACGTATATAACGATAGACTTCGCGGTGTATTTTTACTACATTAATGGGAACATTTCCGAGCAAGTTGAAGAAAAAAATATATCCCCACTATCTGGATGCTTGGCATCCCAAAAGCAAACGGGCATCACGCTCATTTTTACCACGTACTTTAAGGTGCGTCCACACTTGTATCATTTGCTCGTATCCGATCACCGTGCCGTGGCATGACTGCGTATCGCGCTGCTAGGACGCTCACTGTCGGCGCGCCGATCATGCCGCATTATTATTCATTGAAATAAAACAATTGTAACTTTGACAGAGGAAAATATATCTTTTCTCAGTCCACCCGTGATCATGGAAAGCTGAAAAATTTTCGAAACGTCGGGAACTAAAATGAGATAATATACGCAATATAATCCGTTAAATTGTTTTATTTCAATCCTAACCTAGTACCTAAACATATTTTTAGGTTATTACGAGTGGTCTGTCAGAAGTTGTCTCTAAATGTGGTGTCTCAGACGGTGATAGATACCTGAATTAAGTGCCTATGCACGTTGTGTTTTTTAAACTAACTTTGGCGATGCGTTTTAGGAACGTCAACGGCGCGTTTTTCATTTCATAGAGTGCTCTATGCAGGCAGTCTAGCACAACTCGCGAAACAAACGCGCGTTGATGGCGCGTTTAAAAGTCGCGGTGTGTATAGGCTCTAACTTACGTTTACATATTTAACATAGTTTTACAAATGTACTAAAATAAACATGGACATTGAAATAAAATGATTTCCTTTAATTTTCAATTTATTATTTTAACTACCTAATGTTACTCCGCACTAATGCCCCGCTTACAACATATCCGAACCGAAAACATTAGCATCCCAAATATCCTAATCGCCGCGTCTGCGCTTTGACCATTATGCGCACGGCTATGAACAAGAGATAAAGGAATTAATTGACATTATGCCACCACACGTAGCTTAATGATGTTGATTAGGGACTTTTTGGAGGTGTAACACTATCGTATAGATGAGGTTATAACTTGTATAAGTCACCCATCATCATCATTATCATCATAACTTCAGCCACAGGACATCCACTGCTGGTCACAGGCCTCCTCACAGTCTTCCACGTGGGCCACTAAGGGCTAAGTTTGCCGCTACGCGGTCTCCATTTGAGAACCTTTCTGCCTCAACGGCCTTCGGTTCTTCGAACTATGTGCCCTGCCCATTGCCACACTTCATTTTGCTTATCCTGTTTGTTATCTTATGTCGTTGGCGTTGGTTCGTCTACAGATCTTCTCATTTCTGATTCGATCTCGTAGAGAGATCCCGAGTATAGCTCATTCCATAGCTCGCTCTTTATATTATAATCAAAGTTAAAAACCGTTTATAATTAAATGGCATGGGAGACCATACTAAGACACGTGTTTCTCCTAGCGTTTTCCTGCTTGAATTCAACAAAACAACAAATTCTCTTCTCTTCAAACTATCGAGTTTAGTATAGAAATATTGTATAACTAGCTGTGCCCGCGGCTCCGCCCGCGTGGAATTCGGTCTGTGTCAGTAAGCGGCTAATTCACCCCTCTCCCCTGGAGCCGAAACTTGAAGTAAAGTCCAGATAAAATGTTAAACAAATACCACTAAATAAAACTACACTCCAAAATCAATAGTTTTTCCCACTTATTTAAATTTTTGACATGATTTAAAAGACATAGAGTATATACTTAGAGGTGTATATCGGACGATACAGTACCACTTTTCTATCTTTACGTCCTTGACTGTAGTACTATCTAAATCAAGTGGCAAATAACACCCAAAGCGGTCCTCCAGTCGAATCAGTCTAAGAATGAAAAGGTAAGAAATATACACATAGAAATCCATACTTCCTAACAACCTTTCGAATTTAGGTCTAATATTATTTAGAAGTAAGATTAGAGGAAAGGAGGAATAGATAAATAAATAATAATAAATAAATATTACGGGACAATTTTACACAAATCGAACTAGCCCCATGGTAAGCTCAATAAGGCTTGTGTTATGGGTACTAGACGACTATTATATATATTATAGATATTAAGGCCAAGTATTTACATTTTATTTACAGTTATGTTTATGTATGCACAAGTAAATATGTAGGTACATATAATTATATCTACAGTTCCATACTCCAAAAGTAGGTATGTGACAAATTCCGAAGAAGCATGATCGGAACTCCAACTTTCAGGGTTAATGTGTGTGCTGGGAGTCCTGAAGCGCTCAATGAGTTTAGGAACTCCATCAAGTACGTTATGACGACGAAGCGTTTATCCAAGACAGTCTTAATGGAATTATATACTGCCTGTTCACCTTCGATTTCCGCCAACATCCGCGCATTAACGGCTCTCTCACAAACCGAAGAGTTCTCACGTCGAGTCACCTGGCTCAGGTCTCCGTATACGCTGCAAATGTGGTCTTCAACGGACAGAACGATCTTGCATAACGTCTCTGGTAATCGAATCAGGGCAATGGTTTCCTCCAGAAGTCCTTCTCCAACCTGAAGCAGTACCTGGGTGAATTCATGCACATGTGAGCCTCCTCCTTGTTAATACCACCGAGCAACTTATCTCGTATTTCGTTCTACTATTAAATCACTTATGAAATTAAATTTGTTAATATCCGTACCCTCTCTTCTAAACTTAGAGAGAAATTTGGCAAAAAGGTATTAATTTTAGCGCCACCTGTTAGTTTCGCAAGGAACTCGATACTCATAGGCTCGTAACATATGTTTGAGAACAGTGCCATACGATTCAGGTGCAAACTTAATTCAATCAAGTGTAGTGGCTACCCCCCTCTTTTAGGGGTTGAATTTTTATAGCCTATAACCTGGCCGAAGATTTTCACGACAGATTAGTAAAGTTTGGATTAAAATCTGCTCAGCCATTTTTACTTGATGCGTCTACAAATAAACAGACAAACAGATAAACAGATAAACAGATAAACAGATAAACAGACAAACAGAAAAAAAATTCTAAAAACGGTTGGAACGTGTTCTATTATCAATTTTAAGTATCCCCGGTCAATTTTTTTTCGAATATCCTCCATGTACAGATTTTTGACCCTCTTCAGCTTTATTATATGTATAGATAATTTAATTTAATAACTCCAAATTATGAATTTTAATATAGTTAATGTAATGTGACTTGTAATATGTATTTATTATTTTACCAATAAAAATCTGTATCTGTATCTGTATTAGGCTATTTTCCAATGTACGTTCGACTTCATCTCAAAAACGACTGGACGATTTTTTATGAAACTTTACATTTATGTACCTTATATGTCAGAATAGGACATAGGCTATAATGTATTTCAAATATCATCCCTTTTAGGGACGAAAAAGGGGATGAAAATTTGTATGGACAGTGAATATTTTTTACGCTAGGAACTAAAATCTTGGTAATATTATGCTTCACATTTAAATTAGTAAAATATTATAAATGCGAAAGTGTGTCCGGCTATCTGTCTGTTACCTATTCACGCTTAAAATGCTCAACTGATATAGATGAAATTTAGAAGGTAGAGATATTCGAGTTTTGGGGAAAGACATAAATAACTTTTTATCCAGGAAAAATACCTTTTATCCGCGATAAATCTAAGGCGGATAAAGTCGCGGGCGGCTGCTAGTAAATCAATAAAAGCTAGAGGACAATTTTACACAAATCGATCTAGTCCCATGATAAGCTCTATAAAGTTTGTGTTATGTGTAGGTACTAGACGACGATCTATTTACTTACATACATAGAAAACATCCAAGACAACAGATATTTTTATGCTCATCACACAAATATTTTCCTTTACCGGGATTTAAAATGACATATCAATCAATCAATCAATCAAAATATGCTTTATTCAAGTAGGCCTAGTTATAAGCACTTTCGAAATGTCAGTTACATGAGAGTGAATGTTTGCTGGGAGAAATACAATATGATCCAACATTTGCTGCAAGGATTAGGGAAACCCAGAAAAACGTAATCAGATCATTTAACTTACGTGTAATATTATTGATAAAATAATCAATAAGATAAATCCCAAAAGGATTGTCAATAAAAAATAAATAATCTAGAATGTGTCAAGAATAAAATTCTAAATGTCAGAGTATATAAAATAATTAAGATTAAAATAATAATAATACCTTAGGTATTCGTTAAAATAATTATTCATCCCACGCGGCTTCATCATTCATGTAGTCTTGTGTGCTATATAAGCTTTAGAAAATAATTTTCGTTTCACAATATTTTTGAATTTACCAATAGACAACTCACTTATGCTGCTAGGAAGTTTATTATAAAATCTCACACAGTTACCCATGAATGATCTCCTTATTTTATGGAGCCTAGTAGCAGGCACTGCGAGCTTATGCTTATTCGTAGTATTAATAATATGTATATCACAGTTCCTCTTAAAGTGGGTAATATTTTTATGTACATACATAATATTCTCATAAATGTATTGACTATGCACTGTCATTAAATTAATCTCCTTAAACTTATCTCTAAGCGAGTCTCTATAGTTCATTTTACATATCGCTCGAACAGCCCGCTTCTGCAGGACAAATATAGTATTAATGTCGGAAGCACTGCCCCATAGTAAGATACCATACGACATAATACTGTAAATAACTGAAATACACTAATCGAGCCGTTATCACGTCTGTTAATTGACGAATCTTACTTACTGCAAAAGCTGCAGAACTCAGTCTATTCGAGAGATTAGCAATATGGGGACCCCATTGGAGCTTAGAATCTAATGTTATACCGAGAAAGACTGTACTATTAACTAGTTCCAGTTCCTCACCTTTAACCATAACGCTTGCTTGCTCGTGTTCTACGTTACTCGTGACAAACTTAACACATTTAGTCTTTTTCTCATTCAACAATAAATTATTTACATTAAACCAATTTACTACTTCACAGATAGCATTGTTTACGTCATTGTAGGATCGTTGATTAGGTACGACTTTGACAATCAGAGACGTATCGTCTGCAAACAAAACTATCTCATGGTGGGTCTTTACGAGGTGTGGCAAGTCGTTTATATAGATAAGGTTCAGGAAAGGTCCCAATATTGATCCCTGCGGCACACCCATAGAGACTAATGACCCCGGTGAACGCTTTCCATTCACGTCAACCCTTTGTATTCTACCATTTAAATAAGACTCTAATAAATTTAGTGCTGATCCTTTAACTCCGTAGTGGTGTAGCTTCTTGATCAGTGTCTCATGATTAACGCAATCGAAGGCCTTACATAAATCACAGAAGATAACTAAAGCATCTCGCGATTCCTCCCAGGCATCGAAAATGTGTTTTACGAGCTGAACTCCGGCGTTGGATGTCGAGCGACCCCGCGTAAAACCGAATTGGTTATTATGCATCAAATTGTTCAAATTGAAATGTTTTAACAATTGATATAAAATTAGCTTTTCAAACGTTTTACTAAATGTAGGTAGTACAGATATTGGTCTAAAGTTAGTGGGGTCAGAGGTACTACCTGATTTAAATAAAGGAGTTATTTTGCTATGTTTCATCAGATCAGGAAACTCACAGCAGTCAACACTGTTATTGAATATATCTGCCAAGTCATATGCTGTATTTCCTATAAAATATGGTAGAATCAGGTGTTATATTTTATAATTCGGTACATAAACATATCTTGTAAAAACTATATATGTTTTCTTGGCGAACTATTCAGTTTATACTTAGAAAAACGTATTTAAGACATGCTATATTGTAATAGTTAAGAATTATTTCGAAAAAACGACTCACTGTTGAGTTTGTTTCAGCTTTTTTCTCAAGAGTGGTCTCCTCTTGGGAAATGCCGTAGAGTCAGACTTCTTAAAGTGCCCTTGCGGGTTGCGGCCTACTTACAGAATAAAGATCATTATTTCATTATCAAAAAGTAACCAGATGTTTGTAACAACGCCCTGGTCTAACAAAGTAATAAGCGTATAAACCTATTTACATATTAGTATCCGGAAAAGAAATTTTAGTGTGCCAAAATTCTAATATTCATGCATATTTTAATTTCACTAAATGCCTATCATATTACTTAACAAGCGTAATTTATTGTTGATTAATTCAGAATGCCGCCTCAAAATCGATGAAGCCTATTTTGGAGAATTCGATTATAAAATCAACCTAACTGCGTTTTCGATGTAGCGTAAACTAGAATAGAATCTTGTTTCAAGATCAGAACTAAAGCAGTTATGGTCAATATTCTTCGATATGTGGTTTCAATCTAATTTTAATACTTACTCGGTAGGTACTTAATCAGTTTGCTAACTTGTGAGCTAAGTATTTTATAAAACAATAGACTGTGCCCGCAACTTCGTTCGCGGAGGCGGAAAAGCTATTTTTTTCGACAGTGTTGTCAGGTGAAAAGTATGCTATAAACCATCAGTGGATACCCAGCTTACTGTGTAAAATTGTTGAAATCTGTTTAGCCGATAGGCGTGATGAAGCCACAGTAACACATACAAGCATACAATAACAATATTTTTCAATTCAGTGACCTCCAAATAGTCGGGTACAATTTTTTTTTTAATTTTTTTTATGTAAGTACAAATATTTCATGTTTACAATTTTATAATAGTACTAGCTGTTGCCCGCGACTTCGTCCACGTATAGAGATGCAATTTATAGCTTACAAAGTTTCACCCCCTTTTCGTACCTAAAAGGGATGAAATTTGACATACATTATAGCCTATGTCCTATTCTGATATATAAGGTACATAACTGGAAAGTTTTATAAGAATTCGTCCAGTAGTTTTTGAGATTAAGTGAAACGTACATACATACTTTCACGTTTATAATATATATAGGATAGATATATAAATATAGCCTAACCAACTGGGTTCTATGCAACGATTAAAAAATATCCGAAAATCTTTTCGGTTTTGGAGAAGCGTATGTTGGGAAATGAAACAATTCGGGGAAAATGGTTATGCGAAAGTATCGAATCGTCTGACAATGAACAAACGATTATATTCGCGATGATACAAATTGACAACATTTAATATAATCTACGTAATATTATTTCGTGAATTTATTTTCAAAGCAACCATAAACATGTTTTATAGCCACTAATTGGGAAAATGTGAAAGAAGTATACGATCCTCTAAATAACGTCATCAGGGTCATATGCTGAAGTTAAATAGTCCCATGATAATGGCATAATATTAAACTCAGAAAAAACAAGACTACTCATTATTCAATCTCCTTATTTACATATCACAGATGCATCTTTGCCCATGTACACTCACAGTTTCACATGTATTCACAATACTTTAAAAATTGCCAATGTAAACCGATTGAAAAAGTTGATTGTGTAACATATCTTGGAGTCAAAGTTGATACCGCATTTTCGTGGCACCAACACATAAATTATGTATGTGACAAACTAAGAATTCTCTTAGGCAAATTCTATCATTTAAGCTTCAAAGTTCCAAATAATATATTAAAATGCCTATACTTTGCAATAGTAGATTCTATATTGGGATATGCTCCTGATTGCTATGGACTTACATTGAAATCTTACATTGATAAATTAAAGCATTGCAAATACGATTCTTAAAATTACTTGTAAATAAAAAGCAAAAATTAATTGTAATGGACACTATTTAAAATTATTTAAAATTTGTAAAACACTCCCAGTTAGTTTAAAATATAAATACCTACTAGCAGTTAATAACCATAGCAACCAGGAGCATAATCCAATATTAATAGAGCACAATCATGGCACTCGATCGGTGTCCGCGGGCAAATTCGAAGTACCACGCGTTAAGAACTACTTCGAAGATAGAACATTAAATAAAAGACTTCCGTACTTCCTAAATAGTCTGCCCGAGAACATCCGTCATGAGCCAAGCAAGCCCAAATTTAAAAAGGCCCTGAAAAAATATTTGCTGCAGTCGCTTGAGTAAAATGATTTAATTAAAGTTAGCATCAAATAATATATTCGTTTACCTTATAATTGTATATAAATAATAAATACTCTATAGTTTTATTAGTATAGAGACTCGCACTCAAACTGTACAATACAGTTTTGCAGGAAACTGTCTTAGAAATAAGAAATATGTACTTTGTTTAATTAATAAATAAATAAATAAAAGGGAAATTGTGACAGTCACAGCGCAGGAACAGCCACAACACAGAAAACAATCCGTCTTATTAATACTGCTTCTGTATGATTTTCTACGCTGTGGCCAGTGAATTACACCCACGCTCTATATCTATGAGCAACTTTTTGAACAGTCTCTTAGGGTTCCGTAGCCATAATGGCATAAACGGAACCCTTATAGCCATGTCCGTCCGCCCGTCAATCCGTATGTCACAGGCATTATTTTATTCAAAAACTACAAGACATATATTAATTGGAGTGAATAGAGGTATAGGTGTTTTGTGTAAGCCGCTACTTTAATAGTTAACTCCAACAATAAGCCTTGCTAAAAGTTAAACGTCGGCATCGACAAAGGAATTAAGTAGATTTCGTAATTAGTCAGTTTATTGAATATTTTGGAATATTAAGTGTTGTATTATAATATGATAATATAGTAATGTCACCCCGAGGCCGCTTGCGCAATCGTTTGGCGTGTGTATAAAGCAGTTAGAGATGAGTCGGAAGTTGCATTAGGGAAGGAGACGCGTAGACGCCATGAGGTCTATTGTGAGTATTGATTGATTTTATATTGGCAATAGACTGAGACAGACAGAAAGGAGGTTTTTGTGAAGTATGTGTGTGCAGCGTTATGACTCCAAAGTTGCACATATTCATAGACGATACACTTCTCTTATAAGATTACAAGAAAACTTACAAGAAAATCTATCGAGTGCATTTGGAAAGAAAATTTTAAAAGAAAATGACAATTATTAAAAAATATCGCTAGATTTTGCTCAGTTTGTGGATTTTTTACTTTCGAACTTGTGGAATTCTTTGACTTATGCTTAATAGTTATTTTCATAACGTTTAGTTCGTAAGTAGAGCGTTCGTTAGTCTTAGTGCCTGACACTGTACCATAAGTTGGCACGTTTTGCCATAATTAATAGCAGTAGATGTGACAGACAGCGTCTTAAGTATGGGAATTAAGCAGTCAAGTTACGTTTGCCATAACATTCTACTAGAAACACACATTTTTAATGTACTTAAACTGGAGAAATATTACATCTTAGCACTTAAAGCTTAATATTTTCTTCTGTTTCCGCGATTATTACTCATTGAAATAAAACAATTTAACGGATTATATCGTTGACGTGACCATGGAAAGCTGAAAAGCTTCCGAAACGTCGGGAACTAAAATGAGATAATATACGCGATATAATCCGTTAAATTGTTTTACTTAAAGCTTAGTCAAATATTGACTTTTAGTAATTAACATATGTTTATATTATACATTTCTGTACCCATAATGTCTTCAATTTTCGTCTCTTGAAGAAAATGAAGTTCAAGTTTCTTTCAAAGTCTTAAAACTTGAAAAATGTGAGTGTCATAAATTGTAACACTTTATCAGAATGTACAATCTTGTACGGATTTGACGTGACCTCATTTTCTTTTCAGATAGTAACATGCTTTCTCCTGGTGGTAACATCAGGAGAGAAGGTGAAGCGTGGCGCCAGCGGTTGGCAGGGCGGCGGTGGCTACGGCGGTAGCTATTCCCCTGCCAGCAGCTACTCTTCTGCTGACAGCTACTCTTCAGCCGGCAGCTACTCTGGCTGGACGCAATCCGCTCCAGCCCCCAGCTCTGGGTGGTCAGAATCTGCTCCGGCATTAAGCTCTGGCTGGTCGCAAGCTTCTATACCTTCTTCAGGGTGGACGCAATCTGCTCCAGCCATATCTGCACCGATCTCAGTCCCGGCTATCTCCGCACCGATCTCATCTGGATGGTCACAGGCCCCAATTTCCTCATCCATATCTTCCTCGATTTCAGCGCCAGCTATCTCAGCCCCCATCTCTCTACCATCTTCAGGATGGTCTCAAGCTCCCGCCGCCGTACCTGTATCATCTGGATGGAGTCAGTCAGCGCCTATTTCTGCACCCATATCTGCACCCATCTCCGCACCGATCTCCGCCCCTATCTCTAGTCTTCCAGCATCAGGCTGGACCCAATCTGCTCCTATCCCCTATCCCTCCACTATCCAATCCGCACCTCTCTCTGATTACGCACCAGCTATAAGCCATGTTAGTCCTTGCGGCAGTCACGGTTGTGGGCATTCTGCACCGATTTTGAGTCATGCCGCACCGATTATCAATTCCGCACCGATCATAAGTCATTCCGCACCGATTATAAGTAATTCTGCACCGATCATAAGTCATTCTGCTCCGATTATAAGTAATTCTGCACCGATCATAAGTCATTCCGCTCCGATTATAAGTCATTCCGCACCAGCTATAAGCCACTCCGCTCCCATTATTAGTCATGGAAGTCCCTGTGGAATTTACGGGTGCGGACACTCCGCTCCTATCAGCCATAGCCCATGCGGCAGCCACGGTTGCTATTCTGCACCCATCGTAGTCCACGCTAAACCCAGCTGTGGAAGTTACGGCTGCGGCGCCCGCCCCCGCTACGTCACGGCCAAGAAAGTCGTCCACGTGCAGAAAGCAGTCTCCGTACCCAAAGTGGTCCACGTTACTAAATGGGTGACGGTACCCAAAGTGGTGACGTACAGGAAGAAGGTCAGCCAAGGACATTCCCAGGGATGGTCAAGCTACGGTGGCCACTCTAATGGGTGGTCGAGTCACGGCGGTGGCTCTAAAGGCTGGTGGTGAAATGGCACATTTTAAAAATATCTAGTCAACGTGCTTTTGTTATTAAGTGTATCTCATTAAAATAACTCCTTGAAGTTCATATATGTATACTTAAAGGTGACTTTTTGATAATTATTTTAATATGTTTGTGTTTAAAAATTAAAAATATACTTGTTTACATAATTTAATTTCTGTGTTTTATTATTAAAGTCAACTTTTAATATTATTCGACTGTTTTGTGATTCGTTGTTTCTATTAACGATTTACGAATAAACATGTTTTTGCTATCAGCAAACTGTTAGGAGGTACATTTCCTTCAAGCACGTTAAATATTTTATAACAAGACTAGAAGGCGCCCGCAACTCCGTTCGCGGAGGAGAAAAAGTCATAACCCCTCTTTTTTTCGACGGCGTAGTCGGGTAAAAAGTATCCCATAACCATTTGTGGATACCCAGCTACCCGTGTACCAAAAATGGTTGAATTCTGTTTAGCCGATTTGGCGTGATGAAGCCACAACGACACATACAAACAAACAAACATACAAAAAATCCGTATATCCCATAGACCGTAACAATCATTGTTTTACATGTACATACATTTCATTTTTACAACTTTATAATAGTATAGATTAACCGTCCAATTACTAAAACCTGCATGAAACTGTCACAGGATTTAATAGACATTAGATACACCGACCTGCATACATATACCATGTAAATTTTATAGAAACAATAGAACCAAGTTTTACTCATATTAAAAACGCTTTTTTTCTGGGTTAAATATTTCATTTAGTGAGTAAACGAGTCTAGTCCAAAAAGACTCGAGACCATTTTGATTGCCTGAGTATACACAGTCAGCTGCAAAAATATCGAAATAATAGACGTATTCACAAATATCTCGACACAAGACACAATTTGTTATGGGAATAGTTCATGTCAAGATATTTATGTATTAATTATTTAGATATTTTGCAGCTGACTGTACAATTTCACTCAGGAGGAGGTTCCCATATCCTGCTAAGATCAAATTATACATTATGTTTAAAGCTCGTACGAAGTAGAATGTATTGGCACGCGTTAATAACTTACTCGTATATATGGGGTTATTTTGTATTTATTAATTAGTACAATTTTGATCCCGTACCAATAACGTATCAGTTGGTTGATTCGTTGAGAATGCCTTGATGGTATTAAGTCCGCCATTTGTACTTTTTTTAGTTGTGTATGGTAGTAAGTGCATTATAGCGTCATATAGTTACTACGTTTTTAGTTGGAGCATTATGAGATACGAGTTAATTTTTCCAAAGTAGAGACGAGATATATTTCTATTTTTCTACTTTAGTTTTATTTGTTTTTGACTAATATTAAACTTTAGGTCTGCTATATATATTTATATGCGACTCTCTACACTGAACTCAACGTTATTCGATGGGAAAATTAAACCTATAAATATGTATATTATATCTTAGAAGCGGTCCTTGTTGGATGTCGGGGCCATCAAATATCAAGCGCCGCAAAAAGCTAGGCTGTTAAAATGCGGTTTTGTTGAAATGTATGTAGATTTAATGAGATTTCATACTATTTCTTAGAAGTCTGGAATCTCCACAAATTGAAAAACTCTTCGTAAATATCACTAAAATGTACCGACAAAAAGTTAAGACGCCTGAATAACAAGTCATTAAGTTATC
Source organism: Hedya salicella (assembly GCA_905404275.2). NCBI lineage: Eukaryota > Metazoa > Arthropoda > Insecta > Lepidoptera > Tortricidae > Hedya > Hedya salicella. The sequence continues at coordinate 22,785,073 of FR990109.1, read as the reverse complement.
TATTAACACATTCACGACAGCGAGCCCGCTGTCGGGCGCTCTGCTCGTAGCAATTTTTCGCGACATAAAGGTGCGTCCACATTTGTATCATTTGCTCGTATCCGATCACCGTGCCGTGGCATGACTGCGTATCGCGCTGCTTGGACGCTTACTATCAGCGCGCCGATCATGCCGTACTCCTTCGATATAACTCTGTGATACGCGTAGCAAAATGGATTTCGAGCGATCTGATCGGCGCAACGTCCAAACGCGTGATCGTGACACGCGATCATGCCACGCGACGATGATCTGATACCGGCAAATGATACAAATGTGGATGCACCTTAAGGTTTTCTCCATGTTATTATCTACGAGCGTATCACTACGAAAATGTCGGTTGCGAAAGTGTTAAATCACTTGTCTTAATTACTTGTAACAAGTACGAAATATTCTCAAGTTTGTATCTTTATTGCACTTATATTCTGTGTACATTTCATAATACTCGCTCACTATGAAAATGCGAAAATTCAAAGCAGGTTTTTGATAACCTTAATTATAATTAATTCCAAAAGTGGTAATGTTATGCGGGAGTTCAAGATCATCGCGATAATCGCCCTGCGCACGCGCCGACAGATGTCGCGAATGCGTGTCGTGTTATGAAACTTGCGCTGTGACACTTTATGCTTATGCCTAACGTGGTTGTATGAGGACAAGATCAGGAGGTCAGGAGGTCAACTAGTATGCGACCCATTCAGTTCTCAGAAATCATATTTGGGTCCAGCAAAGTACCTGTGTCATCACTCTTTAAAGTTACGATTTTAGACGATATATGGGGCAGTTTATTTATTACGTAGGATGATTTAGGGCAGGGGGTACGATCAAGTGTTATTTTTTCTTACAATAGAGATTTTTCGGACGTCTCGTTACGTCCAATAGTCTCGAAGGGACTGTAATGAGTGAAATTGTGTAAGTTTAAATCAACATTACATATATCCATACTCCATACTAATATTATAAATGCGAAAGTGTGTCTGTCTGTCTGTCTGTTACCTCTTCACGCTTAAACCGCTGAACCGATTTGGATGTTTGGTATGGAGATAGTTTCAGTCCCGGGGAAGGACATAGGCTACTTGTTATCCCGGAAAAAACCCTTATCCTCGATAAACGAATTTAAGGCGGACGAAGACGCGGGCAGAAGCTAGTACTATTATAAAGTTGTAAAAATGAAATGTCTGTACATTGAAAATTTTCAAAAAAAACTATTGTTACTGGTACTGGAGGTAACTGAGGTATTTTTTTGTTTCTGTGTGTTTGTATGTGTCGTTGTGGCTTCATCACGCCAAATCGGCTTAACGGATTACAACTCTCTTTGGTACACGAGTAGCGGGGGTAGTCACAGATGGATATAGGATATTTTTTTGACGTCATAACGTCTTATAAATCGATGAACACCGGCTGCACGCACGAAAAACATGACTCGTTGTCACGTTCCGCCTGAGCCGAGCGTGCAGCGAGAGAGCGGAACAAGCGATAGAGGGGCACGATCGCCCTAAGCGTTCGGCTTGTGAATTCATAAAAGTATGCAATTCTTCATCAATGTTTTCTTGTGACGTTATCACGTAAAATTATCGTCTGTAAACCGACTTTACAGACAGCCAAATTTTTTTAATATATATCGGCGTCAATCAAAGACGTATCGTATGCCTCACACTACTTTTACGCTTGTCACTGATACGCGCGCCCCTCGTTTCCGTGCGCGCCAATGTCACCATACTGATGAAGTGTTGTCACACAACTGCGCAGCCTACCTGCAAACAGATGCCTCACTTCTGAAATAGTATCGCCCATAAGGTAAACGTCCATTGGGGACGTTAAACATTAATTAATTAATATAGGGGACAATCTTACACAAATCGACCTAGTCCCAAACTAAGCAAAGCTTGTAAAACTGGTAATAGGCAACGATATACATGATAATATATAGATAAATTACAATACTTAAATACATAGAAAACATCCAAGACACAGAAACAAACATTCGTGCTCATCACACAAACACTTGCCCTGGCCGGGATTCCAACCCGAGACCGCCAGCTTCGTAGGCCATTGTGCAACCAACTGAGCCAAACGTGTCGTCAAAATTAAATTAAGGACGTTAAATTCCAATAATTGGCACCCTGTAGGTGACCCCCTCTATTGCTCTGAATAAAGGATAAAGGTGAGGTAATGGGGAAGATTACCTTATTTTGTTAACAGAACTGATCAAACTTTTCGTTGCTAATTCTCTGACCTTTCCTACGATTTGGTTTTGTTGTGATAAAGAGTGAAAATCGTGTAACGTTTAAAATCAAATGCAAAACGTTCGATCCCAGGCATTGCATGGTAAGAGAATTATGGAGGCAAAAACGTAGCTGGTGTGTTCATAAAAGGCTTTTGTGATTGGAGCAAGCGTGAGTAGAAAGTATAGATAATTGTTAGATTCAGGCGTTAATTTGCGAAATTCCATATTAGAGTAAGGATTATAGTTCCTTCGCTTTTCAGCAAAATAGTGTCTAGGTGTAGTGACAACAAATTGTGGTCACATGCGCACATTTTCATGAAGGTTCCACAAAAAAATACGCATGCAAATACAAAAAGCTACCACGAGAAGGTGTAGTGCTGCACCACTAGCACAACTGCGATTCTTTGTCGCGCGGCAAAGATTATCTGTCTGTTTCCTTTCAATACAGTACGATAAATTATGATTAGAAATGTGAAATGCGAAGTTAGCCGCAGGCCTACACTACAGATGAGCATTATTGACTATTTCCACTGGATATTTATGGTTAAAGAACTTTATTTTCTTAAAATAAATTATACATTTCACTTATTGAGAACTTATTGTCTAAAAAAACACTTAATTATTACAGTGAACATCGCGAGATACAAAGTTACGTTAAATCATCCAAGTTTGTTTATACACAATAGCACTTACGTACTACAACATTATTAAAGATATAAAAATACAGAATGTTACATATAAAATAAGCAAAAAAAAAATACAATGTGGGTACGCAGAGGTTTATATGTACGGTAACCTTAAAAAATACTTTCATTTACATTTGCCTTTAGTGTGCTTCACATAAATTATTAAGGTAAATGTTTCCAACTACAAATGCACATCACGTTAGCTTTAACTGATGTGGCTGTGCCTTACCCAGCTGTGAGCACATCGCAAACTTGCGAACAGTGAGATGTTGCAAATGTGTAACGTCTAGAGAATCAATATCGTTTACGCGGCAACGTGTCGTGATACTGACTGCGGCATTGCATAATACAAGTACTGTGTCAATTATTTAAGTTTCATTGATCACTTTTGTATAATCAATAGAAATTATGCCACGCCTATGTAATTAATGTCTGAAAATATGCAGAATACATCTGTAAACAATTATTTTTACGTTTTAAGCTATGTTAAATAAAAAATTAAAACCGGCCAAAAGCATCTCGGACCATGCTCAGTACTAGGGTTCCGCAGCCGTTCATGCGAAAAAATGCACTACAGATGAAAAAAATACCATATGAGAAGGTGCATGAGCAAAAGAGAGTATCTCCACATCACTTACGTCCCTTTGCTGAGAAGCACAGTTTTTCGGCAATAACTCAAAACCGGTATATTCGATTACGTTGAAAGTAATTTTCGTTGAAAGTTCTTATAGTATTAAGCTTTATTTTTGTAATTTTTTTCATATTTTTTGGACAGGAGGTTTAGAAAATAGAGGGGGTACTACATTAAAAGTATTTTTGGTACACGGGTTATGCACAGATGGTTATGGGATACTTTTTACTCAACTACGCTGAAGAAAAAAAAGGGTTATGTTTTTTTCCTCTTCCGCTGACAAAGTTGCGGAAACCTTCTAGTAACATATACGAGTAACATATACATATGTGTATAATATAACATCCTAAACTGGATTGTGGCAATCCAATCCCTAAGTAAAGCTGGAATTTAATGTGTAAGAGAGATAATATGATTTAAACCCAAAGCATCATTAAAATTGCGCTATAATGTAAAGTGCACATTGCATCTTGCGAAAGTGACTCATTGCACCGAGCGCCGCGGGCGCAGGTTTCACATGACGCACCGGATTAGCCTTAATTCTCCATTATTTACACTGATTCCAAATGATGAGTGAAATTTATCACTTACTAGCTTCCGCCCGCGACTTCGTCCGCCATAAATTCGTTTATCGCGGATAAGGGAATTTTTCCGGGGTAAAAAGTAACCTATGTCCTTCCCCGGGACTCAAACTATCTCCATACCAAATTTTATCCAAATCGGTTCAGCGGTTTAAGCGTAAAGAGGTAACAGACAGACAGACAGACACACTTTCGCATTTATAATTTTAAGTATGGATTGTCTTTGGTGGTTATAACCTCTCCTAATTACGCCAAATTCAAATTCAAATTGTTTATTTGCTCAAATTGTGGTGCATAGATTTTTAGTATGACACAATTTTCCCGCAAGTCGCATGCAAAAGATGGACGTTACTTAATATGTAATACATTATTTTATTTTATTTTACTGTCATTTATCATGTCTAATACTTATCAATTATCATTTTATAGAAAACAAATTGTAATAAAATTAAACATTATTTTTTTTATAAAAGTAGTATACAATAATTAATCAGTATCATAAATAAAATTATAAATTTTAAAATGGGTGGCCGTTAAAATATTTGTCAATATTATAGTACGCTTTTTCAATCAAGAAGTTCTTTAATTCTTATTTAAACTGCACAATGGTTGTAGCGTCCGTAACAGCCTTTGGCAGTTTATTATAAATTTTTGAAGCCATCCCTAAAATGCCTTTAGACATGAGGGCTGTCTTCGACGGATGTGCGAACAATTTACGTCCTCCCGCGATATTTAATAAATAGGCACTACCAATTCCGACCTCTGCTGAAGGCCCTGTTCACGATCACGACCAGAGAACTATTTCAACATTTCATCTCAAAAATCTCCATCCGCCTCATCAGGATCCTGTACCAGTGCATGTTCTAAGTGAGAAAGACAGAGAGAGAGAGAGAGAGATGGCGGTATGCATTTTAAGCATATCGTGCATTAGCACTATAATATTTTTTTCTGCATCTTGCTCGGAAATGTAGTAAAAACACACCGCGAAGTCCATCGTTATATACGTTGATACGATAATCAATTTAAAAAAAAGTGGCATTACTTCCCGGACAGGCCTGGGAGGTGTACATTACAGGTGTACATTTCATCTAATACTTTCAAAATTCACTATACAGCCAATAGTAACGTACAAAAACCGAGATTTAAAAAAACTTTAATTGTTTTCTGCGTTTAGTTAATGCATCGTTAATGCTAATAATAATAGTAAAATAAAAAACAATAATTATTGTGTCCAAATCATTATACAGTTTATTTAGTCTTAATGATCTTCTGAGACTGATAAATATTTTGTAGCAAAGGCATGTTTTTTTAAATGTTGTGCGTTTAGGAAATGCCGATTCAACTAAAAGTAATAATGCATATATTTATTTTAACTATTGCTATGGGTTTTCTTTTTATTTATTTTCATTACTATATTCCATGTGGAACCAAATATACAATTCGGACACAAAACTTTTAACTCTAATATCTTTAAAAAAAAATAAGGCGGGAACGTAAATTTCATTTTGTCAAAGATTGCCTACCGTGTTATTTTTACGAAAATAAGTTACATAAACATGTACTCATCCACGAAATGACTTTTCCCGGCCTCTGCAGTAATATAATATTATTAATAACTAGTCATGACCATGGTAAGGAGGACCCTGAAGATGAAGATGTAAATAAGAATTTGACAAGAGGAAGTCCGACTCACGTGAGAAAGGTTCCGTTCTTAGACAATGGATGTTTTTATCAGTAGAATAAGTTCATCAGCATAAGTTAACTTGACCTAAACCGTTCTACGCACTTAGCGCAGCGTGGGAAGGCCTCTGCGAGGTGTAATGGCGTGAAAAAGGTCGTGGGAGTCCGCTAGATTCGACCCTGTTTATAAAGTACTCAAACTGGAGTTAGACGTCACGTTACTGCGATAGGTCAAAGCTCCTTATAATTAAGATTAAAAAAACCCTTCCCTTACTAGTATGTGAAGTCGCCTACATTGGTACGGCCTTGTTTTACGGAATCCGGCAAATTACGTGAGGAATAAATGTCTAACCATGCCGCCTCTTTCGGGCCCCGGTAGGACCCAAATACTGATGGGATTTCGTCAGGGATGACATGTATGCTTCTTCTACTTTTCGTGTCAAGGTTCATCAAATAACGGATGCCCAGTGGGCAGCGGTATGGACAGCCCTGGCCTTTGCGTCTCTCAGGTCCAGTTCCGAACAGGAGTACGGGCACGCCGGGCACGCCAGCAGGTGCGCCATGGTTTGTGGTGCTAAAGCATTAATGCTAACGGTCTTACAATAAAGGATGCCAATACCGTGCAGAGTGAGGGAGAAAGAGCAAGAACGCGGACCCGTCGAATTGTGTCAGCGAAGTTCGAAAACGATACTTCCCAAACATTCTACCGTGTAGTATTTTGCACTCAAAGGGGCTACTCTGTAATCCGATATTCGAATACGCGCCATCTCGCTCACTCAATCACAGGTTAAAAGAGAGTGAGAGGGATAACACGTTATGAACTGCGAATTTCGTGATTTGAATTAACGCTCCATGCATTTTTGAGTGACAAGAAGTAGTATTAGGGCTCGGCCCCATGTCCACGGCACGGCGCCGTCGCCGTGAAACGGCTCTACGCTCCATATAAATCGTATGGCGCGCGCCGCGCCGTTTCACGGCGACGGCGCCGTGCCGTGGACATGGGGCCGAGCCTTTAGCTTATGTAAGTTTCCTGTTACCTACTAAAGTTCTCAAAAAAAGACAATCGTACACTCGTGGTAATTATCTGTACACGAAGTTTTCCTAGCTACAGTTCTTCAACGCAGAAGCTGCGTTTCAGAAAATATCGGTAACAAGCCGTTTAGGGTGCGAAAAAAAAACATATACACAAATAACATAGACATTTTTGCTGCAGTTGGTTAAAAAAACACTTACCTATTTATAATGGGTGCTATCTATTTTGCATAATTTTTGATGTCCGAAACTGATTTCGCCGAACAGGTTTCGCATAATTTGATTTCACCGACTGTTCATTTTGCCGAATAATTAAATACGCATAATTTAGTATCGCCGAATTTTAGTTAGCTGCAAATTCAACCTCTAACAATAAAAAACTGCTGCCAGTAAAGTAGGTTAGGTTAGGTTAGAACTGCAATCCCGAACAGAAGATGACTGCTGCCAGAAAATCAATCAATCAATCAAATAAAGCGCTGCGCCGTCGCGAGGCTGCCGCAGCACATGCTGAGTCCGTTCTTTTGTCACGCGGAATATTTTAAGGTACCTTTTTTCCATGTCTTTTTTCATATCTGTTATTTGTTCCCTGTACCTAATTTATTTTTGGTATGGCAATAAATGTTTTCTTTCTTTCTTTCAAAAATATTTTTTTATTCAAGTAGGCCTAGTTACAAGCACTTTCGAATTGTCAAGTTACAGTACATTGAAGAGAAGTGTTTACTGTTAGAAATACAATATGATCCACCATTTGTTGCAAGGATTAGGGAAAACGCAGAAAAACCTAATCAGATCTTTAAACTTAAGTATAATATTATTAATAAAAATTATCATTTTAAGAAATAAAATAATTATTAAGATAAATCCCAAATGGATTGTCAATAAAAAAGAAAAAAATCTAGAATGTGTCTAGAATAAAATTCTAAATGTCCGAGTATATAAAACAATTAAGATTAAAATAATAACAATACCTCAATAGGTATTCGTTAAAATAATTATACATATACCTACATGACGCTATAATTTACATTAATCCCACACGGCTTTATCATTCCTGTTGTCTTGTGTGCTATAATAAGCTTTAGAAATAAATTTTCGTTGTACAATATTTTTGAATTTACCAATCGACAGCTCACTTATGCTGCTAGGAAGTTTATTATAAAACCTCACAGAGTTAGTTACCTATCTATAGGATCGCCTTATTTTATGAAGCCTAGTAGCAGGCACTGCGAGCTTATGCTTATTTGTAGTATTAATAATATGTATATTACAGTTCCTCTTAAAGTGGGTAATATTTTTATGTACGTACATAATATTCTCATAAATGTAATAACAATGCACTGTCATTATATTAATGTCCTTAAACTTATCTCTAAGCGAGTCTCTATGGTTCATTTTATATATCGCACGAACAGCCCGCTTCTGCAGAACAAATATAGTATTAATGTCGGAAGCACTGCCCCATAGTAAGATGCCATACGACATAATACTGTGGAAATAACTGAAATACACTAATCGAGCCGTTATCACGTCTGTTAATTGACGAATCTTACTTACTGCAAAAGCTGCAGAACTCAGTCTATTCGAGAGATTAGCAATATGGCCACCCCAGAATCTAATGTTATACCGAGAAAGACTGTACTATTAACTAGTTCCAGTTCCTCACCTTTAACAATAACGCTTGCTTGCTCGTGTTTTACGTTACTCGTGACAAACTTGACACATTTAGTCTTTTTTCTCATTCAAGAATAAATTATGTACATTAAACCAATCTACTACTTCACAAATTGCATTATTTACGTCATTGTAGGATCGTTGATTTCGTACGACTTTGAAAATAAGAGAAGTATCATCTGCAAATAGAACTATATCATGGTGGGTCTTTACGAGGTGTGGCAAGTCGTTTATGTAGATAAGGACCAGGAAAGGTCCCAATATTGATCCCTGCGGCACACCCATAGAGACTAATGTCCCCGGTGATCGCTTTCCATTCACGTCAACCCTTTGTATTCTACCGTTTAAATAAGACTCTAAGGAGTTATTTTGCTATGTTTCATCAAAAGTTAGGTTTTCGGCATTTAAAAGTTATGCGTAAAGACGATTCGGCGAAAACAGGATACGGCGTGTGAAATTATGCTTATAGGTCATTATACCTAGTGTGATTATGCGATATAGAATTATAACAAAAAAATATGCGTAAATAAGGGGAACCATTTATAATAAAGATTTACCGCAAAAATAATGGATTTACGAGGAGTATCCGAAGGCCGGGCGCTCTAATATCGCATGGTCGATTGCCACACTGTTTCCAATTCGAAGTATTCCAACCCGTTTATTTGATGGCACCGTTACTGGGGACTATTCTGTACTTTTAGTACAACTGTGACATGTGACTCCTTATCGTGTGACATCTTTGTCTATCTTTGTCCATTAAGTACAGTGCAAGAGAGACGAGACAAACATGCCGCATCGCGCGACAAGTCAATTAAGTTGTGCTAACTCGGCTGGCTAAACGTAAGGTTGCTGGATCATTGATTTAAACTAACACGATTTTCACTAATTATCACAAGACAAAAAACGGGGCTTAATCGCTTATAAATATGATTTATTTAATTACCTTTCGTTGGTAATTCCTCGACGTTTCGTACGTCGCGTTACGTCCATAGTCTCGAAATAACTCATCCATCTCATCTCACTTCCTTCAAGACCATGGACGTAACGCAACGTCCGAAACGTCGAAGAATTACCAATGAAAGGTATTAAATAAAACATATTTATACGCGATTAAGCCTCATTTGCTGGATAACGCCATTCGGGATTAAGTCTGCAATTTGTACATGGTTTTGTTTTGAAAAATAAAGCAAAATTTAGTACCAATGAGGTGTGTTGGATAATGAAAGCATCATTTTCTTACGATTATTATTTCATACAATTAATTCATGTTTGCGTTACTGTAATATTTTTGACACTACATTATCTATGTAATGTTGCCGCATTTTCTCTTCACATTAAATGTCAGATTTACATACGTACTTGTTTGTCTTTTCTTTATTAAAGTACAGTACAGATGTATTGCATGATTGTTTCCTATCGTATTTTCACGGAAACGTACGAACGTGTCTTGCTATTTCAGTCGGTCACAGTACAAAAAGTACTGAGGTTGACTGAATAGAATGACAAATGCGAACGCTCCTGGGAAAACACCATGGAACCTAACCTTTAATCCTATAAGTACATAAGTTTTTTTTTCTAAATAAATGCAGCATTTGGCAGATGAGGCAGAGTAAACTGTAATAACACGATCGACAATCTATCGATCGTTTTAAGAATATGTCCTCTATTCATACATACTTTACGTTTACCTACAGTAATAAGAGTAAAGTATCTCAAAACTGGATCTCAGTTCTTTACGACTCGCCTCCAATTCAAATTGATTGCTCTTACACCACCTTATCTTATTATTCTATTGATTTAGTGTTCCAATTCAAACCCGATTTGTTTAATTATTTCATCATCATCATTTCAGCCATATGACGTCCACTGCTAGACACGGCCTCCTCGATAGAGATTTCCACATGGGCCGGATAGTGGCAACCTGCATCCAGAGAGGCCTCGCAACCCTAATCAGGTCGTCCGACCACTTTGCCGGTGCGCCTTTCCACGCTGCGCTTGCCGATACGCAGCCTCCACTCGAGAACCTTTCTGCCATTGGTTCTTCGAACTATGTGCCCTACCCATTGCCACTTCTGTTTGCTTACCCTGTTTGCTATGTCGGTGACCTTGGTTCGTCTAGAAATCTCCTCATTCCAGATTCGATGTCGTAGAGAGATCCCGAGCATAGCCCTTTCCATAGCTCGCTGAGTGACTCTGAGCCTCTTTAAGAGGCCCATAGTTAGAAACCACGTCTCGGCTCCGTAGGTCATTACCGGTAATACGCACTGGTTGAAGACTTTCGTCTTCATGGTATCCTGGACAAGATTAACCTCACTTTAATTATTTACCCAAACACAATTTTATCAGTTTGTTTTGTATTTTAGTCAGATTATGATCCACTTTTATATAGTAATCGTTTTAGTACTCAGTTTAATCTGTAGTTCTTACAAACTTGCTTAAATTACAGGCTGTAAAGTTACTAAAGTTTTCTGCTAAAAATCCTTTCACAAAACTTGGAAGGATGAGAAACCTTATTTTTTTAAATCGGTCTAATAAATATTACAGGAAAATTTTACACAAATCAAACTAGTTCCATGCTCCCAACCCCCTTAGGTCTGTATAATTATGACTTGTCATTCTTTTTAAAGTGTACTTACAACCATTAAATATCAATAACCCCGGCCTTGTAATAAAAACCGTCGTGTTTACATTTCTTACACATTTAATCTAAATTAAGTGCAAATAACAATACCGTAACAATTATAATAACAATCACGAGAAGTTCAGCCACCACAAACCGCCATTACCAAAAACAGTAGTCAATTACGTGATAATTTGTGCTTAAAGACTTGCATCAGATCTCGCATTTTTTTCTGAAATTATCTTATACATATTGAATAGCCTCTTAAGTTGGAATTTTACGAAGATCATGTTTTCATATCACAATCTTCGCCATTTTTAGGGTTCCGTAGCCAAAATTGCAAAAACGGAACCCTTATAGTTTTGGCATATCCATCCGTCTGTCCGTCCGTCCATATGTCACAGGCAATTTACTCAAAAACTGCATGATGTATATTGATGAAATTTGGAGTATTAAATTAGTTTGATTGTTAAATAATAATAAAATATATTTCTAGCAGGAGCACTCTGTACATGTAACCAAAACTGGTTTTTTTTTCAGCAATTATCAATGTGTGGCACATATTTCGACAGTTCTTTTAAAAAGACTTTGAGGTTTCTTATATATTTTTTTAATTACTTAATATTTTTGGCAATAATCGCGCAATGATCGAGTATATCGTTTGTGAGTTATTGCCAAAAAACTGCGCTTCTCAGCAAAAGGACGTGGAGACACGCTCTTTTCCCAGTGAACTTTTGCATATCGTATTTTTTTCATTTGCAGTGCATTTTTTGTATGAAGGGCTGCGGAACCCTCCACTGAGCATGGTGCGACATGCTCTTGGCCGGTTTTCAAAATTAATTTCTCTACTTTATTATATTCTTTTCAATCATCATCATCATCCACGGACGTCCACTGCTGACCATAGGCCTCCCTATAGCTCGCCACAGGGTGCGATCCTGCGCAGACCGCATCCACTGACTCCCGCGACTCTTATGAAATCATGCAACAGCGTAGGAAAGGCCCACCTTAGTCGTGGGCCTTTCCTGCGCTGCGCTTTTCTATACGTGGTAGCCACTCCAGGGCTCTGCTGCCCCAACGGCCATCTGTTCTCCGGGCCATGTACATGGCCCGCCCATTGCCACTTCAACGATGCAATCCTGTATTGAAATATAACAAACGGACAGACAATCAACAGTCTGCGGTGCCTAATAATATCAAACCATTATACATGCACGCATACCTGTGTCTGCGCTAAGTATGATGAACTTCAACTGCTACAGTGGCATGCCATTAATCATTATTAGTGTGTAAATTGTATTGAGTGTGTAAAAAAAATACAAAATTGTGGTCTTGAACTCGTTTATTTGACGAAGGACCGAAATTAATTAGTCAAAAATGTGGGCAAAATTTGAATAATATTAACGTTCACGAAACAGTTCATATAAGTCAACTTTACTTTATGGAAATACAGTTTTTATTCGTGTGAATAGAGAGATTAGTATAATCAGTCGAAGTGAGAGTGATGTTTCGAATGAATAATGCGAATTTTGGAGAATTCGGAGACCATGACAGTTGTCCGTGACATCGCAGATCGTTAACAGTAGTTTATGCAACTGATACATAAAGAGAGGCCTTAAAATACGAGTGTGTTTTTATGAAACAAGCGTCAGCGAGTTTCATAATAGGATCACACGAGTGTTTTAAGGCCTAATTATGTACAGATGCATACACTACTTTATCTATACACACACATATCATAAGTACTCTAAGATGGGCTCAGAAGCCGTAAGGGAAATGACCTGCATGCACCCTGCATGTTACTAGTGCTACCTGTAAAGTATCAATAGACTATAGATATTTAAATAATGCAATAAGAATTAATTTTGAACACATACAGAAACATATTATTTATTCACATAAAAGTCGTGCTTTTTTTCATTCTCCAATCTAGAAAATCTTTGTACGACTTCTCATATTTAGGCTCTCGATTTTTCTAGCAACAAGTCATTTGTTGCAATCGTGGCTGCATTTACGGTATCCGGCGGAGTGTTCAATATAGTCCTCGGAGTCACTACTTCTTATATTTTCAGCTTAAATGTAAATTACAAGCAGCTTTTCACAATTCTACTTTCGTAACAACAAAAAACCAACAAATAAATGATTAATGGCGGCAATTCGATCCTCGTCAAAACGAATGTATTTTTTTGGAAATCATAGATCAAATGTTGTACGGTTTATATTAAAAAACATACTGAATTGACGTTTCGTATCGATAACTGTTTTAATATCTATGGATACTAGAACGGAGATCCACTTGAGTTTTGACAGATGTTGTTTTCTCCACGCATATATTATTAGTGCTCTAAAATGCGTTCAAAAATCGTATGAAATGGCAAGCCTTATTTCAATTAATTTTACTATGGGAACTTTCTTGTCTATAGTAGCATATAAAATATGTACTTTAATGTTATTTAAGTATCGATTTTTGTATGGTTATGAGTTTTATAGGTATTAATCTATATTTTAGGACGAAATCAATGTTATTATGATGTAAGGATGGATAATGATAACATCCGTTACACGTAGACAATGACATGTTCACAGACTGCAGACCTATTACATCGACGGTGCTTGACATCTGCTATGTGCTCCTTCACTCGGGTCGATACGCTGCGCTTCGTTTGACCAATGTATGAACTAGCTAGTCGTTTTAAAATGAAAGCGTAACTACGTTTGTATGGAGAACCGAGCTTGCTGGGGACTCTTAAGTTAAGACCTATTTAAACAACTGGGTGCAACTCGAAGGTACAGTCTAGTTAACTCTAATCCTTCAAACAGGAGGTACGGGCAGGCATTGCATATAATTGTGGATACCACAGCGTTGCACTTCTAAATTAAATTGTATTCCTCTTGCAACTTTGGTTCCACCCGTGCAACTTCGTTCGCGGAGGAGTAAGAAGTCATAACCCCTTTTTTTTGCTTTAGCGTTGTCGGATAAATAGTATCTTATTACCATGTGTGCTCAAATATCTGTGTGCCTGAAATAGTTGAAATTTGTTTAGTCGCTTAGGCGTGATCAAGCCGCAAAAACGTATACAGACATATTTTTTTTAACTCAGTTGCCTTCAATAAGCCGTTACACTTACTTTTTAGGATTCCAAAGGGTAAAACAGAACCCTAATACTAAGACTCCGCTGTCCATCTGTCTGTCTGTCCGTCTACTGTATCTCATGAACGATGATAGCTAGACAGTTGACATTTTCACAGATGTATTTCTGTTGCCGCTATAACAACAAATACGACAAACAGCACGTCTAGCACAACTCTCCGCGACTAAGCGTGTCGCGCGACATAGCATCACCCGTCTTTCTCGCATTGTATTGAAAGGAAGGAGACAGACAATCTTAGTCGCGCGACAAAGAGTCACATATCACAGTTGTGCTAGAGGTGCAGTATTATTTTATGTCTGTCTATGTCAGTAACTATTATAAAATGATCGAACACCGTGTACATTTTGCTTAGGAGTAGTGCTCTGCTAACACTGGATTTTCATACATACGGCCGTTTGTAGCATATATTCTGTACAGAATAACTGAGCTATCGCAACTTTACGTACGTGGCTTGAAATTTTCGAGCATATTCCAGTTAGCACTAGCAGTGCCATCTGTCTTTTTTATTTTGAAATGCTAAGCGCATTAGCCATGCTCCTAAACGTATTACGCTTTATACGCTACGTAATAAATATTTTCCAATCGCAGCGTACAGCGAGCGAGAAAAAGTACTTACACGGTTGAGCAAATAACACTATACCGTCTCATACAAATGATGGCGTATCTTAATTTAGCCGGGATCACATTGTACAGTTTTCTTTTTACTATTTGATTCAGCAGTTTCAAAAATTACTTTGAAAATTCACCAACAGCCAATAGACTAGTTTCCTGGGTAAAAAAAATATTATTCTAATTCGTCTGTCGGTAAGATTATCAAAAAAATATTGGACACGTATTTTTTCTATCGTCAATCAAACAAAACAGATGTACAGCAAATGTCTTTACCAATCAGCTATGTACAATCTCCTAAGGCCCATTAATAATGTCCATTAAGATTTATAATAATTTACCTGGGTCTATAAAAGAAGAAGAAGACTATAAAAAGTACATAAATAAAATAAGGCAATTACTACTGACTAAATCCTATTACACGCTAAATGAATACTTAGAAGATAAATTATAAACGCTCAGTAAGTCCTCCTCTCCCTAACATAGCAGTGCCCAACAGGGTTCACAATGATCTGTAGCTTTAAGTTGACATCTGTACCTACTTTTGTAATATTGCAATAAATATTGCGTATTGAGTATCATCTGCAGTAAAGTGACGGCATGAAATATAATATATGTTAGGCCATATTATGGCAGAGGGGGTCACGTTTCTTTGGAGCTGACTGTACTTAGTTTTGCTGTCTGTGTCAGAAGGAGGGTTATGGTTTTCTAGTTAATGTATGTTTATCTAGTACTTCGGTATACTTTGCAGCCTAAACAGCTCCATATACTTTAACGGATGAGGTGGCATTAGATTCGTATCGGTCGTGGGATTGACATAGTATATGTCTATATGTAGGTATATCCCATGACTTGTGATAATGTTATACTGTAAATAAATAGATTAGTTTAGACATATTTTAGACAAGAATTGCTGCCCATAATACGTCGCCGACTTTTGAATGACCGGTCGACTAGTTTCTTGGAGAACCCCAATGTCTCAAACAGCAGCCTTACTTACGTTTATTTGTTTTTTTAATGCTGCCGATATGACGAGATGCGCTATTTTGTCCTACCGCTAAAATAACGCGTCACTATCTAATCATATCGTCAGCATTAAAAACGATCCGATCCGATCTATATACTACCGATATATACCTTGGCCAAAAACCCTGTACAAGCCAATGCTCACTATCTACACATCTCTACAAAAATCTTAAGGAAGTCCATTGACCAACACAATGAAATTTCAAATTTTACAAAACTATTGCTTCCTACTGACTATCACTGTCGTTTGTAGGGCGATTACACTATCTAATTCACCGCACGCAATGAATTCACTCTCCGCATTAACAACAACACACAACATCGTAATAGTACGCAGAAGCAAAAGTAACATGACTCCACCATACTTGACAGGGTGCTAAAACGAATTATTGGCCATTCTAACGATGTGTCGATTATGTTAAAGTTGATCTAATTATCATTGCGCAAGTCACCCTGCGCATGATTACATCCGTAACCTCGTATTTCTCTCAACATAATAAAGTTAAAAGCAATCTTTTACAGTATATCTTAAAGTTTATTTTTTAAAACAACGTCGAGAAGAGATGGGCGTTTACGTAGGTAATACGTTGATTTGCAAAATGAGCGAGGTTGCGGCTATGTACATATATAAAGAGGGGGCGAGATGACCAAAGTATCAGTTGCTCAGTGTCCTCTGACGAACCAAACTACCTACCAACCAACATGAAATCTTTCGTAAGTGTCTCAAGATTTCAATTACGAAATAGGGAATATGCAGAGCGCATACAACTGTCAACTAGTTATTTGGTTAAAAACCACGTACGGCCCGGAGTAATTTATGCAGTTTCGAATTATTTATTTATTATTATTTTTGAATAATTTGTACTTTTATTAGTACACGAGACCTCAGGAGGTTAATATCTTTCAATCAAAATTATATACATATATTTAACTTTTGAACGCCCGATTGACTAGCTTCTTGCAGATCCCTTTATCACCCCCACTCTTTATTTTATATCCTTGTAGTAAATTCTTCATATTTAATACGTACACCATTGCAGCTCCCGAATAAACTTTCTGTGATAAAGCAGTTTTTTTTTAAAGTTTGTCTTATATTATAATACAATTCCACCACCACTAAGATAAAATACACTATATTATGAATTTATTATCTTGCATGTTTGGTTTCGTGGTCATAATTCTAAAAGTTTAGTTTCCATTAACTTTAAAATCACTCTGAACACATTTCTCAAAAAACCTCCACACCAAACTGCCGGCTTCGTTTGTTCTTAACTAGTTTATTTATCACCTTCTGTTGTTACCGCATGTAGCTTTTGTAATTCGTTAAAAAATCTACTAAACTTTAATTTTTGTGATAAGCTTTTATTGCAATCCGCACTTTTCTTTGAACACCCATCAACTACTCATTGAGACAATCTTAAAGAGCCCAAACTCGCTAGGATTGCATTATTTTATTACAGAGTTCCTTTGACCATCTTCCGGTTCTATTGGAGACCGGGAAGTGCGTCAAATTTAACTTGCAAGATTCGTTTAGGTACATAGTTACCTACATACATATTTACTTATTTAGTTACAGATGATCCTTTTAAAAAGCATGTAAAATAACCTTCAATGTATTGAAATAAATAGTATTCTTATTAATACAATTCTAGAATATTCAGCTAAAAAAATGAAGCAAATCTTCTATATTCTACATTAAATTCAAAAACTAGTCCTCTTTCACCTTCAGCAAAATCAAATGGAGTACGATTAGTTTCGGCTAATCTTGAAGATTATCAACATAAAGACAAGGTATTATAATAAACATAACTCGAACCATAATTTGATAATCACGTTACCTCAGGCTTGCGTCATCCTCTTCACCGCCGTGGCCCTGGCCGCCCCTGGCCAGCGCGACAAGCGTGGCTACCTCTCCGGCTGGTCCTCCCTGGACCACCACGACCTAAGCCCCTACAGCTTGGACTACGCGCACGGCTACCACGGTGTCTCCGACTACAGCCTGCACGACGACCACCACCTCAGCTACATCGCGCCTAGCCATCACAAGATCGTCTCGTACAACAAAGTCGTCGATGTGCCTAAGGTGAGTTCACCCAATTGTGTTAAATAAAGAAAAACATTCTTTTATTGATCCAAAGATACATGTTCAGAAATAAAACTATAATAAATATTGATTTATATTATTTTATTAAATTAGTCGCATTTGTTACGCTATCGTTACTAAAAGATATCTGTCTTACCCTCTTTCTTACGCTCTATTCCGTTCTATCATCAATATCGCTATACCTGTCGCAAACCAAATTTGATTACAAGTTTGGCTCAGTTGGTTGCACAACGGCTTACAAAGCTGGCGGTCCCGGGTTCGAATCCCGGCCCGGGCAAGTGTTTGTGTGATGAGCACGAAGGTTTGCTCTTGGGTCTTGGATGTTTTTATGTATTTAAGTGTATAGTGTTAAATATCGCCTAGTACCCATAGTACAAGCTTTGCTTTGTTTGGGACTAGGTCGATTTGTGTAAGATTGTCCCTGATATTTATTTATTAATTCAAATATGTAAACCCGTCTTTGTCCCTAGATCGTGGAGGTGAAGAAACTGGTGTCTGTCCCGAAGGTGGTCTCCGTGCCGAAGGTGGTGTCCGTGTCAAAGATCGTGGAGGAGCCGCACCACATCTCCTACAGCAGCTACGGCTCCCACGGCTGGTGGTGAACAACTGACCAAACTATAGATCAATTTAATATATTTCGTTAAGCAAAACTTTTGACTTTCCTTTCTTATTAATTACCTTTTTAACTTTGATTCCCGATATCGTAAACGTGGTTATAAATAAGTTAACTTATTTATTTAAACGTTCTAGAACAATTAAAAATGATAATGGTTGACTTAATGCCTCAAAGTACTTTCACCTGTTAACCAGTTGCCTGTCACATCGTAGTTTTTTTTACTACGAAGGCTTCTTCAGCGTAGTCGAGTTAAAAGTATTATGTAGGGTGGGCCAAAAATCTTTGCACTTTTTAAACATCGATAAAAATTAAACTATACATGTTTTTCTATATTTTATTTATTTAACCTAGTAACAGATAATTGCAATTTATTTTTTAAAAATTACATCATTCAGATGTCCTCCGTCTCGTCGTTGGCACTCCTGCAATCGACTACGCAAACTTGGAAATCTCGCTGACATATACTGTGAGGGCTCGCGGCTATTTCATCATCTTTTTATAAAAATGTTTAACACAAAAAGCCCGTTGTTTTCCTGTAAAACGATCCGTTATAAATAAAATTGCACGAAGTGACCTATAGTTTCCCGCCAATTTCCCGCTTCTCACTCTGACAGTTTCCGAAAAATTCAGTGTTGCTATCAGCAAAAATTTATGGCCCACCCTATATAATCATCTGTGGATAGCTACCCGTGTGCCAAAAATGGTTGAAATCCGTTTAGCCGTTTTGGCGTAATGAAATGCCACAACGACACATACAAAAAATCCATAAACAATATTTTTAGATTCAGTGGCCTTCAAATACTAACTAAGTTTCTCGTTTTTTAATATCTTCAATGTACAGACATTTCATATTTACACATTTTTAATAGTATAGATGTAATAAGTGGTAAACGGGTAGACTAGGCACCTGATGGAAAGTAGTCATCGTCACCCATGGATATACATATGTGCAGCACCGGAGGAGTCACCCATATGTTGCCAACCTCGAGCGCTTCTTGGAGAATCCCATTTTATTGAATAGGTGACTTGTGACTGACTTACTAAATATTATCGTTTTTAGGTAACTAAGATTCTCCCGCAGCTTTGCCTCTACTATTCTGTTTAACCCTCGGGAACCGTGCATTTTCCGGGATATAAAAAAATCTTAGGTCACGACCATCCATTGCCTCATTTAAGCTTGCTGTTATCCTTTTATGACCTAGCGAGACTACAATTACTTTATACAATGCTTTAAAATGCTTATTTCTGTCACAAGGTACCTGACAAAGATTTACGCAATAGATCGTGTTGATAAACTTTATAGTTGCGAGTTTGCTAGATTTTGCAGTGATAAGGTAACATTTAGGGCAATACAACTTTATACTCCTATTAAATGATCAAATAACTTACTTTTCTGAATTATATTGCGATAATTTATTTATCACCTCACTCGGTCGGAAAAGCTCCGAAAAGTCATTTGATGTTCGAATTTATATTTTTTTATATGTGTGTTTGTTTCGTTATGAGTGTTTTGAACGTTCATTATCATTAGTTTTATATGAAAAAAAATCGGTTTGTTATAATTTCATAGTTTTTTCTTCCTCCTCCTCAATCGGTGCCACAATGCTGAGGATCGTGAGTCTGCCGACGTAGTTTAGCGAGTATTCCCTTCCATGAAGCTCGATCGGTTGCCTGTTGAAGGGCTGCATTAACCGGCATGTCAAGGCACTCCGACACCTGGTTTACCCATCGTTTAGGTCTACGGCCTCTGGGTGCTCTGGGTCTCTTCCCTTCAACTGTGCCAGTCACCATCAGCTTTTCTAAATTGTCGGCCTTTCGGCGGGCGACATGGCCAAAATACTGAAGAATCCGGTGCAGACAGACAGATGCCGATAAATCGTGTCTTCTCCGTCAAAGATCTGGGTGTAGTGTTTGACACGCGGCTCACTTTTCACGAGCATATTTCTTCTCTTGCCACTAGCTGCTTTCGAAGACTGGGTTTTGGGATCCGAAACCTTCGCCACTTTCATGATCCGGTACCCATGAAAATGGTTTACAATGCCTTAGTAAGGAGTAAGCTGGAGACTTCGTCGATCATATGGAACCCCTATGAATCGACGTATGCCTTACTCCTTGAGAAGGTTCAGAAAGCGTTTTTTAGGTTCCTTTATAAAAAAACATTCGGATTTTATCCGTATCTGTACCCCACAAAGTACCTTCTCGGCTCCCTCGGGTACAACTCCTTGGAGGTCAGGCGGAATTGTCATCTGATGATCTCGGCATGTCAGGCCTTGCGTGGTGAGTCGGACTGTCCCGAGGTTGTGGAGCGTCTGGTGCGACTGTATGTCCCGGATGTCCCGAGGATAGCCCTGAGACCTCGACAGCGCGACTTGTTGGCTGTGCCGTCGTCGAGGACCGTGTCGCTCAGGAATTCGCCCCGCGCCCTCTCACTTCTCAATGCGCTCCTGACATCGACACCCGAGTGTGACTTGTTTGCGTGGCGATGGGCGGCAGTGTGTAGTAAATGCCTGAGATTCTGTGAGGCGATGGATACTAGGTGCTCTACTGTTCCAAATTAAGCTGTTTGTTTATCTATTATTGTGAACCTTTTATTGTTAATTTAAGTTTTGTGACGCATAGGTTTATAACTGTAATGTCTAAATAAAAATGTTTTTATAAATAAATAAATAAAGATGAGAGGCGCTGTTTGTGTTCGAGTTCAAGTTCTTTCAGTATGGACGCGTTAGTTCAAAAAGTAGTCCAAGGTACCCTTAGCATCCGACGCCAGCACCACATCTCAAATGCGTCAATTCTTTGCCTGTCAGTTTTTTCTTACATTTCACATTTTCCTCGCTGTAGTGCGGTGAAAAGTTGTGTGTTTCGCACGGCTGCAATTATTTGGCTTCTCATGCCTTGAAAGCCTCGTTACGCTCAGAAATCTATATGCACTCTTTCTTAACAAATAACTATTACTCCGTGATAAGTATATATCGTAAATAAGATGAGCCCCGTAGGCAAAGCTCAATTTAGATTCAATAACTCAATAAAAAATTGGTTCAGATTTGTTATTCATAGGTGGAGTTCAAAAAGTTGGACATGTTAAGGGGCTTACAGCTCTGGATGACCTTTGATCTGTAGCTCTTCGCTTTTACGTGTTGTATATGTCTCATCATGTTGATAGCGACCGTCTTTACCAATATACTGTTTCAGTTTATCTTCAAGAGTCACTGAAACCAAGATAAATGCCATCTAACTTTGGTATTTTTACGACGAAAAACCAATGTTTGCCACTTTTCTCAAACAATACTCGCTTTTTAAGGAAAATGCTTGCGTGGCAAGTTAGGTATTTTCACAATGAACAATTAGGCATAAGTTTTGAGTCTATTAAAGGTTTATTGAGAGACTAGATACGCAATCTTTATTTTTATAGACCTCTCTGTAAAAAATTTCGAATGCAAGAAAGTGTTAAATAGAAACTGAAGTATCATATAAACCATATTTCAAAAGTTAGTTTGGCCATTCCAGGGACTAGTTACAAAATAAGAACCATGAAAAATCATACACCCGGAGTCCGACGATGACGAAATAACAATACAAGATATAGAATACTGGAAGGTGCCTTCTAGTATTATCTTCAATGTACAAATATTTCATTTTTACAACTTTATAATAGACTTTATAGACAAGACGGTGCCTGCAACTTCGTTTACGGAGAAGAAAAAGTCATAACCCCTCTCTTTGTCGCCAGCGTAGGCGGATAAAAAGTACCCTATAACCATATGTTACCCATCTACCCGTGTACCAAAAATAGTTGAAATCTGTTAAACCGATTTGGTATAATCCCATAAGAAATCTAGATCGAAGCAAATCTTCCCAACAATGGGTCCCGACTGTTTAAAATCGCTATGTTCCACATTAGAATTTATTATTTGTTATATTGTGAGTATCGATCAAGAGTCATGAAAGATTTCTATTATAACTTAACAAATTTCTAGGGCACTGGACTTGTTTGTTTCTTTTTAGTTTTTTACGCAGTCAGGTTTTTCGTTTTTTTAATAATTATTTTTTATTTTATATTTTTTAGTTAAAACTATAAAAGTCAGACAATTTCTCAATCTTTATCGTGGGGGTTATTGAGAAGCCTGCACAGATTTATTACAATGCAATTAAATGAAATATTAGTGAGAACGGCTTGCTAACCAACTTAAATTGTTAAATCGTTCAAAATTAAAAATGATAAAAGAAACCTAATAATGATTTTCGAAACCCTATTCATTGATACCCCATTCGATATAGTACGTCGATTTTTTTTTTTTTTTTTCACAATATGGCGTCTCATTATCGCCATTTTGAGTTTTCATCATTTTCATGTCTTCAGTGACATTCGGACAGTTAAGACAAATCGATTGTCGTAAGAATCATCACAATCGGTCCACGCGTTTGGTCTCTAGAGTGCCAGATAGGAACAAACATACATACATACATACAAACATACGTACATACATACATACATATATACATACATAGACTGATAAACACATTACCACTCCTTTGCGTCGCGCAGTCGGGTAAAAATAATATCATTTTTGATTCAGTGACCTCCAAATAGTCCTCTACAATCGTTTTGGGGTTTGATAGTTAAATTACAAAAATATATATTCCTAGGAGGGGCACTCCATCTATTATGTACATGTATCCAAAACTGAAAAAAAAAAACAGCAAATATCAATGGGCGGCACATATTTCGACAGATCTTTTAAAAAGATTTTGAGGTGTCTAAATAACTTTTTTCATGTATTTTCGGAAATATCGCTCCGAAATTTGCATAAATTGTGTCCCCCCCCCCCCTCTATTTTCTAAACGGTATGTCTAAAAAATATGAAACAAATTACGAAGATAAAACTTATCGGATATACCGTTTTTGAGTTATTGCCAAAAAACTGCGCTAAAGGACGTAAGTGACGTCGAGATACGCTCTTTTGCTTATGCACTTCTTCATACCGTATTTTTTTCATCTGTAGTGCATTTTTTTGTATGAACGGCTGCGGAACCCTACACTGAGCATGGTCTGACATGCTCTTGGCCGGTTTTTATTTCTATAAATAGTTCCAGACCCGTAAGGCTCATTTATGCTTGATACAGACGACGCGACGAACAATTAACCATATATCTTGGTTTATATAATATTTTCATAGCACATCAGAACATTTAACTCACATCGGGTTTGTATGGTTATTTACAAACACTGGCTAACAATGGTTAAATTTTTTAGCTTTCATCCTCAATTTTGATAAGAATTAAGAACATTCAAACATTCACCCTCATGTAACTGACATTTCGAAAGTGCTTGTAACTAGGCCTACTTAAATAAAGAATATTTTGATTTTGATTTGATTTGAACCTTTTATAATTCGTAGGAAAGTAAGGAATCTCAGACGTGAAGCCTGTCCTTCTCAGTAAAGACGTATACCAACGTTATTACTACCATTACCACCCCTATTAGTGGCAACAGCTAATCCCCCACTAAACCACTAGTTACCGCAATTAGATACAGACAAGTTAAGTTTAACTGCCAGTTAAATCGTTCGAAGTAGAGTAATAAAATACAACCTTGTCCTAAAACATCTGTTTCGACATGATCTGTTTAAAGATTGTGACGTTGTGTTTGCGGAAAAAAAATTAACAAGGGCCATTAAAAACGCCAGAGAAAATGCCATTCCCCAATGTTTACAACGCTATCTATGTATAAGAATTATTATTCACAATAATTCAAGTTTGCAATTTAAAAGTTTCGATTTATTTAAGTACATATGGGTAAATTTCACCAAATGAGTATTTTTGTCTAATTTCCGTGGAATTTTGAAATACCAATACTAAACAGAAAATGTAATGCTGATAATTTGGAAAAGAAATAATAAGCACAAATTTCCTTACAGCGTACCTATATTCATATAGCTACAAAAGTTATTACAGTTTGAAAATTTCGCCGGGGCACGGGAATTTATCTCTCCATGGGAATTAGTTTTTGGCGGCACGGGAATTTTAACATGCCACGGAAATTGTTTCTTTTTAGAATAATGTGCATTAAAACTATTATTTAATGTGTAATCAAACACAACAAAGTTTATAATAATTAACTTCACTCATATTAAAGTTATATCGAAATTATTTGCCCTAATTTACTAATCATAGTGATAACTAGCTGTTGTCCGCGACTTTGTCCGCATAGAGATGCAATTTTAGTAGCCTACAACTTCGTTTGCGCCCACGACAAAGTCATAACTCCTATATTTTATTTAGAAAGAAAGAAATACATTTATTCCAGGGCATATTTATACAGCAATACAAAAATAAATTACTAAACTAAGTATGCCCCGAAATGGTCCCACCTCAGCATAATGCAGGCTCTGAAGCCAGCGCTGATCGTCCGGTGAGACCATAGGTAGCGCCACGGAGAACAGTACGCACGAACATTTTTATTGTGAACGCAGCGTTAAGCAAGCTGTCAGGAGTTTCGATCGTCAAAAGCAGTCAAGTGGAATTGGAATGGAAAATGGATAACAGAATGTATCCTGCGTACAGCTCAAATTAATAATTATAAACAAGTTCAAATAAAAAAAAATATTAAATAGAATAAAAACCCAGTCAACGAAGGGGAAAGTATTTAGCATATTCTGATAAATAGTATCCTATAACAATCTGTGGATACCTACTCGTGTACCAAAAATAGTTGAAATCTGTTTTGCTGACTTGGCGTGATGAAACCACAACGAGTTGACCACATGAAATACGATGCATTGAAAGTGTTTCAAACCTGCATCCAATTACATCAATCTTAAAACATTGAGTGATATGATCGCATTACCCAGATAGGGGAGACCGAGTAAGGTCGGTTGTCACAGCGGGCATAATAGACTATGAACCGGTGTCGAATCGCGAGTGTTGCACCTTATACTAGCTTATATATTTGAAATCTTTCTGTTGTTATTGTTGTGGATGAATACAGTTTCTATCTATCTACTTATCTATAGTATTGTGAGGGATGCAGCGCAGAAATGGAAATAATAAAAGGACTAATATTGATTCGATGTTTACTTTGTTACTAGTACTTATAGACTGATGATTAACAAAAATACATGAAATACTAGCGGCCGCCCGTGACTTCGCCGCCTTAGATTCGTTTATCGCGGATAAAAGGTATTTTTCCGGGATAAAAAGTAGCTTATGTCTGTCTCCAAAACTCGATATTTTACTAATTTAAATGTGAAACATATCATACGAAGATTTCAAGCTCCGAGCGTAAATAAATATTTACGGTCCATACAAATTTTCATCCCCTTTTTTGTCCCTAAAAGGGATGAAATTTGACATATATTATAGCCTATGTCCTATTCTGATATATAAGGTACATAACTGGAAAGTTTCATAAAAATTCGTCTAGTAGTTTTTGAGATTAAGTGGAATATACATACATACTTTCACGTTTATAATATAGTAAGGATAAGGATGAGGATATCGGCCATATTCTTAATTTAAATATATACAATTATTTTAATACGGCCTGTCTGTCTAGAATACTAGCGTGAAGGTTTAACTCCTTCACAGTATGGATAGTATGTGCAAGTACCTGTACCTAAGTACCTGTACCTAAGTACCTGCTCATGTAAATGTGCGATACTCTAAGCGACAAGGCATGCACGCATGCATTTAGCGCAGACTCGCACGTCGCGGCTCGCAATCTGGACCACGTACACATTAACGATGCGAACTCACGTAAGAAAACGTGGGGTTTACTTCACGCGCGGTCTGGTTAGAGGCGCACACGCAACTGTTACGCCACTGTCAAGTTCATCCACGTTAATGGCCATATTCGATTTACTTTTGCTATTATCAACTCCGTTTTGTATTTTATTTTATGATACAATACAATACTCTTTATTGCACACCAAAAGAAAATAACATAAGACACTTAAATCTAAAACAGTTTAAGAAATGGTAAACAACAGGCGTTCTTATCGCTGAACGGTCTCTTCCAGACAACCTTAAGGTAGTAGATGGCGCAAAGTAAACAACCAATGAGTAGGTAAGTGGTGCACAAGAAGATGAGACAAATCATAAATCAAAGCCAGAAAGAAATAAGAAGAGAAAGGAACAATTCAGATATATACAATAAATAAATATTTAAAATAATAATAAACATATACACAAATATATAAATATATACACAAATACATATATATAACCAAAAATGTACTGAGCTACATGACATCGACGTCTCAACTTAAGGGAGCAATAAATAGTGCTGCTTAAGATGGCTCTTAAAAACGGAAATAGATTTAGCACACCTTACGTCCAAAGGCATAGTATTCCACATCCGGATCGCTTGAGAAGTTAAAGAAGTGTTACACATTTTGGAAGAAGAAGCAACCGGTGCAAGGAGATGATTGTGCGAAGATCATAAAGATGACAAATATTTAAATCGTTCCTTAAAACACCAAGGGGTAGCGGGGTTGAAAAGAATGCTATAGCGGAGGGCAAGAATGTGAGACTTACGGCGAAGCCAAATTGGAAGCCATTTAAGTTGCGAACGGAAATGGGAAACATGGTCATATTTACGTAAGCCAAAAACGAACCGGATACAGACATTTTGAAGGCGCTCAAGTTTATTCCATCTTAGTATTAGTACTTTACCTTACCTTAGTACCTGTGTGGTAAGTAGGTACATATTAAAATCAGTTGTCAATAAATGTGATATTGGAAGTCCCTAGCTAATTGTATTTATTTCCACAAAACCTTCCATGTCTGGTTGTGACACTTTTTTTCTGCTCTGAAACGTTACAAACGAATGCTTATTCCTGTGCATTTCCGTCATTACACTTTTTTGTGTTGTGCCTTGTTAAGAATAGTTATTTGTTATGTAAGATTGCAAAGTTGTTATTTGGCGCGAGTGCTGAAAGTCGAGTAAGCAAAGGAATCTAAAATTGTATCGCGAAAACGGAGCGAGTGGTTCTCAAATGTAGATTCCTGGGCGTAACGAAGCTTTCAAGGCACGAGTGGCCAAATAATTTTGCAACCGTGCGAAACACACCACTTTTAACCTCACTAAAGCGAGGAAAATGTGAGATGTAAGAAAAACTATGAAATTAAAACAATCCGAACTTCAAATGACTTTTCCACGCTAGCGGATAAAACGATTTCCACTCAGATTTGGCGCTGTAAACGTAACTTTTCCTAACTAGTGAGGTGAATAATATTATTGATTTTTATTGCATTACGATATGTAAGGGTGGTACCGTTATTAAAACGAAGGTATAATTAGTGTAAAGAGTTACTTGTACTTCTTTCCCCTTATGACGGAAAATTTAAACGTTATGATCGATTACAGTTGATATAACCGAAATAAATCGACTGATAAATCGGCTTCCGAACCTCAGCCTCAGACTTATGCCGTGTAAATAACTAAAAAACACGGAACAGTAACCGTTACATTGTGTACATTGAGTAATGTACGTATGTTGTAATGATATTTTATACGTATGTTTAAGTGGGCTTCACACCTTTTATGAAGATTTTAATTCAAACGTTACAATAGTTTTTTTTTATATATATCTTCAATGTATTTTCAGTTAATTATTGCAACTTTATAATAGTATAGATTATGGTATACTCTCATCTGGCATAAACTTTTTTGTCATAATCTTCATGTGGCATAATAACTAACTTAATCAATATTTTAACGAAGGAAGTGGAACAATAAAAAGTGAAACTGAGCAATTATCGCATTATAATGGAGGAACGGGCAATGGATCACTGTGTCGTGTGACGCTCCGGGAAGGAAGCGCACGAACGACAGCAAGACATTACTCGATAAGTTAAGTAGCGACTTATATAGAGCTGCATTACCACCGCAGACTAGGAGATAACTCGATATGATGTCAACTCTATGCCACACACAGCTTTATTTGCCAGCGCTACGGTATCGATTGTTTAAGTCGAATTTGATAAGAGACAAAGTCTATATATTCATATATAGACTTTGTCTTCGCTTAAAACTGAAAAATATTTTTATATTATCCCCTAAAGTAGGATTAGCTGGAGTAAACTGACATTTAAATACGGACACACGTCGGCCGTTGATTCATTTTGGCTGAAGTACAGTATCCATACTAATATTATAAATGCGAAAGTGTGTCTGTCTGTCTGTCTGTCTGTCCGTTACCTCTTCACACTTAAACCGCTGAACCGATTTGGAAGAAATTTGGTATGAGATAGTTTGAGTCCCGGGGAAGGCCATAGGCTACTTTTTATCCCGGAAAAATACCCATATCCGCGATAAACGAATTTAAGGCGGACGAAGTCGTGGGCAGAAGCTTGTTTCTTATAAATTAAAGTTACCCTCAATACCACTGTATCCAGGGTCATTCGCGTCTATCACTGACACCCCAATGATACATCTCTCTCTTTCTCTGTTGCCGTTCCCTGATAAATCATTATCATCATCAGTACAATACATAGGAAAAATGCCTACCTATGTGCTGCACCTTGTAAATATAGAAATATAACCAAAACCGTTTGTGTGTCACTACAAAGTTTATAGTCGTTATAAGAAAGACGAAAGCAATATATATGAAAAAGAATAAAAATATGTGTTCAAAGAGTTAGTTGGAGATTGATTTTTATGAAAATGCAAAGATCTTGTAACAATAGGGAACATGCATGTTTTTTTTTTTAACTAAATATCAAAATACCGTAAAAACTATCTCAAAATGTGAAATTAACATTTAAATCTGCCTAGAAATACGCATAATATAGGCATTTTAAACTAGTGATTAGACAGAGAGCTCCGATATGCACTGTTATGTCACAGTGCACTCCGGCCATATAAACTCCATATTAAATTCTGTTTTGCAAGAAAGGGATAGAATTAAATGTTTGAGGGCTTATATCTTGGTTATTTCTATAGCTATTCGACAAATTATTTTTGTCTACTGTTTGTTACATGAATCAGCTTTTAATAAAGCAAAAATAAATAAAATCATGGGTATACCCTATTCTTCTATGTTTCTCTTACGCTTGTAGTACATCACTTCTATAGTTACTGAATATGCCAAACTGAAGCTTGTTGGCCTGGCGGTAGGTTAGTTCAATTAAAGTAGACAGAGATGGTAGGAAACTTGACAAAACGAAACAACGACGGTAGAGAGTCACAAGTGCTCACTGAGTAGTGCCCAAGACAAGGTCAAAGGTGAATGGAAACCACCAGTCGGTTGGTTACAGATTTGGGAAAGCAGGAAATTTGCGTCGTCCACCACTCCAGAACCTCTCTCTGCCCCAGCGGCCATCGGTTCTACGAACAATTTGCCCCGCCCTAGTTCTAGCAACTCTGAGCTGTGTCGACGACCTTGGTTCTTCTGCAGCTTGATATAAGTGTCGTGCGTAAAAAGGACGTGAAGACCAACTGACTATAACTATGGTCTAGTAAGTAAGTGGTAAGATCGCGGGAATCCGTTAGATGAGGACGGCGCACGACCAGTTGTTTTGGGTATTCTTTGGAGTGGACTCTGTCTGGCAGTGGCCGTCTATAGGCTGATATGAAGATGATAAGCGATTAGTACCGCGAAAATGGCGAAGGTGGCGTTAATATTGAAACTACAGACTTAATTTTTACTGAATTGAAACGATATACTTTAATCTTTTTCTACTCGACTCACTCTAGTCAGAATGATCATGGTTTTATTGATGATGTAGTCTTACACGGCTGATGTACATCTTCGTTCCTCTCAACTTGGGTAGCTGCCTTTGTAATTTGTCTCCACGTCATTCTGTTTGAATACATCATATTAATTTATTATCAGTAATAGCGAACCGAGATCACCGACATAGCAAACAGGGTGAGCAAATTGAAGTGGCAATGGGAAGAGCACATAATTTGTAGGACCGCTAGCCGTTGGCGCAGAAAGGTTCTCGAGTGACGACCGCGTACCGCTAAGCGCAGCGTGGAAAGGCCTCCGGCAAGGTGGTTGGACGACCAGGTTGGGGTAGCGGGGACTCGCTGGATGCGGGTCGGCTCTATCCGTCTCATGTGGAAATCTATTGAGAAGGCCTGTATCCAGCAGTGGACGACCTATGCATCAATTTAAGTTTTTGAGCTCCACCCATTCCAGCCGACTGAACACCTTTATCAACGAGGCATACATAACTATCATGTAAGGCTGATGCAACAGGCGTGTTGTGCGGGGGTGGTAGAGGTAGCTCCGAACAGTTCCGTGCTGAAACTGAAGCGCCTGCGCGGTCAGTAGCGCCCACGCCGACGCGCGCCGCGGACATCGACATGGAAACTGTGAGTTAACATGAACATTGCTATCATTTACATTTTTATCGTTCACCGTATTAACATTGTAGTATATGATTATGATGCATACGTTTTTGGAAGTTAAGTGTGGGTTCGATAATTATAATTTTTTATAAACATTGTGGTAACGTGTGTTAATAAGTATGTGGAAAACTAAAAATTTCAGCATGGATTTTGGCCGTTCAATAGTGACAATGACTTCAGCGGGTAGTTTTATTGTGTTTATGTAGGTTTATATCTCATATTGTGTAATGTATTGATTTACACGCAAAGCATAAAGGGCAGGAAAGTAGGTATAGTAGATAATAGTTAGCACCTTTTTTTCGCGAAATTCCTGAGTTTCACATTCAACCATAAGTCTCATCAAAGGGTTTTTTTTAGGGCTCGGTAGCTCAAAAATATAATATTAAAAAAACGTATTACATCAATAATGTAGATATCATTATAACTATAGACTCAAAACAATCAATTTAAGATAAAAACACACAAGCCTAAACTAGTTAATCACATAGATGTTTTATATATATATATATATATATATATATATATATACTGAAGACAGTTACAGACATGCACTACATAAGTAGATAAGTTTAATGTAACCGTACTTTCTTTGTAATTCCAAAACCCTATTTTAATTTCAGCGGTCGTTAGCCTTCCTCGCGCTATGCGTCGCTGCCTGTGCGGAGCCCCTCTCAGAGGCCATCGAAGCCGTCGAGCCTTTGGAGCAGGCCCTATGGCCCCTCCAGCGGAGCCTCAAGAGCCGTAGCGATGCCTTCAATACGTACGCCAACGAGTTCACCCAGGAATATGAACCAGTCGCTTTTGCCGCCATCCCCCTGGGCAGCCCGATGCCGATCATCGCTGTCCTCTCAGACAACCCACTGACTGCAGGAAAACAGTTCAACCAGCAAGCCATCGCGTCATCCCTCAAACAAGTTTACTCCAAACAGGAGTACCAACAACACCCCAAACCCGACTATCAACAGAACTATGTCCCAACGGAATACAACCAATATACAAAGCCTTATGAAGAGTATCAGAAACCTTACGAGTACCCAAAATACCCAAAGTACGCGCCCACAGAATATCCACAACATTATCATACGATCGACTATCCAAAACACTACTCTTCTGTAGAATTTGCGAAACCGTATCCACCTGTGGAATACCCCAAGTATCCTGCTGTGGAATACGTTAAGCCATACCCGGTGGAGTACTCTAAACCTTACGCCCCGGAGTACCCTCCGTATCGCTCTGTGGAATATGCTAAACCGTATCAAGAAGATTACGTCAAGCCGTACGCTTCTGCAGAAGCCCCAACAATACTGTACGCGAGGCCTAACGAGAATGGGGGATACACGTATTCAAGACGGCCGTTGAAAAAGAGGAATGTGAAGCGGCCTAGAAAACAAAAACCTGTTATCATCAGAGTGCATAAGTATAGGGTGGTGAGGAGCCGGAGATCAGGGTATTAAGAGGTGATGGTAAGAAGAGAACCTTCGCGCTGAAAATACCTGGTGATGTCTACTTCGTAGGTGGTTCTTCGTGCTGGTGGAGAAGTGATTTGTGCTAAGACTTGGCGCGTGCTTATGTGATGGTTTTAGTGTATATTGTTCTTTCAAAACCTACGGGTTCAATAGTAAAGTTTTAAATTGGTATTTGGGTTTTGAAGCTTACAATGTTGTCGGACAATTTTTATTGGAACTGAGTGATTATTTAAATGGATTTTCGACAAATACATCTACATAACTTTTAGCAATTGAATCTTTTCCTTAGTTAAGATTGTATATTAAATAGTTGTTAATTGTTATGTGAGTAATGATCTTTAGATCAACGTTTCTGTGTTTATATCACCTTGTGTTTTCTAGTACATATTTACGATTAATTTAAGACTTAAAGTTTTTAAAACGTATGCATTTAAAACGATGTTTGCCTAGTCTTAGATTAAATAAATCGACTTTCTAATAACTTCCTTATTGATGGAAAATGACTGAGAAACGTTTATGTTTAAGTAGCGTAATAAATGGAATACTTTAATTATGTTTATAGCGAAACATTTTTCTTATCAACACCTACCGAATAGAAAGTGATGTTAATCAACGCCTTATATTATTAAATATTTATACATATTTATATTTCTTGTATTTTTTCCTCAAACATCTGTAATTATTACTTATTTTTTATTTATCTCTAACTCTCTAGCTATTGTTATTGATGTGAATAACAATAGCTAATATAATGAAGCAGTTAAATAATTTTCGAAAATACGCAACCATATTTATATCCAATTAATTCATAATTATACACATTTATAACAAAGGCATATCATACGGTAATAGTGAGAGTTAAGTAAATGCCTAGAAAAACAAAATGTGGTATGAGACTACGAATATCTACCAAAGACATGGTACATAACGTGTTTTAGAACTGAACCGTATTCGTAATTAATTATGCGGTGGTCTTGAACGTCGTCGCGTGCTCGCTTGTTGTCCCCGCTGCCGGCTTCTTGATGTATTAACTACCGTTTTTTACGATACGACACTATGTATGCACTATTTATATTTAAGTCCGATACTTCCACATTGCTGCAAGCTAATTTAGCGAGAAATAAATGAAAAACTTTATTGAACAATAAAAAGAACATGACGTTGGGTCTGGGTCTGGTGACTTTGACTTTGAACGCACTTGTGACTCCCGGTGTTGCAGGTATAGGCACAGAGTACTTTGTTATCAGAGATCGCTTACCATCAGGCGATCCGTCTGCTCGCTTGCCCCACATACAGGGTGGCACAGTTAGATCGGTCGGTATGGGAAAGTCTGAAACTATATGACATACGAAAATCTCTTCTTAGGAACCATGTCATCGATTTATTGATGAAGATTAGTAATAAAAAAACTGCATTTATACTTTAAAAAAACGTGTACTCAGCTCGGGAATCGAACCCGGACGTTTTGATCAGATATCGATTGTGTAGGTCAGGGGTCGCCAAACTACGGCCCGCGGGTCAAGTCCGGCCCGCGAGACCTTCTAATTCGGCCCGCGGAAAGTTTAACTAATGTTTGGTTCCATGACCAACCATGAAACCAAAGTCTTCGCCCGCATGAATTTATATTAAGGGCAGTGTGGCCCTTGATTCAAAAAGTTTGAAGACCCCTGGTGTAGGTCTTAAGCAGTAAATGTTACTATGAAACATGATGTGTAAAATGAATAAAATATGAAAGGTGTAATATTAAATGTAGCTTAGGTAAATGGTTAGGTTAATTTATTCAGTGCAATACGATTATAGGAAACAACAAGAACAAGAAAAACAACAATTGTTGATTGCACACCAACAACAGAAACAGTACAATAGAATCTTAACATAAAATAGGTAAACAATAGGCGGTCTTATCGCTAAAGAGCGATCTCTTCCAGACAACCTTTGGGTAGCGGAAATGACATAAAATAGCTAGAAATGAGTAGGTGGTGAGATAAGATTACGTATAATACAAAAATAAATAAAAACAAACATACATATTATACATATACATATACTAAACATACATACTACTATAAATATATATATATACAAAGTAAGAAATAAGGATCTATATCGGAACCCCTAACGTCTTTTGTCCTAATGTATCGTTTGTCCCAATGTATCATTTGCCATAACGCATTTTTTTAGGAAACTAAACTTTTCAGGATTGTTATAAAACAAACCTAACCTAACCTAACCTAATCTATACGACGATCTTTTAAAAAATCCTGAAAAATTTACGGTTTCTAAAAAAAATGCGTTATGGCAAATGATACATTAGGACAAACGATACATTAGGACAAACGACATTAGGGATTCCGAAGGAGACCCAAGAAAGAAAACTATGACTAGGAAAAAAGGTCGGAAGAGAGATGTTGGCGCCAGCCAGCTCGTTTCAGAATGCAGTCCATGCAGTTACCGGGGCCTTTGAACGCTTGTGTTAGTTGTACTGGCAGATTAAGTATTTGCGCTCTCTGTCAAATCTAGTAAAATATTAAAGTAGATGAGAGCTCCAGTGTTACCAATCTAATCAGGGTCAGATTTACCCTCAGTGCTGCCTTGGGACGCGATGACCCATGCATGACAATATGGCGCCCAGTTTTGATAAGGAAAAAAATGTAGCCCGTAAGCTATGGAGTGTAGAAAACTAAAAAAAAACAATCTCTATATATCCGACTAAAAGGTGCCGGCAACGTCGTCAGCGGAAAAAAATAACCCTCTTTTTTTAGCGTAGTCGGATAAAAAGTATCCTATAACCATCTGTGGATGCTCAGCTACGGTTGAAATCCATTTGACCGTTTTGACGACATGAAGCCACAAGGACAGTGTCATAGACTAGGTACACACTCCATGCGCCTGCGCGGCAGCCCCCACTAGGTGCCGAGGACGCCGCGGCGCCCTACCGCCTAGCATAGCACTGCCATCTTGATTACAGCCGAACCTAGACAAAAGCTACAAAAACCTTGAATATTTGGAGTAAATCACATTTTCCCTGGACACGATGGATTTTATTCAGGTCAATAAGGTCTTCCTGATACAAAAAGTGTCCTGGTTTTACCTGGACACAAGTTAAAAACCCGCCCGGACGGTTCTCGGACGGCCTCCAAACTAGGACAAATCCGGGGAAACCCAGACGGATGGCAATCCTAGCCTAGCACAACGACAACGGTATGAGCAGACATGCTGCCGTACAAGTTAATCGCAACGCTACGCCGCTGGACACTTTTTCATCAGTTTTCCTATATGAGATTGGCCTCCTTACCTTTTCTGTACTATGGAGACTTTAGACAGACTCATAGGCTACTATATAGCTTCTGCCCGCGACTTCGTCCGCCTTAAATTCGGTTATCGCGAATGAGGGTATTTTTCGGGGATAAAAAGTAGCCTTTGTCCTTCCCCGGGACTCAAACTATCTCCATACCAAATTTCATCCAAATCGGTTTAGCGATTTAAGCATGAAGAGGTTACAGACAGACAGACAGACAGACACACTTTCGCATTTATAATATTAGTATGTAATAGTACCTATGTAATAGTATGTAATATGTATTTATCCTTTCTTGTCCTAAATAGTAAAAAATATTCTAACCTAGAAATAGGCATAGCCAGTACCAGCTTTTTTCTCGCAAGAAAATAAATGTATTGTATGAAAATGGCAGTGTGGCACAAAAATATAATAATAAACACTGCTGTTACTTTAATTTACGAGAAAATGGAAGTTTAAGGCAAAAAAGATGTACTTTTAGGTTATAATTTTGTTTACTATTTAGGAGAAGTACCTTGGAGAAGGATAAATAACCTATAGATTTTACCTCTAAAAATTCCCGCTCTGGACACTAACCCCAAATGCCCATAATGTAAACCCAAGATGGAATCCGATGAAACGACAGGACTATTTAATCGTCATCATCATCACTTCAGCCATAGCACGTCCACTGCTGGACACAGGCCTCCTCAATAGATTTCCACATGGGCCAGATAGAGGCTACCCGCATCCGGCGAGTCCCCGCAACCCTTAGCAGGTCGTCCGACCACCTTGCAATTGGCCTTCTCACGCTGCGCTTGCCGGTACGCGGTCTCCACTCGAGAACCGTCCTGCCCCAACGGCCATCGGTTCATCGAACTATGTGCCCTGCCCATTGCCACTTCAGTTTGGTTACTCAGTTTGCTATGTCGGTGACCTTGGTTCGTCTACGAATCACCTCATTTCCGATTCGATCTCGTAGAGATCCCGAGCATAGTCCTTTCTATATTCCTATTGAATACAGCCCATTAAAGCTGAAACCAATACCATACAATGTTTAGTAATGTAGGTGAGTACTGATATGATTTATGTTTTCATATTGAAATGAACAACAGCTTGCTGTCTACGGAAGCATTTCTAACAGCCGTGAATCACGCACGCCCACTCGGACCAGCATGTAAAATATGTTAATGCGTTTTTTACTGAACGGGAAACAACACATTGTTAATCGCAATACCTACTTTTAGCTAATTAATTTATTACCTATGCATTGATTGACACGCAATTTTAATTTATTAAAGCGTTAAACATCTATCATTACTATTAATTCGTTTTTTGCCGGCGTCGTCAAATAATTTAACTGTTTTTGTTAACGATTATCTTGTTGTGAGCACTTAATTATTGGAGTTTCGTTCATGTTTATTTTGTCGAATGGTATCTTTATACTTTTTTGGCGGTCGCGCCGCAATATAATAGCATGTAATAGTTACGATTCATTAATTATACTAATTTTAATTACTTAACTTGTTTATTAAATTAATAAAATATACAATATACTTAATTATAGTACATTAAAAAAAAGGCAATAAACAATGAGCCATCTGACATTATGACACAAAAACAAAAGTGTTCGGTAACGACTCTTTAGACATAGAGGTCAATTATAATTCTTCTATTCTATTCCAGTAGCATTCGTCGCTGGCATGAAGTATCCGTCTCATGTATATACATATATACTTTATTGTAAGAAATGCGATGTCGGCTCCGATGCTAGTCTATGACTAAGAATAAAAAAAAATATACATATTTCAGATGAATTAATCCATATTTTGTTATTATTACAACAGAATTAAATAACTATGTTAGTAACTATACTTAAATGAAGAAAGGACCAGTGCCTGATTAGGCCACTGTCCCATCTGTCCGCTACACCCCTCAGGAGACTATGATAAACGTCGTCCTGCTTAGCGATAGTCTCGTCTGAGGTTGGTACTCTACTTGCCTAAATCAAAAGAGAAAAATACAGCAAATATGGCTAAGTTCACAATTTTTGTCGGTACCTACAAACTACTTCATATTTGGTCTTTAAAACTTCGACGTCATAAAAATGTTATTTTTGGCCTAGTTAGTTTCACCGTAGAACTGTTGGAACAAAAAATATTTTTTTCGTTGATGAAAACAATAGTTTGTGTTTTTCCCCATGGGAAAGACCATGCCAGAGGTACCCGATTTTGTTTGAGTTTGACTGGGCTGTTTCACTTACAATGTTTTTACTTTCATGCGTAGGGATTTTTAAAATCATTTAGCCAATTTTTTTTGTTTAATTTTTTGGTGAGATCATTACCACCATGACCATTATCCACCATAGTCGCTAAGGTGTTTGACAGTTTGCTAAACTCACAACTCAATAGAAACTTAATATTGCAGGATAACCAGTTCGGCTTTAGGCCTGGTTTATCAACAGAAACAGCAATTTTGGGGCTAAAGCGAACTGTCAGATACTATATTGACCGCCAAACACCTATATACAGCTGTTTTATGGACCCATCCAAGGCATTCACCTGGTACATTACGATATCTTGTGGAATAAGTTGAACAACATTAATCTGCCTTTTGGAATAAACAGGATATTTCAATTCTGGTACCACAACCAGGTCAATGTCGTGAGATGGGCAGACTCGTGCTCGGAACCATACGGATTGGAGTGTGGAGTGAGGCAGGGTGGATTGACCTCACCCAGCCTTTTTAATCTATATGTGAACTCCTTAATAGAGGAGCTTAGCAGCACTCATGTCGGATGCCATATTGACGGCGTATGTGTTAGTAATATAAGTTATGCAGACGACATGGTGCTGCTGAGCGCTTCTGTTTGTGGGCTCAATAAACTTATTGGTATTTGCGAGAAGTACGCGGCGAGCCACGGTCTTAAGTATAATGTAAAGAAAACTGAGTGTATGGTCTTTGCAGCTAAAGGCAAGTGCCCACTGGATGTACCCCCAATAAAATTCAATGGTGTACCACTCCGAATAGTGGACCAATTTAAATACTTAGGGCACTTGATAACATCTGGCTTAAAAGACGATGCCGATATCGAACGTGAGCGCAGAGCGTTGTCTGTTCGAGCTAATATGATAGCCCGCAGGTTTGCTCGCTGTTCTAAGGAAGTAAAGGTCACTCTTTTTAAAGCCTATTGTACAAACTTCTATACTAGCAGCCTGTGGGTGAGTTATACGCAGAAACAGTACAACGCTCTGCGTGTGCAATACAATAACGCGTTCAGGATGCTGATGGGGCTGCCTCGTTTCTGCAGTGCGTCGGGGATGTTTTCGGAGGCTCGAGTAGACTGTTTTTACAGCACTATGCGTAAACGATGCGCATCCCTGGTGCGCAGAGTTCGTGATAGTGCCAACAGCATCCTGAGCATGGTCGCGAGCAGGCTAGACTGTCCGTACATGAACCATTGTTGCCAGCTTCATGTATATTAGATTAAGTTAGATTAGGTAAAATGTTTTACTAACAATAATATATAAGTACAAATAATGTCGTAACTAACACCATGATCCCAGTTGGTAGAAAATAAATTATTATTTTTATATTATTATTATTACAACAGTATGTCTTATAAATACTATACGTCTATTAAAAAAAACTTTCTGAACGCAGATAAATCCGAATGCCGCTATACTGAAAGTCAATGTCACTATCAC